>JAGSMP010000084.1:2165000-3613215 GCA_029286625.1 Parnassius orleans | reverse complement strand
TCAGTTATTGGGATTTTCTAACAAGAAAATCTCAGTAGCAGCACCGTGCCTCGGAAATCACGTAGAGCTGTTGGTCCTGAGCCTGATCTCTCTCCGGTCGGAAATACGAGAGTTAGGGAATAAAGTGAACCTGGGCTTGCGTACACACTCGTGCACTATAAACCCATTCCGCGCAAATTGCTAGTCTCCGTTGTGACTGGCCGTCGTGACCGAAACTTGATCTGTAGGACATTATTGTTAATGCGATTACTAATCCACCTGCCAAGCATGGTGATTATGGCAAATTCTCCCTACGAAGAAAGGGGCTCATGTCCATCAGTGGTACGTATAAAGAAAGGATTTTGCATTATTATAATAGAGAAACATTAATTAGGAGTATGTAAGTCATAATATCAGTGAACGTCATGATTTATTGCTAATTAAATCCACTAATTTAATCTTATCCGCAATTACTTTAGGTACAGGTGATTAGTGTTAATTGAATGTTGCCGCTAAGTCAGTTAAAATTATAGCCAAATGCATAAAAACATACTGTGGACTTTCAAGGCTACAGAAATCTCCGCAAACAACGAATTTCGTACACACAAACGTATTTTTAAAGTGTTACAAAAATATGTCACTCGTTGTTTATAGCGATATGATATATTTTTATACTTTAGCATAACATTAATTATGAAAAAAAATTGAGAAGTAGAAGAGAAATTCGACGCTGTCGTGGCACAGTGGCTTAGCAATGAGTTGCAGCAATAAGGGTCGCGGGTTCGAATCCCGCACGGAACAAGCATTTGTATGGCCTACATATAATTGTTCCGGGTCTAGATGTTTGTCCTTGTGAAATTTACGTATGTAAACTCCACGATACAGGAGATAATCGTAGTGTGGAGGTAACGTTTTTATTTAAAAAAAAAAGAATTTTTAAAAAAGACTATGCTATTTATTCTAGGAAAGATAAATCTATGTAGTACTTTTTTTCTAGTAACAGCGTTTACCTTCACATATTTATGACCATCGTCATTATCATCATCATCATTACAGCTTATAAAGTCCACTGCTGAACATAGGTCTCCCATGTATATTGCCTCATAGAAAAGATATTTGACATAGTTGCCAGTTTTGGCAGGCGGGCACGGACTCTTGGTAATTTTTGTCGGTCTAAATAATATAATAAATCCACAGTAGAACCAGAGTAACTGACATAACCCAACAGATTTGTAAGCAATAGGCTGGCCCTTTAGCTCGAAGAACCGACAACCATTGGGAAGAAAGATTGGTCCACCGACGGACTTCACATATCTACGAAATATTTTTTATTTCTAAAAACACGCAGCTATCCTCACAATTTCTTCATCGCCGAGCAGCTTTTTTGCTTCTACTGTAAATCTTTATCAATAAAACCAATCTTTATTACTACATGAATTTACTATTCTCGCATAGTCCATCCATTACAGCCTATAAAAGTCCACTACTGAACATAGGCCTCTCCCGTAGGTTGTCTTATTTGAAGGATTTGCCATAGTTGCCACGCTTGGCTGGCGGGTTGGAAATCGCACTTTTATTATTATTATTTTAAGTTGTTGTCAGGAAGATGCTGCTGCCCATCTACTGTTTCTGTTTCCCTCTGTCGCCTCTTACGATAACTACGGAACGATATGGGGTAGTGGATATTCTTACACTGCCAATAGAAAATCCAAAAGTGCACGCCTCATGAGCGTTTCATTTAATTTTGATGAAAAAAATAAATTGTATTCCTGACTTTTAAAATAATATATTATTTGCATGTTTTAAATTTAACAGGTAGTGTCACCTACAGGGAAAAAAATTAATAATGTTTACCAAAATAAATCGATTACACAAACTATAACTTGTCCTTTGTCTTTCAAGGGCGAAAAAAATATGAAAGCGCCTTTAAATTTTTAATAGCAATAAAACTTATAAAAGTTGAAAATCATTTCATTAACAAACTACGTGTACTAGGCTATTGATATGAAATAGGGAACCAGTTGATGTAATTCTGAAGCTAATAAAAAACCCGGTCTCGAGGATTATCGTGACCACATACAAAATCAACATCCGTACGTCGACGTAAAAATTTTTTCAAACCATTTTTTTTTCAAAGTATCAAATTAAAATTATTTTTTATAAAATATAAGATAGATTAATTAGAGTGTTTTCTTGATATACGGCTACTCATATTATCGTATAAGTACAATATGGTTATAATAGAGGCATTTTAAGAACACAAAATTGCTTGACCTTGACGTGTCGAGAAAAGCACTACCTAATAATACTTCGCGTTATGAGGCGTACATTAGAACTAAACTGGCCAAATACACACAAATTGGTTATTTTAGTTTACGATGCAGTCGAACTTCAGTGTGTTGTGAAATAGGGGAGTGTAAATTAATTTTAGGTAACTTGTAATATGAAAACTTTATGTTGTATAGATTATGTTTCCAAACACACCAGAAGTGTATTACGCTATTTAACGATATAATGCGATAATAATTACCTAATTATCTGTAAATAATTAAATGAGACGACATTTTTAAATGTAACATTTCTTTCTACTCGTGTTTACAATAAACAATACAAATTTGACTTTTTAAAAATACATTTTCCTCATTTATATAAAACGAGCGATCCGCACCAGCTTCGCACGGGTGATTTCTGAATGTCAACAACAGCGCCACCTACCGGGTCCAATTGTGAATCAGCTAGATATCCAGGGACCCACTCAAACACACACAAAAACATTCATTTTCGATTTCATTTTCGAGTTTTACGAGACTAACGGACAGCAATTGATTTTTATATATAGAGACTAGCGGCCCGCTCCGGGTTCGCTTGGTAGGATCCTCTTAATGTGGCGTTTTTTAGATTTAAGATAGTCAAAAAGATAGTCAAATACTATATATTTCATCGAATTTTTTGATATCTCAAAAAATCAAGTTTTTCATTGCTCTCTGTCAAGCTCAATAAAAGGCAGTTATTTCGATATTACAGACAGACACTTCAACTTTATTTATATGTATAGATAAGTATTAGTTAGATTGTATACAACTAAAAATTTCCATTCAAGAATGTTACGCTACGCTACGCTGCAGCTGTATTATGGCCGGGGGAGGACAACGCTCTCACAGAATACCAGGGTAAAATAGGTAATATATAATGCTGCTGTGTTTGTATAGCGAGTGTAGAGAACCGGAGACTGCTTTTACTGATAACGAGGTATTCCTCACGGTCACCCCTGCTTAGCACCTTCTGTTTGATCTTACTATCTGGCGGAGCAAGTTTTTTTTTTTTTTTATAGGACAAGGGTGACAAACGAGCACACAGTCCACCTGATGGTAAGTGGTTGCTGAGGCCCATAGACATCTACATCTCTCCTCGCTTGCGAATCAAAATGCAGATGCGTTGTCAGCCTTAAGGACTAAGATGGAATGCCTCCTTTCCAGTAAAAAGAGTCTCCGGTTCTCTACACTCACCATACGAAACACAGCAGCATTAACCTGCTATTTTACGCTGGTATTCTGTGAGAGCGTGGTCCCTCCACGGTCGAGTCGACCCATTCGTGCTACAACTATACCAATATATATACTAATATAGCTGCAGCATGGCTCTACCACGTATAAAAGTGCTTATTTGCCACCCTATTTATATGAAAAAAAAAATAACAAAACAAAATGGTGATTTTATAACGTTAGTCTTCTCTTTTCAATTAACGATGTTGTTGGCTTGTTGGATTGCATGTAGAAATTTCATTACGATTGCATTGAGAGTAACATTAAAATTTTTGGTTGCTGAATTTGCTGAATACACGGTTTTACATTTTAATTGACATTTTCGATAAAATTCGTTTCAATTTATATTCACATCAGCAATTTATTCTGAATGCAATGAGGCGTAACACGAAATTAATTTTATTTATGAAATTATTAATTACTCAATTTCCTGTTTTTCATTATTTTCAATGGTTGAAAGTTGTTGAAAATTATTGAATAATTTTATCTTAATACGCGTACATGATATATGAAAATTGAAGCGAGAAATACTTAATTTAAAATAATTTTTAATTAAATGCACTATTGTACGGGTTACCGTTAAATTATTTATTTTATATAGTAGATATTAGTTAGTGGAATACAATTTATTTTGCGTGTAATGGGATAGTAAATTTAATTATGATTAGCACGCACTCTTAAATCCACCTCAGTTACTTTTCTACCGACTTCAAAAAGGTGGAGGTACTCAATTCGACCGTATGTTCTCTTTATTTTTATGTGTGTTACCTCATAACTTTTTTCTACGTGAACTGATTTCGATTATTCTTTTTTTTTATTTGAAAGCTGGTGCTTCTCACGTGGTCCCATATACAATTTTGATCAAGCCATAACAAATTTGATCAAGGTCTGACTAACAGTTTTTGAGTTATCTTTAGTAATATATATTGAAGTGGGTTGTACAAATTTTTTAATTTTAAATTATTGACCTTAAACTTTTTGACTCAAATTAAAAACGTGCTACAGAGTATTTTATGTAACACTGGATCACTTAGATTAAACTTACTTCCAATATTGTAGCAGTCTTGTATTTCTATTATCTTGAGTGTCTTTTTTTTTATAGAATAAGGGTGACAAACGAGCACACAGTCCACATGATGGTAAGTGGAGCCTGTGACCCATAGACATCTACATAGATTCTCGATTAAGAAACAAAACGCAGATACGATTTCACCACTGAGGACTAAGATGGAATGTCTCGTTTCCATTTAAAAGGGACTTCAGTTCCCTACACTCAGCATATCAAGCACAGTAGCATAGAGCTGCTATTTTAGGCTGGTATTCTGTGAGAGCGTGGTCCTTACCCGGTCGAGCCGACCCACTCTTACTACAACCATAATATAGCTGCAGCATGCCTCTACCACGTAAAAACTTATAGCATCGGGCACGAAATGTTAGAACAAATGAGTGAAAATAATCAGGAAGACATCATCATTATCACACATAATATTCTTAATTATTAATTTATCAAACAAAAGCTTTTTTAACAAAAAATATGACTTCAATTTAGCACGTCGTGAGTAAATTTGTTAACGCTCTTAGCCACTTTATTCAATTAGTTTGTTTACAGTGGCGCTGCCTGAATAGAGTTATAAGGAAAATTTAATAGTCACACCAAAAGCGGGTCGACTATATTCTTCCTTTGTATTAAGCAGTATAATGTAACTCTATGCAGTAAAATATTGGAAAAAAAATATAGCGCAACATGAAATATCATAGCTAAGATATTAAAATTAATATTATTCTTCTTATTTTTTATTGGCTTTCTTCGCAAAAAAAACCAACTAGCGTACTATTCTGTCAAATTGTTATTTAGAAAAAAAAATGTAGCATATTGCCATATTACACCCGAATTTTCGATTTCATAACCAAACGCTACCAGCGGGGTTAGTCAAGTTGTTTTTACATACTTGATAACGCTATTAGAAAACTATATAAATAAATGAACTTTTAAGTTTTCTATTACCGATAGCGATTGAAGAATGTTAACTTTGCGGCTCCACGGCGCAGTGGCATAGTAATGGGTTGCAACGCCGGGGGCCGCAGGTTTGAATCCCGCACGGAATAAGTATTCGTATAGCCTACAAATAATTGTTCCGGGTCTGGATGTTTGTTCTTGTGCAATTTATGTTTGTAAACTGCCCTCACGATAAAGGCGATAATCCTGATGTGTAATGGCAACGTTAAAAAAATGAGAATAAAAAAAAAGAGAACTGGGCTAACCACGTTTGACTCGTTTCCTGTCCAGGATTTCGGTGGGTGCCGCTTTCTTACCAATTTGTGGCACCAAGCAGCAACCACTGCTGTATTTAAGTTTGAAATAATTTCCCTTAAAGCCAGTATACAATTAATATAATCTTCAGGAGTGACAATCTAACAATGACTTTGATTGATGTTTGTGCAAGGCAAATTCACATGGAAATATTTATAGAGATGAGAGGGAGTCGCAGTCACACTTTGCGCAGTATTTGCAGTTTGTATTGTGAGTGAAACTAGCGTAAATAAATTTATTTTTTGTAAATATATTTGCCACCTGAATTGGGTAGGAGTATTTTGTTAAATACATTTAAACTTTATTTTTCCTAACATTTGATAAGTAACTTGCTCATTAAAAAGATAACTTGACTTATGTATTATCATAATCATAGTCATAAACACTCACGCCCGCCACCCAGAGGGGTAGGCAGAGACTACGGACGATCCCGACACATTATGTATTATCCTGTATTATCACGTTGATCAATATCCAGTTTATTCACTATAATTAATAATTTGATGTCGTCTCTTTCAATTGATTTTAAGCCGCAGTAGTTACATATCATCAGTTATAGAATACGAAATGAGCTTAACAAAATTAACCTCAAACAAATACACAATCACTTATTTCAAAAGTTAGACAATGAATTAGCTTTTCACGAGCTTTGTTTGAAATAAATAATTTCGTGTGTAATTATTTAACTGTAAATAATGTAAACTATTATTGTCATTAATGTGAAATTCTTGGGAATTTAAAAAATTAATTTGCTACCGTAAATTTTCTAAAGCTTGATTGAATTAACACCACTCACAGCTGAAATGTTGTGCAATTAATTTGATTACACAACTACTACGGTGATATTCGTTAAATATTAAATATTGAAATAAGCTTTAAAGTGTACTTGTGTTTTTCTCTCTCTCTCTCTTTCTCTCTCTCTCTCTCTCTCTCTCTTAAGTAAGTAATTGTAAATAGTCCACTACTGATTTCTCGGATTGTATGAATTTTCCAGTATAGCCATGCTTAGCAGGAGAATGGTGATCGTAGTATCAAATATCTCATACTGTAAACGCTAATGCCCGAAGCTGGCCAAGATATCTGCTTGAAATTTCCCTTAAATATAATTATGGTCTGGAATATCCGCTATTTGTAATTTGTGATATTATCGCTTCTTAGTTAGCAGGAAGCACTACATGCAGGCGAATTTAGCATTGTGAAGCGAGGTGAAGAAGTTGTCAACGTTGGACTCTTTCAATTAGAGAGGAGACTTGCTTTTCTTTTCAGAAATTTATAACTAAAAATGAAACATATTTGAGCACTTACTAACTAAGCAAAAATACGTTTTTAACTTTTAACTTCCGATTTAGATGTGTTTTTATAAGGTCCGATTTGTTGAAAGTTTCAACCCAAGATATCATCGTTTTGAGATCCATGGAGTCCTATTCTACAATGAAAAGGTTTCTATTTCAGTAATCGCATGTTCGGATGCTCATGTGATTGTACGTTGGTACATTCGTGATTTTTTTTGTCGCGTAGATTTCGAGAAACCTGTAATAATACTGGCTCTTTTAACCTGGTGACCTTGAGCACAACTGCTAGAAGAAAAAGAAGCTCTTCCACCTCCATCCATCCATTACAGCCTATTAAAGTCCATTGTTCCTGAACACCTCTGAAAATAGTCCTCCAATTATATTGTCTAATCAAGGGGATATTTACCTTAGTCATTTCACCACAATTTGCGAGCGGGTTGACAACCGCAGTTTTTTATTTTCTAGCTGTTATTAGAAAATCGCTGTTGCCCCTCTCCCAATTCTTACGACTCTGAAGCCTCTTACGTCGCAAATGGGAATATATGGGGTAGTGGATATTCTTACAATGCCACTGCATGGTAAATAAAAGTTAACCCAGTCAAACCTCATAAAATTATAAATAGGCTTATCGTTTTATCTACAAAAACTTTGAAATAAAAATTTGACTTCCAACTACTTAGGACAAAATCCAAGTAATATTGAATAATTATAATAACTTAACGTACAAGTAAACTTCTTTTTGCATAGTAGTAGTGATGTAAGAGAATCCACTATGCCATATCATCCTATGGGTGTCGTAAAAGGTGACAGAGGGAAATGGGAGATGAAAAACAGAAGATGAGTGTGAGCAGTGGAGTGAGCAGCATCTACTTGATAATAACTCTAAATAATGAAATAACCGCGGTTGCCAATCCACCTTCCAAGTGAGGCAACTAATGCAAATATTCCCAAGGCAAGAGAAAGACTTTTGATCGGCTGTAATTAATATAAGAATGAAACTTTTTTAGGAAAGTTTATCCCACATAATCATCGATAAAAAATTAGTAAAATTAAATAATTTTCCGGCGGCTATCTTTCCGTCCGAATACAATCTGGGCGTCTTCAAGGCAAGAGTGAATAGGCTTTTGTTACGCTAAGACAGTGCGATTTACCATCTAGGGCTGCATCACCACTTATCACCCGCTGGGATTATGGTCAAGCACTGGCTTATAAAAAGTAAAAAAAAAGAGTATCACAATGCAGAAAATATTTAAATATGTGAAACATTTTACAATTTTCCAGTTTTTAAGTATTTTTACTCGTGGAGAGACAAAGTGACATTTAACGACTTTTTTATTGTTCGACACAGTTTGCATTCACATGGTCGCATCAGCTAAAAAACTCGTGAGATATGTATTCAAACAGATTTATCAGTTAAAATTTAGTTTAGCTGTCTCTTCAAATTTAATTAAATGAAAATTAATATAGATAGAATCACGTACTTTGATAATGAGGGCTAATAATCTTACGTTCACCAGATGTCGCTAATTGATAAGATGAACATATTTGTTACGCAGATGGTCACACTGTGCGTGTGCATGTGCGTGTGCGTTTGCGTGAGCGCGTGCGTTTGCGTGTGCGAGTGCGAGTGCGAGTGCGTGTGCATGTGCGTGTGCGTGTGCGTGTGCGAGTGCGAGTGCGTGTGTGTGTGTGTGTGTGAAACATGGATATGATATTCTGTAGGTTAATTGAAGGGCAAAAGTGATTCTGTTTCATGGTAGCCAAAAGTGTTAAGCCACAGTATTATTTTCTTTTTCATATCATAGTTGTTATCTTTTTTTGCTTTACAAGCACTATTAAATTTGTTATATAATATGGTGCTAAGCATTTGTACTTCTTTTTAGCAAAAACAGTTTTAGTTACTATGATATCTGTCTATTCTTTTCCTATTTATTGGTAAATTTGGAATATCTAATCGGTGATATCTTCTAAGATATTTATAAATAAATTTTATTTCTAAAAGGTAAATACAATGCAACCTTTAAAACCGCTATTTTGCACGTTTTAAGTCCAGGAGGAACGTCTTAGCTGATCCTCCCCAGGAACATATGCAATAGGTAATTATACTCTCACATAAAACTTTGTAGGCCTGTATAATTAATTTAAAAGTTGCAACTCTACGTAAGTCCTTAAATATATAAATTAACTCTCTTACTCTGTTCGCCAGTACACTTAAATGTTCCTTCCAATTCAGCCTTTGGTCAATGAGAACGCCTAGGTATTTCGTTGCCGTTTTACGAGTTAAATGATCACAAGAACAATCATGAGAGCCCTGTCGATTGCATGGAAATTTATGTATTTTTAGTTTCAAGTCGTTGTTCGGGCTAGTCGCGGCAAATGTAGAAAAGCA
Source organism: Parnassius orleans (assembly GCA_029286625.1). Taxonomy (NCBI): domain Eukaryota; kingdom Metazoa; phylum Arthropoda; class Insecta; order Lepidoptera; family Papilionidae; genus Parnassius; species Parnassius orleans. Next base: position 3,603,702 of record JAGSMP010000084.1, on the reverse strand, counting down.
TATATATTTGGTTTTAGCAGTATTTAGCAATAGTAAACTATCATCAAGCCATGTGGTGACCTTATTTAGTCCTGCTTCTGATTTATCAAACACTTGCTTCCATGAAGAATCCTGAAATAGTAGAACCGTGTCGCCTGCAAACATTATAAGCTCCCCTTTATTAAGTTTAATCTTGCATTGTTCATTTAAATAAATATTAAAGAGAGCAGGGGTGAATGTACTACCTTGTGGTACTCCGTAAGTACAGACAGCTTCGGTGCTCGTATAATTTTCCATTTTAGTCTGTTGTGACCTTTGACTTAGATAGTCTGAAAACCAATTTAACGCAGTTCCTCTAATGACAACATTTTCTAGTCTCTGTAATAGGATAGGATGGGAGACTGTATTAAAGGCTTTTTGTAGGTCGAGAAACACCGCAATGCTTTTATGGCCTTTATCTAAGTATTCTGTAATTTAATTTTAATACCGCATCTTCTGTTGATCTATTTGTTCGAAATCCATATTGGTTGTCTTCTAGATATTTATTTTTTTCCAAGTAATTAACAAGTCTTTGATGTCAATGATTCAGTACTGCATAGTTTTTCCTTTTAATTTTTCTACTTTTAGGTATACCCGTAGTTTGTTTTATCCATTTCTCATCAAATTAATATGAAATATGACTAATATTTCGGAAAGAAACATTAATCTCTATACTTTTCTAACAAAAACAACTTCCCCCGCTGTGAAATCTGTCAAATATTTCACCTCATTCCTAAGTGGCGCTGCCGCCCTGGTGGCAGGAAAAATCGTGGATGCCCCATTATCACAGGTGTTCCCAGACCAATGTCAAATATGAAAATATCTACAATAACGGTGTCTAAAAAGGCATTCATAGGCCTCCCCCAAAGAATGCCACGAAGCACTATGTTCTACATGCTTCATACCATTAGGTGAGTTGTTTACCCTTTCTTTTATAAAACATTTTTGTAAAAATTCATTCATTCATTACAGCCTATCAAAAGTCCACGACTGAACAAGCTAGGAAGGCTCTTATAGATTGGCTCTTAGAGAAATCTGGCTACTTCTTTCTATGGATGCCTGCAGCTAGCTTCAATTAAATAAGGAAGGCCTTTTCACCTCTGAGGAATAAAACGGAATGCCTTGCAGCCTGTAATTATACTGCCTCTCTATAACTTTCAGACCGGAACACAGCAGTGCAAGCACTGCTATTTGTAGTTAATACACAAAAGCTCACTCATCCTAACCTATATACTTAACTATAGTCGTTGTTTTCAGCGATAAATTTGAATTTAAGTAAGGTTAGTGTCAGTGAGACGGATGCAATTATAACTCAAATAAATCAGGCAAACACTCAAAAAACAACAATATTATATTTGCACAAATTTTGGTCCCAACTAGGATTTGAACCGAGAACCTTCGGCACAGCAGCCGAGTACTCTAACCGTCATAGAGGTGACGACTAAGATGAAGATGGGGAGGTGAATTCTTTTTTAAGTTGGTTGCAGGTGTCCAATATCTGCAAAACAGTTGAACAACTAGCTCAAGCGTTAATTTAATGTATAAAAACATTTAAACGTGGTTCGTGTGTGGCTTATACGTGGTACTGCCATGCTGCAGTTATGTTATGGTTGTAGCACGAAGATGTCGGCTCGAACTAGTAGGACCATGCTCTCACGGAATACCAGCGCACAATCAGAGGTGACTACACATCTGCATTTTATGCTTAACTGAGAATAGACGCAGATGTCTATGGGTCACAGCATCCACTTACCATCAGGTGGACTATGTACTGTTTCACTGAGGCGACTCGTTTGTTATCTTAATCCTATAAAAAAAGAAGAATATTCACAACGAACGTAATTATCAAGAAATAAATGCAATTCCTTAAAAAATATTGATACGTATTTTGTAGCCGTTCCGAGATATACATATTATATACATTTCAAAACCTAATTTTGCTATTTATAATGCTTAAAATGTGGGATAGACAAACTATATATAATTACCAAAAAGCTTCCAATGTCATCACTTTTTTTTCACTCCTGATGATGACGTCATATAGTAGGTTGAATAAAGTGATTTCTAGTGACTTAAAAAGCAAATTGTCTTGCTTCTCGAGTTTTCAATTGATTTACATTACAATCTATGTAATTAATTAATAAACAATTTACAAAATTATTCACGATATTGTATTGATGTTTGAGTATGATAGAAGAATTGTGAAGTTTTTTGATGACAGCTATAACCAGCAGATGTACCTGATGACGATGGTATCTCAAGGCATCAAAACGGACAAAACAACTTAAACTTTACAAAATTTTTCATAGTTTTCACTAATAGTTCACAGGGAAATCCACTTCAAAGCATTATTTAAGCATTAATACAAGGGTAACAGTCCACTGGCGGTCATGATCCCGCCAAGAAATCAAAAGTTAGGGAAGATGTCTTATCACATTAGATTTAGACGAGTGCTCTACAAATATTTATGAGTCTGAGGTTGGCACCTGGAGGGGTCAGGAGTAATTTGTTTTCCTGAATTATTTACTCAACTGAAGAACGTACTTGTATCGCAACCCTCGAAAATACAAAGAAAGAAAATATAGTGAATAATTTAGAGCAAAAGTCTAACAATTATATTGTAGTCTATGATTATTGACGTGCTCTAATAGATTTTTTTTTGTACAATCGGTTATTATACTTAAATTTGTCTTTATATTTTTGTCTGGAATATTTAAACAATATTGGGGTGTTGTGTTGACGTAATCACCACCCCAATGTTATATCCGTAATTAATTATCGAATCTGATATGTGGTGCTATAGTCAAGTTAATAAATGATTTTGAATTAATGAACCAAAATGATTCATTTTGACAAAACATGGTGGTATAGTGCCTAAAAAAAAGCACCAAATCTGGATCCGATACGAGGCTCGAAATGTATGAATGATGAAAAATGAACAAATACATTTTATTACATGGTACAAAAATGCACAAATGGGTCGGCTCGACCGGGGAAGGATCACACTCTCACAGAATACCAGTGTAAAATAGCACCTTTATGTTACTGTGTTTCGTATGGTGAGTGTTGAGAACCGGAGGTCCTTTTTTGAGGCATTCCATCCCAGTCCTCAAAAGTGCATTTGCATTATGATTCTTCAACTATGAAAGAGTCTATGGGCCACAGCATCCATTTACCCTCAAGAGGACTGTGTGTTCGTTTGTTACCCTTACTTCTATAAAAAAGAATTAGGATTGAATCATGATATCTACTGCGTCTGCCAGGTCAGATAGTATATTTATATAAAGTATCTACGTGGGCTTGCTGAGTTCAAATTTTCGAATCATAGGCGAAGCTGGCTCTATTTAATATGTTTAAAAAAATCTGCTTTGGTTATAGATATATTTTTATGAAAATATATCAAGTCTTAATAACAACTAGCAAAATTGTAAATAATGATATTTTTTGTAATTATTGTTTTAAAATGATACGTAAAATATATATCGCTTATATCAAACTGATGCAATTTATGTTATAGTCATATCCATAATATATGTTAGTGTTAGGGATTAGTTGCATATTGACGGCTGTCAATGCGATATAAATATGGATATGATGGTGATACAGATTTCTGTGAAATGTATTAAAATTGTTACTGCAAAGGCAAACGATTCATCAAAATGCATGGGTCAATCAGTATGTAATTATTTTCCTTCTTCTTTATTTAAATATTTACGGTCTTACTTATAATATTTTATTATAACTTACTTAAATTAAGTATTAATTATCTTGATAACTGGTTCTCTACACCCTTCAGAGTTCAGACTGGAATATAGAGTAGTGCACACACTGCTGCTTGGCGGTAAAAATAGGTAATGGATGGTACCTAACCAGACGGACTATTTGGCAGAAAAGGTGTCCTATCTCAATAATTCTGTCGATTTATCTTTTAAATTAAAAATGCGTGGCAATCCATTATTTTAACTGATTTTACTGCGCACACACACTTTCGAAAGGGTCAATCGGTAGGCAAAAACGTTGTTGCCCATAAATCACATTCAATTTGGGATAATTTCAAATAAAAGTAGAAGCCTTATTTACTCGTATTTTCAAAAACTGCAATAACGGTATATCATTATTTATATATTTGTACTTAAGTTTAAAATTTGGCTACTCTTTGGAAAATAACCCTGTATATGTACTAAAATGTAATGTGTATAGTATATGTATGTACTGGTGCATTACGCTTTTGTATTAATCCTTTTACAATTTTTTATGATATTGTTCATATAGGCACCAAACGCACTTAGTGCACATTTAAGGATATTCGGCGATTTATTTATGGATAATTACATAATTTAAATAAAGTTAACACTTACCTTAGATGCACGTATGAATAAATTCGTATCTTCGTGCCGGAACTAAATATTAAATAATACCGTTTATTGACACATAATGATTAAAATTGAAATTCACTAAGAGTTTCACAAGTTCACTTCAAAGAAAACATAAACAAGGGAAGAGAAATAGGTTAGATTTACAAAAAAAGCTATTTAAACACAACTAAAATTAAAAACAACAATAGCACACACAGAGAACACAATAAAATGTATTTCATATAATCACAGTCATTTTGTATATCGACAAATAATGTATAAACACAGAAATTCACAAAACCTCACCTGGATTGTTATCAAAACTGTCATTTGTTCCACGCCATTATTACGACGCATGCGTAGTTGTTAGGATTTCAATGCGCAAGTCATTACATCAAGTTGGCTGCCATTATCAACTGCCATCTGCCATCGAAAGTAAAATTAAAGTTACAGCCTATTTACGTCCCACAGCTGGGTACAGGTTTCCTCTAATTTTTGGGAGGGTGTTATGGCAAGGAAATGTCCGCCGCGCTACCACAATGCGTATTGACAAACTTCACATGTCTTTGATATACTTTTTTAATTTCTCAGACATGTAAATTTCTTCATAATGTTTTTATTCAACACTAAGCATGTGGTAAGTCGCCATTAAAAATATGAAAATGGAAATCGTACTCTTAGCCTCTGAGCTACCACGGCTCCCGTCATCAATAGTGAGGGAAAAGTAGTCAGCTGCGATCGTGCCAGCTTGTTGCAAATCGGTGCAAATAGTATAATGTTGGGTTCTAATCTTATTCAAGAATCTATTCAAGAAATTATAATGATAAAAATATAAAAGACTATTTAACTTCATTTATTATTGTAGATATACGAGTACATAATAATGTATTGTAAGATGGAAAGCAAATAATTATAGCATTTCATTAAATTCTAAGTGCTATAATGGGAAGAAATATTGATTATATTTATATTTTTATAAAAACCAAGAAAGACCTGATCTTCTTAAATTTGCTGCCTGCTATATTTACCATCTCACCCCGCGAGTGTCGTTAGAGTCATCTTAGGAAAACGCTCGGAATATTTTGTAATGCGTACAGCAAAGGAGTGGAATAATTTGCCAGCGTCTATCTTTCCGTCCGAATACAATCTGGGCATCTACAAGGCAAGAGTGAATAGGCTTTTTTTACGCTAAGACAGTGCGATTTACCATCTAAGGCTGCATCACCACTTACCACCAGGCGGAATTGTAGTCAAGCACTGGCTTATAATTAGTGATTTTTTTTTATTATGACCTGTGATAAATGATGGTATTATCATCTTGTTTTATACTAGATATTAAATACACGTTGGTATTTACGTGGCAGAAACATGCTCACAAGTCCACTGCTGAACATAGGCCTCCCCTAAGGAATGCCACAAAGCAGGCCTCGCAGAATATTAGCGTAAAATAGCAGCTTATCGCAACTTGTTTCATATGGTGAGTATAGAGATCCGGAGAACGTTTTCACTGGAAACGAGACATTCTATCTTAGTCTTCACGGGTGACAACGCGTCTGCATTTTGAATTGTAATCGAGGATAGATGTAGATATCTATGGGCTACAGCAACAACTTACCATCAGGTGGATTACGTGTTCGTTTGTCACCATTACCCTATAAAAATACACATAGCAGCGAGGGAAATTAAAGCAGCATCAAAGGCGCGAGATATCAGTTACTGTGATTGTCAATCCGTTCGCTAAGCGTGACGAATATCTCAAATTCTTTCCATTATGGGGTGGGGTCAAGAATGGACTGTTGACGGGTTAATATAGGAGAGGGGTGTTATCATTCTATTATCGTATATAAGCTGCAGTATGTGCACTACAGTGTGTTCCAATCTTAAGGGTATAGAGAACCAGTTCAATAAGAGGCTGCGAGGCATTCCATCCTAGTACTCAGAGGTGACAACAAATCTGTAACGTTCTTTGAAGAACAATTTAAAAAAAGGTAAAGTTACCTACAGCTTATATACGCCCCACTGCTGGGCAAAGGCTTCCTCTCAATTCTGAGAGGGTTTTAGGGCAAGGAAATGCCCGCCGCGCTGCCCCAATGCGTATTGTCGAACTTCACGTCTTCGAAATATTTTTTTCCTTATTTCTCAGACATGCAGGTTTCCTCATGATCTTTTCCTTCACCGCCAAGCATATGATAAATCAGCACTTAAAATTGCAATTATAAATTTCATTGGTACCGGCGGGAATTGAACCCAGGTTGCTCGCGTACTATGAAATTTATAGCGAGCGCTAAGCCCCTGAGCTACCACGGCTCAAACAATTAATAAAAGCTGAGAAAATCTGACCTAAGCTCTAGCCATTAGGCTATTGAGGAGATGATCTCTGACGCGAAATCACCAATCAAATTGCGCAGGCAAGTAAAGGTTGTTGCCTTATGCGTGAAAACACGGAGATCGGATTTTGCTGGTCATTGAGAGCCTTTAACCGCCAGCGACTGCCAAAAGCAATTATCCACATTCCTGTATTCAGGCTGTGTTTAGCCTCAGTTAAACTTGTGCTAAATGTTAATAAATATTAAAGATACAGCTGATTGCCGTTGCCACCCCAAAAGTTGTTTTTTTTTTCATTTCATCATCACAATTCACTATCAAAGTCCATTGCAAAGAACATAGGTCTTCTCCAATGATTGTATTATAGGGCAGATATTTGCCATTGTTACCACGCTTGGCAGGAGGGTTAGCAACCGCAACTTTTTAGGAGAGCCCATTTCCCGTTTCATTACCCTCTGTCGCTTATAACGACACCCACGGGATGAGATATGATTCACTAATAATTTATTTATTAATAAAAGTAAAGTTAGATCCTATCTTGATAGCAATAATACTGGCTACATGAATATATTTTAAGTTACAAGTTACGTATAAAAACACGCAGTCCACAAAAAGCTAAGAAAAACTGTGGCCGATAATAAAGATGTTGGTGATAAATTATTCATCCTTATGTTATCACTCCTATCAGACTCATATTATGTTACCGCTTGCAACTCACTGGTTGTACACTCTTGTTTACAAATATTATTGTCAATTCATTACTTATATTGAATTTTGTATATTAATAGATAATAAATAAATTAATTGACTGGTAATAGAAGAAAGGAAGATAAATAATCGTTTCGAAAACAAGTCTACTAGAGATCATATTTCCACATGTTAAAAGTTATAACTACATCAACTGAAATTTTTGATTGCGAACACATCAATTTTGAGAAATACAACAAAACTAGCCTCGATGCTCAATCATGTATTATGTGATTACACAAACACTGAGATATGTCTGTTCCAAAGACCAGATCAAAAGCCAAAAGTTCTCTGACCACAAAGACACGCGGTCGTCTTCATTGTTCCATAAAAATATAATTGCGGAAAGCATTCATATCGTTAATAGAACTACTCTGAATTATGGATTTAAAGGGTAATTTTGTTATAGACCAAGTGATTAATAGAGCATTATTCGTAATGCCCGGGCAATATGAATAATGCCCAACTAATGCTGAACTTTATGTATAAAGCCCGTTGCTTACTGGGCAGAGTAATAAAAAGATAGGTTAGGTTAGGTTTTTTTATGTCACATATTTAACACTTAAACACAATGTGGATAAGGTTTTTATCAAAGTTATGGTTTTTGTTTGAAACGCAAAGGAAAGTATACCCCATCGCTGCTATTTGATACTGCAAAGTGGTTTTTGCCTTCTTTCATATTTTTTCACTTGTTACTTTCAGATTTGGTACATTATTTATTTATCGTCTTAAAAGTGATTTACAAGGTAAGGTTCGATTAGGTTAGGTAAGGTTTGGTTTGGTTAGGTTATATTAAATTGTTCAACAGTTACGTAGTAATATTCATAATGAACAGACAATATGATAAATAATGAAATATAAATCAGTATTAATTACATAGCCTGATTTGACTAGTCATTATTCATATTGCCCGGGCATTATAATATCGCCCTGATTAATCACTTGGTCCATAACATTTTCATTAATAAATATACACACTACAAATACACTACAAATACAGATGATTTACAATAGGAAGATCAGTTAAGGCATTAGAAATAGTTAATGAATATTTTATGTTTAATACTCGGAAAATCGTAAACAATTTTATAAATAAAAAAGTTGTGTGGCCTACAAATTACTTAATTACAAATTTAATACAAATAATTATTCCGGAGATGGTCTAGTACGCGACTTATCCGACTTAGGTCCTAGTCGTTGTTTCTGCTGGTATTGTTCATAATTTTAAGTGAAACCTCATTACGTAAATACTTGGCAATGAAAAAGAATATCGTAATATGAAACCAGAAGAAATTAAAAAGTAATTTTAAGAAGTCCATTAACTTATACTTGAGACCGTATTATTTATGCCATGGTAAGAGATGTGACATGGTAAACTGTTAACTAATAAATCAAATTAGTTGTGAATCCAATCAGACAAAATGTCTCGCCGCATTAATTCTGGCCGAGCGCTCGACAAATGTTTTTGTTTGATTGCGGTCCTCCTCCGGAAATAGTGAATTTCATTTCTAATACTGTTTGTTTAGCTGAATGTTAGGACTTTATCACTTCAATGAAAATAATACGAACAATGTACTTGAATATATTGTGAGGCAATATAATAAACATAAAGCTCATTCTGCACATAGAAATCAAATATATTTTCTATACCTATACATGTTATATAATTACAGGCTATGAGACATTTCCATCTTAGTCCTTAGAAGTGACAACGCATCCGTAGCCTTCTTTTTTAAGGTTAGTCGTAGATGTTCATTTGCTGCAGTAGACACTTAACATCAGGTTGACTATAAGTATGTTCGTCACAACAAACTGTTGTGATAAACATACTTATACGAACTTAGAATATGAATATGAACAAAAATATGAAGGCCAAAATTAAGACAAAATATGAAGACGAAATATGAAACCTTCTCACTTTGGGCAATCTATTTTAATTTTGGGTATTAAAACATAAAAATATTACATATATACGATGTCCACATTGTTTTCATCAATGTTTCGAAAGGAATCGTTGCAGTAGAGCAGGATTTTGTAAGAAATGCGGGACATGCATGGCGTACAAGTCGCATTAAATTTTTTCCCGGACATTTTTGTAACTATTAAAATGTGGGGCTTATAGTTCGTAGCGCAGAACATTCGTGTAGAATCTGAGACGATTGGCTCTTCATTATTGTTGCTATTGGACGTTTAATGAACTTATAGTATTTATGTACTGTAAGAGTAACGGTGAGCGCTTAGCCTCTTAACTGCTGATATATAAGATATTGGAGTTGGACTCGAATTCAATCGCAGCCCTAACAAACTAATAGTCTATTCACTTATTTTGGTAACAGCTATAACAGTAGAGCTATTTAAGCGCTAGATCTAACGCTTTTTTGGTAAGTCTAGCGTGCATCTGAAAACTGTAGCGCCCAGCAGATAATTTAGCGCTTTTTTATTTCTGACATGGCCACACAGTTTTTTAAGGGTAAAGTGGTTGATAAGATTGCTCTTTTATGACATTTTGTGACACAAACTTACAGTCTACTTGATGGTAAGTGCCACTGCATCCCATGAACAGCTGCAACTAACTTCAAACACAGAAGGCTACAGATTCGTTGTCACCTCTGAGTACTAAGATGGAATGCCTCGCAGCCTCTTATTAAACTGGTTCTCTACACCCTTCAGAGTTCAGACTGGAATATAGAGTAGTGCACACACTGCTGCTTGGCGGTAAAAATAGGTAATGGATGGTACCTAACCAGACGGACTATTTGGCAGAAAAGGTGTCCTATCTCAATAATTCTGTCGATTTATCTTTTAAATTAAAAATGCGTGGCAATCCATTATTTTAACTGATTTTACTGCGCACACACACTTTCGAAAGGGTCAATCGGTAGGCAAAAACGTTGTTGCCCATAAATCACATTCAATTTGGGATAATTTCATATAAAAGTAGAAGCCTTATTTACTCGTATTTTCAAAACTGCAATAACGGTATATCATTATTTATATATTTGTACTTAAGTTAAAATTTGGCTACTCTTTGGAAAATAACCCTGTATATGTACTAAAATGTAATGTGTATAGTATATGTATGTACTGGTGCATTACGCTTTTGTATTAAACCTTTACAATTTTTATGATATTGTTCATAGGTACCAAACGTACTTAGTGCACATTTAAGGATATTCGGCGATTTATTTATGGATAATTACATAATTTAAATAAAGTCAACACTTACCTTAGATGCACGTATGAATAAATTCGTATCTTCGTGCCGGAACTAAATATTAAATAATACCGTTTATTGACATAATGATTAAAATTGAAATTCACTAAGAGTTTCACAAGTTCACTTCAAAGAAAACATAAACAAGGGAAGAGAAATAGGTTAGATTTACAAAAAAAGCTATTTAAACACAACTAAAATTAAAAACAACAATAGCACACACAGAGAACACAATAAAATGTATTTCATATAATCACAGTCATTTTGTATATCGACAAATAATGTATAAACACAGAAATTCACAAAACCTCACCTGGATTGTTATCAAAACTGTCATTTGTTCCACGCCATTATTACGACGCATGCGTAGTTGTTAGGATTTCAATGCGCAAGTCATTACATCAAGTTGGCTGCCATTATCAACTGCCATCTGCCATCAAAAGTAAAAGTAAAGTTACAGCCTATTTACGTCCCACAGCTGGGTACAGCTTTCCTCTAATTTCTGAGGGTTTTAGGCAAGGAAATGTCCGCGCGCTGCCTCAATGCGTATTGACAAACTTCACATGTCTTCGATATACTTTTAATTTCTCAGACTTGTAAGTTTCTTCACAATGTTTTATTCAACACTAAGCATGTGGTAAGTCGCCATTAAAAATACGGAAATGGAAATCGTACTCTTAGCCTCTGAGCTACCACGGCTCCCGTAATCAATAGTGAGGGAAAAGTAGTCAGCTGCGATCGTGCCAGCTTGTTGCAAATCGGTGCAAATAGTATATGTTGGGTTCTAATCTTATTCAAGAAATTATAATGATAAAATATAAAAAACTATTTAACTTCATTCGTTATTATTGTAGATATACATAATAATGTACTGTAAGATGGAAGCAAATAATTCTAGCATTTCATTAACTTCTAAGTGCTATAATGGGAAGAAATATTGATTATATTTATATTTTTATAAAAACCAAGAAAGACCTGATCTTCTTAAATTTGCTGCCTGCTATATTTACCATCTCACCCCGCGAGTGTCGTTAGAGTCATCTTAGGAAAACGCTCGGAATATTTTGTAATGCGTACAGCAAAGGAGTGGAATAATTTGCCAGCGTCTATCTTTCCGTCCGAATACAATCTGGGCATCTACAAGGCAAGAGTGAATAGGCTTTTTACGCTAAGACAGTGCGATTTACCATCTAAGGCTGCATCACCACTTACCACCAGGTGGGATTGTAGTCAAGGACTGGCTTATAATAGTGATTTTTTTATTATAACCTGTGATAAATAATGGTATTATCAACTTGTTTTTACTAGATATTAAATACACGTTGGTATTTACGTGGCAGAAACATGCTGCAGCTATATTATAGTTGTAGCACGAATGGGTCGGCTTGACTGGGAAAGAACCACGCTCACAGAATCTATTTTATCCTTACAGCCCTTCACAAGTCCACTGCTGAACATAGGCCTCCCAAGGAATGCCACAAATCAGGCCTCGCAGAATATTAGCGTAAAATAGCAGCTCATCGCAACTTGTTTTGTATGGTGAGTATAGAGATCCGGAGAACGTTTTCACTGGAAACGAGACATTCTATCTTAGTCTTCACGGGTGACAACGCGTCTGCATTTTGAATGTAATCGAGGATAGATGTAGATATCTACGGGCTACAGCAACAACTTACCATCAGGTATATTATGTGTTCGTTTGTCACCATTACCCCATAAAAATACACATAGCAGCGAGGAAATTAAAGCAGCATCAAAGGCGCGAGACGTCAGTTACTGTGATTGTCAATCCGTTCGCTAAGCGTGACGAATATCTCAAATTCTTTCCATTGTGGGTGGGGTCAAGAATGGACTGTTCACGGGTTAATATAGGAGAGGGTGTTATCATTCTATTATCGTATATAGCAGCAGTATGTGCACTACAGTGTGTTCCAGTCTTAAGGGTATAGAGAACCAGTTCAATAAGAGGCTGCGAGGCATTCCATCCTAGTACTCAGAGGTGACAACAAATCTGTAGCGTTCTTTGAAGTATTTAAGAGCTGACTTGTATAGTACGTATAGCATTGGGCTCCTCTTTTATTATTGAATTATTTAAATTAGTACTCCGCATGAATTATTAGAAAACTCAAAAACTAAGCCGTATTTTGGGCTCAAATGCCAACAGGAACAAAAAATACAATAACAGAATGTACTATTTGATCAGCGTGTATTAATTCTGTAGTTACGGTGTAAAACATCTCGTGGATGTCGTATGAGGCGACCAATATATGATAAATTTATTTTTGTACAGTTTGTACAGCTGAGGGCAAAATAAATTATTTTTACAGCCAAGGGCCAAAATGCTAAAGAACAAATTATAAAAGTTAAAGTTACCTACAGCTTATATACGTCCCACTGCTGGCAAAGTCTTCCTCTCATTTCTGAGAGGGTTTTAGGCAAGGAAATGCCCGCCGCGCTGCCCCAATGCGTATTGTCGAACTTCACATGTCTTCGAAATATTTTTTCCTTATTTCTCAGACATGCAGGTTTCTCATGATGTTTTCCTTCACCGCCAAGCATATGGTAAATCAGCACTTAAAATTGCAATTAACAATTTCATTGATACCGGCGGAATTGAACCCAGGTTGCTCGCGTACTATGAAATTTACAGCGAGCGCTAAGCCCTGAGCTACCACGGCTCTAGCCATTAGGCTATTGAGGAGATGATCTCTGACGCGAAATCACCAATCAAATTGCGCAGGCAAGTAAAGGTTGTTGCCTTATGCGTGAAAACACGGAGATAACGATTATTTCCCAGAAATTAGACATAGCTAAATCGAATTTTCGCCCCCGCAAAGGTCATACAAACGAATGTATAAATATTGCTCGAAAAATATTGTAGGATATTTTTTTTATATTCTTGGAGTTTAATGGTCAATAAATATTTATAAATTGTGAGTTTTAACAAAATGATATCGGTAACAAGTACTTCTTCCATACATCACTATCCTCAATCAATTAGAAATATCGAATTAAACTTCAAAGTAAAGTTACTAGAAACAAAGACATTCAAATATATACGAGCGACTTAGAAACAGTGTTTTTAAAACGTAGTGTGTACTATTATTAATCATTTATTTTCAGACTCGTCCATATATGTTAGTATAGGTACAATTTTTATAACATGTTATGTTAGTAAAAATTGAACAAAAACTATACAATACTGATACAGCGACTAAACTTCACGCTTGTCGGCTTATGGAACTCATAAAACATTTAGTTCAATAAAGCTTGCAAGTAGGTTAGAATCCACTCTGTGGCCAATCATCCATAGGACTCTATTCAGGCTCCCTCGCTCGCGTCGTACTAGAGATTCCACTTTTTTCGCATGATTGCGTAAAATCGTCCGTTTTTACATCAGCAAACATACTTGATGCACTTATAGGTAGGGAGCCCCAACAAGGCCCTGAACACATTATTGTTTTTTTTTTTATAGAATAAGGTGACAAACGAGCACACAGTCCACCTGATGGTAAGTGGTTGCTGTGGCATAGACATCTACATCTATCTTCGTTTGCGAATTTAAATGCAGATGCGTTGTCAGCCGAGGACTAAAATAGAATGCCTCTTTTCCAGTAAAAGGGTCTCCGGTTCTCTACACTCACCATATGAAACACAGCAGCATTAAGCTGCTATTTTACGCTGGTATTCTGTGAGAGCGTGGTCCTTCCCGGTCGAGCTGACCCATTCGTGCTACAATTATATCAGTAATATAGCTGCAACATGGCTCTACCACGTAAAGATCTATTCTCTATTCAGCATTTGTTTATTTGCTAAAAAATAAACGGGTAATGACCGTGTAGCGGCGGTTTAGAACTATCCTATTTTGTTCCGTGGGTGTCGTAAGAGGTGACAGAGGGAAATAAACCAGATGATGGGCATCAGCGTCGTCTTAGTAACAACTAGAAAATAAACAGCGGTTGCCCACACGCTAACCAAGCGTGGCAACTATGACAAATATCCCCTTTATAAGGCTATAGGGATATAATCTATAGGAAGGCCTATATTCAGCAGTGGACTTTTATACGCTGTAATGATGAAACGAATGTGATGATGTTATAATTTAGTCTACAGCCTGCAGCTTGTTAACATGTTCAGAATCGCTTTTTCCAATATATCAGATTTGATAAACCAAGAAGTGCCGCTATTAAAATAAAATAAAAAATCTTATTTCAATATAGGAAAAAGCTATGTGGTATCATGATTAGATCAGTTACTCATTGAGGTATATGGATAAAATTGTTATGTAATAAGTGATGGCTAGCGCATTCTTGGAAAAATCTACGTCTATCGTTGGGCTAAAAGAGGCTATTGGCGTGGGTGCGATAAGATATAAATTTACAATTTATTTTCAGTTATATGAATAAATTATTGATGATTCATTAAAGCTTCCATATTAGAACGCGATTTGAGAGATTATTAAACAGATTGAATAAAGGAAACTAGAATATACCAATTAGAGCAATAAAAAAAAAACAATTGAAATTATAATGTATTTAAAACAAATATTCTAGGATTTAAAGTACTACCCTATACAAAAAATAATTATTAATAATAAAGGCGAAAATATGTCCTCTTTACAAGGAATGTGTAAAAACACCGACTTATTAAAGATCCAAAATTAAAACTCCATCCTCCTCTAACTAGAACACTTTTCATTCGCAGTCAGCATCGCGTGACTACAAATAACTGATGGAAATCGATAGGTTCAACTTCGTATCATGTCTATTTCCAGTGAACATTTTGAACTGCATCGCTTATTCTTATATTCTGAACAAAAACAAAAGCAGTAGACACGAAAAACTCACGTACGTTCCAGAGTATAAGCGTGTACAAACATAACTTGAGACCGTATCTTTTGTTTCAGTTTCCCTCTGTCGTTCCTTACGACACCCACGGGATGATGGGATAGTGAATTATCTTATGCCGCCACTACGCGGCAATGTGAATATATGAAATCTAAATGTCATCGTCCGCCTGACTGATTTCGACCGCTGCGACAACTTCATTTCATATATTATTTACAGATACTAATAAGTCACTAGTGTAGGCGCAATCCAGAGACAATAATTCGTCACGCCTTAAAAGTGTGATGTAACAGCCAACATACGCCCTACAGGTGGGCACCTTTTATTTCTGGAAGGGTTTTAAAAAGAGTAGACGACGTCTCATGTCCTTGAATATTTCTATTATTTTTTTCTCAAACCGGCAGTCAGCATCAGTGAATCAATGCTTGAAATGTTAATCAACAATTTAATTGATGCTGGCGGGAATCTAATCCGATTACTTCGAGTACTATGGAATTTAAGACGAGCGCTTATCCCTTAAGCTACAATATCTTTTTTCTAACATAACTCTGCCAGTTGCCCAATAGAAATCGTTTCTCGTCTTAAAATCTTATGATATTGTTTCTCGTATTAAAATTTCTGCGGTGAGATATGTGATGCAGGTTAGGATGCAGTATAGAGAGTATGCTCTCTCTCTCTCTCTGCTCGTGTACAATATAACCAGGCCCGACCATCTATTTGAATGAGAATCCGCAACCGTGGTACACTAATTTCTAGGACACGTAAGTACTCAATATTTAGAATATTAATGGAACATAGCTGTTTAAAATGAATTCAACCCACAAAAAGCTAATTATAAGATATTGAAGTTAAGATAGATAGATAATTCTTTATTAAACACACCAAAACACAAAATTTGGGAAAGAAAAATAAAATAACAATACAGTACAAAATAATTAAAACATGTTTCGGTATTCATTAATAATAGCTTGCTTCAATTTGTTTGTTATTGTGTTTCGATTCGTTATCGACTCTATCGAATTATAATTACTGTATAATTAATTTGTTGTTTACTATTCATTTTTGACTCAATTCTGAATAAGTCTTTTTTGTGTAACTAATTCCATTTATGTAATTGTGTGATGCTATTGTATATTTACCGTGTAGTAGCGGTAGCGGTGTAAGAATATCCACTACCCCATATCAACCCGTGGGTGTCGTAAGAGGCGACTGAGGGAAACAAATTAGGAGATGTGCAACAGCATCTTCCTAATAACGACTAAAAATAAAAAATGCGGTTGCCAACCAACAAGCGTGGCAACTTCAAAACAACGTGAAAAAATCTAATTTTCATAATTATTCAATTTGGTAGAAAATCAATCAATGCTGACGATTGCACCAAAGCCATATAATATTTAAATAGTATCGTTATTTATTAAAATATTGAGAAAATTTTAATATGTAAAAAGAACATAAATATATAACAATCGGCGACGTTTCCATATTTAATTTCCAGGCGTTTCATCGAATTCAAGGCGAAGGAAATGAGCAGAACAGGTGCCGATAAAATTTCAATCTCATTTATTTCCTATACGCAAATACATTTCCTCCAAATCTCCTTCGTTAATAGAGTAAAGAGAGCTGCATTTCAATAACATCATTTCGGCTAAAAGATCGCTAAAGCTAATATTTTAAATTCAATATACCGGTGAAAATTGAGACGATATTATTTAAATTTTAGATCATTCATTTATTAATTATAGCCTATTAGTCTAAGATCCGGTTTAAAAAAATACCCCCTCATCCTTTTCCTTGATGAAATATTTTTTTTTATAATAAAATATATAAATAAATACAAATCGGGGTGATTGACAGCCTATGTTTTGGCAAGGCTATTTTTAATTAAAAATTATTTAATTAATTTTTTTTCCGGTTACGGTCATTCTTTTCCTTAATAAAATTGGTCTCAATCGAAAAATAATAATATAGAAAATGCCACAGCATGCTTGACTACCTTTTTCCATGCAACAATACCTGGTATGACTTTCCATTGACGTCCGTCGAATTGGGGTTTTTACAGAAAGTTTACATTATTATAAGCACACACGCAAAGTTTCAACATGCGGAAACGCGTACTTTTGAGAAAAATTATTGAAAATCAATTACTTTTGCAATATTTACGCTAATCACCATTGACGTCCGTCAAGTTGGGGTTGATTTTTTTTACAGAAAGGTTACATTATTATAAGTTCATACGCTAAGTTTCAACATTCGGAGACGCGTACTTCTTGAGAAAAAAATATTGAAAATCAATTATTTTTGCAATATTTATGTCAATCCTACCACATCATCATCATCATTCATTACAGCCCTTCACAAGTCCACTGCTGAACATAGGCCTCCCCACGGAATGCCACAAAGCACGGTCCTGAGCCACCTCCATCCATTGACTTCCTGCATGTCTTACCAGGTCGTCACTCCATCTAGTGGGGGATTACTTACAGTACATTACCTACACTTCGCCTGCCGGTACGAGGCTGCCACTCGAGAACCTTTCTTCCCATCGGTTGTCGGTTCTTCGAGCTATATTCAGCTTACTAATCCCTACCACAGATTACATCGAATTTCGAATTATATTTAAATGACAGAATTATTTTATTACGAATTTCCATTGAAAGTCGTCGAATTGAGGGAGGGTGGGGGTGCAGAGGAAGGTGTACTACCCCTTAAAAGGAAAGTTTCGAGAAAAAGGGGGCCCTTTTCTAGTTTTTCATTTTAATTTGAGGAAATTTTCCACATTTTATGGATGAATATTAAGTGTAAAAAACCAAGGAGACCCCTTGGGGGAGGGTTCCCCCCTACGGAAGGGGGAACCCCCTTCATCAGAAAAAATAGGGGACTGATTCAGAGGGATTTCTGTATCTATTTTGAGATTGCAACGTCTCCGGCGCTATAAAAACACTCTAGGGGTAGGGCAGACTCGTACCAGGTGGAGTCGGGGTCAATCAATTCGGTTCTTTGACATACGTTGAACCTAACCTATTTTATTTGTTATCTGCCCTAATAGGTACTGTTAAAATAAAACAAATCAAATATAATTAATAGTTTAATAATCAATTTTATACACATATTGTATTGCTTTAATTAATTCTACGAAAACATCTTTATGCGCTATTTTTATTTTCCTTTGCGAAAATATTCAATGAGCCAGTCTGTGAAGTTTGCTTTATAACCATCTCTACTGAACATCACATCAACACATCAGCTTACGATTCGAATCGATTTTAAAATCGATCTTATTCGCAAAGAATCGACATCCCTACTGACGATGACAATAACAATACAAAATAGCGTCAGTTTTACGGTAGGAATTGACATAAATATTGCAAAAATAATTGATTTTCATAATTTTATCAAAAGTACGCGTTTTCGCATGTTGAAACTTTGCGTGTGTGCTTATAATAATGTAACCTTTCTGTGAAAAAATATCAACCCCAACTTGACGGACGTCAATGGAAAGCTAAGCCCAATACCTGTCTACCAAGTGTAAACAGGTAAACTGATATAATAATTTACCCTCATTCTTTTCCCAAAAATTAAATGTGTAAAAATAGATATTTTATTGCGAATCCAATCGTATATGGTTGCCTTTTCAAATCGTGGCCTGACTAGAGCAAGACTAGTGATTGACACGATTTAACGTTTCAATAATTTTATTTTAACGTAGAGCGTGACAGAGAACACTATATATATTATTATGTGTGGTATATTATATATTTATAATTGATTTATACATTTAATAAACTTTTAAATACACCTTTAATTGATTTATAATTTACTTTATATATGATTATAGACAGTTCTATAGCCTGAAAAGTATGAAAGAGTGTTCATTGGTTTTTCTTTACTGCTTTATTTCGTTTTAGTCTAAAATTCGACTCATTACGCAATAATATTCTTATATTGGGTAAACAGTATAATGATTGGCACTTTAAGCTGACTTCTACTTATAAGTGGTTAATTCTCGTAAATAAACAAATTTGATATATTTTTGATTGTTTTGTTGGATTTTAGTTTACATAGCCATAAATAAATTGACGCATTAAGTTTAATAAGAAATGTTTAATTAATTTAAAAATCTAATCAAACTTTTTTCACAATCATTGTTACAATCATTGGCACTTTAACATAGTGAAAGTAGTGCCATTCACTATGCTAAATTAAGTATAGTCATTGGCACTATTGAAAGTCTTAAAAAGTTATGCCCAAATATTTCTGTTATAAGACTTATTTTTAACAAATCTTCTTTAAATATTTTTCTTAAATCTTCATCTGAAAGCGGCATCGTTGGTCTACCATGTTTCTTTCTTTCTTCGGATACATTTTTGATGTGCCTTTTTTTAGTAAAACCTATCGTGTCTTTTTGATATTTTGTAAAAAATGACCTGTATTCCTTTTCCTATTCCATTATGTGTTAGTAATCAATTTTTCTGTAAATTCTTCGGTTTTAGTAAAATATTCTTTGGATATTTTGTAGATAATGGCTGCAGTCTCTGTTCGTCCTGTTTTGTAGTTGGATGATTACATAAAGTCACATAAAATTTTTCTGCTTTAGTAATTCTTTCAACTTTTTCTGAATTTGTGGTTTTGACTGATTAGAATAAACATTTAGAGAGTATTATAATGTCAGAGTTTTCGGCTTTGTCCGTCCTATTTTGTTTGTCAGTTTGTTTCCACATTTGGCTGACTAATTCAATTCCGCTTTTTCCATTTGTGCCCAATTTTTTCATTGTTTTTCTAGCTCGCTGCTTCCCACTGTTTATTTGTTAGCACAAAATAACGGCTTTTTACTTTTTGATAGGTATTGGCAAAAAAAAATTGGCAGTGCAAAAACTCTATAAATATTTTTAGGGCTTTTTAAAAGATTTTTGTTTGATTCGACATCCACGATTTCACCTCCAACAAATTCTAAATTTGTTGCCTAGTTGATGAAAAACATAATGGTTATTTTTCGTTCTGATACTCAACAATAATCTCTGCAGCTTGTATAAGCTCTGGTTATTTTGATGCAGATATTTCTGATTGAGTCGCTCTTTGTCATTATTCTTAAAATATTTGGTAATTCATATGCACGGAACGGTGATCATCTAAAATGGCTTGCTGTGATTTCGAGGGCATCAGACATTATGTGTAATCCGCTTTGTCTGGACTAAATTGGCACAACCTACATGTCTTAGAACCATTTCATAACGTGGATTTATTTTAATTCGGTAGTTCAAGTGTTGCCAATGTAGGCCTACATCTGTTTTAGTAACCTTTTTGTCAAATTGTTTGTCCGCCATTCGAAGACGGCTTTACGCCACATAGTTTTGATGGGCCAAAATGCAGTGATATCAGCTGGTTGCAATAGTCACGTTGCATTCAGGTTAAGGACTATGAGTATTATGCCGAGACTTGGGCAAAGTTGCGCCAGCTCAAGATAGGTGTGGCCCTTACGACCATCTACAAAAATAATCACTGAAAAATGACATTCTTTATTGTAGGAATGAAAAACGTTTTATTCGTAATGGATAAAAAGTTCTGCCTTCATCCACCTATTTTCTGATAAGTAAATAACGTATTTAAGATAGTTAATACCCCCCTCTCTGGGCACTAACTTTTAAACGTTTGATCGCATTTTCTATAGGGGAAAATAGTCATATGTTTTACCGTCTACTCTAAAGGACAGTGATGCAAGACGTAGGAAATACTTGAAATCTGACACCCTACACCTGTCCACCGGGTAGTGCTAAACGAGAAGCACCGATTCCGGTGGTAGGTTTCGGCCGCTGGCTTTTCGATTACCACCCACCAATGCAAAGTCTTGTCGCCAAATGACGTTGTCGTGTTCCGGCATGATGCTTGGTGAAGCCATAGAGAATGGATCTGAACAGTAGCGTTGTGTATATAAACCGGATACGAAGCGTCAGCTGTTGCTGTGTCGTGTGCTTGGTCGTGGAGGGTAGCGGGATCCAAAGCACGGTGTTCCGCTGGCCGACAACAGGTAGTTGGAGACCCAATTAGTGAATTAGCTACTCGTGAAAGGCTGCCCCGCCAACTAGTGAAAAATCCCAGGGTGGCTCCATCGTGCCGGTTAGCGACCGGGCGAGAGGACCGATGGTGATCTCTGGGGATTCATGTCCCCGCAGTCTCCAGATCAAGTTCCCATGGGCACAGTAACTCTGATAGTATCGTTTGATTGCTAATGCAACGCCTCGTTCAATTGCCATTCTCCATCCTTATTCACTCTCACCACTTAATATGTCAATTAAAAAGAAAAGTAGTGTTAAACAGCGGTTGCACGTCCTCTCACTAAAAGTGCACCTCACTAATATTCGAGGATTGCACTCTAATCTCAGCGCAGTCCATCACCATCTTGAGACTGAGAAGCCGCACCTACTTTTCTTGACATAGACGCAAATTGGATGTCCATTGAATGCGGCGTACCTTGACTATCCTGTATTCTCCCTGGAGCACAAATTCCATCCACGTGCCGGTGTATGTGTGTACGTCTGCAATGGCATCTGCTTCCAGCGTTTCTGTCACCTTGAAGACCCCACTTTTTCGACAATCTGGGTGATGGTAGATATAGATATCGATAAAATCCTTTATGCCTGTGTCTATCGATCGCACAGCGGTGACCAGGAGACAACACGATTATTTGATCATCTTAGTGAGGCTGCTGACGTGGCCCTAAATCGGTATCCTACTGCACAGTTGGTCTTTCTGGGGGACTTTAACGCTTGTCACCAAGACTGGCTGTTCCCATACCAGAAGACCGACCATGCTGGAAGAGAAGCGTGGAATTTTGCTTTGACGCTAGGTCTTTCTCAGCTGGTAAAGGAAGTGACTAGGGTACCCGATGTAGACGGTCACACAGCAAATTGCTTGGACCTTCTGCTGACTACCGAACCAGACAGGTATGAAGTACAGGTTACCTCCCCTTTGGGTACATCTGACCACTGTCTGGTGAAATCTGTATCGTCATATTCTCCACCTGATTACGAGTCCCAAGGTGTTCGACGAATATGGTGGTATAAGTCAGCTGATTGGGATGAGATGCGACACTTTTTCCATCTTATCCTTAGCGGGAGGTCTGTTTCTTCTGCGGATCCGTCGAGCTGCGCGGATACGATAACGGATGTGTTGCGTCAAGCTATGGAGTATTTCGTCCCTCTGACGCCCCAACGGTAGCAAAGCTCGCCCTTGGTTTAACGCTGAATGCGCCCAAGCCGAAAAGCACAAGCATTTAGCGTACCTATCCTGGGTTGACGTTCGAAACCGCGACGATCCGGATATTAGCTCAAGAAGAGAACTTTCAACCAGGCCGCCAAGTCCTACGAAAAGCATTACGGAAAGCTAGTCTCGATCGCATTAAACATATTGGCGAAAACTCTCTGACAGACCATCCGGCATCCGGTCGAGACAAACTTCTGTCGGCCTACACTGCCTCCGCTGGTAAAACCGGATGGCTCACTGGCGCATACGA
Source organism: Parnassius orleans (assembly GCA_029286625.1). Taxonomy (NCBI): domain Eukaryota; kingdom Metazoa; phylum Arthropoda; class Insecta; order Lepidoptera; family Papilionidae; genus Parnassius; species Parnassius orleans. The sequence continues at coordinate 3,580,689 of JAGSMP010000084.1, read as the reverse complement.
CTAAAAGAAAGCGGACCTGTCCGCGTCTCTTTGCCTACAATTCACGTCTGGACAGTGGCAACAACGTTCCACCTAAATTACCTCACTGCGGAACCTCTATGTCGGAGGTTCGTATAACAAACAAGGAGATTCTTAAACCTTGCGGTGTCTAGACGTGAACAAAGCTAGTGGACCAGATGGTATACCAGCTATAGTTCTAAAGGCTTGTGCACCTGAGTTGTCTCCTGTGCTGACACGCTTTTCCGCCTCTCATTTAGGACTGAAATAGTGCCAAAATCCTGAAACTGGCCAACGTGCAGCCTGTTTCAAAAAGGGCAGCTGTGCCGACCCTGCCAATTATCGGCCAATCTCATTACATCCATACTCTGCAAGATTATGGAGCGTATATTGAACGCCCGTTTAATGGCATACCTAGAACAGAATGACCTCCTTAGTGGCCGGCAATATGGGTTTCGCTGAAATCGGTCAGCTGGAGACCTTCTAGCGTATGCCGCACACGTATGGGGCGAGGCACTCGAGAACAGTGGGGAAGCGCTTGCTGTTTCCTTGATATCTCGAAGGCCTTTGACAGAGTTTGGCACACTAGCCTTTGGGTAAGCTTCCAGCGTACGGCTTATCCCTGGTCTGATTGAATGGATAAAGGACTTTCTGAGTGAACGGTCTCTACGGGTCATCGTCGATGGCTGCTCATCCGATCCCATGGCGACTAACGCCGGTGTTCCTGGGGTCCGTTCTCTCCGCAACTCAATTCCTTGCTGCATATTAATGATTTGCTTATGCCCGGTATCTATGGTTATGCATACGATAGCACAGTTGTGGAGAGATACTAACCAAGTCCTCGGGCCAGTCGGGATCAAATCCAGTCCGAAAGAGAAGCTATGGTAGAGCATGTGAATCTCACACTACAGGCAGTCTCCGAATGCCAATCTTGTGAAATTCAACGCCTCCAAAACACAAGCGTATCTCTTCACTGCAAAAGGAGCCAGCTCACCTTGGCTCATTCTTTCCGAAATATATCACTGGAATATACCGACCGCGTTCAGTTGTTAGGGTTTAAGATATCTTCAAATCTGATTTTCGGGCGGTTCATTGAGTCAAGGCCAAAGTAGCTGCAAGGAAGCTGGGAGTTCTTACAAGGGCGGCGATACTTCACGCCGGGACAGCTGCTTACTTTATTAAAGCGCAAGTCCTGTCGTGCATGGAGTATTGCTGCCATATATGGATGGTGCTGCAAAATTCCACCTAGCAGCTTTTACTCAATGAAAAGGCGTGCTAAGAGGCTTATTGGTGACCCGAATTTGTTAAACCAATCTTAGCAGCCTCGAACACAGACGCAAAATTCTAATTAAAATTCGGTTTTCCACAGGATGCATTTCGGAGAGTGTGCGCAGGAATTGCACAATTAAATTCCTCCTCTCCCTTCCACCATCGGACTACCAGACATTCGGCCAGTCTCCAACCTTTCGTTGTTGACTTACCACGCATTCGAACGAAACGGTTCGCTACGTCGTTCATCATGCGTACGTCAAAGGAGTGGAATAAATTGCCAGCAGCTGTCTTTCCATCCGATTACAGTGTGGTTCAAGGCAATAGTGAATAGGCTTTTGTTAAGTCAGTGCGCTTCACCATCTTAGGCTACATCACCACTTACCATCAGGTGGGATCGTAGACAAGCGCTGGCTTAGTAGAATATAAAAAGCATGATCCACCTCATAGACATTCTATTCTCCTCTATAAAATGGTTTGGCGTGGGGTTTTGAATAAAATCATTGACATTTTTATGACATCAAAACTGTGTCAGGACCAGGTCGGCTTTTTGACTTCTTAGTTTTTTGACTTTACTTATTTAGCGGAACCGTAAATTCGCGCGTGGAATGTTAAATGTTTTGCGGCAGTTATTTTTCCATAACATTTGCATAGCTTCCAAAGCGCCCGCTCTTAACTATCGGTATTGTTCATCAATCTAAAATATGAAAAAGGTACGTCATAATCATTGGCACTACCCAAAAGATACAATAATTGGCAGTGTCAAGAATAGATCTTGGACAAAAGAAAGCTTGAATCATAAAGTATAGTGATTGGCATATATGCCAATCATTATGTTGTCAAACAAATTAAAGTCTAGTTGGTCTAGTCATTCGCACTAAAAAAAAGCCGATGCATCTTTTTCACAACGATAAAATAACGTTTAATATGCTTTAATAAGGTAAATTGATAAAAGTTGATAGAAATTTGCATATAAACTTACCTAAAATTAACTTTTTTGTTTCAATCAGTCAGTCAAAAGTTTCAAAATCTAGCCACAAGACCTTAACATTTCATTAAGTTTTAACGGACTTGTCCAAACACATTTTTAAAACAGCCGTTATAGGAAGCTAGTTGAAGGTTTAAATATGAATATGTGTTATTAGTATCAGAAATTATACATCCTAGCAATATCCGTGTGGCTATGATATAGAAAAAGAAAACATTCTTAATATTCAGATTAAAATAGCAAAGTGCCAATCATTGGAGGAGTGCCAACATTAGTACTGTTTACCTAGCACGCGGTCTATCCAACGATCGACATGTAATGTAACGTGCTACGAGATATAGCGTACTGCAAAACTATACGCGCTTGCCGGCCTCCCACGCTTTCTTATGAATAGCGCTATAAAATAGCGTATTAAATAGCGTGCTAGAAATTTATAGTTTTGTATAGTAGTAATGGTTAATAATTTAAAAATAAAAAATATTTTTATAACCATTACTTGATTTTTTCAATTTTAACTGTTTAATATTAAATTTAACGTTAAATTTTATTTAATTTGGTTAATATTTAATTGTTTTATTTTTATTTGATTAGTATAATATATGCAATTTAAAAGTTAAGTCAATATTACTTGAATTTTGTTAGTATACTGAAAAAATAAATTACAAATTTTATAACAATAAAGTTAGATTTTTTAAAAGTAAATACTACTACATGGTATGCTCCAAAATAATTTTCGGTAGGAGAATATATTTATCTATCTCTATTACACAGAGAACTGAACGCGCTTTGTATTTTTCGGCAAGCGTCTCACGCGCAGCTGCTATCGTGCATCTTTCCTATCGCAAATAATAATATATATATAGTGTCAATCACTAGTCTTGCCACGATTTGAAAACTCAACCATATACCTTTGGTTCGCAATAAAAATATCTATATTTACACATTTCAGTTTTTGGAAAAGAATGAGGGTAAATTACTATATCAGTTTACCTGTTTACACCTGGTAGACAGGTATTGTTGCATGGAAAAGGTAGTCAACCATGCTGTGGCATTTTCTATATAAATTTCTTTTCGATTGAGATCAATTTTATCAAGGTAAAGAATAACCGTAACCGGTAAAAATATTAATTAAATAATTTTTAATTAAAAATAGACTTGCCAAAACATAGGCTGTCAATCCCCCGATTTGTATTTATTTATATATTTTATTATAAAAAAAAATATTTCATCAAGGAAAAGAATGAGGGGGTATTTTTTTAAGCCAGATCCTCTATTATATTGAAATTCCTCTACTGAATATTAGCCATAGTTGCCGCGTTTGGCAGGTAGGTTGCAATTACAGTTTTTTTATTATATTAAGCTAATGGGGGGTTAATGTGATTTTTTTAATTAATCGCAACGCCACTTGCGGCAAGAATTTCGTAAAATCCGTTCTAAGCTGACCTTTTCTCGGCAAAAGGAATATTCCTACCAAATTTCAAGTCTCTAGGCCATAAGGTTCCAGAGATATCGTGATTAAAACAAATTCACATTTTCAAAATATAGCTCTAATAGGTATAAAACTTTTCTAGAATACTTTTTGGCATGTTAAAAATTACCAAGAACGGATTTTATGAAATTCCACCACAAGACACTGCGGGCGTTAAAATAAAAATAAATTTAAACTTTTAATCTATAGCTTCTGTAGTCTCGCTAAAACTCGAAAACGGCTGGATCAATTTTTTGTGGGTATTTGTGTGGGTCCCTGGATGAACTAAACGATTCACAATTGGACCCGGTAGGTGAGGCTGTTGTCGAGATCCAGGGATCACCCGTGCGAAGCCGGGGCGGATCGCTAGTCTTATATACAAATACATACCATCGTATGCAGTATGCAAACATTAATAGTTATATATTCATATAAAAACTGAAAAAAATAGACAAGTTAAAAATATAATTTACAAAACAATAATGCTTTTTTAAATTGGCATGGCACTGGTATTTTAAAGGCACCTCTTACGAAATGGAATGGTGAGTTCTGTTACACCGGCACCACAAATTTTATTAGTGTATGAGTAATGGAAAGGGTTTTGTCTTACATCCTAAATTTAGAACAGTCGGCCTTCTTGCTCATTAGCTCTATGGAATGTATTTAAAATTATAAATTATGGCATTTTACTTCAGAAAATGCTTTAAGTATGACCCTAAAATGACAATTTGAGAAATTTTGACATAGAATTTATAATACATATTTTCTAAAGGTTCTGTGAACTTAAAGGAGGAATCCATTATAATTCACAACTTATAATTAATCAATAATTATAACGGAATATTAATAACGGAATTTCTATCGACAACACAAACCGAAAACAAACTGCTGCTTTCGTTTATGTCATTGTACTTGGCTTCGGGTTTCGGTGTGCTCTGCTGAGATTCGAGCTCAGAGCCCTCGAAGTAGAAGTCGCTTACTCTGAATACTAGGACACGTGGGCAATATTCGACATGTTAAATAATTAGTACTCTAATCTAATGGTAACGCAGCCGTCTATGCTACGTCTATTCAACAGTATATTATTACCTGATGAAATAACTGGCCCAGTAGTTTCCCTAAGCAGTTTTTTTATTATTTCTAGTAAAGATAAACATTCATTTCTAGAAATATAAATATCTGTTATTTTTGACGTTTTGTTAAAAATATTATTTATATTGTTAAATAAATTTAATATTTTAAATAAAATACTTGAAAATTTATATTACATAACAAAGTAACCACAAAACATTTAAGATGACACGCTTCTTACGAAGCCAACGTTCGAACACTTATTTTCCTAATGGTTAGTAATGCTAAAGTGTCATCATGTTTTCACGAGCACTTAAATGAAATAAAAATGTCACTCCATTTTTATTTCATTTATTTAACGTATGTGGAAGATATTTTATTATTTAACGATAAAGAACAACTTAAACAAGCCAGTATTAGCCTCTTGGTCTTATTTCTGTTATCCTAGAAAACGGGAATTATAATAGATTGTTTTTTTAATGAAGAGCACAATGGATTAAGCAGCAATCTTGAAAAGCCGTAATTTATATCGCTATTTCATAGTTTTAATATATTTATATTATAAGCATTAAAGAAATTTCAAAGGATTCATCATTATTACAGCCCTTCATAAATTCTCTGCTGAAAATAGGCCTCCTCCAAGGAATGAAGCAAAACACGGTCCTAAACCACCTTTACTCATCGACTTTCTGCATCTCTTACCAGTTCGTCACTCTATCTAGTGGAGGGCCATCCTATACTTCGCTTATTGATACGAGGCTGAAGGCAAAGAAAGGTTCTCCCCATCGGTTATCGGTTCTTTGAGGTCGGCCCATTGACACTTCAGCTTACTGATCCCTTAAACCATGTCAAGTTTTTTTTAAATGTTTAATATAAATATCTACAAAGTAATAATTAAGCATAAGCATATTATATTCATTGCTTAGTTTTTAGTATTAATAGTATTAGGGATAATTATTACAAAAAAATTTTTAGTTATTTTTTGGCAATTTTCATCACAGTAACATAATGATTCTCAGTTGCAATTGGGAAGGATTTATCTTTGAATTTTTTAAAAATGGTTGCTTCAAAAGCTATGTACAGTAATGTTTCAGAAATTAACCTTATTTTTTCAACACTTAAAAAATAACGCCTTTTTACTGACCTCTTTCTACGATATGAATATTAAATAACACTAAAAGCTAACCTTCTGTCCATATAAAACAGGGTAAACCACCTGCAAGTACGGTTCACTAAATAAATTACTTATTTTACAATTATTTCGTCAGCTGCAGTCGTTGTTAAGCCAAAAGGTTAACAAAAGGGTGACAAACGATCACACAGTTCACCTGATGAAAAGCGGCCCATAGACACAATTTTTAGATTAAAAATCAAAATGCACATGCATTGTCACCCCAAAGGACTAAGATGGATTGTCTCTTTTCCAGTAAAAAGTTTTCTACACTAACCATACAGCACGCAGATCCATTAAGCTGCTATTTTACGCCAGCATTTTGTGAGAGCGTGGTGCTTCCCTGGTCGAGCCGACCCATTCCTGCCGCAACCATAATGCAGTATGACTCTACCACGTATAAAATGTGTGCCTATTAATTGGTAACTTACCAAAAACTTTACGTTATGATATAACATTATATATCAACCACCAGTCAAGTCAAGCCATTAACGTCAAGTCGAAAAATATCTATTTTAATTTTTTTTATAGAAGAGGGGCAAACTAGCATGCGGCTCGCCAGGTAGTAAGTGTTGACTGCCACCATCGCACAATTGCAACACCAGAGGAGTTGCAGGTACATTGTCAGCCTTTTAAAAGTAGTAAGCTCGTTTCTTGAAGGTTTCTACGTCGTATCGGTCGGAAAAATCGCCGGTGGTAAACAATTTCACAAAGTATTCGTTCTCAAAACTCTCAGTAAATCGTACAGTAATGAACCGCCAAGCATCCAGATGATGTGGAGGGTAACGTAAGTTTTATCGCGATATGGCTTAATTTGGTGGCTGGAATTAATCCAATTAATAATTTGTGTTAATTTTACTTTATAACTTTTCGGAGAAAGTTAAACCAAGTAATAATCATCATCAAGTCTACAGCTGAATATCCTTACAAACTAAACCTCAAATAATGCAACGCAGTCCTAAATACATATAACCATCGACTTCCTACATGGCCTACCAGGTCGTTATTCCATCTACTAGAGTGCCGCCCTGCAATTCGCTTACCTTCTAAATACTATTACTTCACCTTAGCTTATGATATCTAGATTGTGATTCGAGTATGATAAAAACGATGTATAGAATTAAAAGGTATCATTTATTGTGTCTTTATCGTTGAAGATGAGAATGCCGTTAATTTAATCGAAATTGGGGTTAGTTACTTGAAGTGGAATTAAAAATTACAATAATACTCTTTTATTGATAACTAGCTGATAGCTCGCTTTGCAATTTTTTGCAATAAATATTCAAAAATATTTTTTAATATTTTATTGCGGAACCTAGATGTAAAATATCAAGAACATTTTTTCATGGGACTATCGTAAGTCCGTTCTTAGTGAGAGTCTACATTGCGAAATGAGTAACTATACTAAATTTCAAGTCAATCGGATGGATAGCTTTAGATATCTCGTAATGAGTCAGTCGGTGGTATTTCCTTTATATATATATATATATATATATATATATATATATATACATATATATATATATATATATATATATTCTAAATTTAACTTTAAATACAACAGTCTGGAATCAAGCTACTTTGCCTATAAAATTTGGTGGTTTTGGTGTGAGAAATCTTTCTAGCGTTCCATTGCCTGCTTTCCTTGCTTTCGTGCATAGTGTCAATGACTTATGTAACATTATTTTAAATAATAAAGTAGACCTGTGATTTGCTGCGGAGGCAAGGCAAGCTTGGCGAAAATGTTCCACTGGAAGTTAACCAATAAAAAAGTAGGATATTTCGTTGGTACGGAGTTTGCAGAAATATTTGTTTCATAATTTACACAGTGACTAAAATAAGGCTCGCTTTCTAGCTGTTTCGACTCTAGGAATCTACTCTAGTCCATCTATCTAGTCACTGCTTATTCATTTCATTTATTCAGTTATTCATTGGGTCTACCAGCGATTTTACAATACATATGTTACATAAGAAAGCGTGGTTGGATTGGTTAGCAACAAAAGCTAACCAAAAAGTTCAAAAGGCAACGGATGACGAGATAAAGGAAGCAAGAACGAAGTATAAAAGATTGAAATCAGCAGCGAAAGAAGTTGTGTCTAGAAAGAAAGAAGAACGAAAGGATGATTTCGATAGGAGGCTCACTGAAGATTTCCAGTCAAAGATCAAGTTTTCTGGAAATCCATCAAAACATCCAGAGGAAAACTTCTACCTTCTACAGCCCGAGCTGAGTACAATCAGGAGTCAAGATGGGAGCATTATAAAGGAGAAGAATGTGTTTTAAAGAGATGGAAAGTATTTTGAAAGTTTGTTTGAAAGAGAGGAAGTGCAGGTACAGCATCCGGCACCTTCCATGAAACTAATATAAATGTTGATGAAAGTGAAATAAGCATGGATGAGATAGTGAAAGCGTTGAAAAGTATGAGATTAGGTAAGGCTGCAGGGTATGACAGGATTACCGTCGAGATGCTGAGGGCTGGACAGGGCATAGTGGCTAGTCAGCTGTACCGCATTTTTAATTTGTGCTTGCGAAATGGGCAAGTACCGGGAGACTGGTGCAAAGCCATAATCGTGCCATTGTATAAGGGAAAGGGTCACGGCAGGACTGCATAAATTACCGCGGTATAAGCCTTCTCAGCGTCGTCGGTAAATTGTATGAAAGTGTTGAATGAAAGGGTTGTGAATGAAACAGACGAAAAAGTATGGGATGCACAAGCAGGATTTAGAAAGGAATGCGATGTATGGATTAGGTCTTTTCCTTGCGGTGCATAGCCGAAAAGTGTTTGGCTAAAAGCAAGAAGGTCTATAGCGCATTCGTGGATCTAGAAAGGCCTATGATAGAGTAGTGAGGAATGAATGTGGTCAGCACTGTCCGTGAACGGTGTGAGCAGTATCCTCATACGAGCATTGCAATCTCTTTATAGGGATTCTAGTGCTTGTGTAAGGATAAACGGGGCATACACTGAATGGCTTAATATCGAAAAGGTGTTAGACAGGGATGTGTAGCGTCACCGTGGCTGTTTAATCTGTTCATGGACAATTGCTTGACAGATTTAAAAGACAATGAAAGTGGGTTGAGAATGAATAAGTTACTCGTCAAATATTTTCTATGCTGATGACCAAGTATTACTTGCGTCTTCGGCCGAGGAGTTGCAGGAGATGGTAACTGCTATGAGTGGAGCTTTTGTTAGAAAGGAATGAAGATGAATGTAAAGAAGATGAAAGTGATGGTGTTTGAAAGAGATGAAGCAGTGACAGACTGCAATATCGTGATTGAGGTGAACAAATTGAACAGGTGAAGGAGTTTGTGTATCTGGGTTCAAAGTTTACAAGATATGGAAAGTGTGAGAGTGATATCGAAAGAAGAATTAATGCAGGAAACATGGTGAATGGAGCTTTGCACTCCTTTATGAGCAGTCGGAAGGTGTCTAACAAGGCTCGTTTGGCTGTGCATGAGGGTATTGGTTCCGACACTCATGTACGGAAGTGAAAGTTGGGTATGGCAGAAGAAACATAAAAGCAGAATAAATGCAGTTGAGATGAGAGTTAAGAAGTATGATAGAGTTAAATTGAGTGACAGGATAAGAAATAGTGAGATAAGGAATGTATGTAATGTAGTGACAAAATTGAGAAAGGTATGCTGAGATGGTTTGGCTATGTCGAGAGAATGAATGAAGAACGATTGACGAAAAAAGTGTATAAGACAGTGTGAATGAAAGTGTTGGAAGGTAGACCTAGGCGGACATTTCTAGACCAAATCAGGGACGTCTTGAAAAGAGGCCAGGTCAAGAGTACCTAAACCGAAGAGCATGTATGAAGGAATAATGAAAGTGGACGAAGGAAACAAGTATGTAAGGATCGTAGCAAGTGGAAAGAAGTGGTCTCTGCCTACCCCTACGGGAAAGAGGCGTAATTATATGTATGTATGTATGTATGTACGTTACACACATTTCTTAAAGTATTATTACTATATTACTTGCACAGAGTATGTAAAATAATTTAAAGGTAAACACTACATGCTATTTTTGCTAGTGTTACTGTATAAATCTCAAAGTGATTTAATAACAGAAACAAACCAAAATCAGAAACAAACCAAAAAAATACAATAGTAATTTTGGTAAAAGCCTGTAAAACCTTATCCATTTAAACAGTTTCAAAGAGATTTAATAAAACTAACAATTAGTTTTTCAATTAAAATTACAACCAAATTTGTCAATTATCATAACCTAACCCAACTAAATACATTATAAAAACTAAAAGAAAATATACGTAATAACTAATATGAGAAAAATCAAACTCAGGATGACTGGCTGACTAGGATGCTGATAATTAATTTACGAAAGGTGTGAGGCGAATCAATGTTGATGTCAATTAACTGACTGAATTTATTATATATTTTACATAAACGAGGATCGTGGAGTTGGCGCCGAAGACTGTTCTGGTGCATGGAGGCACGACTGGAGTAATAAGCACGCGATTTCTGCGTGGTACTCGAAAATTAATTTTACTTAATAAACTGGGGCAGTCTAACTTATTACTTAGTCATTTATATAAAAACATTAAATCTAACAATTCTCTTCTTTGGTCAAGAGTCATGATGTTAAAGTATTTTAGCCTTTTTTTATAGGACACCACCGTTTTGTAAATCTTCGCTGAGTATGATAGATGCCACATGAATATTTTCTGTACACGCTCCAGTCTTAAGTAGTCTGTAGAATAATGTGGACGCCAAACAACGCTACAGTACTCTAAGTGACTGCGGACAAGGCTGTTGTAAAGACAGATTTTAGTTTTAGCTTTTAAAAGTTCGACCTTGTCGCATAATAAAACCTAATAATTTAGAAACTTTGTTTATTACACTTTCTATGTGGTAAAGATAAGTCAATTTTCTATCAAGTATAACACCGAGTCTTTCACGAGCTCAACTTCCTTAGGACTATTACCGTACAATTCATATGTTGTTGGGGTAATATTATTTTTCTAGTAAATTTAATGTAAAGACATTTGCTACAGTTGAGTTGCATGCCATTAGATTCACACCAATTAGTTAGTTTATTTAGATCGTTCTGTAATAAAATCGAATCGTTTGGTGAACAAATTGTTCTCGTTATTTTCAAATCATCGGCATATAAGTATGTTGTGGAGTTTTCAAAACAAGAAACAATGTCGTTCACAAATATATTAAACAAAATCGGGCCAAGATGCGAACCCTGAGGTATACCTGACGTTACCAAATTGGTTGAAGAGCCATTAACGACTATATAAAAAGAACGGTCGTGTAAGTATGATGAAAGCCATTTTAGCACCGGGCCTGAAAACCCATAATACGATAATTTTTCAATAAGTATTCCGTGTGGAAATTCGTCAAATGCCTTTTTAAAATCCGTATATGGTATCCACCTGCTTCTGCGAGTCAATAGCTTCTGATAATGTGTAAGTGAAACTAATCAAATTAGTGGTGGTAGACCTACCTGGCAAAAATCCATGTTGATGCTCAGAAACGAAAGGTTTGAAATGCATTTGAATTATTGGACAAGCTAAAGATTCGAACACCTTTGCCTTTCTCATCATTACTCTAGAATATTGGAATTACTTTTGCTTGTTTCATAAAGCTGGAAAAGTACCCGAACACAGCGAGGCTTTAAAGATAAAATATAAAGGCAAAGTTAGGCTAGTTGCGCTGTTTTTATAAATACCGTTGGTAAATTGTCCGGTACTGCACCTTTGGTAATATCGAGACCTTTCAGTTTTTGAAGATATCATTCTGATATATTTCTATACCTGCAAGATTTTCACTAAAGCCTAAATAGAGAATTTTCGTAAATAAGATGACGGATCTAAGCGACAGGAATTATTTGAATCATCATATAAAGTAAAGTAAAGTTACAGCCTATACGTCCCACTGCTGGGCACAGGCCTCCTCTCATTTCTGAGAGGGTTTTAGGCAAGGAAATGTCCGCCGCGCTGCCCCAATGCGTGTTGGCGAACTTCAAATGTCTTCGATTTTTTTTGATTTCTTAGACATGCAGGTTTCCTCACGATGTTTTCCTTCACCGCCGAGCACGTGGTAAATCAGCACTTAAAATTGCAGTGTAATTTCATTGGTGCTGGCGGGGATCGAACCGGGTTGCTCGCGTACTGTGTAACTTACAGCGAGCGCTAACCATCTGAGCTACTACGGCTCACGAATCATCATATACTGAAGCAAAATAACTAGAGAACATATTGCAGATTTCAACTCCGCTAGTAGAGATTTAACTCCGTTACTCATAGCAGCTGGATACGAGTTAGAATTATTAAGTTTACTCTTTAGGAACGTCCAAAATGCTTTCGGATTCTTCTGAATTTGCTTTTCCAGGTTTTCATTATAATTGTTGTAGGCATCACGCGTAATTCTATTACAACGATCACTAAGCACTCTTAGTTCTATTTCATCCATTGGATTATTATATTTTTTAAATCGTTTTAGCATTTTGTGCATTTCTTTAATTCTTTTTGCAACATTGTGGTTTATCCATGAAGGGCACCTGTTACTCTTAATTTTTTTAAGGGAACATAATCTGTGATAGCAATTTGTATACTCTTTTAGAATACTCTAACTATTTCATCTATATTATCTAGGTCCTCTAAAGTATGCCAATCGATTCCCTTCAAGTACTCATTTATAGAATTATAATCGGCTTTATAAAAATTGTATCGCTCGTGTGAAGTATTAGTCATAAGTCTATTCTGTCTCACATTAGGTATGTTTATTTCAAGGGGAGGATGCATTGGGTCAATATTACTGATTGGATTATAAGAGTAACTAACGGAACATACAGGTAAGTCTACGATTACTTTTTCCTATTATTAAGAATAGAGTTACATTGGCGCAAGCCATTTTCCGTTATGAAATCCGTTATGATACATTCCAGGTAATACAGCTAAGATTAAAGTCGCCAATTATGCATGTTAACATATTGTGTTGCTCCGAAACTCTATTACAATTATTTAAAAAAATATCTAATATGTTCTTATTTACTGGAGGGAATATATATACCACAAAAGCTATATGGCGTATATTGTTAAAGTGGGGCACATCTACAACCACCCACAAATCTTCACAATCGCTTTCCCAAATACTAATTCTATTTGAAATTATGTTTTCTTGACAGCAATTAGAACGCCCCACCGTCAGACTTAGTGCTAAGTTTTGCAGTCTCTCTGTTTCTTCGATACACGTTATAACGTATATCAAATAGTTCACCAATTGAAATAGCTCATATTTAACCAGGTTTCAGTCAAAATAATAATGTCATAATCATTAACTACTATGTTACGGTAAACATCTTGGGTTTTGGTTCTAAGTCCGCGAACATTCTGGTATAACATATTAATCGACGCGCCTTTTAAGCATTATGACACCATGACGCTTAAAGGCGCGTCGATATCATGACCTCAACCTTACATTTTAACTTAAGTTACTAAGAAAGTCCATATTTTAACTACTTTATAATCAGAATTATCATCCTTGCGTATCAGTATACGACCATTTCGAACCTAAATAATTTGTAACCTTTTCTTTAGCTCGCTCTTTAAGTCTCGCCGCGGCATGTAAAGCTTTATTCCCAGGTGACAGATGTTCCATGACATAAATGGGTTGTTTTCCTTCACTTGACCTGATTTCAATGTGTGACGTATTCAATTTATCTCTAGGATTGCTTTTATTATATTTTATCACCGCAGCCATAACACTGTCCCTAGTTAGCGGAGAATTGAATTGTACTATGACAGATCTCGGTCGAGTACTTTGACGGTTTACCTTAGCAACTCTCATAACATTCATAATTTTGTCGGTGGTTATATCTAACACTGCCCAACTGTTCACGATTTTTATCAGATTTTCGTTTTCCTTTCAGGAACATATTGCAATTCAAGTTGTTGTATCTAGATCGCTGTTCGAGCTCATTTACACGTGTGTTTAGGGCGTTTATAGTCGCCTCTAATTTATTATTATCTTCTTTAAGATCCTTCACAACTGTTACATTTGCACGGTGTTCTTTCAAGAAATTCTCGTATTGGCTGTTTATAAAATTTATTATATTTTTCATATCTGTGATCTCCTCCTTATTACTTTTAATTCACTATTTAGTACGCTTTTATAGAAGTTCTCATCTGTGTCAGCATTTCTTTCATTTGGCCCTTACTGTTTTGCTCACCATCTCCGTATATCATTTAGCTGAGAGGATTTTCTGTGTTTGGTGACGAAACAGCAACTCTTTAGTCGATCTTTTCGTGACATTCTGGTCGCTGCCAAATAGCGTGTCTTTATTGCGTACGGGTGTGTTCTCGCTATTGCCTTTCGGCCTTCTTGACGTGCAAGCGGGACACATCCACTCAGTCGCGGATTCTGTATTTGTGCTGAACTGCCCGGTCGACTTCAAACACGCGCGGTGGTATTCGTGTTTGAATCTGCAATCTTCATCGTCTTTCGCTTCGTTGCAACAGTTCAGCTGCATCTTTGACATATTTTTAGACTTCTTAAATATTGATTTTTAAGTTTATATTTAAAGTGCTATGATAGACACATTCAATTAAAAAACTTAAAAAATGTTTTATCAATTTGAGGCTCGAACCAATGACTTTCGCTTACGTAGTCAATCAAGGAGTTGCCTGCTGAGCTATTTAACTATGTTTCTCAGATGCGAAAATGTTAATCGCAATATCACACTATTTACATATCTTTGTAAGTGGGTACTCACATGAAATTTCTTTATAGTTCAATGAACGAGCACAAAATTTGCAATAACAGAATAACATAACCATATAATTTGTGTCACAAAATTATTGATTCACTGTTTTCTGGTTTGTTTATAAAGTTTACGAAATGGTCTTTGATTTTTTACATTGATCATTAACCGAGATTTTTAACATAATTTTTTTGAAAAGAGTTATTATGTTGATAAATTTAAATGTTCAATTATTACCAAAATAAGAATTAGCTTATCACACCCTCAAATGAGTGTATAATTGTGTCTTTTATTGTTTTGTACTAGTTTTTACATTTCACTTTTAATGGTATGTTTTTTTTTGTTTAATTTAGGTTTTTCTTTATAAAATAAATATATAAAGTTTATATTAACACCAACTATGCACTACTATTGCACGCATTAGGCTATTATCACTTCAAAACTATTTTTTGACTATTTTTATACACTAGCTCGATGTTTATCGTGTCACGCTATACGTGTTATCTTAGCGTATAGATAACACGTATAACGTATGGTTACACGCTGTAATCACGGCATATTGCTTGATGGGAAAAGCTTGCGCATCGTCGTAGAAATCCGTCTAGAAGCGGCAATTTGTCAACCTCACCAGTGCCCCTGGGGTAGCATCGTTGACGAGTTTGGGCTCCACAATATTTCTTGTAAAAAAAAAGGAGGTAGGTTTTCCCGTCATGGTTCTTTGAGCGCAGTCATCCAAATAGCTCGTCTCTATAAATGTTTCCTCGGTTTTAGAACTTTGTGAAATATTTACAGACGATGGCAAGAGACCCGACGGTATGACTTTAGCCCCTTGGGATAGAGGTAAAGCCCTAGTGTGGGATGCTACTTGCGGAAACACTTTGATGACCTCTCATCTCAAAGGTACCTCATTTAGAGCCGGGGCGACATCAGAGGCAGCCGAATTAAATAAGTGGCGCAAATATGAATCTTTGAGAGATGAATACATATTTTTGCCATTTGATGTAGAGACTATCAGTCCGTGGGGTCCACGTCCAAGTTTCTAAAGGAACTGTATCCGCGACTTGTCGTCGCTGCTGGTGATAAGAAGTCTGGTTCTTTTCTCGCTCAAAGGATAAGTATAACCATTCAGCAATGAAACGCAGCCAGCGTTCTTGGCACGATACCACGGGGAGTAGGCTTTATTGCAGTTTTTTTTTTAATTTGTGTATAACCTTTTAGTTGGATTTAATTTAAAACTATGTTTTAACAATGTAAATAAATTAAAATATATACAAATTAATTCAAATATATACATTATAAAACGTATATTCAGTTCACACGTTTTCAAGGATGATGATGCACCTGTAATTTTTTTTTATGTACCGTTCCGTTGATTATATTGATATTGTAAAAAAAGATATTTTTTTTAAGTTAAAACATTATTCATAATATTTATTGTAAATATTCTCTTAATAAAAATCCAGACTTATATTAAAACATCATAGATTTATTTTCGTTTTGTTCTTTAAACTAGTATTTATTTGATGAAATATTATTGGTACGTTCTAAAATACTTCGAAAATGTTTGAAGGACACGAGTTGGTTAGTAACTGAAATTGGAGTATATGGAAGTGTTCCATACGTCAAATAGCACACTCACTAAAGCGTGCAAATTGGAAATTCATCGAGCATGTGTTTCGCTGACATATCGTTGTCATCTCATGTAACATGATACCCTGACTGAACCTGATAACATGTAGGAAAGATATATTTTTCGTGCGTATGGAATATGATGTTATTTATTTACGTTCCACTGCTGGGCTCGTCCGTCTAGACCGATTTCCCTTTTGAGCCGCGGCTACGTGCTGTTTTCGAGAGTTATTGCGAATCGTCTCGCACGCAGACTCGACGACTTCCAGCCTCCCGAATAAGCCGGTTTCCGAAAGGGCTTCGACAAATTGTACAGAAGACCGAAGAGTACAATCTGCCACTTTGTCTTGCATATGTGGACTATGAGTAAGCCTTTGATTCCGTCGAAATTTGGGCGGTGCTGCAGTCACTTCAGCGGTGCCAGGTGGACTGTCGGTATATCGAAGTGCTGTGTGTGGACTGGAAAGGATACAGTATTAACGTCAATGGCGAGTACATCACTCACCTTCGATTTGCCGACCATGTAGTCCTTATGGCAGAATCGCTGGAGGACCTAAGCACTATGCTCAATGACCTCAATAGTGTCTCCCAACGGATAGCTCTTAAGATGAACATGGACAAAACAAAAATCATGTTTAACGTCCATGTCACACCTATGCCGGTAGTTGTTGGGAGCACTAAGCTTAAAGTTGTTGACGAATATGTTTACCTGGGACAAATAGTCCGACTAGGTAAGTCCAACTTTGACCGAGAGGTCAATCGACGGATTTAACTCGGCTGGGCAGCGTTCGGGAGATTACGATACATCTTCTCGTCAGACATACCTCAAAACCTCAAAACTAGATTGTACAACCAGTGCGTGCTGCCAGTGATGATCTATGGATCTGAGACGTGGTCTTTCATTGCTGGCCGTATGAGGAAGCTCAAAATCGTTCAGCGAGCTATGGAGAGGGCTAAGCTCGGCGTTTCTCTGTGTGATAGACTTAAAAACGAGGATACCCGCAACCAGAGTAACCGACATTGCTCAAATAATTAGTATGCTGAAGTGGCAATGGGCCTGCCATATAGCTCAAAGAACCGACAACCGATGGGGAAGAAAGATTTTCGAGTGGCAGCCTCGTACCGGCAGGCGAAGTATAGAACTTATCCTTTGAGCGAGAAAAAAACCAGACTTCTTATCACCAGCAGCGACGACAAGTCGCGGGTACAGTTCCTTTAGAAACTCCACCGCACGTGGACCCCACGGACTGATAGTCTCTACATCAAATGGCAAAAATATGAAGTCATCTCTCAAAGATTCATATTTGCGCCACTTATTTAATTCGGCTGCCTCTGATGTCGCCCCGGCTCTAAATGAGGTACCTTTGAGATGAGAGGTCACCAAAGTGTTTCCGCAAGTAGCATCCCACACTAGGGCTTTACCTCTATCCCAAGGGACTAAAGTCATACCGTCGGGTCTCTTGCCATCGTCTGTAAATATTTCACAAAGTTCTAAAACCGAGGAAACATTTATAGAGACAAGAGCTATTTGGATGACTGCGCTCAAAGAACCATGACGGGAAAACCTACCTCCTTTTTTTTTACAAGAAATTCTGTGGAGCCCAAACTCGTCAACGACACCACACGCTACCACAGGGGCACTAGTGAGGTTGACGAATTGCCGCTTCTAGACGGATTCCTACGACGATGCGCAAGCTTTTCCTATGTAGCAATGTGCCGAGATTACAGCGTGTAAGCAGTGACTAGATAGATAGACTAGACTAGATTCCTAGAGTCGAAACAGCTAGAAGGCGAGCCTTATCTTAGTCACTGTGTAAATTGTGAAACAAATATTTCTACACACTCCATACCAACGGAATATCCTACTGTTTTTATTGGTTAACTTCCAGTGGAACATTTTCGCCAAGCTTGCCTTGGCTCCGCAGCAAAGAACAGGTATACTTTATTATTTAAAATTATGTTACATAAGTCATTGACACTATGCACGAAAGCAAGGAAAACAGGCAATGGAACGCTAGAAAGATTTCTCATACCAAAACCACCAAATTTTATAGGCAAAGTAGCTTGATTCCAGACTGTTGTATTTAAAGTTAAATTTAGAATTTTTCTAAAGCCATTTAAAGATTATTATCAATATCTTTTAAAATATCCGAACATTTCCAGACTGGGATCGAGCGTAGTGGGAGAGAAATGGGGGGGTTTAAGATATACAATTGATAAATTTGTTTTTTACGTGGTTTAAAAACTGATCAAATTTTTTTTTTAAAACAGGTTTAATACTATTGAAAAACAACGGAGCGCTTAGCAAGTATAGCGATTCCGCTCTGACAGTTTTTATTCCTGGAGAAATATGATTGAAATTTTGAATTAAATTATCTCTGTTAGGACAAGATAAATTATTTGAAATAAATATTGAAAATACTCACATATATTGAAAATGGGCCAGATTAGGAGTACCCTTAACCGACGAGCGTGTATGCGTAGATATATGGATGTAAAGGAGGCGAGAGAAGTGTGTCAGGATCGTGCCAAATGGAAGTCCGTTGTCTCTGCCTACCCCTCTGGGTGACACGCGTGAGTGTTTATGTTTTAAATATTTCACATTTATTGCTATTTGGTACAAGACCAATATTTTTAAAATTTTGGATTCAAATTTGAAATAATGGGTTGAATTCCCAAACTCAAAAGATCTGGAGCTAGTGGGTCACCCTGCTGAACACCGACCACAGAATCAATAATTTGGTTTTCATAAAACAAGTTAGAATTGTGACTATAATATGTAAATAAATTCTGTCTAATGTTTTGAATTAACATTTTAAACTTGATTATTTTAAAATCATTTAAACATATTTAATTTTAAACATAAAATAGAAAGTATTTTATAAAGCTTTAGGCAATTTCGTACCGTGACTTACGCCGAAACTTGGCTAAGTAAATGTAACGGCTGACTTCACTTTAATTAAAATTTGAAGATAACGTTTTCTTTTTTATGGCATTATTAAGGTTTTATTATGAATTTTAATTTTTCATCCAGGTAAAATTGGTTGGTAATTTATAAGAATAAAACGTGATTGAAATTGAAAATATTTCATATTGTCCTTGTTAATATTGCTACTTGACTTATAAACTGTACATACTCGTAAGATTACACTTATATCCTAAACTGTTAGTCCATATTTAATTGTTGCAAATTAAAACATACTTTATTTTTATCATTTTGAATCTTCGACAAGTAAAATCGCTGTTCTTTCAAATAAGTTTTGGCCTTAAAATCAATTTTGCGTCATTATTGAAAAAATGCTATTTCTAAATATTAAAGTTGGAAAAATTTACTTTGCCAATATCCGCTCAATAAAATAAAATAAAATGATGTGTCTTGCCTAGTTTGAAGAGCACCTCCCGCCCTCCCTCAATTGCGTGCACTATCCCCGTCACCACTAATCCCAGCACCACTATTCCCTCCACCACTACACTAGGAAAGACACACCACCGACGACAATATGATACGTGTTTCGCCTCTACACGAGGCATCTTCAGGTGTAGTAGACTCTACGGTGGCTGACCGCTAAGTGAGCGGCGAGCCAAAAAAAGCTGTTATTTATAAGACTCGCCGACGCAACCGCTCCCCACTTAAGTAGCGAGCGACCGCGCCATGCGATAAAACATGCGACCAATCACATTGGCATTATAATCATAAAATTCATTAATTTGTCATTAATATTCATTCCAAAATTTGTATATAATTGCTATTGTTAATAATCATTACAAAATATAATAATAATTGTAAATAATTAGTCATAAATTTGTGATTTAAACTTAAGCTAGACAGGTCGTACGTAACGGGTCTTGTAAACCACTTTTTTAAAGACAGCAGCATAAAAATGAAGCTTACGGCTATTATTTCATGCTTGGAGACTGGTGAGAATCGGCGACCCAATTACTGGCAACAATGCACATATTTATTCTCAACATTTTGAAGCGTCGATTAATAAAAATACTTAAATTCGAACGATCCAAAATTACTGTGTCTGTATGTGTAAGACGTCTCAATGTCAAGGGTACCTACATTGTAATGACACGGAGTACTTTGAAATTAAAGTTTTTGATAAAGTACCTATTATTGAAGAGAACGATTTAGTGTAGTTTTCTCCTGTATCATGGAGACGGTTTCTATACCTAAATTGCACAGCATATGCAAACACTTGTTTCGTGCGGGGATTCGAAC
Source organism: Parnassius orleans (assembly GCA_029286625.1). NCBI lineage: Eukaryota > Metazoa > Arthropoda > Insecta > Lepidoptera > Papilionidae > Parnassius > Parnassius orleans. The sequence continues at coordinate 3,560,145 of JAGSMP010000084.1, read as the reverse complement.
ACGTGTCCCTACAGCGCCGGAACGAAACGCTTAGCCAATGCGCTGCGGAGAAAATATTCACGGCCTTTTAATCGTTGATTATCGCTTTTTTATAGCAGTGGAAGCAAATGAGCATGCGGCTCACTTGATCGACCGCCGCCCACGAACGTCTGTAACCCCAGGGGCATGTGCGTTGCCGGCCTTTTAAAAAGAAGTAAGCTCGTTTCTTGAAGGTCCTTAAGTCTTATCCGCTCCAGAAAAATCACCGATGGTAAACAATTCCTCAAATAAGTCGTGCGAGGAACAAAACTCCTAGTAAATTGCACAGTATGGATGGAATTGCGAGTTTTTTCGCGATGTGTATTGGTGGAATTTGGTGGCTGGAATTAATCCGAACAATTCCTGTGAGCACTCCCCGTGGTAAATGAGATATAAAATGCAAATGGATGCAAAATCTCTTAGCAGCACCAGTATATTGAGTCAATCAGAAAGAACTCGGTCGTCAACGTTTCGAGTTTGGTGGAAGGAGTTGGCCCTGGGGTGCCCCGCCCAGAGATGAGATCAGTATTCCATGTGATGTCGAACCAGCGCCTTGTAAATTTCCATATACCTGTCTCTTTATATTGTTATTTAGTAAAAAGAGAGAGAGAGAGAGCAATTTCAAAAATTTCTTAAATTGAAGTCGGTTTTCATGAGTAAGGGCCTTCATTTTTAGTAATTTGTTTTGATCTATATTTACTGTGACACACCTGTGATAAGCAAACAGAGTAAAATTGAAAAATATTTGTGTGGCAGCGGATGTCTAAAAATCACATCAATCCTCGCATTCAATATTGCTTATTGCAATATAAATATAATATATTATACCTGCAACAAACGAGCACTGTAAAGTGGCATAATATGTCTACAAGCGAAATTTTTCCGCGGATCTGTACGGATTTATATCGGCTTCAACTTGGTTACAATGGATAAACTTATCTACTTTTCAGAACAGTCACGTTGTACTGAATTGTTTTATTTCAGAAGCATAAGAATTTTATTTATTATATTAAATGAATATATTTTCCTCTTTATTTGTTGATAAAAGATCCATCCATTCAACGAGGAAAATATCACAGAATAAATATGTATTTTTTAAATGTATGTTTATATAATATTCGTGGCCGTATCGTGGCAGCGTAAGATTCTATCCTTCACACTGTTTCGTGAGTGTCGTAAGATACGATTTTTGGAAGTTTAAAAAATGATTTAGCTTTTGATAGATGGCTTTACACCATTTCGTTTACGTCAGACGTAAAATATTCAGATCGGCAATGCACACCACTCTCAAAGGTGCGAGATTTCTCGAACTGCTATCGTTAATCCGACTTGCGTTATCCAAAGCTTGATTTTTGAGGCAACATCTCCTACTGAGACTCTTCTGGAGAGGCCCATATCCGGAAGTGAACTTTTAGGGACTGATGGAGAAATAATATTTGCTCAGGCAAAAAATATAATTTTAATTATTGGTTTAATAACTGTTTTTCTGTTTTAATTCGCTCGCCCATTCTGTGCCTCATGAAGTTAAAATTTTGAGCATTTCGAAATAAAAAATAATTTTGTTGATCACGTGAATATCATCATATTTTTTTCATTTTAATTTTATTTTATGCCATAGTGATCACTATTTTAGTCTTTTTAGAATTACTAACCATTCAAATTCCAACTAATATAAAGTGAATACTGCAACCCATGACACCTCTGCACACCTCACATAAAAAGGCTTACAATATACCTGTAGTTAACCGTGTAATGGCGGTATAATAAAATAAAATATTCACTTCCCCATAATATAGTCCCGTGGGTGTCAAAAGAGCTGACAGGGGGAAACTTAAACAGGAATGGTCAGCAGCATCTTCCTGATAACAGCTCAGAGGTTATTTATGGGGGAGGCCTATGTTTGTGTTGTGACTTTTGAAAAGCTGTAATGAATGTATAAACATATTCTATTATATATTAAAAAGGCTATATTAAAATTATACCTTAATACCCAAATTCAACATTCGAAATGTAATACGGACGCAAAACCTACAATTAGGTTTGGTAATTGCATTAACTTGGACATTTCGTGTTTGATATATCTGCGCATTGGAAATTCATTGTCCGGATGCTTGAATGAAATTAGCATTGATAGATCGATTACATGCGTTATAACGTTTGTTACCAAATCATGTGCATTTTGTCTGAGTAATAATTACGAGTTTATTTTTGATTAAAATTAATAATATGAATAAATTTACTAGGTGACACCACCCTTTAACTTATTTCTGCCGCCAAATAACAGTTAGAAAAAAGGGTGAAAATATATTAAACAAAATCGTACTTACAATAAATGAAGAAACTGTTAGTTATGTATGATCACAGAACTTGTAAAAAATGCAAATGATTAATGAAATGGCAAAAAAATGGATTTTTTTTAAATATAAAATTTAAGTGACAGGAACTTACAGTCCAACTGATGGTAAGCCTAATGCAACCCGTTGACTCCTGCAACCAACTTTAAACAAAGAAGACTGCAGATGCGTTGATACATCTGAGGAAACAAGAAATCTTCACATAAAATTAGTTTAATATTTAATTCAAAACCCTTACCATATAGTTCATCATCATTACAACCCTTCACAAGTCCAGCCCACTGCTGAACATAGGCCTCCCCCAAGGAATACCACAAAGCACGGTCCTGAGCCACCTGCATCCATCGACTTCCTGCATGTCTTACTACGTCGTCACTCTATCTAGTGGGGGGACGCCCTACACTTCGCCTACCGGTACGAGGCTGCCACTCGAGAACCTTTTTACCCTATAGTATATATATATATATATATATATATATTACTCTTAGAAAAAAATATATTTGATGTGCACACAACACATGGACTAATTTCAGCCGTTCAATTTCACCATCGCACATCGCGGACAAAAATCGCGATATCTTTGTGGAATTGACTACCACCAGCGATTTTTCCGGACCGATACGACTTAGGGACCTTCAAGCCTCCGCTGTCCCTCCATCTGTCTGTCAGCGGGCTGTATCTCATGATCCGTAATAGGTAGACCGTTGACATTTTCACAGAATGTGTATTTCTGTTACCGCTACAACAACAAATAATAAAAATAAAAATAAATTAAAAATTAAAGGGGCTCCCCTACTAGAAACGTATTTACAATGGTAGGGAACCCTTCATGCGCGAGTATACTCGCACTTGGCCGGCTTTTTAACTTGAACCTCTGTAAATCTATTGAATATAATTATTGCTCAAGCACAAAATTATTTTATAAAACAAACGTTCAAGTGACGTGTGAAGACAGAAACTTGAATCGTTATAAATAACTATATAAAAATTAAAAAGATGACACTAAATCGCATGAAGACGTTGCTGCCCATCTCCTGATTTGTTTCCTTCTGTCGCCTCTTAAGGCACCTACGGGGTGATATGGGGTAGTGTATATTCTTACACCGCCACCACACAGTTGTTGACAACACGTTTTATAAATTTATTTTAATGTTTTTCTTAATAAAAAAAATAAACGTAAGACGAACAGTTCAAGCGCTCGCCGCCGGTCCGGTCAGGGTCCGCTGAAAAGTCTTCGAGATTCGTTCGGTCGTTTCTTTTTCTCTAAAATTTTGCCCGCTTTAATACCCTTTTACTCGACAATTGCGGGGAGTGAGGTAATGTATTCATACCTTCTACACACTGAAAGCAATATATATATATAAGGCGACCTTAAAGTCGTGTATTTTCTAGATAGATTTGTTTACAAACTATATACTATTATGTAGGTCTTAAATCAATTAGCATTTTCACTATATTTTATAAAAAACAAGCAGAAAGAACAGAAATGTTGAACGCTACAAATCTTCCTTGCATGATAAATGCTATCACTATCAACATGCCGTATTTCTTCTCGCGTGCTCTTGATGTTCTGTTTATGCTGATTAATGCTTAATTAACTTTGATTTGTATTTCTATTGAACACAAATTTAGGCACGATAAACACTGTTTTTGTGCCAATATTAATCTGATTGATAAGAAAAACCGATGTATTATTTATTCTTCGCAGATACTAAACAAACAAACAAATATATCTGACACGAGAAATCCATTACCCTAAGCACGTAGGGAGCCCTCGAGCATAGTCTACTCTCTATAGTATGCAAAAATCAGAGTACCTTAACTCTGATTTTTCTAATACGCCAGTGGATATGCACTGTCAATATACACTGGTTGTATACATTTGTTTTTAAGTTTAGAGACATACCGGATGGCACGTATTGAATCGTCGGATGCCTCGGTTCCACTTACCTAATGAAATATAACTTTTATTTTGTGTTTGAGTGATATAAAAATAAATATAAAACGACATACGAGAATAAAAACACTAGCGCAAGCATGAATAAGTGCACTTGCTTGTTTAAATTATTTGCACATTCATAATACAAGCAAAAATTATTAATCTTATTCAATTGCTGGTCATTTGCGTGTGCTGAGCGTTATCGGAATTTTCGTCTTCATCGGCCTGTAAAATTCCACTGCTAAACATAGAATTGCCTCGTGTAGCAGGGTTTGCCATTATCATCACATTTGACAGGGTGGATGGACGATCACAGTTCCAGACGCTTCGGACCTTTGACGGCGCTACTAGTCGTAGGTCTAGGCATTTACGCCTCGCATTAACGACACGTTACGAGTATACCTCCATCTCTCTTGGGCTACAAGATCTTTTGATACTTTTTGATACTTTCCATAGTCGCTTCCTACGATAAACACTGGACTAAAAGGTAGACTAAAAGTGATGGATTCTCTTGCGAGGCCACCAATAGAACAACCATTATACAACATCTTAGATAACCTAATCGTCAAAGCAATCAATACTTGAAAGAGATGGTACTCTATTCCCACTATATTATAATCAAAAACACCAAATCACAGAGGAGGAATTTAAAGGAATTTAGGTATACCTAGAGATGTTAAAGAAGAGCTTTTACTTTACTGTTTTTTTAAGGCGACGGTGCAATTGATTCATAAAATATATATGAACCTATTGCACCTCTGTCTATATATGTGTCATAAAAAGGTAAGGTAAAAATACGAAATCCTTTAAAACGAAAAAGTCAACTTTCAAATTATCAATCAATTTTTAGATTCTCAAACCAAAAGATTTTTCCTCCATTCAACCAATTATCTCTATCTCGTGTTTCCTTTGTTTAATTTGCTTACAGCTATTAGATTGAAACAAAATTAATAGTATAGCTGGGTTGGCGCTCTTCAAATGAAAATTCTGATCGTTTTCTACAATTCTGTTTTGTCGGTTGAGAATTCACAAACCTTTAATTGAAATTCCATTGAATTGTTTGTGTAATAACATTAATAAAAAAATTCCGACAAAACTATTTGTTGATTTAAAATATTATATTGTTTTGTTCACGGATATCGCTGGACGCTCCTACAAAACTATGAAGCATTATTTTAGTACACCTTCTACCTCACTTGTCGCTTTATTGATTAACTAGCGACCTATCCCCGACTTTGCCTAGGTGGGATCTATTACTGAGGCGTTATTTAAGTTTAAAAAAATCATCAAAGCCATCGAATTTATAAATTTTTCGATTTCTCAAAAAATTCTCCATCTTTTTAAAATATAGCCTATATCACTCCTGGCATTGCTCTCTATCTGTTTTAGAAATTTTACCATTCAGTTCAGCCATTCCGAAGATAATCCCGGAAAGATAGGCAGATTTTTTTTTAAATGGCTTAATAAAAGGCAATTATTTCAATATTACAGACATACACTTATTTTTATTTATATGTATGGATAATAATATACAGCTGTTATCGAGTTCTTCCTATTAAATAATATTAGATAAATTTTTAAAAGAACCAAACATTAGTTTTTTTTTTTATAGAATAAGTTTGACAATAGGCAATAAGATAGATTGTCTTTCCAGTTCGATTAGTTTCCAGTAAAGCATGTTTCTGGTTCTCTACGCTCAACATACGAAACACAGAAACATTAAGCTGCTATTTCATGCTATTTCACGCTGGTATTTGTGAGAGCATGGTACTTCCCCGGTGAAGCCAACCCATTCGTTATACAGACATAATATAGCAATAATGGCTGCAGCGTGGCTCTATCATGCATAAAATTGACCCATTTAATTTCATTAACAGCCTACCAACTGTGATATAATTTAAGCGACACCTATTTTCCAGCAGTATAGTTGCACTCAACCATCAAATGGGTATAACCGATCATTTTTTCAAACGACAACCATTAGTTACAAATAAAATTTAAATGCAACGTAAAACCTCGAAAAACTATTACTTTCAAAACATCTCCACCGTAATTTACAAAAATACGGGTATGTTTTCTAAAAATGCTTGTTACAATGATTGAATGATCTTTATCAATTTCTGATGCTTTCCTTACTCCAGTTCAAATAATATTCTCTCATATCACTAAACAGCCGTTACCGTTACAACCTATTAAATTCCACTGATGAACATAGGCCCCCCTTATAGATTACTTCATAGGGCGAATTCGCTATAATTGCCATTCTTGGTAGACTGGTTGGAAACATTAGTTTTTACTATAATTTTGAGTTGTGATCAGGAAGATGCTGCTGATCTCCTGTTTCATTTTCGCTCTGTTGCCTCTTACGAGGTAGTAAATATTCTTACACCGCCACCACACGATTATATCACTGTTTACAAAAATATATTAATATAGCCTAGATCCCTCCTGGCATTGTTCTTTATATGTTCATAGTTTCATTATAATCGTTTGAGCCATTCCGAAAATTTGCCTGGAAAGACAGATAACTACATTTTAAAATGTTTACTTATGTTTTAATAGCACGGAAGATAGACAACATTTTAAAATGTTTACTTATGTTTTAATAGCACGGAAGTAACCCCTGACCTAGTTATTTCAATATTACAGACAGATATTTCAATTTTATTTATTAGTATGGATTTCGTATTATGGTTTATTTTCCAAAAAGGAAGCAAAATAAAAAAATTACACCCATTTTTACGCATGGCCTTTGTCATATAGTCAACCAAGAAAAATTTGGTGAAATAACTATTAGATGTAGTGACAGAACTACTCCTAGTGGTATAGTGCCAAGAACGCTGGCTGTATTTTCTTAGCCTTCGAGCTAGAAAATATCCAGCCCTCTTATCACCAGTGGCGATGACAAGTCACGGATACAATTCCTTTGGGAACTTCACTGCACGTACACCCACGGACCAATAGTCTCTAAAGCAAATGGCACAGATTCGTAGTCATCTCTCAAAGACTTATACCCGCGCCACTTTCTCAGTTCGGCTGTATCTAATGCCGCCCTGGCTCTAAACGAGGTACCCCAGGGATGAGATACCGCCAAAATGTCTACACACGCAGCATCTTACCCTAGGGCTTTACCTTTCTCCAAAGGGACCAATTGCATACCATCGGGTCTTCTAGCATCGTTTTTAAATGTTTCACAAGAATCTAAAACCAAGAAAACGTTTATGGAGGCAATAGTTCTTCATATAACATCGTTTAGAGAACGGTTACGGGACAACCTACCAACACATTTCCTACATGGAACTGGACACAGACACGAGGGCACTGATGAGGTTGTTACATCGCAGATTCCTACGGCTATGCACAAGTTTTCCCATTAAGAAATGTGCCGAGATTACTTGATAGTAAAGCGCGTAACCAATGACTAGATTATTTAGTCGAAACACCTAGAAGGCTAGTCTGATCGTGGTCACTATATAAATTATGAAAGAAACCTTTCTGCATACTCCTTACCAATAGAACATCCCACTGTTTTAGTTGGTTACCTTCCAATGGAATATTTTCGCTGGGACTGAGTGCTTGCTATGTCTGTCTTGCCTCCACAGCAGAGCATAGGAGGCAAGACAGACATAGCTCTATTATTTAAGATTTTGTTACATGAATCACTCACACTATGCGCAGAAGCAAGGACAGCGGGCAATGCCACGCTAGAAAGATTTCTTACACTTATACCTCCAAATTTTATAGGTTAAGTAGCTTGAGTCCAAGCTATTGCATTTAAAGATACATTTATATTTTTTTCTATTATAAGCTAAAGCTCGCTGTTTTAAGTTTAATATCGATTTCATTTAAGAATTCGAACATTTTCAGTCTTGAATCGAGCAAAATTTGCATGTAAATACTATAATGTTTAAGATATTCAATATATCAACATATTTGAAAACTGATTAAATTTTGTTTATAGTACAGGCTTTTTCCGCACTGACAGTTTTTATTCCTTATAAAACATGATTGAAATTTGGAGTTTAACTATCTCTCTTAGAAACTTACTGTTACTGTTACTGGAAATAATTATATCGCATTTATTGCTATTTGATTCAAATCCAATACTTTTTTTAATATTAGAAAGATCACTAAGGACGTTATCTGCTCTGCATTCTAGATTACAGTCGTTCAGTTTGGATTTCAAATTTGAAATAGTGGGTTGAACCAAACTCAATCGAGCACGGACGGCAGAATTGATAGTATGGCTTTCATTAAATAAGTTAGTATTTGACTGTAACGTTGTCAAACGTAATGATAAATTTCGGAAATATTGTTAGCCACTTCTATGAGCAGGATTATCGATAGAGTTAAAAGCATTCTACCGTTTTTTTTTTTTCGAAGGCACATATATAACCTTGCCCTATTAATTAAGATTACCATTGAATAGCACAAATCTTAAAATTACATAATTGTAAAATTAAGTAATGTCATTAAGAAGTACTCCACCTTATGTTTTCAATGTACGGATAGATCAGGATGATTGTCTCTCTAATATTTACTTTGAAATGAACAATTCTCGATAATGTACGAAATTTGTCAGTCAAACTTGACCAGGAGATCCAAACATACTTTCTATATTTACGTATGATTCATAGCCCTTAAAGGTGAAAATATAGATTGCTTGACTGTAGAAATTTCATATTTTAAGTCAACCGTTTGGAAAACATAATTTTGCTACGTGCAATAATTATCGTTACCTACTGTCAACTAAAATCGAATTTAAATGCTACCTTGTTATAAGCATACTTCACATGTGTTGGGAAATTAGTAATGAACGCTAGCTCGATTTCAAATTCAACGTGCGCTGAATCCAGCTAATTAGTGAAAATTTACGCACACCTACGGAGTACTAGGGAATTGTTAATTTAAGTTTTGCCATTCTATGCTGCTTAATGGTAAATACAAGATTTTGCCTTTGTATGTTCCTAATTTAAAGTGTTAGCGAAGCATAATAGTTTTCTGAATATTAATTTTAATTTCAATTACTTTTTACGTTTTCTCAAGAATATATTATTTTATGCTTTGGTTCGTCTTAAGCCACGAAAAACGGAGCTCTTATAGGATCACTTTACTATCCCTCGATCTGTCTGTCTGTCAAGTTATTTTTTCTCAGGAACAGAAATAGATATTATGTTGAAATTAATATCAAATACTAAGGTCCAAGATCCCTTGCAGCTATAAAAAAAATCTTGATTAAAAGTCAAAGATACGGCTTATGCCACACATTAGTCTTAATTGTCCATTTTTGTCCTCAGAGGTGGCAGATGGAGGAGACAAAGTCATTTTTTTATGAAGTTGTCTTTGGCTTGGCATGGAAAATCCATGAGCTGCAGTAATCACTTAAACTTATGTTACTAAAATATTACACTTAAATTATTGTACTTCCCATTGACTCGGTCTTACAGCACACGTAAAGGTAAATAAGGTAAAAATATTTCTTTTCGTTTACAAATTACATTTGCAGTTGGAGCATTGGTGATGTAAACCGATGTATTAAGGAACATTTCGTCAGAGCAAGGTTCGGTAGATACTTATCTTACCTTAATTTTCGGGATGGATGAACCATCTATATACATCATTAAGCTCACTTATACGGAACCCTTAGAGTTTTTTTTGTCTGTTTATTTTTAGTGAATAAGGTGCTCCGCGCGCAAATATTGTTGGCAATTGGCATAAACGCTTTTGTATATTTCCCTCACATTAACCTTGTGGAAAAGTAAAAAACATCTTTAAGTAGATATAGAACAATTATTTTGTAATTTTACTGGAAATATAATATCAAAATATTTGTAAGGCATTATTTTGATACATATGCTTTATTTTCAAGGACAAAAGAAAAAGTGTTATTCCCATTTTCTAAATGTCAATATCTTCTGTCAAATTGAATTTCTTTCTTCTTTTCTAAGCTTCTGAGCTTAGAAACTTCTCTTCTGATCTCGTTAGCTCGCTGAGCGACCTTGAGCTTCCTCATACGACCTGCAGTGAAGGACCAGGTCTCAGATCCATATGTCATAACGGGAAATGTGTATGTATGATATTACATCATTTACATTTCCTTTTTTTTACCAGCTCGTAAACGACCACAGCTGGCCATGGGCCTCTCTCGTTTCAGATTGAATATCGCAGTACCAGACGTCTCGCACCTTTGACAATGCGAGGAGCATTGTCAAAGTCGCCAGTCTGGGTATAAACCATAATATTTTTCGAACACTTTACACAGTCGCTACTTACAACACCCACAGAGCGAAATATCTACCGCCATCGCATGGTAACTTAGTTTACATTTAGTAGTAAATAAATTCAATAGAACTGTGCGTGTGTGTATGTTAACGTATGCATGCATAAACTACATGAACATTATTTAGAATTTCCAATTTTGTTGATGGTAGGAAAACAAGAGTTAGAACAATGTTTGGTAATATATTGATACGAGTCCGAAAATGTGTTGAAGTCATATTTTTAGTATTGATAGCTATTGGATTTCTGTAGGTACCTCGTAAACAGTCAAGTTGATTAGCAAAATGCTACAATAGGTAAACGATTTGAATAACGTCTCTTATTCAATGAATTTAAAATTTTCATTCATATTTTTCATTCATTACAGCCTACCAAAGTCCTCTGCTGAAGATAGACCTCCCCATAGATTGCCTCATAAGGGGATATTTACTATAGGGGATATATACCTGCCATGCTTAGCAGACGGGTTGGCAACGGCAGTTAGTTTTAGTGGATATTAGTTAGCTATATTTACACCGCCACTACAGCGTGCATTTAAAATAAGGCAATGTTTTTAATAAGCACTTAGTTGCCTGTCACTTAAGAGTACTTACTTACTTCATAGACATTTTTTTTCTTTTTAAGGTGGTGACGCTAGCTTAGAGAAAAATATAGAAAGCCAGAATTTGAATCCACTCCTGTCCATACCAAGAATACTGTAACCAAAAGAATTGCTGATACTCACGACGCTATACAGGCGAATTGATAAGCGCCATCATCCATCAGGAATCCATGGAATTAATTTACAGCGTTTTTAAATAGATTTTATTACCACGTTTTTATTAAGTCACTTTCATGTTTGTTTGTCTGTCGTTCCGTAATTTAATGATTGATTTTAAGCTAACTTGCCTATGAGCTGGAAACTTCGGATGACAATGCAAGAAATTGATAAAAGAACGTGGGTAATTAGTTTTTTTTTAAATTTCACTTGTAACGTCTCTAAAGGCGGTAGCTGGAGCCACGTTTGATAGTCATCACGATATACAACGTTGCCCGTTGCATTTGAAAAATTGGGAAATTCGCCCCTTATGTTGTCAAATTTTAAGAATTTTAATTAATTTGAAAAGTATTAAATGGAATCATAACATAATATTAAAACACCAAGACACATTTTTACAATTATTTAAATCTTTGGTTGTAATAAAGCAATATCCAAAACCCCGGTAAATTCACTTGTCGTAAGTAAATAAATTACTTTACTGGTGACGAATTGGTATAATACGAGTACACTTACCAGGTCGTCACTCCATCTAGTGGGGGTACGCCCTACACCTCGTCTGCCTGCATTCGTGCTTTGTGGCATTCCTTGGGGGAGGCCTATGTTCAGCAGTGGACTTGTGAAGGGCTGTAATGATGATGATGATGAGTACAATTAACGAGCGAGCTGTGGAGAGGGCTATGCTCGGGGTTTCGTTGCGTGATAAACTTAAAAAAACTTAAAATTGAAGAACCAGAGTGACCGACATAGCCCAACGGAGTAGTAAGCTGAAGTGGCAATGGGCCGGCCATATAGCTCGAAGAACCGACAAGCCATATCATCCCGTAGGTGCCTTAAGAGGCGACAGAAGGAAACAAATCAGGAGATGGGCAGCAACGTCTTCATGCGATTTAGTGTCATCTTTTAAATTTTTTTATATAGTTATTTATAACGGTTCAAGTTTCTGACTTCACACGTCACTTGAACGTTTGTTTGAGTTTTATAAAATAATTTTGTGCTTGCGCAATAATTATATTCAATAGATTTACAGAGGTTCAAGTTAAAAAGCCGGCCAAGTGCGAGTTTGACTCGCGCATGAAGGGTTCCGTACCATTGTAAACACGTTTCTAGTAGGGGAGCCCTTTTAATTTTTAATTTATTTTTATTATTATTATTTGTTATTGTAGCGGCAACAGAAATACACATTCTGTGAAAATGTCAACGGTCTACCTATTACGGATCATGAGATACAGCCCGCTGACAGACAGATGGAGGGACAGCGGAGGCTTGAAGGTCCCTAAGTCGTATCGGTCCGGAAAAATCTCTGGTGGTAGTCGATTCCACAAAGATATCGCGAGTTTTGTCCGGGATGTGCTTCACCATCGCACATCCCGTCTTGAGCGGCTGAAATTAGTCCGTGTTGTGTGCACATCAAATATTTTTTTTATTTTTTTCTAAGAGTAATATATATATATTAACTACCTATAGGGTAAAAAGGTTCTCGAGTGGCAGCCTCGTACCGGTAGGCGAAGTGTAGGGTAACCCCCCACTAGATGGAATGACGACCTGGTAAGATATGCAGGAAGTCGATGGATGCAGGTGGCTCAGGACCGTTCAGCAGTGGACTTGTGAAGGGCTGTAATGATGATGATGATGAGCACACTTAAAAATATTGTCATTAATTGATCAATACTCCCGATCATCACAACTGTTACAGGACCGAAAAAAGTCCAATCGTTTCTTTAACAATTGTGCCTAGTTGTATTTTATAAAATAGTTTTAGCAAAAATATTTTTTTAAAAAGGGCAATTCCCCGAGTTTCACGCTTCACGCGGTACTGGAATTAATTTATTCATCTAAACATGCAAGTTCCGATACAATCTGATAAAATTGTTTAATTCGCAGGAATGGAATTAACATAAAGTTTATATTTGCACCTTAAAACTATAAACCTAATAACTGTCAAAGCATAACGACTACATACAATTTTTATAAATATGGAATATATCCAGGGAAGTAACGTCATAATATTTCATTTATAGAGTAAAGTGCTTTTATTTAGGCCGTAAATGATTGTGTTTCAGGGAAAGATGAGGGTACAGTACATTACCAGTCAATATGAAACTATGTATTATAAAGACTTTTGGGTGCTGTAGAGATCCGTTTAGATTTTTTAATGAATATCTCCGCTCCGCTACATTCACAGCCAGATTTCCTACAGTGTCAAAATTATCCCGACGGTAGGCTGTTTAAAGGTAAAAGGGAATTAAATATACATATTAAACGATGCCATAGTAAAAGTATTTCGGCTTCATAGCCTACCGTAGAAATTTCACAACTCTATTAGTAATTCCTCTAATGACACAAATTTTTCCTTTTTTTCGGAGCAAATTTACAATTATCATCGTAATGCACCAGTGGTTAAAAGAATTCCTAGAGGTGCGAGGATGCAGCTTGCTAAAGCATTGTCATGCACTATTCAAAATTGTTTCACTAATAGTGAAAAGAGTTGGCAAAAATTATTTACTTTCGCGTATTCCCATTTTCATTTTCATAAAACAATAAATAAATCAATTACATCTCAACTAAAAAAGACATCTTTTCAAATTTTAGATTACCCAATTAATACTCATTTATCTCGACCACGTCCTAAACTTAATTTAAAAAAAACTAGTCGAGTCGAAAGTAATGGATGGCGACTTAACAAATGCATCCCGTACATTATTCTCAGACGACATCCTGGCTCCTCGTAATGTCAAAACTCTTGAAAGCCTTCGTCATAAGCATCCTTCGGTCAATCCTTCTCAGGGTTTACCACTGCCTCCCAAGACTTCTATGCAACCTTTACAAATTTCTGAAAAAGACACTTTAGAAGCAATTATGTCATTTTCGAATGGCTCTGCTGGTGGCATTGACGGAATTACGCCTCAACATCTTAAAGATCTTGTAAGCGCTTCTGCCGGTGACGCCAGCGGAGTACTTCTTAATGACATTACAAAATTATGTAACTTTATGCTTTCTGGTAATGTTAATCCAAGTTTCATTGCATTCTTAAAGATTATGTGCCTTCAAAAAAAAGGATAACGGTATCCGTACTATTGCCGTTGGTACCACATTTCGACGTAAACTCAAAATTAGCTTGCAGACACATAATCTCTAAATTTAAGACAAAATACTCAACTAGACTTTGGCACTAGAGGTGGCTGTGAGGCGGCGGTGCATTCAGTGCGTACATTTTTAACAAACTCTGATTCAGATGTTCTTGTGAAGGTTGAACTAAGGAATGCTTTTAACTCTATCGATAGGGTAACCCTGCTGAAAGAAGTGGCTAACAATACCCCCGAAATTTATCATTACGTTTGGCAATGTTACAGTTAAAATACTAACTTGTTTTACGAAAACCATGTTATCGATTCTGCTGTCGGTGTTCAGCAGGGTGACCCACTAGGTCCAGCACTTTTCAGTTTAGGAATTCAACCCATTATTTCAAATTTGAAATCCAAGCTGAATGTCTAGTACCTGGACGACGGTACACTGGGTGGTAGAGCAAATGACGTCCTCAGTGATCTTACTCATATTTTTCTAAATTTTAAAAATATTGGTCTTGAACCAAATAGCAATAAATGTGGAAATATTTTTTTTCAATAATTTATCTACTTCTCACAGAGACACTTTAATTCAAAATTACAATCATATTTCTCCAGGAATAAAAACTTTCAGTACGGAATCACTATACCTGCTAGGAGCCCCGTTGTTTTTCGATAGTATTAAACCTGTTTTAAAAACAAAATTTGATCAGTTGTTAAAACACGTTGATAAATTGTATATATTAAACCCCCACATTGCTCTTACTATTTTAAAATATTGTCTCCTTGTACCTAGATTTACATACTTACTCCGCTCGAGTCCAGTCTGGAAATGTTCGGATATTTTAAAAGATATTGATAATACTCTTAAAATAGCTATAGAAAAAATTCTAAATTTGACTTTAAATACAACAGCCTGGACTCAAGCTACTTTACCTATAAAATTTGGTGGTATTGGTGTGAGAAATCTTTCTAGCGTTGCATTGCCTGCTTTACTTGCTTCCGTGCATAGTGTTAGTGATTTATGTAACATAATTTTAAATAATAAAGTAGACCTGTGCTTCGCTACGGAGGCAGGGCAGACATGGCAAACGCTCTGTCCCGGCGAAAATGTTCCACTGGAAGTTAACCAACAAAAACAGTGGAATATTCCGTTGGTACAGAACGTGCAGAAGGATTTGTTTCATAATTTCCATAGTGACCAAGATAAGGCACGCCTTTTAGCTGTTTCGACTAAGGAATCTAGTCAATGGTTCGCTTTACCATCAAGTAATCTCGGCACATTACTTGATGGGGAAAACCTGCGCATTGCCGTAGGAATCCGACTACGAGCGGCGATTTGTCAACCCTATCAGTGCCCCTGTGGTAGCAGCGTCGACAAGTTTAGGCTCCACGGACTTTCATGTAAAAAAAGTGCTGTTAGGTTTTCACGGCACGGTTCTTTGAACGATGTCATCCGAATGTTCCCTCGGTTTTAGAACCTTGTGGAATACTTAGAGACGATGGCAAGAGGCCCGACGGTATGACATTGGTCCCTTGGGAGATATGTGAAGCCCTAGTGTGGGATGCTACTTGCGTAGACACTTTGGCGGCCTCTCATCTCAGGGTACCGGAGACCCCTTTTACTGGAAACAAGTCATTCCATCTTAGTCCTAATGGCAACGCATCTGCATTTTGATTCTTAATCGAGGATTAATGTAGATGTCTGTGGGCCACAGCGTTCACTTACCATCAGGTGGACCGTATTCTCGTTTCTCACCTTTATCTACAAAAAAAAAATTATAAATGTTTGCTTTCAATTGTCCATTGGTCTTCAAATTTATACAGCATTATATTCGATGAGAAAAGTAGTTGTATGTTACGGCCTCAATCACGATGGTAGAGGCACATTGCGGCCTTAATATTATAGCAGCAACGCGAATGGGTCGGCTCGAACGACCAGGCTTTTACAGTATGCAATCGTAAAATAGCATAAGACTGTCATCGTTTCGTATGGTGACACGTTTACCAATAACGAGGCATTCTATCATAATCCCCAAGGGTGACGACGAATATGCATTGTAATTTCTTATCTAGGATATATGTAGGTGTCTAGGGGACCGTGTTTACCCTAGATCTCGTAGATGCAACAGCATATAATTAATTCACTATTGCCTATCAAAATTCTACTGCTGAACATAGGCCACACCGCAGATTGATTGTAGAGGCAATTTTGCCATAGATGCCACACTTGGCTGGTGGGTTGGCATCCGCAGTTTTTTATATTTATCAAAAAGATGCACCTGCTGCCCATCTCCTATTTCAGTTTCAATCTGTCACCTCTTAAGACCCACCATGCCATTGAACAGTTAATATAAAATATAGCTTCAAGCAGATAGTTGCGTAGTTAGTCGGTGCTAAGATGAAGAAGCTATTATGAGAACATTATTTCATTATTTTTAAGTATTTCGGCGGTAGACTTTTACTTTTGAAACGAAATTCCTTATCGCATGGTACGAATTTGACGGATGAGGCGAGAGGCGAGAAAAAGTGTAAGATTCTTCCGTCACGACCCCCTTTCTGTAATGCGAGCGAGATGGAATAATATCCATCTCCCTCGCACTTTTTCTTATCTTGCCATTAAAGAAATATTATTTTAAATGACTCTTCATTTTAATAGACGCTAGTAATTCATTTATTTGTATTTTTTAGTCAATAATTCATAATTCATAATAATTTATTTGTAAAACATAGGTAAAAATAATATAATACGTTTATCTATAATAATATACTACTTCGTTCTAACCGAGTGTTTCACGACGTGAGTGTCGTTGTTTTTTTATTAAAATTTTAATTCTTTGACCCTTTTCTGTGGACTAAGGAATATCATAAGCTCACGGTAAGAACAATAATGTCGCCTGTATAGACTGTATATATATGTGAGGTGGTTCCCTGAAGACTATAACTATTAAGAAAAATATTATCAAAGTGAGTTCACAACGGATGATATTGTGTAACATACATACAAAAAAGCAGTCAGAACAGTCAGTTATAGTTGAATTGAAAACCCACTCCATTTCTGAAGTCAACTAAAATTATATAGGTTTTCTGAATGCATGGAAATGAATTAACCAACGTTTTAATCTCTTCACCGGTTACAAAGCATTGCATAATTTTTACTGATTATGTCTATTCAACGCACGATGACGTTGAATTATACGCTTCGTGTGCTATCACGCTCATAATATACTCAGTTAACGCAAACAAATCACCGCTTGTGTGGTTAATGGTTTTAAAGAACATATTTTAGACAATCTAAGTAAATAATAAGTCAAATATTACTTATTCATTACTTTTATAAATTAAAGCGGGATTGTAAAAACTACCGTGGATTCAACCTGCTCATCATTGATGGAAAACTTTATGCTAAGTTATGAAAGAAACTGATGGAAAATTTTGGGATGTACAAGTTGGATTTAGAGAGGGGATGAGGGTGTACGGAACAATTTCGCATGATAACGGAGAAGTTTTTGTAAAAAATTAAAAGTATTCTGTGCATTTTTAGACTTTGAAAAGGTCAATAACAAAGTGGACACGGTTGCAAGTCATATTTGTGTAGTCGGCGTTGCAAAAGATGTTTACTTTAATGAAAATATCTTTAGAAGTAAGGGGAGTGAAAATGAACGCAAGTAAGACGAAAGTAATGGTATTTAAAAGGATAGAAAGTAAACAATATGTAAAATAAGAGTAGCTTAGCGGAGAAAAAGGCATGACTAGGATATAGAACGTAGAGTGAATGAAGGACATAAAGTAGATAATGTAAATAGGGATCTTTACTCTATTGTGAGAAGTAAGAATGTATCAAAAAGGCACATGTTGCATTTAACAAAGCTACTTTAGTCTCTACCTTAATGTATGGTAGTTGGATGGAGCAGCAGATGGAGAAGAAGCATGAGAGTAAAATTAATGCTGTAAAAATGTGGTCACTATGAATAATGTGAGGGCTGGGTCTGAATGATAAGGGTGAGAAAAGGTGTGATAAAATAAAAGTGTGGTTTGTAAGAAGATGTTGTGACCATGATTAATAAATGAATGCTTCGATGGTTTGGACACGTAGAATGAATGAAAGAGAAAAGAGTGACAATGCAAATTTATGTTATATGGGTGGTATTGGAAGTGTATCGATCAAATTGACGAGACATTAAAGATGGGCAAATTAAGATTACTCTTAACCGACCAGCATGCATGCGTAGATTGAGGTGAAAAAAGAGAGTAGCCTAGTATAATATAGTCAGATTTTTTTTATTGAATGACTGACAAACTATGGTTGTCCACACATCTCAATTTTTTTAAATATTTAACATGGTAACCGCACGATATAGCAGTCCGTTAAAGTGTCGTCTAGATTAGTTAACACTTAGGGAGTCGCGTCCTAATTTGTAGCACAAGTATTCGCTATTAGGTCCACTGGCCCCAGTATAATATCATAAGCTTATTCCAAAACTGGTTTATAAACGTAAATAGTTACTTTCTAATAATGGTTCGATAGGTGTAAAGAAAAATATTATTGCATCAAATACTAATATTTATTCTTTTTACTACACAAGCTGTTACAAAAATATACAAAATTTGTCCATAGTTTTGTGACAAGTTTTAGGCTCAATATAAATTATAGAAATTATAACGATATTTTATATTTATTTCAAACAAAAACTTTTGTATTTTATTACACAATAATGTACTTACTTATATGAAATAAAGAGGGATCAATCATCATAGAAAAAATTAAAAAAACATAACAAAAATACAATATCTTCTTTGAAGTAAAATCACACTTTGAAACATTCTACTGACAATTTTTAAGCTAACTGACTACCAACCTCGTATTTTGCTGTGCTACTCTATCTTTGAAAGGTACTTAGAGCGTCAACGTCGTAAAGGTCGAATTTTAATAGCTATTAAGCAATATATTAAGGGCTGGGTCTGTTGGACCCATTAGCGACTCTTTAGGTGTTAAGATTCTTTTGTCATTAAGAAACTTCCTCGTAGGCAGCGTCGTGTCACGGTTCATCTACTTTCTTTAAAGCGGTCAAGCAGAACGATAGCAATCAAATTGTCTAAATTGGTTGGCTACTTATGGATGTATTCATTTTCATTATATACAATATTAAAAACTATAATAAAAAAAACTAAAACTAGTAACTTAATTATCATACAGTCCTACTCCCCGCGGTATCGTGCCAAGAACGCTTGCTGCGTTTCCCCGCTGAATGGCTATACTTAGCCTTTGAGCGAGAAAAGAACCAGCCCTCTTATCACCAGCAGCAACGACCAGCTGCGGATGGAGTTCCTTTAGGAACTTCACCGCACGTGGACCCCACGGACCGATAGTCTCTACAGCAAATGGCACAATTTTCATTTACCTTTTATTAGACGAAAATAGAAGAAAAAAAATTGTCGTTTTGTCATTTCTTTTATATCAAACGAACCTCATGAATAACTTTTTAAAATTTATAATGCAAGAGATGTACTCGAGTAGTACTTAGTTACGCAGTAAACTAATATTGCACAAAGTAAGCAACAACGTTTAAGTATTTATATGTGTAATATTAAAAAAAGGTAAGTTTTTATATTTTCAGCCAGGAAACCTAATGCCGCTTTTTACGGCAATTTTATACTTCGACGCAGGAAGAATTCTTTATTCGAAATTAATAGCGGCCAATGCTGAAAATAAGGCTTTAATATATTTGTGAAGATCCGTAACGTGGTTTTATGACCATCCGACCGCAAGACACAAAATTCACAACTAGAAATTTCTGTCTTGCGGACGCTTTAGGACGTTTATTCCCTCCACATAATCAGTCTAATCTTTCGGTTGTAAACTTACAAACAACTCCGTATTTATATACTTATTCTATGACTAGGTTTTATCCGCGACTTCATCTGTATAGAACTTAAACAAAGAAACCTGTGGGCAAGTAATTCAATTATCGAAAAACCACTTTATCTAGTATTTCGAAAAGTAAATACATTATAGGAAAACATAAAAATTGAAGAACTATTAATTTTACATAAAAACTGTATTTTAACATTATCCTTTAACATAAACTTGTTGTAAGATTTCGAATTAAGACCTTATGAGATAGAACATAGTGTACTTTTTTACCAAAATACCGAAGCCTACACCACTCCATTACTAAATGCATGCATGGCATTGCTATATATGCTTGTGAAGTTTCATCGCAAGTGGTTCAGCCATTCTAAGGATAAGACTGGACAGACAGACAAACAGACAGAAAGAAGACAATAATTTCTTTAATGTTTATTCATTTCTGGAACTGATCATGATCTGGTTTATGGTCTAGTCACAAATTGTTCTTGCAAACCACTCTTTTCTCTTATCACACAATTTCTCACAATTAAAATATATAATCTATAAAATTATAACAAAATGTTATGCATAATTATGGTTAGATGACGGAAGGAATCCTGCAAACTTCCAATTAGAAAGATACGTGGTACTAAGTATCTTTCAGGTAGACGAGGACTAACTATTAAAGCTATTAAAATAACTTTTAATGGCAGCAATTACTTAAAAAGTACTGTAAAGGCAACCTTTTTATTAATACAGCGCAATTAAATGAATATGAAACTGAATATATAGTAGAGAAATATTTGTACGTCAAAGTCTATCATTCAAAAAGAATAATTGATGCGCAGGTAACGATATATTCCACAAAATGGTTTCAGTATCTGTAGCCATTAATTACCTACAGGACAGACGTAAAACGGCATACCGATTTTGTGGATCAATAACTTAAACATTTTGTTAGATAGCGACGTAATAAATGTTTTTTGTCGATGCTATTTCGATTCGCAGGCCACGTTTATAAATCGGTACATTGCTTACACACCCCATTACGTTTTATTTGTTATGTTTCTACATAAAAACAATAAAACGTAATATAATCAGCAAAGGTAAATTGGTACAGGATGTTGCGTAATTATTACCATACCATACCATTACTGTTACAGCCTATCAAGAGTCCACTGTTGAGCGTAGACCTCCCTCATAGAATACCCCATGAGGGGAATGTCTCCATAGTTGCAACGCTCAGCAGGCGGATTGGTAGCCGTTTTTTACCTCTTAGTAGACTCATGGGATGGTACGAGATAGTGGATTCTCTTATGCCGCCACTACATGGCGTTAATATATTAAAATGTTATATGTTATTCGTGTAATATTTATATATTTGTTTTTAATTGCGTTCTCTAAAAGGGCTCTAACGATTTCGATGAAATTTACAAAATTGAGATTTACGGGAGCGAAAAATCGATCTAGATTGTCATTATTTCAGTAAAATTCCTTTTTCACTTGTTTTCCCACACAAAGCAACAAACTTGACTTGCCCTCGTAATATAATAAGTAATTACGCCACAAAGATCATCTTTTCAATAGCCAAATGACTGAGTGTGGGTCTACCACGCCGGAGTGCGCGAAGTGCGGTTTTTATTAACAAAAATAGTGTGTGTGTGTATGTGTGTGTGCGTATGTATGTATGTTTAATTATCATTTTATCATATACACACAACTTAGCATTTGTACAATGATTTCTTAAATTATTTACGCGAACACCACACATTGAATAAAAGTTTTACGGATTTTATCGCGTTCAATTTACTTAATTTTAATTCCGGGTGCTTTCCAGCACCCATGGTCACGGGAGGACTGAGATAACAGCCATCCCGATGTCAGAGTTAACCCGAAAAATTAAAAAAAAAGAAAAAAGTAATAATTAAAAAGCTAAAGGTACTCCGGGTTAACTTTGATATCGGGACATCGATTACATCAGTCCCCCTGTGAACATGGCTGGAAAGCACTTGAAACCTCGGGAATTAAAATTGAGTAAATTAAACGGGATAAAAGTAGTTTTATTCAATTAACATTTTTAATTTACTGTTTACTAGATTCTGCGCATTGCATTCGATGCTTCGCCCGCATGAAAAAAGACAAGCTTTCATGTGCTGCTTCCCATGGTAACTTTTATTTAAGTGTTCACTCATTTCGTTCACATTTAGATTAGTAGGTATTAGGTATTAGGTACTGTCCATTTAAGGACTGACTGTATTCAACAATTAATACCTTTTAGGAAGCCTGCAAGATCATTAGCCATTATAACAAAAACGTTAACATTATTATAGATTTCAAAATCAGATCACGTCATATTTCTGCCCAAATACTTAAAATCAAATAACACACATATAATTGATGTTTTCAATAATAATATTCACTGAAAAAAATTCAAATCAAAACTCAAGACATAATTTAATATATACACTATTTAATATAGACAATATTTCCGCCGTGATTTTGCTCGGAATTTTGCTTAAATAAATATTTCAAGGTCGGATAAGCCAAGTTTTTCATTACTTAGTATTTTCAGAGATTGACATATTGTCGCTTTGGCACAATTATTCAGTAGCTAAATTTATTCCATCAAAGTATATTTGCGTGGTTCAGCTTACTTATATCTTAAAGTGGTACTATAGGCTCGAAATCATAAATCACAAATCGAATATTTTTATATTATTGTATTTCATTATCATCAATAGTTTAGTCTGAGCCACATTATTGTCCTAAAACAGCTTCAATCATCGATTTTCTGCATCTCTTACCAGGTCATCATCTCCATATAATAAGTAGCTACCCCACGGTTCTCTATCTCATCTTTACTCATCAACAAAATTATCAGAATATATATTTTCAATAAGTTGAAATGGCAATGGGCCGACTCAGTGAGGCTTGGGCTTTGTAGACTTCGGACGTGTCGGTGATTTCACTCCTTTCACTCCACTCTCATTGCTCCTGCGCATGAATTATTTTAACCTCGTACTCACCGGAATACACCGTATTACTTGTTGCTCTGTTTTTGGTTACTGCCTTGGTGCTCTCATTGTGGTGCGCGAAGCACGCTGTCCCGGAAGACAGCTGCCACACAGTAAAGAGTAGTAAACGCTTGTTGTGGAGCAAAGTGTGTTTCGTGCGTAACTCTCCTTCCTGGCTTCCGGTATCGGCAACCGTAAGTAGAGTGAAACACACCGCCACCTCAGAGGCGGCCATCGTTTTTAATTTTTGTGTTGCTTGTCGCATTAGGCAACAGCTAGGTACACACCCTAGCGTACCAACGCGCTAGGTGTATAGGTGTTTGTCGTAGGCACATACCTCCCCCGCCGAAAGGTGGGGTAGCTTGGTACACACCTGTGCTGTCAAGTAGTACATCAAGATGGCGTCGATAACGATCGATGAACTCGCCGACTTTTTCAGTCGTGCCTGCCTCGACATATGGGCTGTGTTTCTTGCACAGCGCAATATGAGCCACACGCCCGCACCCGAACTCGCGCCCCTAGCCGGCCCTTCAAAACCTGCTGAACGTAGGGAAATACCGCCGCCGCCCATCATAGTACAAGACAAAACCAAGTGGATTAAGCTTTCCAATTGGTTAAACTCTAAAAAAATATACTGCCCGAAGGTGCAAAATGCCGGTCAGAGCATTCGAATATTCGTAGGGACGACTGAGGATTTCCGCAGTGTGACTAATCACCTGCGCGCACAACAAGTTCAGTATCCACACCTACGGCCTCCCAGATGAGCGTAACCTCCGTGGGATCATCCCCAAAGAGCTCGAGACCGTACACATCCTAGACAACCTCAAGGCCCAAAGTTTCCCGGTCCGGGAGGTGCACAGGATGCAGTACGAGATCGATTACAACCGTTTCTTAGACCTGTGCCTTGTCATTCTGGACCTGTCTCCAGAAGGAAAGGAGATTTTTAACGTTCGGCGCATCTGCAATCTAACGAGGATTGCAGTTGTAGCCCCCGAAATATCGTATGTCAGCCACCGATACCAACTGTACGGCCACTAGGCCAAAAACTGTTATGCCAGACCTAGGTGCGTCAAGTGCCTAGGTGACCACGGCACCACTGACTGCTCCCGCACGCTGGTGACGGTTGAACCTCCAAGCGTCGTCAATTGCCGCGAAGACGGACACCCAGCTAATTATCGCGGGTGTTCCAAAGCGCCGCGATGGAAGCAGCGCGGGGGTAGAAACCGTCCCGGACGAGCGTACCAAGCCAGTGTATCGCGCTCTCGGCTACGCGCCCCAAAACCTGCACCGTCTTCGGAGCCCACTCCCTCGCCTCAAATCGCCACCAAGCCCGCCCCTGTCATAGGGGTCGCCATGCAAGGTGCAAGCCTACCCGCGCTTCCCGCGCCGAAACACGACGCTTCGGTGAAACCGCTGGCACCTGTCGCCTCACGGCCAGTACCGCCTTCCCAGGCCCTACTTCCTTCGCCGCTGATTTTTCGCTAGTCTGCAGCTTCATCAGCAACATTAACGTTGCTGAGTTATCCTCTTTGGTCCGCAAACTCTGCGGAGCCACCACACCTCAGGACAACCTCAACGCTACGATTGAGCACATAGGACTTATCGACGCAATCTGGTCTTTCCAGTGCGCCTCTTCACCTCACCTCTTCTAAATATCAGAATGGCAGTACAAAATTTAGGTAGAACTGAACCACGCTCTCTGTCGCGTTCTTTAACGCGAACGGCCTCAGAGACCAAAAAGACGAGATCGCGCTCTTCCTGCGTAACCACGACGTAGACGTCATGCTAGTGCAAGAGACCTTCTTGAAGCCTAGACATCGCGATCCTAAGATCGCAAATTACACCTTAGTTAGAAATGATAGGTTGAGCAGCCAAAGAGGCGGCACCTTGATCCTACTACTAAAGGTCCTTGCACTGTATACCGATCGACGCTCCCCCGTTAACTAATATAGAAGTTTCTATATGTAAAGTAGCCCTCTCTGGCCATCCGCCACTTATCATAATTTCGGTGTATCTACCGCCCCTTAAACGTATAATTGAATCAGACATTGTAGAATTACTTAATCTAGGCTCCAGTGTCATAATAGCTGGAGACCTCAACAGTAAGCATTCCTCCTGGAACTCGCCTATAAGCAATCGCAATGGTGATACATTGTTCGATCTCGCGGAGCGACTAAACTTCGATGTTATCGCGCCTGAGACTCCAACCGTACACCCGCGTCCGTGGGTGGTTCTCACCGCCCACAAAATCGAAAGATACGAGTTAGCCGTCAGAGCCGGGGCCCGTCGTCATCCCTGTTCGGACAGCCGTTAGATAACTCATCTATGATATGTTAATGTTGCACTGAAATAAATAATCTCCCCGCTTTTATATTTTCTAGAATCTACACAATGGGCCCGCTGTATGTACAGCTCAAAACCACCCGATGAGGAAAGGGTCCCTAGTGGCAATTTCGTATCGGTAAGTGGGGTGTAAGGCAGCACCCCGTTACGTGGATTTAGTTTTGAATATCTATCTTTCCCTACATCCCAAATCATACATTTGTTCTACTAAGTAGGTCTTCTGTTTATTTTGAGATATTACGTTATTATTTTATTGTTTCCAGTTAATTACTTACGGGTTGATTATTCTGATGATGGTTTTCGAGGTCATTTCCTACCAACACTCGTTCATATATTATATGTGAATCTTTATAAGTTTTCTATTCTTTGTAAAATTATAAGTGCTTTATAAGTGTGCTTTTTTCACATGTAGTGTTTTTAGATTCTAAAACAGTGGTATAAGAAAATTACACATTCAAATACGAAATTACAAAGTCAAAACGAAGCCAACAACGATTCTTTTTTAACAACGAGTTACACAATCGCACTGCTGACTTACTTGCTGATTAAACACCTGACGCACGAAATGTTCTCATTGAAATTCTATGGGAGACTGACAACTTACCGACATTTCTCAAATGAAGTGATGAATTCCCTCAAACCGCTACCAATATATGTGTGTGTGTATAATAAAATGGAGTTGTCTGTTTGTAATGTCGATATAGCTGCCATAAATTGAGCTGAGGGGATTATTTACGTAGCACTAAGGCATGTATAACAATTTCTTTAAATTTCTGTTTCTGTCTGTCTGTCTATCAGGGCTAATCTCTGGAATGCTGAGCGATTGTAACAAAACTTCGACGAACAGAGAGAGAGAGAGAAATGCCAGGAGTGATCTAAGCTATATTTTATCCGAAAACATGGACAGTTTCAAAAGAAATAAAAAATGGGCCACATTAATAGATCTTACCCAGGCAAAGTCGGAGCGGGTCGCTAGTTATGAATGAAACAAATTTTTTTGTTCGTGCTAGTGTACTTTTTGCGCCTCTACGCGCCTTAGTCCCATCTAATACTAACTATAAATACAATTCACGTATATAAACAGAGATAGTGAACCTTTTCTAAGTGCGCTTACCTGTGCTCGGGTTAATAAATTTACAAACACGAGTGAACAAATAGGAGAAATCTAATTCTCGCACTCACACTAAAACTTATCTATTGTCTATGTTATATAAACACAAATATTATAAACAGAGCATGCAACTAAATCGGTCATTCTTTCTTTTGTATTAGCTCGAAACAGTTTATTGCTGGACTCATACCTAATATACTCGTATAAGTACTCAAACCTCTTAGTAAGAAGGGTCTGCCATAATTGCCACGCTTTGCAGGCGAGCTGTGGAGATGGTTATGCTCGAAGTTTCTTTGTGTAATAAATAGGCTTCGCCATGAGAATATCCGCAGTAAAACCAGAGTAACTGACATAGCTCAACGGATCATTAAGCTGAAGTTGCAAGGGCCGATCCTGTAGTTTGAAGAAATGATCACAGATAGGGAAGAAAGATTATTTTTGTACCGCTACGAAAACCTTTTTTCCTATCAGTTATTCTTCGAGATTTTAGCTTGTAGTGGCGGTGTAATTACTATGTAATGCCGTTGTAAGAATATTCACTGTTGCATATCGTACCAATGGGTGTCGTAACAGGCGACAGAGGGAAACTGTAATAGGAAATGGGCAATAGCATATTACTTATAACAACTCAAAATCAAAATATAAAAACTGCGGTATCCAACTCGCCTGCCAAGCGTGGCAACTATGGCAAAACTTCCCCCATCTGTGGAGGAGGCCTATGTTCATCAGTGGACTTTTACATGCTGTAATGGATGGATTCTTCGAGATGTACAGCCGTCTCACGTCACTTCAGTTTACTGAAAATGTATTTTCTGATAATTTCATTAATAAGGAAAGATACTCTTCGTGTTATACATGTATAAGTTCGAACATTATTATAGTTGAGTAAGTTGTTAATATATTTGGCAGCCTATCAGCTATTACCTGCTTGAACTACCTACCTAATACGTTTATTAATGAAGATACGAGTAGATGTTCGAACAAATTTGATAGTGCTATTAACAAGATATTAAATTAATGATCGAGCTCAAATGAGAGCTGCATGTGCCTTTATTGAAAATTGTAACGTATTATTTTATTTTTGAACTTTTATTTTAACACCTTTGATACTGCTTCGCATCGCCGTCTGTGATTTTATATCCAGTATATATGTTACAGTCAAAACTCATAACTGGTCAAAACCACTTTTGACTGCGAATAATCGAGCAAAAGTAGTTTTGACTAAGGATGTTGGTCAATACCACTTTTAACTGATTTTTGCAGTCAAAAGTAGTTTTGACTAAGGACGTTGTTCAAAACCATTTGTAACTGCAAAAATATTGGGTTATAGTGATTTTGACCAAATTACATCAGTTAGAAGTGGTTTTGACCAAGAATATTAGTCAAAACTACTTTTGACTTATACTTTTTGAATTTCTGAAATTAAAAAGTTCAATTTCTTCAATATTATAGTTTACATCATTATAATGCACGCGGCTTTAGGGTTGGGCCACCCCAGCCGTACCTAAACCTACTGTCACTGATACTGCGAGTTTTCACCGACAGTCTGAACTTTAAATGAGGCAAAATTACTTTTGACTAAGAACTTTCGTCAGAACCACTCTTGACTTCAAAAATCAGTCAAAACTGTTTTTGACTAAGGACATCGGTCAAAACCATTTTGACATATACATGAGATGATTAAACCGCTATAGTATATCAAAGGCCACAAAAATTTCTGAGCTTTTACAAGTCGGCTCTACGATTACCATGGTATGAAATGTGGTAAAATTTCTCATATGCCGCCATTCAAGGTATAAAATGTTTACGTTTTTTAATTATTTCTCATATAATTTTCTATATAAATAAAATGATAGAGGTTTTCAGTTGTGCGCGCATCACGGAAAAACTACTGGATAGATTTCAATTAGGTTTTCTAAGTTTTATTTCTTACACACTTGGCCCTTCTCTAAAAAAAATATTCCGATATCTTAATTTAATATAAAGTTATTAAAGTTTTAAGAAAAACGATTTTTATAAGCACTATGTGTTCAGTGATGTGTGTAAGAAACGCGGACGAAGTCGCGGGTATCAGCTAGTATTATAAAAACGATACACATAAGCAAGCAAATTTAAAAATACGAACAGCTCTGGGCGTACAATCAGTCGTCTTTATCTCACTCTATAGAATTTAACCTTTATGAATGCGTTATAAAACCTTGTACCCATCGGCGGAGCAAAGAAGAATATAATACTGACTGAAAAGACGTAATATTTACAAAAGATTAAAGCCCCGACTTAAGAACATATCATGAGAAAATTGTTTTATTATTTTTAGTTCTTCTTGTGATTTTTATGAACACTTTATTTTTTACTGTTTTGTGTGGATTAAATAATATCATAACCTCCGTTACAACCTATTAAAGTCCACTGCTGAACATAGGCCTCCCCCATAGATTACAACCTCAATTTCGTCAAATTAATTAAATTAAATTAATTGGTCCTTCACTGCTGGTCGTATTAGGAAGGTCAAGGTCGCCCCGCGAGCAATGGAGAGGACTATGCTCGGGGTTTTTGCGTGATAAACTTAGAAATGAGGATTATCCGCAGTAGAACCAGAGTGACCGACATAGCCCAACGGATTAGTAAGCTGAAGTGGCAATGGGCCGGCCATATAGCTCGAAGAACCGAGTGACGGCCTCTTACCGGCGGACGAAGTGTAGGGCGTCCCCCCACTAGATGGAGTGACGACCTGGTAAGACATGCAGGAAGTCGATGGATTCAGGTGGGTCAGGACCGTGCTTTATGGCATTCCTTGGGGAAGGCCTATGTTTAGCAGTGTACTTGTGAAAGGATGTAATGATGATGATGATGCTGAATTAAATTAAATACTTCATCCCCTATTTTTCCACCCGTAGGGATGGAATTTTTCATCTAAATTTATATGGGGGCACCCCTGTAGTATTAATCTATTTAATATAAAAAACATCAAAACATGTTTAATATTGACGACGATTACGCGTAACATACATACAAAAAAAACATACTCGGTCGTCGGAGTCGGCTAAAACTTTAAGTTTCTATTACGATCTGTTTTAATATCTACAAACTGCATAATATAAAAAAATCCTTTAAGACACACTATATCATTCGGCAACATCAATGGAAAAACTGTTCAGGAAGTCGCTGGATGCACGATCACTGACCTCTATATACTTGTATATATACAGGTCAGTGATGCAGGATGCATTCCTTGTGGGAGGCCTATGTGGAGCAGTAGATTTGTGATGGATTGTAATGATGATGATGATAAAAATAAATATTGTCAAAGTGATTAAATATTTTTTTTTATCCTAAGATTATTATTCGTATAAATTTCAACTAGCCATTGGCAAGAAAGTGTCATTACTTTTTTTGTCGCGAAATAGTTTTTGCTATAAATGTCGGCGCATACCATCATTCATTATTAATTACGAATTTATAACGTTGTAACACAAAAGACTTTTTGTCCCTAAAAATGTATGCAAAATTGTTTTTGTTGCCTTTTAGTTTTGCGCTTGGCGTCAATTTTACTTTCAACGCTAAAGTTCTTTCACTGGTTTAATTTAATCATTTCAAAAGTTGGTATTTATTTTAGCATTTAAATGAATCCGGATTTTCCGATTGAAATAATAAACTAAATGCATATAATTTAGTTTAACCTCAAATGGACTTCGATCATCTTAGAATAATCTGAATGGTCGCCCATAGACACCTACATTATTCCTCGATTAAGAATCAAAATGCAGATGCGTTATCAGCCCTAATTACTAAGATACCAGTAAAAATATCACTGGTTCTCTACACTCACCATACGGAGCACAGCAGCATTAAACATATAATATACTATAATTCCCAAATTATATACATAATTCGAAAGTTACAAATTTTTCTACGGTATAATATACACATCTCACAGTATATTGTTTCTACTAAGGATCGGGACTTAATCTGATAATCATCAAATTAGATAATAATAAAACTAGAAATAATATAACATCTGGTTAGTTCCAATGGCTTAAAGTTCAGGCTACACATAATTGGATTTAAATCATTCTATATTAATATTTCTCATACAATTTTCGTCTGGATGGAATACATAATTACTTGTAAATATTAAAAAAAAACAATAATATACATACTATAATAAATATAATCTCTAGAAATCAATTGCTGTCCGTTAGTCTTGCTAAAACTCGAAACTGGCTCTACCGATCAGACTGGAAGCGGATATGTGGAAATTATTTTTTATGTTTGAAGTCGATTCTTACTTTTTAATGAAAGTTTTTTTTTTACCTTTTGGGTTGACCAAGTTAACAGCTAGAATGTCGTTATATTAATTACAATTGAAACTTCATCCCCTATTTTTCACAGTTACACCACTTACTTAGTTAACACGTTATTGGTGATATTTTAAAATTAAATTAAAACCACCCTTGACCGTAGCCTATTTAAAAAATAACATTTGAATCATTTTCGCCAATAAAGAGAAACTGGCGAACAAACAAAAAATAAAAATACTTAACCGAATTAACTAACCGGAAATAACCAACTTAAAAATAGAACCACCTACTTTTTTGGAGTCGATCAAAAATAAAAGTAAGTAACATTTGCTTAAACTTTAAAAAAGTAATATTAAAGTTAAACGATTATTTATTATATAAATTAAATGAAACATTGGTCTAAAACATTTATTTGCGTCCTTGATGACACACAATATTAGAATACTTTCACTCGGTTTTTCTCGCATAAGTCTACGCTAAAGATGTATATTTCATTCTACAAATTTTATGGCAGCCGATACTTAAATTGTATGCCTCGGAGAGACATCAGACCTTCGTAAAATCCTCTTTGGACCAAGTCTGCGACTTTTGTTATTTATTGTCGTTACCAAAAAGGGACACGCTACACAAAAACACGGCAGTAACAACGTTCCTTTGGTTATATTTTGTAGCTTTAATGGCCTCGCTTTGACAAAAGACAATTTTAAGACTATTTTTTTCAATCTTTTAATTAAATTTTAATTTAATAAACGTAAGCACTTGATAATAAGTTACTGCACACAAAAGTTATTCGAAAGACAAAAAATACGACTATTATTTATTTATATTAGTTATAATTAGAACATTTATTAATAATAACATATTTATATTATGCCATTTCAAAAATAGTTACGAATTCGATTACAATCAAGAAACAACAATGCGTGGTTGTTGTATAAATTAAAGTACAAAGTATAGTTCCAACTTATATAAGTACTTCCCTATACTCGTACTTAGCAAATATTAACACGGCTCGTTATTTTATGATTAGTAGTTACAAAAGTCTCAAAGTTCAAAACTTGATTTTTAATAAAAAGTAAGAGCCGACATCAAAACACTAAAAAGTATAAAATAATTTCCGAGTTATCTTCACTTTAACTTTTAAAGGCTTAGATTTTTGATGCTAAGACATACCTAGTGAACAGAAGTAATAAAGCCCCGACTTCTGAAGTTATTATGCTGAAATTATTTCAGTCTTTTAAGTTTCTCAAAGTCGGTTTTTAATTTTTATTTAAAGTCGAATATTTTGAGCCTTTTGAGTGGACAAAGGAAACTAAATAATTACATTAAAATCTACACCCCTTTTCCCCACCCATAGGGGTATGTGGTATAGAAGAATTAGAGCCCCGATTTCAGAATGAGAAATTATTTTATTCTTTTCCGTTCTATGAAGTCGACTTTCACTTTTTAACCGACTTCTAAAAAGGAGGAGGTACTAAATTCGACTGTATTTTTATAATGATTTCTTATATTTACGCGAACACTACACATTTAAATAAAACTAGTTTTACGGACTTTATCGCGTATATTAACTTATTTTATATTCCCGACGTTTCGAGTACTTTACAGCACCCATGGTCACGGGGGCTACCTCAGATTAAAATTATTAATTTTGTTCCGATCTACGCAGTATGAACTTACAGTATCTTGAAGTCTTGCAGTTGTATGCTTGGGTTGGGATTTAATTTTATTAATTATGGGATCCCAAGCAGATGGTAGCACCCAGCCATCTTCTCTATTGAAATTAGGATGTATTTTTTATTCCAATAGCCTCGTGAATCATCCTTGGAAGGAATCGGTGTTCTTTAGCGAGGATTTGTGGTCTATCAAATTTAATGTAGTGTTCACAGACTGCAGCACAGACTAACTAGTAGATTCTACCCGAATCAGACGGACATCTCACGAACTAAGCTTACTCGATTTAGCTCCTGCATACTGATTGGTTGTAGCAAAATGATATATGACATTTCTTTTTTTTATTTGAAGCAGCTATACCAGGCAAAGGACGTCCCAAATAATAGCCACTTGCAAAATTAATTTTATTATATTGAAAATAAAACGAGGTAAATACAAATGAAACTATGTTGAAATTTAATATTTCTTTTATTAGTTATTAATTTTTACTTTACAATAATTTTGTTTACGAATTTAATAATTAAATTATTAAAATATACATTATTAAAAAACTATAATAAAAAAACTAAAACTAATAACCTAATTATCATACAGTCCTCATTTTAACTTTACAATAATTTTATTTACAAATTTAATAATTCATTTATTAATATATACAATATTAAAAAACTATTATTAAAAAAAAACTAAAACTGATAACTTAATTATAATACAGTCTTCATTTTAACTTCACAATAATTTTGTTTCCAAATTTAAAATTAATGGATAAGTATCAATATAAGATTCACCAGTTTCACCACTTTCGTTACTGACTTCCCTTTCATGTCCTTTAAACAGGCTCTTTATTTTTAATAATTGTGCAACAACATCATCTTCACAATTAAAAGATTAGCGGTTAAACTTAATGAATTCTGTAATTAATAAAGATTTAAAAGCATTTATGAAATAGTGGCAAGTCGGGTTAAGGTCTCTAAAATTGTATGATCTTATGTGACCGAAAAAGTGTTCGATTGCATCGGAATTTATATAGGGGGCTCATAATTTTTATGTTTTTCTTGGACAAAAACTGACACAATTTCATAAAACTTTTTATGGTCCTCATTCAGTTCTTTATACTGGGCACTGTACATTCATGACAATTTTTATTAATAAATTTTAAATTTTGTAGTTTCAACAAAGCTTGCTGCCAGAATGCTAAAATTCTTTAATCTTTCCCACTTCTTTTATTATTTATCACCACACTTACATTCACACTATCAAATAGGTCCTTTATGAAAGATACTATTTCTGCAGTATTTTTCTGTTTAGCTCACTGGCCGCCCATCCGAATAATGAGCTGTAATAAATATTTGAAATATTATTATATGAAATATCTTTAAGTATACTCCGTACAATATTTTGAAGTTACAGAAGAAGTTTGTGCTTTTTATAGAATTAAACATAACAAGCAAGCACTCATTCCACTTGATAGTAAGTGAATGCTGTGGCCCACAGACACCTACATTAATCCTCGAATAAGTATCAAAATACCAATGCATTGTCACCCTTAAAGACAAGAGAATGCCTTGATACCAGTAAAAAGGGTCTCTGGTTCTCACCACTCACCATATAAAATACTAGTTTTATGATGCTATAAATCTAATAAAATAATTAATATAACTTACAAAATGCAGAGGTATAATTTAAGACTCCTGCCACGGTTTTACTAAATATACGAACACAATTTTTAACCTGCAAATGATCCATAACAATTTGATTAGGAATAAGTGTATTACATGTACAAAAATTTAATCAAATGTAATTGAAATAAAATTACAATTATTTTATACCTTAATTTTTTTTCAGAAATAACATGTTCGTCGTGTAGTTTGAGTAATAACCGTGTTTCTGCATGTTCACAGTCTGTCTCATACACATCTAGAATATCTGTCCATGTAGAAATCTTTTCTTTGTATTGTATGTTTTTTTAAAAAATTGATTCGCATTCCTTTGACTAATTGTGGTGAATCAAATATGACAAGCATATTAAAACCACATAAATGTATCAGGTCCTCTAAAAATATAAAACATATTAATAATAAAGCGATTCTATTAAGTGTTTATTCTGACGGTGAAGTTTTAATTAATTGTACCTGGATTTTTATTTTCTCTTATTTGAACTGCTCTAGTTTCCTCTTGCAGTAGTTTAAGAGCAGATCTAAAAGTAGCTCCTTGATCTGAGACTAATGTTATCCTGTCTTACCAACAGCCGCAACAATTTCTTTTAAAATATTTTTCACATCAATAGTAGATGTTGATCCTTTACTAAAGTAAAAGGCAATCGGTTGATACAAGTAAATATAAAGAAAATTCAAAGAATAGGCAGAAATAAATCAACGCAACCAAACGGAAATTTATAAGTAAATCAGTAATAATATCACTCAGTGACACAATAATTACGGACCACAGAACACAATTACTCTCTACCAAGAGTTACAGACAAAACAAACAATATGGCTGCCACGGCTTGCATTGGAGCTAAGAAGGGAGGGATGTCGAGAGGCGAGGGGGGATGTTAGCTGTTATATATCATTTTGCTATGACGTTTCCTATGTCCAAAATTTTCTCTATGAAGATTACTGCCCGTGGACTGCAGACTTTTTGAATATTTTTTAATTTTAATTTTGATATTTAATTAAAAAATTTGGAAAGTGTTGAAATAAAATAGAATAGAATAATTTTTACTCAATATAGATTATTACATAATACTTATTAAAAGTATTTTTTTATTTACCACTGGTTCGGAAATCCTCTGTCCTTGGAAGAACCAGCAAGAAACCCAGCGGACTTTTTTAAACATATTTCACTTTACAATAATTTTATTTGTACAATTTTTAAATGAATTTTAATAGAACCAGCATGATGGCGATCACCTCATTCCCAGGGGTTATTTTCATTTATGTATTCTTTGATATTATAATAAGCCTTTTTTATAAATTTTCTTTAATATAACATTTAAACATGCTTATTGATTGAGAGGTTCTATACAGTGTCTATTAAAGTATTGCTGAGTAAATCTTCAAAATCGTTATGTATATTCGAATTCATTTAAAAAAACGTTACTTGAAAAAGATGTTTAATAATGCTGCTCCTTATCTTCAAAACCAACCTACATTGAATGAGTGAAAATTGTCAATATTTAGAAATTCTACTGTAGTCGAATAAAAGAAGCTTATAATCACTAAAACATTCGATTGCTTGACGACGACTTGACGAAATGGTTAGAGACAGTGCCAATTTTAATGCATCAGTGCACATGCACATGCAATGGTAGCTCGGAAGCGTAAGCGATTAAGCACTTGCCTTAAAATTTCATAGTACTGAGAAATTAAAAAAAGTCAAATATATGAACTCCGTTATTGCATAGAGGGCAGAACGGTGGACCCATTCTTGCCCTAAAACGATCATAGAAATGAGGAGGCTCATAATCAGCAATGGGATATAGGCTCACGTCTTATTCTCAGCCAAGTTTATATTGTTAATTTAGAAATCGGATTATTCTTATGCAAGTACGTAAACCTTGCAAACTAAGTTTTTATTTTCTTGACGGATTTATATAGTAGTAAAAAAAATCAAGTCAGCGTTATCCTTCACCGCCGAGCTTGGTAAAACAGCACATTAAATTCCCCAACAGTTTCATTAGCGCCGCCTATAAGAATCGCACTCGGATTGCTCTCGGTTGGGTCGAAACTTAAGAAAAACGCTTTTCTCCTGAACTACCACCACGACTCGACGAAATGGCTACTATTCCTTTTAAATGAAACTATTTTTTACGGATTCTATCGCGTTTAATTTAACTTTTTAATTCCCGACGTTTGGGTTGATTTACAGCGCCCATGGTCGCGGGGGCATCCCGATATCATAGTTAGCCCGGCTACCTTCAGTTTTTGAATATTAATTTTTGGTCCGATCTACGCAGAATGAGCTTATAGTATCTTGAAATTTTGCAGTGGTATGCTTGAGTTTGGATTTAATTTTATTAATTACAGGCGGGATTTTGCTATAGTTGCCACGCTCGGCAGGCATTCTATTTTTTTTTTTTTTACTAAAATTATATATATAGTTTATTTTAATGTTTTCTAAATAAAAGGATCTATAACTACATTTAAGTAGGTATTCAAAAATATCAAAGTCGTTAACCTGATCTCTCTGCGGTCACGCCGCATCGGACTATGAGAGTGAGGGAATAGAGACGAATGAATCTGTGCTTGCGCACACACTCGTGCACGCACTCTTGCACTAGAAACTTGTCCTGCGCAGATGGCTTGTATCCGTTGAGTCTGACCGCCGTGACCGAAATAGGTCTGGAGGATATTGTTATTTTTATTGTTTTCATTTTAACACAGTACTTAAGAATATAAGTCAACTAGAAACAAATAATAATCAAAATAAGAAGAAGAAAACACGTACAGAAAGGGTAAAATAGCAGCATAATGATGTGTGAAACCGGACTGGTATTCTATCTCGTTCCTTAGTGTTGCCAATTCTAGGGAAAATGCTGTGTTTACTGACAGCGAATTTAATGGTAATATTTTTCGATGAATATGTCACTGCATATATCCAAACACTTCTAGTATTATAAATGTTGTCAAATATCTATAAAAATTAAAAATCCATACGTGCATAGTAAGAATTGGCAGATCAGTCCCCAGAAAATGCACCTGTTCAAAGGTACGACCACATGAGACAGTCTTCACCTTCGTCGACCATATTAAAGGAAAGTGTACCACACATAGTAAGACGACGGCGATGTAAGCACTAAGCATTGACCTTTAAGCGAGCATATAATTCCAACTTAAATGTACCACATACTAAAATATATGTATATCAACAAGAATGCATGAGTCACTGCAAAGAATGCAGAAAAGCTTTTGTTGAGGGATTGTGCGCTTTACCATCATCGGCTTCATCATCACTTACCATCAGATGGGACAGTAGTGAAGCTTGTAATAGTTAAAAATGTACATTTTTACCCACCACCTGGTAGTGTATTAAAAACAAAGACAAACTGAATAGTAATAAAACCGAAGAAAGATTCTTAAAAAGGGTATTCGACTTATAATGTGTTGATTGATACTTATTTCGTGGTAAATAAGTTTTCCGAAAGAAATAAAAATTGACAAATAACTCAGTTTCTTGTCTAAAATACAGGGCTACACACGGTCACGTTGTGGTTTTATAATGATTTTAGCACAAACGGGTCGGCTCGGCCGGAGAAGAACCACCTCTTTTATAGTAGCTTAATGTTGTTGTATTTCATATGGTGTATGTGACCCTTTTGACTGGAAACGAGACTTTTCATCTTAATCCTCAGGGTAAACATCGCATCTGCATTTCGATTTTTAATCGAGGATAGATGTAGATGTACATATATCCACATCCAGCAACGCCAGAGCATCCACTTACCATCAGGTGGACTGTGTGCTTCTTTTTCATCCTTATTCTATAAAAAAACAATACTTTAGGAATGACAAAGGGTCTGCATATTGATTCTTTATCAAGAGTAGATGTAGGTAAAATGAAGTGGACGGTCCTATGCTCGTTTCTCACTCTCACTTATTTAATATAACATTTATTTTTACTGGCATAAACAAAACGCCTATTATATTAAAATAGCACTATGTCTAAACCTAATTTTTGTCACATTTAATTCAACTCATTCTAAAGACGAGGTATAGAGGCATCAGTGTTCGACCGGTATTTTTTCAATGTTTGGACATATGATTTATTTTTGTTTTGGGTAATTTATGTAATAAAATAATTACTCATATGAGAGTTGTAAGTAAAACAATATATTAAAAAAAAACAGAACATGCTTGTGCTAAGCTGTCTCACGCTTTAACTTACGGCATAAGTTCGCTAAGCGAATGCATTGGATGACTGAACTTTAATTAAAAGTTTCCAAAGCACTCTTTTCTACAAAATATTATGATGTTATAATTTATTCGTTTAATCTACTATAAACTTAACTTTTTATTTTCCTTTGTTTTTTTTTTGTAAAGAAACTTATGAATATAAGAATTAAATTGAGTTGAATTCACTAATTATTGAATAATGCTAAAATATCTTTTTAATTGGCTTTTGGTGGACACGAAAAGGTAAGCAATTCAACTGTAATGTAATGCCTTTTTATTTTTAGGATTCCGCTGCCGTACAAGCTTTCTTATGTCATTCTGTTCATCTGTCCTCATGTGTCGTAGTAATATCTACTAATTTAGTAGTATTAATACTAAATTTTTAGCCAAAGTATAATAATTTAGATGACAAAATTACAAAACGTTAACAGCTGATGTAATTTTTTTAATGATTTTATGAGTCAGGTATCCTTAGATAGGCCATTTGTATTGACTAAGTTTTAAAAATCTACTTTTAACAATTCAGCTAAGTTTCTAAATATCAAGATTCAAAATAGCCTGGAATATGTGACACCACCTTAACATTTTAAATATTGCAACTATAAATCTGAAATAAATCTGAAAAATAGCGCTCCCTCTTACACTTCTCACCAACTTTTAATGAAAATTAAACTTTTGTAGTGTAAACTTAAATCGCATAAACTTGAATAATATTGGAGATAAATATTGATAATGTTAAGACTTTGGGGGTGGGGGGATTTCTGCACACAAAACCAATCGTCTTTCACTATGAAGCTCACACATAATTAAAACAATAAACTAACAATATCATACACGCATAGATACATTATAACAGTATCGCTCAGTGACAGCGACAACTCGGATACAGACCTGGACCGATCTGCATATT
Source organism: Parnassius orleans (assembly GCA_029286625.1). Lineage (NCBI taxonomy): Eukaryota > Metazoa > Arthropoda > Insecta > Lepidoptera > Papilionidae > Parnassius > Parnassius orleans. The sequence continues at coordinate 3,520,635 of JAGSMP010000084.1, read as the reverse complement.
GTATGAGGGCGAGCGGCCTAGTTGGTAAGCAAATCCGAAACATCACGATCGTTACCTATTATTGTAATTTTGAAGTTTTAAAAGAAATAAATAGCAATTATGTAATTAAAAATTACTTATAATCGTATATGAAAGGTAACGCCATCTTTGACAGATCTCTTTTTATAGCAAAAAACAGAACAATTCGGCATTTTTGTAGGAAGTTGATTCAGCCGCGCAGTAGATTTAGTCTAGTGAGCAGTGCGGCTGCAACAAGTTTTATTGTACGCAGGACCGCATGGACTTATACTTTGACAGACGGGAACACCTGCGCTAGTCTACTCCCCTCCGGTCCACCTGTGGCCCGTGTTGCTATATGTTGTTTAACAATTTAATACATACATCATTCATTATAAATTCAAATGCAAAACTATCCGACAATCCAATTGGATACTATCCGATATACGAAGTCAATGGCCGTCATAAAGAAACTTAACCGTAAAAATAAGATGCGGTGGATTATCACATATGACATCACGTATTGCCTAGGAACCTTGTCTCTCTTTCCCTTTCTCTCGCCTGACGAAAGTATTTACAAATATTTGAAAACTTAACAAAACATGATATTTTTTTTATTTTGATTCTTAATCGAGGATAGATGTAGATGTCTAGGCCTCAGCATCCACTCACCATCAGGTGGAATTTGTCATCCTTATCCTACAAGAAAACTAAAATGAACTAAATTTCCACATAACAGCTTCAGAAGTCGGTGCTAAGACATGTATTTAATATACTGGTAACAATTTTATTTCGTTTAAAGTCGGATTTAAGTACTCTTTATCGAAAGTCATGGTATATCACAAGCTCGACACATTTTTTTAGCCTTAGGAGTAGAAATTTTCTTCAAATTTATATTTTAATTTATTTGATCTGAAATAGCCTATTTAATTAAAAAAAAGAATCATTAAAATTAGTTCACAATTGACAAAGATATCGCGTAACATATACTAAAGAAAAGAACATGTAGTCAAATTGAGAACCTCCTCCTTTTAATGTCGACTAAAAAGGAAACACGTCATAGGAATACGCGGGCCATTCAGAAAGTTTTGCGAAACTAAAAAAAAAGTTACGTGATTAAAGTTTTTATTAAATATTAGCGTGATTTCTGGATCCCGAAAACAGCTCCACCTGCCGGGCTTAATTGTGAATTAAGCCATCCAGGGACCCACTCAAACACACAAATAAATTCGGTCGAGCCAGTTTCAAGTTTTAGCGAGACTAACGGACAGCAATTTATTTTCATATAGACTAGCTTTTGCCCGCGACTCCGTCCGCGTGGGGTTCGGTTATATCGCGCCCATGTGTGAAAAAGAGTCTGCTGGTACAAGCCACAATTATAACTGGATGTCGCGGGCAAAAGCTAGTAAACTGCAAAACTTCTTTATACACCACATTTTTTGCTAATCTATTACTGTGTGCCAAAATTATCAGACTACTAGGCGAGCTTACGCATGAGCAAGCCACATAGAATTGCCCGTGTGACAAACAATTTTCTCTCAAGTCTATGCCCGCAAATTTTAATGTCTGCCCTTGTAATTTGCTTATGTTCATTACAAAGCAGACTTTGAGGGGAAACTGTATTCGTTTGAATTCAAAGGGAAGATCATTCGGGATCAAGGGAATTCTTGGTACAAATACAGTTTCCCCTTGCGCACATCCAGTTATGATTGTGGCTTCCACTACATGGCGATGTAACGCTTTTACTTTTAGTCTGGTTCCGTTGCACAGTTGAGGAGGTTTTAAATTTTGCAACAACATAACAGGAGTGCCCACGCGCAGAATAAGCTTATGATGTGGAAGACCCAATGGTTTGTTAATTGCGTCATCTGTGTTGACCACAGAGTCTATTGACGTGTACACCATTTCTTCCCCCTCAAAAGACGTTAACAGTATATCATTAATTGCCGCTGCTTGGTCGTTTTTCGGGATTAGTATGGCACGTTCACACAACCATTTCATTGGCTTATCGTGGATATGAGCAATAGCTGGGTAAATTTTGGATATTAACTACTGTAACGTAAATATAAATGTGCACAAATTATCAGGGATGATTATTATTCCGTCATTTATCGGGTAATCAGCGTTGCCGATTTCAACCAGCAGACTGTTTTTCTCCTAAGTGTACCCGCATATTTTTCGGGAGCTTGAGGATTTTAATTAGAGACCATAAAGTGGATCTCTTAAGTCATGCCTTAACTTCATCTGCTCTAGTTTCTTTTGGCACTACTGGTAAAGTCTGTCTAAAATTTCCTGCCAGCAAAACCGATACACCACCCATTAACTTCTTATTTCCTCTTATATGTTGTAGAGTTCTATTTAAAGCCTCTACACCACCCTTATGACCCATGGTTATTTAATCCCACACTATCATTTTCGTATGTTTTAATACTTCAGCAAAATTACTTTGTTTCGATATATTACAAATGGGAGTATCAGATGTTAAATTGAGTGGTAACTTAAAGGTAGCATGAGCAGTTCGTCCACCCTCAAGCAGTGTAGCTGCGATCCCAGAAGAAGCTACAGCGAGTACTTCTAACTTTTGCTAATAGCAAATTTATGAGGAATGTTTTGCCTGTTCCACCGGGAGCATCTAAAAAGAATATTCCACCCTCATTTTATTCAATGTTTGTGTTAATTTGATTGTAAACTGCTTTTTGTTCGTCATTCAGTGACCCTTCATTATTTTTAACTGTGTTTTCTAATGATGCTAAGTCGTAACTTGTCTCTTTAAGAAACTCTCTATTTTCAAATTATTGTTCTTTGCTTGGCTGAGGTAACCCATACTCTTTTAGTAGCCGACCACCCAATGCTAATACGGCATCTTCTATTACCGAAAGGCATTTGTTAAATACCATATCTGTTATGTGCTCTACATCCACATCTCCCTGTCTTTCTAATTGCCTTTTAAAATCTTTAGATAGGTATTCTTTGAATTTCTCCCAAAGGCTTAAAGGGTCTGATACTTGGTAGAACACTAAAATAATCGTAAAAACATCCCGAATCATTTGCGGTCATTGGCAAAGTGCTGCATCTTCTATTGCTGCGAACAAATCCTGATCATCATCAAGCAAGCCGAGAGTTTTTCACGCTGATTGGAATGTGGAATATACATGACCATCTACAGTTTTTAACGCTTCAAACGAAATTGGGCCCCAGATCTCATGAAGAAGCATGCGAAATTGATAGCATTCTGTATTGTTTGGATGCACAGTATAAACTCTGCCCAGAACGTGTTCTTTTTTGATCCCTGGCCAGCCTTCAACGTTTGCTCCTCTCTTTTCCTTTGGAACTTTCTTTTATCCCAAACGTTGTATGCAGGCACTTCTAGGTAGAGCAATGTTTTTGCAAAGTTATCTACTTTACACAAATCGAAAAAGGATAGGAGTGTGGTTGTTGGAGGACTATTCACTCTTTCACTCAGATTTTGCTCATTAAAATAAACCCTTTGCCCATTTTCCAAATAAATTGCAAGATGGACTACGGGAGCGAAGCGCTCATGAATGGGAAATTCAAGGATTCGCCATACTGCCTCTGATGAACTTATATATCTTCCACTTGTGTAGGTTTTAACTTCATCCTTCTCATTCTCTAAAGCAAACGATGCCTATTATTATTTACGTATTTACAGACGTATTTTGCTGATTTCACCGAATGACAAAATTCCACATTTAAGTAAGCGTTAAATATTTTTAATAATACTGGATTATAAGGGACTACCCAGCAATTATCTATGGTTGTGCCTTTGATATCAACAGAGAACCCACAGTCATCTAGTATACGTCTCTTGTACTACGGATAACCGTCTTCACCAGTTTGAGTTTACCTTATGGGAGCCCTGGGGTATCGTTTACTGCACATGTTATCTTTCATACATGGTAACTTTCGACTTAAAGTTCCACATGGACAATGTATCATGTTATATTTAACAATTACGTGAAGCTCTGGGTTACGTTTGGGATCCGGTATCTCAGCACAAATTATATTGTCGATTTGATCCGGAGTAATACGTTTGTGAAGCCATAAAAGAATATGAATATATGGAAGACCTCTCTTTTGCTATTCCGTTGAGAATATATAGCATCGCACTTCACTAAATATTTTGCCCTTTGTCAATAAGTTCATAATCTTTTTCACCTTTAGTCGAAACACCCTCGGAATTATATCGTGTCTATCATGAGGTTGATGTCCTTGAAGCAATTGCTCTTTTATCTCGTCCCAGCGAGGATTGCATGTGAAAGTGATAAAAAGATCAGGCAGGCCGTAATTCCTAAATTGGTCATAGCGTCCTGTGTTCTTTCGTGCATATAACTAGGTCCCCTCGTGAAAGATGATGGAAGGACCACCATTTGTCCTAGTTGGTTGGCTTCTGCATCTTGTCGTCCAATAACATCTTTTAAATGGATGTAACTATCAGCACTTAATTTCGCTTGATTATTTTTGATATAATTTAATCTCTCTGTTTCTATTTTGGCGTATTCATCCACCAAATATTGACTACAAATATAGACTAAACTTTTTTTTCTTTTTTTTTGACGGTAGGAGTGGAATAAACTAGACACATTATTTACTGCTCATTAAAATTTAATATTATATACATAATATTAATAGTCCTGTATATAAAATTAATGTATCTGTGATATCCCAACTCCTGCCAGTTTAGTCTGATTATATAATTCAAAGTAACTAGTGAGCATTGCTGCATATTGTTATCATTGCACACAATAACCTAAAAGTTAAATGGAGTCCATTAAGAAATCTGTTGCGGACCTCACGGAGCACTTCAACTTGAGGATGGCTGAGTTCCAAAAGGACCTTAAGAGCGCAATTCCAGCTACGAGCCCTACTTCAAATATCCATCATCAGTTCAACACATTCCGTTCCTTTGTTCTAACTGCGCTTGAGAACTTGCAATTACAAGTAGAACTGTTGACCCGTCAGAATGATGATATGGAGATGAGATCTCGGAGAAAAATTCTGCTGGTGCATGGTGTAAATGAAGACAAGAAGGAGAACACAACCGCCTGTGCTGTGAAGGGATATAAAGTCAATCTTTTTTGTAAAATATATTTAATTAATCAAAGTATGCACCGTTGTTATCTATGCACTTTTGCCATCTCATAGATAGTTCATTGACCCCTTTACTAAAAAACCATGGGGGCGAGAATCAATAAACTCTTTGAAGGCAGTTTGGACTGCCGCATCGTAGTTGAATTTTTTTCCTTGTAAAAAGTTGTCCAAATTCATTCGTAGATATCGCAGACTATCCAATTGTAGCTCATCTAACTTAATGGTTGTTTGTTGTGCAGTGTGTGGTCTTGCGTTGTCGTGAAGCAGCAGTGGCCTAGAGCTATTGACCAATCTCGGTTATTTAGCAGCTAGTTCTTCCTTCATGGTTTGCAGTTGCTGACAATAGATATCTGCCGTAATCGTTTGGCCATATTTTAGAAAGCTGTAGTGAACGACACCGGCGCTAGTCCACCAAACACTCACAAGTAAATTTTTCGGAGTCAATTTTCGTTCAGGGCAGGATTTGGCTGGGTCTCCAGGGTTTACCCATTGCGACGAGCGCTTCCGATTATCGTACAGTAATTTTCATCACAAGTAATGATTCGATTTAAAATCCCTTCATTATTGTGTCGGTTGAGCAAAGTAACACAGCAGTCGACGCGTGTTTGCAAGTTCAATTCACTCAATTCATGAGGTACCCATCGTTCAAGTTTTTGTTTTAACTTTCTTGATTTGCTTCAAGTGGATTAATACAGTTTTATCACTTACCCCGAAGCCTGCAGCTATCTCTGAAGTGCTTTGTGATGGATCCGCTTCCACAATAGCCTTTAATTCTTCATTTTCCACTTTAGTCTCCGGCCGTCCACGAGGTTGGTTCTGAGGGTCGAAATTTCCAGAACGAAAACGTTGAAACCAAAAACGTATCGTGCTTTCTTTTGCGACACCAGCGCCGTACACATCATTAATCCTTCGAGCTGTTTCTGCAGCACTGGTGCCACGGTAGAACTCGTACTCGTAAATATACCGATATTTCATGTTTTCCATTGTGCGGTAATAAGCGACGCCAAAGAATAAAATAATGAGAAAAAAACAAATGAATGACTGTTTTCAAAACTCAAATGTACCAGCTAAATGAATTTATAAATTTGAATTTGGAATTCTTAACCAAAGAGGAGATATTTCAGATCAAAGTGGTCAGTATGCCAAAACGCCAATTTCATATGTAAGGACCTAATATTTACGAATATTACCCATAAAATGGTTATGATCTGGGCGTAGATCATAAATCAAACTAAAGAGTGGTTCAGGCAGTTGTTTCAACCGTTCAAGTTGCACTTTTCCAGCGCTGCAACACATACCAGGTGTCTCGTCCTTTCATTTCAGCGCATTGCACCACTGACACTTGTATGTCATAGAACCCAAGACTACACTGCTGTCAGTTCTATAAGCAATATCAGGGTCATACTCCATAGCGGAATGGACCTTGTTTTTTCCAAAAACGCAGTGTAATGTTTTCCTCATACCGTGACTGAATTGCTCTATGCACTTGTGGATTCGCAGTTTGGTAATTTGCAACAGCTTGCCTGTGTACATCGGGGTTTTTTTTCTGATAAGCGGACACAGCTTTACGATTTGAATCTGGCTTGTTCTGCCTATATCTTTCTTTTGTACTTTTTAATTGACTTTTCTTGTGTAATTAGTAAGTCTTGACCTTCGTTTATTTTTCTTTTTTTCATATTTTAATGTCGACGATACAGATTGATCTGTTCCGCTGGTTGGAGATGATATTTCACTGTTTACAAAATATGTAACAGTCAAATGGTCAAGCTCTGAAAAAGCATCACGCTCTTTGACAGGTAACTCCATGCGACGCTATGTAATTTTCTTCGCAAAAATAGGCAGATAGGCGTCAAAATGTCCATTAGATAAATCATGGCTAAATTGTAATCGCCTTACTGGACAGATATCTGTTCCGGACTCTGTGTATAGCAGACCGTTTCGATATACTTCAAACTGAAACGGAAATATTAATCCTGCAGCTACCAATTCACAAAGTCCAATGTAAGTTTCATTTTTTAACATTTCGGCTGAATATTCATTTGCTGTTAAATAATTATCGCCATTTCTGTCGTGGTTCATAACTGAAAACCTAGCCCAATCATTTACCATAAATCTAACAATTTGTGAACGCACCACCATCGCATTTTCTTGGGTTCCGTACATTAAAAATGAAAGAGCACGAAACAAACAGGCACCGTCACTTATAATGGGGACGACAGTATGTTCTTCCATTTTTCCTTTAATATTAAGTTTCTGTAGTTATTTTTTCAGTGAGAAAAATACTTCTATCGTCAAAATATGCAGCAAAAAGAAACGACATCTTCTGTGACAATATAGACGAAACTCTAATGAGACAAATAAAACAAAACTTACTAAGTACTCTAAACTATTTAAAAAAATTATCCACCTAACACAATATGCACAAAATATTAATAAAGTTAAAATATCAAGCAAGAAATCTAAAACCAGTTGGATTATAATTAAAAACTCTAAGAATAAAGCTCCTCGAAACCCTATTACAAAAATAAAATTAAATAACGAGACTATAACAGATCCACAGAAAATAGCCAATGCTTTTAGTAATTATTTTATTGAAAAAGTTATCCCAATATTAAACTCAGGAAATAAGGCTACCTCACAAATTTAAAATAGTTTAAAATCATTTTTCATGTCCCTTTGTCTGCCACAGGATGTAGATAAAATAATAAATACATTAAAAAACACGAACAGCGTGGGTCATGACGGAATCTGTACGAAAATTCTTAAATGTGTTTCTGTAGAAATATGTACACATTTAAGTTACCTCATAAATTTAACCATAAGCACTGGCATTTTTCCAGATGCCTTAAAAAATCGATCGTAAAACCCTTGTTTAAAAAAGAGAATACAGAATCCATAAAATGTTACAGACCAATTACGCTTATTAGTATTACCTCCAAAATTTATGAAAAATATATCTACAAAGAATTAAGTAAGTACCTTGAAAAAAAATAACATACTTGTTAACGAGCAAAAAGAATTCAGAGGAAACCGAACTGCAAACATGGCAATCTATGATTTCTTATATAAAGTTATAATTAACGATGATAAAACCAACCCTGTCTGTACTGTTTTTGTGACATGACCCAGGCACTCGATTATGTCCGACACGATATTTTGTTGGATAAACTGAAGGCTTATAGGGTTCGAGGTAACGTGCTAAAACTAATACAATCATATTTATACGGCAGAAAGCAAATCACTGAAATAGCCCTAATAAATATAAAAACTAAATATGAAGAAATCTTTCAATCGCATGAACGAGTAGTTAAATATGGAGTACCACAGGGAAGTGTGTTAGGCCCCCTACTATTCTTGTTATACATAAACGACGTACCTAATCCGTAGATCAACCAGTAACGCTCTTTGCTGATGACAGCACCATAACAATTCAATGCAATAATAAGGATAGCTATAATAACGACATTAATAATTCTCTTATATCAATAATAAAATGGCTAAATAATAATAACTTAAAAATAAATCTGAATAAAACTTGTGTAATGCATTTCAGTCAACGTTTATCAACTTCTACTAATCTTAAGGTCCAATATAATAATAAAATAATTGAAGAAGTCAACACTGCCAAATTCCTCGAGGTGACGATTGACAAGAAATTGAATTGTGTTCTTTCCAATAACTAATCACAGAAATTCTTAGTAAAAAAATAAGTAGCTCGGCATATGCCATGTACAAATTGGTTGAAGTGCTTAACATTAATGCGTTGCTTACAGCTTACCATGGCTTAGTTTCATCGCACTTAAGATACGGGATTATCTTCTGGGGCAATTCGACTTACAAGGAATTACCTTTCAAAGCACAAAAACGATGTATTATGTATTAAGATCATGTTTAAACTGGAGCCAACTGATAGGTGAAAACTTTTAAAAATTGCCATGTTTGTTAAATGTAATCGGCACTTATTTCCACGTCTATCAGACGTAGTTAGTCGCAACAGACGCGATGATACTATTCTCTGTTTGCATAGCTCAAAAACTGCATTGATGCGAAAAAGTGTTTTTGCATGGCCCCTTTAATATATAATAAGCTTCCGAGATGTTGAAAGGAGCAGAATGCCCGTGTATTTAAAAATAAGTTGAAATTATATTTAGAAGGTAAAGCATACTATAGCATATTAGAATTTTTGAATAATAAAATTTAAATCTTACGTAACAAGCAATTATTTTACTGACATTGTATAAAACAGATAAAATATAATGTATCTTCATAGCAAATTTAATTTTAATAAGACATTTAATTTTAATTTATTACTTAGATTTTGATTTATTGACAAAATTGTGAAAATTAGTTTAATAATAATCTAATTCGATAATGTGTTAATAATAATTTCATTTTCAATTATTGTAAACTATTTATAATATTTTCATTGATTTATACATTTGTACGCCACAAAGGCCAAACATGACTGATCCTTTTAATGTATCTTAACAACCTGCATGCTTTGTATGTATACTCATGTTTCCACAAATAAATATCTTGTATCTTGTAATACCTAATCACAAAGCAAATCGAATTCCAAGTTTGAACAGTGGATGTAAGAAAGACAAAATCAAACAACTAATCCGAAACACGAAGCAAATCTTAAACCGTAAGCAAGCAAAGAAAGTCGAAGTCTAGTCAAATATCCGTTAACAGTGAATAGGTACCGTATGTGGTACAGGTTAAAGCGCTCATTCACCATTCACTTTATATTAGTTCGAAAAAACACAACGTTACCGCGTTCTAAAACGATACCAACGCCATCTATTGGTAGGGATTGGAACTTGAAGATCAATTCAAAATAGGTAGGTACCTGAGTATTTCTTTTGGTTTTGCCATTTTATAAATTTGTAAAAAAATATATATGTTTTGGTTGTTTTTTAATTTTTAAATTAGTATTTTTTTGTTCAGGTGTAATTTTGTGCAAATTTTTTGTATAAATCTTCTTGTCTATTTTGTTTTATGTTTTTGTGCAATAAAAGTATATTCTATTCTATTCTAATAAATTAAGTTTAAAATATTTATCAATATCATTTACGTTATTTACGACCCAAAAACCTTAAAAATGACACCCAAGTCACCCAACCCATGATTATTTTTACATCAAACATACATCCATCCATCCTTCCATCCATGTTGGTTTCAAACCATAATCGATGCCATTTTCGTAATTAACGTCCCAAAAAACCATAAAACGACACCCATATTGACATTTCAACCACATCGTACCCCCACACGGGATGATAGTAGGTATTTCCCGTCTGCTACGTTGGATTTTGAAATAGTTGTTGTTTTCGTAATCAGCGACCCGATAAACCATAAAAACGATATGTTTTTATGGTTTATCGGGACCATCGCGACCATGTTGATTGTCAGAATTTGTCACCCCTTTTCCACCTTTTAGGGGTTGAATTCTGAAAGAGCCTGAAATACTTGTTTACTCATTTATTGATAGGAGTACTCCTGTGAAGTTTCGAATAAAATAGTTTAACTAATCTTGTTTCCCCACACAAACTTTCAACCCCTCCCCTTTTTCACCCCCTTATGGGTTGAATTTTCAAAAACCCTAGGACACGTAATTGTTTATTTCTAAACGCTAACCTAAAAACAAAGTTTCCGGCTTCTAGGTCTAAAAATGACGGACTTCCATACAAACTTTTAACCCTTTTTCACCCACTTAGGGAGCGAATTTTCAAAAATCCTTTCTTAGCGGATGCCTACATTACGAGTATTATTACTGTCGATATGCCAAATTTCAGCGAAATCCGTTCTTTAGTTTCGGCTGTGCGTTGATAGATGAGTCAGTCAGCTTTGCCTTTTATATATATATAGATAAAAAAATTAAAGAACTCTTCGTCCATCATCAGGTGAAGTTATTTATTATGTCATAATTTTGATTTTTTTTAAGAAACATACAAATTTATAAAATTTCTTAGTGCACACACACAAATATTCCCATATTATATCAACTTATTCTTAAAAAAATGTAGAGGGAAATTTTAAATTACAACATTAATATTTTTCCTCTAATATATATTTTTTCGCAAAATTCTCTGCGTGGCTTATCGTACGAGCCAAATCAAAAATCAACCCACGTCCAATGAACTAGGATAAAATCATCCCTTTCAAATGTCAAAAAAGCATAATTTTTTATCTTTCATTTAGCTCCATGCTACGGACGGGGGATATATGTCTACTCGTTATGTCAAACGGGTATATACTTCTCCCCGTTGCCGTGCTTTGGCATAAGGACAAGATAATCTTATCTCTTGTCAGTGGATATAATCGGGGACAAACAGCACGGCTAGCATGTCCCCAGCCCATGCTAGCCGTGCTGTTTGACTTAATACATAAAGTATTCTAAACTCGGTTTGATACGATTCGTACGATGCGTTGGCCTTAAGCCTTTCCTGGAAAGAGCCTACTGGCTTACATTACTTGGAAGATTTGCTTGTACCCATCACTCTCTCCTAAGGCAGTGGCTGGGCGATGACAGGTCGCAGCGAAACTTTCCCGTATCGTTAGTTTCCTATACTAGATGGATGTACTGCTCTATCGCAAGCAATGCCATGCTTCTGCCATATCCCATAGGCCCCTTAGTTTAAACATTACACATCATAATTGAGATAATAGTTTGTCTTCAAACGCCGACACATAGTAAGAAAAAAATATTAAACACATCATTACCTTAAAATATTAATTCGTACGTATACGTGAAATCAAAATATAAATAAGTCTGCATATACAACACATGACAGAAGTAATGCTGCAATGTCAGTTCCGTCGTAGATGATAACGCTTGTTTCTAAAATTCAACGTCCAGTTAATCCTGATCTCTGATTTTGTTCCTTTTATACATATTAAGTATTATATTGGTGGATATATCAGAGTTCTTAGTTGAGTGGATAGTTAGAAATCTGAGTTTTTCACCGTTTTCCTCTTTTCAAAAATGGAATAAGAACACTAAGCCGACACTATCAAGCGGATGTACGCTCGCCTGGCTCCAGGGAATGTGGTTTAAGGTTTCAAACGGACAGAGAAATGTTCTAGTAATGTAATGAATTGAAAATTCTTTATTTCGAACAGACAAATACAGATTTCGTTTACTTACCTAAAAAAATTAATATAAAGCGATACAATCATACAATTTTTCTTTTTAAATATTATACTCATTTTAATAATAATAAAGGGACTTCAAAATTTTTAAATTATATGTATAAAGACAGTACCCATTTTCTGTATCTGAATGTAGATGAATTAACATCTTGTGAGTAATATAAATAATAATATAGTTGCTGTGCTTGAGTTCGCTATGCTTAAAAAAATAACAGTGTACCTATACCTATTCATATAACTATGCGATCTTTGCTATCCAAAGAACTCGCCAGAAACATCTTTAGTTTTCTTTTTATTTATTTTTTTCATTAATAGAGTTCCTAAACTCAGGATCCAATTTATTTATGATTCTAGGAATCAAGTATACAGCAGTGCGTCTGTCACTGCCGTAAGTGTCCCGCGCTTCTGTTGTGTACAACATGCCGCGAGTGATCGCCCGAGTAACCTTATCATGTTCAACTTTTATTTTAATAGAATTATTTAAAAAATCTTCCGTAAGAAGTTGGAGTATGAACTGGTTGTGCACGGATAGTACGTTGCAATATTTAAATAATTGTACTCGTATTTCTTTTGACGAAAATCGTTGTTTTATGTTAGGCGAGACCACTTGTTTTAATATTCTTATTTGAATATTACATATCCTATCCATATATGTCTTGAAAGTTCACCCATAACGGGAGAGGCCATAACTGACTATAGAATTAGCAAACGCGTTATATAATGCTAATCGAGTCCTAAAAGTCATTTGTTTTTTGATGATTGATTTTGTGAGGAACGCTCGTAATTTGTCACATACTCGCTCAACTTGGGGTCCCCAGTTAAATGTACTATCGATTACTAATCCAAGGTACACGTGAGAATCTACTGTTTTAAACAGTGGCAACTGTGATCATGATCTATAAGATTGTTCGATGTACTTTTCTCTCTTAAATAAGGGGATCTTATATGTAGTATCTTACTTTTAGCTGCATTCAACACTAGGCCTAAGTCATGACACCATTTATTTAAGTTGTTGAAGTATTATTGCAAATTATTTAATGCTACTTGTGGATATTTTGCAGCAGATATGATACACGTGTCATCCGTGAATTGATAAGAGGTAAAGTATTTAAGTACATTAGTGATGTCGTTAACATAAGCCAGAAAGTGGAGTGGACCGATTACTGAACCCTGAGCCGTAGCTGTCGAGACCAAACGGGCTTACTTAGGCATTCATTTATTTTTACTCTATAAGTTCTGTCTTTCAGATAGGCTTGGTACTAGTTTAGAATTACACCTCGGATTCCAATACTTTCTAGGTTAGTTGTTAGTTTTTTTATGATCAAGCGTATCAAAAGCGCGGGAAAAGTCATTGAATACTACTACAACGTGAACTTTTTCATTTAAATAACTATTGATCTCATCCGTAAATGTTTGCAGCAACGTTGTTGTGGTGCTATTACCAGGTTGGAACCCATACTGGTTCGTACTAAGTATATTATTTAGCTTATTAAAATCATATATAAAAATCATTTTCAATTCATCAGAAAAAAATATTTTAAATAAAAAAAAGAATAAAATAATTTTCGCGTTATCTTCGTTTTACATTTTAAAGGATTTAGATTTTTGATTCTAAGAAATAGTGTACAAAAGTAATAAAGTCCCGGCTTCTGAAGATATTGTACGGAAATTATTTCATTCTTGTAAGTTCTTCGAAGTCATTAAGAACATTAAGAAGGACATTAAGAAAAAGAAAAATAAAAAGTAAAAAACCCTTTCCCGCCATTTTTCATCTGTTTTTCTGTCCGCCAAAATGATTGAATCTAACGAAGAAATTCGATATATTCTGAAGTTTTATTACAAAAAAGGGAAAAATGCGACTCAAGCCGTCAAAAAAATCACCCACGAAAAGAACGTATGAAAAAGATCTTGGTCAAAAGGTAGTCAAGCTCCACAGACTGTAGCGAAACCCGGATTAACGCGCACTAAGGTGATGTTGTGTGTATGGTGGGATTGGAAGGGCATCGTTTATTATGAGTTGTTACCGCCGGATAAAACCATCGATTCGGATCTCTAATACCAACAACTAATGAGACTCAAGCAAGAAATTGAGAAAAAACGGCCGGAATAGATCAAGAGAAAAGGAGTGGTCTTTCATCGTGATAACGCCAGACCACACATATCTTTGGCCACTCAGCAAAAATTGAGAGAGCTTGGTTGGGAAGTGTTAATGCATTCTCCATTTATTCCTGACCTTGCACCCTTAGATTTTAACTTGTTTCGGTCTCTTCAAAATTCTTTGGGTAGTGTTAGGTTAACATCAAGAGAGGACTATCAAAACTACTTGTCGCATTTTTTTAATCAAAACTCCCGATTTCTACAGCAACGGGATTATGTCACTACCTACAAGATGCCAACAAGTTATCGAATAAAATGGCACATATATATTATAATTAAATGCAATTAAACTTTGAAAAATAATGTCTTGAATTTGTATATAAAATACGAAGAAACTTTTTCCCCGACCTATTATCTCCCTTTCCCCCCATAAAGATTATATTTTATTTCAGCATCATCATCACGTGCATCAAGTCATGATAAGTCCACTGCTGAACATAGGCCTCCCCGAAGGAATGCCACAAAGCACGGTCATGAGTCACCTGCATCCACCGACTTCCTGCATGTCTTGCCAGGTCGTCACTCCATCTAGTGGGCGGCCGCACTACACTTCGCTTATAGGTATGAGGCACCCTCCCATCTCCCATTATTCAAAGTATCAAGACTGTCCCATCTACCTGCCAAGAGTGACCATCATGGCAAATCCTACCTACAACATAGGCCTCTGACCAATAGTGGAAGATAAAATACTACATAAAATTATTTTTAAAAAATCGCCTAAATATACCAAAAAAATATTCCAAGATATTCCTTAAAATTTTTCTCCCCCACCCCACACTCGTTAAGTCTGTGCTCGTTGTTCGGAACAAACTTAACAATACTACGTCATTCAAGTTAGTAGTTGGTACGAGTAAGTTATTAAATTCTTAGAGCGACACTGAAGGAATCTTCGGAATTAATTTTTTTTGTTTTTAAACACAAAACCTTTGTTACCTTACTGCATCGCTAATAGAAAATTATATAATATGTGGCGGTGTAAGACCACCCCATATTACTACCCCATATCGAACCGTGGGTTTCACTGGCCACAGAAGGAAACTGAAACAGGAGATGTTCAGCAGCATCTTCCTGATAACAACTCAAAATATTAAAAACTGCGGTTGCAAACCGCCTGCCAAGCGTGAGACAACTATGGCAAAATCCCCCTACGAGGCAGTCTAGGGGGAAAATTCAGCAGCGGACTCTAATATGCTGTAATGGATAGATAGATAATTTTTGGGTAATGTATTGATGCTACAATTGCTTGTGGACTTAATAAATAAATAAATATATTATATAATAATAAATATATATAATTTTTATACGTGGTAGAGCCATCCTGCAGCTATATTAATAGTATAGTTGTAGCACGAATGGACGAATGGCTCTCACAGAATACCAGCGTAAAATAGCAGCTTAACACTGCTGTGTTTCGTATGGTTAGTGTAAAGAACCGGAGACCCTTTTTACTGGAAATGAGGCATTCCATCTTAGTCCTCACGGGTGACAACGCATTTGCATTTTGATTCTTTATAGAGGATAGATGTAGATGTCTATGGGTCACAGCAACCACTTACTATCAGGTGGACTGTGTACTCGTTTGTCATCCTATCCTATAAAAAAAACATTTGCTCAATAAAATTCCGAAGCCCAGTTTTTCATTTTTGTTTTCCGAATATTTACTCCTAAAACTGTGTCATAGTAGTCGACTAATTCAAAATATGTAAGTAAGTCATAATTTAAAGTGCAATTTTTAATTATATCGCAACGTAATTTTTTTTATTACATTACAACCTTTTCCTTATTATCTTAATATGTTTTTAAAATAATAAAGCTAATATACGAAAATTTTTTGGGCAGGCCCATGTGACATCATTACGCGATCGTGATATTCATTAGTATTCACAGTTTGTTTCATCAAGGACATAATCGGAATAGTCTGAGAAACTTTTGGTCACAAACACCTCGTAAAAATTATTAATTAAATACTGGTGATGAGTATAATATAACAATGGTTAGTTAATAAACTCTATTATTATTATTATTACAGACTAACCAGGTGAGTACTTTTTTCCAGACTCCTCATACCCATAGGTATCTATGGGTATGCAGATCATTAATATGCAGCAAGAAGAGAGTTGCGGAGAGAACAGACCCCTTAGGAACACCGGCGTTAGTCGCCATAGGATTGGATGAGCAGCCATCGACAACGACCCGTAGAGACCGATCACTCAGAAAGTCCTTTATCCATTCAATCAGACCAGGGGATAAGCCGTATGTTGGAAGCTTACCCATAAGGCTAGTGTGCCAAACTCTGTCAAAGGCCTTCAAGACATCAAGGGAAACAGCAAGCACTTCCCCACTGTTCTCGAGTGCCTCGCCCCATACGTGTGTGGCATACGCTAGAAGGTCCCTAGCTGACCGATTTCGGCGAAACATATATTGCCGGTCACAAAGGAGGTCATTCGGTTCTAGGTATGCCATTAAGCGGGCGTTCAATATGCGCTCCATAATCTTGCAGAGTATGGAGGTAATTGAGATTGGCCGATAATTGGCAGGGTTGGCATGGCTGCCTTTTTTTGGAATAGGCTGTACGTTGGCCAGCTT
Source organism: Parnassius orleans (assembly GCA_029286625.1). Lineage (NCBI taxonomy): Eukaryota > Metazoa > Arthropoda > Insecta > Lepidoptera > Papilionidae > Parnassius > Parnassius orleans. The sequence continues at coordinate 3,503,631 of JAGSMP010000084.1, read as the reverse complement.
CCAGGATTTTGGTACCATTCCAGTCCTAAATGAGAGGCGGAACAAGCGTGTCAGCACAGGAGACAACTCAGGTGCACAAGCCTTTAGAACTATAGCTGGTATACCATCTGGTCCACTAGCTTTGTTCACGTCTAGACACCGCAAGGTTTTAAGAACATCCTTATTTGTTATACGAACCTCCGACATAGACATCCCGCAGTGAGGTAATTTAGGTGGAACGTTGTTGCCACTGTCCAGACGTGAATTGTAGGCAAAGAGAGACGCGAACAGGTCCGCTTTCTCTTTAGCCGTATGCGCCAGTGTGCCATCCGGTTTTACCAGCGGAGACAGTGTAGGCCGACAGAAGTTTGTCTCGACCGCTTTGGCGAAAGACCAAAAAGCTCTAGTGCTGGATGGTCTGGCAGAGAGTTTTGAGCCAATATGTTTAATGCGATCGAGACTAGCTTTCCGTAATACTTTTTTGTAGCTATTGGCGGCCTGATTGAAAGTTCTCTCCTTGGAGCTAATATCCGGAGCTTTACGGTTTCGAGCGTCAACCCAGGATAGGTACGCTAAATGCTTGCGCTTTTCAGCTTGGGCGCAAAAAAGTGTCGCATCTCATCCCAATCAGCTGACTTATACCGCCATATTCATCGAACACCTTGGGACTCGTAATCAGGTGGAGAATATGACGATACAGATTTCACCAAACAGTGGTACCCAAAGGGGAGGTAACCTATACTTCATACCTGTCTGATTCGGTAGTCAGCAGAAGTTCCAAGCAATTTGCTGTGTGACCGTCTACATCGGGTACCCTAGTCGCTTCCTTTACCAGCTGAAAAAGACCTAGCGTCAAAGCAAAATTCCACGCTTCTCTTCCAGCATGGTCGTTCTTTTGGTATGGGAACAGCCAGTCTTGGTGACAAGCGTTAAAGTCCCCCATAAAGACCAACTGTGCAGTAGGATACCGATTTAGGGCCACGTCAGCAGCCTCACTACGATGATCAAATAATCGAGCTGTCTCCTGGTCACCCCTGTGCGATCGATAGACACAGGCATAAAGGATTTTATCGATACCTGTATCTACCATCACCCAGATTGTCGAAAAAGTGGGGTTTTCAAGGTGACAGAGATGCTGGCAGCAGATGTCATTGCGGACGTACACACATACTCCGGCACGTGGATGGAATTTGTGCTCCAGGGAGAATCCAGGATAGTCAAGGTACGCCGCATTCAATAGACATCCAATTTGCGTCTCCGTCAAGAAAAGTAGGTGCGGCTTCTCATTCTCAAGATGGTGATGGACTGCGCTGAGATTAGAGTGCAATCCTCGAATATTAGTGAGGTGTACTTTTAGTGAGAGGACGTGCAACCGCTGTTTAACACTACTTTTCTTTTTAATTGAGATATTAAGTGTTGAGAGTGAATAAGGATGGAGAATGGCAATTGAACGAGGCGTCGTATTAGCAACCAAACGATACCATCAGAGTTACTGTGCCCATGGGAACTTGATCTGGAGACTGCGGGGACGCCCGAACCCCCCCATAGATCGCCATCGGATCCTCTCGCTCGGTCACTAACCGGCACGATGGAGCCACCCTGGGATTTTTCGCTAGTTGGCGGGGCAGCCTTTCATGAGTAGCTAATTCAGTAATTGGACCCCCAACTACCTGCGGTCACCCAGCGGAACACTGTGCTTCGGATCCCGCTACCCTCCACGACCAAGCGCCCGACACAGCAACAACTGACGCTTCGTACCCGGCTTACATACACAATGCTAGTGTTCAGACCCATTCTCCATATAGTTTAGCCGATTACAACAAGCTGCAGGCCACTGCGGTGGTTAGACTTAGGTGTATTCGATTTAAGGCTCAAGGTGGTTTATACTGACGTGATAGAGCTACGCTGCAGGTGTATTGTGGCTGCAGAACAAATGGATCAGCGATGGGGGAAAGACCGTGCTCTCAGAATAGCAGCGTAATATAACAGCACAATGCTGGTGCGTTTCGAATTGTTTCGATTCTATTAATATAATCATCACTATCAGTTGCCCTTAATATAACTAAGCCCTAAGCTTGAAGAACCTGTAAGGCGTTTTCGGTGATAATTGTGGTGTTTGCCTCGAAGCCTCCTGAATAATCACCGAAACCAGTTGTCGATTTTGCGTATAATCCAATGCATAGTTAACAACAATAAGCTGTTAAAAATCTATTACAATAATAAAATGCTATAACGACGATTGCTGTACATTGTATATTTTATTTTTATTTTAATTGGGCATCGATACAGATGCCTTTTTTTGAAATCTTTGCCTGTCTGTCTGCACACGCATCACGCAAAAACCTGTGAACGGATTTTAATGGGTCTTTCATTACAGTATTACGTAGGGGTTGAACTGCTGGAATAAATATATATCATCACTTATGTGTCATAGGAGCTGTGTAGTAGGCATAATCTTCCCTTTTACAGCTACAAAAATTTATAAAATTTATATTGTGGTGAGATTGAAAAATTACCTTATCCGATTTGGAGTTTCTCTTATATTATTCCTTACCGTTATTTTCTAAATATCGTAGTTTATATCTTAGTGTAATGACTATATTTTTTTCTAGATGGCAATACATCTACGCGAGTTATGATAAAAGGTACATCCAAGACACATCAGAAGATAGATGGAGCTTTCAAAGTAATGTTTTTGAATTTCAGTGTATGTATATAATTTTGCATGCCTCTTAACGCGAAGCGTAAAGCGTAGCGTAAAGAAGAGCTTAAAATATATGGTGCACTGCTGGGTATAGGCCAGGCATTCTCATATTTCTGAGAAGGTTTTCTTGGACCAGGGAAGAGTCCAATGCGCTGCCTAACTGCGCGTTACCGACGTCTTTGTTCATTTTACTTAAATTTAAAATATTTGTTATTAATGTATATTATTATTTGCTAAAATTGAATCTTAAAATCTTAAAATTTGACAAAATCCTTATTTTTTATCAGATAAAGTCTTTTTAGGGTTCCGTACCCGAAGGGTAACCAACGGGACCCCATTACTAAGCCTCTGCTGTCCGTCCGTCTGTCTGTCTAAGAAGCATCTACTAAGAAAGGATTTTGGAAAATTCAACCCCTAAGAGGGTGAAATAGGCTGTTACAGTTTGTATGAAACTTTTCATTCCTTACGGGTGCGATGGACTTGATGATACTTACAGAAAGTCCTGTGTAAATACAATAAATGAATACGTATTTTGCCATTACTCAAAACTACCCCTTGCAAAAAATATTTAATATTTTTTTAAATCTAAAAACATACCTACTAAGTACGGGTACGTAGTAGGTACGTTTTTAGATTCTGACTGAGGTTAGTGTACTAGCTATCTAGTATATTTTGAGTTAATAACTTAGTGTATAATATATTTTCTTAAGGCTTCTGTGGCTCAGGCTTGGCGTAGAGCTTGTTGTACTCGATGGAGCGGAGTATGTAGATGGGGATTTCCTGAGGTGGGGGCGGAACGGGAAGGTGAGCACCCTGGAACGATTTAAACGAAGTAAGTAAAAACTTACCATGATTATAAAACGTGTTGATTAATTAAATTTCACTAGGTGGTAGGAATCCTGTTCTGCCAAGGAGGCCGTCTGGGCAGGAACCACTCTATTACCTATTGCTGACACCAAATAGCAGTGCTTGCACTGCTGTATTACAGTCTAAAGCTCTAAAGGGTATAGAGGGCCATTATAATTACAGGCTGTGTCATCAGATTCATCATTTAGTCATCAGAGGTGACAACGCATCTATAGCCTTCTTTGTTTAAAGCTGGCTGCTCCACTATCTTAGTAACCACTTACCATCACGTGGACCGTTAGCTTGTTGGTCATTTCAGTTTTATAAAAAAAATAGAATGGTGTGTATCTTTAGAACAACATTGTCGAATGACGTCTATGTTAATATTTATATTCTAAATTTATAAGTGACACTTTTCTTGTACTTATACAAGTCATATTAAATTATTTGACTTACCTGGGGTTGGTATCCATTTTCGTTTGCAGCGTAGGTAATTTTGTAAACACCTCCATCGGGTCCAGTATATTGGGTACCACCTTGAAACTCAACACCTTCGTCCTTCTGTAGAAAAAAAATTATAGTACGTATAGCGCGTTCTAGTACTGTGCACATGCCTCATCTCATGTTTAAGAGTTATTCAAGCTCTTTAACACTCTTAACGCACATGGGGTAGTAGTATTGATGGCTCAGTGGCGCAGTAGCTTAAAATTAAGTTGCGACGTTAAGGACCATGGGTTCGAATCCCGCACGGAACACAGGTCTGGATGTTTGTCCTTATGCAATTTATGTTTGCAAACTACCTCTACGATACAGGAGAAAATCCTAGTGTGGGGGTAACTTTTTTTTAAAACGATATTCTTATGCCGCCACTACACAATGAACTAAAAATCACAAAGTATATACACTTAAATTTATCAAAGCCATACTCGTATTAAGTCTAAAATCATTGTGTCACTTTTCATCTCCATTTATTATTTCGGTATCTTAAATAGATTTCTTTATATTTATAAAAAATACCAGCAATGCTATTTACCATACTAATATTTGCTTTCATCACACCTGGAAAGTTTGAAATGCTAGTGTTAGGAGTGGTTCACGACAGTAGGTGAATGGCGGATTCGTACCCACGACCTTTTGAGTTCGCGGTCCGAACACTGCCATTATGCTACTGTCGATTGAATTTTGATGAGATTGCTTTGACATTACGATGTAGGTTGAATACATTTGTGAACGCTCGGATAGTTGTAATGGTCATTATGACCTTGGGTTGAGAATCAAGGTCTTTTACAATAAAAATAAGCTCCTAAATTTTATTTTATTTTACTAACGAGGCCTTAATTCATGTAGAAATTTCTGGACACCTTTTTTATAGAAATAGGGTGACAAACAATGACACAGTTCACCTGATGGTAAGAGCATTCTGTTGCCCATAAACATCTACATTTATCCTCGATTAAGAATCAAAATTCAAATGCAGTGTCACCCCTGAAGATTAAGACGAAACGCCTCGTTTCCAATAAAAAGAATCTCCGGTTCTTCACACTCACGCTGGTATTCTGTGGGACCAAATTCTAGCAAAGAGGGCTACAGATGCGTTGACACCGCTGGGAACTAAGATGGAATGCCTCACAGCTTGTGATTATATTGGCTCTCTATATCCTTCCGGCCGGAACACAGCAGTGAACGCACTGCTGCTTGGCGGCAGAAACAAGTAAGATAGTGGTAGATACCCAGACGGAAAGGAAGTCTTCCCACCTAGTCTAATTAGTAGTAAATGTTTTTACAAAAAAAAAACATAGGAACGTTAAAATTAGATTTCAATTATTAATGATGACATTTCACATACACGGTTGACATTTTTTAAACTCCGCTCTCATAGGCACTAATACCGTTGCCTGTTTCATAGCTGTACTAGTATTTGTCGGGTAACACGTCAGCACCTTGCTTCAGGATGGGTACGTCAGCCTCAGGGGACCTGACGTATGTAGTTCGCTACATCAGCGGATGCGACAGCCACAAGGGCTAAAATATCAACGAAAATACTCTGTAATAAAAATCATTAAATTCGTAAATAAGTTATGTAACATCGAAATAAATATTTCTTCGTTGCGTTAATCCGCTCTCAGAAATTGGAGAGGATTGTTTCTCAACAAAAAAGATTTCGATATATTGCACACATCGACCGCGAAGCGGAGATGTGGTGTTCTATTGTCACCAAATCAAAAAATCCCGATCCACTCAACTTAAATCACTTCCACCAGCTTTATATTGCACTTATATAATAAAAAAGTACAGCAATAGGAAAAAGAGATTTAAATTAATACTTCTGACTTAATTTTCTTTTTTTTTCTTCTCTTAATTAAACGCGATATAATCCGTAAAAGTAGTTTTATTCAACGATTATTTATTTCGATTATTATTAAAAAAAATATTATCAAAATACCAATGTAATTTTAATTAAATTAAAAATAAAAATAAATTTAATTCATTTTTCTTGGAATGATACTGACGCCAAACATCGCTAACAAGCCTCAGTATTAAACATCAGAAATTTTACCAGTGATGAAACAGAGCTAGACTAGTTTATTTAAGCTATTTCCATGATATAATGTTGTATGGTATTTTGCTGTGGAGACACGCGACCGAATAAGAGCAATCTATGATTTAAAACCTACCTAAAAAGTGTCGCTGAGACAAAAATTTAAGGAAATTCACTACTTACTTCAGCTTCCCAATACATTTACGAAAATTTTATGTATGTACACAAAAATTAGATTTGAAAAAAATAAGTGATATTCACTCTGTAAATACTAGGAACAGATTTAAATAAAACTAGTTTTACGGATTTTATCGCGTATATTAACTTATTTTATATTCCCGACGTTTCGAGTACTTTACAGCACCCATGGTCACGGGGGGGACTGAGGTATTTGACGTCCCAATGTCATAGTTAACCACGGTTACCTCCAGATTAAAAATTATTAATTTTTGTTCCGATCTACGCAGTATGAACTTACAGTATCTTTTTTTTTTTATAGGAGAGGGGGCAAACGAGCATGCGGTTCACCTGATGTTAAGTGACTACCGCCGCCCATGAACAACTGCAACACCAGGGGAATTACAGATGCGTTGCCGGCCTTTTAAAAAGGAGTAGGCTCTTTTCTTGAAGGTCCCTAAGTCGTATCGGTCCGGAAAAATCGCTGGTGGTAATCGGTTCCACAAGGAAGTTGTGCGAGGAAGAAAACATCTTCTAAATCGCACAGTGGTGGACCGCCAATCATCCAGATGGTATGTATGGTATCACGAGTTTTGTCGCGATGTGCGATGGTGAAATTGAGCGGCTGGAATTAGTCCGAACAATTCCTCAAAGCACTCCGGTACATGCGATAAAATACGCAAAGAGATGCAACATCTCTACGCAGTGCTAGTGAGTCAAGCCGATCGGAAAGAACTCGGTCGTCGACGATTCTATTCGCTCTGCGCTGAATGCGGTCAAGTGGAAGGAGCTGGCACTGGGAAGCCCCTGCCCAGAGATGGGAACAGTATTCCATGTGAGGCCGAACCTGCGCCTTGTAAAGTTGCAGGCGGTGTGCCGGCATGAAATACTGCCCGCTCTACTGAGCACGCCAAGCTTTTAGAGGCTAATTTGGCCTTCTCTTCCAAGTGACCACGAAACTGCACGTCACTCGATATGTCAACGCCGAGGATTCCGATACTGGCTGAGGCAACAAGGAGTGCCTTGAAACTGAGGAGATACGACAGAGGTTCCTTTTAGCGGTAAACGCGCAAACTTGTGTCTTCTGGGGTTGAACTGGACTAGATTTAGTCGCCCCAATCCGAGACCTTGTTCAACAAAGTCTCGACTTCAGACACAAGTTTGTTCCGGTACTCGGCGACGTTTTCCCGAGAAATATTGGCATGGCCGGTGTATAGAGCATCACCAGTGCTGTCATCCGCATAGCAATGAATGTTACCGGTTTGCAACATATCATTGATATGCAGAAGAAACAGCGTTGGTGATAGCACGCAGCCCTGTGGAACACCAGCGTTAATAGTCTTGTAATCGGAGCACGCACCGTCTACTACGACCTTGATGCTCCGATCAGCCAGAAAACTGGTGATCCAATTGCGTAATTTCTCGGGAAGCCCATAGGAAGGAAGCTTCGAAAGAAGCGCTTTGTGCCAGACCCGATCGAAGGCCTTCGCTATGTCCAAACTAACGGCTAATCCCTCCCCCTTGGACTCGATCGCCTGTGCCCATCTATGTGTTAGGTAAACAAGAAGATCACCAGCTGAGCGACCCCGACGGAAACCGTACTGGCAGTCACTAATATCTTGAAGTCTTGCAGTTGTATGCTTGGGTTGGGATTTAATTTTATTAATTATAGGATCCCAAGCAGATGGTAGCACCCAACCATCTTCTCTATTGAAATTAGGATGTTTTTTGATTTCAAAAGCCTCGCGAATCATCCTTGGAAGGAATCGGTGTTCTTTAGCGAGGATTTGTGGTCTATTAAATCTAATGTAGTGACGGGGGCGATCCTGTACATGTTCACAGACTGCAGACTTCCCGGAGCGTCGATTCTTCACATCAGCTATGTGTTCTTTAACGCGGGTTTTTATTGATCTTTTAGTTTGTCCTATATAAGAGAGACCACATTCACAATCAAGCTTGTACACTCCTGCATCTTGCAGAGGACATTACACTAACTGATGGTAAAAACTGACTAATCTTCTTCGGCGGCTTGAAGTATGTTTTAATAGAAGCACGCTTCAGGATGTAGCCAATCTTGTCAGTGACACCTCTGACATATGGCAGTACAGCAGGCACTCGCTCGACTGTGGCCGGCTTCACTCGTTCACTGTGACGTAGGCGCGGGACCCGAAGCTTATTGTCGTGCAAAACTTGCTTGACGTGTTGGAGCTCGGCGGCCAGGTGTTTACTGTCACAGATCCCTCGTGCTCTCTGAAACAAAGATTTACCCACGGTAGCTAACTGAAGGATGGTGATGAGAGTCACCGTTTAAATATCTATCTGTATGGATCTTTTTCTATACACAGTGTGGCTCAAGGTGTTATCAGAATTCGAATTACTAACACATCTAGAAAAGCTAAAGAGTTGTTTGCCTCTAACTCCATTGTGAATTGAATTTTAGAATTTATGGAGTTAAGATGGTCTAAAAATGCAGTTACTTTATCTAAAGGTAGAATTGTGAAAGTGTCGTCTACGTACCGCTTGTAGAATCTTGGATTTGGGAGAAGTAAGTAGGGCTTTCTCCTCAAAGTCTTCCATGAATATATCGGCGACAATGGGAGATACAGGTGAGCCCATCGCCACTCCATCTACTTGCTTGTAGTACTCCTCCTTCCACAATAGGTAGCCAGATGTAAGGCATTGTCTAAGTAATGCTGCATATTCTATGGGCATGTTGTTTTCCTCCAGCCTTCTAGTTACAATCGAGATGCAGTCTTCAACAGGTAAGCATGTGAACAGAGACTGCACATCAAAACTGACCATAGTTTCATTGTCTGTCAGATGTAGGTCTTTAATCTCGCTGACAAAATGGTAGGAATCCTTGTGTGTGCTCTTGTATGTCCCTGAGCGGTGTAAGTATTTTCGCTAAGTGTTGAGCCAATCTGTAAGTTGGTGAATCGATTTGGCTAACTATGGGACGTAGTGGAGCATTGGGCTTGTGTATTTTTGGTAACCCATACAACTTCGGTGGTTTGGCACACGTAGGTATTATCGATTTTACGTCCAGATTTAATTTTTCGGAGTGTTTCTTTATGAGATCACTAGTTGTTTTAAGTATGTTATTTGTTGGGTCGTTTTAACCTTTTATAAGTGCTTGAATCCGACAGAAGTTCTTGTATTTTAAAATTATAATCTGACGTATCCATGACTACCGTGGCATTTCCTTATCTGCGCGGAGAATCGTGAGTTCTGGTTTATTGCGTAGGTTATTCAACGCTTTATATTCGTCCTTAGGTAGATTCGGTTTCGGCGTTGAACTTCGACGTAACATAGACGATATGTCTTGACGTATCGCTTCCAAATCTTCCTTTTGCATATTGTTTTAAATAAACAGTCCTCGACACTGCAGATAATTTCCTCGTACGGTAATTTTTAGGTGTTATGGCGAAATTAAGGCCTTTCGATAATACTCTAATTGTTGCATCATCCAGAGTTTGTTTTGACAGATTATAGACCGCGTTTGGTCTATGATCCGTGTTTGTGGTCAACGGTTGTGCTTCGTTCTCACGTTGACACAGATGTTTGACATTTAATTTGGTCGTTAATTTTGATATTTTACTATATGTTTGTTTTGCATTCGTTATATTTATTAATTTCTCGTTTATTTAACGTTTCGATGCAAACATTATAATCAAATGTCATTAAGACTGCCTTTAACTCACTGAATGATGTGTCTATGGATTTGTTTATGTCATTTAGATCGGAGCGTTTTTGTTGGATTACCGTTCGTAACAACTTTTTACTTGCCTGATTTAAGATCTTAGCGCTTCCTCGAATGTCCTTTTTAGTGGATATTTTGACACACGTAGGAATGAGATTATGGTCTCGGCATCTCTTCAAGAAATTTAAGGCTGTTAGATATCTTGCGCGCTTGGTCATGAGATCTTCTAATCGGCGAATTTTATTTGCAATTACCAGTCCGTACTGGTTTACATAATGATTTCTTATATTTACGCGAACACTACACATTTAAATAAAACTAGTTTTACGGATTTTATCGCGTATATTAACTTATTTTATATTCCCGACGTTTCGAGTACTTTACAGCACCCATGGTCACGGGGGGGACTGAGGTATTTGACGTCCCAATGTCATAGTTAACCACGGTTACCTCCAGATTAAAAATTATTAATTTTTGTTCCGATCTACGCAGTATGAACTTACAGTATCTTGAAGTCTTGCTTGAATCCGACAGAAGTTCTTGTATTTTAAAATTATAATCTGACGTATCCATGACTACCGTGGCATTTCCCTTATCTGCGCGGAGAATTTTCTAGATGTGTTAGTAATTCGGAATTCTGATAACACCTTGAGCCACACTGTGTATAGAAAAAAGACCCATACAGGTAGATATTTAAACGGTGACTCTCATCACCATCCTTCACAGTTAGCTACCGTGGGTAAATCTTTGTTTCAGAGAGCACGAGGGATCTGTGACAGTAAACACCTGGCCGCCGAGCTCCAACACGTCAAGCAAGTTTTGCACGACAATAAGCTTCGGGTCCCGCGCCTACGTCACAGTGAACGAGTGAAGCCGGCCACAGTCGAGCGAGTGCCTGCTGTACTGCCATATGTCAGAGGTGTCACTGACAAGATTGGCTACATCCTGAAGCGTGCTTCTATTAAAACATACTTCAAGCCGCCGAAGAAGATTAGTCAGTTTTACCATCAGTTAAGTGTAATGTCCTCTGCAAGATGCAGGAGTGTACAAGCTTGATTGTGAATGTGGTCTCTTATATAGGACAAACTAAAAGATCAATAAAACCCGCGTTAAAGAACACATAGCTGATGTGAAGAATCGACGCTCCGGGAAGTCTGCAGTCTGTGAACATGTACAGGATCGCCCCGTCACTACATTAGATTTAATAGACCACAAACTCGCTAAAGAACACCGATTCCTTCCAAGGATGATTCGCGAGGCTTTTGAAATCAAAAACATCCTAATTTCAATAGAGAAGATGGTTGGGTGCTACCATCTGCTTGGGATCCTATAATTAATAAAATTAAATCCCAACCCAAGCATACAACTGCAAGACTTCAAGATACTGTAAGTTCATACTGCGTAGATTGGAACAAAAATTAATAATTTTTAATCTGGAGGTAACCGTGGTTAACTATGACATTGGGACGTCAAATACCTCAGTCCCCCCCGTGACCATGGGTGCTGTAAAGTACTCGAAACGTCGGGAATATAAAATAAGTTAATATACGCGATAAAATCCGTAAAACTAGTTTTATTTAAATGTGTAGTGTTCGCGTAAATATAAGAAATCATTACACTAGGAACAGACACAAGCTAGGAAAACCTCCACAGAAAGGGTTATTATAATATTAAGGGATTTATGAATGATAATAATCCCTGCGAATGAGGTGATCGCTACCAAGCTATTTCTAAAATGTTTTTTATTGTTAATTATTGTAATTAACATTACAAATAATTACATTGCAAATAACATAATAAATGATTGTAAACTGTTTTCAGTGGGACATTTTAATGTTTCAAAAATAAGGCTGCTTTTGGGCTACACCCATTGGAATAAAGCTCAATTTTCCCATGTGCTTATTAGTAAGACGTAATAACTAAATTATAGTTTTATTGAATAACAAGCATCACGTATGGTATTTATGACCTTCACTTATGACATAGATTGTAAACTTTATGAAACAATAGTTATACTTATGATAGAGCCATGCTGCAACTTATTTGTAGTATAGTTGTAGCACGAATAGATTGGCCCGACCGGGGAAGGACCACGCTCTCACAGAATACCAGCGTAAAATAGCAGTTTAAAACTGCTGTGTTTCGTATGCTGAGTGTAGAGAATCAGAGACCCTTTTTACTGCTTACTACATTACTACATTCCATCTTATTCCTCACACCACTTACCATCAGGTGGACTGTGTACTCGTTTGTCACCCTTATCCTATAAAAAACTTTCCAAAAAAAAGGAATATTAATCGTTATACATTGTTCCCCACGCTTAACTGACGGATTGGCGAATATGGTACTAGAAAATTGGTGGTGGTAGAAATCTAAATATTTTACATTTTACTCTTTTGAAGCCTACGCGACAAAATTGAAAAATCGATTCTCTTACGCCGACACCAAAAGTAACATAAGAAAGTCACAAATATGTTATCACCTCTTGATTGGATTGACGGCTCCGTGGCGCAGTAGCTTAGCAATGAGTTGCTGCGCTGGGAGCCGCGGGTTCGAATCCCGCACGGAACAAGTATTTGTATGGCCTACAAATAATTGTTTCTGGTCTGGATGTTTGTCCTCGTGCAATTTACGTTTGTAAACTGCCTCCACGATACAGGAGAAAATCCTAGTGTGGGGGTAACTTTTTTTAAAAGAAGAAAAAAAAACCTCTAAAATCAAGATGAAACGCCTTGTAGTCTGTAATCATACTTGATCTCTACCTCACCAGAACACAGCAGTGCACTACTAAATAGCGGAAAGGATTTAAGCACAGAACAGCACAGTAGATTTTTTCTTTACTAAATATTACAGAGGGGTTTCACGTACATAAATAGTATATGAACAAACATCTACACACGGAAAAATTATTTTAGGCCATAAAAACACTTGTTCCCTGTGGGATTCTAAAATGTAATATCCAATAATCTAATAATAATAAATATCTAATAATAATAAGTATCTAAAATAATAAATATATAAAGGTTTGAAAAATTGTTCAAAGATAGGAATCCTAACAATCCTAAAATACTAAAATTCACGGAAACACACTTGCGAATCAAGCTAGACATATAATATCTAGGAAATTCTTGTCAACTCAGGTTTTGGACGAAATTAAAGCTAGAGCTGAACAAAATATAACAATAGCACAGAACATGGCTGACTTCAACCTGATTACATCTATTAATTCACATATAAGTACAATATCTAATAGTCCAGACAATCAGATCTCTGATAATCATACCCTCATAGATAACACACAAAACGCTCCCCACGTTATCAGATATACTTACAACGACCCGCCCACCTATAACACGTACAGTTTTAGAAACTATTCCAGAACAGCAGAATAGAAAGACATTTGACAGTCCTGATATCGAAGTATATGACATTAAAGATGCACTTATTCTGCAATTCCTACAAACTGTTGCGGAAACTAAAGAAATATCTATCGAGGATAGGGACACCTTACCAAAGCAAAATTTTGTAAGCAGTTTTGTGAAAATTTGAATAAAATCAATAACTTTTTGCCGAAACTTTTAGAGTCGCACCAGTCCTTAAGGGAAATAAATGACATTATTTATGCAACTGCTAAAACAGTAAACACTACAAATAAGCAAAAAAAAGTTATACCTAAGCCGACTAATCTAGCTGCAATAAAATTGAAACAAAATGCACCGTGAAAAGCGAGACTACAGAAAAAAAAGAGGATTTTAGAAGAGATTTAGGCAGACTAGTAGAAATTCAGAGAGGAAACTATCATACCAAAAAATGATAAAAATTAAAAATAGGTTAGCTAATAAATATAATATACGAAATGATCAAGATTTAACTAGACAATAGTGTAGAACTAGTTAAATAGAAAATAAAAGCACTGGCAAGGCGAATTAAAAGGTATGATGATATAAACAATAGAAATTTACAAAATAAACTATTTCAAGAAAACCAATACAAATTTTTAGATGTCTTGTTGGTCAACAACGAATTCCAACACATATTCCATTAAAATAAGATGTTCAAAATTTTTGGGAAGCCATACTATCTGAACCAGTATCATATAACAATAAGGCTAGGTGGATCAAGGAAATAGAAGAGTCAATGAATGAAATAGTAGAACACATGTTTAACGAAATAAATGAGGATAAAGTAAATAGTGCTGTAAAGGGATTACATAATTAGAAAACGCCAGAAATTGATAAAATACATAACTATTATCTTAAATACCTTACAAGTACTCATAAATACATTGCTCAATTATTTGATAGGATTTTGAAAGGAATGGAATCTGTCGAACAATGGTTTACAACTGGAGTGGTAATATTAATTCCTAAAAATGAGAACACCCTAGATCCAAAGAACTGGAGACCGATAGCCTGCTCACCTACCATGTACAAACTCTTAATGTCCATAATTTCAAACGAACTTAATACGCACTGTAATCGAAATAATATTATAACTCCTGAACAAAAAGGATGCAGACGTTACGTCAGAGGTTGCAAAGATTATCTCACGATTAACAAGGCTGTATTGGAAGATGCACAACACAATCAGAAAAACTTCTGTATGGTAGACTACCAAAAACCTTTGACAGTATACCACACGAGTGGTTACTAAGAGTACTGGATATTTATAAATGCCCCCCTGCTATCAAAAGATTTCTCCAGATGGTCATGCCCAAATGAAATGTTATCATGACAGCCTCTGGCGCGAATGTCTTCGTTACTACAGATCCCATATACATTCATCGTGGAATATTCCAAGGAGATTCACTGTCACCTATTTTATTCTCCTTAGGTATTAATCCCGTTTCTCGAAATCTAAAAAAATATGAATCTAAAGGATGCAAATTAAAAGACAATACTACGATCAACCATTTATTATATATGGATGATTTAAAAATATATGCTAATAATAAAAACAATCTTAGAGTTTTAATAGACAGTATAGAATTTTTTACAAGAGACATAGGGATGACTTTCGGCTTGACTAAATGTAACATTTTGCATATGGTAGCAGGTAAAAGAAGAGAGCATCAAGGGACGGGTCATATATTACTAAACGGAAACGAATTTGAACACTTTAAAGCAGGAGAACAATATAAATATTTAGGTATGAATGAAGCGGCTCAAATAGACCATAACGAAGCTAGACAACAAGTACAAAAAGAATACTTACGTAGAGTAAAATCTCTTCCTAAAACACATCTTAATGCTAGGAATCTACTAAAGGCAATAAACTTATACGGAATCCCAGTGCTCCTGTATTCATTCGGCGTTATAAACTACAAAATTTCTGATTTAAGAAAAATTTATATAAAAACGAGGAAAATTTTAGCAATGAACAAGGCACACCAACCAAAAGCAGAAATTGAAAGACTTTTCTTACCCATTGAAGGAGGAGGGCGGGGGCTTACTAATATAGAGACGCTTTATAAAACTCAGATTATAAAATATAGCAAGTATCTAGAATCAAGAAAAGATTATTTTTAGAAGCAATAGTAAAACATGATAGGAGAGATAAATACTCAATATTTAAAAAAGCACTAAAATACTTAAGGGAAATAGGACTAGGAAACGATGAAAGTTATACAGAAAAGGAAATAAAGAAAGCAATTACTCGAACAAAAATAAGAAATTGGAAGGCTAAACCGCTTCATGGTCAGTTTTATAAGGCAGTGAAAGAAAGACAAAATATAAATGTGAAGTTTTCATTCAGATGGCTTAAAAAACAACAAGTATCTCCAGCGTAAGAATCATTTATTTTTGCTGTTCAGGATCAGGCAATAGTAACAAGACATGAGAGAGACATACTTCAGAAACCGGTTGATGGTAAGTGCCGACTATATCTAACGAAAGATGAAACAAGTCAACATATTATCTCAGGATGTGAGAAACTAGCTGGCACTTACTGTACAAAGAGGCACAATAATATTGTACAGTACGTGTTCTGGACCCTAGCAAAAAAGCACGGATTTAGTGTAGGCAAAATATGGTGAAAATATATGTCGCAACCACTGGATAGGGAAAATAATACAGCCAAACTGATGTGGGAAATGCCTGTTCAAACAGATATTACAATAACGCACAATAGGCCAGATATAATTTAATAATTAAAATTGAAAATAAAACTTATCTTATCGATATTACCGTACCATCCGATTACAATATAGGAGCGAAGGATATAGAGAAACTTAGTAAATACCATGTACTAAGAACTGAAATAACCCAGCTTTGGAAAACACCTACTGAAGTCATCCCTATAGTAGTTGGTGCCACAGGCATGATCGCTAAAAACCTACATAAATACTGCAACAAATTAGACTCTCATATCAACATAAATGTTATACAGAAACAAGCAGCAATTCATTCAGTAACAATATTGTCAAAAGTTTTAGGTAATTCTATATTTGTGAGTCAGGACTCTGAGCCTACCTCTCCCTAAGGTTCAGGTCGGGGGCTTGGGGAATACCGGGTTTATCTCGAAAAGACAACCAAGAATAAATATCAAATAATAATAAATTTCTAACAATAATATACAGGGTTATTTTGCAATAACCGGCCAAATTTACAGAGAAATTTCGGAATAAGTAATATAGGCAAATGGTGAAGAAAAATTAACTAAAAAAAATCTCAAACATTCTGTCCTTTTTATCTATTAAATTCAAAATGCGTAGTAATGCATTATTTTAGTTGATTGTCATTCATAAATATCCAACGCCTACTATTTTACTACGCACGCACACATTCGTTCGTTTTGAATTGAATCGCACACAGAGGAGCGCGCGTAGTTGTTGCCCATAAATCTCATTAAATTTATGATAATTTTAAATAAAAGTAGAAGCCTTATTTACTCGTATTTTCAAAAACTGCAATAACGGCATATCACTATTTATATATGTATTTGAATTTAAGTTTAAAATTTGACTACTTTTTGAAAACTAACACTGTATATGTAAATCAGATATTTACAAATTACGACTTAACTAAACAATATTAACTATTATAACTAACATTAGCAGAGCAAAAAATATTCTACACATCTTATTTGTCTCCCTCGCTTCAGTCGTGTCAGGTAGCTAATCTCAATAGCGCGTATGCAAAATTAACTTTTCGGTGGAAATAGCCTTTTTCAATTCACTTCACTCTTTTCGGTTTTGCGGAATTACCCCGCGTTCATTATCTTAGGAACTTGCTAAGTAATCTTAATGGTTGTTTGATTTTATGAAAGATAATCGTTTTTAAAACTTTATTTTATAGGTTAGGATTAGCCAGCTATTGTTTTTGTGTTTTTTTTTTAGGAAAAAGCCCACAGGGCTAGTTAAGAATTAATGGACTATCGAACTACATTTCCATTGTAGTTTCCAGTGGGTATCAATCTTTCGTCAGCATAAATTGTTATTTTGGATAAGTTTTCCCCTGGGAATGAGGTGATCGCTACCAAGCTATTTCTAATTTGTTTTGTGTGGTTAATTATGTAACATACATGATTGTAAGCTGTTATTAAATAAATGTCCCGCTGGGTTTCTTGCTGGTTCTTCCCAGGACAGAGGTTTTTTTTCGAACCCGTGGTAATTAAACAAAAGAGTGATTTTTAATAAGTCTTATTTATAATCTATATTGAATAAAAAAGTTTCTGTTTCTGTTTCTGTTTAACACCTTCGAGAATTTAACTAACGGGAGTGGACTAGGCATACCTACTACTATGCCAAATGTATAAACATAGTCCAGGAGGAATAGTCACATGGGTACCGAAAACGATTCCACCTCAATTTTTTTATGCGATTTTCTTCAAATTGTCCTACGGATGATATAAATGCACGTTGCTATGGGGCAGCTCGGTGCCATATTGTTTAAACCGTTATTTTATATTATAGTTATTAATTTTTTTTTCAATTGCAAGGAATCGTTATTTTCAAACGGGACAATTTTTTTATATTCCTTGATAAAATGCGAATAAAAAAATATCCCATGACTTTTTACGATAAAATTAATTAATCTTCGGCGTTATGAATTGTTAAAGGCTTGAAGAATCCCAATTTCGGGTAATTTTGAAAAAGAAAAATGCATAAAGAAATGTATAAAATAATGTTTTTTTTTAATTCTCGCTTACCTGTTATAAAAGTTTGAAGAAACCTCTTTAACTAGCCTAATAACTGTCCAACCACGGAAACGCAAGGTGCGCTGCCGTGGTAGTGCCTTAAATATTTAAAACCACTGGACTTTATGTGGGGTAACTCCATTTTTTTTATAGGATAAGGGTGACAAACGAGCACACAGTCTACCTGATGATAAGTGGTTGCTGCGGCTCATAGACATCTACATCTATCCTCGATTACAAATCAAAATGCAGATACGTTGTCTGTCACCCGTGAGGACTAAGATGGATTTCCAGTAAAAAGGGTCTCCGGTTCTCTACACTCATCATACGAAACACAGCAGCGTTAAGCTGCTATTTTACGCTGGTATTCTGTGAGAGCGTGGTCCTTCCCCGGTCAAGCCGACCCATTCGTGCTACAACTATACTACTAATAAATTCAGGTGAGCAAAATATAGTTGAATTAGAAACATAAAGTATGTATCAATGCTTTTTGTAGAGGGGTATAGACGAACGAAAAGTAAATCCAAACCTTCTGTCGAAAGTCAAAAAGGAACACTACCGAATTTTCGGTATTACCCCGCATTATATCGGAATTATACCTTACCCAGAAGAAAAATATGTCAAATTTTAAATGATCGTATTTACGCAACGCAAAAACATTTTATTAAGATAAATAACAAAATAATTATGATAAATGTATTTCAATAAATAAAAATGATATGAGTTGGTTGTAAGCTTGGATAGATTTTTTTAAAATAATTATTAAATATGCATCGTATATACCCGGAAAAACTACGCAATATACTCAGAAAAATTATTGTCAGTTGGTGTCATTGGTTCTGCCTAAAATCTCTCTGAATCTGAATTTCATCTGAATTACTCCCAAATCTCGCCTAAAAAATTATTCCTTCAAAAAGTCCGATATTTTTAACGTCTCCGAATACAGATGGTTGAAAAGTAGTATGTGACCCAAATATCTCGAGAACGACTGTACGAAATAACTTAATTTTTTACATGTAAATTTGGTTTCTTTCGAAAATTATTTATGTGTATATTATGTGTTTAGTTATATAAGTCATTACTACTAAAACCGACAGTTTCACATACAAACTTTATTCCCTTTAGTTTTTTTTTCAAGTTTTATTATTGGACCATTTTGAGTGGTATACACAACATCACAAGCTCAAGGTCACAACTATAATGCCGTCTACATAACATTAAGAACTTCATCTAGAATTTTTCTTCATATTTAAATGCTATCTTTGACGTATAGCCTAAATAATCATTAAAATCATAACATATGCTTGTATACAGGATAATTTTTAATTTACTGAAGACCTTTTGGGAATATATTACTTATATCATAACAACAACATCTTTAAGAAAAGAAAATATATTTCTTCAATTTTTCTAAACTTGCTTTCTAACCGGTAAATAGTCCTAGTACATATTAGCAAAAGAAAGCGCGTGGCGGAGTAGGGGTGGAGGGGTGTAGGAGGCGGCGCTTACTCATTTGAACTTGACCTAATTACCTGTGTCGTCAGTCGCCTTTGATGCGTCCGCGATGCTTTTCCTTCCGTTGTGAGATTAATATTGCGAACGTCGAAAATTAGCGTCGCAGAGATCATACTTTATAATTACCTATTATAAATTTTAATATTTGTGATTTTTTTGAATGTTATTTGCTTATTTAACTATGTATAATGATTTCAACACGATCTGTGAAACTGATATATACTGATATCAAATGTCAAATAAAAAAGGCATTTTCTTTGACGATTTATTCTGAAAATGTTTAGGTACTAAAAAATATAGACTTAAAAGGAGTCAGACATGACAATAAAAACTTAAAAGTAGTTTTTTTGTAAATATATTATATTCCGTAAAGAGTAATTTCGCTAAAATTGTTTGTAATGATGCAACCAACATATTCCCAAAAGATCTTTAGTGAATTAAAAATGACCCTGTACAAAAAATACTGAAAAGGTTACAATTTCAACACTAATCTTGACTGATGCCTATTTCATATTTCTAAAAATATACAAGTTTTAACCTAACATAAGACTTGTATAAACCATTAAAGTTAAAGATAACAAAAAACCTATGCTAATTATGATATAGCTAATAGCAATAGACCTCGCAGAATTGACTCCACCTAACATTTACATTCACTGTTATTATCTACCTACAGCTGCAGACACAATTGTTAAAAGAATACGCATATGGAATTATCGGATTTCTGCCATGAACTTTTCGGATGCAATAATTTAATGCAAATATTCAGTTGAAACGCGTGAGAACAGAATATTAAAAATGTGTATGCAAATTGACATAATATAAAAGTTAATAGATTACACGCGAGCAAAACGTTCCACCCACTTTTGATTTATATTATATGACAAGCCTTGTAAACATTGGGCCTAAATGGTTTTAGATATATTGTTGTCAGTTGATCTGTTTTTTTTTAAAGAGAATAGCATTATGAAATCTATTAATGATGCAACATCTTGGACGCACCGATTTCGACATTAAATTAAAATTATCAACTGTGCACTGGACAGGAGATTTTTGTGTTCAAAAAGAGGCCCAGGCACCAATAGCAAAGGTATATGTGTCCAATCCGAAAGGGCAAATAGTTACCACAATGACCTTACCAAAATAAATGAAAACATCATATCATTATTGAATATACAATATTATTGTTAGAATAGATGTTCTAACTACAATTTGCTTAATGAAACAAGTTTTGTAAAATTTGGCAACACTATCATCGGACAAACGATAAACTGATAAGTAAAGCCTGGGGTTAACAGAGTTCATGGTTCAAAGTCGTAACCTCTAGATAGTTACCTGACGGCCGCTAGCGCTGCATGTATTGCTATGTAAGTTTAGTAATATATTAAATTTATTTTACTTATGCACTATATTTTTTATTAATTCTCTGAAAAGGATATCACAATACTTCAAAGCGCCCTTACGAATTAGACACGGTCAGTGTTTGCCCAAGATCCTGATCCTGGATGCGGCAGGAGCTCTTGGGTGATGTATATAATAAATTGATGTAGTCAAAAAAAAAATTTTGACTTTAATTGTATTAATTGCGTATAATTCAAGAACTAAGGGATGAAACAGGATTTCTATATTAAAAGATAATTACAAATATACATAAAAGGTGAACTACTGTGTTAAGTTAAACTAAGATATCGTGTCTTGAATAAGTCTAGAACCGTTATTTTTAATTCGAATGTTTTGATTGGCCCGGGCTATTTGTCATTGTTGCGTTTCGCTTTACAATAAAACGCAACATGCTCCCCGGCGTTGAAGTGGTCTAGTTCGCTTCAATAGGTAATGTGACGAGGCGATTATAGGCCCGAAGAAGATGCCCTTTCTTGGTCTTGACTTCAGCTACTCTCGCAACACCATCCTTTCCCGGAATGAGTTTAGTGATGCGCCCCAGAAGCCATAACAGTGGGGGAAGATTGTTTTCCTTCACCAAAACCATTTGTCCTACAGTCAGGTCCCCGCAAGACATGCGCCATTTCTTCTTTTGCTGTAGGAGATGAATATAATCATTAACAAAACGCTTCCAAAAATGTTGTTTTAATTTCTCCACTCGAGCAAATCTAGCTAGTGAGTGGATATACTTGTCTTCGATTTGTGGATACGGAACTGAGGTAGTTGTCCGTCCAATAAGAAAATGGGAAGGAGTTAAATATGTTAGATCAGTGGGATCGGATGATAAGGGTGTAAGAGGTCTAGAATTTAGAACAGCTTCAATCTGAGTCAGACAAGTTGAAAGCTCTTCAAATGTGAAGTGAGTGAGGCTCATAATGCGTCTCAGATGATGTTTGACGGACTTTACGGCAGCTTCCCACAGTCCGCCAAAATGAGGAGAATAGGCTGGGATAAATTTAAATTCTATACCTTGTTCTGCGGTGTCTGAAGTTATGTGATCTGACGTGTGCCTAAGAAAGGAAGAGAGTTCATTGCAGGCACCTACGAAGTTGGTACCGTTATCTGAATAAATGCGCTGCGGTTTTCCTCGTCGAGCTACAAACCGACTTAAGGCTGCGAGATATGCCTCCTTCGTGAGATCCGTGACGAGTTCTAAGTGGACAGCCTTCACTGCTAAACAAACAAAAACACAAATGTAATATTTTATTAAGGTACTGCCTCTACCATTACGATTGACTATCAGCACAGGCCCGCAATATTCTACTCCGGTGCTCAAAATGGGAATTCTAAGTGAGTCCTATCGGTAGGTAAGTCACCCATAGTAGGTTGCACGAAAGTTGCTTTAAATCCATTACAACGTATACATCGATGAACAATAGCCTTCGCTAGATTTCTACCACCCAAAGGCCAGTAAGTTTGCCTGATGTCCGCCAACAGCAGTTGAGGACCTGCGTGCATTAAGCTTTTGTGTTTCATTTCAAATATGATTTTGGTTAAATGATGCTTGCTACATATTATAATAGGGTGCTTAATATTATAAGTGTAGTTTGAATTGCTAAGACGACCTCCCACACGTATAATACTGTTATTATCCATAAAAGGTGAAAGGGATAATAGTCTGTTTTTCTTCGGTAGGGAATTACCCGACTTCAGAATAGCATATTCTTTAGGAAACATTTCCATTTGAGCTCTACGTATTAGTATTGATTTCGAAGAATTTAACTCTGAACATGAAAAATAATTGGTGTAATGAATATTACTTCTTCTACAATTATTAATGAACCTTTGGATATAGGCTATTATTCTAATTAATTTTGTGAAATTGGATGATTTATTGATTATGTTAGAAATGACATTGTCTGTTTGCGTATTTATGTCTGTATGTAAGGATATTTCTGGAAGTTGATTTGTTTGAATGGATGGAATTTTTGGAAACTTGATTGGGTCATATTGTAGAAAATCGTGTCCGGACCACCACAAAGAGGAAATTCTGAGGAAATCAGCCTTCATCCCGCGCGAAACTAGATCCACTGGATTATCTTTGGACGATACGTAGTTCCATTTATAACCAGTTGTACTATCTTGTATCTCACATATCCTGTTCCGAACAAAATGCTTTAGTCGACTCGGAGAAGTCGATAGCCATCCCAGCACTATTGTCGAATCTGACCAGAAATAGGAACAATGGATAGGTATAGTAAGTGACTCCAGTACCTTTCTAAAAAGTCTCGTACCTAATAAAGCACCACAAAGCTCCAAACGTGGTACTGTGGTTGGTTTGAGGAGCCACCTTATTCTTTGATGTCAAAAGGCGAACGCACACAGATCCATCTTGTCCGATTGATCTGATGTAGACACACGCTCCATATGCGCTCTCTGAAGCATCTGTGAATATGTGGACTTCCATTTTAGTAGGAGTTGTAACATGGCATATCCAACGAGGTATTTCAAGGGAGTTTAAAGAAGAAATTGATTGCATTGCATCTTTAAACTGTTCTTTTATGTCCGTACCAACTTCTTCGTCCCAGTTACTTTTATTAACCCATAATTGTTGAAGCAATATTTTAACAAGTAATATGCAAGGCCCTACTAACCCCAATGGATCAAACACCTGGCTAATAAGGGACAAGATGTTGCGTTTAGTGATTTTTATATTGCTGTTTATATTGATGGTGTAAAAAAGATTGTCTGACTCAGTACGCCAATATAAACCTAAAGTTTTGCTCAATGAATGATCAAGATTTAGAGTCTTCTCCGAGTCACCTTTAATAGAAGAAATTGATTCCAAAATTTCACCGAAATTTGACTGCTATTTACGTAGATTAAACTTCGCAGATTTTAAGGTTTTAATGACACCTCTGCAAGTCTTTATTACGGATTCTATGGATGAGCCACTGTACAAAAAATCATCGACGTAAAAATTATGCTTGACAGCATTTTGAACATTGATATCTGGGGATTGATCAGCGAGGTAAGTTAAGCATTTTGTGGCTAAATAAGGCCCCGATGCAGTCCCATATGTAATTGTATTAAGAGTATATGTCTTTAGTGGTTCTGAGGGGTCAAACCTAAAGACGATTTGCTGGAGTGAGCGTTGAGAAGGCTCGACTAAGACAGCACGATACATTTTCTCTATGTCGGCTGTAACAACATATTTATGCTCTCTAAAGCGAAGCAAGATGGACATAAGATCATCTTGTGCGGTTGGGCCTACCATTTGGATAGACTTGAAAGATTTACCCGAGGTGCTCAAAGCTGAAGCGTCGAAGACTACGCGTAATTTCGTAGTTGTGCTTGACTCACGTACGACACCATGATGAAGTAAGAAATAAGAAGGTTGTGTAAGCATTGTTTTTATTTTGTTTTCAGTCATATGACCCAACTCAATGTACTCTTTCATGAATTCTAAATATTGTTCTTTAAAATGAAAATCCTTCTCAAGTCTGCGTTCCAAGCACAAAAAACGGTTTTTTGCCATAGTGTACGAGTCTCCAAGCACATTGGGTGAATCTCAACGGTATTTTACAACAAACTGACCGTTTTGCATCTTCTTGTATTTTCCTCAAAGCTCTGCTCGCATAGTCGCTCGGAAGTCATGTGATACTTGCAGGTACAGAATCCAGTTCCCAGAAGCGAGTAAGAAGAGAGTCATCTGTTTGAGTGAGTAAAATGACAGATAGAAGATGTTGCCTGAGTAGGCTGAGGAATACAGCCAGATATGATCCAACCAAGCTTTGATTCATGTAGCCTTGGCTGGTTTTTTCCTAAGCTAATATGGGTGGAACCTAAAACATCCCAGAAGACCTCTGCTCCAACTAGGATGTCAATTGCGGAAGGAACGTTGTAGGAAGGGTCCGCTAAGCGTATTCCTTTCGATATATGGATATTATGTAGATAACATGATGGTAACGACTGAGAGATCTGTGGTAAAACATAACAACTTATGTTGGTCGTAAAGCTCCCGCAGTACGATTGGATAGTAAGATCACATGACTCTGACGTACTAGAAGACTGGTTATTAATACTTGAGACTGTAGAATTCGTTGCACGTCTTACCAGACTCAGCTTTCCACACAAGCTCTGCGTTATAAAGTTCGCAGTGCTGCCATTGTCAAGAAGCAAACGAGCCGTGTGTAGATGACCATGAATATCCTTCACTTTCACTAGTGCTGTGGATAGCAAGTCATGGCCTTGATTAGTCTTTATGTTTGCTAAAACAATGTCTGTGGAAAGGGCAACATTGTTCTCAAAGGCAGAAGATGATACATTTTCTGTGTCAGGTTCCTTATGTAGCAAGGTATTGTGCTTAATATTGCAATACTTACAATGAGATAAACGGCAACCTTTCTGGGAATGACCTGGGCGCAAACAGTTAAGGCATACATGAGCAGCTGTAGCTTGTTTTATACGTGAATCAACGCTTAAGCTTCTAAAAGAGGGACATAAGTATAAATAATGTTTATCACTACACATGGGACAGCTAATCTCATTAATTGCATTTCTACTGTTTGTGTGATCTGTAGTGACAATGGAGCTCTTAGATTTAGACGGTTCAGGTGTTTTTTGTTTTTGTATATTATGTTTGTTATTATTAAACAATGTTTCAAGTAAATCTGCTCTATTGTTTAAAAATTTTAAAAATTGTTGTAATGTTGGAGAACCGGTAAGAATATTATGATACTCCTCCCATTCGCGACACGATATGCTATCTAACTTGCGAGACATCATAAAAATAATAAGCGTATCCCAATGGTCGGTGGGCTCACCCAGTGTAGCAAGGGCCTCAAGTTTTGTTGGTGACATCAATCATGTTTCTTAAACACACGCTAGATTCTTTTTGTAAAGGTTCAAAATCAAAAAGGGCCTGTACGTGGTTGTTTACGAGCAGTCGTGGATTATCATACCTGTCTGATAGAAGTTGCCACGCAATGGCATAGTTATCAGATCTAAGTTCTAAACTGTGCACAATTAAGGCTGCACTACCTTTTAAAGCAGCGCAAATAATGTAATTTGTTTATATCACTCAAGCTATTGTTATTGTGTATAAGTGAAAAATACGTATCTCGAAATGCAAGCCAGCGCTGATAGTCACCGTCAAAGTGCGGCAGGTCGATTTTGGGCAACCGCACAAGGTCATGTCTGCAACTAGTGGAATCCTGACTTGTCACGGACTCTTCACCTGGCCCCGAAGGTGGCTGCAGCGTAGGGGCGAGCCAGCGACGCGGCGCCATAATATTGTGTCTCAAATTGCTCGCGCTCTGCAAACTGATCCTCCTGTTGTTCGGACTGTAGCTCGATGTTGGCCTGTAACGCATCGTAATCACTATATAACGCATCAATTCGACTTAAACGACACTCCAATTCAGATGCTGGAACTCACTTAATTTCGCACAGCTTTTGTATACATTCAAAACGTTCACAAATTGAGTCAGTTTTGCTTTAAAAGTGGCACGTTTTTTCACTAGCTCCTTTAGTTTTGCTTCAGCCATGATTACTAGACTAAATTTACCAACAAAGAATTCAGGAAATGAACAGTAATTCACTAGAAACAACGTAATCCTAATAGGGTTATAAGATTTAACTGTTATGCAGTGAAGTGCGTTACTCACTAATTACTACAGATGCAATGTTGACCTTGCCGGCCGAACGAAGGACAAGCGGAGCTACTTGAATAAAACTGTGTCACTAGTCACAACTCACAGCTGTTTTAAACGATGCAAAGGTAATGCGCATAGGTAAATAAACAAGAAAGAAATGATTTCAACGCGGTATAGTATTTTTATCACGTATGGAACGGATGGACAATGTAGCAGGTTGAATTATTAAATGAATTAGATTATTAAGAAAATGCAATTATTTAAATGTTACTATGATATCAAATTGCCTGACACTTTTAAAGCTGTTTAAATTATAGGAAGTGGGAATTATAGAAAAATGGAAAAGGAATAACTATTGGAACGGACTCACTCAGTTGATTTTAATGATCTTCTAACGGTTTCGGGCTTCGAATTGAGTGCGGTCTTGAACAAAGTCTGCTTGCAAAAATAGGAATCGCTGCTGAGTATGGAAGGCTCGTAGACGACGACTTCCTAATCTTGCGCCTGTGACCTGAAGACCTGGATTGCTCTGAATTCTTGAATTTTAATTGGCTGGTTGTATTGTTGAGGATCGAAGGACCATTTGTTTGCCCAAGATCCTGATCCTGGATGCGGCAGGAGCTCTTGGGTGATGTATATAATAAATTGATGTAGTCAAAATAAAAAAATTGACTTTAATTGTATTAATTGCGTATAATTCAAGAACTAAGGGATGAAACAGGATTTCTATATTAAAAGATAATTACAAATATACATAAAAGGTGAACTACTGTGTTAAGTTAAACTAAGATATCGTGTCTTGAATAAGTCTAGGGCCGTTATTTTTAATTCGAATGTTTTGATTGGCCCGGGCTATTTGTCATTGTTGCGTTTCGATTTACGATAAAACGCAACAGTCAGAAATTGACTTCAAAAAAATCTAATATGACATAGTGCACCAAAGAATTTTAAGTCTGAAGTCCAGAATCTATTAAATAATGTGGAAATTATTATATTTTTCTACAATTTTAACGTCGGTTCTTTCCTTTTTTTAGTTTAGTTATTTGACCCTTTCCGTGAACGTAGCAATATCACAACTTAAATGTTATAACTAAAATGTCGCCTAAGTAGTTACATTAAAAATTCCACCCCCTATTTTTCCATCCCTAGGGGGGGAAACTTTCCTAAAATTTAAATTGAACCATCCTTGAGGTTATCGTTCCAGCTTCCTAAAGTCCACTGCTGAACATAGGCATCCCCATAGATTGCCTCATAGGGGGGATATTTGCCATAGTTGACACGCTTGGCAAGCGGGTTGGCAATCGCAGTTTTTTTTTAGTTATTATTAGGAAGACGCTGCTGCCCATCTCCTGATTTGTTTCCCTCTGTCGCCTCTTACGACACCCACGGGACTATATGGAGTAATGGTTATTCTTACATCGCCACTACACGATAAATCTTTGAGGTATGGGTGGCCTATTTAATAAAAGGAGAATCATTGTTCACAATTGGCTTAAATATCGCGCAAAATAATATATACAAAATAAATACATTCGAATTTAGAACTTCCTTCTTTTTTAATGACGTCTAATAAAACCGGATGTGTACATAAATGTAATCAAATCAATAACCTAAAACATAGTATTCAAGTTATCTGATCACGGCCAAGTGAACACGCTCGTTCATTCATCTATAAATATAAATAAAATTGAAATGTCTGTTTGTAACATATAAATAATTGCCTTTTAATGCGCAGAGGGGGTTATTTGCATGCCAATATGACATTATCTATACACACATATAAATAAAATTTAAGTATCTGGCTGTAACATCTTCAAAATAACAAATTTATATTGAGCTGAGGGATTGACATGCCATCAAGACATTAATAACCATTTTTTAAATTTTGTTTGTCTCTCTGGGCTAATCTTCGGAACTGCTGAATCGATTGTGATGAAACTGACGAACAGATAGAGAGCAATGCCATGAGTGATCAAGGCTATATCTTGTCCTAAAAACTTGGACATTAAAAAAAATTGTTAAAATAAGTGGGCTTTAATTATCTTAAATCCAACCCAGGCGAAGCCAAGGTGGGACTCTAGTTTAAAATTATTCATAGGAAATACCTGTAGCTTAGTAGAGCCTCTTGAAGGTATATTAGAAGTTATTAATAGTTAATACCGCAGCAAGAATGAGTCGCCTCGACCAGGAAAGAATCACGCTCTCACATTATACCAGCCTAAATTGGTAGGATAATTATTTTTTATATAGTTAGTGATACAAACCGGAAACCATTTTTACTATTAATGGCATATTTCATCTTGGTCCACAGGGTTTACAACGCATCTGCATTTTAATTCATAATCGAGAAGGATCAAGATTAAGGTGCCTGTAAACTTTAGCATCCTCATACCCTCAGATGAATGAATTACTTATACTAAGAAACACACATATATAATATCACATATCCATAATTGATTTAAAAAAAATTGAAACATTTTATAATTAAAATCAAATATATTATATTTAATTAATCAACGTAGCAACCATTATTTTATATTCGGTTTACCTATCAATGGAAGATCGTTAATACATACATCTGCTGTAGAAAATTAAATTTTGATGGGGGCTAGGCGAGAAAAAGTGTAAGATTTTTCCGTCACGAACCCTTCTGATAGTGTAGACGGCCTTGGCGGCTGTAAGGAAGCGAGATGGAATAATATCCATCTTCCTTGCACTTTTTATTATCTTGCCGTGAAAGAAATATTATTTTAAATGACGCTTCATTTTAATAGACGCTAGTAATTCATTTATTCGTATTTGTTAATCAATAATATAATGCGTTTATCAATAATAATATACTACGAAAGGAACTTCGTTCCAACCGAGTGTTCCACGACACTCACGCATGTTTTTATTTTATATTTTTAATTTTTAATGGCGGACTCGATGCGACAGTAATACGTTGCGATCGCAATAAATCGCGATAAATAATTATAATATAAAAATATTATTAGTTTTATGTATAATATGAAAGTCTACTAAGTATTGGATTGTTCAAAAAAGGAGTTTTGGAGGAGAGTGTGCAGTGCCGCGTCGAAATTCGGCATTTTTGGATAGAACTTTCCCCACATTCTTTATACTTTTTGTGAAGGTTATTTTATGGGAGTAAGGGCGTGTGGTGTAGTCTTGCTCTTATATTATAAAGTTGCACTTTATTTTAAAAATATATAAGTAAGTTAACTATATAGTCCTTAGTAAAAGGTTTTTGTTCACTCCGGCTTTTATTTCATTTAAAATAAATATATATTTAAAATAACTAGGTTACTATTAGATTATAATAAAATTAATGAAAACAACAAATAATTGCTGTGTTTAGGCAGCGTTAACAATCCATCACCCCATATCGCCTCGAGCTAAAGAAATATCAGAATAATCTCGTAGCCTCCGATATATGGCGGTATAACCATCTCGTATATACTAGATGTAAGAAGTCGCAAAGTGACGTCTAGTAATGTGCCAGTCGTCAATCCACCTGTCAAGCGTGGCGATTAAGGCTATTCCTCCCAAGGAGATGCAGATGTTCTTCAACAGACTGATAAAAAAGATGATGAATTATATTAAGAATTACATACATTTGAAAAATTTGTTTTTTATAAATTAATAATTTATTAACATAGAAATTAAATCTAACTAAAAGATTACATACAATATTAAAAAAATATAGTAAAGAAAAACTAAAACTAAAAATTTAATTGTCATACAGTCCTACTCCCCGTGGTATCGTAACAAGAACACTGGCTGCGTTTCCTCGCTGAATAGCTATACTTAGCCTTTGAACGAGAAAAGATCCAGCCCTTTTATCACCAGCAGCAACGACCAGTCGCGGATAGAGTTCCTTTAAGAACTTCACCGCTCGTGGACCCCACGGACCGATAGTCTCTACGGCAAATGACTCAATTAAGTCATGTCTCAAAGACTCATATTTGCGCCATTTACTTCATTCAACTGCCTCTGATGCCGCCCCGGCTCTAAACGAGGTAGCGTTGAGATGAGAGGTCGCCAAAGTGTCTACGCAAATAGCATCCCACACTAGGGCTTTACCTCTCTTCCAAGGGACCAAAGTCATACCATCGGGTCACTTGCCATCATCTCTAAATATTCCACACGGTTCTGAAACTGAGGACGGAAACAAGAGCTCTTCGGATGACTTCGTTCAAAGAATCGTGACGGGAAAACCTACCTGCACTTTTCTTATATAAAAGTTCGTGGAGCCCAAACTGGTCGACGCTTTTATACGTGGTAGAACCATGCTGCAGCTATATTAATAGTATAGTTGTAGCACGAATGGGTCGGCTCGACCGGGGAAGGACCACGCTCTCACAGAATACCAGCGTAAAATAGCAGCTTAATGCGTCTGTGTTTCGTATGGTGAGTGTAGAGAACCGGATACCCATTTTACTGGAAAAGAGGCATTGTATCTTAGTCTATGGGCCACAGCAACCACTTACCATCAGGTGGACTGTGAGCTCGTTTGTCACCCTTATTATATAAAAAAAAATGCTGCTACCACAGAGGCACTGGTGAGATTGACAAATTGCCGCAATTAGACGGATTCCTACGGCGATACGCATGCTTTCCCCATAAAGCAATGTGCCGAGATTACTCGATGGTAAAGCGTGTAACCAGTGACGAGATTCCTTAGTCAAAACAGGTAGAAGGCGGGCTTGATCTTGGTCACTGTGGAAATTGTGAAACAAATCTTTCTGCACACTCCGTACTAACGAAATATCCCACTGTTTTTGTTGGTTAACTTCTCGTGGAACATTTTCGCCGGGACATAGCGTTAGCCATGTTTGCCTTGCCTCCGCAGCATAGCACAGGTGTACTTTATTATTTAAAATTATGTTACATAAGTCATTTACACTATGCACGGAAGCAAGGAAAGCAAGCAATGCAACGCTAGAAAGATTTCTTACACTAATACCACCAAATGTTATAGGTAAAGTAGCTTGATTCCAGGCTGTTGTATTTAAAGTAAAATTTTGAATTGAGAAATTTTGAATTCAGATTCAGATTTGAAAAGATTTTTTCATTTCGTAACTTAGAATTAAGAAATTAGAACACAGCTGCGATGACCTTGGATAATGAAAACGGTCTGCGACCATCAAACCGTTGGCCGGGCTATTAATATAATAATGCATGAGCCAGTCTACACATTGAAATAAAACTAGTTTTTACGGTTTCTATCGCGTATATTAACTTTTTTTAAATTTCCTACTGGGGGACTGATGTTAACCACGGCTACCTCCAGATTAAAATTATTAATTTTTATTCTGATTTAGATTCGATCTACGCAGTATGAACTTATAGTACTGCGTAGCTCTAGTTCGTTTCTACTGCATAGATCGGAACAAAAATGAATAGTTTTAAAATTATAATAACATTACGCTATGTTATTATATACGTAATAATTAATGCGTAATGTTATTATGTTGCCTTGGATGTTTGCCAAACTAAACCAATAGGTTTGTCTAGACAACGAAACATTATCATTGTCAAACATGTCATTCTTCAAAGATTGTAAATAAGTAAGACTACAAATCTAAAAAGAAATTTTTCACATAACATATAAGCTTCTGAAGACGCTGCTAAGACGAACGTCTCTCCTCCTTTTTTGAAATTGATTCAAAATACAACCGAACTAGTTTAACTTTTTTCTATATTCCAATTTTAAAATTTTAAGGAATCATTCATGAATTCATCCATTGTCACGGCGATACGAAACTTTAGATCGGTATGCAAAACGAGTCTTCGCCATTTCTCTATGACATCTCAGGACATTTTGACATAAAGTAAAAAAAAGGAAAGTGAGAACCAATATATACATCCCAGTGTTGGACTCAGGCTTACTCTCATGCCTGAAAGGGTTTCGAGGGCATGGAAGTGTCTGCTGCGCCGACATATTTATATTTTTTATATCTCTGACATAGGTACGGGCTTCCTTACGATGTTGTTTAGCAACACTACCACCAGCGATTTTCCGGATCGTTTAGGAACCTTCAAAAAAGGAGGCCTAGGTACTCTTTTTCATAAGGCCGGCAACGCACCGGCAATTTCCCTGATGTTGCAGTTGTTCATGGGCGGTGGTAGTCACTTACTATCAGATCACTAACTGACCGCATGCTCATTTGCCTCCTCTTAAGTAAAAAAATCATAAAGGAGTACTTGAAATTGCAATTAACAATTTCAATTGATGAAATTTAAGGCAAGCGCTTATCCGCTGAGCTAGCTTAGCTCCACCAACTATTTTGACGGGTAAGTATTTAAAAAGAAGTGAATTAATTTCAAAAAATTCTAGTAAAAGTAAAATTAATATTTAATATAAAAAAGAAATGGACCCTTACGGCCCTGTTTTAACATTAAAATAATGAATTTCATGATACACAAACATGTAAATGATAAAAGTTTTGAAAATAATGTTTCAATAAATGATTTCAAGAAATCGAAAGTGTGTGGTTCTCTGCGAGGACAATTACAATTGAAGTGAGGGTTATAGAACTTTATAGTAACCCAAGTAGGTAAACACACACATAAAGGCTCTTACCTAACTCTTGGTGGGATTCGAAAACAGAATTCGTAGCTCAGTAACCTCCAGACATAAATACACTCAATATTTGAATGTAGTGGACATAGAAAATATTCATTACATTTTTAACATTTTACAGACATCGAAAAAAACAAGCAGGTCTCTGCGTCTATAGTTAAGATTAACGCTTTCCCTTTGCCATTAATCATAAATGAACATTTCGATTGTTTAACTATTGTGTCTATTTCTCGGATAGAGAAACTGATAAAATGCAATTTTAATGCTGAACATAGCTTTGAATCGCGTAGTATTTATAAATAGGTAAATGTTTTATACTCTTTACGAAAAATAATAAGAAATATGTCGGTATTTAATGTATTATTTTTATATATATTATTTGTTGAACAGTCATGACTATAGAAAGAGCCTTGTTAGTCGACTGAAAGGCCTCCACCAAAGAACGCGGCTCTAAATCACCTGCATCTATCGACTCCCTGCAAATGGTAACAGTTTATTACCCCAATAAGTGAGAAACGCATTGGCGTGAACACATCATGTTATAAATACAAACACATCATGTTAAAAAGAGGCAATAGTATATAATAGGTAGTGTCAAGTAATAAGAAATGATCCTTTAGAATAATTTTCTTAAAAACTACTTTACACAAGTGGTAAAATAATAAATTTTGTGCAACCGACTTCAATATAAATAAAATGAGAACATCTTCAATGTAGTCGAAGTCATTTAAATACGCATTATAAAGGATAACTCAAAAAACACTGGTCAGATCTTGATCAAATATATATGGAACCACATGAGAAGCACCAGCTTTCAAATAAAAAAATAATCATCAAAATCAGTTCAACTAGAGAAAAGTTTTGAGGTAACACACATAAAAAAATACAGTCGAAGTGAGAACCTCCGCAGACAGTCGATGACGATAGTATCACCATCACACTTGTTTCATTGTTTCCACTAATATTTTACATGCGCAGATATTTAATACACAAAATCGCACCACTTTGTAGTGGATTTTGATTCGTTGAGCCATTATTTCAACCATTGTATTACAAAAGCAGCAATTCGCCGGCAGTCAAGTCCCCGCCGAAACCCTACCTTTTCTATTCTATTTTTGAGAGTTTTAATAATTAAGTGTATGTTACAGATGTTAGCGAAGGTTGTGCACATAATGCAAAAGGCAAACTTATTAAAAGCATTTTATTTCCGAAACGCTTAGTGTTTGAATTCTACAAGGATACGGTCAAATTCGTCATAATATTCATGTTCCGCATTAATTACTGCGCTTGTCGGAGTAGGGTTGCCACTCGAGGTTATTTCTACTCCATCTTTTGTAGTTTCTTCGATCTACATAGCTGACGCAATACCTTTCTAAAACTATTATATTTTTGCTTACGGCCGCTACTATATTTTGCTTGCTTTGGGCTATGTGGGTAACTCTGGATTTAGTGCTTTGCTCTCTCCATAGCCCGCTTTGAGCTTTCTTAAGGGTTAGCAGTAAAGGACCAAGTCTCGTTTCCACAGGTTATTCACCAGCAACACAATGAGTTATTTCCAAAGTGGCTTTAATTATTTTAATTAATTTATTGTCGGTATCATGGAGCTATTTTTTTCTTAATAAAATTTTGCACTTTTTAATAGTTTGATATCTTATTGTTAAATTGCTAAAAGCTTAAAATGAAGAACAATTAAAATTCGGGTTCAAATCCACCATTCCACTAAAGGTACTAACCTACCACTCCCTACAAAAGCATTTTAAACTTACTTATGAGTGGTTAACGCAATTTTATTATCATTGCCAGTAATTTTATTTAAAGTTAAAAGAAATCTGCTAAAAGATAATACTGGAATTAATAATTAATTTACTTTAAAATCACCTTCAGTTCAAAAATATAGAACTGTTTACCATCTATAGAAGTGTGCTTTGAGCTTTCTTATGGGCTAGCAGTGAAGGACGAAGTCTCGTTTTCACAGGTTATTCACTAGTAACACAATGAGTTATTTCCAAAGTAGATTTAATTAATTTTCAATTTAGATTTTACTGACGGCATCATGGGGCAATTTTTTTTTCTTAATGAAAATTTAGCACTTTTTAATATTTTTATATCTCATTCTTAAATTGCTAAAAGCTAAAAATGTAAAAAAAAAACTATACTAACTATAGAAGTGTTTAACATCTAGAAAAATCACCACCATTAAACTTCAGTTGGCATCTTGGTCTAACGTTGGTCTATTTTTGATTTAAAAAATAGTTATGAAAGGACATAATGGAAAAAAAATGTAGTTTTTAAAGATATACTTCATTTCAATTTTTTTTCAGTTTTCACAATTTCATATGCAAAAACAAAAACATAAACGTAAATCATGCTATAAACAATATTTCTACAGGCAGTGCAAGATTGTACTAGTTCGGTGTCAGTTTGTATTAATTTAGTTGAGGGGCTTCCTGGCGTACTCTGCTGGTGCTGGTGGTGGGGGGTGGGCTGCGATGTACTCCAAGCTGCGGAGGATGAGCTCAGGGATTGGTTGGGGCTGGGGGAGGTGGCTGCCCTATAATCAGATACAAAAAATATTAATATAACAATTATATTATGTAGAAAATCGACTGGAATAAAAATGTATTGTGAATCCTTGAATTATTAATTAATATTCAAATATAAAACTGATGAATTTAGCGTCTTAGACTGATATCGTAATAACAAATTGATGATTCTAGTCTAGATTTTAAAGATCAAGGCCTAGCCGGTTACATTTTTAAGACGTTATGAATGTTAATATGGTGATTGGGTATTTTGTCATTTTGTAAACAAATTTTGTAGTAATTGATCGCATCAAAACTTGCTTTGTTTTTGTAGTTTGTTAAAAGAGTATTTTTATATAACGACTTATTTAGAGTTATTAAATAATATCAGAATCATAAAATGCAAAATAAAAAATATTACCTGGGGTTGGTAACCGTTCTCGTTGGCAACGTAGGTCAGTTCAACAGGCTCTCCTTCAGGGGAGGTGTAACGGGAGGCTCCCTTAACCTCTAGAGAAGCAGCGTCCTGTTAACAAAACAATTAAAATATACATAATATATATTAATTATTATGTAAAGCTGTTGCTTTGAATATTTTGTGAAAGCACAAAAATCTTTTGTCTAGAAAATCTATTGTTAGTGTACATATGTATATATATATTTTTATACCATATAATTTATTTTGTAACAATTTTATTATATTTTATATATATAATAAAATTGTTACAAAATTAAATCAAATTATAAGATAATTTGAAAATACTTACAGTGTTGGGGTTTTTCACGGTACCCTCAGCCTGGCCGAAGATGCCATTGCCGGTTTCATAGACGTATTGGTAAGATCCTTCGGGGCTGATTTCGTAGTCGGACTTTAAAATGGGGGCTTGAGATTCATCGCTTCTTACGATGTGGGAAACATCAGCGCTGACCAGGGCGAAGGCCGCGGCAATGACGACTAGGAATTTCTGAAATTACAAAATAGTTAATTTAGGTACAAAGCTAGAATTAAAACTTAATAACATTTCCACTTGCATAATTTAGATGTTTTAATTTATATAAAATTTGATATGAAATATATAAAACATTTTATTAAAACACGGAGAGGCTTACCATTTTGGGAGTGGGCTTACTGAGTCTGATTTAGTGACAGTCTGATTTCAAACGGCGATTCGATGTCTTTATATAGGTACGTTACGAATAATACCTAGTAAATAAAAATTAACAGAACGTGTTTAATAAATTATCAAACATTAATATTTATCTGTATTGTGTATGTATTAATTATGAGCTGTATATTTTACATGCAACATTTTAATTTAAGTGTAATAATTTTTGTATAGGCTACTTCCCCTCTGATCTCCGTTTTCAAAGTGTGTAGGCGGCTCTCCAGCAAACAATTGTTAAATAAAATTCCAAAATTAAATTTAAGCTAGCATTTTATTTATACATACAAGTTAAGTGGTCCTAAGTGCCATTGTTGTGAATTTTTAAGTTGAATGGTACAGAGATACACCGGACGTCATTCTTCGACGTGTATGAGCCCCGCCAATTATCGGGATATCTATATTTTCTAGAATTTATTTTTATTTTCTAGAAGACTAAAAATCATCAAGAAGATAAAGCTATCGAAGAAATCACGTTGTAATTAATAAAATTCATCCACTGCGATTAACATTTTAAAGTGTGAGGTAGATATAAACTTTTCTCCATTTTTGCAATTGATCCAGCTCAAGGGTCAAGTCTGCTGAATATTCACTGGGGAAAGGTTTGTAGCATTGAGTTGGCAGCTATTAAGAGTAATTGTGTTATGTGGTGTTGTGATTAAAAGATTAAGATAACCAATATTAACAATGCAGGAAAAATTAAAAAGTTAAAGATTCAATGAGGACTTATTAAAGGTATTGTTGCGTAGTACTATTATTTATTCTGTGGTATTGTCACAAGAATTGAAAATTTTGTAAATGATACTAGTAATCTGACTACATATAGCATTGAAATATTGGAAACGCGTAAAAATAGATTAATCAATGAGATGCGAGGTTTTGAGAGAATCCAGTTGGACATTTTGGTTATTGACATGAAAGACGAGGAAAATATTGAAATATTAGAAGAAAATTATTTTTCAATTGTTTCAAAATTAGACAATAATATGTTAACCTCTCAGATCCCGACATTATATCAGACCAACTCCATCAGACCTGTGGTCAGGCCAAGGTCAATAATATTTTTTTTTGGTTCTCAAAACATTCGGCTGTCGAAAGTGAGCAAAAATAAAAGAAATTTTACACTAAACAAATAGAAAAAAATCGTCAAGCTTAGCATACTAGATAAGTCGTAGAAAAAATGTGGTTGTAGATTTAGATCGTCAGTTTGTAAGTAAATATGGGTATATTTGGTTAAAAATTACCCTAATTGATAATGCATAATGAAGTAAATTTGTTATTTCACCAAACTTTCTTGTTTTGCAGGTAAACAATAAGAGAAAAACAGGAGCCGCTCAGGGGCACATACGAAATACTTTGTAACTTCGACGTCAATCATTTTATTTCAAATTATTATTATACATATTATTTTATTTATAAAACTAAATAGTCAGTAAAAATTAAATTAAATGATAAAATTGTAAATAATGTGCAATATTTCATTATTACTACTTCTAATTAGGTACCTACACAGGAAGATTTAACATCTTATTTTTCAAAACTATATTTCTCCTTTCTTTTATACGATTTTATTATTGTTATAATTAAAAATAAAGGAAAATATAACGTAGTTTCATTTTGATAATTAATTTTACTATGTTCTTATAAAAATTATCAACAATTAATATATTGATTTTTTTGTATGAAGTTCAAGTGAGCGCTAGAGAAACGACGATTGCAAGACATTGTCGATAAATAAAAAAAAATTGAAATTATCAATTATAAAGTGTTCGGGTGTTCCGTGCGATGTTTAGGTCAGCGATGCAGAGGTGGGTGACAATTGCGGCAGTAAAATTTTGAGCTCCTCTTATTTCCATCAACCATGACATGCAGTGGATTGTTACGACCTGATAATAAAAGAAGAAATGTAAGGATAGGGAGGGCGTAATTTTATTATTTGAAAAAATATTTTTGTGTATAAAAAAGTCATATCAAAACATCAAATAAGTTGTTAATCAAAATTTGTATTGAATAAAATATAATTATATTATATCCAACGGTGGATTAACTTATGCTGGCTTGGTGGAAGGTGCAGGTGCATATGTTCATCGAATTATATACATATAATAATAATAATGTCCTCCAGAACGAATTTCTGGCAGTTTGTTATTTTGACTTTAAGAACAGACACTTCAATTTCATTTATTTGTATAGATATACAATTTTAATTAAGTATTTACGCACATGTGAACATTTTTTCTTCATGAGACTTGAAAAGAGTTAATGGAAAAAGTTTATAAAATTACATATAAAAATTAATTTACATATAGAAATAAACTGAAGTAAACGCGACGCGTAATGACGAAGTTCGTAATTTGTAGTAAATTCTCTTAATTCATAAAAGCCTAATTTAGTAACGAGACTAATTCTAATAAAAATTTTAGAATTTTGGTTGTATAATTCTTATAAATAACATTTATTAATTCTCTCAACGATCTTAATAAGCACTTCTCTTCGGCACCTATAGTCAACAACTCCACTAAACATAGAACTATTTCACTTATCTCATCACTTCCCAAAATCGATGCAAGCTGCTTTTATTTTTCTCCAATAACTGATGAAGATGTTCGTAAAATCATTATCTCAGTCTCTCAGTGAGTAGAAATATGATTATTCCCATACTTGATAACATTCTCCCAATTATTACCCACATCATCAATTTTTCTTTTTCTACTGGGGTTTTTCGATCTTTTTGGAGTAAATCATTTGTCCTTCCTCTTCCCAAGTTAAATAATTCCAGTTCTGTTAACCATTTTCGACCAATTTCTATATTTCCCTTTCTTTCAAAGGTTTTAGAATCAGCTGCACACAAACATCTATCCAGCTACATTTATAAAAATAAACTCCTTAGTCCCTTACAATCCGGTTTTCGTTCTGGACATAATACAACCACAGCTCTCCTTAAAGTTAAAAGTTACGAGAGGGTATGGAGGAGTCAAAGTCAGCAGTTTTCGTATTAATTGACTTCTATAATGCTTTCTGTAAACACATGGGTTTCTCTTCGTTAGTTTTGGATTGGTTATCAACTTATCTTCGTGGTCGCCAGCAAAGAATTAAAGTCAATCAACAGCCTTTCTGCTGACGTAAACACACATTCCACAAGGCGGAATTCTTTCTTCTTTATTATTTTCTATTTGTATAAATCTGATAACTGTAAATTTCAAATGCTCCCCTGCCTGGCCTTTATCTTTCAAGAATTTCCTTCCAACGGAGACTAAGGCTATGTTGGTGCGAAAACTTGTTTTACCGGTCATTGATTACGCTGATGTGTGTTACCCTGATATGAGTCAAGTACTTCTTTGCAATTTGGATCGTTTGTTAAATAATTGCATCCGATTTATTTTTGGCCTTCGTAAATACGATCATGTATCTCTATATCGTTCTAAGCTTAAAAAGCTCCCTATCCATCAACGTAGATGCATCAGAATTCTTCGCACGCTATTTTCAATCCTATATGATCCATACACTCCCCAAGACTTGAAATGCAAGTTTCAGTATTTGGGTTCTTCTCACGATCGTAACCTGTGTGTGTTTTATTGTGTGCCTTATGTGTTTTTCCTCGCCGTACCAAATTTATGTCTCAGTCTTTTACCGCTGAGTCCATAAGGCTATGGAATTAATTACCTCCTCATATCAGGAAACCGACTTCTGTTGCAGCCTTTAAGAGAATGGTGACTGATCACTACCTTTCTTCTCCCAGCAACTAACTTTCTTATTTAAATGTTTCGGCTTATGTATGGCTCGATATTATAAATTATTTAAGTTATTTTTGTATAATATGTTCGTATGTAAGTATGTTCAAAATTAATGTATTATGTATTATTTAAAAATTATGTATGATATGTATCAGGTATAGAGTATATTATTTAGGTTATTTGTAGTTATATATATTTATTTTTGTATTCACACGTATGGTATGTATGTTTTTATATTTACATTCACGTATAAATATTCTCATTTTTTTATGGCACCTGCTTAAGTTTCTCTGCTTAGCTCGTGGTTGACTGGTAGAGAATGCCTAAAGGCATTAAGTCCGCCAATTGTACATTTTAAGTGCAATAAAGATTTTAAATAAATAAATTTAAAAATAATTATTCTGAGGGTCTCTACAAAGATGGCATGTACGAATTAGATTATATATTAGTTATATAATAGATAAACACAGATTAAAGAAATGAACTCATGTCTATTTTCAAAGAGGTTCATCTTCAAAATTGCCTATATTTGACATGCCTGTGTTTAGTGTAATCTTTATTATACTAAGTATACTCCATTCATGGGTTTCTTTATGGCTGTATTACATTATAAGCAAACACTTTCTGATATTCGGAAATTATTTTACTTAAGAAAGTACTTGTGTGAACAGGCATTAGTTGTTGTGGTTAATCTTTTTAGTCAATCTATATAAATAAATAAAATAA
The DNA here is from genome assembly GCA_029286625.1 of Parnassius orleans. Classification (NCBI taxonomy): domain Eukaryota; kingdom Metazoa; phylum Arthropoda; class Insecta; order Lepidoptera; family Papilionidae; genus Parnassius; species Parnassius orleans. Next base: position 3,462,267 of record JAGSMP010000084.1, on the reverse strand, counting down.
AAGTGTCTGTTTGTAATGTCAAAATAGCAGTTTACTTATAACAAAACATTTTTTTTTAAATTTTGTCTGTCTGCCTGTCTGTCTGTCTGTCTGTCTGTTTGTTCTGGCTAATCTCCGGAATGGCTGAACCGATTTTAACGGGACTTTCACTTGCATGATGACTGATGTTATAAGGAGTAACTTAGCCTATTTTTATTTTAGACAAAGAATTAGGGTTCCTTGAAAAAATTAAAACCCATTAAATGCAATCGTAATAAATTACATGCGGGCGAATCGCGGGAAACAGCTAGTTAGTCATATAAGAAAGCCTTAGATTTACTTTAAAAAAAGATTTGTTAATAGCGCTCTCGTTTGATAAGTGAATTGCAATCTATGCAGTGGTGTATTGCGGCCTCTATAGGGTTTTTTACTTCAGAAGTGCAGCAACAGATTTATGGTCTTAAAAATTTACAGCAATCCATTGATAAATGGTATATGTTGCTCATTAGTATTTTAACAAATAAATTGGATCAATAGGGCATTCCAGCTTGATAGGAATCCTGAAACTTTACAAACGATGGATGAGTTCTTAAAATTTTTAGAAAAGCGTGCAATGGCGCTTGAGGAAAACAGCAACAAGAGTGCCCATGATAATTATTCTAAAAAATCATGTAAAGTAGCCAATATTGCTACAAAAGACACTCATGAAAGGAGTTACAAGTATTGTGACACTGTTGGTCATTCATTGTTTGAATGTCCATGAATTAGAATGGCTACTGAGGCTGAACGAATTAAATTTGTATATAATCTTAAACTATGTACAACTTGCCTCAATAGTCACAAGGGACGCTGTAGATTTCATTTTGTGCTTGATATTAAGGGACAAAAATTATTTGTGAGGGTATTACTTGATAACTCCTTAATGAATAAATTGTCATTGGATCCATGATTCAAGAAACCAGTATTATTGTTATTAGTAACAAAATCAATAAAATAAATAAATATATTTGTATTGACATTTACTTTCCAGTGCAAAATGTAAAATTGAAAGTTACATTTAACTTTTTTTTGTTAGTTCAATTACAACACGTTTGCTCCTCAATAAAAAATTGAGATTAGTAAATATCACTTGCATAAATATATTCAGCTATCTGATGATAACTTTAATTCACCACAGGAAATATCGCTTCTCTTGGGGGCTGATATTTATTTTAACATTTTTATCAGATGGACATGTTAAATTACTTAAAAATCCTGTCTTGCAGAATACTTAGTTGTTTTTTTTATATGAGAGGGAGCAAACGTTGGTTATGTTGTTGCGAGGAATGTATATAACTTATCAAAACCGAGTAAGAGTATTGTTAATAATCTTGCTTGTGACTCGCAAAAACTTGAAAATGTGATGGAACAGTTTTGGTTAAGTGAAACAATTCCTGAAGTAGCAAATAAATCTTCCACAGAGTTCTAAAAAGCATAGGATATTTTTGTTCGTGCAGTCATACTCAATGACAATAAATTTTATGTAGATATTTCTCTTGCTACTGCCATGGAACAATTGCAACTTGGAGATTGCTTCTCAGTAGCGTTACAAAGATGTCTTGCATTAAAGAATAAATTTAAAAAAGATCACATGTAATTTTAATTATATAAAAAAATATTGAGGAATATATTGCTCTGAGGCATGTCAAGATAATCGATATTAGTATTTACGATATATACAATTATTCAGTATACTTAAATCCCACCATACTGTCTTAAACGAAAACAGCAAGACAACAAAGCTACGTGTGGTATTCAATGGTAGTATGAGATCAAAAAACAAAATTTCTTTGAACGATGTTATGTTGAATGGGCCAATAATTTATTCGATATTTTTATTTGCTTTAGCATCTGTATTCATACTCTTATACACGGGCGTAGCCAGGTTTTAGTTTCGGGGAGAGGGGAGGGATTCAAGGAAATAAAATGGCTAAAAGTGAACGAAATAACCGTAATATTCATATGAAAAAAATTTAAGATTAAAAAAACAAAAGTTTCATTTGAATACATACGCCTTACAGAATTAATCTTCTATTTTTCTTTTTAAATATATCTACTAATTCATTCGCATCAATTTCTATCTCGCAGTATTCACACAATATTCATGAGAGCCAAGCCGTTCAGTCTGTTTTCACTGGTTGTGTTTTGCAAGTAGTTTTTAAGTCCCTTAGGCTTGAAAAAGTCCTTTCTGGGGTAGTAGTGGAAACAGGTATGGTAGCCAATATTTGTAACAATGTGTAAATATTTGGATATAGTGTTTTATTGCACTTTTCTAAGCATTCCAAAGCAGATTTTAGAGTAGGGGAGCTGATAGTCATAGCTGCTTTCCACACTTCAAGTTCTGCTTTGACGACAGACGTATTTGTTTTGGGCAGCACTGCTGAATACATACAAATTGCCTCTTCAATTTCAGAACTAGCCGCTAAATTTGAAGGTAACACACCCGATAGTGCCGATATTACTTTACGGTGTTTCGTAAACCTCTAAATCAATTGTTGAATTGTATGTTCTAGAAATGGGATGAATAAATTTCTTTTGTAATACGTGCATATATCCGACGCAGGAATGTTAGAGTGGTTCAACTGCCTTCCGACAATACGTGACATTTGCAGTATTAGTATATCCATTTTCTTCAAATATACCTTTGCTTCTTCATAGAGATGAAGGTACTCTTCGTCAACTTTATTTCTCAAAAGTTGCAAAGCATTAATAACATCATCTACGTAGCTGAATGCTGTTATGAAAACGGTGTTAATTGCTTGCAGTTGTTTTACTTTTTAAAGAATCCTTAGGCACATAACAAAATTCGAAGATCGAAGTGTGTTAAGCATTTGGACGGCTTGTTGCGATGTTTGTTTATTGTGGCTAGATTGGAGTTCTTCGAGAGCATTCACAATCGCTGAATAAATTTCCTTGAATCTCATATCGGCTTCATGCTTATGAACCCACCGTGTTTCACCCATTGCAAAGATGTTTTGATGATCAACCGGTAACAGCTCTCGAATTTTACCTTTCCAAACCGTGAAAATACCCACTCATAGCTGCAGCCCCATCGTAAACTTGACCAATGCTTTTTCAGAGCTGTAATTATGAGGTTTGCAAGATGGAATCCTGTCATGTCAACAGTTAAAATGTACTCGGGGAACATCATTTAAATCAACATATCGCAAGCACATCGAGACTCGCTTCATAAACGTCGTAAGCGTCGTCCGGGATAAGACATTTAGCTAATCTGTGCTTTCAAAAGGGTATTTTTCCGTCTTTACAAAAATCTTTACTGACTCCATTGTACAAGGGTGGAAAAAGAAATGATGTCAATAACTACAGCCCCATTTCAGTGTTGTCTGCCGTTTCTAAAATTATAGAAAAGTTAATAAATAAACGACTTATCTATTATTATATACCTTGAAAGTTTAAGCCTTCTTTCAGATAACAATTTCGGGTTTAGGCGCAGTAAGTCGACAGAAGATTCTGTTGTAGCGCTAATATCACATATAACTGAACAACTAGATCAAGGCCATAAATGTTTGGCTATATTTTTGGATCTTAGGAAAGCCTTTGACACTGTTTCTTTCTCGACGTCTGTTGTTGTGCTCCCGTGCGATCTCTAGTTTGTTACTGTTTTTGGTGCTTTTGATTTTTTTGTTTCTGTTGACTTTTTACGTTCGTTAATTTGTGATAAACACAGAATGTAGTGATGGCAGTGATACAGGGTCGAACGATTTTGATAAAATAACTGGTATCGAAGTTATGGATTACAAATATCTACCTACCAGTTTTGTTCGCGCCTTCGTAAAATTCAATTAAAATATATAATAAAACTATAATAAAAATATTTTATTTTATCGAACACATTTCTATTCAGTGTTATTACTTTACTTCACTAACTAAATAAATTATTAAATAATATGCATTTTATCTACTTGCTAGCCCTCCATTTCTCTTTACAGGGCAACAAACTAAAAATCGAACTTCTTACAAAATTAAACACTTACAGTAATAGTTTTGTCTACGGTACCGTCAGCTGTGACGTCATAACGGTCGACGACGGCAAACTTGAAATGAACGTGTAGTATGTATGCTTTACGATTAATAATAGAAAGCAACCAAATAATAACAATAGTTTAAAAATACATTATTGTGGTATTTCTAGTAGTTCTAACTGTAAGTGTACAGTTATCGATAAGGTTGCATCTATAAAGTATTTGGGGGTTTTTCTGGATCAACACTTGAACTGGCACTCTCAAGTTGAATATGCGAGTAATAGGGTACGGAAATTAATTTGGATATTTAGGAAACTAAGACATGTCACCTCTAAAAAACTACTAAACCAAATAAATACTGCAATGGCACAGTCCATAATTGGGTATTGTATCTCAGTCTGGGGAGGTGCAGGTAAAACAAAATTATTAGAAATCGAAAGAAGTCAGCGTTGTCTACTCAAAGTTATGTATTTTAAACCATTTAGTTTTCCTACCGAAGAACTTTACAAGTTGAGTGAGCTTCTATCAATAAGACAGATATATATCCTATCAATAGTTTTACTAACATACAAATCTTTGCCTTTTAACTCCGAAATAATGATGAGAAGGAGAAAAGATAGGGTAGCAGTAACTACATACGTAAAAACTAAATTTGCTCAACGTCAGTTCTTATCGCAATCTGTTCATCTCTACAATAGACTGAACAAAGATTTAGACATATATCAGTTGAACACATAGAAATGTAAACAAATAGTTACACAATAATTGAGCTTCCTTTACTTCACCGATTATCTTATGTTGAATAATTTCACCACAAATACCTATTATTTCATTTTGGATCTGAGGGTATGTGTAAAGGGAATTCTTCGGAGAAGTGGCCAAATGCTCAGAAAGATCTTTATCCCCAAATTCGGCTGCGTACCGCAAATGCTCGAAAATTATCATCATTCTGAAGAGGTTCTTCGGATTGTGTTATAATATGGATCCGCCCCGAATCAGTTTTACCTCTTAAGGGTATGCCTTGTTTGGCGCAAAAAAAAAATTCTTTTTACGATAGGGATTAGTATCTTTCGGTTTTCCTGTTGCTATTTATTTCTCTCAGAAGACAACTGCTCATCGACTGAAAAAGCCTGAGAAGACATTACATTAAGGAAGTTATTTGCAAATTCCATTTGAAGAGAATAGTAGGAAATATCAGTCTTACCTTTGAAGGACTTTACACCGCCATTACAGATATTGAAGCCATTCTTAACTCCAGACCTTTGCTTCACATGTCTTTTGATGTCTCTGATACAAATGATTTGATGCCTGGTCACTTTATTATTGGTACAGCATTGACAAGTTATCCAGAAATAAATCTCTCTGGCGTTGGTTGTTCTTCTCCTTGTCCCCTTTCTGGGGACAGTAGGTTTTGCGGGTGCAGATGTGGGTGTGCTCCGTTATCTGCGCTTGGTCTCGATCTTAAGATCCCTGCTGATCACGTCGTTTCTGACGTAACGGCCGGCTCCCACGATCCTACTAGGCTTGCATCTTCTTGCGCTGAGTGGCTGAGGTTAACGCGTACCAGGATGATGCTGAGATGTCAGTACTGGGTAGAGTATCGCTCGCACGACTCTGTTATGCCTCACTAAGTGATCGACCTGAGGGTTATTGCCCTCTGTCGCCTCTTACGACAACTACGAGACGTAATAGGATAGTTGATATTCTAACACAGCCACTACACAGTGCAAATAATAAACTTTTGATTTATTATTGACTTAATATATTTTATTTAGTCATGGGATACTCATTCCAATTTTCCTGTCCGGTAGTTGGGGTATAGTATACCGGTATGCGACTCCGGCTTCCCTAGCTATTACTGTCCTATCCCTTGCCTAATATCCTACATTTCCTATTTCCCACTCTAACTTACCAATCTTCCTTGTCACACCACCCATCCTTCCCTTTCCCTATTTCTACCCTCTCCGCCAATCCAACGTCTGCCGCGCGGATGGATGCATGGCTAGCGGCAAGCCTAGTCGTTAGCGTGCCACACTGCCCTGGGACCAGGCGACCCTAGAATTAGGCCAGCCTTACCCTGGCATGCGGGGCTCTGCTGGGGGGGACAAACCTTTCCCTCGCTATTCGTGAGAACGCAATGGATAATCATAAAAATAATTTAATTAACCAAAATGGCGGCGATGTGGTTCACCAACCATCACGTCTCGTTTCTCGCGGAGGCGAAAAGCGGCCCACGGAGAGCCGCTTCGCTACGTTGAATGTAAGAGGAGGAATGGATGGTAAGATAGGTGAAGATGATGGATGAACGATGCATAGATATTCTGTGCGTGAACGAAACCAAGAAGAAAGGATGGATCACGGTTCATGGGCCCTACACGGCATACTGGTCGGGAGTCCCCCAAACCAGCCGAGGATGTCAGGGAGTTGGTGTGATTCTTTCATCTCAAATAGTGGAATGTGTGATGGAGCAGGAATGTGTAAGCCCAAGACTCCTCTGGATTAAGTTAAAAGTCGGACTCACTCGCTTGTTTATCCTTAGGGTCTATGCACCGACGGATCTGCGCGGAGGTGGGTCGTTAAAAGCCCAACAAGAGAGACAGGAATTTTGCGATAGCATGATAAAGGTCTTGAATAAATGCGGAGAAAATCAACGGATCGTGATGTTAGGGGACTTTAATGGGTGGGTTGGAGTAAAGCGTGATGGGTATGAAGGAGTTCTGGGTACGTTTGGGGACGAGAGAGTGAATGACAATGGGAGAAACCTGCTTGAAGTATGCTGGGAATTGAATCTGTGCGTGGCCAACACAATGTTTGACCACAAAAAGATCCATTTGTATACAAGAGATGAGGGTGAGTCTATAAGTATGATTGATTTTGTAATTGTGGATGAAATACTGAGGAAGAAAGTGTTAGACACTCGGGCATACCGCGGTGTAGGCCTCGACATAGACCACTTCATGGTTATAGCCCGAATGCGTGGCCTCTAAAGAGATGCTTTTGAAGATTTAGTACCTATTTTGACTAGTCTTTCAGGCGACAACTTTAGCTTTTTGTCAGTCCCATCATCACTTACCAGTAGATGGAACTGAAGTTACTGGCAGTTTGTATTAACTGAAAATAATATTAAAATTTAAAAGTAAGATGCAAGGAGTTTCAAAATTATGTAAAACATCTTCATCCTCTCAGACCACACAGAGTCATATATGAAATAATGGAATTCATGGAAAGTGTGAGAGTGATATCGAAAGAAGATTGAATGCAGGAAACATGGTGAATGGAACTTTGCACTCCTTTATGAGCAGTCGGAAGGTGTCTAACAAAGCTCGTTTGGCTGTTCATGAGGGGGTGTTGGTTCCGACACTCATATACGGAAGTGAAAGTTGGGTATGGCAGAAGAAACATGAAAGCAGAATAAATGCAGTTGAGATGAGAGCGTTTAGAAGTATGATAGGAGTTAAATTGAGTGACAGGATAAGAAATAGTGAGATAAGGAAACGTTTAGAGAAAGGTATGCTGAGATGGTTTGTTCATGTCGAGAGAATGAATGAAGAACGATTGACGAAAAAAGTGTATAAGGCGAGTGTGAATGAAAGTGTTGGAAGGGGTAGACCTAGGCGGACGTTTCTAGACCAAATCAGGGACGTCTTGAAAAAAGGCCAGGTCAAGAGTACCCTAAACCGAAGAGCATGTATGAAGGGAATAATGAAAGTGGACGAAGCGAAACAAGTATGTAAGGATCGTAGCAAGTGGAAAGAAGTGGTCTCTGCCTACCCCTACGGGAAAGAGGCGTGATTATATGTATGTATGTATGTATGTAATATATTTCTGTGTCCAGCAGTCGGACATAATACGAGTCTATAGGCCGTTACATTAAATTAGTTTGAGCACAAGCAATTCAATTTTTTTTTTTTATAGGATAGGGTGACAAACGAGCACACAGTCCACCTGATGGTAAGTGGTTGCTGTGGCCCATAGACATCTACATCCATCTTCAATAAAGAATCAAAATGCAGATGCGTTGTCACCCGTGAGGACTAAGATGGAATGCCTCTTTTCCAGTAAAAAGAGTCTCCGGTTCTCTACACTCACCATACGAAACACAGCAGTGTTAAGCTGCTATTTTACGCTGGTATTCTGTGAGAGCGTGGTCCTTCCCCGGTCGAGCCGACCCATTCGTACTACAACTATACTACTAATATAGCTGCAGCATGGCTCTACCACGTATAAAAAATTTGGAGTTTAGTTTTGGAACGAAGTTCTTTATCGCACGGTACGAATTTGACGGATGGGGGCTAGGTGAGAAAAAATGTAAGACGTTTTCGTCACGACCCCCTTTCTATAGTGCGAGCGAGATGGAATAATATCCATCTCCCTCGCGCTTTTTCTTATTGTTCGCGACGGCAAGAAGTGTTTAAAAACATAGTGAATAAAAACAATATTAAAAGTGTAATTAGGAAAAATATTAATGAAAAACCTAAGTGAATGGTGCAATAGTGTAATTTTACAACATGTTTACAACCCTTAGAATTATAGTATATAGCATCGTTTTGTAATAGTTAAGAAAATAACTCTTATTTGTACAAACAAAAAGTCGTTATAGAACATTTTGGCATTACGTAATATTAAGACCCGAAAATGACGGAAATAATTTTTATGCTCTAGAAGAATTGTAAACATAGTATTTAATTAGATGAAGGTTCATAGCTTAAGGAAATAAAAGAATATTCAGCGTGATGAAACTTATTTCCTACTTATAGTAATATTAAATAATTAATGTACCCAAATATTGTTAAAATTTGGGATATTTATGTTAATAACTTTTTACATTGATAATATATTAAGAAACCTTTATGGTGTGCTAATCTGAAGAATATAGTGATCAACCGATAGTAAAAACCGATATAGAACAACCGTAGTTGAACAACTATATTCAACAACCGTGGTCAATAACCAATAGTCAGAGGATTTCCGCCGAAGAGTTGAGCAGTCGAACCGCTGGCCACTGCCTTGCCATTTGTATTCTACAGTTCGTGCATTTTGCACGTCAGTCCACAGTACCCCAGCCGCACCCACAAAGACGGCAGTAGAAGTATCCACCGGAACCTATAGGTGTAGGACGTGAGCGACTCGCGGAGTATCTTCGACAATATTTACTCCCAAGTTTCGCCCGTCCGGCACACTTATCATGCCATGAAAGAAATATTATTTTAAATGACGCTTCATTTCCAAGATGCTAATTCATTTATTTGTATTTGTTAATTAATAATATAATACGTTTATCAATAATAATATACTACGAAAGGAACTTCGTTCCAACCGAGTATTCTACGACACTCACGCATGTTTTATTTTTATTTTTCACAGGTATTGAAATAATGTATTAAATATAGAATTCAGAATAGAATATCTTTATTCAATATAGATTTTTCATAATACTTATTGAAATTCATATTTTTTTATTTACCACTGATTCGGAAAATACTTTTTTTAAATATAAAATCTTACATTAATAATATACAATTATTTATATGAATATTTGTGATATATAAAACTATGTTAGCAGTCACTTCATTCCCAGGGGTTATTTTCATTCACTTATTCCTTAATTCCTGAAATTATATATCTAAATTAAATAAAAAAGGAACAGTGCATAAAGGACTATCTACAATATAAGTTATAACTTATAAATTACCCTTACGGCCCTCTTTTTACGTTAAAATAATGCATTTTGCGATAAACGCGTAAAGTTTTGAAACGAATTTTTCAATAAATGGTTTCAAAAAATCTGATGTGTGTGGTTCTCTGCGAGGACAATTACGATTGAAGAAGTGTTATAGAACTTTATGTAACCCAAGTAAACACACACATATAGGCTCCAACTTAACTGCTGTTGGGATTCGAACAACATTCGATTCATGGCTCAGTGACCTCCAGTCATAAAGTCACACAATATTTGAATGTAGTGGACATAGAAAACATTCCAAAAACGTGCATGCATACAATTACATTTTTAATATTTTACAGACATTGATCGAAACAGGTAGGTATCTGCGTCTAAAATTAACATAGAAATGTGATTTTAATACTGAACACAGCTTAAAACCGCGCAATTATTATAGTTTTTATATATATATATACGGATTAGTAAGCTGAAGTGCGCCGGCCATATAGCTCGAAGAACCGACATCCGATGGGGAAAAAAGGTTCTCGAGTGGCAGCCTCGTATCGGTAGGTCAAGTTTAGGGCGACCCCCTAACTAGATAGAATGACGACCTGGCAAGATGGATCATCAATGGATGCAGATGGCTCAGGACCGTGCTTTGTGGCATTCATTGCGGGAGGCCTATGTTCAGCAGTGGACTTGTGAAGGACTGTAATGATGATGTGTGAAGCTAAGAAGTTTTCATTTCTCACATGCAGTCCTACGACTGACAGTTTTTTTTAAATAGTCATGACTATAGAAAGGGCCTTGTTAGTCGACTGACAAGGCTCCACCAAAGACTACCACAAAGCGCGGACCTGAGCCGCCGGTATCTATCTTAACAAATTAACTGCTTAACAAGCTTGAGCTAGTAGACAGTCCATGACGATAATATGTCAAGGCGCCTAAGCAGACATTATTTTGAAGTTCACATCACCATCACAGCACTTCTTTCATTGTATCCACTAATAATTTACACGTGCAGACATTCAATACACAAAAACGCACCACATTCAAGTGGATTTTGATTCGTTGAACCATTATTTAAACCATTGTATTACAAAAGCAGCAATTTCCCGCCAAAAACCTAGTTTTTCTCTTCTATAAGAAGATAATGCAACAAAACATATTAAAAACAATTTATTCCCGAAACGCCTTGTTTTTGAGTTCTACAAGGATGCAGTCAAATTATTTATATTCATGTTCTGCATTGATTACTGTGCTTATCGGAGTAGGGTTGCCACTCGAGGTTATTTCTACTCCATCTTTTGTAGTTTCTTCGATCTACACAGTGATCCATTACCTTACTACAACTATTATATTTTTGCTTACGGCCGCTACTATACGTTGCTTGCTTTGGGTTATGTGGGTAACTCTGGCTGTAGTGCTTTGCTCTCTAAATAGCCCACTTTGAGATTTCTTATGGGCTAGCAGTGAAGGACCAAGTCTCGTTTTCAGAGGTTATTCACTAGCAACACAATGAGTTATTTCCAAAGTAGCTTTAATTAATTTTCAATTTAGATTTCACTGACGGTATCATGGGGAATTTTTTTTTTTCTTAATTAAAATTTAGCACTTTTTAATATTTTTATATCTCATTCTTAAATTGCTAAAAGCTAAAAAAAACTATACCAACTATAGAAGCGTTTAACATCTAGAAAAATCACCACCATTAAACTTCAGGTGGCCTCTTGGTCTAACTTTGGTCTATTTTTTTGGTTTAGAAATAGTTATGAAAGGGCTTAATGGAAAAACAATGTAGTTTTTAAAGATATACTTCATTTCAAATTTCTTCCAATATCAAAAGCAAAAACAAAAACATAAACGTAAATCATGATATTCCTACAGGCAGTGCAAGTTTGTACTAGTTCGGTGTCAGTTTGTATTAATTTAGTTGAGGGGCTTCCTGGCGTACTCTGCTGGTGCTGGTGGTGGGGGGTGGGCTGCGATGTACTCCAAGCTGCGGAGGATGAGCTCAGGGATTGGTTGGGGCTGGGGGAGGTGGCTGCCCTATAATCAGATACAAAAAATATTATTAACAATTATATTCAAATTAATTAATATTCAAATATAAAACTGATGAATTTAGCGTCTTAGACTGATATCGTAATAACAAATTGATGATTCTAGTCTAGATTTTAAAGATCAAGGCCTAGCCGGTTACATTTTTAAGACGTTATGAATGTTAATATGGTGATTGGGTATTTTGTCATTTTGTAAACAAATTTTGTAGTAATTGATCGCATCAAAACTTTGTAGTTTGTTAAAAGAGTATTTTTATATAACGACTTATTTAGAGTTATTAAATAATATCAGAATCATAAAATGCAAAATAAAAAATATTACCTGGGGTTGGTAACCGTTCTCGTTGGCAACGTAGGTCAGTTCAACGGGCTCTCCTTCAGGAGAGGTGTAACGGGAGGCTCCCTTAACCTCTAGAGTAGCAGCGTCCTGTTAACAAAACAATTAAAATATACATAATATATATTAATTATTATTTAAAGCTGTTGCTTTGAATATTTTGTGAAAGCACAAAAATCTTTTGTCTTGAAAATCTATTGTTAGTGTACGTATGTATATATATATTTTTATACCATATAATTTATTTTGTAACAATTTTATTATATTTTATATATATATAATAAAACTGTTACAAAATTAAATCAAATTATAATATAATTTTAAAATACTTACAGTGTTGGGGTTCTTCACGGTACCCTCAGCCTGGCCGAAGATGCCATTGCCGGTTTCATAGACGTATTGGTAAGATCCTTCGGGGTTGATTTCGTAGTCGGACCTTACAATGGGGGCTTGAGATTCATCGCTTCTTACGATGTGGGAAACATCAGCGCTGACCAGGGCGAAGGCCGCGGCAATGACGACTAGGAATTTCTGAAATTACAAAATAGTTAAATCAGGTACAAAGCTAGAATTAAAAACTTAATAACATTTCCAGTTGCATAATTTAGATGTTTTAATTTATATAAAATTTGATATGAAATATATAAAACATTTTATTAAAACATGGAGAGGCTTACCATTTTGGAAGTGGGCTTACTGAGTCTGATTTAGTGACAGTCTGATTTCAAACGGCGATTCGATGTCTTTATATAGGTACGTTACGTCCAGAATCAAGATGCGAATTCATTATTTTCTTGTTTTTGTGTGAACTTGTCGCGGCGGTCATATATTATACATTTGAATGAGTGCAGAATAAGTATAAAAAATCAAGTCAAATGGCTTCCGGATATCGCAACTAAAATTTGTAAAATAAATTCACAATTATTAGACCAAGCAATATTTTATTTACCTAAATTAACGCTTATGGAATTAGCTAAATAATTATTTCTTATTTTCTTTAACATATACTGCTGTGGTAGTTTAGTTTTGTTTCATGGCGCTCGCTTTAAATATCGAAGTACAAACCGAGTTCGATTCCTTCCAGTACCATTGAACAGGTAAAGAAAAACGTTGTGAGGAAACCTCCAATAATTATACTTTGAGATGATGTGTATCGAACGACACTATTGCAGCGAACCCTTCCTATACTCCAATAGCCTTTTAGAAATGAGTTAAGACCCTTGACTGAAGGCCCAACACAGCTGTTCTATTAATTTTTTTATTAATGAGACATATGCCTCAAAATTTAACCTATTATTAAATATTAAGTCTGATAAAACGATAATCCGACCCAACCGGAGAGAGATCAGGCGTAGGATCAACGGATATACGTGCTTCAAGTAGCACAGGTGTGAAATTTGTTTGATGATTTGGCTTTGGCCAAGCTACTGACTCCGGACTACTACCGAGAAGTACTTGACAGAAAAACCCAATAACTGATTTCGGCCCGTCCGGAATTCGAACCCAAGACCACATGATGAGTAGTCGCGCTTAAAACCACAAGGCTAACGTGGCAGTTATAACATCGCACCACGTACCGCAGAAATTCATACAAATTCTTATATTTCTTGCAATTCGTTGACAAATATACTTATTTAATGTAGGAATTTTTGTTTTCGCTTATTGCACTGTTCCGTTCGTGCACTGACTAAAAATACATGTGCATAAAAACATCAGCATACAATTAAAATTATTGACAAACAATCTATTTACGTTGCGGTGTTAGAATATCCAGTACCCCATATCGTTCCGTGGGTATCGCAAGAGGCGACAAGAGGAAAAATGAAACAGGAGATGGGCAGCAGCATCTTCCTGATAAAATGCAAAATAATAAAAAATTGCGCTTGCCAACCCGCCTGCCAAGCGTGGTAACTATGTCAAAATCAGTGTGGATTTTGGAGTTAGCATCTAGCTTATGTTTAGCATACAGCAATCTATGGGGGAGGCCTTCATTCAGCGTTGGACTTTTATAGGCTGTAATGGACGGATGGGTGGATTAAAATTATATTTCTTACATTGTTTTTGAATCATACAGATTTTTTTTATAATTGATTTAATCAAAATTTCATTTGTAAAACGTCATTATTTAATCTATTTTCTTTGGACATTATTATCCTTTTTCGAGATAGTGTAACATATTTTGATATTGTGGTATATATCTATAATATCACTCTTGCATTGATGTTATTATATTCGTTTAAAAGGCAATGAAATACTATATAAAACATGGTGTAAAATTCAGCTGGCCAGTGTCTAAGTCAATATCATTAAAACGCGTTATTCGATTTGAGATTTTATTTGAGCGTTCTTAAAGTTTAAACAATACTATCAAGTAAGGAGTGTTCCCATCTGAGTTTGGTCTATAACCATATTTCAATATAACAGGCAAAAAGTGGTAATTGTTTGTAAGTAAATATGATATCCGTGACATGAGTAGCTCAGGAGCTAAGCGCTCGCTGTAAATTTCACAGTACGCGAGAAACCCCATGTTCGATCCCCTCCGGCACCAATAAAAGTATTAATTGCAATTTAAAGTGCTGTTTTACCAAGTACTCGACGGTGTCGTCCACATCGTGAGGAAACCTGCATGTCTGAGAAATTAGAAAAAGTTTGAAGACATGTTGAGTCCGCCAACACGTGTTGAAGCAGGGCACTTCACACATTTCCATGCCCTAAAACCGTAGCAAAAATGAGAGGAGGCCTGTGCCCAAGTGCGGGACGCGTAGAGGCTGTAACTTTACTTTACTTTAAATATGATATCGAAATGTAGTGAAGGCGTAAGAGAAACCTACATCATCCCGTAGGTGTCGAAACAGGGGACGGGCAGCAGCATCTTCCTGATAACTACTCAAAATAATAATAAATTCAATTACCAACCCACCTGCCAAATGTGGAAAAGTCAATCTATGGTGCTCTGTTCAACGGTGAACTTTTGATAGGCTGTAATGAATGAAATAATGAAATATGATATACTTTGCGAATTTTTCGCAACATACTCATCAGCACTCCCAACTAGAGAAGTCTTGCTGAAAGCCAAACAGGCGTCCGCATACACCTTTTTAACATTTATATAATTAGTTAATTTATATAAATAGTTAATTTAGATAATTTTTTGAGATTTTTCAGGCTGATATAAAATACTTAAGCTAGCGACAAAAAGCAGCGTGAATAGTACGAGACATCAGGTACTGCGATCATTAAGCTGCTGGTCAAACGTTGCGTTACGCTGAATCCTTCCTACTATGGGAGAGATCCATATACCATATGCCTTCAGAATACGAGATAATAGAAAGAAAGATAAGAGAGAGGAAGAATTTTTAAGATGGTTACTTATTCACTTAAATTAAAAATAAAAGCGTTTTTATTTAACGGTAGGTTAAATAGCGATTTATTTTCATGTTCACGCTTTTATTTTTATTGAGCCAATTATTATTCGAATAATTTAAAAAGGAATTTACATCTACACAAACACTCTTGATTATGAAATTATTTATATGGATGAGGGTTAATACCATGATGTGAATGTAATCATCTTTCGTTTCTACCAGTGTATTAATTAAATTTTAGAACACAAAATCGTCACTCAACTATAACAGTTGGACATATTTTCTTGCGGAATTTTTTAGATATTGATAAGTTCTATAAACATCTAGTACCTACATTATTTTATTCTACCACCAAGAGTTTTCAAAGCGCACGCCAAATAATGACTTACGAGTATATCGGCAATTTTTTAATATTTTGACCTGGAATTTTCTTAAGTAACACTATTTTTTTAAATATATCCTATGTTACTCACCGATAATGTAGATATCTATAGGTTTATTAAGTACTTTTAGTGTTTATTTCATTACAAACATAAACATATTTTCTCTTTATAATATCAAGTACTAGTAACGCGCCGTGTGCGTTGCAGCCGCAAGAAAAATAATTGTGAAATATCGTTTTAAATTTCGAATATTGTTTTAATGATAATGGTGATGATATATAACTTTCAAACAAATTTGTCGGTACGATACGCACGCTCCTTGCTGTAAGTTAATTCAGTTATTTATTTTCATTTAACTTTTTTTTATAAACCGTTACCCCCACACTAGGATTTTCTCCTATACCGTGGAGGCAGTTTACAAACATAAATTGCACAAGGACAAACATCCAGACCCGGAACAAATATTTATAGGCCACACAAATACTTGTTCCGTGCGGGATTCGAACCCGCGGGCCCCAGCGGTGCACTCATTGCTAA
Organism: Parnassius orleans; assembly: GCA_029286625.1. NCBI lineage: Eukaryota > Metazoa > Arthropoda > Insecta > Lepidoptera > Papilionidae > Parnassius > Parnassius orleans. Next base: position 3,445,919 of record JAGSMP010000084.1, on the reverse strand, counting down.
GCCACTACGCCACGGAGCCGTCAAAAATTGCACTATACCTATAACCTTCGCGCAAGTGCAAGCAATAAGTTGACAAAGTTTTACCGTAATCTGATGAACAGTATGGCAGTGCATAAAATACGAACAAACAAACATTAATTTTTATATATTAGAAGATATAGTTTATTCTGTTTATAGACAGACTTGTAAATAGTTAGAATGGTCGTTATTTTAGCAGCTGATTTGTTTTGTATATATACTGTCCCTGTCTAAAACAGCCATATTACTAGAACTGAATGAACGGTTGACAATAAATTATTTGCGAAATTATGTTTTTATTTTTATTTTGTACAGTTACTTACACCAGTTGAATATTTCCAGTACTAATTGAACATTTAAGCCTCGCGAATGAACCAACATACCCAATGTTGAAACCCGGAGCAAAATCCGTTCTGCAGTTACGAATAAAATCAAAGATAGAGCAACGCAGCGTATTGATTTTATATGAGGAATAAAGCTTGCGAATGAGGCCTAGGTATTAATTGATACACTTATTTATTGTACGGCATTATATTAATATGATACATAAATAGAATGTATAATAATATAATATCCGTAATGTATTATATTATTATACATGTAAAATAATATGTACATGTAAAATAATAGAATGTATAATAATATAACAGCCGTATGTGTGGAAAAGAATATTTTTGTGACGAACACTTTCTTTCGCCATAAGAGGATTCACATGTATACATGGGAAAGAGGTAACGATAGAAGCATGATAGTATGCGGAGCGCAGTGGTAGATACAAGGGTTTACCGGGGGTCCAACAGGCGTTGGCAGCATCGGACATCTGTGTCTACCACTGCGTTACAGCGTATAAGAATAGAGAGGTTACAAGATGAAGGTGTGAAAGAGGAGTATAAATGTAGACTGAGGGAGAATATAAGTGGTTTGAATGAAATATGTATGAATGATTTACACCTGAAGACTGTATGGAATAATGTTAAGAAAGTTTTGGTGGATGCAGCCACCGAAGTATGTGTTGTAAGTAAGAGAATGAATGAAAGGAAAAATAATACGTTGTGGTGGGATGATGAGGTACGGATGGAAGTTGAAGCAAAGAAGAGAGCATGGCTAGATTTAATGGCAACCAAAGCTGGTAATTCTGGCGGTATGAATGATTAGATTGAAAGAAAAAGGCAGACTTTAGACTTATAAATAAGAGAGTAAAAGAAGTTATTGAAAGGAAAAAGCAAGAAAGAACGAATAAGAATGATAGAAGGATATCTGATAACTTCCAGGCAAATATTAAAATGTTCTGGAAACTCGTAAGAACTGCTAGGGGAAATTCAAAACAGCCTAGAATGAATGCTATACGAGACGAGAATGGCTGTATGCTGAATGATGAAGTTTCTAATTTAAAGAGATGGAAGGAATACTTTGAAATCGCGTATTTATGAGTGAAGAGTCGTCTGAATTAAGTGAAATAGAAATTCCGAAAGAAGTGGAGAGAGGTAGGGAGATAAGTGTAGATGAAATAATTAAAGCAATGAAAAGCATGAAAGCAGGTAAGGCAGCCGGATATGATAGAGTATCACTCGAAATGCTAAGGGCTGGAGAGGGAGGGGTGGCAGGCCTGCTGCACACCTTGTTTAATTTATGTTGGGAACTGAAGCGGGTACCGGAAGACTGGTGCAAAGCCGTTATAGTCCCAATATATAAGGGTCACAGCAGGACTGTAAAAACTACCGTGGTATCAGCTTGCTTAGCATTGTGGGTAAACTGTATGCTAAGGTGTTAATTGAAAGAGTTATGGAAGAAACTGATGAAAAATTTGGGATGTGCAAGCTGGATTTAGAAAGGGAATGGGGTGTACGGATCAAGTTTTTTCCATGCGCATGATTGCGAAGAATTTTTGGCCAAAAACCAGAAAGTTTTTTGTGCGTTCATGGACTTGGAAAAGGCTTATGACAGAGTGGACAGGAATGTGTTATGGCAAACACTGAACTCATTTGGTTTGAGCGCTGGTTTGATACAGGCATTAAGGTCTCTTTATAGGGACTCTAGTGCTTGTGTCAGGATCAACGGGGTCTACTCGGACTGGTTTGGCATCCAAAAAGGTGTCAGACAGGGCTGTGTAGCTTTCCCGTGGCTGTTTAACCAATTTATGGACAGTTGTTTGCAAACTTTGAAAGTTGAAGAATGTGGGTTGAGAATGGGTGAGTTAACCGTCAAATGCCTTTTGTACACCGATGATCAAGTCATATTTGCATCATCGGCAGCCGAGTTGCAAATGATGGTTACTTTAATGAACTGGTCATTAAAAGAAAGGGGTATGAAAGTGAACGCAAATAAGACGAAAGTGATGGTTTTTGAAAGAGAAGAAAGTAAAACGTTATGTAAAATAAGAATATAAGGGGAGTTAATTGAGCAAGTGCATGAGTTTGTATATGTGGGATGTTTATTTAGCAGGGATGGTAGATATGATAAGGATATAGAACGACGAGTGAACGCAGGAAATAGAGTGAATGGGGCTCTACACGCTATTGTGAAAAGTCAGAATGTGTCAAAAAAGGCACGTTTGACAATTCATAATGCTGTGTTAGTCCCTACTTTAATGTATGGTAATGAAAGTTGGATCTGACAGAAGAAGCATGAAAGTATGGAAGTACCGCCCGCATCGTTCGCCGGTTTCTTTCCCTTTCCCCCTAACCCTCGACCGTTTGGTCTCCCCTGCCGAGGGCTTCCATCTGGTTGGGCTTTTATTTATTTATGTATTATTTATTTATTGATTTATTTATGCTGTGTTAGTCCCTACTTTAATATATGGTAGTGAAAGTTGGGTCTGGCAGAAGAAGCATGAGAGTAGAATAAATGCTGTAGAAATGCGGTCATTACGGAGTATGCTAGGGCTGAATCTGAATGACAGGGTGAGAAATAGTGTGATAAGAGAAAAGTGTGGTTTGCAAGATGACGTTGTGACCAGGATTAAGAAAAGAATGCTTCGGTGGTTTGGTCATGTAGAAAGAATGAACGAAAAAAGAGTGACAAAGCAAATTTATGCTGCAGAATTGAACGGCAGAGTCGGAAAGGGACGCCCTAGACGAAGGTTTATCGATCAAATTGGCGATATATTGAAAATGGGCCAGATTAGGAGTACCTTTAACCAACGAGCATGTATGCGTAGATATATGGATGTAAAGGAGGCGAGAGAGGTTTGCCAGGATCGTGCCAAATGGAAGTCCGTAGTCTCTGCCTACCCCTCTGGGTGACAGACGTGAGCGTTTATGTTATGTTTTTTATAATATAATATATATGATGAACGGTATGGTAGCGAATAAAATACGAACAAACTTCAATATTTATATATTAGTGTTTGCGATTTTGTTTACTGCGAATTTATTAAAATGATGATAATGATGAACTTAAACCTAAATTATTTAACAATAAAGTCAAAATGAGGAACATCGAACTATATTGCCGGCCCATTGCCACGTCAGCTTGCTGATACGCTCGGCTATGTCAGCTACTCTTATTTTTCTGCGGATGTCCACGTTATTTATTTTATCCCGCAGAGAAATTTCGAGCATAGCCTTTTTCATCGCACAATGCATGAGTTTGAACTTCCTCATGCAGCCTGCATTGAAGGACCACGTTTCGGTTTCGTCAGTCATCACTGGCAACGCAGTGGTTATGCACTTTTATCTTATGGTTCTGAGGAATATTTGACAAGAAGTTTTATCGCATTTTACCGAACATAGCCCAGTCGAGGATCAGTAGGATTCGTCGGTTGACCTCTTGGTCGAAGTACTTCTGTTACCGAATTTTTTTGCAAGGTATACATTCATTTTGTATTATTACAATATAATAAAATATACTCATCCATCAATTTTTAATTTATTATCAAACTATTTCAAAAACTACATGAATAGCTCTTTTGGCAATACATCTTTCATCTATTTTGAAATTGAAACCTACTATGAGATCCTTTCTCTTGTCTACTTCATAAATAACATGATCACGTCACATCAAGCAGTATCTTACGATCAATATCGAACCTTTTTATATTTACTATTGTTATTAATGCTTCTTCACCATAATCCATTTTAATTTCAGGATATAAAAAATAATATAGAAGAAAGTGAGAAAAGTATTTTTTATACAATAAGGGTGACAAACGAGCACACATTCCACCTGTTGGTAAATGGATGCTGTGGCCCATAGATATTTGTGTTCGATTAATAATCAAACTGCAGATGCGAATTTGACAGATGCACCTCTGAAGACTAAGATGGAATGCCTCCTTTCCAGTAAATCTTCGGTTCTCTACACTCACCGTACGAAACACAGCAGCATTAAGCTGCTATTTTACGTTGGTATTCTGTGAGAGCGCGGTCCTACCCCGGTCGAGCCAACCCACGCGTATGAGGAAATACGTTTTGTTTTATAATATCTAATGACATCACCAAACATCCAAAAAACAAATTTGTCCTAATGATAACCCTGAAACAACTAATAATAAATAAGGTCACATACCTAATGCAATAACCTCCAAAACCAAAAAAAAGAACTAAAATCTTTTAAAATTCCTATCAATTTAGTTAAAACATTTTTGATCAAGTACGATGGAGATAGTTATTACTAATATCTTGCTTTAACATCATTGGCTATATTTGAATGTTAGAGTTGAAGGTGTTTTATCATTTTATGCTTTGATAATATGCATGTCTATCAAAGGTTTTATGTTACGGAATGGTTACGATAGATCTAACTAACCTCTAAAATCATGTTGTCATCATTCAATTTAAATTTAGTATAATATTGTCAATCTTAATCCTTGGTCTGTTGTGACTTCTGAACCACTTAAGTGATTGAGGTCGTATTTCACGCATTATATTTCTTTTGTCAAGACGATGGTCCACAGCTATTCTGAATCCGATAGGTGGCGCGGAACTACTGCTATAACTTACTCCTGTTGTGCCGACCCATTTGTGCAACAACCACAATATAGCTGCAGCGTGGCTCTACCACGTGTAAATCTAAACCATTCTCGAATCAACTTAATCACACACAAAATTTCATCAAAATCGTTCCAGTCGTTTAGGAGGAGTTCAGTCACATACGCATAGACAGAATAATTACATCATCATCATCATCAATGCAGCCCTTCACAAGTCCACTGCTGAACATAGGCCTCCCCCAAGGAATGCCACAAAATATGGCCCTGAGTCATCTGCATCCATCGACTTTCTGCATGTCTTACCAGGTAATCACTCCATTTAGTGGGTAGCCGCCCCACAATTCACCTACCGGTGCGAAGCTGCCACTCGATCGGTTGTCGGTTCTTCGAGCTATATGGTGGGCCTATTGCTACTTTAGCTCACTAATCCCTTGGGCTATGTAGGATACTCAGGTTCTACTGCGGATATCCCATAATACTGCGGATATAAGTTTATCACGCAGAGAAACCCCAAGCATAGCCCTCTCCATAGCTCGCTGAGCGACCTTGAGTTTCCTCATACGGCCAGCAGTGAACGACCACGTCTCAGATCCATAAGTCATCACTGGCAACACGCACTGTTGTACAATCTTGTTTTCAAGTCTTGAGGCATACCTGACGAGAAGATGTGTCGTAATATCCCGAACGCTGTTAAGCCGAGATGAATCCGTCGATTGACCTCTCGGTCGAAGCTGGACTTACCCAGTCGGACTATTTGTCCCAGGTAAACATACTCGTCAACAACTTCCAACAACTACCAGCATAGGTGTGACATGGATGTTACACATGATCTTTGTTTTGTCCATGTTCATCTTAAGATCTATCCGTTGGGAGGCATTATTAAGATCATTGAGCATAGTGCTTCGGTCTTCCAACGATTCTACCATAAGAACTATATCGTCGGCAAATCGAAGATGAGTGATGTACTCGCAATTGATGTTAATACCGTATCTTTTCCAGCCCAGTAGCTTGAAAACGTCTTCCAATGCAGCGGTGAAGAGTTTCAGGGATTTAACGTCACCCTGTCTTACACCTCTCTGCAGTTGTATAGGTTTTGTATTCTGGTTCTGTACTCGAATAGCCATCGTAGCCCTACTGTACAAACACTTCAGCACTATGATATACTGACAGTCAACTTGGCACCGCTGAAGGGATTGCAGCGCTGCCTATATGTCGCCAGAATCAAAGGCTTCCCAATAGTCCACATATGCAAGACAAAGTGGCAGATTGTTCTCTTAGGTTACATTTTGCCGAAGGGTATGTATGTGGTCCATGATACTAAAGCCTTTTCAGAAACCGCCTTGTACGGGAGGCTGAAAGTCGTCGAGTCTGTGTGCGAGACGATTCGTAATAATTCTCGAAAACAGCACGTAGACGCGCTTCAGAAGGGAAATCAGTCTGTGAGAGCGTTGTCGCCTTTCTTGAAGAACAACATCACCGCACTTCTGCTCAACGCCTCCAGAGTAGTGCCACAATAGAGGACGGAATTGGAGAGCTTCTGAAGGACTTCAAGTACTGGTTTTCCACCCGTTTTCAGAAGCTTCGCTGTAATTCCATCCTCGCTCGGGGCCTTGCCGTATTTAAGGTGCTGGAGAGCCATTCTAATCTCGCTCAGACTGACACCCGGGATATCATCAGAAAAGTGTAAGACTTGCTCTTGGATCATTACACACACTTGCGTGTGGCTCCAACGGTGACGTGTACAGCTGCCCATAGAACCTCTCAATCTCACTCAAAATCCCAGGTGTCCCGGAAACGATGCTGCTACATGTGGTTGAATGATCGATTAATCGCTTGTTGAATTTTTGCGACGCGACCGATTAATCTGAAATAGTAATATTCGATTATATCGATTATTTTATGCCAACTAATCGATATTTCGCGATACTAAATAAAATTGATAGAATAGAATGGAATAGAATAATTTTTATTCAATATTGATTACAAGTAATTCTTATTGAAAGTCATTTTTTTACTTTACCACTGGTTCGAAAAAAATCCTCTGTCCTGTGAAGAACCAGCAAGAAACCCAGCGGGACTTTTTTTAAAATAAATTTTACAATATAATTGATTACAAACTATTTACAAAATTTATTTTAGAAACAGCTTGGAAGCGACCACCTCATTCCCAGGGGCTATTATCAACCATGTATTTATTTATATCATAACTAGCTTTAGCCCGCGATTTCGTCCACGTGGAGTTTGGTTATATCACGCCCATGTGTGAAAAAGAGTCTGCTGGTACAAGCTACAATTATAACTGGATGTCGCGGGCAAAAGCTAGTAAACTACAAAACTTCTTAATACACCACATTTTTTGCTAATCTATTACTATGTGCCAAAATCATCAGACTACTGGGCGAGCTTACGCGTGAGCAAGCCACATAGAATTGCCCGTGTGAAAAAACATTTCTCTCAAGTCTATACCCGCAAATTTTAATGTCTGCCCTTGTGATTTGTTTATGGTCATTGCAAAGCAGACTTTGAGAAGATCATTCGGGATTAAGGGAATTCTAGGTACAAATACAGTTTCCCCTTGCGCACATCCAGTTATAATTGTGGCTTCCACTACATTGCGATGTAACGTTTTTACTTTTAGTCTGGTTTCGTTGCACAGTTGAGGAGGTTTTAAATTTCGCAACAACATAACAGGAGTGCCCACGCGCAGAATAAGCTTATGATGTGGGAGACCCGATGGTTTCAGTGGTTAATTGCGTCATCTGTGTAGACCACAGAGTCTATTGACGTGTACACCATTTCTTCCCCCTCAAAAACGTTAACAGTATATCGTTAATTGCCGCTGGTCGTTTTTCGGGGTTAGTATGGCACGTTCACACAACCATTCCATTGGCTTATCGTAGATATGAGCAATATGTGGGTAAATTTTGGATATTAACTCCTGTAACGTAAATACAACTGTGCACAAATTATCAGGGATGGTTATCATTCCGTCATTTATCGGGTAATCACCGTTGCCGATTTCAAGTAGGAGATTCGCAAATCCACCAGCAGAATCTTTTTCTCCTAAGTGTACCCGCATATTTTTCGAGAGCTTGAGTATTTTAATTAGAAGCCATAAAGTGGATCTCTGAAAACACGCCTTAACTTCATCTGCTCTAGTTTATTTTGGCACTACTGGTAGAGTCTGTCTAAAATCTCCAGCCAGCAAAACCGTTACACTACCCACCTTTAATCATTCATGTTCTCCTTCTTTAATCATTATTCTATACGAATAGAAACTTGCAGAAGAGACAGTTTTATTCAGCGGTAACTTGGTTGTGGAATCACGTTGTGGTATATTGATTGAATACCCATCACCCCCCCAGCAAAACATCAATGGATACTGTAGCGCATTATATGCTCGATGTATCTCACTAATACGCTGAAGTGAATTACTTCGGCTCTCGAGGATGATGTCTCTTCGATCAAATTGTTGATCCACTACCACTAAAGCCACTTCATTTGTAGTTGCTACATTGTACCTACCTCTATGTTCTTCTGGTGGTTTTTTATCAGCATGTATGACAACTTTGTATAACTCTGAAGGAGGGGCTTTATTAATGGCACTTTTCAGATCTTTTATATACAGGTTCACTTGATGCAGCATATTCTGCAATTGTTTGATTAACTTTGGCTTTAAGTTAGGAAATTTAAAACATCGTATCTTTGCTTCTCGATCATCTTCACCTACAAAATATATTTGAAAGTACTGAGCGTCATGTTCGGCTTCTGGTAATATAGTTCCAATTAAATGGTAGACCTGGCCTTGTACTTTAAAAGTCGGTGAAAAACCATCTGCTGTTACCTGTTTACCACCAAAGGAAGTCATCTGGAAACAGGCATTATATTTACGAATATTACCCATAAAATAGTCATGATCTGGGTGTAGATCATTAATCAAACTAAAGAGTGGTTCAGGCAGTTGTTTCAACCGATCAAGTTGCACTTTTCCAGCACTGCAACACATACCAGGTGTCTCATCCTTCCATTTCAGCGCATTACACCACTGACACTTGTATGTCATAGAACCCAAGGCTACACTGCTGTCAGTTCTATAAGCAATATCAGGGTCATACTCCATAGGGGAATGGACCTTGTTTTTCCATAAACGCAGTGTAATGTTTTCCTCATACCGTGACTGAATTGCTCTATGCACTTGTGGATTCGCAGTTTGATAATTTGCAACAGCTTGCCTGTGTACATCGGAATTTTTTTCTGATAAGCGGACACAGCTTTACGATTTGAATCTGGCTTGTTCTCCCTATATCTTTCTTGTGCAGTTTTTAATTGACTTTTTCTTATGTAATTAGTAAATCTCGACCTTCGTTTATTTTCCTTTTTTTTATATTTTAATGTCGACGATATAGATTGATCTGTTCCGCTGGTTGGAGATGATATTTCACTGTTTACAAAAGATGTAACTGTTAAATGGTCAAGCTCTGAAAAAGGATGACACTCTTCGACAGGTACCTCCATGCGACGCTGTGTAATTTTCTTCACAACAATATGCAGATAGGCGTGAAAATGTCCATTAGATAAATCATGGCTAAATCGTAATCGCCATACTGGACAGATGTCTGTTCCGGACTCTGTGTATAGCAGACCGTTTCGATATACTGCAAACCGAAACTGAAATATTAATCCTACAGCTACAAATTCACAAAGTCCACCGTAAGTTTCATTTTTTAACATATCGGCTGAATATTTATTTGCTGTTGAATAATTATTGCCATTTCTGTCGTGGGTCATAACTGAAAACCTAGGCCAATAATTTACCACAAATCTATTAATTTTGAACGCACCACCATCGCATTTTCTCGGGTTCCGTACATTAAAATGAAAGAGCACAAAACAAACGGGCGCCGTCACCTATAACGGGGACGACAGTATGTTCTTCCATTTTTCCTTTAATATTAAGAGTTTTTGTAGTCATTTTTTCAGTGAGAAAAAAATACTTCTATCAACAATACCTAATTACAAAGCAAATCGAATTCCAAGTTTGAACAGTGGTTGTAAGGAAGACAAAATCAAGCAACTAATCCGAAACACGAAGCAAATCTTAAACCGTAAGCAAGCAAACAAAGTCGAAGTCTAGTCAAATATCCGTTAACAGTGAATAGGTACCGTATGTGGTACAGGTTGAAGCGCTCATTTTTTTTGCGCCCAATGCAAGGACACCCTCCGGAAGCGGGGAGGGAGATGGTGAATGCTCATAGCATACCACGCAGCTGGCTGCGTGGTTATGTGGGACTCACTTCGAAGAAGTGCCTACCCACTAAACACCACCTAAGAACGGCTCTAGCCCGAAGGCTTTATTGCCGAATCGGAGACGACCTCCCTCGGAGAGGGAGGCGTGGGGCACAACCGTCCGGGGACGGAAGGGCGGGTCAACCAACACAGCCGCAAAGTGCGGCGGTGCTGGAGTGATGGAGTGGGAGTCGCATGAGCAAGAATTTGCTCACCGTACGGGGATGATGAGCACTGACTGATAGCGCAACCGCGCGGGGGCGGCGGCACTAGCGGAGGCGGAAAGGGAAGGCACTCACCGTTCAACGGTGAGCGCGGGGGACAACACAACCGCACGGGCGCGGCTGGCGGAGACGGGAAGGCTCCCACCGTACGGGGACGGTGAGACAGCTAGCTAGGGACGGGATGGGACTGACGTTTAATTCCTCGAAACTGTACTGACTGAGGGAGAAGCTCGGTCAGCTGGCGGACTCCGCTAGCGCAAGACCGCACGGGGGCGACGGTGCAAGCGGAATGTGAAGCGCTCATTCACCATTCACTTTATATTAGTTCGAAAAAACACAACGTTACTGCGTTCTAAAACGATACCAACGCCATCTATTGGTAGGGATTTGAACTTGAAGATCAATACAAAATAGGTAGGTACCTAAGTATTTCTTTTGGTTTTGCCATTTTATTAATTTGTAAAAAAATATATTTCTTTTGGTTGTTTATTTTCATTGTGTTTTAATTTTTAAATTATTAGTTTTTTGTTCAGGTGTAATTTTGTGCAAATGTTTAGTACAAATCTTCTTGTCTATTTTGTTTTATGTTTTTGTGCAATAAAAGTATATTCTATTCTATTCTAATAAATTAAGTTTAAAATATTTATTAGTATCATTTACGTTATTTACGACCCAAAAACCTTAAAAATTACACCCAAGTCACCCAACCTATGATGATTTTACATACAAATATACATCCATCAATCCTTCCATCCATGTTGGTTTCAAACCATAATCGATGCCATTTTCGTAATTAACGTCCCAAAAAACCATAAAACGACACCCATATTGACATTTCAACCACATCGCACCCACACAGGGAATGATGGTAGGTATTTCCCGTCTGCTACGTTGGATTTTTAAATAGTTGTTGTTTTCGTAGTCAGCGACCAGATAAACCATAAAAACGATTTTCAATTTTAAGTTGATTTTCAGAATTTGTCACCCCTTTTCCACCTTTTAGGGGTTGAATTCTGAAAGAGCCTAAACACTTGTTTACTCATTTATTGATAGGAGTACTCCTGTGAAGTTTCGAATAAAATAGTTTAACTGATCTTGTTTCCCCATGCAAACTTTCAACCCCTTTTTCACCCCCTTAGGGGTTGAATTTTCAAAAACCCTAGGACACGTAATTGTTTGTTTTTAATTGTTAACCTAAAAACAAAGTTTCAGGCGTCTAGCTCTAAAAATGACGGACTTTCATACAAACTTTTAACCCCTTTTTCACCCCCTTAGGAGGCGAATTTTCAAAAGTCCTGTTTAACGGATGCCTATGTCATTACAACTGTCTGTATGCAAAATTTTAGTGAAATTCGTTCAGTAGTTTCGGCTGTGCGTTGATAGATGAGTCAGTCAGGTTTGCCTTGAAGATTAAAGATAACCCTTTTTATACAGTTTTTGTCTAATTAAATATTTTAACTTGGTAATAGAGAGACCTTGTATATTTTCTGGGACTTTGTTGTAATAGCGTATACATTACCCCAAGAATGAATTGCTGAATCTGTGGAGTCGAGAGACTGGTATCACTAGCTTGTGATTGTTCCTAGTGTTTACAGAGTGTATATCACTTTTTTTACTAAAGCTATCTTTGTTTTTGTGAACATACATTAAAATTTCGTAAACATACTGAGAGGCCAAAGTTAATATATTTATTTTATAAAAAAAATCTCTAAGAGACTCTCTCGGTTTAAGGTTGTAAATAGCTCTTATGGCCCTCTTCTGCAAAACAAAAATAGTTTCTAAATGAGCCGCATTTCCCCATAGCAAAATCCCATAAGACATTGTGCTATGGAAATAACTGAAATAAACTAATCTAGCTGTCTAGACACTAGTGAGATCTCTAATCTTTTTTACAGCATAAGCTGCAGAGCTTAGTCTGCTAGTTAGTTTGGATATATGAGGGCCCCACTGAAGCTTTGCGTCGAGAGTGATGGCAAGAAAAACAGAGGATTCCACCATTTAAAAACACATTGGTATTCAGATTTTTAACATTCGTTGTTGTAAATTTAATACATTGAGTTTTTTTTTTCGTTTAAATGTAGATTATTAACGTTAAACCAATGCACTAATTTTGATATATCATTATTAACTTCGTCACATTTAAGTGATAGACGTTTAAGTTTAAAAATCAAGGAAGTATCATCAGCAAATAATACTATATTACGATTATCCTCTACAAGGGAAGGTAAGTCATTAATATACACTAAAAATAGGAATGGGCCAAGAATCGAGCCCTGAGGGACACCCATTTTTACGGACGAAACGGAATAACTTTTACCATTGATTACAACTTTCTGCATTCTATTACTTAAATATGAAATAACTAGCTGTTACCCGCGGCTTCGCCCACATGGTCACTGGGAAATGAACTATCCATTGCTTTTTGAATTGAAAGAAAACTGAGTTTTATAGATTTGTCAGAGATGCAGCCATTAAAAGGAAACTGAGCAAAATTGATTCGTCAGCCTATTTAAATGTTTTGAAACGCAGCGTATAGGAAAGCATGAAAATAGCCTGTTTATTCCAAATGGAAATGGGATATTTTTTTAATTAAAGGAAACTGAGCATAATTATCCGTCAGGGATGCAGACTTTTGAAAAGAAACTGAGCTAAATTGATTCGTCAGAGATGCAGTTTTCTGAATTGAAAGGAAACTGAGCCAAATAAAATATCCGTCAGAGATGCAGCCTTTTGAGTTGAAAGGAAACTGAGCTTAATAGGTCCGTCAGAGTGCAGCATTTGGAATTGAAAAGAAACTGAGCTAAATAGGAAATTTTGAATTGAAAGGGAAGATCTGTGGGAATTCTGATTAATTGATTGTGGGAATTTTGGAAAAAACTAACTGAACACTATTTTAAGACGCTACTGTACACAATGTTATATGTTTTTCCGTTCGGGGAAAGAATGTGGAGATTCTGGGCATTTGACACACGCGAACATGCTACATACAGCTGACCATGAGAGAAGCACGGTTTTTCTAAGTTGACCCCGCTACCTGTAACGTTTGCCCTTGCGCTTTATTAATTGTCATTGCAAAACTGAGCTTAATAGGGAACTGCAACCTTTTGAATTGAAAAGGAAGATCTGTGGGAATTATAGGGATCCGTGGTATAATAACATTTTCACCTTTTCCTACGCCTGTCAAAATTGTAGCACCGATTATGTTCCGTCCAAGATGTGTCACACGCAGCCTTGTCCCGTTACATAACCGAGGAGCATCTAAATTTCGCATTAGCATGACTGGGACGCCTAATTTTAATTGAAGCTTATGTGAGGCACACCTGACAACTCTAGAGAATTTAGAAACTCTACGGGATATGAAGTGCTCTGTTCTGTGTCCATAACTGTGTCTACTGACAAATACTCTGTTATTTCTCCTGCTACTTCGCTTAATATATCTGAATTTATTTTGTTAACGCTCTCATTTTTGGTGCAAGAATCGCCCTTTCACATAACCATTTGTCTTCATGCATGTTGTTCGTTAAATCTGAATAAACGCTCGCAATTAATTCGGAATGACTCTGTACTAAATTACAAATATCTCTCGTCAATTTAACGCAGCCCTCAGCATCCGTTTCCAACCGCCCATCGCCAATTTTTAATAGTGTGTCAGCATAGTTTCCAGCATTGATATCATTATACAAATGCACTCTCATATTCGTAGTTAAACTGAATTTTGTCACCTTGTTCTATAAAATAGACGACTTGAGGCATGCTTTAATTTCATCTGCAGGTGTGCCCTTTTGAATGACAGGTAAAGTTTGGCGAAAGTCACCAGCCAGTAAAACCACCATTCCTCCCATTACATCGGTATTGCTGCGCAAATCCTGGAGCGTTCGATTTAGTGCTTCTACAGCTTTTTTATGCGACATTGTACTTTCGTCCCATACTAAAAGTTTGCATTGTCGTAGCATTATACCTCGTGCACTATTTTTGCTAAGTTGCAGATCGGCGATTATTCCTGGGCTAGATTTAGAGGAGTTTTAAAACAGAATGTGCAGTGCGGCCCCGCAGCAGCGTGGCGGCTATACCGGAGGAAGCTACGGCCACAGCAATGTTTTTATCTTTCCGTACTTGCGCTAATAATAAATTTAACAAAAATGTCTTCCCAGTTCCTCCAAGGGCATCTAAAAAGAAAAGTGCACCATTTCCAGATCCAATTTGTCCTAATACTTTTTCAAAAACTCGTTTTTGTTCGGGAAGCAAGCGGGGTACAAATTCGGCTAATTGCTGCTGCAAAGCTGGTATATCGTAGTTTGTTTCACGTATAATTTCATCACTTAGTTCATTTTTGGTTGTTCGTTGAGGGCTTATCATTCGTCGCTTAATTTTTTGCCTACCATTGCCATTACTTTATCTTCAATTCTTCCAAGTGCTTCATTATAAATGTGTTCATTGTATGTCATGTTCGCGTGTGTCTGCTGTAACCTTCGCAAAATATCTTCCGCCATGTACTCTTTATATTTGTCCCACAATTAATGTGCATTAGATAGCCCGCAAGATGATATGAGAGTTACATAAAGATCCCTAATTTTGGCTGGTGACTGGCACTGCACAGCTTCCTCCATGGTTTCATCCCAGTGATTATCGTTTTCTAAAAGATGCAGAGCTTCACATGCTTCTCTATAAGTTGCGCATTCCTGACCGTTGACAGTTTTAAGGTCTTTATATCCTGTAGGTAAACAGAAACATTCAAAATTAGTTACATGGACGGTATACACACGACCAAGGGCATCTGATGACTTTACACCGGGCCAATTTGCAACAGGCGCGCCTTGAATACGGCGTTTCCACTCCTTCCTAGATGTGTTCCAAGTATAATAGCGGGGGACTTCAGAATATAACAACGTTTTTGCAAAGGGGTCGGTTTGACAAAGTTGAAAGAAGGCTGTTAGTGTAGTTTTTGGCGGTGATGCAATTCTTTCTTGGAAATTTCTTTCGGTGAAATATACACGCTCTCCATTTTCTAAGTGCACAGCAACGTGAGTAACTGTCGGGTGCCTTTCGTGTAAAGGGAAGCCAAGGAGACTCCACGCTGCCTCGTTACTGCTGACGTAACCCTGCTTGAAAGGTCTGTACTTCATTAACGGGATTTGCCTCACCTTCACTCCTGAGATTAAATATTGTTTGGTCGCTTCCTTTATTTATGTACTTACAGATATACTTGATTGCGCGGACAGAGCTACATGCTTCTACATTAATGTGGGCATTAAACATTTTACATAGAATGGGCGAATACGGGACAATCCAGCTGTTATCTAAGGTTTCGAACGCTCCAGAGCGAGATTTGATTGTAACTTTCCTGCCACCATCTTCGGGAGCTCTGCGTCTGTATAAAGGGTAGCCATTGTCATTGTGCACTGTTTCTTTTAATAGCTATTTAGGGAATTTCTTTGTACATTTTCCTTCTTTCATACATGGCGATATTGAATTTCGTGCTCCACATGGACCGTGAATCATATTTCGGACGATGGTATCATACAATTCTTTTCTTGCTCAGGATCCGAATCTCGGCGCTTATTATGTCGTCTATTTGGCTGGACCGCAACTTCTTTAAGCCATATTAGAATGTGGGCATGCGGTAATCCTCTTTTTTGCCATTCAATTGAATACACGAAGCACTGCATCTCTCCGAAAATTTTCCCTTTGTTAATTACATACATTAATTTTTGTACTTTTAATCTAAATACTCTAGCAACTAAATCGTGTCTGTCAGTACTTTTTTGGCCCGGCATTAGCTCCTCGGTTATTTCTTTCCATGTGGGATTGCAAGTAAAAGTAACAAAAAGATCAGGTCTTCCGTAAGTTCGTACATAGGCGAATGCGTCTTGTGTGTACTCATGTAGGTAGCGGGGACTGTTAACGAATGATGAGGGCAGAATTACCATTTTACCTAAATCTCTGGGGTTTACATTGGCGTCGCTAGAAACTGCATCTTGTATATAATTCTCAACGCGCAGCTTTTTTTGATTTAAAGATATATAACGGAGACGTTCACTTTCTACATTCACATACATGTCTACCAAAATTGATGAAATAATTGTCTACACCGCTAAGAGGTTAAAATCATTTTCGCAACATCATATGATACGCATAAAAATCCATACATGATGCTTTTTTGTTCGGAGTAGGCTCCTTTGTGACCGGGTTAATGAGTGGAATTTGAAAATGATAACCCTCTTGTCCTTTGCAATAAATCAATGGATATTGCAGAGTGTCATAAAACTTGTGTGTATCGGCTACCCATTGCAACGTATCATCACGTGCTCGCAAGACAATGTCTCGTGAAGAAAATTGATCACCACTAATTACGGCTGCTATTTCGTTTATCAAAGGTGCATTGTAGCGCCTTTCATGCTCTCCTCGAGGGGTCCGATCTGCGTGAATGACGACTTTATAATCCTCTTCAGGTAGGTTTTCTAAAGCAGTTTTAAATGTTTTGACTAAAATGTTACGTTCATGCAAGAATCTTTGAATTTTGAACACTGTGTCTCTCAACTCTCTGGATAAATTGGCAGCGACGGTTTACCTCAATTTCTTCGTCACCCATAAAATATACTTGTAAAATTTATGCTGTTCGTTTTCAGCTGGAAAAGTGAACCTATTCTATGATAAATTTGCCCTTGCACCGTAAATGTAGGCGAAAATCCCGGCATTATTATTTCCCGGTCAACCTGAAGGACGTCATTTGAAAGCATGAGTTATATTTCCGGATCCTGTTTAAAAAGCGTCGTGACTCATTAGCATCATATAAAAAGAGAGTTTTCAAAGGTTCTTCTGGTTCCCCAAGTAACGGAAGAGACACTTTGCCATTGGAACAGCACATGCCTGCGGTATCATCTTTCCATTTTAAAGCGCTGCAAAATCGACACGCCTTGTCCATCAGTCTGATAACAACTAACCTGTGATTTTTTTAATAAATCAACGGATCATAACTGAATGCTGCGTCATTAAAAATCGACAAATTGTTTCTTTGAAAATTTTGTCGACGTTCAGCTTGGAGCTGTGCATTTGCATCTCTTCGCGCCTGTGTCTGTTCTGGTGTTTCAGATGCCCTTATAGTAGATTGACGTTCAGCTTGCTCAATGAGTCTGTGTTGAGTTTCATCAGGTGTTTCCGCGGCTCTTAAGGCGGCCTGACGTTCCGCTTGTTCGAATAGCCTTTGCTGACTTTGAGCAGGTGTTTCAGTAGCTCTTAAAGTAGATTGACGCTCTGCCTGTTAAAGACGCCTTTCCTGACTTTGAGAAGGTGTTTCGGAAGCTCTTAAAGCAGCCTGACGCTCTGTCTGTTCAAGACGCCTTTGCTGACGTTGAGAAGGTGTCTCAGATGCTCTAAAAGCAGCCTGACGCTCTGCTTGTTCTTGCCTTCTCAGTTCAGCATCTTCTAAAGATTCTAGCGATCGAGCTAATCTTTTCGCTTGTCTTTGAGAAGAAACTCTTGAAAGGCTGGACTTACGTTTGCGAGGCATTATGAAGTAAGAAAAAACCTATTTATAAAAAAACGTTAAAGTACCTAAAAGGAATTAAATTTTCAAATATTTTTTAAAAGCAAATCAAAATATCTAAAAGGAATAAATATTCCTTTTAAATATTTTTTAAAATCAAAACAACAAAACCAATTCAAGACACAACACGAATCCGAAAACGATAGTCAAAAAAAATCGAATCAACTTAAACCAAATCACAAAACAAATCGCAGAAAACCGAAATCGAAAGCAGTAGTCAATATAAATATAACCAACGAAAAAAGAAGTAAGTGTATAGGTACCGTTTACACTATCTATACTATTAATATTCCTTTGAAATATTGTTAAACAACCTAAAACAACGAAAACCAATTCACGATTCTAAATAAACAAAATCCAAAATCAAAGCCAGAGTCTAAATACGTATAAAGGAATACCAACCAAATCAACAAAACCGATCCAAGAAAATACACAAATCCGAAAATGAAAGCCAATATAAATCCATTCAACCTTAACCAAATCACAAAGCAAATAACAAACAACCGAAATCGAAAGCAGGTAGTCGAATAAGCTACGAAATAGAAACAATTTAAGCGTATAGGTACCGTATGCACTATAAGTTGACGCGCGGCTCAACGGCGGGTGTTAAGTACATGTCAGGAAACATTTCGTTACCGCGTTTTAAAAACCTAGTAACGACATCTAGCGGAATCAATTTAAACTATGTATACGTTAGTTAATAAGAACTCTCAAAAATATTTTTCTTATAATTTTGCACAATTTTTCTTATTGTAATACCGATTCATTCATAACCACATATAAGAACTGTATTCATTTCCGTTCAATAAATATTACTAAGGCTTATTAATAAGGCTTACTAAGAACTGTTTCTACCATTGTTAAGTAATAGTTAAGGGTGAAAGCGTGACAGGTGGTTATAATCACGCCTGCAACCCTTGCGGGGTAGGCAGAGCATCAACGGATTACTTAATATCGTCTGCGAGGTTATCGCCTATTCTGTGAATTACGATGCACCAAAACGTTTGAAGAAAATCAGCTGGTGAATTTTATGTTTTTTATCGCTCTCTTCCCGGTCCTGCGTGGAAAAATATAGATCCATACATTTTTTATCTTAATTTTGGTAAAAAGACATAATAATCCAGATATTCTGACCTTCTGTGTTCGTCCATCGTACCGTCGTCCGTCTTGTAGAATCACGGTGGCGCCACCTAGCTGAATTTAATTTTGCAACATATTCGATTTTCCCACGGGAATGATATGTTTTTCCGCTGAAAAAAGCCTATGTCACTCTACAGCCACCGAACTATCCCCATACAAATAATCATGCCATGCCGACGCTCTGTTGCGACGTGAAAGAAGGACAAACTTGTGCAACATATTCGATTTTCCCACGGGATTGCGATGTTTTTCCGCGGAAAAAAGTAGCCTATGTCACTCTACAGCCACCGAACTATCTCCATACAAAAATTATGCCATACCGACGCTCTGTTGCGACGTGAAAGAAGGACAAACAAACAAACAAACACACTTTCGCATTTATAATATTAAGTATGGATAAGTTTAAGCGCTGTGTTCTTGACACCATAGTACTGTAGCTTCCTGATTAATGTCTCATGTTGAACACAATCGAAGGCCTTGGAAAGGAAATGAAAGGTCATAAAACACACCCAAAGTATCCTCTGAATTCTCCCATGCACAAAAAAATATGTTTTATAAATTCGACTCCAGCATCGGTAATCGAGCGACCCCTTGTAAGACCAAATTGATTTTTATGAAGCAATTTATTTATATTTAAAAAAAAACTTCACATTATTTTAGATCAACATCTGATCTAAAATAATTTTTTCAAAAATTTTACTTAATATTGGTAGTACAGAAATTGGCCTAAAATTGGCAGGGTCTAATGTACTACCCGATTTAAATAAAGGTATGACTTTACTATGTTTCATTAGAAATTGTGTGCTTTTATTAAAAATTGTGGCTAGATAAGGTGCTATTGTATCTATTATAGATGCAATAACTTTAAAGGAAATCCGCCATAAGTCCGCCGTTTTCTTAACATCAATAATTTTAAAATATTTAACGACATATTTTTGCAATACTTTATGGAATTTAAAAGTATTTGAACAAGGTTTTACATTTTGTTTAAGCAATGATTCGGCGACAGTAGGAGAAGAATTTAATGATTTTGTTGTCAGAAAAGGAATATCAGTAAAAATTTCTCAAAAACCATAGCAACTTCTTGATCAGATTGAGTTAATTTATTGTTAATATTCAATTGAAAATCTGAGTTGCGTGGTTTGACCTTGCCCGTTTCACTATTAATTATACTCTTTTAATTTTATCTGATGCAGTTTTAATTTTGTTGCTTAAATTTTAGAATATGTTTTTACATACTCTCTAAATATAATACTATGATTATATGATCTTTCATTATAAAGATATACTTTCGGCTACTTTTATAAATTCCTACTGTCGCCCATTGATTAAATGATTTGCGACTGTTTATAGAGAAAGTTTTAGAAGTAAATATTCTATTAAATTCACAAGTTATAATTTAAAATAATGCACCATACCAATAATCAGCACTATTTTTAAATGAAAGTGATGGATAACATTGGCTGTATGATTAATGTCTTCGTCATTTGTCAGACTCACTTCAAGTAGAAATTGACGTTTCCAATGACCTTTTATTTTTGGTCATTGGACGTTTTATTCGAAAGCAAAAATCTGTGGTTTTGTTTGTTTGTTTTGTTGTTTGTGGCTGTTTTTCTACCGAAAAGGAGGAGGTTCTCAATTCGACTGTTTCTATTTTTTATGTGTGTTACCTCACTCTAACTTTATTCTGGGTGAACCGATTTCGTTGATTCTTTTTTTTATTTGAAAGCTGGTGCTTCTCATACAGTCCGACTATTTTCAGAGACAGGCCTGATCCCTAACGACATGGGAAATAGGCTGACTAGTTCTCATCTTTCAGTGTTAATTTTTTTGCCGTCAATAGATGAAAGTCAAAGAAAAGTAATGTAGTTTAAAATTCAATAAATAAAGAAGACAGTTTCTTTTTGTATGGAGAATGGGCCCACCACGAATTTTAGAGAAACTTAATGAAATATATGTCGATTTATTCCTTATAATCTATAGATTACAAAGTTAATATTAGTTCTATTGCATCTAACGGGAATTTTGAGAAATTAAAAATTAAAATATGAATATCACAATAACCTTAAAACAAACTAAAAGCGATTTTCTAGTAGTTTTCACCGATAATGTGAGTTAGAATAGTGTATATAGAATAGAATATCTTAATAATTAATAGTATTAAACAAAGTTGTAGGTACATTCAGCAATTATAGGTTCTT
Organism: Parnassius orleans; assembly: GCA_029286625.1. NCBI lineage: Eukaryota > Metazoa > Arthropoda > Insecta > Lepidoptera > Papilionidae > Parnassius > Parnassius orleans. The sequence continues at coordinate 3,424,577 of JAGSMP010000084.1, read as the reverse complement.
TAAGATTGATGGAAAATCCTTTTAGCAGTTCCGGCAAAACAGTGCACAGACAAACAAACGTGGTGTGGAGACTATTTTTTACAGGTATTAATTGATTAGTGAATATACATCACAAACACCATTACAGTAATTAAATAAATATGATTAAAGCCAAGATGAATAACGGATAATATGTCTATTTATAATATTAACTTTAAATGCTATATAGTAAAAATGCTGTTTTGAACTGGTTGTATAAGGACAAAACACAAAGTAAAATGCCACTGCATATATTGTTGTAATTATTTCCAAAGTAGTATATTAATAGTGGAACAGACAGACAGACAGGTACGGTGTCAATACTTTGTTTTAATATGTTTTGGTTGATTAGTAAAGGTGCAGTGTGTAAACTTTGTTTTAAAATATATTAACTGATTGGTTATCATACCCCAAACACCATTAAATCCAAAATGACTAGGTAATATCATGTTTATCTATGTTATTACACACTGATAAATATGAAGTAAGATGTTTTAAACTGGTTGTGTAAGGATAACAAAAACACATGTATAATTTAATTATATTTATTATTGTCAGTCATTATCATTTCAAATGATTTTTTCAAAATAACTTGATAATAACATGGCCATTTATGATATTGTTAGGAATCAGAAAAATATTTTGAATGTTATGAGATATGATATAAGACTGTTGTATTCAATAGCCATATACTTTTTTGTCTCTGCCTACGAGCAGCTCTGCAAGATTTCAGCCTATAAGACATACACATTTATTCTATACACACCTGAAAAAAGTTAATGAATATTGTAGTGTCTATACTAAATAATAATTCTTATCAATATATTATTTTTCCTATATTTATTGCAATCTAAATAGTGTGTGGGGTCTATGTTTATGTTTGTATTGATTTACATTTCGAACACTATAAAGCAAAAAAATACACGTCCACGTATGATATGTTAGGAATCAGAAGGACATTTTCAATAATAAGAGATATGAGATAAGACTATATATATATATATATATATATATATATATATATATATATATATAGGCTGTATATATATATACTATACTTCAATGTCAATAAACTACATTTCCATATTTCTGTCAGTATTTTGTTGTCTCTGCCTGTATGTTAAATAAATAAGAAATTATTATTAAATATACACCATTAATCAGCTCCATATGATCAAATACACAAATAGTAATTATGGATTTACATCAACAATATTTGTAAAAGTTGTCTGATTTCTTATTTTCACTAGTTTCATGTAGGGGAAAAGGATATTATTTTTATATTAATTATCTGATAGTAGATGACAAAAAAATATTCCTTTCTGCAGAGTTAACAACACATCAGTCTAAGGATAATACAAGCATCTGATCAACAAGGATATAACCATTACACAAGTAACAATGGCTTAACTAAGTTACAATACTTGTGCAAACTGTATATTTGCTTCTAGTACAAGTAATAACTACTTATTTACACATAAATATATGTACTATCTATACTGTCTGTCTACTATGGCTGGCATAAATTCAGGATCCATGTTTGATGCCATTTGGTATTGTCAAGTTTATGGAACAACTTGCTGAATACTTAAGGTATTTATACCTAAATGCAGTTAAATGAATCGCTCTTCGAAGCCGATGAAGCTATATTAAATAGAGAAGCTTCCTTAAATCCCTCGACCCATAGATTCTAATTTTCTTATAACATACACAAAAACTTCATTTATGTAATTATTCTATCTATTATTTAATTTAGATTTTACTAATAACATAAAACTTTAATACTTTGTAACTTTTGTCATTTTTTTTAGGTAATTCATCATAAATTATAGATCTTATTTAGATTTTCCAAAATTCTAGGTGTAAAAGTAAACTCTTGTATTACATACATACCTTAGAGAGTAATTGTGTTCTGTGATACATACTCTTATATTAATTAACTAAACACATTAGTTTTCATTTTCCAATTTTGAATGTCATTGGTAACTTTACCATGCGACCACAAAAAAAATAAAAAGGAAAAATAGATATTATCCATATTATGTTAAACACTTGTGCATCGATGAGACGATTTTTATTTTATTGTCTTGTAAACAAACAAGTATAAACTTTTTTGCTATTAACAAATTTTGTTAGTTTGCTACCAAAAATTATTTTAAAGTATATAACAATTAACCACAGACTTTATTCTTACAGTAGTGATGCAACTCGAACTCTATTTTCACTCGATTCAATCGAGTGAATCTGTGTAACTCGGTACTCGAGTGAAAATAAATTTTACTCGAGTCCGCTTGCACTCGAGTTACTGAGTCAACTCGATGCACCGTGTGGATTCGGAGAGCGCTAGATAGATGTCAGTTCACTAATTCATTAATTCTATCATCTAATCAACTAATTCACATAGTATAAGGCACCGGGGTGACGTCACTGGTTACATCCAAATTCAAACTTGAACTCAAATATGAACTTAATTTGATTTATAATATCGTGATTGTGCTATCACTGTTATTTTTTGTTACTTCGTATAAGTAGTGCATAACATAAAAGGTGATTAAATCACCTTTAATTAAATTTTAAATATACTTGTTTGTTTAAAGTATGAATGATAACAATGAAACAACAAAGCAAAAATCGTCAGTGTGGCATTATTTTGAAAAATGGAAGCATTTGTAAGATATGCGAAAAGCAGTTCATAGATTTTGAAATACTACACATGTCTGTAGTAAATAAAAAACATGGAAATACTACAAATAAATAAATAATACATATTTGTATCTGATTTCATATTGCCACATAATACTTATTTAATAAAGGTACCTATTTAAAAATGCTTTAACTAAGGTAATCGCTATTCTCAACTCGAGTGATAAACTTCAATCGATGCAGGGGCTGTAAATAGTTAATTCGCATAACTCTAAATCTCGAGTACAACTACAGTGACATGATAAAACCCGAGTGACTCGATTCACAAAATTCTACTCGTGTCGCATCTTTATTTTACGGTCAATGCAGTGTCTGTCTACAATTTAGTGATGAACTCGACTTACTAATTCGAACAATTTATTGATATATTATGTAATATCAATAAGCTGATTAAGTATAATACGTGATAGTTAAATTATTAATAACATTAACTATACGCTACGTCATAAAGTTAGACTGATATTATTTTATGAAAATTGTCTATACGCAAACCAATAAAATATAACTACCTATTAAGTTAAGTAATAATAATTTATCTTGGATGGAGGAACAAATATAAAAATAATTTGTAACAAACTGCACAGCTTCGTTCCGCCAATTCGAGTTGCGCAACTCGAGTACTATTCGAGTTACGTGAATTTCAACTCAAGTTACTCGACCCGAGTTTCTTCCGAGTTGGCACATCTCTACTACATTTTTTTTAATATTACATTATCTGAACCAATGACATGAACACAAATATCAAAACAACTCTTTTTTTCCAGATTTCTTGATTCCGTTTAGATTTTCATAAAATCTTTATGCTATTTACAATAATAAATTGGTATCTTTTTTTTGTATATTGATTGCATATTGATTGAGGCTCGCGAAAATTTCTAGTGGGCCCAAAAACGATTGACTCCTTTAAGAAATATTTTTCTTTTAGAATTTTATTCATTTTATTTGTTGTATAATTTCATTGTTTAAATTTACCAAGAATACATAATTTCGCACATCGCAGTCTCTGTCTCATCTATTTAACGAAAAGCCTAGAACTTTTCTTCGATTAATCGAAATAATTATTGTGAAAATCGATTAATTGTTATCAGCACAATTGAAATAATCGATTATCAAATAATCGATTATTTCGCCATCGATTACCATCCCTAGACCAAGAAATCAACTGACGAATCCAACTTGGCTGGATAACGTTCGGGAAATTGCGACAAATCTTCTTATCCGATATAGCTCAGAGCCTAAATACAAAAATGTACAACCAGTGAGTGTTGTCAGTGATAATTTAAGAACCGGAAAGTGATCCTTCACTGCTGGCCATATGATTAAGTTAGGAGTCACTCAGCGAGCGATGGAGCGGGCTATGCTGAGAATTTCTCAAACAAGAGTTACTAATATTACCCAGCGGATCAGTGAACTAGGGTAAAAATGAGTTGGCAATATAGTTCGAAAAATTGACAACCGATGTGGAAGAAATGTTTTCGAGTGGCAGCCTCATATTTGAAAGCGCAGGGCATGGACGCATAAAAAACCCTTTTTTTATACGTCAATGGCGCAGGACTTGGCTTCTCCCCGCTGCCGAGTGACGACACAATAAGATATGCAGGTCGATGTATGCAGGTGGCTCAGAACCGTAATTTGTGGCAATATATCGGCTTCTTCCATAGATTGCCACAATATTTTGATATTCTTTTGGCATTCTCTCCCAGTCAACCCGGGGCGTGTAGAAAATAATGTGACAGGTGCCAAATATAATAATGCCTTTTTCCGCGACTTCGTCCGCGTAGAAGAAAATGGTCCTAATAGGATTTTTAATTGGTTTTTTACGTTATTAATTTTGTTATAACAAATAAATTATTATGTTAAAAAGTTTGAATACTTATAAAATATAACAATCTTTATTATAGTGGGATTTAAAGGTTAAATAAGCATAAAAATAAAATAAAATTTTGTTATAATTTATGAACACGAAGCTCGGCCTGGTGAAAGTGAAACTTTTTGCAACTAAATTGAAATACGAGTACTACACCTACCGCAGTATTTTTTTATAAACAATATTTTTGTTTTTCCTTCGAATGCTAGAATCACCAGGCTACTCTGGAGTATGCCACATACAACTGACCGTGGGAGAAGTAGCTTTCTCTCAAGTCTACTCCCGCTACCTTAAGAGTTTGACCTTGAGCTTTGTTTATGGTTATGGCGATACTTTGATGACTTTGATAGGAAACTGCACTCTCTTGAATTCAAAGGGGTAATTTGATGGTGTTAGGGGAATCCTAGAAATAAATACAGACTCTCCTCGAGAACAACCTGTCAGTATAGTTGCCTCGATTATATTGCAATGCAATGTTTTCACTTGCAATCTGGTGCCATTGCATATTTTGGTGGATTTATATTGCGCAGCAACATAATTGGCGCGCCAACTCTCAATTTTAATATGTGAGTTGTGATTCATGCTTTAGTGTATTCAGGAACTCGACCGGTTATATTGATGTTCGACCCCTTCGAATGATCTCAAAAGTATTTCATTTATGATTGATTTATGTTCGTTTTTTGGTGTTAGGATGGCACGCTCGCATAACCATTCTGCAGGTTTATCGTGAATATTATTAATGTTTGGGTAAATTTTAGCTTTAAGCTGTTCTACAGTGGAAACAATTGTACCTAACCCTGCAGGGAGAATTATATTATTATCCAGTTTCGGGAAATCACCATTTCCTATTTTAAGCAACAGTTCTGAGAACTGTCCGGTAGTAACATCTCCCCTAAGATGGATATTTTTGGTAAGTCTCAGTTTTGTCACTGAAGGCCACAAATGACCGCTTTACGCACGCTTTAACTTCGTCCGCTCGCGTTCCTCTGGGCACCACTGGTAAAGTCTGCTGGAAATCGCCCGCTAACAATACAGTAACTCCTCCCATTTAACAATTACTATTCCTAATATCTTGTAAAGATCTATTTAGGGCTTCGAAAACTCCTTTATGAGCCACAGTACTCTCATCCCAAACAATTAATTTCGTTTTGCGGAGTACTTCTGCCATATTACTTTGTTTGGGTATATTGCAGAGTAGGGTTTCGTTTTGTATCAAACCGAGAGGAAGTATAAACGCGGAGTGTGCAGTTTTAACTCCTTCTAGCAGAGTGGCAGCAATTCCGGAGGATGCGACCGCTAAGGCGATATCACGATTGCTTCTCACTTTGGTCAACAGTAAATTTAATATAAAAGTCTTGCCTGTCTTGCCAGGAGCATCAAAAAAAAAGATATCACCTACACCTGCATCGATACTGGAAAGTATTTTATTATAGATATGTCTTTGTTTATTGGTTAGAGAGCCTTCCCTACTTGACACCAGTTCTGCTAAGGAATTGACATCGTAACTTGTTTTCTTCAGGTAGTCCCGGTTATTGTGTAAGCCTTCAGACCCTTGAGGCTGAGGCAACCCGTATTGCTGTAGGCTTTGTCCTCCTAATACTAATACAGCTTCTCCAATTGTGACCAGACATTTATTGTAGATTTCATCTGCTAGATGTTCATCTATAATGCCAGAAAGTCTTTCCACTCGTCGCTTGTAGTCTTCTGATAGGCTATCCCTGTATTTTATCCAAAGTCTTAGTGCGTCTGTAAACTGACAGAATGCCAGCATTATTCTTTAGTTCACGTTTTTGGAGGGCTATTAAATTTGTCGGCGAGGTTATCGGAATTAAAATAGACTCGTTGGCCATTTTCAAGGTGGACAGCTAAGTATGACTGCGGGAAACCTTTCATGTATGGAAAACCCTGAAATCCTCCAAAATGCCTCCGAACTACTTAAATAACGCCCACTGTCATATAATTTGACTTTGTCCTTTTTGATTACTAGCACAAAAACCGCCTGATCACTGCCCTTATTAATGTACTTACAAATGTACTTTATCGATTTAACAGAAATGCAAAATTCTACATTATTAATATGTGCCTTAAGTGTTCGTGACAGAACCTTACTATAGGGGACCACCCACCTATTGTCTACTTCAATGTCTTTTAATTTAAGTGTAAAGCCACCGTCGGCCGGAGATCGTCTCCTGTACTGTGGGTAACCATCGTCACCTGTCTGTGTATCTCTCAAAAATTATCTGGGATATTTTTTGCTACATTTATTAACTTTCATGCAGGGAGAATTATTATTAAGGTTCACATATGGACCGTGTATCATATTTTTCCTTTGGTTAGAAATGCCATTATTTTCTTAACTTTGAAGTGAAAAACCCTGGCTATTATGTCACGTCTATCATAACATTTTTGCCCAGGCAAAAGCATTTCCGTGATTTCATCCCATCGAGGATTGCAAGTAAATGTTATAAACAGATCGGGACGACCGTAGTGGCGCACATACGTCATGGCGTCTTGTGTCCGCTCATACATACGAGTATAGCGTGGGCCTCCAGTAAAAGAAGAAGAAGGCAGCACCACCTTTTGACCCAGCTGATCAGCATCAACGTCCTGTCTCCCTATCGCATCTTGCAAGTGTATATAACTGTCCGCTCTAAGCTGGTACCCGATATGTCTCACTGCCGACAGGTGTATGGTCAAGTTAAGGTGGCTGCAAAACACGTTGACTTTCAAAGAATAGTTTGGCGCGATAATCCCACTGCAGAAATAAAAGATTATAGACTTTGAGAGTAGCTTTTGGTCTGTCTTGCGCACCGTACTTAGCGGTCAAAGCTTTGCAACAAGTTGCTGTAGATGAAGGACATAATTATCCATTAGCTGCAGGCAGAGTCAAAACAGACTTTTACGTCGATGATCTCATGACAGGTTGTCAGTCTGAAACAGAAGCAATTATAGTGTGTGAGCAGATAAATTCATTAATGGAGAAAGGCGGTTTCAAGTTACAGAAATGGCCAAGCAATAAGGAGGAGTTGCTTACATCATTAAAGGAAAATGAAGGAAAGGGAAATGGTAAGGAAATTAAGGAAGATGATATAACCAAAATACTTGGACTTGCATGGAATCGTCGAAGTGATGAGTATGATTACACAGTACGGCTCTCATCTGAATCCTCCTTACCTGACACTAAAAGAAAAATCATTGCCGAAATCTGCCGCTTATATGATCCTCTTGGGTTAATATCACCATGTATTATTACTGCAAAGGTGTTTATTCAGAAACTGTGGCTAACCGGACTGGAATGGGATGAGAAATTACCAAATGAGCTATTGTGTGAATGGGAGAGTTATCGAAATGAGTTGCGTGAAGTAGTCAGGTTTCATATACCGAGATGGGTTGAAAATTCTAAAAGTGACTGAAGTCCTTCATATAAATAAGTCAGATATACTTCCCTGGACTGACTCAACGATAGTTTTGGCTTGGTTGAGCGATCATCTAAGCCGATGGAAAACTTTTGTGGCCAATCGGACTTCAGAAATACTAACACTTTTAGATTCATCCCAATGGTCATATGTTAATTCAAGGTGCAATCCTGCCGATTACGCCTCACGGGGAGTAAAACGGGCAGAGTTTATAGATGACAAGTTGTGGAAGCACGGTCCAAGCTGGTTACTTAATAAAACAATAGAGTACGCGAAACCAACTTCCATATGTACTAAATTGGAAACAAAAACCATAAAAACACACGTTACTTCCGTTACCAATGAAAATGATGATAATTTATTCATTAAATTTTCATCATTACGGAAGCTAGTGAGGGTTGTAGCGTTTTGTCGTAGATTTCTTCGATTGAGGGATCTTAACACATCAAAAGAAAAACCTTTGCCATATCTATCAGCTAAAGAAATACAAGATTCGCTTACTTGTTGCATACGGCAGCATCAATTTCGTTCGTTCCCTGAGGAGATTAAAAATGTCTTGAAATCCCAAAATGTTCACAAGAAAAGCAAACTCGCTTCGCTTAACCCATTTATTGACAAATATGGTATATTAAGAGTCGGAGGACGAATTGAAAATTCAAATTTATCTGATGATAGCAAGCATCCCATCATAATTGCAGGAGAATCACATCTTGCAAAACTTATAGTAGCCGATGCACATGGAAAAACCATGCATGGGGGACAACAATTGACTTGTAGTTATGTGAAAACTAAGTATTGGGTGACTAGAATAAAGAATTTGGTTACAAATCACATACACCATTGTGTTCCATGTATTAGAAATGCAGCTACTTTTCGGACTCAGTTGATGGGACAGTTGCCAGCTTGTCGAGCAAGCCATTTATGAGTGCCGGTGTAGACTACGCAGTTCTGATAAACATTCGTGTCTCCAAAGGTAGAGGCCACAAGTCCTATAAAGGCTATATCTGCCTCTTCATTTGTATGGCCACACGAGCAGTTCATATCGAAGCCGTATCGGATCTTACCACGGAAGGATTTTTGGCTGCCTTTAAACGTTTCGTTGCGCGGAGGGGTCGCTGTAACCACATATGGAGCGATAACGGAACTAATTTTATTGGGGCATCACGAGAACTCAAGCGGTTGTTTTCAAACGAACGGTCTTCATTTTTGAATGAAGTTTCTTCTTCATTAGCTAATAACGGGACCGAATGGCATTTTATTCCCCTCATGCTCCAATTTCGGAGGGTTGTGGGAAGCAGGGATTAAAAGCACAAAACATCATCTCCGCAGAGTGATAGGTGATTCTACTCTCACTTACGAGGAATTAGCTACGGTGCTAGCTCAAATCGAGGCATGCCTCAATTCCCGGCCCTTAACAGTGGTAAGTTCAAGCCCAGACGATAGTGTTCCATTAACACCAGGTCATTTTTTAATAGGTGAACCATTGCTAACTGCTCCTGATTATAACTTCGAACAGCTTTCGATAGGCAACTTACGTCGTTGGCAATTGACACAACGAATGCTACAAACCTTTTGGAAGAGATGGTCCACTGAATACCTCACCCATTTCTTCCAAAGGCACAAATGGAACACCAAAACTTCAGAGTTGAAAGTAGGTGATATTGTTCTGGTACGTAAGGACAATTTACTACCCGCTAAATGGCTTTATGGTAAGGTAGTGGATGTTCATCCTGGTAGGGACAATCTTACATGGGTAGTAACATTACGTTGTAAGGATTCTTTAATACAACGTCCAACTTCGAAGCTTTGTCCTTTACCTATACGAGGGCGACACTGAAAGTTTTTAGAACTGGCCACTTGTAAACGATATAATAAAAAAATAAGTTCAAATTTTGAAAATGGAACTCGTTGCCAATATTATTATGTATGTATTTTATTAATTTGTCATTTTTTTACGATTTGGCGGCAAATTGAAAATTGTCTGTGTCACGTCAGCATGAATTTAACGCGAGAAAATTTTCGTACAATGATTTTTTATGACTTTTGATGTCATTTAAGTCAACAAGAAAGTTATGATAGACTTCGATTGGCCTTTCACGATGAATGTTTCTACGTGGTAGAGCCATGCTGCAGCTATATTTATAATATAGTTGTAGCACGAATGGGTCGGCTCGGCCGGGGAAGGACCACGCTCTCACAGAATTCCAGCGTAAAATAGCAGCTTAATGCTGCTGTGTTTCGCATAGTGAGTGTAGAGAAACGGAGACCCTTTTTACTGGAAAAGAGGCATTCCATCTTAGTCTGCAAGGCTGACAACAACGAGTCACAAACGAGGATAGATGTAGATGTCTATGGGCCACAGCAAGCACTTACCATCAGGTGGACTGTATGCTCGTTTATCACCCTATTTCTATTTAAAAAAAGTCCCATCTCGTGCCACTGTTTACAACTGGTTTAATGAGTTTAAACATGGTCGCACTAATCTCACCGATGATCTGCGTGAGGGACCGCCTTCTACGGCGACGACTGAAGATAACACCAGTGTTGTGCGGCGTATGATAGAGACTGACAAAAGAGTGACTTATCAGCAGATTCGGACAAGCTTAGGCATTGGTATGAGTCAAGTGCACAAAATCCTCCATGAACATTTAGCGGTTAGGAAGCTTTGTGCCCGGCGGATACCTCATAATTTGACAGAGGCTTTAAAACTCCGTCGTGTTGATTGGTGTCGTGAAATGGTTCAAAAATTTAACGGAGGTGACTCAAATGCTGTGTTCGACATACTTACGGGTGACGAAAGCTGGACTTATTGTTATGATCCTGAAACTAGGATACAGTAAGCTGTCTGGGTGTTTCCTTCCGAGTAGTTGCCAACTAAAGTGAAGAGAGGTCGAAGCGTGGGAAAAAAGATGGTGGCCTCGTTCTTCGCAAGGACAGGTCATTACGCAACAATCGTTTGAGAGGATCGAAAAACAGTTACTGCAGAGTGGTACACTAACAATTGTTTGCCACTTGTCTTGGAAAAAGTTCGGGAGAAACGACCTCACAGTAGGATTCTGCTTCACCACGACAACGCCTCGTCGCACACCGCCAAGCAACAATCGACTACTTGGCGACGTCAGACGTGGAATTACTGGGTCACCCGCCCTATAGCCCCGACCTCGCACCTTGCGATTTTTATTTATTTTCGAAAATAAAAGAAAAACTTCGAGGAAAACGTTTTATGGACGCCGAGGAAGCAGTGGCTGCGTTTCAAAATGCCGTCGAAGGGACCCCTAAGGACGAGTGGGCAAAGTGCTTTTCTCAGTGGTTCCATCGGATGCAGCGATGTATTGATGTAAATGGATACTATTTTGAAAAAATATAATAAAACTAACAACTTGCTACTTTGTTCAGTTTTTGATTTTCTAAGAACTTTCAGTGTCACCCTCGTAAAATATAACTATGATCAACATAAATCAAATTGTTAAAATTCAATTTTATACTGTTCAATTAAATATATTGTGTTTGCTGAGTTTGTTGTCTAATATTTTATGTTCTTCTTTTGTTAGTAAAATTTCATGTTTGAATCGTTAGAAATAATTCCTTGAAGGTGAAAGGTTGTATGATTTGGGAATTCGCCTTTGCTTTGTTGTTTTAATTTTTATGTGTAAAACTTTTTTTTGTTTTGTTAAGTCGTAATGTAATACTTGAAGCATATAAGTATTTCTTTCATATTTTATTTAAATTAATTCAATACAAACTTAATTCAGTTTACCTTTCCAAATAGTATAAATATGCGACTTTTATACAATTTGAAGGACTACTTAGTCTTTGGTGGGCGGTATGTCTAAGATCGTAAACAAACATGTTATAAATGTATCCTATAAACAGCAATATAGATGTCGCTACACATTTTTACATCACGATATGGTTATACTATTGAAAAATGTATATAGGGTTTACTAACTATATTGAATAAAGTGTCTATACGTTTCGGAGCATTGAGTTTTCATGACTCCCTGGCTTTGTTAACCTACAAGGAAACAGGAACCAACATCTCGACAAGTTAGTATTGCCTTCAATAAGATGTTCATAACCAATATCCTAAGGAAACCTCAAAATACTAATTGCGAATACGATTTCGATATGTTACTTATGAAACCAGACGATTGTCGTATTTTTAATACACCATCACTGCAACCTGACGATGTTACTGCCCCTGTGTTAACGGTAGGAACAAATAATTAACGATTTGATTTACCAGAAAAAAATGGCTTAGTCTGTCTCGGGATATTTGTATAGAAAATGTTGTCTAAAACACCACAAATGTGAGAAAATAAAATTGTACGTTAATAGATCTGAACAACCTATAAATATAGGAAAAGATTCTTTTTTCAGTCATTACAAGGATTTTAATGAAGATAGTGTTCAATCGGGTTTTTCAATAATACTTCCTGACAATTTTATCACATTTACGTGAGCAAAAATTTCGAGAATATTGAACTAGAAAGAAACATTGTATATATTGTTAGTAAAATATTAAAACGTGTGCAAGATTGTATATTTGTTATGCAATGTGAGTGTTTTCCAATAAATTATTTAAAAAAAAAGCCACAAGAAATTGTTGAAGAACAAAATTTATAAAAGTAGTTTGTAAAAAATATTATATCTTAAGTATATAATAAACAAGGTCTCTAAATTACCAAGTTAAAATATTTAATTAGACAAAAACTGTATTAAAAGGGTTATCTTTAATCTTCTATATATATATAAAAGGCAAACCCGACTGACTCATCTATCAACGCACAGCCGAAACAACTGAACGGATTTCGCTGAAATTTGGCATATCGACTGTGATAATGACTTAGGCACCTGCTAAGAAAGGATTTTTGAAAATTCGCCCTTTTGAAATTTGTATGGAAGTCCGTCATTTTTAGAGCTAGAAGCCGGAAACTTTGTTTTTAGGTTAATAATTAAAAATAAACAATTACGTGTCCTAGGGTTTTTGAAAATTCAACACATAAGGGGGTGAAAAAGGGGTTGAAAGTTTGTATGGGGAAATAAGATTAGTTAAACTATTTTATTCGAAACTTCACAGGAGTACAAATGAGTAAACAAGGGTTTCAGACTCTTTCAGAATTCAACCCTTAAAAGGTGGAAAAGGGGTGACAAATTCTGAAAATCAACATGGGTATCGTTTTTATGATTTATCGGGTCGCTGATTACGGAAACAACAACTATTTCAAAATTCAACGTAGTAAACGGGAAATACCGTCTACTATCATCCCCTGTGGGGGTACTATGTGGTTGAAATGCCAATATGGGTGTCGTTTTATGGTTTTTTGGGAAGTTAATTACGAAAATGGCATCGATTATGGTTTGAAACCAACATGGATGGAAGGATGGATGGATGTATGTTTGTATGTAAAAATCATCATGGGTTGGGTGAATTGGGTGTCATTTTTAAGGTTTTTGGGTCGTAAATAACGTAAATGATATTAATAAATATTTTAAACTTAATTTATTAGAATAGAATAGAATATACTTTTATTGCACAAAAACATAAAACAAAATAGACAAGAAGATTTGTACAAAGAATTTGCAAAAAATTACACCTGAACAAAAAACTACTAATTTAAAAATTAAAAATAAATAATTTCAAAAATCAAAAACCCGACTGCAAAAAAGACTATTTTAAAGTAATGCACTAAAACGACCGAAACAAGATTGAGAATAGAAAACAAAATTAAAATAAACTATTAGGTCCTTACATATGAAATTAGCGTTTTGTCGTACTGACCACTTTGATCTGAAATATTTCCTTCTTGGTTAAGAATTCCAAATTCAAATTTATAAATTCATTTAGCTGGTACATTTGAGTTTTGAAAACAGTCATTCATTTGTTTTTTCCTCATTTTTTTTTCTTTGGCGTCGCTTATTACCGTACAATGGAAAACATGAAATATCGGTATATTTACAGTACAAGTTCTACCTTGGCACCAGTGCTGCAGAAACAGCTCGAAGGATTATTGATGTGTACGGCGCTGGTGTCGCAAAAGAAAGCACGGTACGTTTTTGGTTTCAACGTTTTCGTTCTGGAAATTTAGACCTTCAGAACCAACCCCGTGGACGGCCGGAGACCAAAGTGAAAAATGAAGAATTAAAGGCTATTGTGGAAGCAGATCCATCACAAAGCACTTCAGAGATAGCTGCAGGCTTCGGGGTAAGCGATAAAACTGTATTAATCCACTTGAAGCAAATCGGGAAAATAAAAAAACTTGAACGATGGGTACCTCATAAATTGAGTGAATCGAACTTGCAAACACGCGTCGACTTCTGTATTACTTTGCTCAACCGACACAATAATGAAGGGATTTTGAATCCAATCATTACTTGTGATGAAAAGTGGATACTGTACGATAATCGGAAGCGCTCGTGGCAATGGCTGAACCCTGGAGACCCAGCCAAATCCTGCCCTAAACGAAAATTAACTCAGAAAAAGTTACTTGTGAGTGTCTGGTGGACTAGCGCCGGTGTCGTTCACTACAGCTTTCTAAAATCTGGCCAAACAATTACGGCAGATATCTATTGTCAGCAACTGCAAACTATGAAGGAAGAACTAGCTGCTAAGCAACCGAGATCGGTCAATCGTTCTAGGCCACTGCTGCTTCACGACAACGCAAGACCACACACTGCACAACAAACAACCACTAAGTTAGATGAGCTACAATTGGAATGTCTGCGACATCCACCGTACTCCTCGGACCTTGCTCCAACAGATTACCATTTTTTCCGGAATTTGGACAAATTCTAACAAAGAAAAAAATTCAACTCCGATGCGGCAGTCTAAACCACCTTCAAAGAGTTTATTGATTCTCGCCCCCATGTTTTTTAGTAAAGGGATCAATGAACTACCTATGAGATAGCAAAAGTGCATAGATAACAACGATGTATACTTTGATTAATTAAATACATTTTACAAAAAAAACATTGACTTTATGTTCCTCCCGTACAAAACGCTAATTTCATATTACGTAAGTAGAGTATACTTTGTTTATATTACGTAAGAACCTAATATAAACAAAGTAAAGTCTACTTTGGTTTAACAGACTATATTATGAGCTGAAAGCCTAAGTAAAATACCCTTATTAAGTTTAGTAGCAAGCGGAACCCATTAATTTTCTTTCGGTTTATAATTTGCAATTGGGTTCCGCCTGATGGTGGTGCGTTCACAAATTGTTAGATTTGTGGTAAATGATTGGCCTAGGTTTTCAGTTATGACCCACGACAGAAATGGCGATAATTATTCAACAGCAAATAAATATTCAGCCGATATGTTAAAAAATGAAACTTACGGTGGAATTGGTAACTGCAGGATTAATATTTCCGTTTCGGTTTGAAGTATATCGAAACCGTCTGCTATACACAGAGTCCGGAACAGATATCTGTCCAGTAAGGTGATTACGATTTAGCCATGATTTATCTAATGGACATTTTGACGCCTTGTTGCGAAGAAAATTACACAGCGTCGCATGGAGGTACCTGTCGAAGAGCGTGATGCTTTTTCAGAGCTTGACCATTTAACTGTTACATCTTTTGTAAACAGTGAAATATCATCTGCAACCAGCGGAACAGATCAATCTGTATCATCGACATCAAAATATGAAAAAAAGGAAAAATAAACGAAGATCGCGATTTACTAATTACACAAGAAAAAGTCAATTAAAAAGTGCATAAGAAAGATATAGGCAGAACAAGCCAGATTCAAATCGTAAAGCTGTGTCCGCTTATCAGAAAAAAATTCCGATGTACACAGGCAAGCTGTTGCAAATTATCAAACTGCGAATCCACAAGTGCATAGAGCAATTCAGTCACGGTATGAGGAAAACATTACACTGCGTTTATGGAAAAACAAGGTCCATTCCCCTATGGAGTATGACCCCTGATATTGCTTATAGAACTGACAGCAGTGTAGCCTTGGGTTCTATGACATACAAGTGTCAGTGGTGTAATGCGCTGAAATGGAAGGATGAGACACTTGGTATGTGTTGCAGTGCTGGAAAAGTGCAACTTGATCGGTTGAAACAACTGCCTGAACCACTCTTTAGTTTGATTAATGATCTACACCCAGATCATGACTATTTTATGGGTAATATTCGTAAATATAATGCCTGTTTCCAGATGACTTCCTTTGGTGGTGAACAGGTAACAGCAGATGGTTTTTCACCGACTTTTAAAGTACAAGGCCAGGACTACCATTTAATTGGAAGTATATTACCAGAAGCCGAACATGACGCTCAGTACCTTCAAATATATTTTGTAGGTGAAGATGATCGAGAAGCAAAGATTCGATGTTCTAAATTTCCTAACTTAAAGCCAAAGTTAATCAAACAATTGCAGAATATGCTGCATCAAGTGAACCTGTATATAAAAGATCTGAAAAGTGCCATTAATAAAGCCCCTCCTTCAGAGTTATACAAAGTTGTCATACATGCTGATAAAAAACACCAGAAGAACATAGAGGTAGGTACAATGCACCAACTACAAATGAAGTGGCTTTAGTGGTAGTGGATCAACAATTTGATCGAAGGGACATCATCCTCGAGAGCCGAAGTAATTCACTTCAGCGTATTAGTGAGATACATCGAGCGTATGATGCGCTACAGTATCCATTAATGTTTTGCTGGGGGGATGATGGGTATTCAATCAATATACCACAACGTGATCCCACAACTAAGTTACCGCTTAATAAAACTGTCTGTTCTGCAAGTTTCTATTCGTATAGAATAATGATTAAAGAAGGAGAACATGAATGATTAAAGGTGGGTGTTGTAACGGTTTTGCTGGCTGGAGATTTTAGACAGACTCTACCAGTAGTGCCAAAAGGAACTAGAGCAGATGAAGTTAAGGCGTGTCTTAAGAGATCCACTTTATGGCCTCTAATTAAAATCCTCAAGCTCTCGAAAAATATGCGGGTACACTCAGGAGGAAAAGTGTCTGCTAGCGAATTTGCGAATCTCCTACTTGAAATCGGCAACGGTGATTACCCGATAAATGACGGAATGATAACCATCCCTGATAATTTGTGCACAGTTGTATTTACGTTACAGGAGTTAATATTCAAAATTTACCCAGATATTGCTCATATCCACGATAAGCTAATGGAATGGTTGTGTGAACGTGCCATACTAATCCCGAAAAACAACCAAGCAGCGGCAATTAGGTGAAATTGAAAACCTCCTCAACTATGCAACGAAATCAGACTAAAAGTAAAAACGTTACATCGCAATGTAGTTGAAGCCACAATTATAACTGGATGTGCGCAAGGGGAAACTGTATTTGTACCTAGAATTCCCTTAATCCCGAATGATCTTCCCTTAGAATTCAAACGAATACAGTTTCCCCTCAAAGTCTGCTTTGCAATGACCATAAACAAATCACCAGGGCACACATTGAAATTTGCGGGTATAGACTTGAGAGAATTTTTTTTCACACGGGCAATTATGACTTGCTCACGCGTAAGCTCGCCCAGTAGTCTGATAATTTTGGCACACAGTAATAGGTTAGCAATAAATGTGGTGTATAAAGAAGTTTTGTAGTTTACTAGCTTTTACCCGCGACATCCAGTTATAATTGTGGCTTGTACCAGCAGACTCTTTTTAACACATGGGCGCGATATAACCGAACTCCACGCGGACGAAGTCGCGGGCAAAAGCTAGTCTATTATAAAGCTGATAAACGGTTTGTTCATTTTACTTTATCCTCCTTTGCCAACCTTACCAAAATATGTACAAAATTTGACAGCTCCTTAGAGCTTTGCCTCTGTACAGTTTCTTTACTCATGTGGTATAAGGTAAGTTGTTCATTCAAATAATCCAAGAACAAATAAAACTGAAATTTCGAATTCTAATCCGATTTAAATATTCTTTTATATTTGACACTCCAATTTTAAAGAGTATTGCATTGCACCAAGCTTTTATGTGCGTTCAACGTTTTGAGTTTTCAAACATGCGTCAAAATAAAATATAATTTAAATCAAAAGCACTAAGGAGTATTGATATCAACTTCGATGCAAATCACCCCCAAAATAACTTTCTTCCCCTTTTTAACCCCGTTAGGCGTTGAGTTTCAAAAAAATACGAAACACGTCTTCCATCAATTCCGTTAAAGAATATTTATGCAAAATTTGAAGCAGATTGGACCAAGGAATCACGTTGTCCCATACAAATTTTGGCCCCGTTTTTTACCTCCATAGGGGTAGAATTTCGAAAAATCCTTTCTTATCGGATGCCTACGTCATACAAAGAACACACCCTCTAAGTTTCAGGTCTCTGCGATCAGTGGTTTAGGCTGTGCGTTTATCCGTCAGTCAGTCATTCAGGAGAAAGCATTTTATATGTATAGATTTAAGTCAATACAGTTTTGACAAAATAATGTTGAATTTCATGATCTTCTATTAATATACGGCATAATGTTCATTGCAAACTGGCGATCCGCCTCGGCTTCGCGGAGGTGATTTCTGGGTCTTGACAACAGCGCCACGTATCGGGAACAAATGTGCATTTAAACCATCTAGGGACTCACATTAAAAAAATCATCAAAATCGGTCGAGCCGTTTTTGAGTTTTAGCGAGACTAACGGACAGCAATTGATTTTTATATATAGACTAGCGATCCGCCCCGTCTTCGCACAGTTGATTTCTGGATCTCGACAACAGCGCCACTCTCCGATTGTGAACCTAAACCATCCACCTATTTAAATGCACACAAAAATAAACATCAAAATCGTTCGAGCCGTTTTCGAGTTTTAGCGAGACTAACGGACAGCAATTGATTTTATATATAGAGATATTTGATTCAAATCTCTGGCCTCATTATATAATATTGACTGGCACCATCAAATTAGATGCTGATATTTTTTCCGCTCGAGTAGACTTCAAAATTTTATAAATTTAGTTCTATTCACGGTGAACTTAATTCGTGAACGGAAGTAGAATTATATTCGTCTTGTAGTGGCGGCGAAATACAATACACTACCCCATATCGTCCCGCAGAGAAACTGAAATAGCAGATGGGCAGCAGCGTATTCCTGATTACAGCTAAAATAATAAAAAGCTGCAGTTGCCAACCCAGGCCAGGTTGCAGGTAGCAACTACAGTAAATCATTAGCCTATTTGGCAATCTATGGAGGAGGCCTATGATCAATAGTGAACTTTTGATGGGTTGTAAAGATGACGATGTTGAATTATACTCATCTTCGTTGGCCTTAATTTAATCTAAATTTGCAATAAAATGAAAACAAAAAAAAAATCTCCGAAAATATGATTGAAATAAAAACTGCATAATAGGGCCATTAAAAGCAAAAAAAAAAGTCTACATACATACCACTGCTGGGCACAGGCCGCAGCGAGTAATATGACAAAAGAGTTTGCTGCGCTGACTCTAACGTGGGATGACCGATTTCATATATAAAAATAATTTCCGAAATATCTTTTTAACTTCTCAGATATGCGAGTTTCCTCGTGATGTTTCCACGTGATAAATTGACCCTTCAAATTGCTATTAAAATATGTCGGCGGTTCGAATATAGGTTGCTTACGTACTATGAAATTTACATTTGGATTACCGGCTTTGACAGATAACTTCATACTTAAAACTTTCAGTACTTAAAACTCCAAAGTTCTACTCATAGTTAAAATTAAAATAAACCTATGCTTATAAAATTTGCTTTCTTTGATATTTATAGGACTTTTTTGCAAGAGCCTGTTCATTAACATATAGGTACTCATGTGAGCTTTGAAACCGCTACTGTCACAAAAATCTTTATAGGTGTGTTTGAAAATATTAAAGCCATCCTATATGACAACCCGTTTTATAAGTCTCATTAAAAGTAAAAAGAAAAGCACAAGCTTACATAGTACGTCTCACGACTGTGCACTGGGCTCATTATCACCCATAGTGTTTTGAGGGCAGGAAAGAATCAATTCAATGCGTATTAGCGGTTTTCAAATGTACATAAAATTTCCTATAACAGTTTCATTGATCCTTGCTGGAATCTAACACGTTTTGATCCCGTGCCATGAAATTTTATAGCGAGCTACACGACTACTTATTTGTTTAAATAAGAAAATCTTAAAAACTGAAAAAGCTTTTACACGATTGTGAATCACATATAGTAATTAGTCATCCAACGATTCCATTATTTCATGTAAAAGAAATAAAAATCTCATAGTGCACCTAATTTTTAATTATTTACATCAAATAACTTGATAACAAATGAAGTTAGTGAAATTATTGCTATGCCGATAGACACTCAATATATTCAACCCCGCAAACCCACCCGTTCTAGCATTATAAAGTATCACGTATAATATCGGTAATTTTTTAACATGGGGAAACTAAGACTAAAACCCCATGGTGTTCCACCTTCGCCGCATATTGGCAAGCCACGGGAACGCTTTCGCACACATCCGTGGCCCCACTGGCGCCGGGTGCCCCATGGCAGCCCCTCCTTGGAAAGGATTTCTCCTCCTCCTTTTCTTTCTCAGGTAAGGCGCACCAGAAACACAAGGTGCGCCTTTTTCCTCGGTCTCTTACTCCACCTGCGCAACGGACGCCTCCGTGTCCGATGCGCGAAGGCCATGGGGCAAAACGAACAGTCAGAAGCACTAGCCTTCTTGACCCCTGCGGCAGATCTGGTCTATAGCTCCGCCGCCTACCAAGGTTCGGCTGCCGAGGGTAAGAGAGCGACGCCTCGCAATACCGACACTCCTCTCCCCCGCAGCCCCACCCCCACCACATCAATTAACGGTGCGGTCCCGTCAGAGTCGCGGAGAATAGGGCGAGTGGCGCATCGCTATACCAACATTCCTCTTCCTCCACGACTCCACCTCGGCTACAGCGGTAGGGGGAGAGGGCACCCCTCTCGCCGCAGCCCACCAACACACATCCGAAGTGGGCTCACTAAGACCACACGGAGTGGCCTCCTCGGGCCGGCCCTACACCTCGGGCCAGCCTCCTCCTCCTCCTCCTCCTCTTCCGCCTCCTCCGCCTCCTCCTCCTCCTCCTCCTCCTCTGGGTTCCTCTTAGTTCACCGCGGGTGACTAATCCACGGCTACTTAGCCCCCCGCCACGACAAGGCGGGAACCCGTTCGGGGAGCTGTGAGGCTGCCCTGTGTTACATTGAGATGGGTAGTGTTGCTTGTTGGTTTGCATACTTTGGTGTTATCATGTAATTGGGTCCTTATCACGTTACACCGGTGTATGATTGTGACGGGAACATGTACGGTTGGTCGAGCTGTATTGCTCTATACTTCAGCCTCCAGAATGGTTTTTGATAGTAAGGAGGATTTGTTACCGAGTAGTATTCTACTATTTAAATAATATTGAGAATAATTTATAACATCGGAAGTAGGATAATTTCTAACAATATATGTATAAATTAGGCAGATGTAGATTCTGTTAAATATTCTGTTAATAAATTTGCTATCAGCGCTAATTATTTTACGATATGAACATATTACCTATAATATAATATCGTCAAACGATCTCTCTTCATTGATTTGGTTAAGCTATATCATTATATGGTCAACAAACAGTGTTAAATTTTATGAATTTCACACACGAGTCTCAATCAAAGTTCTTAAAATTCTTCAACAAATCTTCTTATCCGATGGATAAAAAAATGTGTCGCAATTTCCCAAACGTTTTCCATCCGAGTTGGATTCTTGTTCAAAGTTGGACTTGCCTAATCGGACGTTTTTACGTGGTAGAGCCATGCCGCAGCTATATTTTGATTGCAGCACGAATGGGTCAGCTCGTCCGGGGTGAGACCACGCTCTCACAGAATACCAGTGTAAAATAGCATCTTAATGCTGCTGTGTTTCGTATGGTGAGTGTAGAGAACCGGAGACCCTTTTCACTGGAAACGAGGCATCTCAGTCCTCAGGGATGACAACGCATCTGCATTTTATTCTTAATTGAGGATAAATGTAGATATTTATGGGCCACAGCATCCACTTACCATCAGGTGGACTGTGTGCTTATTTGTCACCTTTATGCTATAAAAAAAAGTTTTGTCCCTGGTACACATACTCGTCAACAACTTCGAGCGTAGTGTCTCCAACAAATATCAGTACCACCATAACAGTTGTCAATTATTCCTCTTAAGACCTACCCGTTGTGAGACACTATTGAGATCTGTGAGCAGAGTGCAATGCTCCGAACATTAACTTAGCACAACAAATATATAAATGTCAATATTTTAACCTCTGTTAGAAAAGATGCCTTGCACCCGCAGCGGACATAGATGCTGCATATCTTTAAGTTTTATGACAATTTTAATCAAAACGCAAACAATTGTATATGGGTAGATTATTGCGATAAGCAAATTAACGATAAAACTAAAATAGTTGTTAGCACGATCGTACAAATACTAACAAAATTCTATCGATTATCAGTATTCGCAATAACTACCACGCTTGGCAAGCGAATTGGCAACCGAAGTTTTTTTTATTTTCTAGTTGTTATTATAAAAACGCTACTGCCCATCTCCTTGTTTGTTTCCCTCGAATAAACGATAATAAAAAACAATGATTAGCTAACAAAAATGTACAATTTATTGTATTAATTGTGAACAAAATATATACAAATACTATATTACAAATATAATAAGTTACATTACTGTTTTGATGTTTTCAATCGGTTTTCAATACTTTTGCCGTAATGAATTTAAATCTTAGACATAATCTTGAGTCCTCGCTTTACTTCATTATAAAAGGCGAACGGATTATAAGCCGTTTAGTTCCTGCCAAATCTCTTTGCTGGGTTTACCTTGCCAACTTTCTTCTCTTCGTTTACCTTGACAACTTTCTTCTCTTCGTTAACCTTGGCAACTTTCTTCTCTTCGTATACTTCTGTCTCCTCTTTGTAAGGATGGGCAGCAATGTATTCTATAGCGCGAGCAATGTAGTCCGGAATGGGGATCGGCGCAGGTGGAGTTGGAAGATGATCACCCTGTTTAAAATTAAATATTTTGAAACTCTCTTATTTTACTTTCTATAAATTACACGAACGTGACGTGCTCCAAGAAAAAAGTGCAAAGAAAAATGGTTAATTTTTTTGTCTACCATCCCCAGTCAACTACCCGATTCTATATTGATATGGATTAT
This sequence comes from Parnassius orleans, assembly GCA_029286625.1. Taxonomy (NCBI): domain Eukaryota; kingdom Metazoa; phylum Arthropoda; class Insecta; order Lepidoptera; family Papilionidae; genus Parnassius; species Parnassius orleans. The sequence goes on along the minus strand of JAGSMP010000084.1, from coordinate 3,401,422 downwards.
ATCTCACATTTATAGCCTCAGTATGCAAAACAATAGGTTTCAAGTGATACTGAAACCGTACTCAATTTCTTGACACGCACTCACATCACATCCTTCTTCTTTCTTTCTTTATCAGCCCCTAAAATTCAGAAAATGAAAAAAACTGCGTTTGCCAATCCGCCAGCCAAGATTGGCAACTATGGAAAATATTACCATTATGAGGTAATCTTCGGGGAGCTCTATGTTTAGTGGTTATTGCTAGGCTGTGATTATGTGTAATAATGAATGAATGACTATAATCTACAATGTAATTTTAACTACGTTGCAAAATATACCCTAGGCTGGTATCCGTTTTCATCAGCTACGTAGGTAATCTCAATTTTTTCACCCTCGGGTGACACGTACGAGACTGATCCCTGCACTTGATGAGCAGTCGAATTCTGTAACAAAAAGTAGTATAAGGATCAAAAATAAATTTCTTAATAGTTTGTTGGAAATTCGAATCATCCGCACCAGGAAACATAAAAAATATATAATTCACTTTATTTATAATTTACTAGCTGGTACCCGGCGTGTTGCTGTCGCAAAACAAATAATGGTGAAAATATCGTTTTAAATTTGGAAGAGTTATATTGTTTAATTAGGAATGATAATACATTATTGAAATTGAATGATATTATATAACTTTCAAATAAAATTGTCGGCACGATACGTGCGCCGCCTATTGTAAGAATTGTACTATGCCTATAACCTTCACGCAAGCTCAAGCAATAAGTTGACAAAGTTTTATCGCAATCTGATGAATGGTATGGCAGGGCATAAAATACGAACAAACCATCATTCATTTTTATTATATTAGAATTAGTAACCTTATAATTTATTACTAAATATGGTGCCAAAGATAAAAAAATACTTTTTAAATAGTATATTATATCAAAAAGTCATGAAAGTCGCGACATTGACAATCGCAAATAATCGCGTTTAGGGCTTGGACGAATTATATCGACCAAAGTTTAGGGGACATTTTTAGCAATTAAAGCAATTGTCAATATTATTACGGCATTGAAGGCAGATGAAAAAAATTTATTGATGGCAATTCTTAAAGCAGTTAAGCAATCGACTGAGGCGTGCACAAATGCTGCCTACACCTTCAATTGTAGCTTCAATCGCTCATCAATTGAAACCTCCAATCACGTAAATATAAACAATCGTAATTGACCAGTTGCTCTCTCTTGTGACCAAATGACAATAAAAAAGAATGGTAAATGTGATAAATATAATTAATACTTAATTTAAGTGAGCGATAATCACCAATTATTATTGTGGCCAATTTTTTTTACCTTGCTTAAAACTGTTATTTTTCCATCCGCTTGCGCTGTTATACCATTGTCTGTCTCATAAGCGAACTGGTAACCACCATCAGAATCCTGATCATAATTACTACGAACAACATTGGCTTCTTGGTCCGAAACTGTGGCACATGCGCAGCCAATGGCGCAAAATAAGACAATAAGGTTTTTCTGTAAGGTAAAAATAAAACATGTTTTTTAATTACATTAAATATTTTATCGACAGTAGAAAGAGTCATGGAATTACAAAATTAATACTCTATGAATTATGGACCTGAGTTTTTACAGATAATCCTTTAATGGACTTGATATACTTTTGCACCAAAAATTTTGCATATCTGTTAAAGAATTACGTATGGGTGAAACCAAAATAAAACAGGAGATCGGCAACAGCACCTTCCTGATAACAAATTGAAATAATAAATAAATGCGGTTGCCAACCCGCCTGCCAAGCTGGCCAGCAATGGCAAATATCCCCCTACGAGTCAATCTATAATTATGTTGAGCAGTGGACTTTTGATAACCTTTTATTTATTAATTAATAATTCTAATTAATGAATCAATTTATGAAACAATTTTACATTTTATCTAAAATATTTTCTTGTATTAACCTTATGGTAAAACTTTTATGTGTGTGTCTCACGTTGAAGCGAGTTCATTTGCTTCGTAATTAAACATTTAAACTGGGAATTATCACATTATTCAATAAGATTATTAATAAAATAAAATTATTTCGTTCTCTTTTGAACACCAATATATTATATGCATAAATTATATGCATAATTTAGTAGTCAATCAATACCTGTTACATTAACAAAGCAAGACATTTTAAGCGGAGTCTTAAGTTGAGGATTTTGCAATTATCAGGCTCCAAATTCAGATTTTTATTACGTAATCTCCATAACAGGCATCTTTACATGCAGAAATGCATGTTAATAAAAGAATATGAATCGTAAAAACTGTAACTTAAAACTCTGTAGTCTTCTAGTAACATGAAACTAATGATATTGATTTAATTAATGTTAAAAGTTTTGTAATTTACAAATCACAGGTAAACCAATATTAGAAACTTTCACTATTCATATCTCAATATTAATATCAGTATTCAAAGCTCACCATGTTGAGTTCCTTCACGTTCTACTGACGAATCGTAACAATTGTCGTTTTTCGGATAAAATCCTTTTATATTCTTGGTAATGTACAATGATATCACGGATTTTTCACTATTTATAGAAAAGGTCAGTATTTTGTGTTTTTCCTATACTTTTTATCGGCTCCATACACCTGACATTTAGCCGACGATTCAAAACATGTTTAGGCTATTAATTCCGAGCTAATAACTATACCATTGATTTACTTGTAGATTAAAACTCTACACGCTGGTACTAGTAAGAAATGAGTAAAATTTAAAACAAAATAATAAATAGTTTCCAACCCTTTGCATCGTTTAATTAATGAAAAGAATAAAGAACGAACGAATAAAGGCATTCATTTTAAAATTCCAATCTCAATATCTACGACACTCAAAACAAGTGTCGTAGTTGATGAAAATCACCCACGATAGACTCCGTAATGAGGATATCCGCAGTAAAATAGAGTGACCGATATAGAGAAACGGATCAGTAAGTTGAATTGGCAAAGGGAGGCCATATACTCGAAGAACCGACAACCGATGGAAAAAAAGGTTGTCGAGTGGCAGCTTTGTACCGGTAAGCGAAGTGTAGGGTGACATACCACTAGATGAAATGACAACCTGGAAAGAGATGCAAGAAGTCGATGGATACATATGGCTCAGGACCGTGGTTTGTGACATTTCTTAGGGGAGCCCATGTTCAGCAGTGGATTGTGATGGGCTGTAATGATGATGATGATGATGATGGTGATGATGATGTATGCTGAGTTGATTGGAGCGATTTTATACAAGTTAAAATCATTTACTGTTTGAAAAGTTCAAACGCTACATTACAGATCTGCTGAATCTGCAGAATCTGCAGAAAGCCAGTCAACGACAGTTTTCAGCAGTAGACTTATAATGGACTGTAGTAATGATGATGATGATGATGATGATGATAATGAACGACACTCTCGCTGTCGTATACGTGGAAGAGCCAACAACAACGTATTATGGCTGCAGCACGAATAGGTCTTCTCGACCCAGAAGGACTTGGTTTGCTTGTAAAACAGCAGAAAATACGTGTTGCTGCATAATGCTGCTGTATTTGACGGTATGGCTAGTGAAGATAACCGAAGACCATTTTTACTGGTATCGAGAATTTTCACTTTTGTCCAGAAAGATACGCTGTCATATTTGTGCTTTCATTCATGATTGAAAATGCTTAAATGTTGGTGGTTGGTTGGTCTATAGCCACAGCAGCCGTTTACAATAAGGTTGACTGTTTACTTGTTTGTCTTTCTTACTTCTATATATATTTTGAGTACACTTTTTATAAAATAAGGGCAACAGCAAGCACACAACCCACCTGATGCTAAATGGATGTTGTGTGTATTTTTTTACAGAATAAGGGTGACAACCGAGCACACAGTCCACCTTATATTAAGCGGATGCTGTGGCCCATAGACATCTACATTTATCCTCCATTAAGAATTAAAATGCAGATGCCCCGTCACCCCTGAGTACTGAGATGCAATGCTTCGCTTCAAGTAAAAAGGGTCTCCGGTTCTCTAAACTCACCATATGAAAAAACAGCAGCATCAAGCTGCTATTTTACGCTGGTATCCTGTGAGAGCGTAGTCTTAGTCCTCCCGGTCGAGTCGACCAATTCGTGCTACAACCATAATATAGCTGCAGCGTGGCTCTACCACGTGTGCTTGATTATGAATCAAAATATAGATGAGTTGTCACACTTGAGGACTAGAATAGATCTAAAATGCCAAGTTACCAGTAAAAAGGTTCTCCAGTTCACTACACTCACCATACGAAACACATCAACATTAAGCTGATATTTTCAAAAAGATTTCAAAAAGATGGTATTCTGTGTGAACCGGAGACTAATTTTACTCGAAACGAGGCATTCCATCTTATTCTGTCTTCAGGGGTGATAACGCATCTGCATTTTGATTCTTAATCGAGCATAGACCTAGATGTATGGGCCACAGCATCCACTTACCATCAGGTGGACTGTATGCTCGTTTGTCATCCTCATTCTATAAAATAAAAAAATAAAAAAATAAATTTTGTGAGAGCGTGGACTTTCCCCGGTCGAGCTGACTCATTCGTGCTGCAACCATAATATTATGGCTGATGCCTGACTCTACTATACACATACATACTAACTTACAACAATTCTTACTAACTGTAATTTTGTTAAAAGTGATCGATTTCAAAAATTATAAAATTGTGTTAGTTGTCATAATTGTTATTTTTTGGCTTTAGTTAGAAAAAATGCGTCATGTGGTGGCGGAGTGAGAGTTTCCATCTCCCGATTTTATCCTATAGAAACTTGAGAGAGCGACAGTCGTAACTACCAGAAAGTCATTGTGACTTTCTGACAGTTACCACTGTCGACAGATGGCGGTATAGCCATACTCTTTACACCAGACGTAAAATACACAAGCCAGTTACGGGGACCAAGATGAAAGACTTTCAGTATTGTGATATTTAATCCAACCGTCAAGCATGGCCAATATGTCAAATCCTCCCGAAATGGCAAAGGCAAAAATTCAGTGGACGAGAATTTTATAGTTGATGAAGAAGAATAATTAATATTTGAAATTAAAATACAAACAAACATAAAAACTGATATCATACTCAAATTCATTATTATAATAACTGGCAAAAAAATATAGTCGTTTTTTTTAAAAATAAACATCCCACGCAGGGCAAAGGCCTCGCTTTACCGGCTTGTACTAATAACCTATTGAAAGTGGAGTTTCTACATATTCAACTTAATTAGACATTTAAATTATAGAAAAACTGGATACCACGAATAAATGAGTCTCTATAAAAAAACGTAAAACATATTTATAATGTAAGTATATAAGCGACATGAACGTTTAAAAATGTTTCTATAGATATCACACAATCTCATTAACCTTGGAAATGTGGTTAGTATATTACGTCCGTAGAAGAAATAGCATTTTAACACTTTGCCATAACTTTTAAGTAAATTATATCGTTCTAATAGCCATCACAAAAACAAATGAAGATCAATAACGATACAACAAAAATCAAGAGAAAATTGTGATATCGCCATGATAAAAGAAAAAAATAATGATGGTGGGTGGGATTCCTTTATTTTTTTACGTATTGTATGTTTTTTCTTGCAGAAAACGTTCCTCTACAACTAGCACTTTACTGTTCTTAGAAATTTATGTATTGTGGAGTCGTTTAACATGTTCCTATAATGTGAAAGAATTGTTCGTAAGCCATATTTTTACTGGTTCCGTGCAAGTATCGAACCCGTGATCCGCAACTAAATATTTAGTCACTGTGGTACTGTTTCGCTCTGCCCTAAATAGTAACATCCCATTTCATAAATAAGAAAGTTTCTAGAGTAGCAGCCTCGTACTGGCAGTGTTGGGTGACCCCCCACCAGATGGTATACAAAAGTATTTTTTTTTTCATTTTATTTATTTACCAAACTTGTACAATTATTTTAAACCATCTTACATATCTATATATTTCAACACTAGATCCTTCTCTTCCGTCACAAAATCCGTGTTTACCTACCCACATGCCAAGTGTGGCAACTATTCCAAATATTTACCTATGAAGCAATCCGTAGATAGAGAAGATAGAGAAAGCCTGTTCAGCAGAAAACTTTTAATAAGTTCTAATAGTAATTAGTCTGTACCCGTTTGTGATGAGAAAATTAATATAAATTCTATAAATTCTATATGGTCGTTAGTTTGAGTAAATTCTATTAGTCGCGTTAGTATTTATAAAGTATTTATGAAATTAGTATTTATAAAGTATATTCCGTAAAATATAGATATTACGTAGCCACTCAGAAATTAAAAAATGGAGTTCTATGGTTAACCCTTATGCTGCCGTGTCAGTCACTTTGCACGGAGTACTGCATTTAAAGGATGACTGACGGCAGTGTATGTGTTAAAGTTTTTATTTATATGTATATCTATTTAAAGAACTCTCCATCAGCATCCATACTTTATATTATGGTTGTAGCATGAATGGGTGGGCTCGACCGGGATAGGACCACGCTCTCACAGAATACCAGCCTAAAATAACAGCTTAATGTTGCTGTGTTTCATATTGTGAGTGAAGAGAACCGGAGACCCATTTTACTGGAAACGAGGCTTTCCATCTCAGTTCTCTGGGATGACAACACATCTGCATTTTGATTCTTAATTGAGGATAAATGTAGATGTCTATGGGCCACAGCATCTACTTACTATCAGGTCGACTGTGTCTACGTTTGTCACCCACATTCTATGAAAAAAGTACAAAGTTTCTTACGTCTAAACTAATTTTGAAACACTTTTTCCAGTCCGTCACAGACACATCTACTGCTACGCTGCTAGCGAATCTGACAACGATGAAAACTGTATGCCTTTCATTTTAAGGAATAAAGAAGTCACAACCATGTGACTTCATCAGGGCTGTAAGAAGGGTGATCCAAAAGTTTAACCGGTATGCTGTCCAGACCCTCGATTTAAGCGCTTAATGCGCGTTCGCATTGTCATGGTAAAGCAGTAGCCCGCGGATCCATAGTCAGTCGCTTATTGCTCTCAGCAGTGAACATTTCTGGCAAGCATTTGGTAGCATAACTTTCGGCATTTATACTACTCGGATTTCATAAGAGAATTGTCACCAGATACCGCATCTAACTAAAAAAACTCGCAATCAAAATTTTCTCTGCGTTTTTCGATCGTTTCATTTTGGATAGCGTTGATTCATTTTAAAACAGCCAAACCTTTAACTGGCGCTCAGTTTCTGGATCATATTAATAAGTCCAAGATTCATTACTTATAATAATGTCGTAAACACACCGAGACGAGCCTGTTTCAAATTTAGTAATCAGATCACAGCACCATTCCACGCGGCGAAACAATCGTCCCCACGCGAACGTATTCATATAAAATCACGTCAATACTTTCCCATCCAAGCTGCAGTATAACCTTAATCTCTTCATACGTAGTTCACCTATTATATTCAATTAACTGCAGGTACGTTTCCTTCCATAAAAGCTGTTAAAATGCGGCCACTTCTTCATCATCTCTCAAAGCTAGTCGACCGAACTGAAATTTATTATACTAGTGGTATACGGTTTCCTTAGAAGGACCTTTATCCATAAATGTAATTTGAAGTCTATTAAACGGTTTATCCGGGTTTAGAAGACATTCGAAATCGTAAAAAAAATCATCGCGCGGAAACGTTCCCGACGCAGATCCATTTTTCAATTAAACAGGATATTTTAATTTAGCTCGTAAAATATGTGGAAGGGAATTTGAAATTGGAGCATTAATGTTTTTATTTTTTTAAATCGTAATCTAGACAAATAAATAAAATTGAATTATCTGTTTGTAATGTTAAAATAGCTCAAAAACATTATTATAAAAGTTATTAATGTTCTAAGCCGAACATGTTAATTAAAATTATTCGCCCTTATGGATATTATGAACTATTGTCTAAAGAAAATAAAAAAATATATTTTATATTTCATTCTTTTTGTTATTTCCTTTATAATTTCTTTATATATTTTAAATGGATCAAAAGTATCCGAATTTGGTTTTTTTTTTTAGCCACAAAACATTTTTTTGCAAAACTTTCTGCAAGGCCTGCCGCACAGCTTTTTACATTTATAAGTTGCATTATCTTGGTTTGTAGTACTTTTATTTGGGGTATATCATGCAAACTTGATGGTCCCTTCAATGCGGCATCGTAAGTCATATTTCCATTCCATCCATCCATTACAGCCTATAAAAGTCCACTGATGAACCACGCTTGGCAGGCGGTTTGACAACCGCAGTTTTTTATTATTTTCATTTGTTATCAGGAAGGTGCCGCTGCCCATCTCCTGTTGCAATTTCCCTCTTTCGCCTCTTACGATCATCTTACGACACCCGCGGGACGATATGGGATAGTGGATATTCTTACAACGTCGCGATTTCGTAACATTTTCATTAAAGTACATTGACAAATATATTTCCGCAATACGCTTTAACTCTTAATGTGTTAAAGTATAATAATTACATAACTATCAACTGTTCCAATTGATCTTAAATATAACCTACATATGTTTACATTTTAAGATCCTGCTTGCCTTCGTTGTGGTCGTTAGACTTCTTCTCCTATATATGTAAGCATATTTTGTACTAAAACTTGTCTCGAACTTGAAAAGCCTGCTTATTTATAGTGACTCCTCACGCACCGAACTCGTGTCACAATTAATTAAATCGTAATATATTTCATTCGCATTCCTATAGCATTTGCATAAACAATATTATATTAGTGACGTAAGTGAAGAACAACAAATCCAGACAAAAGATCAATTTTTATTTATTTCAAAGTATAGTAATATTTCATACGTCGTTGCTTTATAAATCATTGTAATAAATAATACGTCTACTTTGAAATTTGAGGTACCTTTCAGCTTGTTTGCTTTTTGTACGTATGTTATGCGATATCATCCAATTTAAACGATTTTTATTCAAATTTATTTTGAACCACATTTGGTGGTCCAATATTTCTACCCATAAAGATGGAAAAGTAGAAGATGAAGTTCCTTTTTTCTTTTCTTTTTTTTTAAAAAACGTTACTTCCACACTAGGATTTTCTCCTATATCGTGGGGTCAGTTTACATACATAAATTTCACAAGGACAAACATCTAGACCCGGAAAAATAATTTGTAGGCCATACAAATAAAATACTTCTTCCATACGGGATTCGGGATACCAAGTCTCGGTCTTGGCTTGGAAAGCTTGGAGACGTCTGATATTTAGATCGACATGCAAGACGTGAAAGACGAAGCAGTTCTTATAGACAACAATACATGTACATACAACAATATATATTATATCAAAAATATGTATAAGGAGAATACATAATATATGGTGATTTAAGAATATATTAAAGGTCCGAAGGTTCGATAATATTTATTAATTTCTACTTTAGTATTTATTTTTAAACAAAACGAGTTTAGTTATTCGATTGTCAGACGAATGTTCACTTCCTTTATTTATATATCTGAAAGATTATTTATGTGGAAGCTGTGTAAAAGACAGAGCGAAATAAAACTCATTTTATGTTAGGGCACTGAGAAATAATAACCGCAAAGAGCAATAACTAGACCAATTACTTTTGTGGAGGACCGCGGTCTGTTATCGCTATGAAAGAAGTATTATAAAGTCTGCTCGTAATCACAAATACTACAATAGTTTATTTTTAATAGCACAACAAACAAGAATTAGATTATAACACAAATATAATAAAAGGCTTTCCGTAAAAGATAAACCTTTTTACGTCCTACTGGACACAGAGCTTCTTTCATTTTTAAGATGACTTTGGAACAATTATTCCATTGCGATGCTGTAGTGCGTGCTGGTGGACTTACAATGTCCTCAAAATATTGACGGCATGACCTCAGACATGCAGGTTGCGATATTTTCCTTCACCTCGGCGGTGAAAAAAAACATCGTACATACACATAATAACTAAATTTTAAAATATACTTCCGTAATGATTTAAATAGCACTGTTAGGTACAAGAATCCATCACATTTTTTCATCTCAAACATATTGCGGAATAACAAACTTAGAATTTGTGGAGACCGGAAGTCAAAACGGGGCGTAAGGCCTGATACTGTGTCGCCATTCTGCCTGTTTGTCGTGTCGATTACCGTAATATCTTGAAACTTGGAAAATTTTACATCCGTACGCCGTAGCAGTAGGTCATAATAAGCTAGAAGATAACGATAAATAGCTCATACATATCTGTGTGCAATTTTATCGGACCGATGCGACTCAAGGACCTTTGAGATGAGAGAATTCTCCTTATTAAAAGGCCGTGAAAATGCATCGGCAAATATAATATTATAGTACATAGCTGTTCATGCAGCGGTAGTCACTTACCATCAGGTGAACCGCATGCTCGTTCGCCACCTCTTACACAAAAAAAATATTGTACTCATGCATCCAACATTCTGCTCTAGTGCAAATTAGTGATAAAAATTTTTCAATCACTTATAGATTTTGTTTAAATGCATATCAACCGCTCATTATGTATGCTAATTGATAGCAACAAACGCGCGTACGGTCGATTTAATCAGATTATGATTGTAAAGCATTAACAGCTGTCTACTCTTATTAACGTCTAATAGATAGATTATTATTGCACTGATTACACACCGCATAATATGTTTAATATTACCCATATCTACTTGCAAAGCACATATAGACGACTGCATTGAGAGCCTTCAGTGTATCTGACTAATTAGTCGTTTGACTGGAATTGCTTAAGTTTGAATTCCAATGAATGTCATCCATTACAAACCGAAAACTAGTATATTTCTTGTAGATTGTAATTATTTTGTCTAGACATTCGTCTGCATGCATATCTAATTTATTTCTCCAGTGGCCACTTACTATGAACTCATTTAGCGATCCATTTTTTCTAATATGGTTTCGAAGCGTTGTGTTTTTTGAAGAACTGACCATATATTCGAACCTAACAATACCTCTGGAAGTAATAGCGTATATGCACATCAGCTTAGAATAAAATCAGATGAGAAAATAAAAACAGACAGGCTCTTTACTGAAGTATTTCGTTACTCAGATTTCAAATTCCTAATATATTAATTTTGTTATACATAAATCATTCACTTGTAGGGCTATTCAACACTTTTAGCAGACCTGTAATGTAGCGTTTAAACTTTTCAAACAGATAATGATTTTAGTTTACATACATATCAATACAATATCATTATCATCATCATCCCCTAAGGAATGCCACAAAGCAAGGTCCTAAATTACCTGCATCCACCGACTTCCTGCATCTTTTACAAGGTCGTCACCTTACCAAGTATAGCGCCGGCCTACACTTCGCTTACCGATACGATTCTACCACGCGAGAACCTTTCTTCGTCATCGGTTGTCGGTAAAACAGTGGCCTGACCACTTCAGCTTACTGACAACATAATATACTAATGTTAGGAATCGTTATTATAAATATAACAAATATTTTACGTCGAAGTGATTCAGAGATTACTTGATTCATATTATTCTTTTTATTTTTTATAGGATAGGGGTGACAAACGAGCACACAGTCCACCTGATGGTGAGTGGTTGCTGTGGCCCATAGACATCTACATCTATCCCCGTTTGCGAATCAAAATGCAGATGTGTTGTCACCCGTGAGGACTAAGATGGAATGCCTCGTTTCCAGAAAAAAGGGTCTCCGGTTCCCTACACTCACCATACGAAATACAGCAGCTTAATACAAACTCCTTTAAAAAAAATATTTATCGCTGTTCTCGCAAGTGTATATTTTGTAGTGTTTTTTTTTCAAATATTGTTCTACTTTATACAATACTAAAAATAAAAGTTTACTTAACATGCATTCAAAGCTCACATCATTTCGTTCTCCATCTCTTGTTTTCATTTTCTCTTTTTGAAATTAGCAATTCTTTAGAGAATTTGCCTTTATATGCCATACATTTGATAAGGTTTTATTATATTATGACATTAAATTTTATTTCTTGCTTTTCTCAGTTATGACCACTGACCTAATGCTAAAAGTCTATTGAATATTTAGAACTTATGTTGATAACGTTTTATTATTATAACGCACCCTGCTCATTCACTTTTCCGCCCTTTTTTTTGTTGGTTATAAGCAAAACATAAACACTCACGTCTGCCACTCAGATGGGTAATCAGGGACTACAAACTTAAAATTGGATCAATCCTGACGACACACCTCTCTCACTTATTTCACATCCATGTCGGTTAGGAGTAATGATAATCATGTCTTGTAGACCGAATTTCGGACACGGCAGTCAGTTACAACGGAGACTAGCCATCTGCGCAGGACACGATTATAGTGCATGCGTGTATGTGCAAGCACAGGTACACTCTCTATTCCCTCATTCTCATAGGCGGATGGGACTGCAATCAGACACCACCGTTGAGAGATCAGGATCGGTTAATGTGACTCTTAATATGGCCCATGTTCAATATCGTCTATTTGGTCGATAAACTTCCGTCTAAGGCGTCCTTTCCGGATCTGCCGCTCAATTTGCTTTCTCACTCATTCCACATTCATTCTTTCTACGTGTTCAAACCACTGAAGCATTCCTTTCTTAATTCTGGTCACAACATCGTCTTGCAAACCACACTTTTCTCTTGTCACACAATTTCTCACTCTATTATTTATCGTCACCCCTAACAGACATTTTAATAACCGCTTTCCTACAGTTTCTAATCTCATGCTTCTTCTGCCACACCCCACTGTTTTTTTGAAGAAATTGCCGTGTAGCAATAAAACCGTCTTTCTGCTCCTTAATATTTGTATATTTTTGTTTATGTTAATTTTTCCTTGGTATACAATAAAGAGTATTGTATTGTATCTTTTTCCAATCCCAGTTCTGGACTTATCACATCTTAGACACATATTTCTATCACCGATCTGCTTATAATTGTTTTGATAATTTACATTGGCATAATAGGGTAGTCCATTCTCTTGTGTTGCCAACAAACAACATTTTATTGAATATTTTAATTGAGAAACTTTAATAAAAAAATAAAAAATAAAAAAATATCTACCATAACCTAGAATTAATAAAACTATAAAATTTACGAGTAGGCACAGCCAATAAAGACGAGTGCATGAATTAAAGTCTCACGATGAAAGTAATATCGTGTTCAAGGTGACCCAGTGTACTCTTAGGAATGGACGAGTCTTTTTAAATAGTTATAAAGAATTTTTTGTTCATTTATTTAATAGGTAGAAGAAGGCTTGTGATAATAATACATCCATAGTTACAATACAAGGTCAATTTATTTTAATAACATTTTTTTTAATTATAGGGTTGCTTTCATAATATCATGCCCTGAAAAAGTGTCTTTAGGTATTCTCCTTCTTCATCAGCTCATAAAAGTTCATTGCTGGCCTCCGCATCTGCCCAGAATTAACGATCACAGCACCAGACGTCTCACACTTTTGACGCTGCTCCCCGTCTCCTGTCGGGGTATTTTACGACTGACGTCAACTTCATCAGCATCATCGTTACAGCCTTTCACAAGTCCACTGCTGAACATAGGCCTCCGCCTAGGTATACTACAAAGCACAGTACTGAGCCACCTGCATCCATCGACTTCCTGCACATCTTACCAGGTCGTCCCTTCATCTTGTTGGGGGCCGCCCTACACTTCGATTTTACCGGTATGAGGTTATCAGTTTATGGCCGGTCCATTCGCACTTAAGCCTCATTGAACTATGTCGGTTACTCTGATTCGTCTATGAGGATAGCTGCTGTAGAACCAGAGTAACAACTGCCGTGAAGAGATGGTAATACCGCCATCTTTGCGAAAGCCATAAAATCTTTTGGACATTGTACATAATCGCATCTTACGATATCCACGTGTTGAAATGAGGTGATGGATCCTCTTACACCGCTACCGCATGTTTTCTTTCGATTTTAGACGAGCCAAGATATCGTGAAATGCACGAGGTGAACTTTATATACATACATATATTTAAATAGGTAGGTACTTGACATTTAACACTATTACAATGAAAGCCTTTTGTTGCAGCAATAGTTTATTAGTCTTCATGTACCAAAAAAGAAACCAAAGAATTCTTTGGTTTCTTTTTGGTTATTATTTTCTTAATTGGTTATTACTAATTGTTACATTTCACAAATAATAATTTACTTACACTTTTAATGCACACAAGTGCCCTTAATTAAAAATATTGTTTTTTTTATAAAGTAACAGTTACAATCTCGCTCACAGTCTTAATTTAAAAGAGAAGCTTTAGCTCGCTATAAAAACCTTTGTAGCCCTGAAGTCCCTTATTAGTCTAAAATTGTAAAGAGTCATCTTATCGGTCTGCCACTGACAACAGTGCATGGAGTGTTGGATTGTTTAAATGCGTCAAAACGCCTGTGCGATTTTAACAGCAATATCTTTTTAAATATTTGTAAACATTTTCTTCAGGCGATATGTATAATAGTACCTACTACAGCAAACTGCCAGCTCGGCAAACATTGCTCTGCCCTTTGCCACTCCAAATATTTTGCAGTAAAAAATAATATATTTTTAACAACGCAACCATTGCGCCAGAATTGGTACACTAGTTGATTTAGAAACTATTTTTGTTTCGCAGAACAGGGCCATTTACAACCTTAAACCGAGAGAGTCTCTTAGAGAAAAATTTAAAGAAATAAATATTTTAACTTTGGCCTCTCAGTATATTTACGAAAATTTAATGTATGTTCACAAAAACAAAGATAATTTTAGTAAAAAAAAGTGATATAAACTCTGTAAACACTAGGAACAAACACAAGCTAGTGATACCAGTCTCTCGACTCCACAGAGTCAGTAATTCATTCTTGGAGCAATGTATACGCTATTACAACAAAGTCCCTGAAAATATACAAGGTCTCTCTATTACCAAGTTTAAATATTTATGTGGTGTAGTCAATCCATCTGCAAATATTTAGCACATAGCTGTTCATGCAGCGATAGTCTCTTACCATCAGGTGAACTGCATGCTCGTTCGGCACCTTTTATATTAAAAAAATTTTATTGAACTCATGCATCCAATCCATCCATTTTGCTCCAGTCCAAATAAGTGATGAAAGATGAAAATTTACGATCGTTTATAGATCTTATTTAAATGCATATCAACCGCTCATTATGTTTGCTAATTGATACGCGCGTACGGTTAAGTTAATCAGATTATGATTGTAGAGCATTAACAGTTGTCTCCTCTTATTAACGTCTAATAGATAGATTATTATTGCACTAATTACACCGCATAATATGTTTAATTTACACATATTATGTACTTGCAATGCACATTAGACGACTAAATTGGGAGTCTTCAGCCTGTCTGACTTATTATTTGTTTGACTGGAGTTTCTTAAGTTTGAATCCCAATGAATGTTCAAAATGGAAAAAATATATTTATTTTTTTAGATTGCTTTTTTTTTGTCTGGACGTTCATCTGCATGCATATCCAATTTATTTCTCCAGTGGCCACTTACTGTGAACTCATTTAGCACTCCATTTTTGAATAGGGTTTCGAAGCGTTGTGTTTTTCTGAAAAACTGACCATATATTCGAACCTAACAATACCTCGGAAGTTATTGGTAAGTATATGCACACAAGATTATAATAAAATCAGATGAGAACATAAAAACAGAGAGGCTCTTTACTGAAGTATTTCCTTACTCAGATTTCAAATTCCTAAATTATTAATTTTTTACAAATCATTCACTTGTAGGACTATTCAAAACTTTTAGCAGACCTGTAATGTAGCGTTCAAACTTTTCAAACAGATAATGATTTTAGTTTACATACATCGACATACATTATCATCATTATTAGAGCCCATCACAAGTCCACTGCTGAACATGGGCTCCCCCAAGGAATGCCACAAAGCAAGGTCCTGAGTCACCTGCATCCACCGACTTCCTGCATCTCTTACAAGGTCGTCACCTTACATAGTAGAGCACCGCCCTACACTTCGCTTACCGATACAATTCTGCCACTTGAGAACCTTTCTTCGTCATTGATTGTCGGTTCAAAGAGTGGCCTGCCCATTGGCACTTCAGCTTACTGACAACATATATTAGGTCGGGAAAAATGTGTCTTCGTATTTTATATACAAATTCAAGACATTTTATTTTTCAAAGTTTAATTTCATTTAAGTATAACATAAATGTGCCATTTTGTTCGATAACTTGTTGCCGTCTTGTAGATAGTGTGACATAATCCCGTTGCTGTCGAAATCTTGGGATTTTTGATCAAAAAAATGCGACACGTAGTTTTGACAGTCCTCTCATGATGTTAACCTAACACTACCCAAAGAATTCTGAAGTGACCCGGCAGGTGAAAATCTAAGGGTGCAAGGTCAGTAATACTATATGGTGGATGCATTAACACTTCCCAACCAAGCTCTCTCAATTTTTGCTGAGTGGCCAAAGATGTGTGTGGTCTGGCGTTATCATGATGAAAACCACTCCTTTTCTGTTGCTCAGTACCAGCCGTTTTTTCTCAATTTCTTGCTTGAGTCTCATTAGTTGTTGGCAGTAGAGATCCGAATCGATGCTTTTGCCCGGCGGTAAAAGTTCATAAAAAACGATGTCCTTACAATCCCACCATACACACAGCATCACCTTATTGCGTGTTAATCTGGGTTTCGCTACAGTCTGTGGAGCTTGACTACCCTTTGACCATGATCTTTTATTTATTTATTTGCTTTTTAGTATGTATGTTACATGATATACTGTTAAATACTATGCATACATACTAAGTCCCTAATGGAGACATGCAAATTTATTTATTCTTAGAAATTATATTTATACAAAATTAACACATCAAAATCAATCATTATTAAATCGTTAAATTAGCAACAACAAACAATTCATCCAATTATATTCTAAAGATATCAAAAGTACAATTACAAAAAAAAATTATAATTAACAAATAAAGTAAATTAAATTAAACAATATTATATACCATGTCAGTTAATAACAAAAAATGTCAATTATGAGCTATAGTCCTATAAAAGTTGTCATCAGTAATTTAAAAGCTCGTTTACGGAGTAAAATGTTTTTTGAAGAAGCCACTGGTATAATTTTTTTAAATGTTTTTATAGGAAGATCTTTGATTATGTTTGGTATTTTATTATATATTGTTTTACCCATCCAGTAACAATTTTTGCTAAAGCGTTTACTTTTTGGTATTTCGCTAATTACTATCCGATCTGGGTATCTCGTGTTCATGGATACCACTTCTTTGTTAAGTTTATAAAAACTTTTCCCGTGTTGTTTTACAAACTTAGCAACTTCTAATATATACAAACAAGGCACGGGTAAGATTCCCAGTGTCTTAAATAGAGGTCGACATGAGACATCTGGGCCAACACCATGAATGGCACGAACACATTTTTTTTGTGCAATAAAAACTTTATTAATCTCTGCACTGTTTTTCTGCATTGCCCCAAATTATAATCCCGTAGCGGATAATCGACTCAATATATGCAAAATAAGTCATAATTGCAGTTTGTTTTGTTGCCACTTTTGTTAGTCTATAAAGCGCATATGTGAACCTGTTTATTTTATTACATATTTTACAAGCTTGTTCTTTCCACTTTAATTCTTTGTCAATAATTATACCTAGGAATGTCACATTAGTTGCACTACAAAGAGTTTGTCCATTATAATTAATATTTATTAAATTATTATTTATATTATTGAAATTTATATATTGAGTTTTACTTAAGTTTATTGTTAAAATATTATTACTTAGCCATTTAGTTACCTCAAATATTGTTTCATTAATGTCAAAAATATGTTTTGTCAGTGACATATTTTTATTTGTTGTGACTATTATTACGACGTCATCTGCGAATAAAATACTTCTATATTTAGTAATTTCAGGTAAGTCGTTTAAATATATCAAAAATAAAAGTGGACCTAGTACACTACCCTGAGGTACGCCAAACACATTTTTTTCTAAATTTGGATGAACTTTGACTTACATGTTTATGTTCAAGTTTTAGCACCTCAACACATTGATGCCTGTTTTGTATGAATGACTTAATCCAGTAATATGCTAGGCCTCTAATTCCGTTTTGATCTAATTTGAACAAAAGCTGATCGTGTGATACGAAGTTAAAAGCTTTTGACATGTCAAAGAAGATAGCCGTAGTAAATAGTCCGTCATTAATATTTTGTAAAATATTATTTATTAAATTAAAAGCGGCCAGTGTCGTGGATTTTGATTTTTGAAATCCATACTGAGTTGGATTTATTCTATTAAACTTACTTAGGAAAGTCATGACCTATTTGTGCATGACTTTTTCAAATTTTTTTATAATATAGGTACCAATGTCACTGGAAGGTAATTTTCCATTAGTGTTTTTTCTTCTTTTTTATATAATGGTTTTACAATAGACGCTTTTAATTTTTCTGGAAAGGTGCCAGATTCCATTGATAAATTAACTAAATAGGCTAATACCTTACTAATTTGATTTTTGCACGCTTTGATAACATTTGTACATATGCCATCATAACCTTCTGAATTTTTATTATTTAATGTCATTATAATTTTACTTATAACATATTCATCGACCGGTGTTAAATAAATTGAATTTTGAAGTCTATTTTTTGTATTACTGTACATAATTTTATTATTTATTTTATTTGTCAAATTAATATAGTAATTATTAAAGGCTTCAGCTATTTTCATAGGTTAAGTTATTATAGAGTTATTGTGTTTAATTAAGTCAATGTGTTTATCTGCTGCTATATGCCCTAGTTCATTCTTAATAATTTTCCAGGTTGATTTTACAATACTTTTACTATTTAGTATAAACTTATTATTACTATGTTTTTTTGCGTAATTAATGCATCTTCTTAGATGCCTTGTGTAATTGTTATATGCAACTTTATTATGATTTGTTTTATTAATGTAATATTTGTAACGTAATATTTTTTTCGTAGAACAACTTTTTTTAATACCTTTTGATATCCATTTTATATGTGGTCCAATGTTAGATTTAATTTTTATTAACGGAAAGCAAAGTTTATAAAACAGATGAAACAGTTCATAAAATTTATTGAAAGCTAGATCTAGGTCAGTTTCCAAAAACACTTCAGAAAACGATAAACTTTCTAAATAAGTCTGAAACTTATTAATGTTTTCTTGAGAATAACTTCTTTTGAAAGAGAAAACAATTTTTGGCAGGACCTTCTTTTTGCTTACGGTAAACCTTAACATTTGAGCAGTTTCGTGATCCGATAAGGAAAACGGAAGAATTTACGCAGTGGCATTTGGTATGTTACTAATAACGTGATCAATACAGGACTGTCCTCTAGTTGGTCTTGTAATATGCAGATGAAAATTAAATGTTTTAATAATATCTGTAAATGTAGTCGTTACATTATCATTTACCAGCGTATTAATGTTTATATCGCCAGCTATTACAATCTTTTTTTTTTTGAATATTTAAATTACATTTATACAACAACAATTCAAGTTTTTGAAAAAAATAATCACAATGCCGTTTTATTTTAGTCGGTGTTCGATATAAACATATAATTAATATATTGCTATGGGGGATTAACACAGAACAACATTCAAAGTGGAACGAGACAGCCAAGTCATCAAAACAAGTTATCTTTTTAAAAGGCATTCCTCTTTTGACCATAATACAAGATCCACCTCGTTTTTTGTTCCGTGAGAAATACGACGCTATTTCATAGTTTTTTTATTATCATATTCTTTTCTTCTCCAGATTTTACAAAATTTTCCCTAAAACAAAGTACATCTGGATTCATTTGATCCTTAAGCTCTGAAAGTGTAATTTCGATTATTTCCTTTTTAGACAACAGACCTTGAATATTTTGATGCAATATATTAAAGCCGTTGGCAGACTTAGGAACGAAAAAAAGTTGCATTATTTAGCGTGG
This sequence comes from Parnassius orleans, assembly GCA_029286625.1. Lineage (NCBI taxonomy): Eukaryota > Metazoa > Arthropoda > Insecta > Lepidoptera > Papilionidae > Parnassius > Parnassius orleans. The sequence continues at coordinate 3,381,473 of JAGSMP010000084.1, read as the reverse complement.
GCGTCGATGTAGTTTGTAACATTATATTCTTATTGTGAAAATAATAGGGTATAGTTCCTTTTTTAGTGGCCTTCATATTATTAGAACATATTAAGCTCGATTGCAATGTATGTGTTGTCTTGTCAATATTTGTTGCGTTTACTGCCTTGAAATAATAAGGGATAGTGCCTTTTTTCTTAGGCAATTCACTTTGTGATATTTTCTGTGCATCATTAGCGTTTTTTTTAATAGTTTTATGTGTCGCATTGTATTTTTAAATGTAACAAACTGTAGATTATATTCATTTACATCTACAATATTAAAGTTGATTTTTTTGCAAATATAATTTAAATAGAATTTCATATTCACATTACGATATTTCATATATATAAAAGTACAAAAAGTACAAAAAGTACAAGTACAAGTTTTTCGCGCGTTCTTGTCGTAGGTGATCCACTTTTCATCACCAGTGATCAATCTTTTCAAAAATAGTTCGGTTTCATTACGTTTCAATAGAGAATCGCAAATGCGTACACGATTCATTAGGTTTCTTTCAGTGAGCTCGTGTGGTACCCAAATATCGAGCTTTTTTGTATAGCCAAACTTTATCCAATAGGTCAAAACTGTATCGTGGTCAATCCTCATTTCCTCGGCTATTTCGTAAGTACTAATATGCTGATTTTGCTCCACTTTTTCAAAAATGGCTTCGACTCTATCCGTATGAGGGCGACCAGAGCGAGCTGCATCTTTGACATAAAAAATCCCGGACTGAAAACGCTTGAACCAACTTCGTGCTACTCTTACTGAAACTGTATTAGTTCCATGAACGTCACAAATTTTTTTTGGCGGCTTGAGTCGCATTTTTCCCTTTTTTGTAATAAAACTTCAGAATTAATCGAATTTCTACATAAGATTCACACATTTTGGCGAACAGAAAAACAATTGAAAAATGGCGGGAATGTGTTTTTTTACTTTTTCTTTTTCTTAATGTCCCATATGTATTGATATTAAAACCAGCCAGATACAAAAGGTACAACCTAAGAGATTTTTCTTCAATTTTATACAAATAAAATACGAAGAAACTTTTTCCCTGGCCTATTAATATACTAACGCAAAAATAAAATTTAGAAATCTTAATTTTAATAAGAAAAAGACTAAGATTACGCAGTAACTAAAAAATAATTTAGTAGTATGTTAGAAATCGCTATATAATAACAAATATTTTACGTCGAAATAATTCAGAAATTACTTGATTCATGTTATTCTTGATACAAATTCCTTTTACTCCTTTTCAAAAATCTTCATCGCTGTTCTTGTAAGTGCATATTTTGTTGGGTTTTGTTTAAGGCATGATTGTCGTTCAAATATTGTTCTACTTTATACAATACCAAAAATAAAAGTTTACTTAACATGCTTTTAAAGCTTACATCATTTCGTTCTCCACGTCTTGTTTTTTTTTTTTTTGAAATTAGCAATTCTTAAGATAATTTTACTTTATATATCCACTCATTTGATAAGGTTTTATTATATTACGACATTAAATTATCTTTCTTGCTTCTCTCAGTTATGGCCACTGATCTAATGCTGAGAGTCTGTTGACTATTTAGAACTTATGTTGATAACGTTTTATTATTATAAGGCTCATTCCTTTTTCCGCCCTTTTTATTTATTCTTTTTGTTGGTTATAAGCATAACATAAACACTCACGTCTGCAAACCAGGGGTATTTAGGGACTACGGATTTCCAATTAGATCAATCCCGACGACACACCTCTCTCACTTCTTTCACATCAATATAGCTACGCAAATAACTCTTCGGTTAGGAGTAATAATAATCATGTCCTCTAAACCGAATTTCGGACACGGCAGTCAGTCTCTACGGAGACTAGCCATCTACGCAGGGCACAATTATAGTGCATGCGTGTATGTGCAAGCATAGGAACACTCTTTATTCCCTCATTCTCGTAGGCCGATGGGACGGCAATCCGACACCACCGTTGGGAGATCAGGATCGGTTAGTGTAACTCTTAATATGGCCCATCTTCAATATCGTCTATTTGGTCGATAAACTTCCGTCTAAGGCATCCGTTGCCGAATCTGCCGCTCATTTCTGCAGCATAAATTTGCTTTCTCACTCATTTCACATTCATTCTTACTACGTGTTCAAACCACTGAAGCACAACATCGTCTTGCAAACCACACTTTTCTCTTGTCACACAATTTCTCACCCTATCATTTATCGTCTCCCCTTACAGACATCTTAATAACCGCTTTTCTACAGTTTCTAATCTCATGCTTCTTCTGTCACACCCAACTGTTTTTTTTTTTTAAGAAATTGCCGTGTTGCATTAAGACCGTCTTTCTGTTGCTTAATGTTTGCATATTTTTGTTTATGTTAATTTTTCCTTGGTCTACAATAAAGAGTATTGTACTGTATTGTTTTCCAATCCCAGTTCTGGACTTATCGCATCTTAGGCACATATTTCTATCACCGGTCTGCATAAAATTGTTTTGATAATTTACATTGGTATAATAGCAAAGTCGATTCTTTTGTGCTGCTAACATACAACATTATATTGAATACCTATTTTAATTGATGAACTTTCATGAATAAATTAAAAATTAAAAAAAAATATCTATCAGAACCTATAAATAATAACACTAGAAGGCTTTACGAGTGGGCACAGCCAATAAAGACGAATGCATGAATTAAAGTCTGACGATGAAAGCAATATCGTGTTCAAGGTGATCCAGTATACTCTTAGAAATGGACGAGTATTTTAAATAATTATAAAAAGTTTTTGTTCATTTATTTAATTGGTAGAAGGCTAGTGATAACAATACATAGGTACATAGTTACAATACAGGTCAATTATAGTCGACTTCCTGCATATCTTACCAGGCCTTCACTTCATCTAGTGGCTCCCCCACCCTTCAATTACCGGTACGAGGTTGCCAATCGAGATCTTTTCTTCCCCATAGGTTATCGGTTCTTCGAGCTTTATGGCCGGTCCGTTCGCACTTCAGGCTTGTTGGAATATGTCGGTTACTCTGATTCGTCTATGAAGACAGCTGCAGTAGCACCAGAGTAATAACTGACGGGAAGAGACAGTAATATGAAATATACCGTGAAGAGATGATAATATAAATAATGAAGATGGCACATAATCGCATCTTAAGGTATCCACGTGTTGAAATGAGGTGATGGATCCTCTTACACCGCTACCGCATGTTTTCTTTCGATTTTAGACGAATCAAGATATCGTGAAATGCACGAGGTAATCTCTGTATACATACATAATTATATTTAAATAGGTAGGTACTTGACATTTAACACAATTACAATGAAAGCCTTTTGTTGCAGCAATAGTTTATTAGTCTTCATGAACCGTAAAGGAAACCAAAGAATTCTTTGGTTCATTAATGGTTATTATTTTTTAATTGTTTATTAGTAATTACTACATTTCACAAATTATAATTTACTTACACTTTTAATGCACACAAGTGCCCTTAATTAAAAATATTGTTTTTTTTTATAAAGTAACAGTTACAATCTCGCTCACAGTCTCAATCTAAAAGAGAAGCTTTAGCTCGCTATAAAAACCTTAGTAGCCCTGAAGCCGTATTATTCTAAAATTGTAGAGAGTCATCTTATCGTTCTGCCACTGAAAACAGTGCATGGAGTATTTGATTGTTTAAATGGGTCAAAACGCCTGTGCGATTTTAACAACAATATCTTTTTATATATTCGTGAACATTTTCTTCAGGCGATATTTATAATACTACAACAAACTAGCCAGCTCGGCAAACATCGCTCTGCTTTTGCCACTCCAAATACTTTACAGTGTCAAATAATATAATATTAACAACGCAACCACCGCGCCAGAATTATAGTAGAGATCTAGCCGTCTTGTATCTGGTCCAGAATTTGTGATCTTGGCAATAAACCAAAATATTATATTGTAAATATGCGTTATTTTGATTCATAAACGTAAAACTTGTAGGTATAATAACAAGACTACAACGTCACTTTTTTATTTTTCCCCTTTAACTATGGAGCTATCCACGTTGTTATTTATTTTATAAATAAAATATGACGTGTGGGAACTTTTAAAGGCTATTCATTTCCTTTGTTATTTATAAATATTAAATACTTATTAGGCATCTTTTGTGCCCTGTCTGATATAACTCGCTAAATTATTGTTTTTCTATTATATTCTTGCGACTAAAGACAAAGTAAAGAAATACTGCTTTTGAGTTTGTAATTTTTTTTAATCTACAATTTTCAAACTTTAAATATCTTTTGCCAATTTTCAAACCTCTATAAATAATATGCTTTATTTAAAGAGGTATACATAAATGTATAAAAGAGTTATTCATGAATTATTTCACAATAAGCCGTTTTCTCGTTGCCAGTCGTATTCCCGAATTGATTTTAATGTGTCCGACCTTAGATATTATTAGATATTATAATAATAAATATAAAAATAATGAATACATAAAGCATTTTATAACATTATATATATATATATATATATATATATATATATATATATATATATATATATATATATATATATATATATATATATAATAGATATCGTGTTTACCTAAAATAGATGTTTCAATACACAAATAGGAAAACATACATCCTTACCATTTTGCTAAGTTTCATACGAAAGCTAATTCTGATCGTTTTTTTTTTCAATACCTCAATTATTCGTCCCGAGGCGACAGCAGCATCTTCCATAAAACAACATAATCTAATAAAAAAAACTGCGGTTAACCACCCACAAGCCACGGGTGGTAACTAAAGCAAATATCCTCCCTTTGAAGCAATCTATGGGGTAGGCCTGTGTTCAACAGCGGAGTTTAGATAGGCTGTAAATTTTTAATCTTAGAAATTTGATTTATTCTATGTTAATTTTAAATGTGTTTACAGATTAGAAACAATCTATTCAAAATAAAACAAACAATTTCGAAATAAAAAACTTATAATTAGGGCGACGAGAAGACAAAATGGGACGTAGGGCGTGATACGAGAACTTTGGTCGCCATAACACCATCTGGAAGATTGGTGCAATGTGCGATTTACTAGATGATAACCACATACATACAGCTATTGCATGAACGTTTTACAAGACAATAACCAGAAATTAGTGTATCAGAACGACGTATTTCCAATCAAAGAAGAACAATAGTAAGGAATAAACTTTTATCTCAAGAAGTAATATTAGGTCCTTACATATGAAATTAGCGTTTTGTCGTACTGACCACTTTGATCTGAAATATCTCCTCTTTGGTTGAGAATTCCAAATTCAAATATAATTTCATTTAGCTGGTACATTTGAGTTTTGAAAACAGTCATTCGTTTGTTTTTTCCTCATTATTTTATTCTTTGGCGTCGCTTATAACCGCACAATAGAAAACATGAAATATCGGTATATTTACGAGTACGAGTTCTACCGTGGCACCAGTGCTGCAGAAACAGCTCGAAGGATCAATGATGTGTACGGCGCTGGTGTCGCAAAAGAAAGCACGGTACGTTTTTGGTTTCAACATTTTCGTTCTGGAAATTTCGACCTTCAGAACCAACCCCGTAGACGGCCGGAGATCAAAGTGGAAAATGAAGAATTAAAGGCTATTGTGGAAGCGGATCCATCACAAATCACTTCAGAGATAGCTGCAGGCTTTGGGGTAAGTGATAAAACTGTATTATTCCACTTGAAGCAAATCTATAGTACCTCATGAATTGAGTGAATCGAACTTGCAAACACGCGTCGACTGCTGTGTTACTTTGCTCAACCGACACAATAATGAAGGGATTTTAAATCGAATCATTACTTGTGATGAAAAGTGGATACTGTACGATAATCGGAAGCGCTCGTCGCAATGGCTGAACCCTGGAGACCCAGCCAAATCCTGCCCTAAACGAAAATTGACTCAGAAAAAGTTACTTGTGAGTGTTTGGTGGACTAGCGCCGGTGTCGTTCACTACAGCTTTCTAAAATCTGGCCAAACGAATACGGCAGATATCTATTGTCAGCAGCTGCAAACCATAAAGGAAGGACTAGCTGCTAAACAACCGAGATTGGTCAACCGCTCTAGGCCACTGCTGCTTCACGACAACGCAAGACCACACACTGCACAACAAACAACCACTAAGTTATATGAGCTACAATTTGAATGTCTGCGACATCCACCGTACTCCCCGGACCTTGCTCCAACAGTAACATTAACATAATAACATAAACACTCACGCCTGTCACCCAGAGGGGTAGGCAGAGACTACGGACTTCCACTTGGTACGATCCTGGCACACCTCTCTCGCCTCCTTTACATCCATATATCTACGCATACACGCTCGTCGGTTAAGGGTACTCCTAATCTGGCCCATTTTCAAAATATCGCCAATTTGGTCGATAAACCTTCGTCTAGGGCGTCCCTTTCCGACTCTGCCGTTCACTTCTGCAGCATAAATTTGCTTTGTCACTCTTTCTTCGTTCATTCTTTCTACATGACCAAACCACCGAAGCATTCCTTTCTTAATCCTGGTCACAACGTCATCTTGCAAACCACACTTTTCTTATCACACTATTTCTCACCCTGTCATTCAGATTCAGCCCTAACATACTCCTTAATGACCGCATTTCTACAGCATTTATTCTACTCTCATGCTTCTTCTGCCAGACCCAACTTTCACTACCATACATTAAAGTAGGGACTAACACAGCATTGTGAATGCCAAACGTGCCTTTTTGACACATTCTGACTCTTCACAATAGCCTGTAGAGCCCCATTCACTCTATTTCCTGCGTTTACTCGTTGTTCTATATCCTTATCATATCTACCATCCCTACTAAATAAACATCCCAAATATACAAACTCATCCACTTGCTCAATCAACTCCTTCTATTCTTATTTCACATAACGTTTTACTTTCTTCTCTTTCAAAACCATCACTTTCGTCTTACTTGCGTTCACTTTCATACCTCTTTATTTTAATGATCGGTTCATTAAAGTAACCATCATTGCAACTCGACCGCCGACGATGCAAATATGACTTGATCATCGGCGTACAAAAGGCATTTGACGGTTAACTCACCAATCTCAACCCACATTCTTCAACTTTCAAAGTTTGCAAACAACTGTCCATAAATAGGTTAAACAGCCAGGGCTTTACAGCCCTGTCTGACACCTTTGGATGCCAAACCAGTCCAGTGACCCTTTGATCCTGACACAAGCACTAGAGTCCCTATAAAGAGACTTCAATGCCTTTATCAAACCAGCGCTCAAACCAAATGAGTTAAGTGTTTGCCATAACACATTCTGTCCACTCTGTCATAAGCCTTTTAAGTCCATGAAGCACAAAAAACTTTCTGGTTTTGGCCAAAACTTCTCCGCAATCATGCGCATGGAAAATACTTGATCCGTACACACCATTCCTTTCGAAATCCAGCACATCCCAAATTTTTCCATCAGTTTCTTCCATAACTCTTTCAATTAACACCTTAGCATAGTTTACCCACAATGCTAAGCAACAATCTCGCAGTAGTTTTACAGTCCTGCTGTGACCCTTTTCCTTTATATATTGGGACTATAACGGCTTTGCACCAGTCTTCCGGTACCCTTCAGTTCCCAACATAAATTAAACAAGGTGTACAGCAGGCCTGCCCCCTCCTCTCAGCCCTTAGCATTTCAAGTGATACTCTATCATATACGGCTGCCTTACCTGCTTTCATGCCTTTCATTGCTTTTATTATTTCATCTACACTTATCCTACCTCTCTCCACTTCTTTCGGAATTTCTTTTCACTTAATTCAGACGACCCTTCACTCATAAACACGCTTTCAAAGTATTCCTTCCATCTCTTTAAATTGAAACTTCATCATTCAGCATACAGCCATTCTCGTCTCGTATAGCATTCATTCTATTGTTTTGAATATCCCTAGCAGTTTTACGAGTTTCCAGAACATTTTAATATTTGCCTAAGTTATCAGATATCCTTCTATCATTCTTATCCGTTCTTTCTTGCTTTTCCTTTCAACAACTTCTTTTACTCTCTTATTTATAAGTCTAAAGTCTGCCTTTTTCTTTCAATCTCATCATTCATACCGCCAGAATTACCAGCTTTGGTTGCCAGTAAATCTAGCCATGCTCTTCTTTGCTTCAACTTCCATCCGAATCATCATCCCACCACCACGTATTATTTTTCCTTTCATTCGTTCTCTACTTACACCACATACTTCGGTGGCTGCATCCACCAAAACTTTCTTAACATTATTCCATACAGTCTTCAGGTCTAAATCATTCATACATATTTCATTCAAACCATTTATATTCTCCCTCAGTCTACATTTATACTTCTTCACACCTTCATCTTGTAACCTCTCTGTTCTTATACGCTGTAACGCAGTGGTAGACACAGACGTCCGATGCCGCCAACGCCTGAATAGACCATTAATTCGGCATAAGACCAGGTAATGATCCGTCCCTACGTTGGACCCCTGGTAAACTCTTGTATCTACCACTGCGCTCCGCATTCTTTCATCCACAATTATGAAATCTATCATGCTTCTATCATTACCTCTTCCCCATGTATACATGTGAATCCTCTTATGGCGAAAGAAAGTATTCGTCACAAAAAGATTCTTTTCCTCACATACGGCGAGGAGGTCTTCACCATTCTCATTTACACTTTCATCGCCAAACATTCCTAATATCCTTTCATAACCAGACCTCTTCACCCCAACCCTTCCATTAAAATCTCCTAACATAATGATATTTTCATTTCCTTACATTTCATCAACACCATCCTTACCATGTCCCAAAACTGCTCTCGGATATAAGTGGCTTAGACATGTTCGCGTACACCCCTAGCACAAACAACTTCTTTAGCCCACTTTCATTCGTATCCACAGCAGCCTTGGGCTTACACATTCATACTCTTTCACACATTGACCCATTCTTTCTGAAAGGATGACACCGACTCCTGGCATGCCCGCTCGGTCTCGTCTACACCAGACCAGTAAGCGGTATACATGCCATGTGCAGTGGCATCCTTTCCCTTTCGTTTCGTCTCATTTACACATAACAAATCTATTCCTCTATCATTCATCATTTCGCATATTTCATCCATCTTATCATTCAATGCTCCACATACATTCAGCGTAGCCAGACGGGCCTCCGCAATCCACTTTGCGCCCTCCGGGAGACAGAACGTGACGGTGGCGAACCTCGTCGCCGGTTTTACTCCCGGAGATTCTTCGCACCCCTGCCCCATTAAAGGGGCGCCGGGAACTCGGGGCCATTTCTTTACTGTGTTGGCTCATGGTGCGATCTAAGGGGGTGGTAGATTTTACGCCGCTACCATAGGGCGAGGAGCCGAGTCTATCCTTTCGGCTTTGTCGCTCGTTTAGCACCACCCGGGGGACACGTGTAGGATGGGCCTAGGGTTAGGTGGTCGAAGCCTACGGACGCGAGCGACTCATCCCCCAACAGATTACCATTTTTTCCGGAATTTGGACAACTTTTTATGTACAAGGAAAATTATTCAACTCCAATGCGGCAGTCCGAACCGCCTTCAAAGAGTTTATTGATTCTCGCCCCCATGGCTTTTTTAGTAAAGGGATCAATGAACTACCTATGAGATGGCAAAAGTGCATAGATAAAAACGGTGCATACTTTGATAAATTAAATATATTTTACAAAAAAAAATTGACTTTATATTCCTCCCGTACAAAACGCCAATTTCATATGTAAGGACCTAATATATCAACTAAAAGAAGAAGTACGCGCACAGTTAGGAGATTTAAAACAAAATCCTATCCCAGAAACACATACACCAACAGAAAATACTCTACAAATACCACCACAATCACCCTCTCAAATGCAACATAACACACAATCTCAATCCTACAATCAATCACAAGCATACTCACAAAGTATACATAGATCGCACACATTCACACAAACCGAGAGCATAACCATAATGCTAGAAAATGATATTGAGACTAGAAAATTTCGATCAAAATCAGTTATCAGAAACACACATACAAGAAATACACGACAAACTGATAACCGCTCTAACTCAATATTCAGGTATGGATCCAGCAGCTCGTCCAAAACTACCCAAACTTAAATACACCCCAAAACACTCTCACCTAGTACATTTATTTAATCTTATCTTACTAAACCAATATATATCCGAAGACACACAACTTGAAGATGTACACACATTGATATATTGCACAGCGTTAGTTATTTCTGAAGAACTTAATTATAAGAACCATGCTCTCACAGAATACCAGCGTCAAATAGCAGCTTAACGCTGCTGTGTTTTGTATGGTGAGTATAGAGAACCGGAGATCCGTTTTACTGGAAACGAGGCATTCCATCTTAGTCCTCACAGTGACAACGCATCTGCATTTTGATTCGTCATCGAGGAAAGATGTAGATGTTTATGGGCCACAGCAACCACTAACCATCAGGTGAACTGTGTGCTCGTTTTTCACCCTTATCCTATAAAAAAAAATAGAATACACAGACAGCACAAGACCAAGAATCATAAACAAACCATCATGGCAACAAAGACTCGAAAGAGATATAGAAAAATTGCGAGCTGACTGCGGTAGACTATTAACAATAACATCAGTATCAACAATAACAGATCTAACAAAGTAGTCAATAGAGTCGAGGCAACATTTAAAAACATGGCCACGCACACGAAACATGAAAACGACAATAGAAAACCCGAAGAATTCTTAGACACTTTAAAACAGAAGCTCGCGCTAAAAGTCCATAGGCTGAGGAGATACAAGAAGGCACAAGAACGCAAAAATGATAACGCCATGTTTGCTACTAACGAAAAGAACTTTTACAGAAATTTACAGAAACCATAAATATACGTAACAACCGACACCAACACAGAACTACCAATATCAGAACAATTGGAGACATTCTGGTCAAGCATATGAGAAGAGCAAGTGCGGCATAATGGTAAAGCTGGTTGGATAGCAGATGAAGAATCTAAGTGGAGCGCACTAAAAGAAATGGACTTCGTCGAGATACCTGAATCTGATATAAATAGTATTACAGAAAATCTACACAACGGGAAATCACCTGGCATTGATAAAGTACATAATTACTGGTACATAAAACTAGACTCATTACACAAAATTATCGCTAAAAACTTAACAGACATAATCTTAGGACAACAAAATATATCTGAATTTATTGCAACAGGAATAACTTACATGTTACCGAAGTCTCAATACTCTCCACAACCGTCCCAATACAGACCAATTACTTGCCTGCCGAAAATTTAGAGATCCTAACCTCAGCAATCACAGCTAATATCAATAAACACAGAACACCACAACATAATAGCGGAAGAACAAAAAGGGTGCAGACGAGGCCACATGGGGTGCAAGGAACAATTAATTATAGATTCAATAGTTCACAAACATGCCGCCACAAAAAATAGAAACCTTCATTGTACCTACATAGATTACAAAAAAGATTTTGATAGTATTCCACACTCCTGGTTAATTCAAGTATTACGTATATACAAAATAAACCCAAAAATAATAGACTTCTTACATCATATCATGTCCCGCTGGAAAACAACACTCCAATCGAATTACCACGACAACATCGTAAGAACTCGACAGATATTTATTAGGAAAGGTATTTATCAAGGTGACTCCCTGAGTCTTCTATGGTTCTGTCTCGCACTGAACCCTCTGTCTCACCGGTTCTCGCATCAGTGCCAAGCCGGATTTAGACTCAAACACAACACCACAGAAGATATCACTATCTCACACCTCATATATATGGATGACATTAAATTATACTCAAAAACAGATAAAGAAATGAATAAATGAATAGACACTATAACAGAATTTAGTAAAGACATCAACATACAGTTTGGACTAGATAAATGCAAAACACTACACATAATAAGAGGCAAAATAAAACAACACAGAACAAAATAAAATAACACAGACACGCCCCCTTGCCACTTCTCCTCTTTTTTATATTTCTATGCTGATGCCCATCTACTGATTTGTACTACAGCCCAACTACAATTTATTTCAAAAAAGAAGGCCACAGATGCGTTGTCGCCCCTGAAGTCGAAGAAGAAATTCCACACAGCCTATACCTTTCCCTTACACCCATCCATTGGACTCCTAGGCATAAAAAGAGCGCCCTACTGTCTATAAAAAAGATTCCTCGTCATGGTAAACAGTTGGCAGTTTACAATATCATCCGAAGCCTTCAACATGATCACAACGGGCCAAAAGACATCATCATTAAAGAAAAAACTAACTCGACGTATGAAAAAGAAAATATAAAATGATACAATAAATGAACAAACGAATCACGTGATATCATAAAAATTACTACTAGAAATCACTATTTATTGTTGACTTAGTTTGCTAATTAAATTAGCGTTCTCTTCATAATATTTTCTATACCCAATAAGGAAAAAAACGTTTAAATGCTGCTTCAAGAGGACAATTTATGAACACGCTTAGCGAAAAAATCGCTTTATTAAGAGAATAATTCATGAAGGCAGCCTTAATGGAAATATTCAGCAAATATTTCACATCGTATTACATAAAAATGTCCCTCGATGTAAAATAAACATACACCTTAGGATCAATTCTTTTTAACACAATTATATTTTTGTTATTTAATTAAATTTAGGCTGAAATCCGAATGATATTTAGTTTAACTAAAGTACCTTTAAATGTCCAAGTACTGGATCCAGACCTTTTTCGTTTTACTCGAAACCTCATATTTAAACACAAGTGGTAAATTTGAAAAAATAAATAATTTATTGTTGATTTTTTAAAACCGCTCGACCGATTTCGATAAAATTTAAATGGGACCTCGGAAGTACACCCTATGAAACAAAAAAGATTTTTCCAAATCGGTTCAAGTGTCTTTAATCGTTGAAGATACATAAAAAAAGATTCCGACGAATTAAGAACCTCCTCCTTTTTGAAGTCGGTTGATAATATAACATTTTTAACATAAATAAGAGGTTTTTAAGGAGATCGAGAAGAAAAGTGAATTGGATTAACGCGACGGTTACAACGCCGTCCGTTGGAAGTCATAATTTTTTTTTGACATTTTCCATAGTCACGTATTACGACACATACGGAATAATATTTATTAATGGATTCTCTCACGCTGACGCATCACATGGTCATATTGATATTTAGAAGCCATCATTTCGTCACGTAATTCTTTCGTGGTGAGATTCAAATAGCAGAAATGCCTAAAACAATCACGTAGTATCTGACAAATAAGGGAATTGAAAATTTTACGAATTGCTTAATACCCAATTAAACTTAAAATAGTTTAAGGGGAGCGTTCACGGTACAAGTACAAGGTTCGTTCGTTAAACCGACTTCCAATGGCGCCTGTCGTGGCATTTGCGGCAAATATTTCTGACTTAAAACAAGTCTATATCTAGCAGTAGGCTATTTAATTGTTAATAACATAATATTGTGTACTTTTTAATTAGTTTACGTATGTAATAAAAGTTATTACGAATTTTATTAAAACTCAATTCATTGACCAAATATTATGGATCTTTCAGGGCGTGTTTTATCTAAATACCTAAAATTAAAAGAGAGATAAATATAGTTTCAATATAAGTACCTATTTCGTTTAAAAATTTTAATTTTAAATTAATATAACATTATAATATAGTTAAAATATAGAGAAATCGTTTTTAAACGTTAACAAACATAATTACAAAAATATTCAAATATTTAAGAAAGTTTATCAATACTTAGCTATTAAATAAGATGGAGGTCTTTCTAAACGATCAATTCACAATCAAGATCAAGATCAGTCCGCTGAAACACATAGGTTTTAAGTAGCCTACGGTCTGTGATCGTATTACGTCGCCCCAACTGTTTCATCAGATTTAGCAAGGTCCAAATCCTCGTAGAATAGTCAAACCTTGTCATATACATAAACTACAAAAACATAAAGAATATTAAGTTAAACGTTAATATATTTTCTGCTTGTTTAATTTATAATTCATTCCTATTAACCAAACGTCTTGAACTTTTAAAGAACCGGATTAACGATGACGTAATTACCGATATAACTCAGGTATAAAGTTAAGAAAGTACAGTCTTCGTTATCTTTATCTTTAATGGAAAATCTTTTTATGGGAGATAACCTCAAAAAATTATCTACCTTATCCAAGGTTATACTAAATGTTTTTGCTTTAGTGTAAAGATACACTCACATATGAATGTTTAATAGCTGAGAACAACCTTTTTATTTTAATTGGTTTATGGAGCAGAGAAGAGAAACCCATGTGCTATTGCGCCGAATTGGCGGATTCACCTGAAAATATTTTACATTGTTTATGGTATAATAGTGACAAACGCATACAATCCACCTTATGGTAAATCTATGCTGAGGCCTATAGCTATCTATACATCTACCTTTGATTAAGAATCAAAATGTAGATGCGTTGTCACTTGTCACCTCTGAGGAATAAGATACAATGCGTCATTACCAGTAATCAAAGAATATATTATAAAAAAAAAATTACATAAATCAAAGCATTCATAAATACGTCGTCTATTATGGCCGACACACCGTTAGTTGAACTGATCAGTTCAAAGGATGTAAGCCAAAAAAGTTCGACACACACGGTCAGTTAAACCAGTCAGTCAGTCAGTTTAAGGGTATTACATTGCCCGGTGACCTTGAAGATTTGGTCCCGCAACTAATATTTGTTACTTCGACGCCATCTACCGATAAACGACAATACTACATAAAAAGGAACTGAAGATAAGGGACGAATACAGCTCGACACAGGGTCAGTCAAACTGATAAGTTGGACTGACCCACGGAATATAAAATTTTAAAGTAATTCCAACTGATCAGTTTAATTAACCTTGTGTATCGGTCAATAGACATCAGATGGCGCTTGGCATGACGACAAGAATGTCAATAAGAGAGCTAATAAGAAAACCAAAATGGCTACGCGACGCCGCCGGTCACGGCGTCTACTGAGTATCGTTCGTCTAAAAGCACCCTAATGATTTAATACAATTTTAGCTTTATTATAATAAAAAGCATCGCAGAATGTGGATCTCAAAAAACGCACTCTTTTTTTAAATATTTAATGAAGATACTTAAGATTTGTTCCTAGATAACTAACAACAGACAATAATAGAACAGCGGTTGCGAACTCATCTGCAATATCCTCCCTATGAGGCAATCTGTCTGTGTTCTGCCTATGGCTATAAAGATTGAAAAAAAGTCAATATAATTTCGTATCATTTCATTTTCATAATTTTTAATATAACTAATTCTAATAGTGCTAATTAGGTGCCAAGTTTAAAAATTAGGTGCTCTAAAATTGCTCTAAAATTGTTGAAATTTGCGCCCCCCTACCCTTCCACCCGAGCGGAAATGTATAGTTTATGAGTAATATTTTTTTTGTAAAATCAAAACCTTACTTTTTTACACAGGAATATTGACAAAAAAATATGTTGCTATGTGTGGTGTGGCATATCTTACATCACAAGTGAAAAAACATTATTTTTAAAAACATTATTCCATTAAAGTTTACCAAGCTCAAATACCTATATCCAGTATGTTCATTGTGATCCGCGTAAAGCTTTAGCATAGCAAATACTATTAAATTTGCTTGCGTTGTACAGAAACGCTATCAATATACGAAAATCCAAATTCCTCTTAATATTCGTAATTATCGTAAGAGATTATTAAAGAATTAGAAACAACTATTTTACCCAGTGGTCTACCAAATAACTTAGTACCGACTTCTGAAGCTGTTATGTGAAAATTGTTATATTTTTACGTTATATTTTTTACGTGGTAGAGCCATGCTGCAGCTATATTAGTAGTATAGCTGTAGTACGAATGGGTCGGCTCGACCGGGGAAGGACCACGCTCTCACAGAATACCAGCGTAAAATAGCAGCTTAACACTGCTGTGTTTCGTATGGTGAGTGTAGAGAACCGGAGACCCTTTTTACTGGAAAAGAGGCATTCCATCTTAGTCCTCACGGGTGACAACGCATCTGCATTTTGATTCTTTATTGAGGATAGATGTAAATGTCTATGGGTCACAGCAACCACTTACCATCAGGTGGACTGTGTGCTCGTTTGTCACCCTATCATATAAAAAAAAAATTTTCTTTTAGTTTTTGAGTCTGTTTTAGTTTTTATTAAAGCTTAATTATTTTACCCTTTTAAGTAGACTAGACTCTCGTTTAAAAGAGACAATCGTTTTTGGGCCCACTAGAAACTTTAACGTAACTTAATTTTATTACACATAAAAAAGATACCAATTTATTATAGTAAAAGGCCTAAAGATTTTATGAAAATGTGACCGAAATCATAAAATCTGAAAAAAAGTTCTTTTGATATTCGTGAATTGGCTAATGTAATATGAAAAAAATGCGTATAAAGAAGAACAAAAATTCCATCAACCTTAAAATACCTATAAATGCTGAATGTACCCCCAACTTTCTTTTATACTATTAATTATTGACCAGAGCACTATTTAACTTATAATACCGGTGAAAACTACTAGACAATCGCTTTTAGTTTGTTTTTAGGTTATTGTGATATTCATATTTTAATTGTTAATTTCTCAGTATTCCCGTTTTTTTTATGTACGAGCAGCTATGAAGGTCTAGAGAGACCAGTATCACTGCGAATTAAAAGATCTATTGTGATCGCTGCTATGTCTACAGTTCACTGATAAGCTCTACGTCCTCAATGAATAGAAGGAGTTGCTTAGATGTGAGTAATTTCACTTCTTCTGGGCGAAGTACATACGTTAGTTACCCAGATGAGTGCTGCGTTTGCGCATTAAGGGTCCACAATTTGTCAGAATGTGTAAAGGCGTTTCCTCCTCTAGGGAGCAAAACCGGCACATCCTTGAGTTGCTTAGTCCCAGGATGGACATGTGCTTTTTAAGACAACAGTGTCCAGTCAGGGCTCTTACCAGAATGCGCAATTTATTTTTAACTAATCCCAGGGCCTCCGAAGCGAATTTACGATCCCGGATTAAGGTTTTAGAATGTTTTAAGCCTGGTGTATCAGACCAGATCTTAAGTGCTTTATTGTGGTAAAGAGTTTCCAGGGTCAATCGGGCGAGGCTTTTTGAGATACCACAAAATGGCTCGGATCCAAATTGTGTACTCTTTGAGCCCCCCCGTGCGAGCTTGTCGGCAGTTTCATTGCCTACAATACGCGCGTAACCCGGAACCCATCTTAAAACGACCTTGTTGTTACCTCCTAGGCCGTGAAATGAGAGGAGGTCTGTGCCCAGCAGTGGGACGTATATAAGCTGTAACTTTAACTTTAACTAACTGAAAAGCGTCTGTCCAACAGTGGACTCGAAAATAAAAGTTAATTAACTAAGTATATATTAAACATTAAGTTAATTGTTAATATAATTTCCTGCTTTTTTAATTTATAATTCACATTCATATTAAAACTTAACGTCTTGAACTTTTAAAGAACCAGATTAACGATGACGTAATTACCGATATAATTCAGGTATAAAGTTAAGAAAGTACAGTCTTCATTATCTTTAATGGAAAAACTTTTTACGGGAGTTTACTTCAAAAATTATCTACCTCATCCAAGATTATACTAAATGTTTTTGTTTTTGTGTATAGGTAAAGTACACTTACATATGAACGTTTAATATCTGAAAACAACCTTTTATTTTTATTGGTTTATTGAGCTGAGAAGAGAAATCCATGTGCTGCTGCGCCGGATTGGCGGATTCACCTGAAATTTTTATTTTTTATTTTATAGTATAATAGCACAGTCTATTATTATACTGTGATAATAGTGACAAACGCATACAATCCACCTGATGGTAAATGGATGCTGAGGCTCATAGGCACCTACATCTACCTTCAATTAAGAATCAAAACGCGTTGGTTCTTAATCATGCGTTGTCACCCCTGAGGAATAAGATACAATGCGTCATTACCTGAAAAAAAGGTCTCCGATTCTCTACAATCATAATACGAAACACAGCGGTACTAATTTGTTATTTTATTCTGGTATTCAATGAAAACGTAGACCCATTTATGCTGCAACCATAATATAGCTACAACGAGACCCTACCACGTTAAACTTGTTTGTACACAAATTAAAGCATAAATAAGTCGTCTATTGGGTATCGGATAGAGTTTGGCCACAAATTAAATAATGTTACTTGGCTCGACGACGACACCGCCAATACAAAAAGACTACGAGAAGCCGCGCCGCGCTGCCGCGCGTCTACTGAGTATCTTTCTTCTAAATGCACCCTAATAAAAAGCATCGCAGGATGTGGAACTCAAAATAGCATTCTTTTTTTTAAATGTTTAATGAAGATACCTAAGATTTGTTCTTAGATAACAACTGATAATAATAGAAAAGCGGTTGCTAACCCAACTGCCAAGCTTGACAACTATGGCAATATCCTGCCTATGAGGAAACCTGTCTATGTTCAGCCTATGGCTATAAGGAATCGATGAAAAAAAAAGAGTCAATATAATACCATATCATTTCATTTTCATAATTTCCAGCGTGACCCAAATGTTGCCATTTGTTTCTCGACGAAAATAATAGGAGCTTAAAGAAAAACAGATACAATTCAAACTAAGTTAATCTCGGTAGCTCGAGGCGACATTGCTGTGGTTTACAAGAAACTTAATTTATTCATCGCTGTTAAAACATAACTGTAGGATCGCGGCTAAGCTGGTTTTATCTTGATTCCGTGAAACTTATTTTGAAATACCTACGGAGTTCGTTATTTCCCAAGAAATTGTGCGTCTCTTTACAAACCCTATAAACATTTTCAAATTCACAATGTTTGTGCAAATAAATAAATAATTGTACATTGTGCTAGGACTGTTTTGCTGCCTAAGACTGCTTCTTACTGCTGCTAAACTGTAATATATGCACTTCTTTTTTCTATATTATGTGAATGCTTAATGGACTGATTGAAGAATAAAAATATATTTTGGGCATTTTTATTGTTACAACATACTTACATGTAAATAAAAGTGTCTATCTGTAATATCGAAATTACTGCCTTAAATTGAGCTGAGGGGTTATTTGCATGACATTAGGACAATTAATTTTTTTTGTCTATCTATCTATTAGACTGTGTGTTTTCGAGCTATCTGTCTTTCCGGGTTAATCTTCAGAGTGGCTGAACTAATGGTAATAAAACTTTACGAACAGATAAAGAGTGAATGTAAATATAATCTAAACATGGTTGTAGCACGAATGGGCGGCTCGACCGGGGAAGAACCACGCTCTCACAGAATACCAGCGTAAAATAGCAACGCTGCTGTGTTTCGTAGGGTGAGTGTAGAGAACCGGAGACCCTTTTTACTCGAAACGAGGCATTCTATCTTAGTCCTCACGGGTAACAACGCATCTGCATTTTGATACGTAATCGAGGATAGATGTAGATGTTTATGAGCCACAGCAACCACTTACCATCCGATGGACTGTGTGCTCGTTTGTCACCCTTATCCTATAAAAAAAAAACACATTTTTTTAGTGACTCTACACAAAATATTATATTATACGACAAAATCGAATCAAACCAAAACCAAATTGAATTAATCGATTCTTAGCTTAATTTGTATGTGTAACATGTACGGGGCTCTTCAATAGTCAATTCAGTAAATTACTCCGGAGGGTTTTTCCCTCTCATTTGAATTTGAAAACATATCTTCCCAAGGCTAATTAAATATAATGTGCTTTTACCCTGTCTCAATTACACTTTAATTCTATTATCTTTTGAGATTTACATTTATAGACTAGATGTTAAATATCTTCAAAACCTGGGATTCAGGATAGAATAGGATACCTCCGATCATAGTATATTTCATATAAGTTTATTTTAATAACTTGAAATCATTAATATGTATATTAGTTATTATTTTTAATAAAATATAAGTTTGGCCACTTACGAGTACTTCGATTGAAACACTGCAACGTTTTACCGGATCGTCACTGCGTCTTGTGACTCACTAGACTACTAGGGTTGCCAGATGGTCGGGATTCGTCTGGATTCTCCCGACATTTTAAATGATCTCCAGACTCCCGACAAAACTCAAAATCTCCAGACAAATAGCTTCTCAAAATAATTGAAGTCACAAAATTTTTTAGTAATATTTTTTAAACGTTTAAAGACTGGCGCTTAGGGCCTTTTTTACAATGCACGCACGAATCTAGCAGCACGCCTCTAGGATCAAACGCGGCTTATTTCAGACTCGCTTCGACTAAAACTCCATGGTGTTCCACCTTTGCCGCATATTGAAGTGACCACGGAACTCTTTACTCCGCGTACGTACTCATCCGCGGCCCCACCAGTGCCGGCCGCCCGATGACGGCCCTCTTCGGGAGAGGACGTCTCCTCACACTTCTGCTTCTCAGATAAGGCGCACCAGGTGCGCCTTTCTTCGCGGCCTCCAACTCTACCTGTGCAACGGAGCTCCCGAGTTCGATACGTGGAGGCCATGGGGCCAGGACAAACCGAGCACACGGAAGCACCAGCTGTCCTGACCCCAGTGGTTGCTCTTGTGTATGGCTCCGCCGCCAACCAAGTATCGGCCGCGATGGGTAGGGATAGCGGCAAATCATAATATAGATACTCCTCGCCACCCGAGGCCCCACCACCACCGCATCAGCGATGCGGCCCAGAGTCGGGAAGGATAGGGCGAGTGACGCATTGCCATACCAACACTCCTTTTCCCCCGCGACTTAACCTCGGCTACAGCGGTAGGCGGAAAGACAAGCCTCTCGCCGCTGTCCACCAGCAAACATCCGAAGTGGGCTCGCCAAGCTCAATCGGTTTGGCCACCTCGGGCCAGCCATTCACATCTGGCCAGCCATGTGGGTTCTCCTTAGTTCACCATGAGTGACCAAGCTACGGCTACTAAGACCCCCCCTTTTTTGACTACTATATAGCAATTATATCAACATATACGGCAAAATAATACTACAGTAGCGTTCTTATATCTACAATAAACCAGCTTGGTAACGCCATTCTAGAGCCACAACAAAACCTTTATAAGAAGTGCACTCTAATACCCTTATAGGCCCGCTATAAGCATATTAGAGTGCACTTCATCATTAATTATTAGTGCTAATGGAGCACTTCATGTTAACAGCGGAGCTCTAAAGCTTTCATAAAGCTTATTTTGGCGCCAAAATAGTCGGGGATCGCAATTAGTCAGGATAACTACATTAATTTAATAACTAAATCTAAAAACATTTTTAGCAATTTCGATTTGGTGGCGTCATAAAAAGATCATTCAGCTAATTAAGAATTAGAATCTCTTCATCACCTTAAGTCCCTAGGTTGTCGTTAGTATATCTAACTTTTACGGAAACAATTACGGAAAATGCCAAGGCGATCTCACAGCCTCTGATAGGTATATTCATTATTTATATCAAAAGTAAAAGAACGAGACTATTAACGGAGAGATGCATCGAAATAGCTTCTTCGAAAATGAGTATCTTATTATGCCCATCCACCTACCAGCAATTGCTGCGATCCTTGCAATCGGAAACCATTGCATGCACTGTTTTGGTTTGATAAGGAGGAAAGCTGATAACGTCCTTGTTTTTATTTATCTGTAAGTCTCAATTTAGTTTTTTTTTTAATATAGAAAATGAAACTATTTATAAAACATTAATTTATTTAAGGAACGTGACCTAAAATAGCAGATTGCTCGTCGGTTTATTTTAGCACAAGAATTTGACGCGAGTTTGGAGTTCCCTAAAAGGAATAGATTAGAAATCTAAAGTGAAGAAACCGTGGAAATTTTTCACTATTCATCGAAATGGCGCTCTGAAAGCTTCGAAAAAAAAATTATAGATAGGTATAACATTATTCTTAGATTAAATGTTATATGGAATCCTAGATACCACATTCAAGAATCACTTAGAAAACATAAAGAAAGGATTCACGCAATTTCATTATGCTGATGACAAAAGCTTACTTCGTGCGGAGATCCTCTGTTCTGGAAAGTACCACGCCCAGCTGATCTCAGTGGCCGGACGGCGGTTGTTTCCAAGAGGTAGAATCTCTTCGGGAAATCTTGCCTTTGAGTTAGTGTTGATTACACATATATAAGCATGCGGAATGATCCTAGCACGCATGGGCATTAGTCTTCTAGAATATAGTGGCGATCACCACTGGAGACAGTTCTTAATGTTCGTAAAGTTGGTTGTTTTTTCTACTATTATAAGCCAGCGTTTGACTAATATCCTACCTGATGGTAAGTGGTGATGCAGCCGAAGTGATAAAGCACTTAGCGTAGCAAAAGCCTATTCACTCTTGCCTTGAAGACACTCACATTATAATCGGATGGAAAGACAGATGCTGGCAAGGTATTCTACTCCTTTGTTGTGAAATCTGTCTTTTAACTCCTCTGGGATTGTAATGTCGGAGCATAAGCAGAGATTTAAATCACGCAACTATTCAATCTCGTAACTGCTATTGTGACTCAAAACCATAATGCGTTCTGAAAGACGCAGGTTGTCTCAATGAAGGTCAAAATATCGTTTCGGGTTGTAAAATCATTGCAATGTTCGCGAATTCCTCCGAAGACTCTTATTTCTAGAAGAAAGTGTATGAGGATTCACGCAATGAGCCTTCATCGGGTAGTCTGATCTCCTGCAAAGATCAGACCGAGATTTTATATTTACATTTAACCTGCTAAGTGAGTTGCTAAGATCTGCCTCGATCACAACGGTTTTGGGCAGGTCTTGTACGCAATGAGATTGGGAACCTCTACTAACTGCTATGAGGTATTTCATATTAGTCCTCATACTTGACAACGCATCTGTAGCCGGGCTGGAGTAGCCAATTACCATCAGGGGGACCGCAAGTTCATTTGTCACTTCAATTTTATATAAAAAACATAAGTAAAGACCTAACTTGATCTTCGCTGTCAATAATGAAATTCAGCAATGAAAGAAATTATGAAGAAAAAACATATCAATGGGGAATGTAATGAAATGAAGGAAGTTTTGATGAAAATGCATATTATTTAAGAAATCGGTGTTATTCCGTAGACAAAAAAATCATAAAAATCAATCTTGTGTAAATATTCTCTTTAGAAAGCAGAAGACACCTTTGCCTAGCATGGGATGTAGATAGGCTGTTTGTGACTTTTTTAACATCCGATAAAAGTAAGTTAAATGATTTCAAGGGTAAAATTGAAATCATATTTTATCAATTCACTACTCAGCAAGAATTCAATAAGGCTGAAATTGAGACGACTACCATCAAAACCCGCTGCCGCTTCATTAAGGACGCGTTCAAATTCAAATAGAAAAAGAAAAATCCCCGAAGCCATTTACCGACTTACGATTGGCTATTGAGAGCAGTTTTCGATGCGAACGATGTAGGAGGATAGAATTTATTGAAAATTGGCTTTCATGAAAACAAAGTCATGATCCTAGGTATGTAGGAAGAAACCAACGTTTAATAATTGTTTTAAAATTGAACTTAATAATATAATATGGAGCCTTGCTAATTTAGTGGCTTTTGTTTATTGCAATTTTTTAACAATAAAACCGAATGTCCACCGCAAACTAAACTAACTTGGTTTTCATACATGTGCGTCAACCGCAAACTATTCCAGCTAAGCTATGTATGTATGAAAAACTGGCTCAACTATGCGTGCTAAGATAAACTAAGTTAGTTTAGTTTGCAGTGGACGTTCGGCGACAAACGAGCACATATTCTTTTATGCTGTGATTTATAGACATCTACATTCAAAATGCAGATAGATGCGTCGTCTGTTGTCACCCCTGAGTACTAAAATGAAATGCCTCGTTCACAGTAAAAAGGATATCCGGTTCTGCACACTCACCATACGAAACAAAGCAGCGTTAAGATGCTATTTTACGCTGATATTCTGTGAGAGCGTGGTCCGTCCCCGGTCGAGCCAACCTGTTCGTACTACAAACATAAAATATCTGCAGCATGGCAATGCCACGTGTAAGATTAAGATGTGCTGATTTACCAGAGGCTCGGCGAACTTGCACGTCTAAGAAATAATTTATTATTTTAGATTAACAAAAATAATACATTGTATTTTTCTTATATTTACCAAACAAGTTAAATAAGAAGCAGCAGATCACTGTTAATCAGTAATTTATAAACCATAATTCCTTGTAAGTACTAATATTACATAAAGCGTGTGACGCTCCAATTACTCTATAATTACGTATACTGGTAATATGATTAAACATCAACGTCTACTCATTAAGGACGTGTTCAAAAGCAAATAGGAAAAGAAAACTCCCCGAAGAGATTTACTGGCTTAAAATTGGGTATTGAGAGCTTTTCCGATACGAACGACGTAGTAAGATAGGATTTATTAGAAATTTACGTCGATGAAAACTCGCAGCGTGCAGTCGTGCAACATAAATTGAAGAGTATCAACGTTGCTAATCTTATAAAAAACAGAATACAGTGAGTTAAAAAAAAAAGTTTTTTCTATAGGTAGGGTTCTTTTTCTGCCTTCTACCAAATAGCAGTGCATGTACTGATTTGTTCCGCACTGAGAGCCAGCATGGTTACATATACGGTATCCAGTATGGTATCCAAACAGGTTACGAGACATTCCACCTAAGTCATCAGGGGTCATCATCATCATCAGGACGATGCATTTGTAGCCTGTGTTCTTTGGTTGGGGTTTAAGTAGCACTTGCCATCAGCTGGACTGCAAGTTCGTTAGTTACTTTTTATAAAAAAAAAGTTCAAATCTTTTTTGTGATCATTATTTTATCATTTTAGTTTCATAAGTAAAGCTACATTGCAACTTATTATGGCTTCCGCACAAATGGGTCGGCTCGACCGGAGAAAGACGACGCTCGAAGAGCATACCAGCGTTAAATCGAGGAGGGTCCTCACATCTGCATTAACATTAATAAGATAGACGTAGATTTTCAAAGGCCACAGGTTCCATTTACTATCAGGCGAACTGTGTGCTCGTTTATCACCATTACTTATTAATATTACTTAATATTACTATTAGTGATATTTATTTCATATTTCTAAGCCAGAAATCCTAGCTATTGTATGCAGATCCTAGATTCGAATTCTAACCTCAATTTTACTCCTATCATAAATGAAATGTTTATACTGCCAACTATCGGAAACAATAATATCTTTCTGGCATATTCCATAGTCGCCCCTGGCATCACTCATGGGACGAAATAGGTCAAGGATTCTCTCACACTGCCACCACACGGCTTAGGACTTGTCCCTTCACCCCCTTTTGCTAATATGCGACGGAGGTGGAACACCATGGGGTTTTAGTCGGTGCGAGTCCGACATAACCCGTCCTTGTCCCCGCGAGGCGGGTATGCGTAGGCATTTCCCCATGTAAAAAAGGACAGGATGTCATGCAACGTTTTTGAAGCTATGCAACAACTTTTTTCTGCTCTTTTAAGCGTCCCAGAATTACACCGTGTAGTAGCAGTGTAAGAATATCCACTATCCCATATCCTCCCGTGTCGTAAGAGGCAACAAAGGGAAACAAGCCAGGAGATGGGCAGCAGCTTCTTCCTAATAACAACTTAAAATAACAAAAACTGCGGTTGCTACTATAGCAAAATCCCCCCTATGAGGCAATCTACGGAGGAAGCCTCCGTATTCAGTTCTCGGTGTTCAGCAGTTGTTTTTTTTTGGAATTACAGGATATCTTTGTCTAGCTCTAGGATGTATATACTTTTATTTCCTTTTTGACAAGTGATCATGTGATCCCTGGTTCAAATTATAGATCGAGCCAAAATCAGTTATTAGGCTTTCCTGTAAAGAAATTCTCAGTAGCAGCCCGGAGTCAGGTAGTTGGCGGTGTTTCATCCCCGTGCCTCGGAAAGTACGTGTGGCGGCGCTGTCGTCACGCCACAAGAGAAATACATCGAAGCCTAAATCGCGCTATCAAAGTTCCGAATTAAAAACAGTATATATACAATAGCTCCAAACTACCACTCGGAGCGTTGGCCGCTCCCCGGGTAAAACACCTTGCCCAGCGGGAGATCTCCCCTTTTCCTTCCACCTGCCACAGTGGTGACCCCGACGTGATCTGAACACGCAACCAACAACCTTCGGAAACTATAACTTCAAACCTTCATCATCGTCCTCAAGTACCCCATTCATTCGCTCCCGAGCAGATATTGTCTGCAGTCTTCATATTCTGCAAGCCATCTAGCTTTACAAAGGTTCATCGCAGCACTGGAATAATAATGCTTCCTGTTCCTTAAAGTACTCAAGTAATGAAGCTACTCTCTGCGCTACAGTGTTCGTCACGGCTCTGAGCCTTACTGCTCGCCTCTGCTTCACGGCACTCTCGCAGATTACTTGCCTTCTTCTCGACTCACCGCAGACTACAAGGCAATTCCCTGGCACTTACACATTTGTCGACTGCACTATCGACCTCCGGTCTGAGCAGGGGGGTGATGTGGCGGCGCTGTCGTCACGCCACAAGCGAAATACATCGAAGCCTAAATTGCGCTATCAAAGTTCCGAATTAAAAACAGTATATATACAATAGCTCCGAACTACCTTTCGGAGCGTTGGCCGCTCCCCGGGCAGAACACCTTGCCCGGCGGGAGATCTCCCCTTTTCCTTCCACCTGCCACATACGTACATAAAGCCGTTGGCCCTACGCCTGATCTTGCAACGATCGTTTCGGATTGCATCCCATGGGACTAAGATAGTGAGGGAATAGGATAGGATACCTTTCCTTGCGTATCCTATTCTGCGGCAATGGCCAGTTTCTGGAGACTGGCCGCTGTGACCGAGATTCGGTCTGACACATTATTATTATATACTTTATTTTTAACTTCACAGTCCAATCGTAGAATTTATGTAAACTTTATTCTACTTTAAATAATGCTGCCTAAAGTTAATTTATGATTGAATGAAACGAAAACTCGCTTCTCGCGGCATAAAAACTGTCAGATTCATTAGGCTAGTTTTGCATTTCGACACTTTTCTCTTTTTATGTTATCTGCTTACTCAAGCAGTTGAGTAGGATTATACTACGCAAATAATTTATTCAGCAGTTTTCGTTATCCATTGAAAATTATCCGCAAGATGATCAAAATGGCTCATTTCTATGTTGTTTTATAAATACATATAAATAAAATTAAAATATCTCTCTGTAGTATCGAAAAATAATCTCAGATTATTATCATGCTAATAAGATATGAATAAACCTTTTAAAAATATTTGTCTGTGTGTATGTCCGGGATAATCTTCGGAATGGCTGAACCGATTGTGATAAAACTTTATGAAAGATAGAGAGCAATGTCATGAGTAATCTAGATTATGTTTCATCCGAAATACATAGATTTTTTTTAATCGAAAATCTGAGATATTAAATGGTTTTTGGTGACTATCCCAAAATCTACATAAAAGTTTCGACACTATTTTACAACTAAAATAAGAGTGTTAAGGATATATTGATAAGACCTTCCTTACATAAAATTAAAAAAAGCTCAATTTTATTTCAAATATTAGTTTTGAGATAATGATAGCAATAAAACTGAGTTCAAAATGATTTTACGATAATAATTTATGGATCTGCAGGTATTTTTTGTTTAAGTTCTACCCGGACGAAGTAGCGGGTAAAAGCTAATTTTCTTTTCATTGAATAAAACTATTTTTACGGGTTTTATCGCGTTTAATTTTACTATTTTGATTCCCGACGTTTCGGGTGCTTTACAGTAACCCATGGTCACGGGGGGGACTGAGATGTTTGACGTTCCGATGTCATAGTTAGCCCGGCTACCTTCAGTTTTTTAATATTAATTTTTGGTTCGATCTAACTTCAAAATAGTAAAATAAAACGCAATAAAATCCGTAAAAATAGTTTTATTCAATGTGTAGTGTTCGCGTAAATATAAGAAATCATTAGTTTTCTTTTCAATTAACGAATGAGTAAAAATTTTGCACAATGTATAAAAAAAAATTTCTTCCTAATCTATAATATATATACAATATTAAAAAACTATAATAAAAATAAACTAAAACTAATAACTTAATTATCATATAGTCCTACTCCCCGTGAGAAAAGAAACAGCCCTCTTATCACCAGCAGGAACGACCAGTCGCGGATAGAGTTCCTTTAGGAACTTCACCGCACGTGGACCCCACGGACCGATAGTCTCTACAGCAAATAGCACAAACATATAGTCATCTCTCAGAGACAATATTAGCGCCACTTACTCAGTTCAGCTGCCTATGATGCCACCCCGGCTCTAAACGAGGTACCCCTGAGATGAGAGGCCGCCAGTGTCTACGCAAGTAGCATCCCACACTAAGGCTTTACCTCTCTCCCAAGGGACCAATGTCATCTGCCATCGTTTCTAAATATTCCACAAGGCTCTTTAAATGTAGTTTAAATATATTATAAAACTTTAATATTTACATATTTATACCTATAAACTGTAATCATTAAAAATACGCTCGAATTTGAATTGGGGAAATTTTTTGAAATATATTTTGCATAAAACGACCGTAGTCTTTATTCGAATTTCAAAATTTTAATTTAAATAATCGAATTTTACTTGAGTATTTTACCCTAACCCTTACCATAGTTTAATCAGAACTAGTTTCTAAAACTTTTTTTTTCACACTTTATAGGTTATAGGTTTATAGGTGATAAAAAGGAGTTGGCTATACAGTGAAATTGAGTGAAATTATGACAACGTTTGAATGAAACAATAGAGAATAATTTTAAAATCATTAAAAACATTAAACGCAGAATTGGGTTATGTTTTACAATTTTTTAGAAAGCATTATAGTAAATTACACATATTAAATATTAATTCTAATTTTTACTAATTGAATATTTAAAGTATTGTATTAAGTTGCTAAAAGCTTGAACTTAGTTTCGTAAATTCTATAAATTCTATTTAAATTTTAAAGCAGTTATTTAAGTAAATATAAATCTGCTTCCATTTCATTCGGTTCCATATCTACCTGGATATTTGTAATGAATGGACCACTACAAGTCACGTACATTGCTATAAATTATGATTTCTCTCTCGATACGAGTGACAAATGTGTCACAAGAATGTTCCCTTAGATAAACAAGTGTTATTCAAATATTATGATAAGTATCAAGAATTGTCAACTAAATTGTGATGTAAAGGGGAATATGCAACATTTTACTCCAAATGCACTCTTTTTCCTTTGCGTGGTCGAGCCACGCAACATCATATAATATTATGGCTGCAGCACGAATAGGCCGGCTCGATCACAGAATAAACACGCAAAGAATACCAGTGTCAAATAGCAGTATAATGCTGATGTGTTTCATATGTTGAGTGACGAGAACCGAAGACCCTTTTCACTGGTAACGAGACATTCCATCTAATTCCTCAGTGGTAACAACGCATCTGCATTTTCATCAAAAGAACATATAGCTGACTTGAAGCACCGACGTTCCGGGAAGTCTGCAGTCTGTGAACATGTTCAAGATCGTCCCCACCATTACATTAGATTTGATAGACCACAAATCTTCGCAAAAGAACACCGATTCCTCCCAAGGATGATTCGCGAGGCTACTGAAATTAAAAAACATCCTAATTTCAATAGAGAATATGGATGGGTGCTGCCATCTGCTTAGGATCCTATAATTAATAAAATTAAATCCAAACCCAAGCATATCACTGCAAGACTTCAAATACTATAAGCTCATTCTGCGTAGATCGGACAAAACAGTTATATTCAAAAACTGAAGGTAGCCGGGCTAACTATGACATCGGGACGTCAAACGCCTCAGTCTCCCCGTGACCACGAGTGCTGTAAAGCACCCGAAACGTCGGGAATAAAAAAGTTTAATAAAACGCGATATTCATTTAATGTATAGCATACTTATATAACTTCAATGACACTGCAATAATATGTTACCATGGAGCTGATCTGATGATTGACCGGGATGCTGGCCCTAGCAACGCCCATAAAGCTTGTTTGAAATAGATTTTATATTATTATTCAACAATACGCTAGTTACAACCCTACTAACCAACTCTAATGCTTTAAGAAGAAAAGGAAGTACATATTATTATCTATTTACAGTACACCTAAAATATATTTTCACATGAAAAGCTAATTTAGCACTATTTTGCGAAATGTCTCGAAATTTTAGAATAAATCATTTCAAATTCGAACAAAGCGAGAAATGCATATCAAGCAGTTTGAATTTTGTTGGATAAGTTACAAAATGCTTTGAGGCAATTTTGTTCTCCATTCTGCCTTCATTCTAAATATGAAATCAATTGCACAGACTAAGAAGATAGATTACAACCATTGATTTAAGCAACTTTTTGGTTTAATCAATGATCAGAATAAAATTTTAAATCGACGAAATCATTAGACCGAATATAATAATTATGTAAGGTTATGTAAATATTAAGATTGGTAAAATTTTATTTATTTATTTTTCTTTTAAAATTTGAAATAAATCAGGTATCAGATTTGTAAGCAATGTTGCTATCGTATTTTTTTTTAAATTGTTGTTGAGTTCTTAATATTTGAAAAGAATAAAAGCGTTAATTGCGCCTTTAATTTAAAGGAAAGGAAACTAACCAATTGGCACAACATATAATAATAACACAATTTGATACCCCAATTTAACTTAAACCTTCTAAGATATAACCATATTACGATTTCATCGTTCTAGTCTCTTTCCTCAAAATCCTCTAATCTTCCCAACAGGAGAGGTCCATGTACAGTGGTGAACTTTTGGGGTAATAATGATTAAAAAGTAGAAAACTATTTAACAGTTGTTTGTCATTTGTTTTCCAGGATTTGTCGTGACACAGATACCACAAGGAATTAAAGCATTAAGTCCCTGTTAAAACACGTTCTGATTAGTTGAACGTATGGATTAAACAGTTGCCATGTTTTGGCAACCTTAAAGCTTCCATCACTCCATTTTGTCCGCTCACCACTAAAAGAAAGGCAAGAAAGGTATTACGACCTCCGATAGACAATATACCATCTCATTTATGCCAGATGTAAAATAATCAAACCAATGACGGTAAGCAGCGTAAAATATGCGAGTAATCTAGAAACCACTAATACGTCTGCCAAGTGTGACAATAGTAACAGGAGGCCCATTTTCAACAGTGGACTTTTTGGGCTAGTGGAAGAAGAAGAAGAAAGCTATGAGAAAACAGTGTTCATTAGTCGTTTTGCTTTCTTTATATCGGTGAATGTGCAGTTAAAATGAGAATTAGTTAAAACATAAAGTTACGGCCTATATACGTCTCACTGCTGGGCACAGGCCTCCCCTCATTTCTGAGGGGTTTTATGGCAAGGAAATGTCCGCCACGCTGCCCCAATGCGTGTTGGCGAACTTCACATGTCTGTGAAAAACTTTTTTCTTATTTCTCATACATGCAGGTTTCCTCACGATGTTTTCCTTCGCCGCCGAGCACGTGGTAAATCAGCACTTGAAATTGCAATTAACAATTTCATTGGTGCCGGCGGGGATCGAACCCGGGTTGCCCGCGTACTGTGAAATTTACAGCGAGCGCTAACCATTTGAGCTACCACGGCTCTGATAATTACGTAAAAGTAATTTTGCGGATTTTATTGCTATTACGTTAAAAATCGGGTAAAAACGAGGAAAAGATCGATTAAAAAATCTTTGTTAAAGAACTTATAGCTGATGTGAGGTACAGATACACCGAGAATTCTGCAGTGTGTGCCATTACATTACATTTGACACACCACAAATCTTCGCAAAAGAACACCATATCCTACCAAGGATCGGTCCCATAATTAGTAAAATTAAATCAAAACCCAGGTACACCACTGAAATAATTCAAGACACTGTAAGCTTGTTCTGTGTAAATCGAAACAAGAATTAATATTTGAAGGTTGAGGCTGGCTCACGACCATGGGTGCTATAAACCAACCAAAACCTCGGGAATAAATAAAATTTAATAAAAAGTAAAAGTCGACTACAAACAACAAAAAAAAAGGATAAAATAATTTCAAATTCTACAGTCAAATATTCTATAAAATATCTCTATGCACTGACTCCAGAATGTAAACTTTTAGTAATTTTTTTACCTTTTTGAGGGTTTCGATATTAAGAAATATCACAATTTCATCTAAATAGAACTACTTAAACTTGTTAACAACTACATCCACTATTTTGCTCTTAGAAGTGGATTTTTTTCTCCAAATTTATATGGGACTACCTCTGAAGTTAATAAGCTATTTAATAAAAAAAGAATCATGAAGATATCACATAGACATATCAATATCATAAAACATAGACGAATTGAGAACCTCCTCCGTTTCTTGAAGTCGGTAAGTTAAATTAAACGCGTTAAAATTAGTAACATTATTCTTATTTAATGTGTAGTATTCGCGTAAAGACATAGTATATGTACTTTATATATGAAGTAGGTACATATGTATACTTAACATAATATACAATATTTTATTATATACAATATTAAAAACAAAATATATACTAGAACAATGAACCTAAAATTAAAAACCTTAAAAAAATATTATAATAATTAAAATATATTATTAAAAAGGAGGCCCTTTAGGCAAGGTTCCGAAGATACTGGCAGCGTTCCCCCTTTGAATAGCTAGACTAATTCTTTGACCGAGGTAGCTGCCAGCTCTTCGGTCTCCTGTGACGTCGACTAACCTTTCGCGTAAATATAGGAAATCATTAGTTTATAATGACAGGATTCAAAGTGAAATCCAAAGCGGAACTCTGATTTAATATATACTTATGAATTATTCATTTATGTTAATGCGGTCGTTAAGCTCACACGCTCACCAAAAGTTCAGGTTCATTACATACAAAACGTCATGGTAAATGTCACGCTTAAAAAACCATTTAAAGACATAAGAGCATTGTAAGTTTTTTTTTATATAGAATAAGGGTGACTAACGAGCACACAGTCCACCTCCAATGTTAATGTCATATTATAAATTTAATTATAGGTATTAGAATCATATAAAATTGGTCATATACATAGCAATTACGTCCATCATATTATTATGTCAATATGCATATTATTGTCATTTGTACAATAACAATAACATTTTTTTACCAGTCATTGACATAACTTTTTGGTCATGAGTCATGAAACTTATAGAGCTGGGCTTGAACTGCTTTGGGATTTTATTATATTTTTACAAACATGCAGATATATGCCAGAAAACTCTTATGGCTTCCGATAGATGGCGGTACAGCTATCTCGTGTATGCCAAACATAAAATACCCACGCCAGGGACATGCAGCAGCGGCAAAGGTGCGGGACCCCTGATACCATATATTAAATAATGTTACTACGTAACTGATACCCGAACATCAATCCGCCTGCCAGGCGTGACGATACGTCAGCAGTCCGTCCACGTGGGGCAAATGACTTCACTGTGGGTTGACCTTGTTTCTGGCGTACCGCAAGGTGGTATACTTTCCTCGTTAATCTTCTCTGTTTTTATTAACTCTATCACATCCAACATTGATTGTTCGTACCATCTGTATGTCGATGACCTACAAATTTATGTACAGTCTGATATTGGTGACATACATAATGCGATATACAAATTAAATAACAATCTCAAGTCCGTCCATGATGGGTCCATGCGCTTCGGAATTTCTGTCAATCCTATGAAATGCCAAGCGATGGTTATAGGTAGCTCGAGGATGTTTGCAAGAATTGACATCTATTATAATAATCGCTTGATACCGTTTTCTTACTCAGTTAATAATCTTGGTCTCCATATTGATAGTACTCTGAGCTGGGGGGTCCATGTCTCTGAAACATTTTCTTCCCTTTAAGACTAAACTTATGTTATACAGCTACTTATACTACCGATTATTCATTATGCAGACGTGTGCTACCCAGATTTAAACCAAAATCTTCTTAACAAGCTAGAGCGCCTTCTCAACAACTGCATCAGATATATTTCCAGTCTTCGTAAGTATGATCATATTTCTCACTACCGCTCTCGCCTTAAATGGCTCACGAATAAACAGAGGTTTGACTCTAGAATTTTGCTTGTTCTCTTCTCTATCTTAAATGATCCATCTACTCCTTCTTATCTCAAGGACAAATTTCAATACCTTTCCTTGACGCATGATAGAACGCTGCGTTCCTCGTTTAATTATAAATTAAATATCCCACTACATTTCACAAATTTCGCTAGATAATCCTTCACCATTCAGGCTGCACTTCTCTGGAACTCCTTGCCCGAAGACGTTATAAAAACACCTAATAAGACTGCATTTTTAAAAGACTGGTAAGTGAATACTTTTTAATGACATCAGACGTTAGTTAGTATTTGGTTAGTATGGTCAATGTTATATAGACTTAGAATAAGTATATTCTAAGTCTATGGGTCAATGTTATCATTTGGTTACCTTTGTTGTAAGTTTATGTTATATATCTATTTGTATTTAAAATATGTATTGTTAAATATGTATTGTTAAATATGTATTTGTAGACATCTACATCTATCCTCAATAAAGAATCAAAATGCAGATGCGTTGTAACCCGTGAGGACTAAGATGGAATACCTCGTTTCCAGTAATAAGGGTCTCCGGTTCTCTACACTCACCATACGAAACACAGCAGCATGAAGCTGCTATTTTACGCTGGTATCCTGTGAGCGTGGTCCTTCCCCGGTCGAGCCGACCCATTCGTGCTAAACTATACTACTAATATAGCTGCAGCATGTCTCTACCACGTATGCGTAAGTATATACATACATATATATATATATATATATATATATATATATATATATAATGCCAAAAGGCTATATATATATATATAATGCCAAGGCTATATATATATATATATATTATACGTGGTAGAGCCATGCTGCAGCTATATGTAATGTAGTTAGCAAAATGGGTCGGCTCTTCACTGGCAGGCCACGCCTCACAGAATACCAGCGTAAATAGCAGCTTAACACTGCTGTGTTTCGTATGGTGATGTGAGAACAGAAACCCTTTTGGAAGAGCATTCCATCTTAGTCCTCACGGGTGACAACGCATCTGCATTTTGATTCTTTATTGAAGATAGATGTAGATGTCTATGGTCACAGCAACCACTTACCATCAGGTGGACTGTGTGCTCGTTTGTCACCTATCCTATAAAAAAAAAAAAAAAAAAAAAAAGGCATTAAGTCCGCCTTTGTAAACCTTTGAATTAAGGTGTACAATTAAGAAACTATACAAATAAATAAAAATGAAGTGTCTGTTTGTAATGTCAAAATAACAGCTTTTTACTACATGCATATGAAAGTATATACGGTACTTATACCAAAAATGCAATTTTTAAAATTTTTGTCTGTCTGCCTGTCTTTTTGTTCCGCTAATCTTCAAAATGGCTAGACCGATTTTTACGGGACTTTCACTGGCAGATAGCTGATGTTATAAGGAGTAACTTAGGCTACTTTTATTTTAGAAAAAGAATTAGGGTTCCGCGCAAAAAGTTTAAAAACCTAAATTACACGCAGGTGAAGTCGCGGGGACCAGCGAGTAAATAAATAAATAAATAAATAATACAGCCAAGTGGACTTTTACGGATTGATGAACAATAAAATAGAACATTTTTATTCAATTAACCGTGTAGTGGCGGTGTAAGAATATATCCTAACCCATATCGTCCCATCAATGTCGTAATAGGCGACAGAGGAAGAGAATAGAATGATATAGAATCATTTTATATCGGTTGTCGGTTCTTCGAGCTATATGGCCGGCCCATTGCCACTTCAGCTTACTAATCCTTTGGGCTATATGTCGGTTACTCTGGTTCTACTGCGGATATCCTCATTTCTAAGTTTATCACGCAGAGAAACCCCGAGCATAGCCATCTCCATAGCTCGCTGAGCAACCTTGAGCTTCCTCATACGGAGAGTTTAGTATTAAGGAGAGTTATAAGTATTTAATTAGCCTTTTTGTTAGTTAACCCTTTTTCTTCGTAATTAATAAAATCACAAGACAATTAGTCACCGCACATAATTATGCTACGTGGTAGCAGTGTTAGAAGTATGAAAAATACCTGAATAATCTCATGACTTTCGTTAGGTGGTTAGGTTAGGTTAGGGTTTTCCGTGGTAGGGACTAAGCACTCGCTGTAAATTTCACAGTACGCGATCAACCCTGGTTCGATCCCCGCCGACACCGATGAAATTGTTAATTGCAATTTTAAGTGCTTATTTACTACGTTCTCGGCGGTAGGACAACATCGTGGGGAAACCTGCATGTCTAAGAAATAAGAAAAAAATATATTTCGAACACATGTGAAATTCGCCAACACGCATTGGGGCAGTGCGGAGGACATTTCCCTGCCCTAAAACCATCTCAGAAATGAGAAGAGGCCTGTGCCCAGCAGTGGGACGTATATAGGCTGTAAATTTTTCGTTAGGTGCCGTTATAACAATCTCGTTTACGCTATACGAAATATACCAAGACCAGCGATTGGGAGCAACAACAAAGCTAGGAAACACTTAGTACCGCTATTGCCAATCCGCTTGCCAGGCATAGCGATTATGGCAAATTTTCTCTATAACGAGACTGGCTGATGTTAAAATTTTGCGGGCTGATGAAGAATA
Source organism: Parnassius orleans (assembly GCA_029286625.1). NCBI lineage: Eukaryota > Metazoa > Arthropoda > Insecta > Lepidoptera > Papilionidae > Parnassius > Parnassius orleans. Next base: position 3,344,817 of record JAGSMP010000084.1, on the reverse strand, counting down.
AGAAGGTCTATTATGCGGAAAACAAAAATATACTCTACTTTCATAGTATTCTGATTTAAGTCTAGTGGCATCAAAAGAGAGGGCGATAGTACTATATTTACATATTACGTGTTTTCCTACATCAAACATTCATTTCTTTCCTAAAAGATTTCTCCTTATCCAATAATAATCGAAGTTGCCCTACCCTCTCCCTTTGATCGCATCGCGATATATTTCGTAGAGCAATCATTTAAGACCTAAACGCCTTGGCACATTCTTCGAATAATTGATTGTTCAATTTGCAAGTTTCGTGGCAAATTAAACCAGCCGCAATGTCAATAAATTTTCTACAAAATGTGGTACCGCATTTGTTTGTAGTATCGAATGTGGCTCTTGTAACTACTCAAATGACTTTCAGATGGTGGTTCAAAACAGTTTTCTTATATAATACAGTTGTATTCGAAAAAACAACGTTCTCCAAACTATTTACGGTCACGGTGCGGCGGCCAGTCTGAGACTAGCCATCTGCACAGGCAGGATTATAGTGGATGGGTGTGAGCGCAAGCACAGGTGCACTCTTTTATTTCTCACTCTCGTAGTCTGATAGGACGACAATCCGATAAGGCCGGAGAGAGATCAGGCGCAAGCGCTTATTTCGAAGCTTCCTTGCTACGGGCTTCCTGAGAAATTATGCAATTAGATCAACAGTGTTCTTTCATATTGTCTTTTCTTTCATAAGGTCATGGTGAACAGTGCATGCTCTGACTATAAGTCTATTAATTTTGGTGTTTTACAAGGCAACGTACTATCACTTGGTTCTTCTGCATATCAATGATATGTTGCAAACCTGATGATAGCACCGGCCGTTATTTAGTTATTTTTTTAGTTACACAATTATTTCTCGGGAACATGTCATCGCGTGCCGGAACAAACTTATGTTTGAAGTCGAGTCTTTGATAAACAAAGTCTCGGATTCGAGATGACTAAACCTGTCTAGTTTAACCCTCAGAAGACACAGGTTTGCGCTTTTATCGCTAAATAGAACCCCTTTGCCATATCTCTTCAGTTGCAGAGCACTCCCCGTCCTCAGCTGACATCGAAATCCTCGGCGTCAACATATGGAGTGACATTTAGTTCCGCGGTCACTTGGAAGGAAACACTAAATTTGCCTTAAAAAGCTTGGCGTGCTCAGTAGAGCGGAACAATATTTCATGCGGGCACACCGCTTGCAACTTTACAAGGCGCAAGTTTGGCCTCACAAGGAATACTGTTCTTATCTCTGGACCGGGGCACCCCAGTGCCAGCCTACAGTTGACCGCATCCAGTGAAGAGCGGTCCGAATCGTTGATGACCGAGTTCTTTCTGATCGGCTCGATTCATTATTTTTGCCAAGAGATGTTGCATCCCTCTGCATTTTCTATCGCATTTACTACGAGGAGTGCTCAGAGGAATTGTTCTGATTAATACCAGCCTCCAAATTCCACCATCGCACATCGCGATACCATCTGTACCAATTGGATACTTGGCGGTCACTGTGCGATTTACCAGAAGTTTTCTTCGGCTACTACCACAGTTTTTTCGGACCGATACGGACTGGCTTACTTATTTCCAAAAGGCCGGCAACGCACCCGCAATTCGTCTAGTGCTGCAGTTGTTCGTGGGCGGCGGTAGTCACTTAACACCAGGTAAGCCGCAAGCTCGTTTACTCTCTCTCATATACGGGAACCATCCTACAAAGGACCAACGGCTTAACGTGCTTTCCGAGGCACAGGGGTGAAACACAGCCAACTTCTTGATTCTGACCTTTACTTAGAATTTATTTACAGAAAAGGTCATTAACTGATTTTGTCTGACCTAGAATTCAAACCCAGGACCACATGACCAGCTTTTGTGTTTACGACCATTAGACTAACGAGGTAGACAAAAAAATGCGTATACGCGCACATATAATCCTTTTGTATGACATAAGGAGACATTGTGTCAATTGTGTCAAAAAAAAAGTGGATTGCGGAGGCCCGTCTGGCTACGCTGAATGTATGTGGAGCAATGAATGATAAGATGGATGAAATATGCGAAATGATGAATGATAGAGGAATAGATGTGTTATGTGTAAATGAGACGAAACGAAAGGGAAAGGATGCCACTGCACATGGCATGTATACCGCTTACTGGTCTGGTGTAGACGAGACCGAGCGGGCATGCCAGGGAGTCGGTGTCATCCTTTCAGAAAAAATAGGTCAATGTGTGAAAGAGTATGAATGTGTAAGCCCAAGGCTGCTGTGGATACGAATGAAAGTGGGCTTAAAGAAGTTGTTTGTGCTAGGGTGTACGCCCCAGACATGTCTAAGCCCACTTATATCCGAGAGCAGTTTTGGGACATGGTAAGGATGGTGTTGATGAAATGTAAGGAAATGAAAATATCATTATGTTAGGAGATTTTAATGGAAGGGTTGGGGTGAAGAGGTCTGGTTATGAAAGGATATTAGGAATGTTTGGCGATGAAAGTGTAAATGAGAATGGTGAAGACCTCCTCGCCGTATGTGAGGAAAAGAATCTTTTGTGACGAATACTTTCTTTCGCTATAAGAGGATTCACATGTATACATGGAAAGAGGTAATGATAGAAGCATGATAGATTTCATAATTGTGGATGAAAGAATGCGGAGCGCAGTGGTAGATACAAGAGTTTACCGGGGATCCAACGTAGGACGGATCATTACCTGGTCTTATGCCGAATTAATGGTCTATTCAGGCGTTGGCGGCATCGGACATCTGTGTCTACCACTGCGTTACAGCGTATAAGAACAGAGAGGTTACAAGATGAAGGTGTGAAAGAGAAGTATAAATGTAGACTGAGGGAGAATATAAATGGTTTGAATGAAATATGTATGAATTATTTAGACCTGAAGACTGTATGGAATAATGTTAAGAAAGTTTTGGTGGATGCAGCCACCGAAGTATGTGGTGTAAGTAAGAGAACGAATGAAAGGAAAAATAATACGTTGTGGTAGGATGATGAGATTCGGATGGAAGTTGAAGCAAAAAGAGAGCATGGCTAGATTTACTGACAACCAAAGCTGGTAATTCTGGCGGTATGAATGATGAGATTGAAAGAAAAAAGGCAGACTTTAGACTTATAAATAAGAGAGTAAAAGAAGTTGTTGAAAGGAAAAGCAAGAAAGAACGGATAAGAATGATAGAAGGATATCTGATAACTTCCAGGCAAATATTAAAATGTTCTGGAAACTCGTAAGAACTGCTAGGGAAATTCAAAACAGCCTAGAATGAATGCTATACGAGACGAGAATGGCTGTATGCTGAATGATGAAGTTTCGAATTTAAAGAGATGGAAGGAATACTTTGAAAGCGTGTTTATGAGTGAAGGGTCGTCTGAATTAATTGAAAAGAAATTCCGAAAGAAGTGGAGAGGTAGGAGATAAGTGTAGATGAAATAATGAAAGCAATGAAAAGCATGAAAGCAGGTAAGGCAGCCGGATATGATAGAGTATCACTCGAAATGCTAAGGGCTGGAGAGGGGTGGTGGCAGGCCTGCTGTACACCTTGTTTAATTTATGTTGGGAACTGAAGCGGGTACCGGAAGACTGGTGCAAAGCCGTTATAGTCCCAATATATAAAGGAAAAGGGTCACAGCAGGACTGTAAAAACTACCGTGGTATCAGCTTGCTTAGCATTGTGGGTAAACTGTATGCTAAGGTGTTAATTGAAAGAGTTATGGAAGAAACTGATGGAAAAATTTGGGATGTGCAAGCTGGATTTAGAAAGGGAATGGGGTGTACGGATCAAGTATTTTCCATGCGCATGATTGTGGAGAAGTTTTTGGCCAAAACCAGAAAGTTTTTTGTGCTTTCATGGACTTGGAAAAGGCTTATGACAGAGTGGACAGGAATGTGTTATGGCAAACACTTAACTCATTTGGTTTGAGCGCTGCTTTGATACAGGCATTTAAGTCTCTTTATAGGGACTCTAGTGCTTGTGTCAGGATCAACGGGGTCTACTCGGACTGGTTTGTCATCCAAAAAGGTGTCAGACAGGGCTGTGTAGCTTCCCTCTGGCTGTTTAACCTATTTATGGACAGTTGTTTGCAAACTTTGAAAGTTGAAGAATGTGGGTTGAGAATGGGTGAGTTAACCGTCAAATGCCTTTTGTACGCCGATGATCAAGTCATATTTGCATCGTCGGCGGCCGAGTTGCAAATGATGGTTATTTTAATGAACCGATCATTAAAAGAAAGAGGTATGAAAGTGAACGCAAGTAAGACGAAAGTGATGGTTTTTGAAAGAGAAGAAAGTAAAACGTTATGTGAAATAAGAATAGAAGGGGAGTTGATTGAGCAAGTGGATGAGTTTGTATATTTGGGATGTTTATTTAGTAGGGATGGTAGATATGATAAGGATATAGAACGACGAGTGAACGCAGGAAACGCAGGCTCTACACGCTATTGTGAAGAGTCAGAATGTGTCAAAAAGGCACGTTGCCAAACGCTGAAAATTGTCCCTTTCAAATGTCAAAAAAGCATAATTTTTTATCTTTCATTTGGCTCCATGCTACGGACGGGGGATATATGTCTACTCGTTATGTCAAACGGGGATATACTTCTCCCCGTTTGACATAACAAAATAATTTTATCTCTTGTCAGTGGATATAATCGGGGGATAAAATTTTTGTCCCCCGCCCATGCTAGTCGGGCTGTACATCCAAGCCCCTAAAAAAAATTAGAAACGGCAGAACGTATGACCAACACTATATCCACCCGTCCGTCAAATGCAATGTCATTATGTTTAAAGCAAGGGATTAGATGAGCAACCCTAACCCAGGGAGGGTTGGGCTGGGAGCACCTTCTCGATCAAGGAGCTTCATATAATTATGGTTGAACTTTCACTTAGTAAGGTAATTTCGTTTAACCATTTAATTATATTCTCTCCTAGTCCGAGACGTTCTTTACAACTTGTAGATGTTTGAAGACAGGGTTGCAAATTATAATACCAATGAATGGAAAAATTTGCAATTTTCCTTATTTTATAAAAAAAAATTGAAGGTATTATATGTATATTACATATTTGATTTAATAACATAAAATAAATTATCTTTATTTTATAACATTTCCTTATACACGTAAAGCCAGCTTGATTGCAGCAGAAGTGGCCCGTAGAAGAACTATGATTGCGAAAAAACACAATAATCTGGAATATGTGGTCCAGTTTAATTAAGTAAATTTTAATTTAACATCTTATTACTTGAGAAATGCTTTTCTAAATGGGTTTTTGTGAGTTAATGTTAAATTTATCAATATCTTGTGTTATGCTTTCTATTAAATATTCACAGGAAAGACTTAAGCTTGTCTCATTTATTTTTTCCCATGCAATCGCTGTTGAAGTGAAGTTCTACCTTATATCTTAACTATACCTCTGAACTCCACTTGGAATAAATGTAATATTTATGAAGGACAATATTTAATAAATTTTATGATCTGTGACTCATCGCAGCTAAGCTTGTTATAAGTTTTGTTAATCTTTGTAATCTCAAATCTTTATTGCAATATTTTGATGTTAAATAATCTAAAACTAACTTATTATTAAGTCTATGTTTATAACAAAAGCCTAAGTAAAAAATCACAAAAGCTCAGTAAGGAATTACATTACATACACTTACTGCAAAATTGGTACTATAGAGAAATAATAATTTTATAATTTATAGTATTTGACAAAGGAGAGTTCACTATAATATTTAAGTATGAATTTTGGAGTGCCATACTTTTACAAAATGCTTCACTAATAGTAGCTTTGATATGTGTGAGATGCCTATGAGGTGTTAATAACATGTGAAATAGTATTGTATGATTCTCTGTAAAGTGGTGTTAATAATTTGTTATTTTATTCAAAATGAATAATTCGAATCTTTAATTTAACATGCATTTGCACTTAATTCACATTTACCGTCCATGTGGACGAACAAAAAACCTATAGTTCTATAAACTTAATTATTGACAGCATATTAACAGCATAGCAATTAGTGGAAATGCATAGAAGAATCACCCCCAATCTAATATAACTGCCATGGTTTCTGGGTCATACCTGCAGAAAACGATTGTTCTGTATAATAGTATTATTATTTCTCGGTGCTAATTGATCAATTTTTAGTTTTGACACCGTTTCATGATCTTGTTGAATACACTTGAAAGACTTCTTATGAATATTCTATGTTTACTTGGCTCAATTTCAGATCGATATATAATTTCCAATATTTTTCATTTAATCGATAGAATTGAATCCTCAATAATTAATGAAAGAGAACCCTCTCTATCTTATTAATGTATGAAGCAGTGGTTTTATCAACATTTTATAAAACTTATGCTAGATATTCTTTCCAACAGTTTTAAGTCCTCAGTAATTTGCTCCTGAATCTCTGCACTGCCTAATGTCTACCAGAAAATCCTGTCCCAAGATGTTGATGGCATTACAGCCTGAATATTTTCTTTCTTGTTTTATTATATTTACATGAACCCATATATATTCGAAGTAATAGTTCTAATGGTATGTTTTTAGCACATCCATATAACTCATGTTATATATGTTTTCCAGCAGTTTTAAGCCCATAGTGATTGTTTTCGTATCTCAGTATTGTATAATATCTTGTCCAACAAGATGGTGATAGTGTATCCGCCTGAGTATTTTCCTTTTCCTATTTTCCCAATACTGTCGAAAATCACCTGCATGTCTAAGGTGGGAACAATTTGCCCAATGACTATGATAAATGGCGACTGCCCAAATAAATGCTCAAAAGACGAATTGAACACGAAAGTAAAAAAAAAACATATTAAATATATCACTTCACTTTCTCAACGTATCTCTATATATATCTCAACCTACGTTTATTGGTTGGAAACACCTATTTATTATTTCATATTATACGGTTATGTTAAAAAAAAGCTTAATAGTGGATTTTCATTGATAATTAATCATACTTGTTATTAAATGTTTCGATACACAATAAATCTGATTTTATTAATAAGTGAATCTTTAGATTTTTACACGTACCTCGAAACAAGATGATTCTTGTTTACCTTTAATCGGTTTGCTCCATTTTGAATATCTTCTTTTTCCAAAGTATAACCCAATATTACCACGCAGTCATGTAATAAATACAGTTGTGGTAGGTTTTGGATACAAAACATTTAATATTACACTAAACATATTTGATTTTTATAACAAAATTTATAAAAACACACCGTGACGGCTGGCCCAAAAAAAAACGTAATGACGTTGCATTTGACGGACGGGTGGATATAGTGTTGTGCATACGTTCTGCCGTTCCTGATTTTTTTTAGGGGCTTGGATAACTGTGATGTACTGGTATAAAATACGACATACTACAAGTGTAAACAACGTCTCGGACAAGGAGATAGTATAATTGCAATATAGAAGCTAAGATTCTCATATTTTTTTATTTTAATTTTTTTTAAGTGTACATACATTAAATATTCACGAATTTTAAATAATTTCGACGTACTATTTTCGTCATAAAGTCATTGATGAGTTCCAAAATTGACATTTTAAGCAGCAGTGTCCAATCTGGATTCTTCGTGGTATGTGGCCGACCCATTTCCACCCACTTCAGCTTACTGACATACATACGAACGCGAAAATAAAATTTTGATATCTTAATTTTACTAAAACTAGGCTCTTTACTAGGCAGTAACTGAATAATATTTTTACTGGTACGTTACTCTAGTTCTGCTGCGGATTTCATCGGACACTACGACGCAGATAATCTCTGAGCATAGGTCTATCCATAGATCGCTTGCTCATACGGACAGCAATGAACGGCCACGTTTTAATTCCATATGTCATCACTGACAACACGCACTAATCAATGGCAAATACATCACTGTCCTTCGATTTGCCGACGCTGTACCTATTCATTATGGCAGAATCGCGGGAGGACCTTAACACTATGCTCAATTATTTCAATAATGTTGTCCAACAGATTGGTCTTAAGTTGAGATAAGATATTGTATTCTTAAGAAAACAAGGGTATGTCTATCGGAAGCCAAAGATTGATTATTTTTCTAATATGGGAAGGAGTGGGTGATGGCTGCAATTACGCCGCCACTACACTGCAAGAAAAGCACGGCTCGGCACATTTAACACCAAAAATAGTAACATCCCCTTAAATAACAGATAAAATAAACAAGTAAAGTAATAAACATATTTGGCAACATTCAATTTCACAAGGCTACTTATTACTTATAACGAAACAAGATACCATAATGTGTAGCGGACAATTTAGTCGTAAATTGTAGGCTTCGCGAGAAGCCAAATAAATAGAAGCTTAAGACACCGGTGTTTTACTTAAATCTCCCTATTCGTAACTCTTAGCGGCAATTTTTAAAAAACATTATGGTTATAACCTTTGTGGAACAGAATAGGTTTTTATTCCATAGTTTCTTAAATTTTCCGTGTAGTGCACAGAATTCTGGGATTCTACCGAATGTGTGATGGCGGCGTATGTACCGTCTAGTGGCGGTGTAAGAATATCCACTACTCCATATCGTCCCGTGCGTATCGTAAGAGGCTACAGAGGGAAACTGAGGCAGAAGATAGGTAGCAGCATCTTTCTGATAACAGAAAAATAACAATAAAAAAACTGCGGTTGCCAATTCGCTCGCCAAGCGTGGCAACTATGGCAATATACCCCCCATGAATAAAGTTACGAAGAGACGGCCCCCAGTCCCCGGCGGCCCCGCTATTTTTGGCTACGGTGGCGACCATGGTAACGGCGGGGCAGGGGGGTGCTAAGAATCTCCGGTGGAGCTTCGGTTGCCACCTCAGACGACTCAACCTGGCAACATATAACGCACGCACCCTAAGGACTGAGGAGAAGGTCCTGGAGCTGGAAGAAGAGATAGACAATTTGCGCTTTAATATTATAGGATTATCCGAGGTCCGGGGAGAGGGGGATGACACAGTAATGCTCAAATCCGGCAACTTGTTCTTTCACTGGGTGGGCGACCATCTGTCCCAAGGAGGTGTCGGATTTATCGTCCACAAGTCTCTCGTTAACAACGTTTTAAAGATTGAGAGTGTGTCGACGATGGTTGCGTACCTTATACTCAGAATCACCGAACGGTATTCGCTGAAGTTCATACAGGTTTACGCACCAACCTCGGCACATCCCGATGAGGAGGTGGAGGAATATATGAGGATATATCTAGAGCCATGCATTTCACCAAAACTCACTATACGGTGTTAGAGAGAATTCAACGCAAAACTAGGCACAAAGAGAACAGCAAGCTGAAGGTAGGAAATTTGCAATAGGGCAACGGAACCCAAGGGGCCAGCAGCTGGCCGACTTCATGGAGAAAGAGGGACTCTTTATGACGAACTCTTTCTTCCAGAAGCGGTCCCACAGGAAGTGAACCTGATCGAGCCCCGACGGTACGAGACAAAAAATTAGATTGACTTCATTATGAAGACTAGACGGCAACTGTTCAGTGATGTCTCAGTGATCGCGAGGGTGCAAAGCGGCAGCGATCACTGAATGGTTAAAGGCACACTGAACCTAAACGTTAAGTTGGAGAGATCTCGTCTAATGAAGTCAACGCTCCGTCCCCCTCGTGCTCTAATCCAAAGTCCCGAAACCTTTCAGCTCGAGTTACAAAATCGTTTTCAGTGCCTTAGAAGATTGCTTTGCAGTGGAAAATATGAATGACAAGCTCATGGAAACTATCCATGCGGTCGGAGGTAAGTTTTGCAAGACCCGCCGCAGAAGAACACAAAAACTCTCCGATCACACTCTTAATCTCATGGCTGTTAGACAAGCACTGAATCCGCAGTCTTCAGCGGATTTGAAAGCATACAGGCAACTTAACAGACAGATCTCCAAATGCATGCGGCGGGACTTCGAGCTGTACAGAAGAGACTTACGCAACTTCTGTACAGCTCCTATTGAAAAAAGCGATCGAGCGGAACCAGGGCTGCAAAGATCTGTCTGCTAGAAAGGGCCAACTGTCGAAGCTGAAGACCGAGTGGAAGACGTTTTCAAGCTACTGGATTGGAAAGGATACGGTATCAACATCAATGGCGAGTTTATCACTCACCTAAGCACTATGCTCAATTACCTCAATAGTGTCTCCCAACGGATAGCTCTTAAGATGAACATGGACAAAACAAAGATCATGTTTAATGTCCATGTCACACCTATGCCGGTAGTTGTTGGGAGCACTAAGCTCGAAGTTGTTGACGAGTATGTTTACCTGGGACAAATAGTCCGACTAGGTAAGTCCAACTTCGACCGAGAGGTCAATCGACGGATTCAACTCGGCTGGGCAGCGTTCGGGAAATTACGACACACCTTCTCGTCAGGTATACCTCAAAACCTAAAAAAAGGGATTGTACAACCAGTGCGTGTTGTCAGTGATGACTTATGGAATTGAGACGTGGTCCTTCACTCCTGGTCGTATGAGGACGCTCAAGGTCCCTCAGCGAGCTATGGAGAGGGCTATGCTCTGGGTTTCTTTGCGTGATAAACTAAGAAATGAGGATATCCGCAGTAGAACCAGAGTGACCGACATAGCCTAGCGGATTAGTAAGCTGAAGTGGCAATAGGCCGGCCGTATAGCTCGAAGAACCGACAACCGATGGGGAAAAAGGTTCTCGATTGGCAGCCTCGTACCGGTAGACGAAGTACCAGGGTACCATGGCGACCCCCTACTAGATGGAGTGACGACCTGGTAAGACATGCAGGAAGTCGATGGATGCAGGTGGCTCAGGCTCGTGCTTTGGGATTCCTTGGGCGAGGCCTATGTTCAGCAGTGGACTTGTGAAGGGCTATAATGATGATGATGATGAATAAATAGATAGATAGATCATTAGTTTAGACTGGAAGCTGAGTAGGATAAAATTTAATTAAATTCTAATAATAAGCTTACTTACACGCTTTCTTTCACCAGCTTTGCGCCTAGGTTGAATATGTACACTAACTCACGGTCAACCAAGTTCGGAAAACAAAAGGCCGACTCATAATTCAAAAACTGTTAAAACAAAACACTTGTAATTTTGCATACCTAATAAGAACTCCTTGAGTACCTAGAAACCCGAATTTAATGAATAAGCCTATTATAGCTCTAGAGTTAAGATTAATGTATGAAAAGTACCATTTTACAACTCACTGATTCACTCATCAAAAACCTAGGCCACTTCTCGGTAACTTAATAACTTCAAATTTGAGATAGATCAGGTATACAAAGCAAAAAATTTGAAACTACATATTATCATTTGCGGCGTCGACAGATGTAATTTAAAAAATTATTGGTGCGATTAGTTTTCGACATTTAATTATTTTACTTTAAATTAAAAATGAGAAGAAAATCAATATTTTTATATCATAAAGATCAGTAAAATAAACTTTATTAAATAAAACGTTTTTTCAAAAATTTATTAAATTATCGGTACAAGCGAATTTTGGCATTGTCGGCTTCGGCGAAGAAATAGTTGAGATCTGAACGAGTGCCAAACTCAAAGACCGTTGGACATTTCAATAGATACTATGATTTAAGCAACTGCTTTTGCCAAGTCATACCTCACAACACGGTCATGAACACTTCGAAACGTCGTTCGTTGTCTTCCGTCATGTCTTACCAGGTCGTCACTCCATCTAGTGGAGCCGTCCTACACTCCACTTGCCATGTTGCTATGTCGGTAAAACAGATTCTGCTGCGAATATGATCATTACGGATTCTCCACAGCTCGCTGAGCGACGTTAAGCTTGGTCACACGGTGAGCATTAAAGGACCACGTCTCAATTCCATGTCATTACTAGCGACACACACTGGTCAGCATCAGTGGCGAATACATCACACACCTTCGATATATTTATTATGATATGACAGAATCACCGGAGGACCTTAAAAATATACTCAATTATCTCAATAGTGTCGTTCAACGGATTGGTCTCAAGATAAAAATGTAGAAGACAGAATTCATGTCTATCCATGTCGGTAGATGTTGAAAATTTTCTAGTATATAAATAATAATCTATGAGCTGTGGAAGCTCAGGGGCGCTTTCTGTAAATTTCTCAGTACGCAAAAAACCCGAGTTCGATCCTCGCCGGCACCAATATTTCATTGGTCGTTAGTTGCAAGTTTAAGTGCTGATTTACCACATGCTCGGCGGTGAAGGAAAATATCATGAGGACACCTGCATGTATGACAATAAAAAAATATGTCCATAACATAATATGACGTCAATCAATATGCATGAGGGCAGCGTGGTAGACACTTCCTTGCCCTAAAAACCTTTCAGAAATGAGAGGAGATGTAGTAGGTTGAATATTCTTTTTCCTGTAAAAAGAAGGATTGATCGTTACGAATGAAGAGGCAACTTTATAGCGTTGTAGTCGAATTTCTCATAAAAAGGTCAACCGGCTGCATATTTCAATATGCAACGGAATGTGGCGAGGCGCGAAATGGAAATCCTTCTGCAATGCAATATCGGAATGTAATTTTTTGTCGTTGCGTTTTATTTGGTCACATTGCGTTTTCTACTTTGAAACATCGATTCTGATCGTGCATAATACGAGTATTATTAGTAGCAGTATTATTATTTGTTACAGTTGTTACGTTTTCTCAGTTTGTTTTTAATAAAACAGGATTAACTACCACGGGACTAAGCCCAGTGGGTACCATGAGCGTGTTTGGTTACGAGTAGTTTTCTGTTGAGATCAATTGTCTAACTATTCTACAAGCATTAAGTAAAAATGCTTTTTGCTATTAAATATATGTACGTTTTGGTAAGAGTTTTTAATGATGGTTAAGCGCGTTTGGTATTACACCAGTTGTAGAGAGGACTATAGGGACTATAATGGCATTAGTAAGTTCCACATTCTAATAATTTCATGCTTTAATTCAGTTTACTTGTTATTATTAGTAGTATTTTTAATTTTTTTCCTTCTTATGGTTTTTTAATATTGTGTTAGATTTAATTTAATACTATGTTTTAGTTAAATACGCGTATATATTATAATATAATAAATACATTAAATTTTATAAACACACATTCAGTTGCTTTACTTGTAGTTTCATCAAACGTCGTCATTCGAAAATAAACCTTAAGACGAAAACCTTACTCATACACTTGGATTTTCTTCTGTATCTTAGGAGCGTTTTGCTTACATAACTTAATAGTATAATAATAAGGCGTAGAGTCGGCGCAGGAGTAGGGAAGATCCACTACCGTAAAATCATCCCGTGGGTTTCGTATGAGGTGACAGAGGAAGTTGAGAGAGGAAAAAAGAACTGGATGTGGGCAGCAGCGTCTTCCTGATAACAGTTCAAAATAAAAAAACCCCGCCAAGCGTGGCAACTATGGCAAATATTATCTTTTACAGTTCAGGCTACATGCCATTAGAACTCCTTGTCCGATGACATCAGAAAGCTCCCAATAAGTTTGTTTTTAAAAAGTTGGTGCGTAAGGTACGTGAGGGTAATATTTCAGGAGGAGAACAGAGACAAAACACAATTTCGTATACTATTACTAATATAAAAAGAAAAAAATAGCAAACAAGCTTTGGTAATAATTAGGAACACTTCGAAAAATCAACTTAAAAAAAAGTAAATACACTACACAATACTAAAATCGACTAAAATATTTATGAAAATGTCAACTGTCAAAATGGCGTCGATAGAGCAGCGCCCTTTTAACCCTTTATTATTTGATTGACCGATGAAGAGCTATCGTATCAAAGAACCATCTATGCAAACAACGCTGTAATATTTGAGTTATAAGAAAGTGACCATATTAACCGGATGACCATATTACCCTCACGTACTATAATAATCTATTAAAGACAACGCTTCTTACATGAATCATCCATGTCATTTATATTGTTAGACGTATATATTCATAGTTATTTATATGTACTATTTATATATGTATGTTGATATGTATATATGTATGTTTATGTATGTATGTATATATGTATAAATAGGAGTTATTTCTATGGTTTATTTATTTTATATATTAGTAAAATGTAAATACATATTACGTAGTTAATTATCATTTTTATTTTGTTTTTATTCTATATTGCTACACCTACGTCAAATTCTCATCACTCCATAGGTTGACTGGTAGAGAATGCCTCAAGGCATTAAGTCCGTCCTTTGTAATCTTTTATATTAAGGAATGCAATAAAGAATTAATAAATAAAATCCTGTATGAAGTAATTTATGGGGGAGTCTATGTTCAACTGTGGACTTTTAGATAGCCCTACTGAATGAATGAAATGTGGAATTCTTAAACGTACACACGCTGCGCGTAAAAAGCGTTATCTGTTAAATGATAGCATAACGGTATAATGGGTACCATAATGCTATAAGTAGTGGCGCCTTAAGAATATCCATTACCACATACCGTCCCGTGGGTGTCGTAAGAGGCGACAGAGGGAAACGAATCAGGAGATAGTCAGCAGCGTCTTCCTAATAACGACTAAAAATAAAAAACTCAGTTGCCAACCCACTTGACAAGCGTGGCAATTATAACAAATATCCTATGAGGCAAAAATATCTATGAGGCAATCTATGGGGGAGGCCTATGTTCAGCAGTGACCTCATATAAAATATCCAGAAGTGATTTTGACTAATAGGAAACTTAATAATAATATTTACATCGTTAATGTAATTAAGAATGTTTTACTTAAAAAAGTTTTCACTTTTTACGATAGAATAAAATAAATAATTTTGTACGAGGTAGAGCCACGCTGCAGTTATATTATGGTTGTAGCACGAATAGGTCAGTTCGACCGGGGAAGGACCACGCTCTTACAGAATACCAGCGTAAAACTTAGCCTAATTATATAATGATATTAAGTTCATTTATGTAATACATTATAATTAAAATGTCATTAGTAAAATCAAATTATGATGTTATATATATATCAATATTTAACACAATGTCAACTATGGTTGAATTATTGGCGTTTTGGGACCTAAGATTGGGTTTCTTTGTAAAAATAACACATTTTTATTAATGATATTTTTTAATGCTTTAAGTACACAGTTTTGACAGTGGTGAGCCACGCGGCAGCTTTTGCTGTCGCATGGATGGGCCGGCTCAAACCGGGGTGGTACCACGACCTCACAGAATACCAGCGTGAAGTAGAGGTTTACTTCTGCATTTCGCCTGGTGAGTGCAGGTGGCCGGGCTAATCCCCCTCCCCAATCAACATGGTAGTGGAATTAAACAGAAGACTACCCCAGGAGGGTACCAGCATCCTGAGAATCCTCGCTGAGCATCCACGCTCATACTACCCTACTTTTTGAGCGTGGGTGCTCAGGCTGCCCCGCGTATTCTGGGGCGGCGAAATTCCGCTCAAGACGAAACCTGCTCGGGGCAAGCGGAGCAAAAAACAAAGGCTACACAGAGAGACATCTGTTATCGACACCTCAGCAGTCTTGAAGGTGGACCTGTCCATCCTATGGCTGCGCGTAGACAGCGACGACCATCCTCGCGTCTACAGGTGCCTCTATAGGTCCCATAGCGGTAATGCCGACACAGACCGACTCATCGACCACGTCAAATGGCTGCAGACTCCGTGCTACAACAGGTCCCTTCCGCAGAGATCGTGATGCTCGGTGATTTTAACGCCCACCACGCTGAATGGCTTGGTTCCCGTTTAACCGATCATGCGGGTAGATCTGTTTATGACTTTGCCTTGGCATATGGTCTGACACAACTGGTTACATCGCCTACGCGGATCCCAGATGTGGAAGACCATGTACCTTCCCTGTTGGACCTTCTGCTGACCTCTCATCCGGACGGATATCAGGTCTCCGTCGATGCCCCTCTTGGCTCTTCGGACCATTGTCTGATCCGGAGCACGGTGCAACTCACGCTCCCATCGCAGTTGCGATCTGCAGCTCGCCGCCGTGTTTGGCACTGTAGGTCAGCCGATTGGGATGGGATGCGGTCTTTTTTTGCATCCTATCCTTGGGGCGGGTTTGCTTTCGCCGGATGATCACAACGTTGTTGCTGATTCTGTCACTGATGAGGTACTTCAGGAATGGAATTATTTATTCCATCATCTGTGGTGCCTATCGGAGGCAGAACTCAGCCATGGTTTGGTCGCTCCTGTAAAGTTGCATCACGCTATAAGCAGGAGTGTTACCGGGCCTGGGCTGACGCATCAACGTCCCGGGATGTAAACACTAGCGCTCTTAAAAAGTATAATTCCGCCTCCAGGTCCTTCAAAAGTGTCATTGCCAAGGCAAAGTCAGAGCACATCGGCAGAATTGGCGAAACTAGTTCGCCTCCCTACGGGAACACGTGCATTCTGGTCTCTCGCCAAGGCTGTCCAAGGAACTTCTGTCAGCCATCTCTGCCATCTCTGCACAGGTGGACGACTCACTGGCCCATGACGCAAAAGGAAAGCCGATCTGCTAGGCTCTCTTTGCTTCAACTCGACTCTTGATGACGGGGAACATACCACCTACCATCCCGCGGTGTGAGTGCTCCATGCGGAAGTGCTATTTACACAGCGCTCGGTGCGTAAGCACTTCTATCCCTGGACGTCAACAAGTCGAGTGGCCTGATGGAGTCCCACCTATTGTGCTGAAGACGTGTGCTCCAGGTTGGCATCGGTTTTAACGCGTCTTTTCCGGTACTCCTACTCCCTAGGCGTAGTCCCGAACTCATGGAAGGCGACCGCTCAGATCCGTCCAACTACAGGCCTATCGCTATCACCTCTTTGTTCTCAAAGTAATGGAAACTGTTATCAACTGCCAGCTCATGCGGTACCTTGAGGATCACCAGCTGATTAGTGACCGCCAGTACGGTTTCCGTCGAGGTCTCTCAGCTGGTGATCTTCTAGGTTACCTAACTCATAGATGGGCGGAGGCAGTGGAGTCAAGGAGAGGCGTTGGCCGTTAGTTTGGACGTAGCGAAGGCTTTCGATCGGGTTTGGCACAGCGCTTCTTTCGAAGCTCTTCCTATGGGCTTCCCGAGAATTGTGCAATTGGATCACTAGTTTTTTGCAGATCGGAGCATCAAGGTCGTAGTAGACGGTGCATGCTCCGATTACAAGCCCATTAACGCTGGTGTTCCACAAGGCTGCGTGCTATCATCAACGCTGTTTCTTCTGCATATCAATGATATGTTGCAAACCGGTAACATTCATTGCTATGCAGACGACAGCACTGGTGATGCTTTATACACCGGCCGCGCCAATATTTCGGGAAAACGTCACTGAGTACCGGAACAAACTTGTGTCTGAAGTCGAGACTTTGTTGAACAAAGTCTCAGACTGAGAACGACTAAATCTAGTCCAGTTCAATCCCAGAAGACACAAGTTTGCGCGTTTACCGCTAAAGAACCCTTTGTCGTATCTCCTCAGTTTCAAGGCACTCCTTGTTGCCTCAGCCAGTATCGGAATCCTCGGTGTCGACATATCGAGTGATGTGCAGTTTCGTGGTCACTTGGAAGAGAAGGCCAAATTGGCCTCTAAAAGCTTGGCGTGCTCAGCAGAGCGGGACAGTATTTCATGCCGGCACACCGCTTGCAACTTTACAAGGCGCAAGTTCGGCCCCACATGGAATGCTGTTCCCATCTCTGGGCAGGGGCCCCAGTGCCAGCTCCTTCCACTTGACCGCATCCAGGCTTGACTCACTGGCACTGCGTAGAGATGTTGCATCTCTTTGCGTATTTTATCGCATGTACCACGGGAGTGCTCTGAGGAATTGTTCGGTCTAATTCCAGCCGCTCAATTTCACCATCGCACATCGCGACAGAACTCGAGATACCATCCATACCATCTGGATGATTGGCGGTCCACCACTGTGCGATTTAGAAGAAGTTTTCGCACAATCCTCTTTGGAATCGATTACCACCAGCGATTTTTCCGGACCGATACGACTTAGGACCTTCAAGAAAAGAGCCTACTCCTTCTTAAAGACCGGCAACGCATCTGCACCTCTGGTGTTGCAGTTGTTCATGGGCGGCGGTAATCACTTACCATCAGGTGAGCCGCATGCTCGTTTGCCCCTCCTATAAAAAAAAACAGGTTGATTATATTTTTTATTAAATGTATTAATGGAAACCTATATTGTCAACTTTTCAATTTGGTTACTTTATTTAAAATGTTAAAGCAAGGCAGCACACAGTGCAGCATTCTTTAAGCTTGATATTTCGAAAACTTTACTTAATTACTAAATATGGTTTATGGGACCTTAGAATTATATTAAAATACCTATCATAAGATACCCACACGACACGAAAAAAAAAGTTTATTTTCTTACCTTATTCTTGAGATATTGAAAAAAATGTTCCTTTTTGTTTTTTGTT
Source organism: Parnassius orleans (assembly GCA_029286625.1). Lineage (NCBI taxonomy): Eukaryota > Metazoa > Arthropoda > Insecta > Lepidoptera > Papilionidae > Parnassius > Parnassius orleans. The sequence goes on along the minus strand of JAGSMP010000084.1, from coordinate 3,326,488 downwards.
ATCTAATTCGGTCAATAACTTAAGATAGTAATAATGATATGAAATATTAGGACAGACTGAAAGAAAGCTTGTAGACCGCGGAATTCTAAAAATGGTAAAACCACTACATAATAACAATATTAAAACTCTTCGACCGTAAAATTTTAATAAGATAACGTCAGAAGTATTAATCTGATTAAGACGAAGGGATTAGTGCTTCATAAATAATTCCTAAACAATATAAACCACAAAGTAACCGTAGATTGACGTAAGTAAACATCCTCTTAATTTATGTTTATGCTATCCATTAAATTCTTACTCTAAATAAGTCCAGACATAAAAATTATAAAACCAAGCAACAATTTAACTTAATAAAAAAGAGTTATAATTCTTTCTTCTAATATCCACTTCGTTATTTTAATTATTTCACTCGGTAGCCTGATGTGTAGACAGTTATTGATTAAACATATTATCAAGATAAAATGCAACGCTTAACAGTTTTATTAAAAAAATCCAATTAAGTACCGAAATTTGTTGCATGTAGAAACTAATGGAAAAACTGAAGAGGACTGTGCTCGGAGTTTATCTGCGTGATAGACTTCGTAATAAGGATATCCGCAGTATAGTTATTCTATTTCACGATGAAGGTTTGACTTTGGTTGTCGTAGCCGTGCACATACACATTGTGTTAGTGTGCGTAGGCTACGGGCGCTAGGAAGCGGTAGCGCTCCCGAGGCCTTCGCACTCTAACACAATGTGTATGTGCACGGCTAACAACTACCAAAGTCAAACCTTCATCGTGAAATAGAATAACTATTTAAGCATAACGTAATCGACGGCTCCGTGGTGCAGTGGCTTAGTAATGGGTTGCAGCGCTGGGGGCTGCGGGTTCGAATCCCGCACGGAACAAGTATTTGTATGGCCTAAAAGTAGTTGTGCCGGGTCTGGATCTTTGTCCTTGTGCAATTTATGTTTGTAAACTGCCTGAACTATACAGGAGAAAATCCTAGTGTAGGGGTAACGTTTTTTTTTAGAAAAGAAAAAGAAAACTGACATAGCGCAACGAATCAGCTGAATTGGGAATGGGCCAACCATATATTTTTATTTTATAGGATATGTTGGCAAACTAGCACACAGTCCACCTGATGGTAAGTGGTTGCTGTGGCCCATAGACATCTACAACTAGCCTCAATAAAGTTTCAAAATGCAGATGCGTTGTCACCCGTGAGGACTAAGATGGAATGCCTCTTTTCCAGTAAAAAGGGTCTCCGGTTCTCTACACTCACCATTCGAAACACAGCAGTGTCAAGCTGCTATTTTACGCTGGTATTCTGTGAGAGCGTGGTCCTTCCCCGGTCGAGCCGACCCATTCGTGCTACAACTATACTACTAATATAGCTGCAGCATGGCACGGTGGGGTAGGAAGGCGTCAAGGGTAGTGTACTGCGGTCCCCCACTGGATGAAGTTGTACCTATTACGAGATGCAGGAAGTCGATGGATGCAGGTGGCTTAGCACTGTATTTTTTGGACTAGAGCCGGCCTAGCTGCGAACCCAGTTTCTACAGTAACTTTTGCAGATTAACAGTAGGTTAATCCCACGTGTCTACAGGAAATGGCTCAAATATAAAATACCTTCCACACCGAATTTTGGTTACGGCGTGTGCGTAAGCACATGTGCACAGTTTTATAGGACGCCAATTCGACACGATCGAAGACAAATCAGATGCATGGCCAACGGCATTACGTGCTTTTCGAAGCACGATTGGAACACTGCCAACTTCCTGACTTCGGGCTGATACTGAGAATTTCTTGTGGAAACCTACTAATTTTGGACTAACCCGGGTTACGAACCCGGGTTGGGTTACGAACCTGGGAAAACATGATCTACAGTCGCGCATACGACCGGTAGACAAACGAACACAAATATATTATGATAAGAAATATATTATGATAATATAAATGTATACAAATTAAATTGTTTTGAAATGAAATGAATTATTCAGCTATGTAAATGTAACGGTTAAAGAGGCTATCTATGTAGAAAGCTTTCAATTCATTAGTCCCAAGTTGGGAAGCGCTATTGAAGAATTACTTTGCGGTATACCTTTTCCTTTTGCGGTGTGAGATTCAAAGCGCTTAATGAATCGACCTGGTTTGTTCATTTAAGCTTTGCTTTATTCTTTTTTAATTAATTGTAACGTGATTCAAGAATAATAAATGCCACTTTTTTAGGGTTCCTTCTTCAGGCACTTGTCCCAGCGAGAAGCGAGTGTGTGGTTCCGATAGTTTTGTCGTTGGGCTTTAAGCGAGTGCACTCAGATCTGCACTGTAGAGTAAAATGACCGATGGTTGGTCTCTCGCCACAAACTACTGGAGAGAGAGTTCTCGCCGGCAGTATGAACAGCCAGTGATCAAGTATTTATATATTCTATAATATATATATATATATATATATATATATATATATATATATCTTTTATTGGCACGGATCTATATCTATTATACGTTTCTTGAGCGAGAAAAGTGCCTCAAACGATAGAACAGAGCCCTATTAATGTCACACTGCTGTCTATCTGTCTGCCTGTCCGTATGTCCTTCCTTATATCACAGATTTCTAGCTCGTAGAAATTCAATTATTAAATTGTATTTAGGCGGGTAAAATACAAAAAGGAACTGAATTTTTTTTATTGACATAGCAGGTATGGTTTCATAGTCTAGAGCTTATGAGTCAGAATACAAATATAAGTTTCATTTATATAATCTTCATAAATAAAGAGTAAATCACTTTTAGACCGTTTTGTAACAGCGTTTATCTCAAAAACTAATCTAGTTAGAAATTTGAAATTTCTGTATAATATGTATAATGTACTTTATTTAAACAATAAATACTGAAAACATCGACTCATAATGTAGTTTGTAAGCGGTTATCAATGAAACGAACATTTTTTTAAGGCGTCTTTTCACGGATTAGAAAAAAAAACTTAATTATTATCTAGTTCTAAAAACCTTTATTGGTCATTATATGTACAGAACCCTAATAGGGCGATACCTGACTCGCACTTAGCCGGTTTTATTAAAGTTTTAAGATATATAACATATTTATTTGTTTAGGGTGCCTTTTTTATGATTTCCACGATTAATGCAGTAGAAAAATCTAGTGTAAAGGGGTAAAGTTTTATTAAAAAAACTATAAAACTGAAAAATGAGTATGCCTATGCCTGTGTGTTTGTTTGTGTGCGTGTGTTTGTGTTCGTTCTCACGTTACTGAAACTTCTTCATTGAAATACGAACGTAAAATTATATTATTTCATATACCTAACATTTCACGTTAAAGCTATCACACATAATAGATTAGTAGATACTATTCCATTATTATCGAACTGAAAATAGATTTTGATAGTAACATGAAACTAGTACATTCAAGCGTGAATACCAGCAAATGAATTTTACAGTATAGGTAATATTGAAAACTATATTTGTAATGGTCGGTAATCGATAATATATTCGGCTCTCTTCTTACCTATTGAATTGTTGTTTTCTAATACCGGCTCGTTTGAATTTCGATATATTGGGATTCCGTTGCGAATACCAAATTAAAACTTATGTCATATTCATAATAGAATTAAAAAAATACTGCAAAACATAGACTCCCCATAAATTATCTCTATAGAGGTGATAGTAGCCGTAATTGCAACGTTTGGCGGGAGGGATGGTAACCGCAGTTTGTATTTTAAATTATTATCTTCTGTCCATCTCTTGGTTCACTTCCTTCTGTAGCCTTTTACGACACGGTATGATATGAATTAGTGCATTATTTTGTCGGTCACTACCATAGACTTAGAATACACTTACGCCAGTATATTCTAAGTCTATGGTCACTACACAGCTATGATTTTACTTTAAAAAAATCTTTTCGTCATTTATTTCCTCGCAACTTGTCTTCCGTTGATGTCGCTTTGTCTAAAACCACAATAAAATATAAAATTCCCAACATTTATAATTAATTCTGTCGTGCCACTAATACTGCACATCATCATCATCATCATCATCATCATCATCATTACAGCCCTTCACAAGTCCACTGCTGAATATAGGCTTCCCTCAAAGAATACTGCGCAATCGACACACAATATCGATGACGTGTGACCAGGCACTGCAAATTACCGCACGGGCGTTTTTCGATCGAACTTTAAAGTCGACAGTAAAGAATAGAAAGCTATAGTGGAAGCGAATTATTTTAAAAGAACTTCAGAGTTTTAAAAGCAGCGGCCTTCAGTGTAATGGTCAAAACGACATTGCTTCATTTGCTTTAAATATAAAAATACTCGGAGAATGGTAACCGTACAAGTGTGTATTTAACTGGCGTCGAAGTTTGCTTTAATGTATGTAATTGATTCAAAAATAAGATTGGATTTTAATACAGTTTGTCACCTGTGATGAAATGTGGATCCTATACATTACTATTGATGTCGCGTTGAAACCTGTGTGTGTGTGTGTGTGAAAGACAACTGCATCTCGGACTGACCTATGAAATAAATACAAAATCATCATAATATCGTATTTGTTACCTCCAAAACTAGACCAATTTAATTTTTTCAAGAAAAATATAAGACGAATTTTGGCTCTTTCCATACAATATATTTGCTGGATGTATGATAAACGGGCAATTTTAATATATGTAAAAGGTTTCTAGTTTTAAAATAATCAATTTACATAGGAGTTGTAAATATTTAGAGAACCGGAGACCCTTTTAATTGGAAACGAGGCATTCCATCTTAGTCCTCAGGGGTGAAAATGCATCTGCATTTTGATTCTTAAGTGAGAATAAATGTAGATGTCTATGGGCCACAGCATACCCTTACCATCAGGAAGACTGTGTGCTCGTTTGTCACCCTTATTCTATAAAAAAATATAGACAACAGAGAAATAATTTTGTATGGACTACACATCACCCGGATATCCTCTTAATCTTTGCTTACAGATAGGAACTGTATAGAAACACATTTTCTATCATTAGTCCATAAACACCGTAATCACTGCCTTACCTTAGATACTTACTTAATTTACATTTTATTTTAATTTGTAAATGTAAATAATAGCCCGTGACAAAAATATTCCACAACTTGAATAGTTTGCTATATTTGCTATTTTGCTCTCTATTCCCTCACTCGATGTATCTATATTGGTATTAGTAGAAGGAGTAATCCAACACGACCGGAGTGAGATCAAGCGGGGATTTGAACTCGGAACCATGTGATGACTAGTCGCGCTTACGACTAGTAAAACAACAGCGCAGTCAAGTTAGAGCATACATATTTAAATACTGACACATAATGTCCATATTAGTAAACGTATATTTAAGATCGCTTTGAAGAGTTCCCCTTTTCCAATAACGTTCGAGTTGTGGAAATATTACTGCTTATTAGACTGGAATTGATTCAATCAGTAACTGTTACTCTTTACCAAACATTTAATATTTGGTAAATGCGAATGTACTTATTAAATATCGTAAACTAGAAAATGTATAGCAATTAAAATAAATAGATTAAATATTTATTACTTTATAGCGGGACTGGAAGAAATGTAACTATTTATTTCTGTGGCGTTGTGCCTGACAACCGAGCTAGGCAACCGGAAGAGACCATTGCAGTCCGGACTGAATATACATATGAAAAATTGCCTAAGTCATCATTCCGTATTACCCTGTTTCCTCCTAAAAAACTGGATTGATTGTTTTTTAACAAAAACGAAGTATTGTGGCTTATCCTGTAGGTTTTTGTTTTATATTTTGTTGTTTGTTGAATTCGATTGTCTCATAACGTCGGTATAACTGGTCAGTTTTAGTAAGTTTAAGAGTTTCCTAGTTTTTAAAATAATTTATTTAAAATAATAAAGCATAAGTACGTAGTAACTGTGGTAGATTTAGATAAAAATATTTGCTATAGTGTCTTTATCCAGGGAGAAGGCGGAGGAATACCTTTGTAGAACCACAGAATTAATAATAGATAGTACAAGGTGGAACTAAACGCGCGCCGCCCGGATAGTCTCATAGTTATTTCTATATTTAACCATTTCACCGTCCCGTGAGTCATATATGAACATTTCGATTGTTTATCTATTGTGTCTTTTCGCGGACAGGGAAGTTTTTAATAGTTTACTGTTTCATTATATTATAATTATAAACAATACACTTTATTGGAAGCGCTTAGTGCGCGAGTTAACAGTTCACTTTATTGTTAGCGCTTCCTGCAGTATACACTCCCTCGACCGTTTTTAGAGAGACAATCACAGATATCATGAGGAATTAGATGAAAATGAAACCAGTAAATACCTACTTAATTAATAAAGCTTACTCTCTACGGAGGTGTTAATCCGTGGTCTGTGTCTGAAACTAGATTTCTTCTACATCACGGCAATCACGAGTCCTCGGTTCGAATACAATCCGAAGCCAACTTTTATGCAAAGTGCAAATTGTTGGTTTTCAGGCGTACTTGTAACTAATTATCGCCGTGTATTATGCTGAATTCCAGTCTACTTCTGTCTTATGGCATAACTCGCTCGCTTATGGACAGATTAGGCCTAGGCGAGACGGTGCATCTGTATTTGCACGTATACCAGTGATATGTATATATTATATGTCCACACTTGTACTCTTTTATAAAAAAAAAAACTAACGATTAATATGACTGAGAGGCATTTGTGTGTAGATTACGTAAATTATATAATTACATTTTAATAGAAAGTTTAAAAAAATCAACTTAATTATGTTACATGGCATTAGAATTGAAAGAACCGTTGGTATAATATAATATTATAGTAAAGGTTTAAGTAACTGAAACTGAAACTAATGAATATCTTCAATAGCCAATAAATTCAATATCTCATTAAATATGCAACGGAATGGTAAAGTAGAAAGGAAACCGCGCAAATTATTCACTTCTAAAATGAGGTTCTCACAACGCCATTTATCGTAAGCAAATGCAAAGAGTATTTACAAAGAAATCAAACACATTTGTTTTTAATAAAAGTGTATGATGTTCAATGTTGAGTGTATAAACATAAACTATAACATAATATTTTTGTTCTTTCCTAATTTATTTACTCCCACTTCATGGAGTCTCAAGCAAAAACTTCATTTGTTCACTGATTATGAACAATCTTGAGACTGCCTTGTGGAATTAAAAAAAATACTTGCTACACATACGCAGTAGAACCACGTGTACGGATGGGTGGACTCGATAGAGGAAGGAGCACGTTTTACTGAATACAAGCTTAATGCTGTTGTGTTTCATATGGTGAGTGAACAAAATCGGTAGACCCTTTTTAATATAAACGAGCCATTTCATCTTAGTCCTCAGGGGTAACAACGCATCTACATTATGATTCCTAATCGAGGCGGAATGTGTGCTCGTTTTTCACCCTAATTCTATAAAAAAAAAAATTTGCTCAAAATATTGGGCATCTGTTTTAACTTCTAACATACTACTTCTAAAATTGCCCGTATTTACCACGCTGACCGTGTTGGTGATCGCAGATCCGATATCCTCACACTGGTGAGTCTTTCTGCTTGTTATTGACTTTCTTTAAAATATAAGTTCAAATATTTCTATTAATTTTCCACTTTATTTTAGTCGCCAGACCCTGGCCATCAATTAATCACCAGGCTTTGGTAACTCAGGGACAGAGTGCTCTCCTTACATTTTATAGAACGCAACCAGACGAGATTAGAGATCAGGCGAAGGACCAACGGCTTTACGTGCTTTCCGAGGCACGTAGGTGAAACACCGCCGACTTCCTGACTCTAGGTTGCTATTGAAATTTTATTGGCAGAAAAAAAACTCATTTTTAGCCCGACTCAGGATTCGGACCTGGGGCCTCATCATCAGCAACCTCCTTTACGACCATTAGACCAACGAAGCTGCATCACATTATGCTTCGGCCACGTGTCTACGACACAGGTAACTCCTTATTTATAGACTAAAAATGAGATAACCTTTTAACATTTTCCATTTGCTTATGAAATCGTTCAGAATGGCGTACCGGCTGTATATTTCAATATGCAACAGAATGTGGCGAGGCGCAAAATGGAAATCCTTATGCGATGCAATATCGCGATTTTTGTCATTGCATTTAACGAATAATATTGCGCTTATAAGTCAATGTTTTTCACATTGAAACCAATTGAAACATCGACTTTAATCAAAATATATAACTAAAGAAATAGCTAAGCTATATATGGCTAATACCCACGACTTCGTCCGCGTTGCTTACACACATCACTGAACACGTAGTGCTTATAAAAATCGTTGTTTCTTAAAACTTTAATAACTTTATATTAAATGAAGATATCGCAATTTTTTTTCAGATCAGGGCTAAGTATCTAAGAAATAAAACTTAGAAAACCTAATTGAAATCTATTCAGTTATTTTTCCGTGATGCCCGCACAACTCTAAACCTCTATCATTTTATTTATTTAGATTTATATATACTAATGAATGTTTTTATGTTTAACCCACATGCGAAGTATATACCATTCATCTGATTACAATGAAACTTTGGTGAGTTGTATTTTGCACGCACGCGAAGGTTTTCGACAAAAAAGTGATATTTGTATGTTTGTTCCTCATGTATTTGACGGCTCCGTGGCGCAGTGGCTTAGCGATGAGTTACAGCGCTAAGTGCCGGGGGTTCGAATTCCGCACGGAACAAATATTTGTATGGCCTACAAATAATTGTTCCGGATCTTCATGTTTATCCATGTGAAATTTATGGCCCCCACGATACAAGAGAAAATCCTAGTGTGGTTTTAAAAAAAATTCTATGCGTTCCTATTTATTCAACGCCGACATTACGTTAACTTTTGATTGTATCTGACAAAATGCGCCATTGGTCAATTAAATTGACTCAATTTTAAACACAATGACATCCTTTAACTATTAGATAATTTATTTTAGTCACCATCTAAATGACTGAGTGTGTTTATACATGGTTTAGAGGTCAGCGTTACCTTATAGCGTATTTAAGATGTAGTTACATACAGCAGGTACAATTTTCAAATGGTACGTGGCGATTACGGCAAACGTACCTTAAATTAAAAGAGGTTAGTCCAGCAGTGGACTGCTAAGTGCCTAGAAAGAAGGAATAAAGGAATAAATTACGATTTTGTTGCATTAGCGAAACTTCATCTTGGTTTGTGATTTGGATTGAAACATGCCTATACTTGTTTCCTTTACGATATGATTGAAATCATAATATAGTTGAAAAATGTATGTGTCAATCCAAATAACAAATGAACGAATATAAAACGATACGCGCAACTAGCACTTGTACTCTAGTAAAGCGTTAAAATGTATGTGTCAATCCAAATAACAAATGAACGAATATAAAACGATACGCGCAACTAGCACTTGTACTCTAGTAAAGCGTTGAAATGTATGTGTCAATCCAAATAACAAATGAACGAATATAAAACCATACGCGCAACTAGCACTTGTACTCTAGTAAAGCGTTAAAATGTATGTGTCAATCCAAATAACAAATGAACGAATATAAAACGATACGCGTAACTAGCACTTGTACTCTAGTAAAGCGGAGATAATTTTGTAAAAAAAAAAGTATTCGCCAAGGTGCTTCAATGCGTGATATTAAGTTTCACGTCTTCGAAATATTTTTATTTAATAAATTATTCTTTTTATCTTGCTATCAGCCTGAGATTGGGCGTAAAAGAAATGAGTTAAAGAGGTTGACATCCTCGGTCATCACGGCCTGGCATGCCAGGGGACTGCTGGTCACATCAATCACTATGCCACTATTAATGACGTCATTCAACGGACATTAACTAGTTTCAACGTAACTGCTAATTTAGAGCCAAACGGTATAGTGTGAGACGACGGTAAGTGGCCTGATGGAATGACGCTCATTCCATGCAAAAACGGACGCTGCTTAGTATGGGATAGGACTTATGTTGACACATTAGCACTATCGCATCTTGCGCCAAGACCCTAAGCAACCACAACTCTCTTTATCCTAAGACGCATCAATTGCTAATACGCTTGCTGCGTCTTTATCATACTAATTTTGATGAAATTTGTAAGTGTAAGAAAAGTAGACTCAAAAGAATTATGTATTTTTTTTCGTTTCGTTATTGTTTATTATTTTAGAAAATATCAGAGCCTTTACAGCAGTGATTTCCAACCAGTGGTCCACAAGAGCTTAAATATTATCCGCGAAAGATTTAAATATTTTACTTACCTAATCGTTTTAAATAACACTTTTATTATTTTGTCGCCACGCGAGCAGTGCAACTCCGCGCGTCACGTTAGTAAGACCTACTAGCTTTTACAATAAATACACAAATAATACTGTTAATGAATGCTTCTTCTCAGTTTAATATATAATTATGTTAAAAGTTGTGATTATAATTTATTGTTTGATTAACACATTTTTTTTCACCTTGTGGTCCCTGCTAACTATAAAAAAATCAAAGTGGTCCCTGGTCAAAAAAAGGTTGGGAAACCCTGCTTTACAGAGTATGCATCGGTACGTTAGTTACATAAACGAATGAAACAAACTTGATGTTCGTCACCGATCGCGTGTGTGGAAGTTTTTAAATAATGTGAAAATGACATAATTATTAATGATAATTTATTAAAGCGAAGGACCACGCTCTCATAGATTACCAGCGTAAAATAGCAGCTTAATGCTGCTGTGTTTCGTATGGTGAGTATAGAGAACCGGATACCCTTTTTACTGGAAACGAGGCATTTCATCTTAGTTCTCACGGGTGACAACACATCTGCATTTTAATTCGTAATCGAGGATAGATGTAGATGTGTATGGGCGACAGCAACCACTTGCAGGAAGTAAATGTATGCAGGTGGCTCGGGACTGTGTTTTATGACATTACTTGGGGGGGGAGGGACCTATTTCAGCCGTAGACTTATGAAGGCCTATAATAACGATGATAACGCTGAAAATACCCAGAACAGCGACGGAAAGCAGCGCCAAATGTGCAAAACGTTGTCCAGCATTGATCTTTTGCGAGCTTATGAAGTCAAAGAAGAATTTGTAAAACTACATTCAAATATTGATGACGGAAGTAAAAATAGAAGAAATAAGCAGTCACGTTTTTTAAAAGAATAAAATAAATTCTTCACTAGAATTTTTAGTAATTTTTCATATTTTTCTAGTAAACTTTCTCTCTTTTATTTCTTATATATTTGATTTTTATGAAACTTTTTTTTAAGATTTAATGCTTCGAATATGAAAAAGACTTCTCCTGCCGCGTCATGAAAACTCTATTTTTGGGAACACTCAATATTACGTACTTACAACAGTAGACGTTGATCGTTATTACTTGTTGATGTTTGAGACAAATAAAGAACCAAAATCAACATGAACATAAAATACGTTTATTAAAAAAGGGTGCTCTTTCAGTATAATTAAAATGGTTGTCTGTAAAGGATGTGATAATTGGTTTGAGTGGTATTTTCTGATTTATGTTGCCATCAAGAAAGAGTGATGCTTAGTAGGGAAAGGAGGAAAGGATATTCTGATATTTAAATTAGATGGTAGGGTTATTTTTGGTAAAAATGTTGCTGTCCGACTCATTCGTAGAAAGTTTAGGAGGGTGGAGGGGTGGGGTGGGAAAATAACCCTCTAAAACCCCACCCTACCCGCGCCAAGAGATATAGTAGATGTAGTGTGTGTGATGTATAGTGTTTTTGTAAAATCGTATGTAACTCAGGGGTTAAGCGCTCGCCGGAATTTCAGAATTTGCGAGCTATCCTGGTTCGATCCTCGGTGCTACCAATGATATTGTTAATAATATACTCGGTGGTGAAAGTGAAAGAAAACATCTCGAGGAAATGTGCATATCTGAGGAATAAAAATATTTCGAAGACATGATGTGAGGTCAGCGCATGGGATCATCGCGGCAGACTTATTGCATTCAGAAAAATAAGAAGAGGCTAGTGCAGCAGAGGAATATTATACAATATATAGACTGTTATTTAACTTTTATTTTTAACTTTTTAAATAATATATAAATGCATTGCATAATAATTTGTGCAATTTATCTGCGCAACAGCTGCGTATGTTTATCAATATATTGAAACAATATAATCATTTTATTTTTATTACGCGCGCAATTTATAGCGAAGCGGAGAGGCTATAATGGGCTATAATATTGTCGACCTGTCAAGGTCACGCGCTTCCCTCACAATAAACAGGGTTTATTATTTTTATATTGCACTAACACGTGAATAAAAGCACATTAACATTAACAGGAAACGAATGAAAAGCCTTATGATTTTATTAAATTTTGCGATACGTATAATTACAAAAAAAACGGACAATAGCGAGGAGAAGGCGGCGGCGAAGGTTCCCAATATATCTATTGGGAATCTATAAACGAGCTGGTCATACCGCCCTATATAGCCATAACATTTTTATTACCGTGCCTCTTATGCCACTCACGGCATAAAAATGTGATGATAGATTACCTTATGCTGGCACCACATGGCATTTGTAAACAAAATCAGTATAATAAAAAGATTTCTTATATTTAACGCAAACACTACACATTGAATAAAGCTATTTTGCATATTTTATTGCGTTTAATTTTACTTATTTTTAATTCCCGACGTTTCGGGTTTTATTCTAAATCGGTATATTTATTTGTAAGGATACTTGTACCATATCATATAATATGGCTCAAACTAATGTTGTGATATTAAAAATTATTTTACTACTTAGAAAACTATAATAAAAAAAGCTAAAACTAATAACTTAATTATCATACAGTCCTACTCCCCGTGGTATGGTGCCAAGAACGCTGGCTGTGTTTCCTCGCTGAATGGCTATACTAAGCCTTTGAGCGAGAAAAGAACCAGCCCTCTTATCACCAGCAGCAACGACCAGTCGCGGTTCACGAGCAGTTCCTTTAGGAACTTCACCGAACGTGGACCCCACGGACTGATAGTCTCTACAGCAAATGGCACAAATATGTAGTCATCTCTCAGAGACTCAGACTTGCGCCACTTACTCAGTTCAGCTGCCTCTGATGCCGCCCCGGCTCTTAACAAGGTACCCCTGAGATGAGAGGCCGCCAAAGTAGCATCCCACACTAGGGCTTTACCTCTCTCCCAAGGGACTAATGTCTTACCGTCGGGTCTCCAGCCTTCGTCTCTAAATATTCCACAAGACTCTAAAACCAAGGGAACATTTATAGAGACTGGAGCTCTTCGGATGACATGTTACACGATTTCTTCGCCAATTGTGAACAGAGTTTGATGGTTATTTTTTTTATTAAATTGATTATACTTCAGTGGTGATCCCATATAAATTAAAAAAAATGTCTAAGGGTGGTAAAATAGGGGATGAAGTTTTTAATATAACTATTTAGACAACACTGATATTCCTCAGTCTACTCACAGATTAAAAAAATAACTTTCAGTGAAAGTAGCAGTTCACTTCAAAGAACTAAAAAGAATAAGATAATTTTACATTGTGAAGTCGTTTAATTCGTAGTCATAGCACGGACTTTAGAGTGTGAAATTGTTTTATACTTTTTATTTCTTTCAAGTCGGCTTTTACTTTATTTTAAGTTATCGTTAGGGCATTTTTTGTTAATTACATTTTGGTGAGGCACCTATTATATTTTTATAGAAGATGAGGCAAACCAGCATATGGCTCACCCGATGGTAAATGATCACCGCCGCCCGTGAACATCTGCAACTCCAGAAGTACGCACTCGCGTTGTCGGCTTTTTTGAAAGGAGTAAGCTCTTTCCTTGAAAGTACCTTTGTATACTGTATGCAAACCATTTTAAGCACTACAATTTAAGCAAATTTATTTGGTGATAGCTAAAATCATACCTATTTGAATTCGTTACATATTTGCAAGCAAGTGATTTAACCCATTAGCACAGTTTTCAAGGTCTTTAAACTGTGCCAATATTAAATATCACTAACTGCAGTAATCAACTGAAGGTACATTTCCATTACTACAGTTGATTTCAGTAACCCATAACTTTGAATGCAAAGTACTATATGGGGCTGCCACTCTCTATAATAGAAGAGGACCATGTTCAGCAGTAGGCTTTTACTGGCTGGTAAAGAAGTAGAGATATGGGGCTGCCATACACACGATGAGAGAGTATCGCCAGTTATTAAGTTCAGATGTTCAGTAATTAATAAAAATTACTAACTGGTCACTAGATGAAGTGACGACCTGGTATGACATACAAGAAGTCGATGGATTCAGGTGGCTCAGGACCGTTCCTGCAAAAACACTAAGCACGGGCTTTGTAGCATTCCATGGCAGAAGCCTATGTTCAGCAGTGGACTTGTGAAGTGCTGTAATGAATGAATGAATGAAAACTAGCTGGCCAGGCAGACGTTGTTTTGCACTTTCCGACTAATTTAAAATAAAATTTAATAATAGGTTACTTATCGGGATAAAAACTATCCTAACTCTCAAGTTGGAGCAAGCAATACACATTTACAAAATGTCATTAAAATCTGTTTAGCGGTTTCGAAGATAAGCGTGAACGAACATCGTGACACGGAATTTTTATGAATTACGACGATGCACTCTACTTCATCAGCCTGTACAAATCCACTGTTGAATTTGGGAAACATGGGATTTGTCGAAATGCTATTAAAATAATCAAGTTACAAAAATATTCTTGCTAGCTACGGCTATTGATAGCCCTTAGAAGAAGTAATCTATTTTAGACATTATCGACCCACAAAGAGCCGAGAAGTACAGAGTTCTAGAAAAATCTGTTAAGTCGATATGGTAGTTTTTAAATTTACAATGCAATTTGATCCTTAAATTCATGGACTTGAGTTCATTTTATAATGCTCAGATTGTAACAACAAATGTGGGGTATTTAAATAAAAAATAATCATAGCAGACAATGTGACCCTAATCGGAAATGACAATTTACCGAGTCAGGAAATTAAATGACACGATCTCTCTAAAACAAATGTCGTTCTGTCACAGAATTTGTGTTATAATTTGCGATGTTCTAAGTTGCTTATATTAAACCATTTCAGATGTGTAATTTTTACATAAATGTAAATGTGAAAATCATTGGACGTGATTCTTAAATTACGTAAGTATTTGTTTTAAAAATAAATTCAAAGTGATATTGTGTACAGTGAACTTGTGATGATGATGATAATGGTGATGATGGTGAATCTGTAAATGGTATAAAAGTCATAGAAGCAAACAATCGTTAAATCAAAATATTCATGTATAATATAATCAAAAATTATTCTATTTGATTTTAATTAAATATAATCCAACCATGGAATGATACCAATCATCTACAAATCATATTCATGTTTAATTTTAAAATCAATACAATGCAAATTTATTATTGGAAGGAAGTTCCTTATCGCACGGTACGAATTTAACGGATGGGGGCTAGGCGAGAAAAAGTGTAAGATTTTTGCGTCACGACCCTTTATATAGTGCGAGCGAGATGGAATAATATCCATCTCCCTCGCACTTTTTCTTATCTTGCCATGAAAGAAATATTATTTTAAATGATGCTACATTTTAATAGACGCTAGTAATTAATTTATTCGTATTTACTAATCAATAATATAATACGTTTATCAATAATAATGTACTACGAAAGGAACTTCGTTCCAACCGAGTGTTCCACGACACTCACGCATATTTTTTGGAACGAAGTTCTTTATCGCACGGTACGAATTTAACGGATGGGGGCTAGGCGAGAAAAAGTGTAAGATTTTTCCGTCACGACTCTTTATATAGTGCGAGCGAGATGGAATAATATCCATCTCCCTCGCACTTTTTCTTATCTTGCCATGAAAGAAATATTATTTTAAATGATGCTACATTTTAATAGACGCTAGTAATTCATTTATTTGTATTTGTTAATCAATAATATAATACATTTATCAATAATAATATATTAGAAGCGTCAGTAGCCTAATGGCAGGGCGCGGACCGCGAACTCGAAAGGTCGTGGGTTCGAATCCGCGACTACCGTCGTGAACCACTTCTAACACAAGCATTTTAAGCTTACCAGCAGGGCTAGCATGGGCAGGAGACAATTTTATCACCGGGGAAAGGAGAAAATATTTATCCCCACGCTTAGTTTTATCCACCCTTAGAGCATGGGCACACCGGTGGATATAAAATCCGCAGTAGATAAAATGGGAGATAGACTTAGACTTAGATAGATTTTTTTGTATGAATATAAACTTCAACCCACGTCCACTGAACTAGGATAAAATTATCTCTTTCAAATGTCAAAAAAGCATAATTTTTTATCTTTCATTTAGCTCCATGCTACAGACGGGGGATATATGTCTACTCGTTATGTCAAACGGGGATATACTTCTCCCCGTTTGACATAACAAGATAATTTTATCTCTTGTCAGTGGATATAATCGGGGGATAAAATTTTTGTCCCCCGCCCATGCTAGCCGGACAGAAGTGGTTTAAGGGAATATTAGTAATGTTTAATAGCATTACTACGAAAGAAACTTCGTTCCAACCGAGTGTTCCACGACACTCACGCATGTTTTTTTATAATTATTAATTAATAAAATAAATTTCACATAATCATTTTAAGAGAAATGAAATGACTAGAAAAAGCCTACCTTATCCAAGAATAAAATGGAGTTAAAATTAATATCCTAGAATTTTAATAGGAAAATACTCGAAGCAAAAGCACTATAAAGCTCTTATTAAATATTCAAAGCGATTGTTGTAAATTATTTTATGTTATAGCTATCAAAATATAGGTGCGGTAAGATCAATCGATACGAAATAATTTGTGTGTAAAGATAATTTAGGTAAGTGGTAAGTGTATTAAACAATTTCATTTTGTAACAGATAACCGTCGACAAATAGAAATACTAAAGGGCGATAAACACTAATGCTATATTGAAAAAAGTAATGTGAATAACATGTTTGATGAGTACCACATATTTCAACTAATAATCCAGAAAAAACACTTTGAAACGTATAATATAAATAAATGGATGTCTTATAATATTCCGAAATCATTTCAAATACTGAATAGTGTGTCAAGGTTCGGCAAAATATTGGTGCTATCATTGATGTGTGCATTTCTGTACTAACAGTGGCAACTACAGCGCACTCGACCTGTACGCCCCAACTGAAATCCCGCACATGCGCAAAGGGTAGTGGCCGAGTTCAGTAAATGAAGGCCTGACGTAGCACAAATTCTCTGCGTATTTAGAATAATGGTTAATAAATCGAAAAAAGAAGCAATGAATGGAAATTAAACGCGAGAATATTGAGATTGAGAACAAAATATTAGTGTTCGTAAATAGGGACGCCCGCACGCACGAGGCTCTGTCAAAACAAAACGGCGCTTCTGCAATGTAAACATGAACGAACGTAAGATCTTGTTTTTTATTCTCTCTGTAGTCTTTTACTGTATTTACAGTGTTAACATGTGGTTTATGACAAGCAACAATAATGGGGTAACCTCAAACAACAGTGAGAAAAGAGCCAAGTTTGAGCCCGCAATAATTTTAAACAAAACTGAAACAAAACCATTAAGAAAGGCGAAGAGTATTCCGTTGTTTCTGAAAGACGCATGTAGTGTTTTACAAATATTCACGGAAAGGCCCGAAATAAAACTTACCAAACCTAAAGAAGAAAAAATGGAACCTGAGAACAATACTATCACAGTAATAGCAATTATAACTTTTCTTATCATTTTAACTTTAAACGCTGTACTTGATGTACTCAAAGTGAAAGAAGAAGAAAGAGCGAGAAGAAAACTCAATCCTGACGGAGAGAGAAGACATTCTTTGGCAGAGTTTGCCAATAAGAAGATGTTAAGGAGAGAATCCAGCAAATTCAGCCTCCAACTATTTCAAATAGCAGAAACTGTACCTACGAACATAAAAGAAGATAAAAACAGCCGTCGCGAAAGCAGGCCATACGTGAGAGGTGAATCAATCAACTCATACTTGAACGATAAAAAGACGCAAGGAGAATGCTCAGCGCCGGCATCCATCAGTGATTCGCCAGTTTCTGAATCTAAGCTCGTCAAAAGACAGTCAGTTGCAAAGCTTTTTGGTACGTAAGTCAACCTTTTTTATTCTAATCTTTGTTAATTTTATGGAAGCACTTTATATGTGCGCAAAAGTTATGCAATATTTGTTTAATTTTTTTTTACGGAATTTATTGTATGGATTAATTGACTGTGGATGTAAATGTTGTTTATCTTGACTACCTTTTCTATCATTGATTTTATTTTTCTGTTCCTTTATCAAGGTCTTTCTGATGGTTGAAAGACTTTCAGGTAAAAACTTTATTTACACTTGTGGTTACATGCACGAAAACTTATCATGCGCTTGCTTTCGAGTTTTGTATAAGCAGAATGCATGACGTTATGTATATAATATCGTGTCATCGTGTCATGTCCTATAATGTATAATAATTAGCCATTTATATAATATTTTTGAAAATTAAGCAATTTGTGTTCATGTTCTATAATAATCGATTTTAATTAAAATACAGTCTCCATGTTTACATTTTTACGTGGTAGAGTCATGCTGCAGCTATATTAATAGTATAGTTGTAGCACGAATGGGTCGGCTCGACTGGGAAGGACCACGCTCTCACAGAATACCAGCGTAAAATAGCAGCTTAATGCTGCTGTGTTTCGTATGGTGAGTGTAGAGAACCGGAGACCCTTTTACTGGAAAAGAGGCATTCTATCTTAGTCCTCACGGCTGTCAACGCATCTGCATTTAAATTCGCAAACGAAGATAGATGTAGATGTCTATGTGCCAGCAACCACTTACCATCAGGAAGACTGTGTGCTCGTTTGTCACCCTTATTCTATAAAAAAAAAATTTGAATACATTAAAAGTTCTTTAAATTAAAATACTGCTCGTAAATATTTTTATAATATAGTTGAAAAACTAAATAGAAAATGAGTACGCTAGTTAATATGTTCGAATGCGACTTTTTTATTGTAATTGTCAAGGAAGTACATGCTCAAAGTTCTAAATTTTGCGTCATCTTAATAAATTATAATATCATTAAATACAAAATGTGTGACAAAACATTTTAATCATAAACAGGCAGCGCATTGAAAGCTTTATAAATGAAGGATAGTTAACTAATTAATTTCTCATTTCATCCGATAACAATTTATAAATACAGCGCTTATTTTAAATTCAATTTGCGCTTATTTCAATTTAAATTAAAGGCTCAATTTATTCCGCTTTTGTCTATTGAATATCGTAGTTTGTTTTATTATTTTATATTTCATTTGTATGTACAACAAAATTTAAAAGAAATTATTTTCAAAACTGTTGTTTGAATTTTGTTCTTTTGAAGTTTATAATCATTTTTAATAATTTATATTAGATTAGGTAGGTAATGGAATAGATAATCCAGAATAAGAAATAATAATTAATTATTAAAAATTAAACCTTTAAAAAGGTAAAACTGACTTTCGGGGTTTAAATTTTTCGATACACTATGTCTTAGCACCGACTTCAAAAGCTATTATATAGATTTTTTGGTTTTAAATAATTAAATTTTTTTTAATAGTAATTATTGTCCTTCTGAGTGAACTAAGAAATTTAACAAGTAACAAATAGAATGTCATCTAAATAGTTAATAGTTAAATAGTTACATTAAAATCTTCATCCCCTATTTTTCATTCTTAGGGGTGGAATCTTTTAATTAAATTTATACCAGCGATCCGCCCCGGCTTCGCACAGGCGATTTCGGATATTGACAACAGCGCCGCTAACGGGTCCAAATGTGAATCTAAACCATCTAGCGACCCACTCAAACACACATACAAAAAATTTCATCAAAATCCGTTACGTAGTTTAAAAGATCTAAGCGTACAACGACGGGAAGCGACTTTGTTTTATACTATGTACATCGATATATATTAGTACTTACATATAACTCAATGACTACATATGTAGAGATGGGTCGACCCCTGATTTATAACCTATTTATAGAACAATCGCTAAAATTAAATATATAAAATTCTGCGAAATCGGTGAACATACATAAAAAAACGTAACGTCGCATAAAGAAACTTCTCGTTTTTGGAACTCGGTTAATTAGTAATTTCAAAATAAGTAGTTTTTTTTTTATATAGGAGAGGGGGCAAACGAGCATGCGGCTCACCTGATGGTAAGTGACTACCGCCGCCCATGAACAACTGCAACACCAGGGGAATTGCAGATGCGTTGCCGGCCTTTTAAGAAGGAGTAGGCTCTTTTCTTGAAGGTCCCTAAGTCGTATCGGTCCGGAAAAATCGCTGGTGGTAATCGATTCCACAAGGAAGTTGTGCGAGGAAGAAAACTTCTTCTAAATCGCACAGTGGTGGACCGCCAATCATCCAGATGGTATGGATGGTATCTCGAGTTCTGTCGCGATGTGCGATGGTGAAATTGAGCGGCTGGAATTAGTCCGAACAATTCCTCAGAGCACTCCCCGTGATAGATGCGATAAAATACGCAAAGAGATGCAACATCTCTACGCAATGCCAGTGAGTCCAGCCGATCGAAAAGAACTCGGTCGTCGATGATTCGAGCCGCTCTGCGCTGGATGCGGTCAAGTGGAAGGAGCTGGCACTGGGGAGCCCCTGCCCGATATGGGAACAGTATTCCATGTGGGGCCGAACCTGCGCCTTGTAAAGTTGCAAGCGGTGTGCCGGCATGAAATACTGTCCCGCTCTGCTGAGCACGCCAAGATTTTTAGAGGCCAATTTGGCCTTCTCTTCCAAGTGACCACGAAACTGCACATCCGAGGACATGAGGATTCTGATACTGGCTGAGGCAACATGGGAAGTGCCTTGAAACTGGGGAGATACGACAAAGCGGTTCTTTTTAGTGGTAAACGCGCAAACTTGTGTCTTCTGGGGATTGAACTGGACTAGATTTAGTCGCCACCAGTCTGAGACTTTGTTCAACAAAGTCTCGACTTCAGACACAAGTTTGTTCCGGTACTCAGCGACGTTTTCCCGAGAAATATTGGTACGGCCGGTGTATAAAGCATCACCAGTGCTGTCGTCTGCATAGCAATGAAATGAAATGCAATGAAGGTTTGCAACATATCATTGATATGCAGAAGAAACAGCGTTGGTGATAGCACGCAGCCTTGTGGAACACCAGCGTTAATGGGCTTGTAATCGGAGCATGCACCATCTACTACAACCTTGATGCTGCGATCTGCAAGAAAACTGGTGATCCAATTGCACAATTTCTCGGGAAACCCATAGGAAGGGAGCTTCGAAAGAAGTGCTTTGTGCCAAACCCGATCGAAGGCCTTTGCTACGTCCAAACTAACGGCCAACGCCTCTCCCTTGGACTCCTCTGCCTCCGCCCATCTATGAGTTAGGTAACCCAGAAGATCACCAGCTGAGCGACCTCGACGGAAACCGTACTGGCGGTCACTAATCAGCTGGTGATCCTCAAGGTACCGCATGAGCTGGCAGTTAATAACAGTTTCCATTACTTTGGAGAACAAGGAGGTGATAGCGATAGGCCTGTAGTTGGACGGATCTGAGCGGTCGCCTTTTTTAGGGTTGTTTTTGTATTGTGTTAACATAAGTAAATTGTCTTGTGAAAAATTCATTTATCAGAGTAATTGCTTAAAACTAATTAGAATAATTTAATAATAATAATCACCATCAAATTACCAACATTTTTAAATTTCGAATGTCATTTTTGGTAAAATATATTTGTTTTGAAAAACATTATTACATTTTTCAAAACAAATATAAACGTTCACAGCTGAACATAGGCCTCCCACATACATTGCCCCATAGGGTCGGAATTTGTCATAGTTGCCACGCTTGGCAGGCAAGTTGGCAACTGCGGTGGCAACAAAAGCGCGGCTGCTGATCATAACGTCCTGGGTACGAATCCCAGGTCGAGCTTAAAAATCAATCATTAAGTTTTTGTAAGAAATTCTCAGTAGCATCTCGATGCCAGGAAGTTGCCGTGCCTTGAAAACACGTATAAAGGCGTTGATCCTGCATTTGATTTCTCTCCGGTCATATCGGTTTGCCATCCCATCCGATTATGAGAGTGGGGGAATAGAGTGTGTTCTAGTGCGTGTATGCACTACATTCATCCACTATAATCCTGTCCTGCCAGAGTGGAAGTCTCTCTGTTGAGACTGGCCGCCGTGACCAAAATTCAGTCTGGAAGAAATAATTATATTTTTGTTATTTTTGAGTCGTTATTAGGAAAATACTGTTGCCCATTTGTTGTTTCATTTTCATCTGTCACTTTTTACGATACACACTGGATGATATGAGACAGAGGATTTTCTTACCGATTAATCGAAATACCTACGTTTTGTTTAAACATTTAGTCCGTAAAGGAGCTTGTCAGCCGTTTTGGTAAACCCAAAACAAACAGGTCATTTATCTTACAGATGGATAGGCATTGTAAGAATATTATATTACTCACTTCATTAATCATAAGTATAGAGTCCCGAATGGCTAATCAAAGGTTTCTCGTGTACCTGAGCCATTATGTAATCTGCATTTACTATTGTGACCTTAATGCGGTCTAATGACAAAGCAACGTTCGTGTATTCAGTTCCCGTTTAATTAGCTTTACTTTTTGTTTATTTGTATACTAGAACGATTCTTTAACCAGGTGTAAGTGCTTAATTATTTATCATTATTACAGCCCACCTCAAGTACACTGCAGAATATATGCTGCCCCCAAAAACTACCACTGAACACAATCCTGAACCACCTGAATCCATCAAATTCCTACATCCATCGACTTTCTGCATGTCTTTCCAGATCATCACATATAGTAAGAGGCTGGAGAGGATTTTTCATTGTTGATGAGTGAAATTGGGATTAGTATGTAACCTCTTCATATATATTTTATTTAAAACGCCACGTTTTGTTCTTACGCGTAATAACGTACACCTATATGGCTATGTACGTCCCTCTCCTTTAGACAGGCTTCTTCCCATTTCTGAGTGAGATTTATTAAGTTTTTCGGCTTCGCACGGGTTATTTCTGGATTTTGACAACAGCGCCACCTACCGGGTCCAATTTTGAATCTAAACCATCCAGGGACCCAATCAAACACATACAAAAATTCATCAGAATCGGTCTAGCTGTTTTCAAGTTTTTGCGGGACTAACGGACAGCAATTGATTTTATATATTATTCTGTAATACATACAGCTTTACGCATAACTTTATTAAAAAGACTAAATAAACTCAATCTTGATTTTTCTCTTGTATTGTTTCTAGCCGACTTCGAAAAAAGAGGAGGTTAACAATTCGACCGTATGTTTTTTGTACGTTACGCGATATAATCGTCAATTTTGAATCGATTTTGATGAGTCTTTTTTCATTAAATATATTATACTTCAGGATATAAATTTGAAGACCTTACTTCATAGGATCATTTCTAAAGTAAGTTCTTCACGAGACCTCTACACGACGTGACACATTACGTGGTAGACCACCCTGCTGCAGCTATATTGTGGTTGTAGCTCGAATGAATACCAGCGTAAATTAGCAGCTTAATACTGCTGTGTTTCGTATGGCGAGTGTAGAGAACCGGAGACCCTTTTCACTGGAAGTGAGGCATTCTATCTCAGACCTCAGGGGTGACAACGCATCTGCATTTTAATTCTTAATTGAGGATAAATGTAGATGTCTATGGGCCACAGCATCCACTTACCATCAGGTAGACCTAGTTTTGTCACCCTTATTCTATAAAAACAATAATTTTGAGAAAAAATTCCACCCCTAAGGGTAACAAATTATGGAATGAAATTTTTAATGGAACTATTTAGACGACATTGAGATTGTGATATTTCTTAGTCAAATTTTAATATTAATAATTAGTCCACTCAAAAGGGTAAAAGAAAAAAAATTAAATAAAAAGGTAAACGCCGACTTCAAACAACTAAAATAAATAAAATAATTTCACATTCTGAAATTATTTAATTCTTCCATACAATATGTACCATACAATATGTATGGCAGAATTAGCACCGACATCAAAATATGAAATAATTTTATTCTTTTTAGTTGTTTCAAGCCGGCTTTTGCATTTTATAACATCACGAATAAGAATATAATGAAATTTTGCATAGAATTTTAATTTGTTTAACTTCTTCTTATATTTAAAACTCAATTAAATGAATACCAAAACATAATCAAGCATCGTCTGGTTAATTTTGACTAATATTAAGTCATTACTATTTTTATTTTTTTAAGAATACATTAATATAACAAATTCCTAATTCACAGATGTATTAAATTTGACTCACGTAATTATTATTATATTTACATTAATTTACATTATTAATTTTTAATCAACAAGTTATTATTAGCTTTACTAGTATGTATTATTCATTAATTCATTAAAGTCTAAGAGTCTACTACTGAACATAGGCCTCCCATATATAGATTAACTAGCTGTTCCCACGACTTCGCCCGCATGGAATTTTTTTGCGCGGAACCCTAAAATAAAAGCAGCCTAAGTTACTCTTTATAACATCAGCTATCTGCCAGTGAAAGTCCCATCCAAATCGGTTCACAGTTTTGCGTGATGCGTGTTTACGCCAAAATAGCTCGCAGATGACAGATTTTTTTCAGACTTATTTAACATTTATCGTTATATTTTTATGACTTATAGCTTATGTGTCATTCTGATGTATAAGCTATATTATTGTATAGTTTCATTAAAATCCATTCAGTAGTTTTTGCGTGAAAGAGTAACAAACATCCATTCATCCTCACAAACTTTCACATTTATAATATTAGTAGGATTGCCTCATAAAAAGGATATTTGCTAATATTTCTAATTATTATCCCCTCGTGTTTGTCTCCTTTTGTTTCCCTTTGTCGCCTCTTACGACATCCACGGCATGATATGTGGAGGGAATTCTTTTTCGCCACTACTACTACACGAGCACGGCTTATTTATGTATATGTAGATGAATGTAAACTTGTCATGATTGTAAGCTGTCCTTTAAGAAAATGTCCCGCTGTTTTTTTTTGCCAGTTTTTCCTTTGACAGAGATATTTTACTAATCAGTGGTAAATTAGACAATGACTTTCAATAAATATTATTTATAATCTATAATCTATATGGAATAAAAAATTGTATGTGAATTTCTCTATACCTAATTGGATTTTGCAGACATAATCGATGACAACACAATAATTTCATAACTATGACCTCGATGATTCTTCCTAGGGTCATCCAAAGTCATGATTTGCTTACGAATGCTTGTTGTTTAAGTTTTTAAACTCTATTGTTATTTATTTTAAATTCCCGAAGGTTTCAAATAATTTGCAGGCATAATTACGGGAGGACTGAAGAAACGTCCCAATAACATTAATGATCCGTCTACCTTCAAAAATTCTGGCAGTTTAAAATAAATTAAGATAAAAAGCGATCAAAACTTTAGAAGTAGTTTTATTCATTTTGTAGTATTCACGTAAGTATGTTTAAGGTATCACTAGGTATATTATGCGTGCTGGTTTGCGACCATCACAATCTGTATTCCCACAGACACATTATTTCATCACCTTTAATTAGGATATTTGATGGATAACTTTAAGAAGCTAAAGTAATAAAATATGTTTCCAGGTGCTCGACCAGCTCCCATGGTGAGGCGATCGTCTTTTCCAGCACTTCCTTTGAATCCTGATATCCAAGCAATAATGCTGGGTCATCGACAAGCCTCCCTCGACAGTGACGATGAGAGTGATGGAAAAGGACGTCGTGTTAGAATTATACGTAGATATTAAGTTGCACTGTGACTAACCAAAACTTGCATGGACATTGACGAATTAATGTAATATTATTAAATTAATTAATAGTCGTTAATTACAAAAAGTACATATTTCTTCAACGATAAAACGATTTTTGAAAGCAAAAATGTGATATTATGTTTACTTGTCAGTTATTTACAAATATTAACATTTATCTCTATCTTTATGTGTATAGAAATGTCGCGTTGACGATTTGCCTCGGCAAGAAACATATTTTTTTTAATATTTATCACAAGTTTCATATTAACTTCCTTTCTTTGTCTTTTGAAGCATTTGCTGACAGCCGATTGAACTGAAATTTGGTGACAAAGCAATAATAATAACTTCGATGACAATGGAATAATATGTTACCATGGAGGTGATGCAGTCGAACCGGATGCAGGCCCTAGCAACGCTTATAAAAGCTTGTTTTAAATAGATTCTATTTTAAGTTTAGATACTATGCAATTGAATTAAAAAGTTCATCCATTACAACCTATAAATGTCAACTGGTACACATTGGCCTTTTTGGGATTTTGTCATAGTTGCCACGCTTGGCAGGCAGGTTTGGCTACCGCAGTATTTATAATTTGGGTTATTATCGGGAATTATTATAGAATATATTAATATTGCTGCCCATCTCCTGTTTTAGTTTCCCTCTGTCGACGGACGATATGCGGTAGTAATACACGCGATGCGTTGCACGGCCATAATCTTAACAGACCTTAATATCGCAGTTATTGGGTTGTTCGGAAAATAATTTCGTTTTCTTTTGGGTGTATATGTAAGACGACTTTCTTATAATGCCATTTTTTTATTTAATTATATATTTTCTATTTTGGTCTAATTTATTCACATCTTTTATCATCACGCTCATAAAACTTCTGATCTTTGATGGCAAAAGAAAATTGATCCAAGTTATTTTTAACGTCCTTATTTTTAAGTAAAGGTTTTGACATCTGAAAAAATTGTAGAGACTAGAACAAAGTTGCAGACGACACGTTTCTAAAATACATAATTTTCTCGACGTTTGAAAAGCATATCGCGGACTTGGACGAGACGGAGCAAATTTTTTGTGTAATAATATGAAGAACCCATATTATGTCGAGTTTTAAAAATAATACAAGGCGTTTGAAGTGATCTTGAACTGTCCATTTCGATAAATT
Source organism: Parnassius orleans (assembly GCA_029286625.1). Lineage (NCBI taxonomy): Eukaryota > Metazoa > Arthropoda > Insecta > Lepidoptera > Papilionidae > Parnassius > Parnassius orleans. Next base: position 3,299,530 of record JAGSMP010000084.1, on the reverse strand, counting down.
AAATCACTCAGCGATCTTTCGATTTGTTATTCAACGGTTTTCATCAATAAATGCCTTTATTTTGTATTCATCAGCTTAAATTAGACGAATGAAATTACGCAAAATTTTGGCACTGGCGTCGTGTCAATACATTTTTTTAATATTTATTGAATATTTTTGTTCTTGCTTGAACGGGATTTTTACCTTTTCGATAGTAAAAGAGTAAAATGTGCCGAAATTGCTGCTTTTGACTTTCCATATTTGATAGCCAAAAAAACAATTGCGCAAAATCAAACAAACTTTTTTACAAACAAGCCTTGTTAACATATTTGTCACAGAGTACAGCAGTTTAAGTGTGAAGTTGGCTATGAATAATAATATACAATTAGGTAAATCCTCTGTTCGGAAAAAACGAAATTATTTTTCAAATCACCTAACATTAGCGTAGTATTAGCGTAGGCCAATTAAATACCATGAAATTTAATAGATACAATTAAGAAAATAATATGAGTTAATAGTTTGACAGATTTTAATTACATTGCGTTATTTTATGTAGTATAAAATATCAGTTATAATATCAGTTAGATTTTTCATATTTTTTAAATCAACAAAATCATTTACATTATTATAATCAATCACTTAGATTATTTTGTCGATGTATTACTCCCTTTTATATTAATTTCAAATGTAATATTTTATAAATCTAGGTAATCGGCTCATATTACTCCTGTATGTCTGACATCCGTATTCGTAAATATTATTAAATGGTAAATATTACTATAATATGGTCTATAGAGCGCTCGAACGCACAGGGTACAGAAAACTTTATCATATACATTTGAGGGATGAAAATTATTATGTGTTCATTGTGAACGCATTATGTGGATGTTTTGTTTTCCGATGCATTGTTTTCCCAGATTTTTGTCATTTTTTTTGTTTATTTTTTTTATGATAATGAATGAACAATAAATTCCTCTTCGTTTTGTGTTAATAAATACTAATAATTCTTTGATTGAATACAAAAAAAATGACAGCCAACATTTTTAAAGGCAAAGAAAATGCCTTGATTTGTTTAACCTACATTACTCTATTATTTGACACATAAAACAACAATGGCTAGTTTTCGAACGTTTAATGTCTAATTTAAATGTCTAAAAATTGTAACACTGAAAGGTTAAGGTTGGCGGCAAAAACATTGATTAAAATTATGAAATACAAAACAATGTTTTTTCACAAAAAATATTTAGCCAACAACTATAAAACATTCCTTTAGCAAGACCTTTGAAGAAAAAGAAATAGGTACATCCTAAAATAAAATAAAAAATCCTTGCTCCACAAAGAAATCCACAATTCACTTAGTTATTTAGAATAAAGACAATTTAACGTCGTTAACATCTTATTTAAAAAAGGAAAATAATTAACTATCATTCTTAAACTAAGTCATTAACACAATCTCGTTGATACAAACTCACATGAATGAGGCAAAGTACACACAGAATGAAAATATTTTATGTTATTATTAGATGAAATCATGAAAGTAATGTTTTATAAGAATTATTTATTTAGAGCTGCCACATATATAATACTAAGTTTCAATTAGATTAAAAAACTTCATTAGCAACATTGCATAATTAAAAATAATTTGGTTATGTTCGTTGTCAAAATAAATTTCTGAAACCGAAAAGTAGTATGTGAAAGCCCTAGTGTATCGCCCATCACCATTTGACGAACATAATATTGGGTGTTGCCTGAATGACGAAAGTGATAACATTTATAGAAAAAATATACTAAATAATATATGTTACAAAATTGAAGTATAACGAATGCGTGCTGAATACATAGTTTTTCATTAATATACATAAAGAGAATACTATTCAATTAAACCAATACCAATATAGCAAACAAACATTTGCAGCAATTTGATGGTCTCGTATTAAAGTTAAAAAATATTATCGTAACCGTACATAACCAGTCATTGTATTAAGAAGCACAAAGCTGATATTATTAAGAAAGCGGGTACAAAAAAATTTTTGTACTTTTGCTTCCCGTCTTTATATTCAAACTCTATTAATTTTTTTTCCTTACTGCATCAGCTACCATGCGAACGGCTGCAGCACTTAATTGACAAAAAAATAACTAAGTAATCGTCGTGGAGCTCGTCAATATTTTGTTGAAGGGTTTGAGTTTCTTATCAATCTGCTTGTTTGCATCCTTAATATTTTTCAAGGGGTCAGAAGTGGCGATGTCGTCGATCTTATTGTAGTGTTTCTGGATATATAGACGGATGATGAGGTTGTAAATTATCAATAAACCTTTGTAGTCAACTGCCAAGTAGCACCATATGATGAAGATGCACATTATTTACGAGTAGTGCGGAAACCAGCCCACAATGAAGTCGGAGAAGTACTCGAAGATTTTTGACGCACGTCAAAAAGCGCGAATAGTGAACTTAGCGCGAAATTACACTGCCAAAGACTATCTATATAAATCACTACGCATAGGTTATTATTATATAATATCTACCATGGACGTAGTATATGTCCATGATATCCACGTTTAAACAATTGTTTGTTTCTTTATCCGTCAGTCAACTTAGAAGTCGCATAAGAACATTAACCAATCACAGGGCGCTGTGAAACCATTCGAAACCAACTATGCGTACCTTACACACACCAGAGTCCTTTGAGTATTGTTCATGAAATTAACAGCTTCCAATTTCTATGTTGCGATACCATAGAATTATCATCCAGAAGAATTATTACCATAGAATTATCACACCATATTTACCTATCAAGAGATAGACGGTTCAATCGAGTCTATTCAATTGTACTAGTTTTATATTTTATTCTAAATAAAAATAAATAACTTATTATAATTAAACATAATCAAATACTGAAATATACGAATTAAAGTTTCTATTTGTAGATAGTATTACGAAATATTTAACACGAGAGGTTTTTAATTATATTACCTTTTCGAATATTATTATTCAACGTTTTCTCACTGTAGTCGACTAATACTTTACCTTTATGACAAATTTAAATGTATTAGGTATTTTAATATTCTTAGATGATCTTTTAATGTTCGTTTATAAAATATATAATAGAAACCACACCAAATGTGTCTTGTCTTTAAAATACGCATGACTTTTGGGATACACACACTCACACACATTATTAAGTTGATTATAATCAACTTAATAATGTGTGGAAATAATAATTATAGGAAAAAATTTGAATGACAAGGCTATAAAATACGATTTCTGATTTATATTGGACTAATTAGGACTTGTTCAATCATAAATAATATCTAATAACAAAATTAACACTTTAACTATTATAGAAGTTGTAAACTTGCCACTAGTTTTAAACACATTTTATTACAAAAAGTACTTAGTATACAATTCGTCTCACATTTAAACTGTTTAACGAAAGTGCCATGACTTCTTTAATTACAAAAATGTTTTTTAAACAAGGGGTAAAACTAGGACTAACAACAAACCACCTTTTTTAATAAGACGGACAGCTACTACGTGGTAAATAGTAGATAGATATTATTAATACCTATCTAAAATAATTCTGAATTTAAATATAATGACCCAACTTACAAACTCGGTCACTTGGACTAGTGGTTAGATTGTTTATAAAATATTCGCCAAAACTATACATTGTTTACAATGGAAAAACTAAATGTTTCAATTCTGTACATTAAATAAATATAATCTATATCCTAACGATAATAACTTCTGATTTAGAAAGTCTAATTCCAAAGTCTGATTTAAAATAAGAAATATGTGTTGTTTTTATCTTGTGTAAACTTGAATTTACAAATTACGTCACATATTTAAATGTGACAAACCAAGTGCTATTTACTCTTCTCTTTTAATCTCATTGTATGTTTTTATAAGCTTATAGATTTATAAATCATATTATATAATCTGAATATTAAAAAAATGTCTGTGTTAAACTTATAAAAATAAATATTTTTGCTCTTATTTAGTTTTTAATTTCTGCATAATAAAAATATTTACATAATATATTAGCTATTTATGAAGTACGAATTCAGCAACATTCATTTACAAGGATTTCCATTGACTACACACATCACACACACAAACTTATTACAACGATCCCATATAAGTCGAAAACAAATTTTATGATGAAATATTAACATAATTAAACGATTTTAAACTATAGAATAAGCCAAAAAGATCTGGCTTTCGATAGGTGGCGGTATAACTAATAAGCCATCAGCGTCAAAGGGGTGAAAAGGCAAGTCCTCCTTACGATAGGAGGCCCATGCCCAATAGTGACCTTTGAAAGTTAATGAAAAAGGCATTTTACACCCGTTTTAGCACGTGAAAATCTGAATTTGCAATAAATACTGTTGCGCGCCACTATTAATGGTTTATACATGGCAACACTAGTTACCACTAGCGCCCTCTAGTATCGAGTAGCAGAACTAGGAGAGTCAAGATCCTTCTAGAAATTTCGGGACCGATATGTACTCGAACATTCTAGATGTTTCTACAGTAGAAGGTTCTGAAACTATCTGAGGCCCTATATAAGGCCGGTATAGAATAGAATAGAATAGAATAGAATAGAATAGAATAGAATAGAATAGAATAGAATAGAATAGAATAATTTTTTATTCAATATAGATTACATGTGTAATTCTTATTGAAAGTCATTTTTTTACTTTACCACTGGTTCGAAAAAAAAACCTCTGTCCTGGGAAGAACCAGCAAGAAACCCAGCGGGACTTTTTTTTTTAAAGTAAGTTTTACATTAATGGTGTACAAACTATTCAAGTACAAAATTTATTTTAGAAACTGCTTGGTAGCGACCACCTCATTCCCAGGGGTTATTATCAATCATATATTCATTTATACTATAATAACCCTTTTTATACAGTTTCAACAACAAAACATTTAAACTTGGTAATAGAGAGAGCCTGTACACTTTCCGGGACCTTGTTGTAATAGCGTATACATTGCCCCAAGAATGAATTACTGACTCTATGGGTCGAGAAACTGGTATCACTAGCTTGTGTTTGTTCCTAGTGTTTACAGAATGTATATCACTTTTTACTAAAACTACCTTTGTTTTTGTGAACATACATTAAATTTTCGTAAATATACTGAGAGGCCAAAGTTAATATATTTATTTCTTTAAATTTATCTCTAAGAGACTCTCTCGGTTTTAGGTTGTAAATAGCTCTAATGGCCTCTTCTGTAAAACAAAAATAGTTTCTGAATCAGCCGCATTTCCCCATAGCAAAATCCCATAAGACATTATGCTGTCTCGACACTAGTGAGACCTCTAATCTTTTACAGCATAGGCTGCAGAACTTAGTCTGCTTGCTAGTTTGGATATATGGGGCCCCACTGAAGCTTTGCGTCGAGAGTGATGCCAAGAAAACAGTGGATTCAACAGGGCTCAGTTCTTCCCATTTAAAACACATTGGTACCCAGATTTTAACATTCGTTGTTGTAAATTTAATACATTTAGTTTTATTTCCGTTTAAATGTAGATTATTAACGTTAAACCAATGCACTAATTTTGATATAGCATTATTCACTTCGTCACATTTAAATGATTGACGTTTAAGTTTAAAAATCAAGGAAGTATCATCAGCAAATAATACTATATCATGATTATCCCCTACAAGGAAGGTAAGTCATTAATATATACCAGAAATAGGAATGGGCCGAGAATCGAGCCCTGAGGACACCATTAGTACAGGTGATCCGGAAGAACTTTTACCATTGATAATAACTTTCTGCATTCTATTACTTAAATATGAAATAATAAGTTTAAGCGCTGTGTTCTTGACACCATAGTACTGTAGCCTTGATTAATGTCTCATGGTGAACACAGTCAAGGCCTTGGAAGGTCACAAAATATACCCAAAGCATCCTCCGATTCTCCCATGCACAAAAATATGTTTAATAAGCTCAACTCCAGCGTCAGTTGTCGAGCGACCCTTTGTAAAACCGAATTGATTTTTATGTAGCAATTTATTAATATTAAAGAAACTTAAGATCTGATCTAAAATTATTTTTCAAAATTTTACTAAATGTTGGTAGTACAGAAATCGGTCTAAAGTTGGCGGGGTCTAATGTACTACCAGATTTAAATAAAGTATGACTTTACTATGTTTCATTAAATCAGGAAACACACCAGATTCGACGCTTGTATTAAATATAGTGGCTAGATAAGGTGCTATTATATCTATTATAGATAAAATAACTTTAACGGAAATCCCCCATAAGTCTGCCGTTTTCTTAACATCAATTGTTTTAAAATATTTAACGATATCTTTTGGCAATACTCTATGGAATTTAAAAGTATTTGAACAAGCCTTTACATTTTGTTTAAGCAATGATTCGGCGACAGTAGGAGAAGAATTTAATGATTTCGTTGTCAAAAAAGGAACATCAGTAAAATGTTTCTCAAAAGCCATAGCAACTTCTTGATCAGATCGAGTTAAACTGTTGTTAATATTCAATTGAAAATCCGAGTTGCGCGGTTTGACCTTGCCCGTTCACTATTTATTATTCTCCAGGTCATTTTAATTTTGTTGGATGCAGTTTTAATTTTGTTACTTAAATGTAAAGCCTTAGCTGTGTAGCACACTTTTTTAAATATTTTAGAATATGTTTTTACATAATCTCTAAATATAACACTAGTATTATATGATCTTTCATTATAAAGCTCATATAACTTTCGCCTACTTTATAAATTCCTACTGTCGCCCATTCATTAAATGATTTGCGACTGTTAAAAGAGAAAGTTTTAGAAGTAAATATTCTACTAAATTCACAAGTTATAATTTTAAATAACATACTATACAAATAATTAGCACTATTTTTAAATGAAAGTGATGGAAGTCTTTTATTATATTACTTCTAAATCTCTAGACCGCGACCGAGTCAGTATTGAATTGGCGATACAAGCGAAGACTTCGAAGCGATACAACTGCGAACTAAAGCGATCGGTAGTAAAATTGTGTTTTGTTATTAGTGTGGTTTAAAGTGTAATTAATGTGTCAATTTTGGTAATTCACTCGGCAGTTTTTAATTGTATCGAACCCCAAGCTCGTAACAATTGGTGTCAGAAGTGGGATTTAATCATGCCGATTTTACCTAAAGATGACACGGAGGTATCCGTACCGAAGTCAACGCCAACAGGAGACGGACCAGAGACGATTTGGTGGTACAACATCGCAAGCGTCAGAGGGCCAGCTGCCGACCACGGAGGTCGGCCCGTCAGCAACTCCTGACTTAGGTGCTCTGATGATGATGCTGCAGGAGCAGGCCCGCCGACAGGAGGAACAGGCCCGCCGACAGGAAGAACAGGCCCGTCGGTTGGAAGAGCGGCTGCAGCGGGGACAGGAGGAGCAGATGCTTCTCATGAAGGACCTTCACGCTACCTTCGGGAAAGAGATAAGGGAGGTGAAGGATAGGGTTGCTCAACATGACAACCGCCTGTCGGAAGCTGAAACCCGAATCAACCAAGTGAACAATCGGGTTAACAACGTGATGGCTGACGTGAAGAAAACGCTGGATGACCTCAAACTTGGGGATGGAGTTACAGCCCGTGGTAGCTACAACACCTCCGCTTCGTGGATTCAGTGCCGCCGTTCGACGGGACTTCTTCCTGGTCGGCCTACAAAATCCAGTTCGAGGCTGTCATGAAGGCGAACGGCTGGAATAAAAGTCAGGCCATGACTGCTCTCACCCTAGGCCTGCGCGACCAGGCCTTAACTGTTCTGGAAGCTCTCGGTAAGGAAGTGACTTACGAGCAGCTCCTTGAGGCATTGGAGGCAAGATATGGCGACGCTCACCTGGAACACGTCTTTCGTGCGCAGCTCAAAGATCGCGTGCAACGCAGCAACGAAAACCTGCAGCAGTGGGCTCTTGAGGTGGAAAAGCTGGTTCGAAAAGCATACCAGTCTGTACCTGCGCTCATTGTAGGGAACCTGGTGCAGACATTCATCGACGGCATACGCGACCTTGAAGTCAGAGCTGCTGTGAGGCTCGGGCACCACGAGACGCTTAAGGACGCGTTAGCCCATGCACTGGAGGTGGAAGCTGTGCGGCAGGATCATCGTTCCTATCGCGTCAGGGAGGTTGCAGCAGCTACAGTTCGCGACCGCAATAAAGGATACAGCCCTAGGTGCTACGGATGTGGTAAAAGGGGCCATCTTCGACCCAGCTGCCCTAAGCGAACTGTAGAAAGGGAAGGTGAACTATCTCGAGAGGGCAGTGCGGCTAACAGCACCGCCGAGCACAGCGGGAAATCTCATGGCAACGCAGCTGCATTGTCAAGAAGACCTTGTCCTAAATATTGCAAGCATTGTACTAGGCGAGAGGGTAAGGAAGTGGTTTCTGTGAAGATGCTCAGGGCAGACCAGCTCAGCAATGAGTGGAAGGACAGCCTACAACATGCACAGCAGGAAGATCCGGACATCAAGCCGATTCTGGAATGGATGAAGGCCAGTGCTCCTAAGCCCAAGTGGAGCGACGTCTCAGCGATGAGTTCGACCACGAAAAGCTATTGGGCCCAATGGGACAGCTTGCTGATTCAGGATGGAGTCCTGTGCCGAAAATGGGAAAATGTTCGGGGAGACAATTGTCATTTGCAAATGGTTGTCCCCAAAGCTAAAGTACCGGATGTTCTACAGCTGTATCATAATGGTTGTTCAGGAGGCCACCTGGGGTTAAACGAACTCTACTGAAGATCCGAGAACGGTTTTACTGGGTCCACTGTCGCGACGATGTCGAGGACTGGTGTCGCAAATGTACAAGTTGTGCGTCTGTAAAGGACCTCAAACTCGTAGTAGAGGTGCATTGAAATTGTACAATGTTGGTGCACCATGGAGAGGATAGCCCTTGACATTGCGGGGCCGTTTCCGGAAAGTGAAAGTGGTAACAAGTATTTCATGGTTGTGATGGATTACTTCACTAAGTGGCCAGAAGTCTTCGCCATTCCAAATCAAGAAGCTTCAACAGTTGCAGATAAACTAGTTCATGAAGTCTTCTGTCGTTTTGGAGTACCTTTAGAGATTCACAGCGATCAAGGAAGGAATTTTGAGTCTCAAATATTCCAGGAAACTTGCCGAGTTATGGGTACTCATAAAACAAGAACAACTTCTTACCACCCACAATCTGATGGAATGGTAGAAAGATTTAATCAGACATTGGAGAGGTACCTAGCAAAAGTTGTGGAAAAACGGCAACGAGACTGGGACAGGCACATACAACCGTTTTTGTTGTCATATCGAAGCGCTGTTCACGAAAGTACATCAGTGACACCAGCTTTAGCAAATTTTGGGAGAGAATTACGGCTGCATGCAGACCTGATCACCGGAATACCACCTGATGCACTGACGCAGTATAACCGATTATGCAAATGACTTGCGGGACAAAATGAATGACATTTATGAGCACGTCAGACAGTCGGGCCAGCAAACGTCTGAGAAGATGAAAACACGGTATGACCGCAAAATGAACAACAAAGGGTTTGACGAAGGTTCACTAGTGTGGTTACACAATCCAGTTCGCAGCAAAGGGAAATCCCCTAAGCTTCAAGCTAAATGGGACGGACCGTACCGATTGTGACAAGGATCAATGACGTAACCTACCGGATACAGAAAGTGCAAGAGGTACTCTAAGATCGTCCATGTGGATCGACTGGCGCGTTATTATGGGGCCAATAATGCTCGGGACGAGCATGTCTTAGGAGGGGGCAGTGTTGCGCGCCACTATTAATGGTTTATACATGGCAACACTAGTTACCACTAGCGCCCTCTAGTATCGAGTAGCAGAACTAGGAGAGTCAAGATCCTTCTAGAAATTTCGGGACCGATATGTACTCGAACATTCTAGATGTTTCTACAGTAGAAGGTTCTGGAAACTATCTGAGGCCCTATATAAGGCCGGTATAGACCGCGACCGAGTCAGTATTGAATTGGCGATACAAGCGAAGACTTCGAAGCAATACAACTGCGAACTAAAGCGATCTGTAGTAAAATTGTGTTTTGTTATTAGTGTGGTTTAAAGTGTAATTAAAGTGTCAATTTTGTAATTCACTCGGCAGTTTTAATTGTATCGAACCCCAAGCTCGTAACAATACGATGTTTTAATTGGATTTGCGATGGTTTTACTTACCCTTACGATGATCCTTCGCCTTTATCATATGTCCGGAAATTTTAAGAATTTTTAATCTGTTAGATGCCACTGTAATTTTTCTGACAATTTCTTTAGTCAAATCTTACACCTACATAAACTGAACCCACAAAACGTATGACGGTTTAAATGAAACTAAGTTTACGGATTTAATCGCGTTTAAATTTAAGTGCTCTATCATGTGCACCTATCAAATCTTATGTAATGGCGGGGAGATGAGATATACCACAAATACTCGCAAAAGAACACCGATTCCTACCAAGGATGTTTCGCGAGGCTATTAAAATTAAAAAATATCTTAATTTGAAACGTCGGGAATAAGAAAGTTAAAATTAAACGCGATAAAATCCGTAAAATTAGTTTCATTTAATGTGTAGACGGTTTATTTTGTTCTGCAAATGAAGGTCTAATGAAGGCATTAATATGGCTACTGCAGCCCATGGCCACCTGCAGCCAACTTCAAACAAAGAAGACAACAGATACTGTGTCACCTCTGAGGACTTAGATGGAATGCCTCACAGCCTTTAATTATACTGGCTCTCTATACAGACGGAACACAGTAATACACGCACTGCTGCTTTGCGGGAGAAATAGGTACGAGGGAGTTCTTACCCAGACAAACTTCTAGACCGAAAAGGAGTCCTACCAAAAGACGTTTTACGTGGTAGAGCCATGGTGCAGCTATATTAATAGTATAGTTGTAGCACGAATGGGTCGGCTCGACCGGAGAATGACCACGCTCTCACAGAATACCAGCGTAAAATAGCAGCTTAATGCTGCTGTGTTTTGTATGGTGAGTGTAGAGAACCGGAGACCCTTTTTACTGGAAACGAGGCATTCCATCTTAGTCCTCCCGGGTGACAACGCATCTGCATTTAAATTCTCAAACGAAAATAGATGTAGATGTCTATGGGCCACAGCAACCACTTACCATCAGGTGGACTGTGTACTCGTTTGTCACCCTTATTCTATTAAAAAAAAAACATTTTAAATAAATAATGTTAATATAACGAAGTCAGGGGCGCGGGTCAGGTGTCAAGCAAGCTAATATTTGCACAAAAGCACATTTGATTGAAGACTCAGAAATATAAGTTATTGAAAGTCAAAACAAACGAAAAAGAAAATACAAACATTTTATATTTAATCTATTGAATTACGAAGAGACGGCCGCCAGTCACCGGCGATCCCACTATTCCTGGCTACGGTGGCGACCATGGTAACGGCGGGGCGGGGGGTGCTAAGAATCTCCGATGGAGATTCGGTTGCCACCTAAGACGACTCGACCTGGCAACATATAACGCACGCACCCTGGGACTGACGAAAAGATCCTGAAGCTGGAAGAAGAGATAGACAAGTTACTCTGGAATATTATAGGACTATCCGAAGTCCGAAGAGAGGGGGAGGACATGGTAATATTCGAATCCGGCAACTTATTCTATCACCGGGAGGGCGACCATCTGTCCCAAGGAGGTGTCGGATTTATCTGCCTCAAGTCTCTCGTTAACAACATTGTAAATATTGGGAGTGTGACGACGAGGGTTGCGTACCTTATACTCAGATTCACCAAACTGACGTGGTAGAGCCATGCTACAGCTATATTACTGGTATAGTTGTAACACGAATGGGTCGGCTCGACCGGGGAATGACCACGCTCTCACAGAATACCAGCGTAAAAATGTTTCGTATGGTGAGTGTAGAGAACCGGAGACCCTTTTTACTGGAAACGAGGCATTCCATCTTAGTCCTCACGTGTGACAACGCATCTGCATTTTGATTCGTAATCGAGGATAGATGTAGATTTCTATAGGCCACAGACCCAATTATCATCAGGTGGACTGTGTGCCCGCTTGTCACCCTATCCTATAAAAAAACATAGTGTATAGAATAATAAAAGTCCCAAAAAAGGTGCTTTCTGAGAACCTGTAGGGGAGGCATATGATATTCATGGGCTAATTAAAAAAAAACCTAAACGTTAAGTTGGAGAGGTGTCGTCTAATGAAGTCAACGCCTCCGTCCCCCTCGCGCTCTAATCCAAAGTCCCGAAAACTTTTAGCTCGAGTTACAAAATCGTTTTCAGAGCCTAGAAGACTGCAATTCTGTGGATGATATGAATGACAAGCTTATGGAAACTGTCCATGTGGTCGGAGCTAAGTTCTGCAAGACCCGCCGCGGAAGAAAACAAAAACTCTCCGATCACACTCTTAATCTCATGGCTGTTAGACGGGAAATGAATCTGCAGTCTTCAGCAGATTTGACAGCATACAGGCAACTGAACAGACAGATCTCTAAATGCATGCAGCTGGACTAACGCAACTTTAATACAGGTCGTATTGAAGAAGCGATCGAGCGAAACCAGGACTCCAAAGTCTATGCCAGAGATCTGTCTGCCAGAAAATGTCAACTGACGAAGCTGAAGACCGAATGTGGCAGCATCGTTTCCGCGACACCTGAGATTTTGAATGAGATTGAGAGGTTCTATGGGCAGCTGTACACATTATTGTTGGAGTCACACGCAAGTGTGAGTAACGATCCGAGAGCAAGTCTTAACCGACACTATTCCGATGATATTCCGGACATCAGTCTGAGCGAGATTAGAATGGCCCTCCAGCACTTTAAAAACGGCAAGTCCCCGGGCGGAGATGGTACTACAGCGCAGCTTCTGAAAGCGAGTGCAAAACCAGTACTTGAAGTCCTGCAGAAGCTCTTTAATTCCATCCTCCATGGTGGCACTACACCGGAGGCGTGATGCAGAAGTCCGGTGGTCTTGAAGAACTACAGACCGATTTCCTTCTGAGCCGCGTCTACTTTCTGTTTTCGAGACTCATTACGAATCGTCTCGCACGCAGACTCGACGACTTACAGCCTCCCGAACTAGCCGGTGTCCGAAAAGGCTTTAGCACCATAGACCACATACATACCCTTCGACAAATTGTACAGAAGACCGAGAAGTACAATCTGCCACTATGCCTTGCGTATGTGGACTATGAGAAAGCCTTTGATTCCGTCGAAATATGGGCGGTGCTGCAGTCACGGAAAAATTGAACATTTGCGTTATTTCCGAATACGAGTTTGAAGGTTACATGTCTGAATAGTCTAGATCATTCGATAAACCTCACAATATACTTAGCTTGGTAAATAGTACAGTCACAATGACGCAAGTACTTAAAACATGGTTATGTTTATGTTACGCTAATTTTTAATCCGTACAACAGGTGACGCGTATTTTCATTGTTTATCGCCCCTCGTGAAATGCCCTCGACCCGACAATTCGAGTTATTGGCTTTGGATACTCGCCAGCCGCACGCCGCGGCGCCAAGTGCATCACTCTTGATATTGGCTTCCGATATTTTCGTGTAAAATATTTTAAACAAACAATAAAGCGTTTCATAACGCTTTAAAAGAATTGGTGATATTCCGAGATTGTTTGCCTAAAACTTCACTTTCTTTTTACATTTTGTAATGGTTAGGAATATATAAATTTAGCACCCCAATTTATTTAAAAAAATACAACCCATATACTTCTCACGATTAGGACTTCTCTTATTTCTAAGAGTATATGGAGCCTAGTTAGCACGCCGGATAGCCTAGTGCGCTAGTTTTAGTAGGGTTAGTTTTATTTCTTAGTCATACAGGTTTCCTCATTATGTTTTTCTTCACCACTGAACACTCATGTAATCAGGACTAAAATTTTATTGATAATTTCACCAGTATGATTTGAACTGTACTCACATACTGTGAAATTTGCAGCGAACCCTTAACCTCGAGCTATCGCGGCTTTTATCTCATATCTATCTACCTATTTTTTAAATTAAAGTATATATTATTTTCTTTACTAATTATATAGATAATTTAATACATTACAATAAATAGATCGCAGCTGTGTGCTGCGTTGCCGTCTTGCTGAGTCATATCGATCCAGAAAAATCGCTGGTGATAAAAGATCAGATGAGATTAGCTGGAGTAGCGCCTTCCTTATAACAACTATTAAAAAAAACACCGCGGTTTCCAACGCGCCCATCAAACGTGTTAACTATGGCAAATATCCCTCGAGGCAATTTATGGTGGCCTTTGTTCAGCCTTTGATAGACTTTCATAAGTGAATAAATGAAAGCAGATTCTACAAAGTAGAAGTGCGAGGCAAAAATCTTTTGAAACGGTGGTGGACCGTTAAGCAGATGGTGAGAATGGTATTGAGAAAATGGTTAAATGTGTGGTGGTAAAACTGAAATTGATCCAAGCAATTCTTAGGAGAACTCCCTGTGGTAGATTCCTTCAAGTGACCGAAGAACAGAACTTCACTCAACATGCCGATACGGAAGTTTCCGTTTCAGTTGAATGAGACACAAGGGGAGTGCCTGAAACTGAAGAGATATGTAAAAAAGAATAATTATCAATAACAAAAATTGCTGCATGAAAGAAACCGTTACCATTACAGCCTATTAAAGTCCACAGTTCAGCTGTGGGCTTTAGGCTGTAGGCCTCCCCCATAGATTGCCTCGTGGGGGGGATATTTGCTATAGTTATACCGCATGGCAAGCGGATTGGCAACCGCAGTTTTTTAATTTAGTCGTTATTAGAAAGACCCAGCTGCCCATCTCCTGATTTGTTTCCCTCTGTCGCCTCTTACGACACCCACGGGATGATATGGGCTAGTTGATATTCTTACACCGCCACTACACGGTATGAAAGAAAAATAATTTATAATTTTTAACAGTCCAGAATATTATCAAACGATATTTTTAAAATGTTTGAACATCATTCAAGTAGTTTTACGCATAAGGATCCAACCAGTCCACAAAAAGCTACTTTTGAAATATTGACGTTTGAAGTTGGGTTCATTATTCAGTGACATGGCTTACTTTGATTTGTTAGTATAATTTTTCTTGTTCGTTTGCGACTTTTGTTGGAATTATTCCTCTTATTTTATTAGAGTATAGATTCTACGGACTATTTTAGCAAATATACCTAATTTTTTCACCCAAAAGTAAAGTTACAGCCTATATACATACATTCCACGCTGGCACAGGTCTCCTCTCACTTCTGAGAGGGTTTTAGGGCAAAGAAGTATCCGCTGCGCTACCCCTATGCGTCTTGACGAACTTCACGTCTTTCACGTTGATGTCTTCGATTTTTTTTTATTTCTCATACGTTCAATTCAAGTGTGGATTTAATCCTTTTTGTGTACATCTAAATATTAACTTACATAAATTACAATCGTACGAAATTTAAACCAGGTGAAAAAAAAATATAAAATCGCATGACTAAGATTTAAGAAAATTGACAATAATTTACAAAATGTTACAAAAACAGGACGCTTTTCATATGCGTCGCAGCCTTGAGATAATTGTGTAACAATGAGGTCACTTAGAGTAGTTTGAAATGTTAACCTAGCTTTAAGATTTAAATATAATGATGAAGTTTTACGTCATTACGTCGAATCAACATTATAATAAGTATCCTGAATGAGATATCAATATATTATTTGATTGTAATACCAGGAAATAGGAAATGAGCTCCAAAGGACGAAACGGAAAAAATTACAGCGGCCCCGTGGCGCAGTGGCTTAGTAGTGAGTTGCAGCGCTAATGGCCGCGGGTTTGAATCCCGCACGGAAAAAATATTTGTATGACCTACAAATAATTGTTCCGAAGCTGGATGTTTGTCCTTGTCTAATTTATGTATGTAAACTGCCCCCGCGATACAGGAGAAAATCTTAGTGTGGAAAAAAAAGGAAAAAAAGAGCTACATATTCCTTTATTATTATAGTATTCAATGAAATAAAAAGCACTTATTTAAGGAACACCACAGCTTTTTTTTTTTTTTTTGTAACCTACCTACCTACATGAGCGTTACCTTTGTCGATTTGAACTTCAGCGTCAGCAGTGTTAGGAAGTACTTTAATTATTACAACTGTGTTTCAATAAACTTTTTTACCTTATTCTTGTATTTGCACATTTATGAAAAAAACTTTAAGAATTAGATTCATCGAATAAACGAGATATTTTCCTAAACGATATTACATAAAACATGAAACGAAAATATTTAATACGATAAACATGTTTTACATTATAAAATTAGCATTAAATCTGTTCAAAACTTAAATAACTATTGTATTCATTTAAAGCAAGTGGCGGTATTGTTTTTTTTTATTAAACTGAACGTGATAATAAGCATTTTCAGCAATCTATGGGCACCTTCAGCCAACTTCAAAGCGCAATTACCTACGGCTATTCGGCGGCAGATATACATAGGTAAAAAGATGGTACATATATAGAAAGACTCGTAGGCAAGAAAGAGGTTCTACCACCTATGAATATGACATTTATAATATATAGCAACATTCAGTTTTGGAATGAAAATAAAAGACACTTAAGCATAAAAAGATTTTTTATTGAAATCTATTTGTTCTTTTCATTTTTGCATTAGGCAAGTGCCAACACCCATTATGCGCGCGTTAACGCGGAAATGATACCTTATGAGCAATATGTTTAAAATCTACATTGAATAAAAATCTCGCGTCTCGTCGATCTAATTTTGAATGTTGGGCCATACGAAAGGCCTTGCTACTGTTTTAAAAATAATTCACGTTACGTCTGTACGTATTAAATGCAGTGTACTTCAGACGGGAATGTAGAAAGCCCGTATCAATGATATCCCGTTATTACGAAAAGCAACTTGATTTAAATGTAACTGTCACCTATGGCTAAGTGCATATTAGACTATACCTATATGTTTAAAACATGCTTTGAAGCCTTTATTAAATTTAATTTTGTTTACGATAAATTATGATGTTTCTAGAACATTGTATTATATTTTTAACATATAAATAAATGTGTAATGTTAGTGTAACAGTGATTCTATATGACATGATATTGTGTTTTTGAATTTGAAGATTTTGAAATGATATAGTACAAAATGCAATCATTTTAATCCACTTTCTACGTATTTTCCTTTGGAGCAAGTTCAAATTGTGGTTAAAAATGAATTGCGAAAAATTAAGCACCGTCCTTCATTGGAATTACAGAGGTTTCACAGAATTTCCGATACGCTATCTACAAGGTGAAGAAGCCGAAGTAACGGATATTTATTTAAAGGAGAATTTAATATCGCATGTTCCGAACGATATCGGTAAATTGCGAAACCTAGAAAGTTTGTATTTAAGCGGCAACGATATCACGGAGCTGCCTCGAGAGATATCGAACTTGCGCTGCTTGAAATGTTTGGATGTCAGCGGGAATCGATTGCGGTGCATCCCCGACGAGATCGGCGAAATGAGGGCCTTGAAGTTTTTGATATTAGACGAGAACGAGCTTCGTTCGTTGCCTTTGAGGATCGTCGAGTTGAGATTTCTGCGATATCTTTCGGTTTGTGGTAATCATTGATTGATAAATTACAGATATACTTTATAACTCTTTGATTTATCTAGCTAGTTACCTAGTTAACTTTTAAACAAAAATGTCCACTTGTTTTTTAAGCATAGTACAGCAAAAATATAACCAAATAATCGAAAGCTGTCAACTTCGCATGGGATATTGTAGTGTCACGAGTATTTTTAAGGGATACGTACCTCAAAAGAAACAACGAATCCGGCCGTCCGGCTGTCCGTCTGTTAAGACTAGGTTTGCCAATTGTCAGGCAAGAGCCGGGACAGAATTATTTCTTTAAATTTGCCATATCTGTAATGTTAATAGTAATGGTAATGGCAATATGGGGCAACCTTTGAAGTATAATTAATTTAATAAAAAAAGAATTATTTAAATCGGTTTAGACCATAGAATACTATATATGTATTATAATATTCTATGGTTTAGACGATTCCGAGAAATCGGTGATCATACTTCAAAAAAGTACCTCACTGTTAAGAAAAAGTAAAAGCTGACTTCAAAGAACTAAAAAAAAGAAAATAATTTCACATTCTAAAGTCAGTGTTAAGACTTATACGTGGTAGAGCCATGCTGCAGCTATATAAGTAGTATAGTTGTAGCACGAATGGATTGGCTCGACCGGGGAAGGAGCACGCTCTCACAGAATACCAGCGTAAAATAGCAGCTTAATGCTGCTGTGTTTCGTATGGTGTGTGTAGAGAACCGGACACCCTTTTTACTGGAAAAGAGGCATTCCATCTTAGTCCTCACGGGTGACAACGCATCTGCATTTTGATTCTTATGTAGATGTCTTTGAGTTACAGCAACCACTTACCATCAGGTGGACTGTGTGCTCGTTTGTCACCCTATCCTATAAAAAAACATAGTGTATAGAAGAATAAAAGTCCCAAAAAAGGTGCTTTCTGGCAACTTGCAGGGGAGGCATATGATATTCATGGGCTGTAATGATGTGTACTGATTTGAATACTTACTGAATGTAGCTTCGCGGTGCCCGGTTTATAAATTTTAGTGTCGCTCGTAAAATTGAGAAACAGTAGTTATTTCGGTGGTTCCAATAACAAGCCCACAGTCCGACAGTGTGATAAATCAAATTTAATACTTCCCTGCTGATTTGTTTGACCTGTTCCAAAAAGTACAGCCGTAATGTGTATTCTATTACTAATGCAAGTCGCAAAACGATGATATCTAATAAAAATATGTCTGTCAAAAAGATTTAACCTAATGTAACCTGAATTAAATAAATGTGACGTTTGTTTATTACCCGACTGCCAAGGAAGGGTTAGGTTTTTCGCACGTATCTTGTATGTTTGTAAATTTCTTTGTTACCTGGTATCTTCCAAACGGCTGGATGGGTTTCGACAATTAAGGTGTCGTTTTATTCGTCTTAAAAACACAAGTGTTCTTAGATAGCTGTTTGAAAAAAAAACAAAATGGCGGATGTTTGGGCGCAAAATATTAATACGTTAATAAAAAAAATAACCAAACCTATCGAGTAGGGTATAAAAATAAAGTAAAATAAAAGGGAATTACAAAAATATACATAAGTTATATGTTTTTGACAGCGTAAAAATGGGCCATGTTTGTGTCGGACCTCGTGCTATCGTATGAAATTTAGTTCATAATAAATGTCGGGACACTAAAAAGTCTAAAATAAAATAAATAATTAACCCCTGCCTCGGGTAATAAACAAACGTCACATTTATTTTATTTAGGTTAAATTAGGTTAAATCTTTGTGCAGTCGGGATTTTTCTTGACTTTTTGATTTTTTTAATTATTTATTTTATTTATACGATGATTTACCTTCCTATTTTGGTAATTTAAAATTAAGTTAATATAATAAAGTTGAGAGTGATTTTCATTACATTTAATTATATATTATTAAAGCTAATCTTTACATATAAATAAAACTGAAGCTTATGTCTGTAATATTGAAATAACTGCCTTAGATTGAGATGAGAGGGTAATTTTCATGTCATCAAGACATGAATAACCATTTTTAAAATGTTTGTCTATCTGTCTTTCTGTCTGGACTAATCTTCGGAATGGCTAAACCGATTGTAATAAAACTTCATAGAGATAAAAATCGAAAAACGGTAAAGCCCAGGGCGGCCCCCCACTAGATAGAGTGGACGACATGCAGGAAGTCGGTGGAGGGAGGTGGCTCAGGACCGCGCTTTGTTTCATTGGGAAGGTCTATGTTCAGCAGTAACTTGTCATTTATTTTGATGTAATCTACTTAGGTTATTTAGTTTAATTAGTCCGCGAATTGCAGAATTCATTTACAAGCAGATGGAACAGTCCATTTCGTTTGACACTTTTTTTAAATAAAATGAAGTGACAAACGTACTCACAGTCCTCAAGTCTTACCTTTTAATATAGTTCATATGTTGGGCGTTTGAGTTATATGAGCGTTTTTTAGTCTTCGTAACGGGTTTCACTTTACTTCCCATATTTACAAATGATAATAATTATTAACTTAATTTAAATTAATCTTAACTTAAAATATTTTATATTTACACGAAAGAAGAATATTTATGGAAAGAAGAATATTTAATATTTATATTTATGAAAAAAATTTAGGAAACAATGAATTTAAAAATAAATTATAAAAACATTAAACAATCTTTACGTAAGTAATGCGGCAAAAAGAGCGACACGTCTGTATAGCACACAGGCGTTTACGCACACATCAGTACGTATTATATCAGAAATAAGAAAATGCGATTTAAAAAAATCTATTAATTTGATTAAAAAATTAAAACACTATTACATTAATATGTTAATAAAAATTTGTTGTTGTTGATAAAAATCAAAATGATTGCATGTAGTATATTAGTATGGTTTTTACTCGTTAAAATAAATTTTTAGAGGTATCTTTATGATTTTTTTCTCTCATATCAAATTAGTAGTATCATGTTTTCAACAAACTATCTAACTAGCATATATTCTGAGAAATATCATATATTTTTCTGATTTAGTTTACTGCATTGTATCATATACTTTAAGGCATTAAAACTTGCGTTTAGCTCCTGCAGTCCCCTTAACGGGAACCACAGGGATTTTGTTACTACATATTGTATAAATGACATTTTCATCATATTATTCAAAATCAAATAATTTCCAGTGTTTGTTGTTTACAGTGTTTTACAGTATTTCATTGAAAAACTGAAGAAGTTAAATTAATTTATTTTATGTCACATACTTTACGTTTAGCGTCAGTTAAGGAATTTTGGTATTTTTACAGATAACCAACTACAGTGGCTACCACAAAGGCCAGTTTACAATTACTTCCACTGCGAATTCAGATTTTGGAGAAACGTTGACTTGAAATCCATACCTTATTCTCTTTGGTATCATATGTTTCGTGATCAACAAACAAGGAGCCTTAATATCGGGTGTGTATGAATATTTCGCATAAATCTATCACTTGTAATGTCATGTTGGTCATCGCTACCTGCTTGCTGCAATTTACCTATCCCAAGTTGAATGCATCGTGTATCTTTAAGGATAGTGTCGATAAGCGATTGAATTTGTACGCGTACATAAAAATAATACTATTGTAAATTACACTGCTGAACATGACCCTCTCCCGTTCTAGTTTAAAATTTAGATAAAAATTTGTCTAATCGTCACGCTTGGGAGGCGGATTGGCGGTCATAGTACTAGACGTTTCGCATCTTAGACGCTGTTCCCTGTTGCCGCTCTGGGTGATTTACATCATGGGTATTTCATCATCATCATCAAAATGAAAACAACCATCTATCGAAGGCCTTAAGATCTTAAGACATAGAGGGTGGGGGATTTTGTTTTTCTTTTCTTTTTTTTTTTAAACGATTCTCTCACACAGCCACTTCAAGGCTGATTATATTATTCTGATTCTGATTGTAATAGCTATACATGTTAAAAATTTTAACAGATGCCTGGACTTAACGAGAAACCTACAAACTGCACGAAATAAATGCAAATTTCGCTTAAAAATTCATCAAGAATCTAAAGAATTTGAAATTGACATCAATTATCCAGCGCAATACAATAATATAATTGAAAATGAAGTTCAGTTGCCACCAAGCCTTTATGAATTATCAAGAAGAACTGTATATCAAACACTTTCTATGGCTGCAAGACAACTGACAACACGACTTAGTTCATATTCAGATAGAAACAATTATTATGAAGAAAAATGTGGTTATCAAAATAATTTCATGGTCGATCTTGAAAATAATTTTAGTGGATTTGGAATAAACAGACATGAAGAAACTAATCTCTGTGATTTAAATGGAAACAAAATGAATTTAATTCCAAATAGCATTCCAAAATATTCAGGAAATTGTAAAAATGAAAGAAGAGACTATTACGTAGTCAGCGATATTATTGATAATTTTTGTTCATATCTACCGCATTTTATTAAATCTGACCTATGTAATGGACCGATTTCAAAATGTGAAAACGTTTATTGCAAGAAACCAATATTTGACTACGTGTACTACGAATTTTGCTTAGAGTTAGCATTTTTACTTCATCAACATTTTAATTAATAAATATAATTTAGTATATTCGTTTTAATATGTTAATTTTTTTTGCAGAAAAATAATACTCATAGATAGCACCGAAGAAGTGATATTAAGCTTAACATTTTGTTCAAAACATGTAGAGATTTCTGGAAATTGGGAAAGAAAAATATTCTACCATGGTCTTTAATTAAATAAAACGATCCGCTTTAAATGATGGCTTTTGCAATATTGAGCACAAACCTCTATTTCTAAGATCTATTGACGAGCTATTTGGTGTAGTTAAGCGGACGTAACAGATGACATTTTTTAACGTTTTATCTGACATAACAGTGCTTGAAAAAATAAAATGATCAGTAACACATAAGTATTGCATTTTTGTTTTACCGATGTAACACACACTTTTAAAAAAAAAGGTTACGTCCATACTTGGCGGTTTACAAATATAAATTGCACAAGGACAAACATCCAGACCCGGATCAATTATTTGTAGTCCGTAAAAATACTTGCTCCGTGCAGGTTTCGAACCCGCGGCCCCCAGCGCTGCAATTCATTGCTAAGCTTCTGCACCACGGAGCCGTCAAACTGAGCGCGAACTCTGTGTTCGAATCGAACTCAAGCTGTAGTTAATATTTGTGGAATTTATTTAAATTATTAGTTTTTGTGTCTGTTTAATACCATGATTCATCATCAACTTTTTTAATTCCACTGTTAGATAAAATAGATATATCTGAAAATGCGCTATTTGACATACATTGTTTATAAGAATTGCCCATATTCAACACGATGGGCACGAAAGTTGTTAAGCACGAAGCCGATCAATCTCAACAATAATGCTACGCTTATCAGTCTTTGGATGGTATGGAAACGAACGATACGTTCGCATATTCCATTTCTGTATCACCTGTGAAGGTATTAGCCCAATAAGTGTTACATCACAAAAGGATGCATTTCGCAAAATGTGCGTAGGAATTACGCGCTTTAATTCTTCTCTCCCACCTATTCATTATTATTTGTACCATCGGACAACCAGGCGGTCGGCGGGTCTTCGCTCCTTTATTGAAGATATTCCACACATTTGAACCAAACTATATCCTTCGTCTTTCCTAATGCGTACAGCAAAGGTGTAATAATTTACCAACGTTTGTTTTTTGGCGTATGTAAAGGTGATGTAAGAGCACAAAATACGTACAGGTAAGTAGCGTTGTATAGTACGGGGTGATGGGGGAATGCTTTCCCTCCAAATATTAGGTCCTTACATATGAAATTAGCGTTTTGTCGTACTGACCACTTTGATCTGAAATATCTCCTCTTTGGTTAAGAATTCCAAAATCAAATTTATAAATGAATTTAGCTGGTAAATTTGACTCATTCATTTGTTTTTTCCTCATTATTTTATTCTTTGGCGTCGCTTATTATCGCACAATGGAAAACATGAAATATCGGTATATTTACGAGTACGAGTTCTACCGTGGCACCAGTGCTGCAGAAACAGCTCGAAGGATTAATGATGTGTACGGCGCTGGTGTCGCAAAATAATGCATGGTACGTTTTTGGTTTCAACGTTTTGGTTCTGGAAATTTCGACCTTCAGAACCAACCCTGTGGAGGGCCGGAGACCAAAGTGGAAAATGAAGAATTAAAGGCTATTGTGGAAGCGGATCCATCACAAAGCACTTCAGAGATAGCTGCAGGCTTCGCGGTAAATGATAAAACTATATTAATCCACTTGAAGCAAATCGGGAAAGTAAAAAACTTGAACGATGGGAACCTCATGAATTGAGTGAATCGAACTTGCAAACACGCGTCGACTGCTGTGTTACTTTGCTCAACCGACACAATAATGAAGGGATTTTAAATTGAATCATTACTTGTGATGAAAAGTGGATACTGTACGATAATATGAAGTGCTCGTCGCCATGGCTGAACCCTGGAGACCCAGCCAAATATTGCCCTAAACGAAAATTGACTCAGAAAAAGTACTTGTGAGTGTTTGTTGGACTAGCGCCGGTGTCGTTCACTACAGCTTATTAAAATCTGGCCAAACGATTACGGCAGATATCTATTGTCAGCAACTGCAAGCCATGAAGGAAGAACTAGCTGCTAAACAACCGAGATTGGTCAATCGCTCTAGGCCACTGCTGCTTCACGACAACGCAAGACCACACACTGCACAACAAACAACCACTAAGTTAGATGAGCTACAATTGGAATGTCTGCGACATCCACCGTACTCCCCGGACCTTGCTCCAACAGATTACCATTTTTCCGGAATTTGGACAACAATACCATATCTTACAAGGAAAAAATTCAACTCCGATGCGGCAGTCCAAACCGCCTTCAAAGAGTTTATTGATTCTCGCCCCCATGGTTTTTTTAGTAAAGGGATCAATGAACTACCTATGAGATGGCAAAAGTGCATAGATAACAACGGTGCATACTTTGATTAATGAAATATATTTTACAAAAAAAAATTGACTTTATATTCCTCCCGTACAAAACGCGAATTTCATATGTAAGGACCTAATACCAACCTGTACGCTGATGTTAACAGACAAGGTCCTGACTAAAATTCCATCCAAAAGCGCTGTTAATAAATAACTAAATTCACAGACTAGTGATAGTTACAGCAGCGGCAAAGGTGCGAGACATCTGGTACTGTGATCGTCTGCTTCCAATCCGCTAGCCAAGTGGATTGAAAGCAGACAAAGAGAACAACCTTCATACGACGGAAGGGGCCAAGAGGGTAATGATAAACAACAGCATAACCAAAGCAAGAGAATCGGCCCTCCTTGCAAATATTTCATATACTCGTATATGCAAGATGGCGTATTCTTGAAAAGGCGTAAATCCGGCAGTGGACTTAAGAAGGCTATTGTTATAAGAAAGACAGTGCTGCCCACCTCCTGGTTTGTTTTCCTCTG
This sequence comes from Parnassius orleans, assembly GCA_029286625.1. NCBI lineage: Eukaryota > Metazoa > Arthropoda > Insecta > Lepidoptera > Papilionidae > Parnassius > Parnassius orleans. Next base: position 3,274,542 of record JAGSMP010000084.1, on the reverse strand, counting down.
TCGCCTCTTACGACACCCATGGGACGATACAGAGTAGTCGATATCCTTACACCGCCACTACACACTCTCTGACGATAATAATAATTGAAGGTAATAAAAAATAAAATCCTCCTAATTAATGACGACAATAAAAATAAATCTGCTGTCTGTCAGTTTAATTTTTTTTTGTGCAAAAATTGTATGCATAATGTAAAATATTTTTGAGTATCAAAACGTGTTCGGATCTTACGTTATCTTAGATCTTACGTTGCTTTATGTGTGGAAAAACAAAGGCAGTATATGCACAGCCCGTTCTCTACACACCCGTACAGTAAACTCCGAATATGGCTGGAAACTTTGTTTATCTCTGTCTTGATACTAACCAACGTTGGACTCTGAGAATCGTGAAAATCGTGTACAATTTTTTTTAAGTTTTTACTTGTACCTCGATGTTTTTATATAACCGTATTTGAAATTTCTTCTCGAATGAAATATAATGTTGTAAACTAATGTACTAGGATTAGGACTTCCGCCTCAGCATCATTAGGGATGTTATTAAAGTACTCCGCGATACTGTCCGCATCGTCCGAGGGTGAGTTTCCTTTTCCTCCAAACTGCTTCAGTCTGATTGTACTTCATATTTTTTGTTTAAAATATTTTATTATATAATTGTATTGAATAAAACTACTTTCGTACCTCGTTTTAGAAGGCAATGGTGCATTTCATAATAATTTCAATAATTAGTCCGCCGCGTTACTTCGGGGTGAGTGTTGGCAGACGGTACATATCCTCGTCAAATTTTTCAAATTTCAAAATTTTCAATTCTCTATTTTTTTTTCATTAGCCATACAGGTTTTCTTTGATGTTTTACTTCACTGCCGGGCACGTGGTGAATCAGCAATTAAAATTGCAATTAATAATTCCATTGGTGCCGGCTGGGATCGAACATGGGTTGCTTGTGTACTATGTTGAGCGCTTAGCCCCTTAGCTAACATTCCTCTTTAAATATGAAGTGTTCGTTGCCTACTGCGATTGCCAGCACACTAAGTGTATCGGAAACACCAAATTTTCAAAGCTGTTAATGATAGTGAAGAATTACACACATATATGCTCGTCGGTTAAGCGTTAAGTAATCTTAATGTGGCCGATCTTCAATATATCGCCATTTCGGTCGATAAACTTCTGTTTAAGACGTCTCTTGCTCACTCTGTCTAAACTCACTTCTGGACACTTCTGACCTCTATATATACAAGTACAGTGCTTCTGGAAGTTGCCATGTCATTCTTTCCTCATTCATTCTTTTTACGTTTTCTGTCCACAGAAGCATTCCTTTCTTAACCCTAGTCACAACATCGTCTTCCAAACCACACTTTTAGACAGTACTGTCGACTGCTTCGTTGGTCTAGTGGTCGTAAACGCGGTTGTTGATCTGAACCCAGGACGGGTTCGAATCCCGAGTCAGGCAAAAATCAGTAATTGGGTTTTTCTGTCAGGAAATTCTCTTTAGCAGCCCGGAGTCATGAAATAGGTGGTGTTTCACCCTCGAGCCTCGGAAGGCACGTAGAGCCGTATTTCCTGCGCCTAATCTTTCTCCGGTCGTGTCGGATTATCGTCCCATCAGACTATGAGAGTGAGGGAATAGAGAGTGCACCGCTGCGGGCACTATAATCCTGTCCTGCGCAGATAGCTAGTCTCCGTTAAGACTGGCCGCCGTGCCCGAAATTTGGTCTGAAGGACATTATTTAGACAGGCGACTACTGTAGAAAATCGAAAATCCCAGATTTATATGTGTTTTATTGCCGTATGGGATGGGCGTTAGTGAATCCGTCCCCCCATTTCATCCTATGGATGTCGTAAGAGGCTAAATGGGATACACAGACGTGTGGTACTGCAATCTTCCAACCATGTGCTAAGTGTGACGATTAAGGTAAATCGTCCTTACAAGGCCTATGTCCAGCTGATGACGTTACGGGCTGATATATGATAGATGAAGAAGACATCTACAATTATATTCATAAAAACAAATCATAAGACGTCACGATGTACTACAACGAACAAGTCCTTTAATTGCCGAATATTTAGTTAAGACCACAAATGATGCTGTTCAAAATGAACTCGTTATTGTTAATGATACTATTACAACTGCGGTACCAGTACTAACCACAATGTTTCGTGTGTGCTGAAATTTATATGTTTTAAACTTAACATGTTCTAAAGCTTCAAACAAATAAAATTGAGGTGTCTGTTTATATGAAATAGAATATCTGTCTGTCGGTTTGTTCCGGCTAATCGCCGAAATTGCTGGACCGATTTTGACTGAACTTTCACTTGCAGATAGCGGATGTTATAAGGAGTAACTTAGGTTACTTTTGTTTTAGAAAAAGAATTACGTAGGGTTCCGCGCAAAAAAAATTAAAACCCATGAAATCCAATCGTAATAAATACCAGACGGACGAAGTAGCGGGGAATAGCTAGTTTAAAATATATTGATAAGTGACTTATATTAGAATTTGTGAAGATCACAACTAGCATATTGTGATCTGGAGTCACGACCTAGTAAACTTGCAGGAAGTCAATGAATGCAGGTGGCTCATCGCGTTTTGTGGCATGCCGTGGAAGAGGCTGTACAGCTATGGACTTTCGACGGGCTGTAATAATAATGGTGATGATTATAATATGCAATTTTATATGAAAGTGATGGTAAGTGGCTACTGTACATGGCCACTTGCAACTAACTAAATAAGTAAAAGGGTGGAACCTACACAGATGGACTCCTAGATAGAAAGGAAGTTCTATCACCTGTGCTCAATGTAATGGTCGATGTAATTGTTTTGCAGAAATTGTTACCTCCGACTGGGATTTAAGCCATTCCATAGGCGTTATTAACAGTGTACTTACTGTTTTGCAGATCGTCACAAAAACTTTGTTCGATCTAACTCTGTTCTTACTCTTCTATTTGACATGGCACATCTACTTTCAATACATAGTAGAAAAGATACACAGGCAGAACACAGAAAAATCCAAGAAATGTTCATGGTTAACAATAGGAAATGTTTGTAACTAAACCGTTAATTATCACACGATTTATTTAAGCGTTCGACAGTGCTGGTAAATATCTCTTCATTAGCCCGTAAAAGTTTACTACTAGATAGGACAGACGGGATTTACCGTAATCACCATGCTTAGTAGACATGGGTAACACTGCGCTGCGCCGCGCAATTGCGCTAATTCAATTCACTGCGCCGATGTGCTAACTCACTTCTTCAAAATGTGTTAAGATGTTGTTATTTTATATTATTTTTATAAACTGCAACTCCGTGAAATGTAAAAGGAGTGATATATAGTACCTACCTAATATGTAGGTAATCTTTCTTTTCTACATTTTATTTTACTTACTGCCCACACGGTTTTATTTTGACAGATGACTGAGCTGACATATGTTTAAAATTTGTTTCGCATGGCGCAATTTTGAGTTAACGCAATGAGCCTGCGCAGTAAACTGCGCCTGTGTTACTGAGTTACCGCAAGGAGTTTCGCTGAGTTACCCATGCTTCTACTTCTAGTTAGGTACTAATGCAGTTCTAATGCTTAGGAGGCAGATATGCGTTCACAATATTATACGTCCCGCACCTTTGGCCGCTAAGAGCAGTCAGCCATCGCCGAGTCTACTTCTCCTGATGATGCCCCGTTTAGAGGCAAAACACGTGTCGTATTACCAACGGTGGTAAAAAAAATTCACAAATATTTATCACAAGAGAAGTCGATATAGATGAGGGCAGACCGAATTAGGGCATACACGACTTATTCTGCCACCAGGGCGGCGCCACTTAGGAATGAGGTGAATTAATTGACAGTTTTCATATTGGGGATCATCATATCCCGTGTAGTGGCGGGTAAGAATACCCACTACCCCATATCTTCCCGTGGGTGTCGTAAGAGGCGACGGAGGGAAACTGAGACAGAAGATGGGCTGCAGCACCTTTCTAATAACAGCAAATTACAATTTAAAAAAATGCGGTTGCGAACCAGCTCGCCAAGCGTGGCAACTACGGCAAGCAATGACTAGTGTTACAAAAGATCAGAATCAGAGGTCTGAAGAGAGGGGTAGGACACGGTAATCCTCGAATCCAGCAACTTGTTCTATCACCGGGAGGGCGACCATCTGTCTGAAGGAGGTGTCGGATTTATCGTCCACAAGTCTCTCGTTAATAACGTTGTAAAGATTGTATGTCGACGGGGTTGCGTACCTTATACTCAGAATCACCAAACGGTATTCGCTGAAGGCCATACGGACTTACGCACCAAACTCGGCACATCCCGATGAGGAGGTGGAGGAAATGTATGAGGATATATCTAGAGACATGCATTCCTCCAAAACCCACTATTATTATTATTATTTATTATTCTAAAAAACGTTACCTCCACATTAGGATTTTCTCCTGTATCGCGGGACAGTTAACATACATAGATTTCACAAGGACTAACATCCAGACCCAGAACAATTATTTGTAGGGAATACAAATACTTGTTCCGTGCGGGATTCGAACCCGCGGCCCTTAGCGCTGCAACTTATTGCTAAGCCACTGCGCCACGGAGCCGTCATTATACGGTGTTAATGGGAGACTTCAACGTAAAACTAGGCACAAGAGAGAACGGTGAGCTGAAAGGTAGGGAAATTTAGAGCAACGGAACCTCAGGGGCCAGCAGCTGGCCGACTTCATGGAGAAAGTGGAACTATTTATGATGAACTCTTTCTTCCAGAAGCGGCCCCACAGAAATTGGACCTGTCGAGCCCCGACGGTTCGACAAAAAATGAAATTGACTTTATTATGACGACCAGACGACAACTGTTCAGTGATGTCTCAGTGATCGCGAGGGTGAAAACTGGCAGTGATCACCGAATGCTAAGAGGCACACTGAGTCAACGCTCCGTCCCCCTCTTGCTCTAATCCAAAGTACCGAAAACTTTCAGCTCGAGTTACAAAATCGTTTTCAGTGCCAAGAAGATTGCAATGAAGTGGATGATATGAAGAATGACAAGTTCGTGGAAACTGTCCATGCAGAAGAACACAAAAACTCTCCGATCACACTCTTAATCTCATAGCTGTTAGATGGGAGATGAAGCTGCAGTCTTCAGCAGATTTGACAGCAGACAGGCAACTGAACAGACAGATCTCCAAATGCATGCGGCGGGATTTACGCAACTTTAATGCAGCTCGTATTAAAGAAGCGATTGAACGAAACCAGGGCTCCAAAGTCTTTGCCAGAGATCTGTCTGCCAGAAAGAGCCAACTGTCGAAGCTGGAGACTAAGTGTGGCAGCATAGTTGCCGGGAAAGTTGAGATTTTAAGTGAGATTGAGGGGTTCTATGGGCAGCTGTAGACATCATCGTTAGAGCCACACGCAAATGTGAGTAACGATCGGAGTGCAAGTCTTATCCGACACTATTCCGATGATATTCTGGACGTCAGTCTGAGCGAGTTTAAAATGGCTCTCCAGCAACTTAAAAACGGCAAGTCCTCGGGTGAGGATGAAATTACAGCAGAGCTTCTTAAAGCGGGTGGAAAACCGGTACTTGAAGTTCTTCAGAAGCTCTTTAATTCCGTCCTCCATGGTGGCACTACACCGGAGGCGTGGTGCAGAAGTGCGGTGATCTTGTTCTTCAAGAAGGGCGACAACCCTCTCTTGAAGAACTACAGACCGATTTCCCTTCTGAGCCGCGTCTACTTGATGTTTTCGGGAGTCATTACGAATCTTCTCGCTTGCAGACTTGACGACTTCCAGCCTCCCGACCAAGCCGGTCTCCGAAAAGGCATTAGCACCATAGATCACATACATACCCTTCGACAAATTGTACGACGAGAAGACGTTTTCAATTTGCTGGACTGGAAAGGATACGGTATTAACATCAATGGCGAGTACATCACTCACCTTCGATTTGCCGACGACATAGTCCTTATGGCAGAATCGCTGGATGTCCTAAGCACTATGCTCAATGACCTCAATAGTGCCTCCCAACGGATAGGTCTTAAGATGAACATGGACAAAACAAAGATCACGTGTAACGTCCATGTCACACCTATACCGGTAGTAGCTGGGAGCACTAAGCTCGAAGTTGTTGATGAGTATGTTTACCTGGGACAAATAGTCCGACTAGGTAAGACCAAATTCGACCGAGAGGTCAATCGACGGATTCAACTCGAAAACTACGACACATCTTCTCGTCAGGTATACCTCAAAACTTGAAGACGAAAGTGTACATACAACCAGTGCGTGTTGCCAGTAATGACTTTAAACGTGGTAGAGCCATGCTGCAGCTATATCAGTTGTATAGTTGTAGCACGAATGGATCTGTGGCGGCGCTGTCGACGCGCCACAAGCGAAAATACATCGAAGCCTAAATCGCGCTATCAAAGTTCCGAAGCAAAACAGTATATAGAATGGCTCCGAACTACCACTCGGAGCGTTGGCCGCCTCCGGGCAGAACACCTTGCCTGGCGGGAGATCTCCCTTTCCTTCCTCGGCCACAGTGGTGACTAACCGACGTGATATGAACACGCAACCAACAACCTTCGAAAACTACAATTTCAAGCCTTCGCCATTATCCTCAAGAACCCCCTACCATTCACTCCCAAGAATCGTCTTCAGCTCCTGCAAGCCAGTCCAAATTGTCTTCATCTCGACTCACCGCAGATTTATAAGGCAGACTTCTGGCATTTGCTCCGGCACATCGTTCTCACTGGTACCACATGCCAGTGCGTAGTATGGCATGCATTATACACCGGCATATCGTTCGCACCGGCGTCACTTGCCCTTACGCACACAGCATGCATTCCCCACCGGCATTAAGGAGGCACCGGCAATCGGACTGCACCATCGACCTCCGGTCTGAGCAGGGGTGATGTGGCGGCGCTGTCGTCGCGTCACAAGCGAAAATACATCGAAGCTTAAATCGCGCTATCAAAGTTCCGAAGCAAAACAGTATATAGAATGGCTCCGAACTACCACTCGGAGCGTTGGCCGCCTCCGGGCAGAACACCTTGCCTGGCGGGAGATCTCCCTTTCCTTCCTCGGCCACAGTGGTGACTAACCGACGTGATATGAACACGCAACCAACAACCTTCGAAAACTACAATTTCAAGCCTTCGCCATTATCCTCAAGAACCCCTACCATTCACCCCAAGAATCGTCTTCAGCTCCTGCAAGCCAGTCCAAATTGTCTTCATCTCGACTCACCGCAGATTTATAAGGCAGACTTCTGGCATTTGCTCCGGCACATCGTTCTCACTGGTACCACATGCCAGTGCGTAGTATGGCATGCATTATACACCGGCATATCGTTCGCACCGGCGTCACTTGCCCTTACGCACACAGCATGCATTCCCCACCGGCATTAAGGAGGCACCGGCAATCGGACTGCACCATCGACCTCCGGTCTGAGCAGGGGTGATGTGGCGGCGCTGTCGTCGCGTCACAAGCGAAAATACATCGAAGCTTAAATCGCGCTATCAAAGTTCCGAAGCAAAACAGTATATATAGAATGGCCCGAACTACCACTCGGAGCGTTGGCCGCCTCCGGGCAGAACACCTTGCCCGGCGGGAGATCTCCTTTCCTTCCACCCGCCACAGGTCGGCTCGACTGGGAAGGACCACGCTCACAGAATAGCAGCGTGAAATAGCAGCTTAATGCTGCTGTGTTTCGTATGGCTCACCATACGAAACACACTCATGTAGAGAACCGGAGACCCTTTTTACTGGAAGAGGCATTCCATCTTAGTGCTAAAGGCTGACAACGCATCTGCATTATGATTCGCAAACGAGGATAGATGTAGATGTCTATAGGCCACAGCAACCACTTACCATCAGGTGGACTGTGTGCTCGCTTGTCACGCTTATCCTATAAAAAAATATAATAAAATAAAAATCTGACTATAACGGATCTGAGACGTGGTCCTTCACTGCTGGCCGTATGAAGAAGCTCAAGATCGCTTAGCGAGCTATGGAGAGGGCTATGCTCGGGGTTTCTCTGCGTGATAAACTTAGAAATGAGGATATCCGCAGTAGAACCAGATTAACCGACATAGTCCAACGGATTAGTAAGCTGAAGTGTCAATGGGCCGGCCATATAGCTCGAAGAACCGACAACCGATGAAAGGAAATTGCGTATAAAATTAAAGAATACAGCCCTGAGGCATTGTTTTTTTTATATAGACGAGGGGGCAAACGAGCATGCGGCTCACCTGATGGTAAGTGACTACCGCCGCCCATGAACAACTGCAACACCAGGGGAATCGCAGGTGCGTTGCCGGCCTATTAGAAAGGAGTAATCTCTTTTCTTGATGGTCCCTAAGACGCATCGGTCAGGAAAAATCGCCGGTGATAAACAACGCCACAAAGAGGTTGTGCGAGAAAGAAAATTCCTAGTAAAACGCACAGTGGTGTACCGCCAATCATCCAGATGGTGCTTGTGATAGGCTTGTAATCGGAGCATGCACCGTCTACTACGACCTTGATGCTCCGATCAGCAAGCAAACTGGTGATCGACTTGCACAATTTTTCGGGCAGCCCATTGGAAGGAAGCTTCGAAAGAAGCGCTTTCTGCCAAACCCGATCGAAACCCTTCGTTATATCCAAACTAACGGCCAATGTCTCCCCTTGGACTATACTGCCTCCGCCCATCTGTGAGTCAGGTAGACCAGAAGATCACCAGCTGATCGACTCCGACGAAAACCGTATTAGCGGTCACTAATCAGCTGTTGATCCTCAAGATACCTCATGAGCTGGCAGATTATAATGGATTCCATTATTTTGGAGAAGAAGGGTCTGAGCGATCGCCTTTTTAGGGATCGGGTGACCCAAAGGTGTCTTCCATGAATTCGGGACTACACAGAGGGATTAGGAGTACCGGAAAAGACGCGTTAAGAGCGTAGACGGGCTGCATTTTTCCATACAGATGTATTCCCTATTCTCTTCCTGGTTAATGCCTCTAGAGTAATCGTTTTATTTATAAAAATCTAGGTCTATTGAAGGCATGCCCTGTCATTTATTTTTTTCCAAAAATTACAACAAAATAAATATGACTTTCCAAAAACCTAAAATAAACGGAAGACGGACTGAAATCTTAATCAGACGACTACCAAACAAATTTGAAAAGTTATTAAGATAAAAACAAGTGATAGGAGCATAGATCTATTCTTCCTTTAAATTTTGATACCAAAAATAATTTAATCGGCTTAGTTTTCGAGGAGAAAACAGGGTAATACGAAACGTCGATCGGTCATGGTTTTTGTAGGTAAAATCGTTCTGAGCTGCAGTTGTCCCTATCGCACTCTACGGGGGGAGACCAGAGGTGAGGGAGGGTTAGACTAATACTATGTAGTACTATTATTTATTCTGTGCTAATACGTACACAATTAGGGAAGTGACAACTGTCGAAGTTTTTATCGATATCATAGTGATGTCGGTCGATATCGACGTTTATCCTATACTGATTTACAGGCGGCACAGATCAGTGAAATTAGATGCTCAATTTGTATTTTTTTGAGACAACGAAGTAAAAATTCACTGAGTTTAAGTTTACTATTATTTGAAATGAACTTTAGCGAAGTGTCTCTTGAAAAATACAAACCGTAACCAAATAATACGTAACTAATGTTCGCATTCTACTGCTTGGTGTGATAATTCTGCTTACTTGATTTGCCAGCTTTACTGGGGAGTTTATAAAATAATGACTGCTCTTATCAAGTAAATTCTTAATATTTATGTGGCAGAAGAGGTGCTTGTGGGTATTTTAAATAACACAAAAGTTATATAATAATTAATATGTACATTTAATCTGTCGTCATTTTCATCCTTTTCCTTACAGGTAAATTTCGTGGTATCCGACCGTCAATTATTTCAGGGAGAAGGCATTCGTGGAATAAAATTTCTTATTTTGGTTCCATGTTTTGCCAAAAATTCGTCGTCTTTTAAATTTTTTCATGTAATAAACCCTTGGGGCTCCACAAAACAAAGTAACAAAATCTTCAGCATGTGATGTGCAATTGGCCTTGTACTTGATAGTAGTAGTTGTGATTTATTTTTATTTTTAACTTGTCGTTGTGGAGTATTAAATCGGCAAATGTGCAGCCTAAATGTTGGTGCTTAATGTTTGAAATAGCAGAAAACAAATATTTTATATCTACGACTCTGCGTCCTGATAACTTGTCGTTTTGAATTTCTTCATTATGGTCACCATCATCGTCATCACAAACTAAATGCAAGTCATCGAGTGTAGTGGTCGACGATGAGGAGCTTGCGTTTTCTTCAAACGGTTCTCGACTCTCTCTGAAAGTTGCATGAAAAAAAACATTTAAAAGTGCTCATGCAATTTGAGGGTTTCAATTGATTTTCCTGGGATCCCATCATCAGATCCTGACTTATAGGTACCTTTCATCATCAGCTCAGCAACATGAGATGATGATTACCAGGTATAATGCCTATATGTGTCTGTGAAATTTGGAGAGTTCCCTCGATTTCTCCAGGATCCCTTCATCAGATCCTGACATGATGACCATGGTAACACATGAGAAGTATACTGTTTCAAACAATGCCCATAAAATTTGTGGATTGCCCTTAATTTTCTTGGGATCCCATCATCAGATCCTAACTTATACCTTCCATCATCAGCTCAGCAACATGAGATGATGATTACCAGGTACAAATATCTGCATTGCGTTAGAAAGTACATGAAAAACATTATATGTGCCTATAAAATTTGAGGGTTGCCCTCGATTGCCCTGGGATCCCATTATTAGATTCTGACTTGGTGATAATGGGACCACCTCAGGGTATAAGCTTTTTTTTATAAGATAAGGGTGACAAACGAGCACACAGTCCACCTGATCGTAAGTGGTTGCAGTGACCCATAGACATCTACATCTATCCTCAATAAAGAATCAAAATCCAGATGCATTGTCACCCGTGAGGACTAAGATGGAATGCCTCGTTTCCAGTAAAAAGGGTCTCCGTTTCTCTACACTCACCATACGAAATACAGCAGCATTAAACTGCTATTGCTTCTCTACACACAGCAGCATTAAACTGCTATTGTACGCTGGTATTCTGTGAGAGCGTGGTCCTTCCCCGGTCGAGCCGACCCATTCGTGCTACAACTATACTACTATTATAGCTGCAGCAAAAAGCATGGCTCTACCACGTAAAGCGTAAAGCTTTCGAATAATAAAATAAATTTTGAAAATCGGTCCATAATTGGCGGAGAAATCGGTGAACATACATTAAAAAAAATACATACAGTCGAACATATAACCTCCTCTTTTTTTGGAAGTCGCTTAAAAATTTATAAAACAGGTAAAAGCCCTATCACCGATGGCAACCCCAGTCGGAAGTTGAATTTCAATTATATAGTTTTATAATATTTGATTGCAATAGAGATAGGCAATATATAAATGCATATTGTAATTTGACATAAATGCATATTACGAGCGTCCGCAATAGGTGGTATTTCATCCGCTGAAATGGGATAAACCACGTGCGAAACAAAGATACTAGGCATTGTTATTGCCGCTTTCATATTGTTATCGCCTTATGACAAGGACCATCTGGAGTAGAATCCAGCCATGCCATTCAAAATTGACCACCTCACGCCCCTTTGACCATAATAGATATGAAATTTTAATTACTATAAATATAAATTTTAATTGGATAGTACTGTACACGGTGCAAAATGAATCTTCCGTTTTATACGTAAATACGTATATAATGTTTTTTTTCTTAGCACTCAAGAATAGACGCGTTTTATTCCTTTTCTTCGATCCATTATTAACGAAAACGGGTTTACCTGAAACAAAAATTGACATTTTATCAAACAAAATTCAATAATTTAACAAAACACTACTTGTACTTTACAAGTAGTGTTTTGTTAAATTATTGAATTTCTTTTGTCAATTTGAAGGGGTAACAGATTAATGAAAAAAATTATTTACAAATAAAATAATACTCACGATTTTCTCCAGTCGTTGAAACAAATAGGTATTCAAATCCGATCCACAAGCCGAGTCAAAACAGTGAAGCAAAGAATTAAGTCCGTAAACATGGTGCGGGACGGGCGCGCGGAAAAGGCGCGGGCGGGCGGGAGATGCGCGGTACTGAGCTACGCACACAAATACAAACTATTCACTCACATATTGATACCTCGGTTGCTCGGGCGCAGCGCGACGGCAATAGTTTCTTCAAATACCTATTTCTCAATTCCCGCGCAGACCGACTACGCTCTTAAAACCGGTGCCAACTTGGGAGCACACGTCTTCAGCACAATGGGAGGGACGTCCAAGGAGAGGAGAGCTTTGCGAACCGAGTGCTGTGTAAACCACACATCCGGCGTGGAGCACTCACACCGCGGGATGGTCGGCGGTGTGTTCCCCCTATCATCGAAAGTAGAGTTGGACGCAAAGAAAGAGCCTAACAGATCGGCTTTTTGCTTTGCGGCATGGTCCAGTGAGTCGTCCTTCCTGTGCAAAGATGGGAGAGATGGCTGACAGAAGTTCCCTTGGTCAGCCTTGACGAGAGGTCAGAATGCACGGGTTCCCAAAGGAAGGCGAACTAGTTTCTCGCCAATTCTGCCGATGTGCTCTGACCTTGCCTTGGCAATGACTCTTTTGAAGGACCTGGAGGCGGAATTATACTTCTTTTTAGAAGCGGTGGTGTTTACATCCCGGGACGTTGAAGCGTTAGCCCAGACCCGGCAGCACTCCTGCTTATAGCGTGATGCTATTTTACAGGAGCGACCAAACCATGGCTGGGATCTGCCACCGATGGGCACCACAGAAGATGGAATAAAAAGTTCCATACCCTGAAGTACCACATCAGTGACAGAATCAGCAACAACGTTGGGATCGTCCGGAAGAAGCAAACCCGCCCCCAAAGGTAGGATGCAAAAGACTGTATCCTATCCCAATCGGCCGACCTATAGTGGCAAACACGGCGGCAGCCTGCAGAATGCAACCGCGATGTTAGCGTGAGTGGCACCACACTCCGGACAAGATAATGGTCCGAGGAGCCAAGAGGGTCATCGACGGAGACCTGATATCCGTCCGGATGAGAGGTCAGCAGAAGGTCCAACAGGGAAGGTGCACGATCCTCCACATCTGGAATCCGCATAGGCGAAGTAACCAGTTATGTCAGACCATATGGCAAGGCAAAGTCATACACAGATCTCCCCGCATGATCGGTTAAACGTGAACCGAGCCATTCGGCGTGGTGGGCGTTTAAATCAAGCCAATGATCACGACCTCTGCGGATGGGATCTGCTGTATCAAGGAATCTGTAGTCATTTGGACGTGGTCAATGAGTCGGTCTGTGTCGGCATCACCGCTATGGGACCTACAGAGGCACCCGTAGACGCGCGAATGGTCGTCGCTGTCTACGCGTAGCCAAAGGACGGACAGGTCCTTCAAGACTGCCGAGGCGTCGAGAACAGATGTTCTCTCTGACGTATACGCAAACACTGGCCCGAGGCACAAAGGAGTGTTCGAATTTGTACACCGGGTAGGAGAGATACGAAGTGTCAGCCGGAGAGGACACCTGCGTCTTGGTTAGAAAGAGCAAGGCCAGCTTCGCCGTATCCAGATGGTAGTGGACGGCGTTTAGATTCGAGTAAAGTCGCCTGATGTTGCAGAAATTCACGGATAGCGTGGCAGGGGTTGCCTTGGTCCTGTTGCTCAGTTTGCCACGAACAATTTTTGTCTTGAGCGGAATTTTGTTGTGAAGAGCGATAATGATGATGATAAAGCAAAGGTCATTAGGTATACAATATAAAGCAGTAAAACACGCCATAACTTATTTTCATTTTATTTAAATTACCAGCCACCAAGTTGTGTTAAAACAATAAAATAGGAATAAGTTACAAAAAAATATGAGAATCAAAAATACTGATCGTGTTAAAGATCATGTAAAAATTTCGTAAAGTTGGTACTTCAGTAAAAGATTCCTACTTATAAAATCAATATCATAATTTAAATAGTTTTGAAATTATCATTAAAATTCATTTGATAACACCACAATTACAATCCAATGATATCCGGTATACATTATTGCCAATTTTAAAATTTGTACACATTACAAAGTAGATCTGTATGTACTTAATGGTTTTTGCCTTTTATAAAACTCGTATGACTCTTCAATAAGAAGACAAATTAAGACTGCAAAATATATCGATTTGTTCGCATAAATACAATTTTCCATTCGTCGTAATAAAAATATGTCGGTACGGAAGCTATTCATCTGCATTCATATCGAAATCGATATTTAAGATATTTATTATATAAAAATAAATTATTTCTCTTTGTATAGGTAAACTATTTAAGGCTGCTTATATAAATGGCTTTATCTTGTCAACTTTAACAATATTTCTATTTTTTTTTTGTCTTGTTGCCATTTTTATAATCACAAACGCTATCTAATCGTTTAAGTACGTTTCGAAGTATAATTTTTATAATTAAATCGTCATCAGACAAATATCTTAATCTTCTAACAATCAATCACATTTAAATTAGTTTATCTTAAAATATAGATTTTAAAAATAGTGGAATTCTCTTTACACATACTGATATAGATAGGAGCGCCATTTTCGCTCCCTTTTGAACGCATTACCAACCTAACCACAACACTCAAGTTTCATTCATCTAAGCAAAAATTTAAAGAAGCGTACGTTAAATTCCAAGGTAGCGGACTCATTCGACGTAACTGTAGTATCCTTCGCTCACGACTTGATAGTACATATCGTGTAGATCGTATGGGCCCATAACTCTGTGAATAAATTAATTCAATATTATTATTTTTAAATGATAAAACATCAATATTTGTCTCTAAATAAGGGTGGGACTGTATTCAGTAGTCATTTATACACTGGCAGTTTATTTATTTATTTAATAAAACAAACAGTAAGTATATAAAATATTCAGAAAAGACAATGTCTTAATATACTCAAACAAATAGCCGCCTTTACACATACGCTCTTGCTCTTTGACGCGTGAATCGGCTTTCGCGCGGGAAAGAACGCGCATGTAAAGATAGAAATGGAGAACGAGAATGCCCGCGCGCCGCCCGCTCGCGCATCCCCTCATACCTCAGTGATGTGTTCAAGTCTGAGCGATTCAAACATAATTTACACGCACGGTTTTGTGAAAACGATTGTCTTCATAAACTGACGGATATTAAATTATGGAGGATTAATAATTATTACAGAATTATTGCCAATATACAAGTCTCATGCATGCCTGCATTTATTTATAAAAATAAATTAATAAATATATAATACGTTTACACTAGCAAACATAACTGCTTCTACAGGGTGTCCAGTAGGAAAGTTCATTTTTCGATTTAGGAAAAAGAATACTAAGTTAATGAATGCAAAATATTTATTTAATATGACAATATTAAGAAACTCAGCGGGTTTTATTTTTTGGATATCATTCCCTCCAAATGTTTACCATCTCTTCGTACACATTCATATAATCGGACACACATTTCAAACACTTTCTTGCAGAGTTGTGGGGAGATATTGTTTATTTCTTGCCGGATATTTTCTTTCAGCGTCCCTAGTGTTCGTGGTTTGTTTGAATAAACTTTAACTCAGATAGCCCCACAGAAAATAATCACATGGTGTGAGGTCGGGCGACCTGGTGGCCAGCAGATGTCTCCAAACCTCGATATCAATTTTTGTGGAAAAGTGCCTTTACCGTGTCCATCGACTCTCTGGAGGTATGGGAAGTGGCTCCATCCTGTGGGAACCATGTGTTTCTGTTAAAACGGCATTCCGTTCTTACAATAGGAGCAAAAATTGTCGATCATGTTCTTATATCGTCCGAATTGACCGTCAAAGCATGACCGTTCTCATTCTCAAAAAAACGGCCCAATAACCCCACTAGAGTTTATGGCGCACCAAACAGTCACCCTGGACTATGTAACTATCATTGATGGATGGATTTTGGATTCGTTGGTGCCCAATATCTGCAATTTTGTTTATTTACATAGCCCTCCAAATGAAAATGGGCCTCATCGCTAAAAACAACGTTATTGAGTCTACGCTGTGTAGGAAAAACTTCCAACATCTTTTCAGCACAAGATTTCCGTAATAAGTAATCACTTTCTTTTAAAGCTTGCACTAACTGTATTTTATAGGGATGAAAACGCATCTTTTTCCTAACTATGACGTGAACTGTTGATTTAGGGATTCCTAAAACAGCCGAATGCTTCCGTAAAGAACACCGCGGATTTGCAAGGACCGAATCACTTACTCGGCGCACATTTTCCTGGGTTGATACAGTAGGTGCGGCCTGGAATGGGTTGATTAATGGTAGAACCCGTTTCACGAAACTTCTTAATCCACTTTTTTAAGAGGTTTACACTTGGGGCATCTCTTGGTCGGCGAATATTGTATTGAGAACAAAATTTCCGAAGCGCAGCAGCGCACGAGTCACCACTCTTAAAGTAAGCTTCGACAGCAAAAGCACGTTGCGCTCCGGTCCAACGCTCCATCGCGACTGTTAAACCCGCACGCCTGACAAGTCGATTGAGACCTCTCCCCACTTCACCGCGCCTACCGTTGCTGCGTAATTCAAATTTGAAAATTGAACTTTCCTACTGGACACCCGTTATAATATTCCTTCTAACCCATTTGTTAATTTGTTTAGAACACAAGTCTTCAGAACGCACGTTTAACAAAACTGCGTGATTTTCATACACGCCAGGTCGCGGAAGTTTCCCGTACTGAATCACGCGCGATTAGCCTTTACACGGCGCTCTTTCCTCTCTGAATAAAAATATAGAAGTAATAACGCGCGAAAGAATCAACGCACATAAAAATGGATAAAACAATCACTCACGATTGCGCATGCAAGCTTTCCCGCGTTCAATCGTGTACACTCCGATCGCGAATGAAAGAACGTGCCGTAAAGGCGGCTAATAGTCGTACACAACATTAAATTCATGTTTGAATTGCTAGCTTTATATCAATATATTTATTTTATAGGATAGGGTGACAAACGAGCACACAGCCCACCTGATGGTAAGTGGTTGCTGTGACCCATAGACATCTACATCTATCTTCAATTAAGAATCAAAATGCAGATGCGTTGTCACCCGTGAGGACTAAGATGGAATGCCTCTTTTCCAGTAAAAGGGTCTCCGGTTCTCTACACTCACCATACGAAACACAGCAGTGTTAAGCTGCTATTTTACGCTGGTATTCTGTGAGGGCGTGGTCCTTCCCCGGTCGAGCCGACCCATTCGTACTACAACTATACTACTAATATAGCTGCAGCATGGCTCTACCAAGATGAAATGGTATAATATCATAATACCAGCGTAAAATAGCAGCTTGAGTGTAAATAACCGGAGACCATTTTTACTGGAAACGAGGCATTCCATCTTAGTCCTCGTGGTGACAACGCATCTGCATTTTGATATTTAATCGAACACTAATGTAGATGTCTATGGACCACAGCATGTACTTAATCAAGTGGACTCTGTGCTGGATTGTCACACTTACACTATAAAATAAAATAATTAAAAATATGCTATAATCAGTTCAAAACGCATTTTCTACGAATGTAAACACTGTTTAGCTTCTTAACTGTTAAAGTTATAAACATAAAATATTTCTACATTTGTATAAAATTTAATTGTAACTTATATTTCAAATCCGGCATATATACTAGATGCTTATACCGCCATCTATTGGCAACCATAAGCTCTTTCTGGACTGTTCCATAATCGCCATTTACGAAACCCACGAGACGAAATATGGGTGGGGACGAAGTTCTCCCTACTGTAGGGAGCCCATATCCATTATCCAGCAGTGTACTGTAAAGAGCCAATAAAAATTAATGTTTAATTCAAAAGTAAGCAAACTAATAACCAACCTTTACGGATGAACTCACCCATCGCTGTAAGGCCCATACATGAACAGGGGCTATGAGGTCTGAACGGGTTCTTCGTGGACGTTTCTCGCGTTACTCGATGTATAGAACAAGACGCAGGGCGATTTCCACCACGCGCTAAACTGTACCACTTCGTCAGCGCTGACGGGTACAATGCTAGAAAAAAAATTGGAGCAAAAATCTACAATTCTACGAGTTAAGATTCTGTGTTGGTCAAGAAGTCAAATCTTCTAAATCTTAATCCTTTACACGGTAAGCTTATTTTATAATTTTTCTACATTGTAAGACAGGAGAGCTCAGAAAGAACAGGAAATAAGCGTCCACCTTAACATTTTATAGTAATCAAGCAATCAGAATTCGATCCACGCCAGCAGCGAAAAAAATGATAATAGCAGTTTTGAGTGCTGATTTACCAAATACTTTGAAACAAAGTAGTGTGTCTATGAAATAAAGAAATCTTTCGAGGACAAGTGAAGTGCGCCAACACGCTTTGCTCCAGAAGCCCTTTCAGAAATTACATGAGGCTTCTGCTCATCAGTGGGACTATTAAATAGGCTGTTACTTTATTGGGTTGGTACAACTCTCTCATCTATTTCTAACGCAATCAGCAGTGCACCCACCGCAGTGTTCCGGTCTGAAGGGTATAGAGAGCCAGTATAATTACAGGCTGTGAGGCATTCCATCTTAGTCCTCAGAAGTAACAATCGTTGCAGTTGTCTACTTGACTACTGTAAAGTAGTCACTTACCATCAGATGATTTTGTAGCTTTTTTTACATTCCATTATTATACCAGGCCTGTCTCACTCCGCGCTTTAGGCATGAAAATATACCTACGCTGCGCGGCCGCCTACGAGAGGCTAATTCCGTGAGGTTGTCACGCACGCGCTCGAGCTGACGCGCGCCTTACGTTAACAAAAAAGTATTTTTCTCTTATAAGTATTTAGGCACTTTTGATATTTATTTTTGAGTTTTTATTCAAGTATGGCCTCTCAAAAAGCCAAACAATAGGAATATCGACTTTTCATTCTTTACTGTTCCTAAGGATACCGAAAAGTAAGATATTATTATTTATAGGTAGATCTAGATAATTAGGTACCTAGTTACTGACGCCATAGTTACAGTTTTATTATTTGATCAGCGATCCGACCACAGCTTTGCAGTTTTCGGTTTTTTCGCGTATAATGCCAATGACCTTAAAAAAACAATCAGTGTAAGTAGACATCCCAGTACCAGTGACTGCCTACTAATGCAAGATCAGCATATACTGGATATTAATTTAACACTTGGTCGATAAAAGAAAGAGATTGAAAATAGCAGCACTTAGATTACCACTCTTTCATTAATAATGCCGTCAAGTATCACATGTTTTTAAATAGCAAAAAATGTGAAACAGACAAGTGACGGCTCCGTCGCGCAGTGGCTTTGCAATGAGTTGCAGCGCTAAGGGCCGCGGGTCCGAATCCCGCACGGAAGAAGTATTTTTATGACCTACAAATAATTGTTCTGGGTCTGGATGTTTGTCCTTGTGAAATCTATGTATGTAAACTGCCTCCACGATACAGGAGAAAATCCTAATGTGGAGGTAACGTTTTTTTAAAAAGAGAGGAAGAGAGACAAGTAATGAAATTAAAAATTTTATACAACCGACTTCAATATTAATACGCATTATTAAGGATAACTCCAAAACGATTGGTCAGATCTTGATCAAATTTATATGGGATATATAAATTATAAGCTTTCAGCTTTGAAATAAAAAAAGAATCATCAAAATCGGTTCACATAGGAAAAAAATTTTTGAGGTAACACACATGAAAAATACAGTCGAATTGAGTACCTCCTCCTTTTTTGAAGTCGGTTAAAAATGGTAAGTAGGTAAATTATCTGAGTTTCAAAGACGTTCACGTTGTTATAATCTTAATTTTTCTCGATGATGCATATTAACCTTCCTATAACCCTCGGTTTATTCTACTACCAAATAATATCAAAGGATTCAATTTGTTTTATCACAACACCTAACCCTACAGTAGGTGCGGCCTTAACAACGGCGCGTAACGTGCTAAGTGATACAGACTCTCGCACGCGGACGTAAGGTGCATTTTGATTTAATACGCGCGCCGCATTAATTTCTTTTTCGACGATATACGAGGGCTGATTCAAAAGTAATGATAATCGGTTACTTCAGGTCCGCATAAAAATCCAAAAAAAATATTTTTTGCTTGCTTATATACTCACTACGTCAGCCTAAAAAAATCATATAAATAGATCACGATTTCCGGGAGATACATTCATTTGAATACGAACTGTCAAAGAGAAAACATCAACATGGAGAAAAACGAAATTAGAGCTGTCATCAAGTACCTCTGTTTGAAAAAAATGTCTTCAAAAGACATACACATTGACTTAGTGGAAACATTGGGGGACTCTGCTCCTCCATATTCTACAGTTGCACGCTGGGCCAAGGAGTTTAAACTGGGCAGAACATCCACTGAAGATGAACATCGCGAAGGACGCCCATCCACGTCCCTCACTGAAGACAACGTGAAAAAAGTAGAAGATGTTGTGTTGGCAGATCGAAGAGTGACCATCAGGCATGTAGCTGAGGTCACAAGGACCTCATATGGTAGCATATAAAGAATCCTTGCGAACGAGTTGCATATGAAAAAGGTCTCTGCGCGTTGGATACCCAGAATGTTAACCGATGAGCAAAAGAAAAATCGAGTTGACATTTCGAGGGTCAATCTCGAAAAGTTCCAAGCAGATCAAGAAAATTTTTTGTTCCGTTTTGTGACTATGGACGAGACCTGGATCCACCATTTTGATCCTGAAACGAAACAACAATCGAAGACTTGAAGGAGCCTCCTCACCGACGAAGAAATTCAAAGTTTCAAGTTCGGCGGGAAAGGTTATGGCATCTGTTTTTTGGGACGCTCAAGGCATAATTATGGTGGAATATTTGGAAAAGGGAGCCACTATTACGGCCTCTTACTACGCAGACCAAATAAGAAGATTACGGGAGGCCATTAAGGAAAAAAGACGCGGCAAACTGCGAGCTGGAGTGCTGTTTCACCAAGACAACGCACCGGCTCACAAAGCCGCAGTTGCGATGGCTGCCATTCAAGAAACGGGATTCGAACTGCTCGAATACCCTCCCTATTCGCCAGATCTAGCTCCTTGTGATTTCTACCTCTTTCCGCGGCTCAAGGAACGCCTCCGAGGCAAGAAATTCGAAGATGATAGCGAAGTAATGGCCGCTGTTGAAGCGTTTTGGGAGGGTCAAGACAAAGAATTTTTTTCAAAGGGAGTCCTGGGTTTAGATAAATTTGGGTTTAGATTAAAAAGATGGACTAAATGTATTGATTTGTTAGGAGATTATGTAGAAAAATAAATTATTATTTTAACTTTAATTACCGTGTTTTATTTTCATTATCATTACTTTTGGATCACCCCTCGTAATCGGTAGGCTAATTTGACGAAGGTCGTGTTCGAGGCGTGCAAAGTATTATGAAACTTAGCGACGTTGTAACTAGGTTTAAACTCGCAAATTTGCTATCAGAGAGTGATCCTTCTGTTCTTGTACTATTATTTATTCTGTAATTATACTTTAAAAAAACAGATTAGATATTTAATGATTTCTTATATTTACGCGAACACTATACATTTAAATAAAAGTAGTTTTTACGGATTTTATCGCGTATATAAACTTATTTTACATTTCCGACGTTTCGAGCACTTTACAGCACCCATCGTCAATATGATATTCATGGAATATAAGCTTCCATGAATATTATTGCAATATGATATTCATGGAAAAGTTTGAGGAGAAAGCCCTGCTTACTTCTCCCGTAAATCCAAGATTCTACAAGGTACGTAGACGAAACTTTCACAATTCTACCTTTAGATAAAGTAACTGCATTTTAGGCCATATTAACTCCATAAATTTTAAAATTCAGTTCACAATGGAGTTAAGAGGCAAACAATTTTTTAGCTTTTCTAGACGTGTTAGTAATTCGAAATCCTGATAATTGTTTGCCTTGAGCCACACTGTGTATAGAAAAAAGACCCCATACAGATAGATATTTAAACGGTGATTCTCACCACCATCCTTCACAGTTAGCTACCGTGGGTAAATCTTTGTTTCAGAGAGCACGAGGGATCTGTGACAGTAAACACCTGGCCGCCGAGATCCAACACGTCAAGCAAGTTTTGCACGAAAACAAGCTTCGTGTCCCGCGCCTCCGTCACAGTGAACGAGTGACGCCGGCCCTGTGGCCGTCGAGTCGAGCGAGTGCCTGCTGTACTGCCATATGTCAGAGTTGTTACTGACAAGATTGGCTACATCTTGAAGCGTGCTTCCATTAAAACATACTTCAAGCCGTCAAGAAGATTAGTCAGTTTTTACCTTCAGTCAAGTGTAATGTCCCTCTGCAAGATGCAGGAGTGTACTAGCTTAATTGTGAATGTGGTAGGACAAACTAAAAGATCAATAAAAACCCGCGTTAAAGAACACATAGCTGATGTGAAGAATCGAAGCTCCGGGAAGTCTGCAGTCTGAAGTATAACTTCGCCTCCAGGTCCTTCAAAAGAGTTATTGCCAAGGCAAAGTCAGAGCACATAGGCAGAATTGGCGAGAAACTAGTTCGCCTTCCTTCGGGAACCCGTGCATTCTGGTCTCTCGCCAAGGCTGTCCAAGGAAATTTCTGTAAGCCATCACTACCATCTCTGCACAGGGAGGATGACTCACTGGCCCACGACGCAAAAGAGAAAGCCGACCTTTTAGGCTCCCTTTTTGCGTCCAACTCGACTCTTGATGACAGGGGGAACACACCGCCGACCATCCCGCAGTGTGAGTGCTCTATGCCTGATGTGCGATTCACACAGTGCTCAGTACGCAAAGCACTCCTCTCCCTGGACATCCACAAGTCGAGTGGGCCTGATGGAATCCCGCCAATTGTGCTGAGGACATGCGCTCCAGAGTTGGCACCGGTTCTAACGCGTCTTTTTCGGTACTCCTACTCCCTAGGCGTTGTCCCGAATTCATGGAAGACAGCTTTCGTGCACCCGATCCCTAAAAAAGGTAACCGCTCTGATCCGTCCAATTACAGGCCTATCGCCATCACCTCCTTGTTCTCGAAAATAATGGAGTCAATTATTAACTGCCAGCTCATGCGGTACCTTGAGGAGCACCAGCTGATTAGTGACTGCCAGTACGGTTTCCGTCGGGGTCGCTCAGCTGGTGATCTTCTTGTTTACCTAACACATAGATGGGCGCAGGCGATCGAGTCCAAGGGGGAGGCATTGGCCGTTAGTTTGGACATAGCGAAGGCTTTCGATCGGGTCTGGCACAAAGCGCTTCTTTCGAAGCTTCCTTCCTATGGGCTTCCCGAGAAATTGTGCAATTGGATCACCAGTTTTCTGGCTGATCGGAGCATCAAGGTCGTAGTAGACGGTGCATGCTCCAATTACAAGCCTATTAACGCTGGTGTTCCACAAGGCTGCGTGCTATCACCAACGTTGTTTCTTCTGCATATCAATGATATGTTGCAAACCGGTAACATTCATTGCTATGCGGATGACAGCACTGGTGATGCTCTATACACCGGCCGTGCCAATATTTCTCGGGAAAACGTCGCCGAGTACCGGAACAAACTTGTGTCTGAAGTCGAGACTTTGTTGAACAAAGTCTCGGATTGGGGGCGACTAAACCTAGTCCAGTTCAATCCCCAGAAGACACAAGTTTGCGCGTTTACCGCCAAAGGAACCCCTTTGTCGTATCACCTCAGTTTCAAGGCACTCCTTGTTGCCTCAGCCAGTATCGGAATCCTCGGCGCTGACATATCGAGTGATGTGCAGTTTCGTGGTCACTTGGAAGAGAAGGCAAAATTAGCCTCTAAAAGCTTGGCGTGCTCAGTAGAGCGGGCAGTATTTCATGCCGGCACACCGCCTGCAACTTTACAAGGCGCAGGTTCGGCCTCACATGGAATACTGTTCCCATCTCTGGGCAGGGGCTCCCCAGTGCCAGCTCCTTCCACTTGACCGCATTCAGCGCAGAGCGGATCGAATCGTCGACGACCGAGTTCTTTCCGATCGGCTTGACTCACTAGCACTGCGTAGAGATGTTGCATCTCTTTGCGTATTTTATCGCATGTACCACGGGGAGTGCTCTGAGGAATTGTTCGGACTAATTCCAGCCGCTCAATTTCACCATCGCACATCGCGATACCATCCATACCATCTGGATGATTGTGCGGTCCACCACTGCGCGATTTAGAAGATGTTTTCTTCCTCGCACAACTTCCTTGTGGAACCGATTACCACCAGCGATTTTTCCGGACCGATACGACTTAGGGACCTTCAAGAAAAGAGCCTATTCCTTTTTAAAAGGCCGGCAACGCATCTGCAATTCCCCTGGTGTTGCAGTTGTTCATGGGCGGCGGTAGTCACTTAACATCAGGTGAACCGCAGGCTCGTTTGCCCCCTCTCCTATAAAAAAAAAAGTCTGTGAACACGTACAGGATCGCCCCCGTCACTACATTAGATTTAATAGACCACAAATCCTCGCTAAAGAACACCGATTCCTTCTAAGGATGATTTGCGAGGCTATTGAAATCAGAAAACATCCTAATTTCAAAAGAGAAGATGGCTGGGTGGTGATCTGCTTGGGATCCTATAATTAATAAAATTAAATCTAGACTTCAAGATACTGTAAGTTCATACTGCGTAGGTAGGAACAAAAATGTATAAATTTCATTGGGACATCAAACACCTTAGTACCCCCCATGCCCATAAGTGCTGTCAAGTGCTCGAAACGTCGGGAATATAAAATAATTTAATATACGCGATAAAATAAAAATAAAAACTAGAGTTATTTAAGATTAGATATTTTATAGATAAAGAATAACAAATGACAAATATTTAAACTGTGCTTGTCTATCAGTGAGTATAATTGTGTCAGAGTACTATCTTATTTAAAGATCACTTGAAATATGATAATGTTATGTACTTATTTCTTACACCGATACACAGAAAATACTATAATCATCATCATTACATCCTATCAAAATTCTATTGCTGAACATAGAGCTCCCCCATAATTTGCTTCATAGGGGATATATTTGCTATAGTTGCAACGCTTGGCAGGCGGGCTAGCAGCCGCAGGTTATTACTTTTAATTGTTATTAGTGAGACGCTGCTACCCATCTCCTATTTCATTTCCTTACGACGCCATTCAAAAAATAAACTGAAATATAATTACCTCAAATCGTTGAAGAGATACCACCGCGGTTCGTTGTCAGTGGCGACTTGAATGTAAGCGACCAAGTTCTTTGGATTGTCCTCCACGCACACAACAGCCGCGGTCAAACAGTACTCCTCTTCTGACTGAGTGTTCACTTGCTTCTTTTTGTGTTTGTTAGCTTCAACCCGGTTCGATTCTACGCTTATTTCGCTCTAAAAATAAAAAACATTCTACCATCAGGCAATAACAGTCCAGCAGTGCATAAACCTGTCCAAAGGATTACGATCAGTTGTTAAATGTCAAATCGTAAATCAACATCATCATCATAGTTACAGCACATCACAAGTCAACTGCTGGACATAGGCTTCCACCAATGAATACCACAAAGCACGGTCATGAGCCACCTGCATACATCGACTTTCGGGCATCTCTTACCAGGTCGTCACTCCATCAAGATCGTACCTGCCAGACTTAAAATACCCAGTATTCACATTTTCATGAAAACTCATTTTGAGGGTAGCATAGTAGTTCATTTCAAAATAACATCCCTAATGTCATACGACAACGGGTTTTTAAAGATCTTCAGTTTTTCAGAAACTAATCTGTTGTCGAAGCTGTGGGCTTAGTCAAAATTATTTTCTACGATTGTTAACGGCATAGAAAACTAAAAAAAATGGATGACGTTAAGTCAAGTGACAGTCACGTTAAACTTAACGTTCAAGTTCTTATGATATCCTATGTTATGCCATTCCCAATCATTTTTGTAGTTTTCTATAAGTGTTAAAAAAGGCAACTTAGCTAAGCAAGCTGTTTTTATGTAACGTGGAATGATGAAATTTGAATTGAAGTTAAAGTATGTGTGCGTACGTGTGTGTGTGTGTGTGTGTGTGTGTGTGTGTGTGTGTGTGTGTGTGTGTGTGTGTGTGTGCGTGCGTGCGTGCGTGTGTGTGTGTGTGTGTGTGTGTGTGTAATTTTATGACATTACCTTATCGTTGATAACGACGTCTCCATCAGACTGCAACCGTATAAGTAACTGAAGCGGCAGTACGCAGTTTGATTCTTGTGATGGACTCTTCAATGATCCAGATTGTGACGATGCAGGTCTGTTAAATCATCAAGAGCTATGGCATATTAATGATCAACATCACGCTTAACGTAGTAGACCCACGCTCTAACTATTTAATGGTTGCAGCATGAATGAATTATCCCAATCCAGCCACCATGGCACGTTATTCACCCTTCTTCTTCTTCATCATAAGCCCGTAAAAGTCCTCTGAGGGACATGAGCCTCTCCTCCCATTATAAAGAAACATTATTGTTATTACCATTTATCTTTACCTATAAGGATATTAGGAAGACTTAATGCCATGTAACATTCAATTCCTGCAAGTGAACTCTCGGAGTTGCTAACAATATTGACATAACACAAATTTGATAAAGGAAAAAGTAAATAAGTAATAGGTATTTTTCGGAACATTTTGGTTTAAAATGTATATTATATCTGAGATTCGAGACATCTTTTGTAAAAACAAATAAAAATATATATATTTTTTCTTTTACCTGTCTGGATGTTTGAAACGGCATCCTGGTCTAGCGCAATGTAAACCGTATCGACACGGCTTGCCGCTGCCGCTTCTTTTTCCTGCCTCGGGCTGTAAGCGATTTAATTTTAATTTCCCTACTAAGCTTAATAGCAAAAGCAATTACGTCGTACAGCCCAAACAAGAAGTAACTAAAATTTTGTAACTTTTTTAATAAGCCTAACTAAAAATATTGACAACCCAAAAATTTACATTTTTATAGTTTATGACTGCCTCAAGTTTTATATGTTTTATTATGATTTGTATAAAAATTAGTACTACCAGGTCTTTTGGCGTGCCTTTTGACCAGTAAGATTTTTCGTGTGCCGTTACTCCTCCGCAGTTGATAGCTAATATTGGAGGTAATCTGCAAAAAGTGGTTTGATCTGAGTGAGTGACGTTGCATCAATAACAATAATTAGTGGACACGATTAACCAAGTGTCCCGATGATGAACACTTGTTTAATCAACTTGTTTAATAATTTAAACCTCTTGATTTTGTCTGCGTAATCTCTTCGAAAAACTATTTTCATTGACTGTCTGCTAGTTTAAGATGTAACGCATCAACATATTGTGAAGAGATTTGTTGACAAACATACATATAACTTCCCAGTAGCAAATTACTAAAATGTGGCTGCTTTTTATTCTCTTAGGTCCGTATTAATAAACGTTCCTCAACAACGAACTTAAATGTGTAATCATTTGATACCCTCATTAGATGTTGCTAATTCATATCTCAGTTACCAAGATCAGCTCCTCAAGACGCTGTACTTTAGATAGTGTTCTGTGACTTGAGTGCTTGATCTCGTAAACAATTACGTAACATTGACAGAAGTTTAGAATATTATCATATCATTACACGTTATAAAAATGTTTTCTGCCTAAGAAAGCCTTAAATTGTTTAAACTATTGTGTATGCATCTTTAAATACGACTTAATGAATGAAAACTTTTACTACTCAACTCAATATGTAGATACAAATAACCTAAAGCGGCTCAAGTGCTCGCACTTGGGAACAATCTTGAGGTTATGATCTTATTAAGAAACATACCTCAAGTTGCGGCTTAGGTTTACGTTATCAGCTGCGTGACGCCCTGTTTAATAAACGAAATTCAACTCTCAAGTACACAATAGGGTGCTAAAATCAGAGTGCAGTGCCAATCATGGAGTTTGAAAATATTTTGAGTGCAATTAATTATCATAATATAATATAAAAATAACGTTTTTTCATTAAGAGCGCTCGAACTTTGAAATTAAATAAAACAACCTGTGTAAGTGATATTACCACAATATTTTATTTTAAAGGACATTCAATGACATTATATGTGTGGAATATAATTTTAGCTATACAGCTGCCGCGACTCCGCTGTAGGTGGTGTATCCTGGTGGACCAATTTCGGTCGACATCTTCGCATAAATGGGACACAATTTCATGAAGAACGCGAGTTATGTTGGCCTTCTGGGCCGCAATTGTCTGTGGTTTGTCTGCATAGACCAGAGACTTTGCGTAGCCCCACAGAAAGTAGTCTAACGGTGCTAAGTCACACGATCTCGGTGGCCAGTTGATGTCGCCACCACGCGTGATGACGAAGCCCTCGAACTTATCATCCAATAAAATGTTTCCCGTGCAGTATGGCAAGTGGCGCCGTCCTGTTGGAACCACATGTTTGTAAGTTCCATACCATCTATCCTAGGCCACAAAAAATTGTTATCATAGTCCGATACCGGTCGCCATTTACACTCAGCGCGGCGCCTTGCACATCTTCGAAGAAATAAGGGCCGATGATACCACCGGACCAAATTCCACACCAAACAGTGACTTTTTCGAACTGTGTGGCACCTGGTGAATCTCCCGTGGATTTTCGTCGCTCCAAATCTGGCAATTTTGTTTGTTAACAAAGTCACTCAACCAGAAATGAGCCTCATTACTGAAGATGATTTTTTCCGAAAGCAGGGTCAGTCGCCAAATGCTCTAAAGCCTAATCAGCGAAAATACGGCGCTGTCTGTGGTCGTTGGGTATTAGCTCTTGAGTTAATTGAACTTTGTATGGATGAAAACCCAAGTCTCGACGCAAAATCCGCCAAGTTAATGTCGAAGAAAGACCCAGCTCTTGCATACGACGCGGAATCGACTGTCTGGGGTTTTCTCACACACTGTCCCAATCCGCAACAAAATTCTCTAACGATCTTGCATTTCTTTGACGTACAGGCACTGCTTCATCGATCACCGACCCGAATGTCTAAAATTTATTCATTAAACGACGGATTGTAGACTGCAGAACGGCCATGAATGCCATAAATTGGACGCAACGCACGGAACATTAGGCGAACAGAGTACTGATTTTGATAATAAATTTTAACAATTTCAACGCGTTGTTGAAGCCGTTCCACGGTGAAATGTTAAGACTAAATAAGTATTTTTGTCAGATTCGACAGCTATCGCTTGAACAACATGGCCGTTATACGCTGTCAAAGTCCGAGCGTCCCTATTTAAAAACCCTTTATAAATATAATAAAATATAATACATATAAATATCAAATATTGTATAATATTACAATATTTTACGGCCTTCGCGAAATCGTTTACTAAAAATTTGTACCTCGGAGGGTTGCCTCGAAATCGTTTAAGTTACCATCCTTTTGAGACGCGCCATTGGTCTCCTTATTTTCCACCACAGCCCTATATATATATTAATGGAAGCAAGAAAGCATTTTTCTCAATCTATGTGTAAATTAAATTGTAACGCGAGCTCAGTGGTGTTATAATAAGTAAACAAGCAGAGTTTAAAATCACTACGTTTTAAACAAGCAGATGTTGTTTAGTGTCATCTCTTTTTTTACGCTGTCGCTTTAATGCGTTATGTTATTTGTATCTACATATTGAGTTCAGTAGTAAACATTTTCATTCATTAAGTCGTATTAGGAAATAAATACACAATATTATTAACAATTTAAGGCTTTATTAAGCAGAAAGAAATTTTAAAACGTGAAATGTGATGATAATATTGTAAACTTCTGCCAATGTTACTTAATCGTTCACGAAATCAAGCACTCAAGTCACAGAACACTATCTCAAGTACAGCGCCTTGAGGAGCTGATCTTCGTAACTGAGATATGTACTGTTTTTATGTGTTTATGAATTAGCAACGATTTTAGAATGCTAATATCCTAATGAGGTCGTATCAAATGATTACACACTTGAGTTCGTTGTTGAGGAACGTTTATTAATACGGACCTTATACCACAGAATAAATAATAGTACAAGAACAGAAGGATCACTCTCTGATAGCAAACTTGCGAGTTTAAAATTAGTTACAACGTCGCTAATTTTCATAATACTTTGCACGCCTCGGAAGTGACCTTCGTGAAATTAGCCTACCTTTTATATCGTCGAAAAAAATTATGCGGCGCGCATATTAAATCAAATTGCACTTTACGTCCACGTGCGAGTGTCTGTATCACTTAGCCCGTTACGCGCCTTTGTTAAGACCGCTTCTACTATAGGTGTTGTGAGAAAACAAATTGAATCCTTTAATATTAGTTGACATATAGTAGAATACACCGAGGTGTTATGCAAAATATTAGTATTTCTTTTTTTTTATTTTGTTTAAAAAACGTTAACCTCACACTAGGATTTTCTCCTGTATCGTGGAGGCAGTTCACAAACATAAATTTCACAATGACATACATCTAGACCCGGAACAATTATTTGTAGGCCATACAAATACTTGTTCCGTGCGGGATTCGAACCCGCGGCCCCAGCGTTGCACCTCATTGCTAAGCCACTGCGCCACGGAGCCATCAATTTGCTGATAATAAAAACTTTATTGTTCAATGTGAGGAAGGTTAATATGCAACATCGAGGAAAATTAAAATTATAACAACGTAAACGTCTTTGAAACTCAGATGTTACCTACTTACCATTTTAATTTATATTATTTTAACCGACTTCAAAAAGGAGGAGGTTAAAAATAATATAAATTAAAATGGTTTTTAGGTGAATCGATTTTGATGATCCTATTTTTATTTGAAAGCTGGTGCTTATAATTTATACATCCCATATAAATTTGATCAAGATCTGATCAGTAGTTTTGGAGTTATCCTTAATAATAAGTATTAATATTGAAGTCGGTTGTATAAAATTTTTAGTTTCATTCCTTGTCGCTCTTCCTCTCTCTTTAAAAAACGTTACCTCCACACTAGGATTTTCTCCTGTATCGCATGGACAGTTTACATACATAGAACAGACCCAGAACAATTATTTGTAGGCCATACAAATACTTGTTCCGTCCGGGATTCGAACCCGCGGCCCTTAGCGCTGCAACTCATTATTAAGCCACTGCGCCACGGAGCCGTCTCTTGTCTGTTTCACATTTTTTACTATTTACAAACATGCGACACGCGACTTCATTATTAATGAAAGAGTGGCAATGAGAAGTGCTGCTACTTTCAATCTCTTTCTTTTATCGACCAAGTGTTAAACTAATATCCAGTATATGCTGATCTTGCATTAGTAGGCAGTCACTAGTACTGGGAGGTCTACTTACACTGAACGAATTTTTAAGGTCATTGGCATTATACGCGAAAAAATCGAAAACTGCGAAGCTGTGGTTGGGTCACTAATCAAATAAAAAATCTGTAACTATGGTGTCAGTAACTAAGTACCTAATTATCTAGATCCTATAAATAATAATATATTACCTTTCGGTATCCTTAGGATCAGTAAAGAATGAAAGCACCCGTATCCTATGCAGTACCTTTTGGCTTTTTGAGAGGCCATACTTGAAAACTCAAAAATAAATATCAAAAGTGCCTAATACTTATTAGAGAAAAATAATTTTTATGTTAACGTAAGGCGCGCGTCAGTTCGAGCGCGCTCGTGACTACCTCACGGAATTAACCCCGCATACGGGGCCGCGCAGCGTAGGTATATTTTCATGCCTAAAGCGCGGAGTGAGACAGGCCTGCTTATACTTTGACAGAGGGGTTACTCTCCAGCCTGAGTATGGCTACTCTGCTCCGGTCCATCGGTGGCGCGTGTTGCTCTATGGGGACCTAAGTATCTAGTCCGGATGCTTTCGTTGTTTGATTTTTTTGATTTGGTGTGCGTGTTGATACTCTCCTTCATGTTCGCGGTTGATTTTCCCTTAGCTATGATGATGGTTAGAAAGAAAAACTGTTAGAGACCACAATTTAATAATTTACATTAAGCTCTTTTAAAATAATTTCCTTTACTTAATGGCGCAGTAAGCAAACGATTTACAGTATAACAATAGAAAGGGTCTATGTAATTTATGTGTATATTATGAGACGATGACGCGGGGATGACCGTTTCGGCTTATGATAAATTAGGTATTCATGCGAGGAGTGTTTTTACCGCACGAGGCGGCCGCGCTGCGCGGTGGGCGTGAAGCGCGCGCAGGCGTCGCACCAGGCGGGCGTGCTGCGGCGCGCGGCCAGCGACGCGCGCACCAGCTCCACGAACCCGCCGCGCGCCTCGCCCGCGCCCCCGCGCCCCCGCGCCCCCGCCGCGCCCCGCGCCCGCCGCGCCCCGCGCCCCCGCGCCCCCGCCGCGCCCCGCGCCCGCCGCGCCCCGCGCCCGCCGCGCCCCGCGCCCCCGCCGCGCCCCGCGCCCGCCGCGCCCGGGTACTGCAGCGCGCACGCCAGCACCACCGACTCGCGCTCCTCCTGCGCCACCACCACCGCCCCTCACCGTTAGGCTCAATTTATATTGCCGCGGAACGGAACGGAAGCGAACTTTTGTAACCAAATTGTACAAAATACAAAAAGTACAAAATTCGCTTCCATACCGTTCCGCGACAATGTAAATTGAGCCTTACACGTACTCACCACCGGCATTTTTTTATTTTATAGAATAAGAGTAACAAACAAGCACACAGTCCACCTGAAGGTACGTGGATGGCCGGGGAAGGACCACGCTCTCACAGAATACCAGCGTAAAATAGCAGCTTAGCTAATGCTGCTGTGTTTTTTATGGAGAGTGTAGAGAACCGGAGACCCTTTTTACTGGAAGCGAAGAATTCCATCTTAGTACTCAGGGGTGACAACACATCTGCATTTTGATTCTTATTCGAGGATAAATGTAGATGTCTATGGGCCATACCATCCACTTACCTGATGAATTGTGTGCACGTTTGTCACCCTTATTTCATAAAAAAAGCAATTCAGAAAACTGATGATAACAAAATCGGGGGACACAGTTTGGTGTTGCAACTACATAATATCTATCATCTACATCCAAAATTTTATTACACCACTCGAAAGCGCGCGGCGGAGGAGGGAACGCCGCCATTATGAGATCGCTTCGTTGCGTACACGTATCCACGACACAACCACACCCCGATTTTATTTTTAACGGGTGACAAACGAGCACACAGTTCACCTAACCGTAAGTGGATGCTGCGGCCCATAGACATGCAAAATGCAGAAGCATTGTCACCCCTGAGGACTGAAATAGAATGCCTCGTTTTTGATAAAGGGTCTCCTTACTCCTTACTATCGTACGTATGAACCGGATTGTCGATTGTCTTTAAATACCGGTCTCAATCTCAGACTACAAGGACACGGTCATAAAAACTGAAGCTTGTATAATTCACACAAATCTTTATGAGCCCTCTGATCGTTGACCCGAGTACGAAACCACGCATGGTAAGTTAAGTTCACTTTCGAATGGCAACGCGCATATGCTTTGATTATTACCAACTTCGCACCCACACAATTTAAAAAGCTACGCATACGAAAATGCCAGCATTATGTAGTGGGTCACTTTTTTACTGGTGATGAGGAATTTCATCTAAGGCTTTAGGGGTGACAACGCATTCGTACTTTGATTCTTAATTGAGAATAGATGTAGTAGCTTGTTTTGCACCCTTTAATTGAAACTAATTTTAATAAAAGGTTTTTTTATTTCATAAAAAAAACCCTTTTATAATAATATCATATTTCAGATTACAAAATATTATCATTAAAAATCATAATTTCCATCCACACTGGTGATTGTGTCCGCAAACAATTCTTGCCAGAGTAACACAGTGTGACATTGGTATAATTGAATTCATCACCCCATTTTGACCCGTGGGTGTCATAAGAGACGACTATCGAAAATACCAATAAGATCTTTTGGCTTCCTATAGATTCGTTTTCATTCCTCATTTACGCTAAACGTAAAATATCCAGACCGGCGACGGGCAGCAGCGTTCAAGGTGCGCGACGTCTTATACTATGATCGTCAATCTGCCTACTAAACATGATGCAATTATTATTAATCCCTACAACGGGAGAGGCCATCGACATTTGCCTCTCCCGTTGTAGGTGTTTTTTCAACATTGAAATTTGGGCTAATGAAAAAGGAGAAGTTGTGACTACCTATAAGAAGACACTAAGAAGGTATGCATAGCACATAACCTTATACTAATAAGTTACACATATTTTATCTTAGTGTTGTGAGATGATACAATAATGTTGTTACCAATAATACCAATAATAATATTTTTAACAATAATAATGTTGGTTAAGAAAAAAAAATATATATAAGACATAAATTGTGGTTAATTTCGATCGTCATGAGGTAAAGTCAAAACCCACGTAATTTTTACGCAATTAGATTTAATTGACCAATTTGATACAGTATGCACTTTGACAAACAACTTTTATACTATATGCTTTAATACAAATCCAATACTATACCTGAGCTGTTTCGTAATAATAGATCCAGCTAGTATGACAACATTTCATCTTCTATGAGACATTTCATCTTACGAGGTGACAACGCGTCTACAGTATTTAATAAAATTGGCTGTTGTATAGTCAGCTAATAATTTGTCACTAGATTAAGGTGACCCTAAAATATTTATGGCTATGAAAACATATAAACAAAACTTGCCTCCTTATTGCATTTCAAACACCGATTTAGCTGATGACGGCCGATCGCAAACAGCTGAGATATTTCAGACTCCTCCCGTTCAGCATGTTTGCTTGTTAGCTCTTGATCACAATTTTGAACTTGTTCTGATGTACAGTTACCTTCAAAAGGCAAAGAATGTTAAATAATATCAAAATGTACCTATATACGAGTATGTATGTTTGTATGTACTTTATTTTACACCACAAAACACGAAAAATACGCATTACAGGAAGAACAATCTAGGAGATAGATATAATAAGTCGGTCTTATCATTAAAAAAAGAGATCTCAAGAAGAATGTAAAAAAAAACGAAACGTCGGGAATTAAAAAAGTTAAATTACACGCGATAAAATCGGTAAAATTAGTTTCATTTAATATTATGTAAAAAAGAACAAAAATTTAATAAGAGAGAAACAAACTGTGACGAACATTACGTTTAGCATGGTAGATCCTTGCTGCAGCTATATTATGCCAGCAGCACGGATGGGTCATTTTAAACATGGCAGAGTCCTCACAAAATACCAGCGTAAATTAGTAGTATAATGCTACTGAGGATAGTTTAGTTGGTGACGAGAACCAGAGACCATTTTGTTAGTATACATGGTGGAGCTACACTTCAGCTATTTTATGGTTGTAGCACGAATGGGTCGGCTAGACCGGGGTAGGACCACGCTCTCACAGAATACCAGCGTAAAATAGCAGCTTAATGCTGCTGTGTTTCGTATTGTGAGTGTAGATAACCGGAGGCCCTTTTTACTGGAAGCGAAGCATTCCATTTTAGTACAGAAGTGACAACGCATCTGCATTCTGATTCTTAAACGAGGATAAATGTAGGCGCTAGGCGTTTATCTATCAAGGGACTGTGTGTTCGCTTTTTACCCTTAGTTGTATAAAGAAAATTACAGTGAAACAAACCTTCCTCAATAAGCTTCCAGCCGTCCTCTCCCTGCCTTTCATCTTTACCATACTCAGTTGTTGGCCCCATGAATTCAATTTCAGTATATTGATATTCCTCCCTGTATTGGCCATTGATTCCCATTTGTACCTTGTTTGTGTTGACTCGAACAACCTTAGGCGGGCTAGAGTTTTGCGACAGCATCGACAGTTCCTTTTCTTTTTTCTCGTCTCCAGTATTTCATAGTGGATCTGATGCAGGATGAAACGGTTCCAACTCTGGAATATTTTGTAAGAATTTATGTCCATAGGAAAATGTGATTTTTATTTTTGTTTTGACGATAAACTCTTTTAAATTTACTTATGATGATATTTCTAAACAATTAAACTATGAACTGATAAAAAATTCCACATAGCTAGTTATGGGCTTCTGGGCCTCTGCCTGTTTTGTTCTTAACGTTGTCTAAATAAGTTCTTACTAAATAAGTGACTGTAGTTTTATATAACTGGTATAATTGAGAAATAAAGGGTACATGTACAAATTACGACGATAGTAATTGACTGCGCGCGTAGTCTCGCTGCCAAGGGCGTAATCTAACTCGCCTCTCGACTCGAAGCGAGCCGCGGTTAGCCACCAGCAAACCGGTTCCCCTACTCTCCTCACCTCAAAAGTCGTTCGGTAATCTGAACACTGACGTTATAGGGAGGATTTGTCATTATTCCCATGCTCCCATCTCCAGGCTGGACATTTTACGCCTGGCGTAAAAGAGATGGTTACAACATTTCAGATTTCACCTTTGCGTTGAAAGATGATTGAACGTTTCAATAAAATACTATGTTACTATCGTCAACACTTTTATGACCGCTATATACTAAAACATAAAACACTATCGCTTTGTATGGTAAGCGTAATAGTACGTAAGAGAATTCGTCTCATTTCATTTTGCGGAATTTCGCTTCGCGGAATTTTCGACAAAATAGGTAATGCTAGAAAGATCTTATGGCTTCTGATAGATGCCGGTATAACCTGATGGATACCGATCTATCAAAAAAAATATCGAAGTGTAGGGCGGCCCCTCACTAAATGGAGTGACACTAGGTTGTCAAGCTGTAAGTTGTTCCTGCAAGTTGTAAGAGATGCAGGAAAACGATGGATGCAGGTGGCTCAGGACCGTAATTTGTGGCATTCCTTGTGCGAGGCTTATATTAGCAGTGGACTTGTAAAAGCTGTAATGATGATGATGATGAGGCACCTACATCTATTCTCGATTAAGAATCAAAATGCAGATTTGTCACCAGTGAGGACTACGATCCCAGTAAAAAGCGTCTTCGATTCTCGTCACTTACGTGGTGGATGTAATACTTTGGAAATAAGTTCGAAAATAGTTAGGATGCTGTGTCAGAGACACGAGGACAGTCACAAACAACATACCCGAAAACCAATGATTTCATTTTACAAGTTTCGGCTGGGATCCGACACAGGACGCGCGAAGTAGTAGCAAGGTACTCTGACCAGTATGGTTTACACGATGGCAGTAACGTGGCAGTACAGTAACCGAGTCCAGCGCTCACTTGCTACTGAGCTCGTTTGGACACTAGATTCAAGCGAGTCCAGTGCTAAATCCAGGCTCGCAAGTCAATTCACCTGACTAACAAGAATTTTCTAGATTCGGGCAGTCACTGCCAGTTTATTGTTGAGTGTGGTCCACGCTAAGTTTTGAGGCGAACATGTGACTTAACTGAGATAAAAATTAAACTATAAATTCGTGTTCTATAAATAATTCTGTTGTATAGAAAACGTGAATGTTTATGGAACATTAGAGTTCTTATAAAAACAAACAAAGGTACATGTCAAAATCTTTAAAAAAATTGTTCAATAATATTTTCATTCAAACACTTAATTTTTGTACTGAACTCATTGTCACCCAAATCCACAATCACGGCTGCCAGTGCCAAAAATAACAATAACCTAATTTACTAAATCTATCCCCTCTACATTTACCCACTACCAAATTTACCGGTTACTAGATCCTATCGCTGCCACTATATAATCTTTTTTCACATAATGTTATAATTGTATCTCAAATAGGTCGGCTCGACCGGGGAAGGACCAAGATCTCATAGAATACCGGCGTAAAATAGAAGTTTGAAGCTGCTGTGTTTCGTACAGTGAGTGTAGAGAACCACTGACCCTTTTTACTGGAAACGAGGCATTATATCTTAGTCCTCAGGGGTGAAAACGCATCTGCATTTTGATTCTTAATTGAGGATAGATGTAGATGACTATCGGCGACAGCATCCACTTACTATCAGGTGGACTGTGAACTCGTTTGACACCTTTATTGTATAAAAAAAATTAGGCATTAATTCACGCGGTCGTACGTAGTTACCTGTATTAACGCTAGGAGATCAGGTCGCGTGTCTGCTCGGTCGGTAAGTATGAGCCCTAGCGCGGCCGCTTCGGGTACCGTACGAAATGCCCGTAGGAAGTTGTTCGCCTGGCACGCCGCACCGCCAGATGTATCCAGCATCCGGAAAAGGAAGCCTGACGGATAAAACAGAGTTATAACACGTCCCACTACTCGGCCCAGGTTTTTTGTAAATATGCCAATTATAACTTCCACTACAACCCCTTTTTAGAGTCCGCATGGATAGTTACAAACCTGTACACCCATATACAAACACATTATTTACATTATATCTATTGCCAGGCATACATTATATCCATTGCCAGGCATCATCGTATGTTATGTTCGGATTTAAATGGAGAGCCAGTATAATAAATGTATTACAAGCTGTGATTCAATCCTTTTTTATCCTTAAAGGTGACAACAACAAACGAACAACGAACCTCTATCCTTCTTTATTTAAACTTGGTTGCAGTTTTTCATGCGCGTTTTTCAACCGACTTCAAAAAGGAGGAGGTTTACAATTCGTCGGAGTCTTTGTTTCTTTTTATGTATGTTCACCGATTACTCGAAGACGCCTGAACCGATTTGGAAAATTCTTTTTTGGTTTCAAAGGGTATTATAGGTCAAGCGGTTTTAAAAAAAATCAACAATAAATTATATTTATAGTGAAATCGGTTGTACAAAATTTTTAATTTTACCACTTGTTTTTCTATTTTATAAAAAAAATCACACTCAGATCACACAGAAATCCATAGTAGAAAATAGACTGTGTTTATACTGATTACTTTTAGATCAACCAAAGAAAGACTCAGGCGTTGGCCATAGCAGAATCTAATCGCTCGATAATGGCTCGTTGCGGCGAAACTACTAATGCCAGGGTTGTGGTGATAATTGGTGTAATGATGATCTTCAAAGTGACACACACAATTATATCTCTTACTTGTAAAATTAGTCTTCTATTAGACATAGTCCATCTTCATTGTCACAATAACCAGTGGAGAGTGCGTCGGCACGTTTTCGTTTTTAAACATAAGTCCCAAAGAACAATGGCAGACTTTCATACATAAAATTTGTTGAGAAGGAATGGTAGCGTCTATATATCAAAAATATCTTAAAATGATAAGCGTCAGTCCCTGAATAACTTTGTCAAAGAATTTTGTCCTGAGAAGGCGTCAAAAAAAAGATATTTAGATTTGGACCTTTTTAGGTTATGTCTTATATCAATGTCTTATATTGGAAAAAGTCTTGCGTCCTGTGATTGTTTCATGTTAGCTTAATACATTCTCAACATAATGTACCTACCTACATAATTGAGAGTTTTTAGATTATTGTATCTCTGGCATGGCTCCAGGGCCTTTGTGTCATACAGTGACATTCTCAGAAGGGTTGGAACCCAAAGCCATTTAAAAAAAAAACAGTGACATTTTGTTTTAGCTAGTGTTGCCATAACATTAAATGGAATTGTTACATAGTACTATGATTGAGATAATGTATTATTGTAGGAAGTTCTTTGTAAGAGACTTATTTTCAATATAGTATATATATAGTATATTATAGTATAGTTATTACTAATAATAACTTAATATAAAAATATTTTGTGTTTGTGTGTTGTGTTGGTAGTCTTACAAAGTGTATACTAAAATAGTATGAATATAGTAAATGGCAACACTTGAATAGAGTAAAATGATTAGTCATTTGATATTCCCAAAAAATTTTTTCTGTGCCTTTAATTAATATACATTTTTATGTGAAAAATCATAGAAAAATTATAAAACTCATTTTATATATTAGGTCCTTACACATGAAATTAACGTTTTGTCGTACTGACCACTTTGATCTGAAATATCTCATCTTTGGTTAAGAATTCCAAATTCAAATTTATAAATTCATTTAGCTGGTACATTTGAGTTTTGAAATCAGTCATTCATTTGTTTTTTCCTCATTATTTTATTCTTTGGCGTCGCTTATTACCGTACAATGGAAAACATGAAATATCGGTATATTTACGAGTACGAGTTCTACAGAAACAACTCGAAGGATTAATGATGTGTACGGCGCTGGCGTCGCAAAAGAAAGCACGGTACGTTTTTGGTTTCAACGTTTTCGTTCTGGAAATTTCGACCTTCAGAACCAACCCCGTTGACGGCCGGGGACCAAAGTGGAAAATGAAGAATTAAAGGCTATTGTGGAAACGGATCCATCACAAAGCACTTCAGAGATAGCTGCAGGCTTCGGAGTAAGTGATAAAACTGTATTAATCCACTTGAAGCAAATCGGAAAGTAAAAAAACTTGAACGATGGGTACCTCATGAATTGAGTGAATCGAACTTGCAAACACGCGTCGACTGCTGTGTTACTTTGCTCAACCGACATAATAATGAAGGGATTTTAAATCGAATCATTACTTGTGATGAAAAGTGGATACTGTACGATAATCCGAAGCGCTCGTCGCAATGGCTGAATCCTGGAGACCCAGTCAAATCCTGCCCTAAACGAAAATTGACTCAGAAAAAGTTACTTGTGAGTGTTTGGTGGACTAGCGCCGGTGTCATTCACTACAGCTTTCTAAAATCTGGCCAAACGATTACGGCAGATATCTATTGTCAGCAACTGCAAACCATTAAGGAAGAACTAGCTGCTAAACAACCGAGATTGGTCAATTGCTCTAGGCCACTGCTGCTGCACGACAACGCAAGATCACACATTGCACAACAAACAACCACTAAGTTAGATGAGCTACAATTGGAATGTCTGCGACATCCACCGTACTCCCCGAATTACCATTTCTAACAGATTACCATTTTTTCCGGAATTTGGACAACTTCTTATCAGGAAAAAATTCAACTCCGATGCGGCAGTCCAAACCGCCTTCAAAGAGTTTATTGATTCTCGCCCCCATGGTTTTTTTAGTAAAGGGATCAATGAACTACCTATGAGATGGCAAAAGTGCATAGATAACAACGGTGTACACTTTGATTAATTAATTATATTTTACAAAAAAAAATTGACTTTATATTCCTCCCGTACAAAACACCAATTTCATATATAAGAACCTAATATAAATTATTTCTAGACGCAATAATTTTTGTCAACTATTTTTTGCCCTTGTTATTTACGGCGGGGAGAGAAGTTTCGCTAGGTTGGTAAAGCATACTCATAGGAGGAAGGGTGATCTTCCTCAAAGTAGGTGACACACACAATTTTATCTCTTACTTGGAAATCAGTTATACATAGCCCATCTTCATAGGCACAAAGCCGGAGTACAACTAGTAGAAAGCGCGTCAGCACGTTTTTGTTTAAAGCCCAAGTCCTCAATTAACGGCGGGAGGAGGGGTAAGTTTCATAAAGTGCAATTGTTTGACGCAAAAACAACAAACCGTGTGACGTGTGTTCACAATATAGAATGATTACGACTGGCGAAAATCTGTCGCATCAACCTGATATATAGCTTAGTTTTAGCGAGCGCAGTCGCCACCGCATGCATTCTCCACTTGTTATTACTCTGTGGTCACAAAGCACGATCCTGAAAACAACCTGCATCTTTCGACCAAATGCACTTCTCATCAGGTCGTCGTTCTAAGTAGAAGAGCTAACATTTCACAACCTTCCTTCTCTAACAATTGACGAATGTAATTAGATGGCGCTAAGGACCTAAATGGTAAGAACTTTACCCAACTGCTTACTTACTCTGACCGACAAAAAATTCCATTCGCGCAGTGCGTATCAAATAATTCGTAGCTAAACACTTACGGTGACAAAATTTAAGTGTTGTCAAATTTGCGTTAAAAGAGATTTTTCAGTATAATTGAGATAGAACATATTAATAATATGTAATCAGTCAACATGTTGCATAGAGCTATAGAGTACTGCAATGACCTCTTTCACTCCTCTCTCAGTTATGAGGCTATATGTGTACCCACCATTGGAGATTTTTAGGCCTTTATGCATTACTTTTAATTTCAAACAATTCATTAACTTACCCAATTCACAGCTGAGACAGAACTCTTTAGCGCAAGTGTGCGCTAAAAGCATTGCTTTAAGAGGCGATATGTAATACAGCACCTGCAATGTGAAATCATATTTAATGAAAATTTAATAATTAAGCCAAAATAACAAGTTATACAATGTTTTTTGTTGTATTACGGTCTTTTCAACTACCTACAAAAGAATAAAATACTGAAATTTTACCTGTAGCATAGGATTGCAATAAGAATTAGGTATGGTTGCTTCAAGTCCTGGTAGATTGGTTTTATTATAATTTTCTAATTCTTCATTTGGTCCATGCTTGTTGTAGCGAAGATCCATCTTAAACACAACATATGAACATAAATAAACAAATTAGTTAATATATCGATATCATAAAATCATAAGGTGAGAAATTGTGTGATAAGAGTGAAGCGTGGTTTGCAAGAAGATTTTGTGACTAGGATTAAGAAAGGAATACTTTGGTGGTTTGGACACGTAGAAAGAATAAATGAGCAAAAGAGTGACAAAGCAAATTAATGCTGCAGAGTGAGAGGCAGAGTCGGCAAGGGACGGCCTAAACGGAACTTTATCGACCAAATTGGTGATATATTGAAGATAGGACAAATTAAAGGTACCTTAATCAGTATCAGTATATGGATTCGAGTCAATATTATATGGATGTGAAAGAAAAGAGAGGTGATGTGTCAGGATTGTGTCAAATAGAAGTTCGTAGTCTCTGCCTTCCCCTCTGAGTAACAGGCGTGAGAGTTTATACATGTATGTATATAGATGACAAGATAAACATGGTTATGTTTCTAAAGAACAAGAACAAGTGTATCTTTGTGTATTGTATGGCCAGGTATTTATAAAATATATCGATATATTATCGTAAAGTGCTGTCCAGTGTCTGGGCTTTTAGGCTTTGAACGATTTTCT
The DNA here is from genome assembly GCA_029286625.1 of Parnassius orleans. Lineage (NCBI taxonomy): Eukaryota > Metazoa > Arthropoda > Insecta > Lepidoptera > Papilionidae > Parnassius > Parnassius orleans. The sequence continues at coordinate 3,231,679 of JAGSMP010000084.1, read as the reverse complement.
TTATAAAAAAAATTGAATTACCTTTTGATAATGTTTGGGAATAGGCTGTGTATTGAAATTTGTTTCGTTTTGTTTAGCTGTATTTAAATCTTCTAGATTATCTTGCAAATAAGGCATCTGAAAATAATAATAGACAAATATATAAAGAGAATTTATAGGAAACATATTGTTTTCTATCGTTTATAAGACCTGATTTCTTTTGGACGTCCTTGGATTGGGCGCATAACCAATAGGTCCTTGCATTTTCATTGATTTTAGTACTTCAGGGTCAACCGGTTTAGGCTTTCTGGAAAAAAGACGTAAATAAAAATATATTTGATACCTACAAAGTAATAGTGAGTAAAAACCACAAAATCACAAACAGTTTAATGTAACAATTTTTAATATACATGTAATCATCCTTCCAATCCAATTTTTTTGTTTCAAACTTTACTGGAAAAAAAATATTTCATTCATTACAGCTTATCAAAAACTTTATGACGTCGTAGAGCCATTCTGCAGCTATATTATGGTTGTAGCTCAAATGGGTCGACTCGACCGGGGAAGGACCACACTCTCACAGAATACCAGCGTAAAATAGCAGCTTAACGCTGTTGTGTTTCGTATGGTGAGTGTAGAGAACCGGAGATACTTTTTACTGGATTATTCTGTTTTTTTTTTTAAATTAATTTTATTATATATTATAGACATTCATAGACTGCCTCGTTGGTTTAGTAGTCGTAGATGCAACTTTTGAACATATCATTTGTCAAGAAAGCTCAGTAGCAGCACGGAGTCAGGAAGTTAACGGTGTTTCACCTCCCTGCCCAATCATGCGCAGCCGATGTACCTGTCCTCTCTCTGTTCGTGTTGGAGTGCCGTCTCATCGGTTTATGAGTGTGAGGGAGTAGTGAGTGCACTTGTGCTTGCGCACATACTCGTGGGCAGGACAGAATTTAAATAATCCTGTCCAACGCAAATTGCTAGTCTCCGAATTATTAAAGATATACATAATGGTGTTTGTTTTTAAATTTTATACATTTTTACATGGTAGACCCACGCTGCAGCTATATTTTGGTTGTAGCACGAATGGGTCGGCTCAACTGGGGTAGGACAGAGGCATTCCATCCTAGTCCTCAGGGGCGACAACTCATCTATATATTGATTCTTAATCGAGGATAAATATAGATATCTATGGGCTACAGTATCCACTTACCATCAGGTGGACTGCGTGCTCGTTTATCACCCTTATTCTATAAAAAAAACATGCGTGAGTGTCGTGGAACATTCGGTTGGAACGAAATTCCTTTCATAGTATATTATTATTGATAAACGTATTATATTATTGATTAACAAATACAAATAAATGAATTACTAGCGTCTATTAAAATTAAGCGTCATTTAAAATAAATTAATATTTCTTGCATGGCAAGATAAGAAAAAGTGCGAGGGAGATGGATATTATTTCATCTCGCTTCCTTATAGCCGCCAAGGCCGTCTACACTATGTCAGAAGGGGTTGTGACGGAAAAATCTTACACTTTTTCTCGCCTAGCCCACATCCGCCAAATTCGTACCGTCCGATAAGGAACTTCGTTCCAAAATCTACTGTTTAACCTAGGCCTCTCTGTAGATTGCCTTATAGGGGGGATATTTGCGATAGCTGTTACGCTTAGCAGGCGGGTTAGCAACAGTAGATTTTATTATTTTGAGTTGATATGAAGAAGTTGTTGCTGCCCATCTCCTGTTTCCACGTCTTCAGTCACCTCTTACACCACCCACAGGATAATATGGAGTAGGGGATTTTCTTATCTAATGACCACATGACATTTACACATCAAGAATAGAATATCTTTATTCAATATAGATCATAAATAATTCTAATTAAAGTCATTTTTACTTCGACCACTAGTTCGAAAAAAAATCCTCTGTCCTGGGAAGAACCAGCAAGAAACCCAGTGGGAAACCATTATAAAATGATTTGGTTTTCTTACTTTTTGAAAATTCGTTTTATTTTATTTGAAATAAATAAACAAAGCATCTTATTCGGGGCTAAGTTTCTATCACACCCCATCCTCGTCCAAAACATCAGTGCCGGTGCTGCGTTGCGGGAGGAATTTTTCATCTTGACAACAAAATATTTCGAAATATTGTTTATATACTGTAGGGTGATGTCATACAGTAGTAAATTTACAGAGAGATCTATTACTCGATATTAGAGAGATCGATACTACCTTTATTGTAGTAACCTTTATAGTTGTAATTACATCTACTTTACACCTATGTATGTTGTATTTATTGTATTCTGATTAATTTTTTGTGAAATAACAGATTTATAATAATTTTGTTAGAGAAACTTTTGTGATAAAGGACAATGAGTAATTTTGTTTGGATCTCGGCCCTAAAAAATCAACGATGTTGGAACATTAAGACCAATGGTGGTTGTTGTGGGGTTCATATATTGCATCGATTGATTTTTAAACAGCATGTTTAAATTCACTTTGAGAAAAAATATATTTCCGTTTTAAGATTGGTTGGGTTAGGGGTGTTTAGTTACATAATTGTAATGTAGATAGAATTACAACTTTTACTACAATAAAGGTACTAAAGCATTGGCGACCTTTCTGTAACTACACTACTTATACGGTATACGTATACCGTACAGCCTTGTACGGACTAAGCGTTCCAATGTACGCGTAATCTAGGTATGTTGAATGCGCGTACAGGTGGATATGCGTACAGGGCACCTTTATGCATTGCGTTATTATGAATGCGTAGTGACAAGTCGCAAGTCGGCCATCCAGTATCCGCCATGTCTTGAAACACAGCTGTCGTGTGCACCACCACTGCGGCACGTCTCATTGTGCAACCAAAAGCCGACTGGCGACGAATCGCCGCGAGCGACACGCTTGCTCAAATTGTATACGCGTTGCTGCAGGTATGGACTAGCGTTCCTGTGTACGCGTAACCGTACATTGGAACGCTTAGTCTGTACAAGGCTTACCAACGCAATGGCAATCTCGTAGCGGAAAAGTACGCGCAATCGGAAGCGGAAAAGTGCGGCTGGTGCGGACAGCGGTAAAGAGTTCAGCCCACATACCCAATGCCTTTGGTGCAGGGGTTTTAATGCAAAATATCACATCAAGAGCCCAATTATTTCCACAGCTGAACATAGAAATTCAAAAATACGCCAGATAGCATACAATGTTTGGAAGATTTACCCATAATCATTATGCTGGGTTATCTTGTGAACGCAGAGCCCGTAATGGGCTCTCACAAGGATGATATTGTGTTACCGATCAACAGTCTGTCGTCATCTTTATCATCATTGTCTGTCATGGATTTTACACGAGGTTGGCTGGAAATAATGGCACATTCCTTCAGTTCACCTTAATGAATAATATGAATTCCTCCAGACCGTGATTCGGTCACGGCGGCCAGTCTCCACGGAGACTAGCCATCAGCGCAGGACAGGATTATAGTACCCGTGTGTAAGTGCAAAAACAGGTGCACTCTCTATTCCCTCACTCTAATAGTCCGATGGGACAGTAATCTGACACGACCGGAGAGAGATCAGTCCAGAGTCCTTTCTGAGGCATGGGGGTGAAACACCACCAACTTCCTGACTCCGGGCTGCAACTGAGAATTTCTTGACAGAAAACCCAAAAACTGATTTTGGCCCGACTAGGGAGTCGAACCCAGGACCTCATAATCAGCAACCGCGTTTACGGCCACTATGCCAACGGGGCAGTCAATGAATAATATACAGACTTAATTAATGAATAATACAGACCTGTAACTTTTTAAAGAATTCCGGTGGCAATTCGTTGAACCATTTGTTGCCGGACGTTAATGACGGTAGTGGCACAGTAGAGAATTGAAATGCCGTGTCGTTGAATCTAACGAATGGCAGTCCCACCACTTGATCTGCAAACTCCGTTGCTCTATAAATTTATTTCAACATATAAAATTGGAATTAACAATTTCATTGATACCCACACCTAGGTTGAAGCTTACGTTGTGCTCAAGCTCGCGTCGAAGGCATTAAATTATCATCATCATCATCATCTACAACAACAGAACGTAAAGTCTACTGTTGGACATGGGGCTCTCCCGTATTAGGAACGATTAGTCTTAATCGTGTGACCGTAGTGGCGGTGAAAGAATATTCACTACCGCATATCGTCCCGTGGGTGTCGTAAGACGTGACAGAGGGAAACTAAAACAGAAGGTAGGCAGCAGCATCTTCCTGATAATAAATCATAATAGTAAAAGAACTATGGTACAATCCTCCCTATGAGGCAATGGGAGGAGGAGGCTATGGGATTGGCCTATGATCAGCAGTGGCTTTTATAGGCTATTATGGATGTCTCGATCGTCACGATTGGCAGGCGGATTAGCGATCGAAGTATGGCGTTGCTCCCCGTCACTGGTCTGGATATTGTAGGTCTGGCGTAAACGAAATTTATAACCATTTGTTTATTTTTATTATTTTTGTTTTATTTTATTTGTTCAGACAACATATGGTTACTAACACCAATGGACCCTCCATTGGTGTTAGTAACCATAAAAATTTAATGACTATGTTATTACTTAAACACTAATAGGGATTTAGTCCTCTGTATGAGCTTTCCAAACAGAGGACTATCCATCTCCCTTACTATCATGCGCAGGAGCTGTTGCTGCTTCCACGGACTCTGGTAATTTCCACTTACTCTGATAATCCACTGGATACTACTAGCAAGACAATCAAATCAAAGCCATCTGTCCGCGCCACAGTAAACAGTTTTCGTTTCACCTATAAATAATTGCTCCGGATCTGGATGTTTGTCCACGTACAATTTATTATTTCATTGTATTTTATTTATTAAGATATACGAACAAATTTAATGTACAAAGATGTTTGTAAAAGTATTATTAAAAAAAATGGTATTTATTTATTATTATACATACATATACAGTGCGAGTCTTTATAATGTGCACATATCGAAATGAGGGAATCTATACTTAATTTTATAGACGGAAAAAATATTTAAAAAATCTAAATAATTTTTTTTATATATTTCATGGAATTATTAAAAATTTTGTTCCCTACTGTGATCCCAGTGTAAACAAAACGGTGTAACTTTTAAACTAAATGATCTATCGCGATGAAACAAGTAATTAAGTAAGCAGTCTCATAAAATGAAAATTATGGAAAAAAAACTACCCTCAATTGAAAATAAACACGTTTTTTTAGCAAAAGTCTGGGTTTTTTCATAAATTTTAAATAATCGTAATATTTCTCAGTAAGACGCCCCTATTACGTACTTTTTTATTACTTTAAGTTATTCTTCATCGTATTAGCTACCCAATAGTAAAAATTGCATGTTTATAACTCAATCATACCATTTTCTATCAAGTGTTAAAAGATGGCACTCCGAACGCGCCATTAATAAATACGTCTAATTACTGTTTACACTGGGGTCACAAATTTTTTAAAAATTCCATAAAATATATTTAAAAAAATATATACATTTTTTTATTTTTTTCCGTCGATAAAATTAAACATAGATTCCCTCATTTTGATATGTGCACATTATAAAGACTCGCACTGTATATTATTTATTTATAATCTACATTCAACACCATATTATGCCAATTTTTTTTCTACTTATTTTTAATAAACTTTAGTTCCACAGTAGAATTTTTACCTATCGTAGGGGCAGTTTACATACATAAATTGCACAAGTACAAACATCCAGACGCGGAACAATTATTTGTAGGCCATACAAATACTTGTTCGTGCTGTTACGTTATCGAGAAGACTCTGCAAAGACGCAATAATATCTATAAAATCTAGTTTCATTCAATAAATAAACCTAACTTTACTCACCTTGAGAAGTTATTAAATACAGGTTCATGATTATGTTGAGGTGAAAACAAATGAAGGTGGCCAGCTTGGTCGCCGAAGGCAAGTGCTTGGCTTGTTGCCGAAACATCCATTACACTGCAGAGAGAGTTGTGTGTGTCAACCTGTAATTAATTATTGTTTTCGTTTTATAAAATTGCTATCAATTAAGTACTTTACCATATATGATGATATATTCCGTAGTGTGTGGTGGCATCGTAAGAGAATATTTATTACAACCTTTTCATCCCATGTGTGTCCCATGTGTGTAATAGGGCAATTATGGGAAAGGCGAGCAAGACCTCATGACCTCCGATAATTGGCGGTAATCACGTAAATGTGAAATGTAAAATACCCAAACAGCAAAGAGACATTACAGGTGCGAGACATCTGGTATGGTACTACAATTGCAAATTGCCATGCCAAGCGATTATAGCAATTCCTTGCTACTTTGTGGGTAGCCTATATCAAGCAGAGGACTGTTGCAGGCTGATAAAAAAGAATTTATTCGGAACTCAGCTAATTTAATACTTTGGGACATAATATAGTTTATATTGAGTTTTAATTTATGTTATTAGAATTTATATTCAAAACATAATAGTATTGTAATAATAGATTTCTTTTGTTTTACAATCCTGTCCATCCAGTACTAAGTTATAACTTTTTGTCCTTTTTTCTCTTTTTGTTTTCATGTGCGCAATTGAGAGTTATTTATCTATCTACATGCACAAATGCTGCCACATTATTTTTTGTGTACAGATTAAGGATAAGACATCTTTTATAACAGTGTTATGTTAAACAGTTTCTTAAAAGTTGGTCCTGTAAAATTTTACCCCGAGGGTTTACTTCCGAAATTGTTTTCGAATTCGATTCTGTTTTCGATTCAAAATTACTTTATTCGAAACTTTAAAAGCTTAATACCGAACCCATTCGAATCGAGTAACAAGATCGAGTTACGTATTATATTTTATTATCCAGCGATCACTATTGGTAAATTACAAATTTACTCCTCAAATAATTAATAGCTAATCAAGCAAGCGTTCTCGTCGCATGCGATTACGAGCGCTTATGGTTATGATAACTTCAATTTGAACCACCATTCGATTGTGCGATAGCTACGGTTTCGAGAGCTCGAAATTTAGATGAGTTTGAATATAATTCGATTAATTCAGAACATATATTATTCACTTATTTAGTGAAAATTCAGAACTCGATTATGTCGGAGTAGGCCAGCAGAACTGATTTTATTTAATTTGTTTCACTTTTTTTAAATAAACCATTAAATCTATTGTAACAGTATGTTCAAAACATTTACCTGAAACACAGACTGTTTATCCATATCGTCTGGTGTATTGACGTGCAGTAACGCGACGTGACCATCCCCCGATACAGCAACCGCTCTACCAGAGAACGCTGGCAAGAAGTGCAATAAAAGAGGTGGAGCGGCTGTATGGAGTGACCAAGCACCTTGCGCATTAGTCCTGCCGCGGAGACAACGCACGTCCCACACCACTACGTAGGGCTCTGCCACTGCTACCCCGCCGACGCTAAACAACAGAAACTTTTATCTTCTTTGAATTTTCCATGTTTAAAACCCACCTAGGAAGGACAGATGTTGTTAAAATTGCAAAGACAATCTTTCAAGATTTCAGTGAATTGTTACTCCCTAAACTGAAATGCATGCGGTCTGCTAAAGTTAAAGTTACAGCCTATATACGTCCCACTGCTGGACACAGGCCTCCTCTCATTTCTGATAGGGTTTTAGGGCAAGAAAAGTTCGCCGCGCTGCCCCAATGCGTGTTGGCGTACTTCAAATATCTTCGGAATTTTTATTTTTTATTTCTCAGACATGCAGGTTTCCTCACAATGTTTACCTTGATCTGTAAACAGTTTAAATTCTGTACACAGGATGGATCTCTCAAACAGTTTAAAGAATTTGCAATAAATGCAATGCTAAGCAGGCAAATTGATGTTTACCACTACCAATAGATGATTATCCAGGTCTAATCCAATAATATGGTTAATTCACAATCTTTTAAAAACCACAAAATCTTTTTATTTCCCTTTTAGTATTACAAATTTTTTTTTCAAATTAATTCATAGTGTAGTGAAAACTATGAATGAATTTGAAGAAATTTTTTCACAGTAGTTATTTTTTACAGAGGGGTGACAAAGGATCACACAGTCCACGTGATGGTAAGTAAACGCTGGCCCCTATACACCTTTATTTATACTGGATTAAAAATCAAAACGCAGATGCATGGTCCGCCCTGACAATAAGATGGAATGCCTTGTTACCAGTAAAAAGGATCTCCGGTTCTCGCTACTTACCATACATATAAATCACATCACTATGTTGCTGTTTTACACTGGTATCCAGTGCAAGGGTGGTCCTTCCCTGGTTATGCCGACCCATCCATGCTGCATTTATAATCTGCGGGGTCTAATAATCAACAAGATGAATCGTTTTTGGCGGGAACTTGATCGGCGGCGGTTTGCTGCTCCTGTATTATTGTTTAAATAATGGTTTGAAGTGGATTTTGATATGTAAAAGTGGTGCGATTTTATGTATTGTCTGCGCATGTGAACTATTAGTGGAAACGGTGATACAAGTACTTAGGCGCCTTGAGATACCATCGCCAACTGTCAGCTGTCTGCTGACTCAAGTTGCCGTCAAAATCTTCCAAGGGCTGCACAATGTGATGCATCAACATATTGTGAAGCAGTGTACTATGAAGAAAATTATAATAAACCGAATAAAAATACCTAAGACTTAGCTTAAAGGTCGATACCAGGCCATAAACTCCAAAAAAAAAAAACAAGATGAATCCACCATCTTTTAGATTCTACAAGTCGCGGCACATAAGTCTAGCGCTGAACGGAACGTGGAGGGGATGGCTGCGCATGGGTACTGTCGCGCACGAATTGAATTGTACGAATGCGACTGGAGAACCAATCAGCGTACATCTCTAAATTAGATTATCTTATGCCACAACCACACAATGACTGCTTTCCATTTAATGTTTTAATTTCTATATATCACCAAGCAAGTAGTCTTTTTTAAGTTATTGTTACAGTTTATTTTGGCATACTTACGACTGAGTGAAACCGCATGATATAAGTAAATCACCCTGCATGTCCAGATCCGATAAACAAGCTGTGTGGGCCCTGAATATGTGTTCAGCTGCATTTGGAGTTCGAATATCGCGAAGCGCTACTTTACCGTTAGCGCTCCCACAAGCCACTAGGGCTCCTCCTCCGCTACGAAGCACCACGCAACCATCTTCTTTAATAGGCTAATAAAAAAAATTATATCTATAACAATACATTAAGTAAAATAATTATTTAATTTGTGTATGTATATTATATATATTAAATTATGTGTATGACTGTGGTCATTTGAATAGTTTAGTCAGAGCCTGCTGTGATCTCGAAAAGTAAACAGAATGACATATCTTTTTTCTGAGTTTCGCATCTGTAGTACATATTTAAGATATAAAGAATGAACTAAAATTCCTTACAAAATTTTTGGTACTTAATGGTTTTTAGTGATTAGAAGGCAAAACCAAAATTTTATAAATAGAGTTCAAACTTACTATTACAGTTTCTGACATTTTGTTTATATCCAGCTCTAATAATTTATTTTGATGTCCTCCCATCATTAGCTTTGTTGCACTCACTTGAAATAGACATTGCATGTCCATCATGGTCTCAGATCTGTAATTATAGTATAATCATCTAGAATACAATTTGTAAAAAAAACCTGAAATGTTTTATTCTTAGTTTTAATTTTTGCACCATGTCAAAAAAAATTTTTTTTGTTTGTGGTATTTTCATTTATTTAAACTTTGTACAAAATATACAAGTACTTCATTAAAACAATGTTGTTGATATAATTGTAAATTAAATTTTAAAAGTATAGTTGAACATTTTGTACCTGTATGTGTGCTTGGGAATTCCTCTACGTATTTGATGGCGTAAAGTTTTCTTCGTCAACGCATAAATTCCCTGTTCAACTGTTAATATATCTCTGACTTCCTCAGACTCATGTATTTGAAAGGATGTGTATTTCTGCATTCCAGGGCCATAATATGATGTTACATGGCCCTTGAGGAAAAAGCAAGCTTTAGTATAATAATACTCACTGAATTATGCATGCATTACATTCAGACCAAATACAAGATTTATTTCTTTTCACTTACACCTTGATTCCCTATCCATATCAATTCTTCATATTTGTCAAAGACCACGGCTGATACTCCATACCTATCACCACCATCCACCAGGACACTACTCCTTACTTCATATTCTGCCTCTTGTGTGGGTATTAAGTACTGCTGTGTATATTCTGCACCGTAGTGATCTAGCAATCACCATTAGAAAAGTTATTGAATGAGTATACAAATTCCTTTTGTATTTGTAAATCAAACTTTTGTCAAAGATGAAATACAAATTATGACCATATGCTGCAGTTGAAATTGGATGAAAAAATTTACTTTGAATAAGAATAAAATAAGATAAAAAATATTCTTTTATTTGGGTAAGTTTCCAAGTAATGCTAGTTTTAACAATAATATTATCATTATCATCATCCACAACTACATCAACAATTTGTAAATAGTTCACTGCTGAATTGACCTTTTAAATGAAGCTATCTTAATCAGGCATTTCAGTCCTTATATTTACTTTGTTAATTATTTTTAAAATATAGCATTGACAAAATTTAAAAGGGTCGTAAGATCCAATTGTGTAATTTTAACGTTGCTATGTCGTATCAAAATGGCATTAAATTAAAAATAAATTATAATAACATTGTACTTGTTGCAACTACAAATCACAATAAAAATACTAACCATTCACAAGATGATCGGTAGGTATACAAAGATCTGAATAATGATATTCCATATTTCAAAGACTTTTTCGTAATTGATTTAGTATAGTTTTCTGTGATAATAATAATAATAATAAAATAAATAAGCCATGAAACATTTATTTTGTTTCTACAGCATTTATAATAAATAATAATCTTTTTGACATTTTTGTTGAACTAAGCTGTCAGACGTGTCAATGTATTTTTTTCATTAAGTGTTTTGGCTTGGATGCTTATTCTTTAAGCCATGCCTTCATTTCATTCGGGATCTTCCTTTTTATAGATTTTCAGTATCAAATGATAATAATCCTTTATAGTACAATGCTTCATAATATGTTGATGCGTCACACTGTATAGTGTTTGGGAAATTTTGACGGCAACTTTAGCCAGCCGACAGTTGGCGATAGTATCTCAAGGAGCCTAAGCACACAGACACCTTATCTTGAGATTCACATCACCATCGGAGCACTTGTTTCATCGTTTCCAATAATATTTCACATGTGCAGATATTTAATACACTAAATCGCACCACTTTTACATATCTAAATCCACTTCAAGCCATTATTTAAACAATAATACAGGGGCAGCAATCCGCCGCCGGTCAAGTTCCCGCCAAAACTCCTTTTCATTTATTAATTATGTAGCTAAAGACCTGGGTGTGCTATTTGACTCTAAATTAACATTTCGTGAGCACTATGCGTACATTAAAAACAAGGCATTGCAGTTACTATATTTATAGCCTTGTCCGTAGCATTCTTGAATATGCTTGTGTCATTTGGTCTCCCTCCTACACGGTCCATTCAGATAGTATAAAAATCGTCCAAATAAGAATTCTTAGAATACTTAGCTTCAAATGTGGTCTTGCTCGCAATGTAGTTAGTCATAGTGAAATACTCAACAAATTTAACGTGACCTCCTTATTTATTCGTCATAAAGAATATGACCTTATATAATTACATAAAATTCTCCATAATAAGATCAATCCCCATTACCTCTTAAGTAAATTCAACTCAACTACAAAGCGCAATCCCCGAATTCCTAGCAAGACATTTTACCTGCAGACTTATAAGAATAATACTTCCTTTTATAACCCGATAATAAGAATGTGTCGACTTTACAACGAGATATCCATGAAAAGCTCCGGCTTGGATGTTTTTGACCCAAGATCCAGGATATTCAAAAGAGCAGTAAAACAGCTTACACTTATGCACACTCATTCCTAAATCACATAGGTTTTAAATTTGTTATTTGTTAATTTTGATTTATTGTATTATGTAGTTATGTATGTCATAAATATTGCAAAGCGTAGAGTTGATCTCTCCTGTAGTTAATATAAAAATGATGTGTCAACATATATAGAATACCAATCTGCCACAAAACTGTTATATATATTTTTATTTAATGTATTTTGATTGTTATCTGTTTTGTTGTCCATATAATAAATAAAATAAAATTGACCATAGATAAAATGTCCTTCAGTCCTTCAGTCAGTATTTTATTCACAGATAGAATATAAAATATATAATGTAGTCAAATTCTCACCACTCCATGAGGGAGCGCTCCGGGAGGTAACGGCATTCATGAAATGAACACGTAGTACACCCACTGGACCTCTATATATGTATATATAGAGGTCAGTGACTACGCCAGTATATATTTTAAACCTTTCGCTGTCCCGTGCACTACATATAGGTCATTGCTATTGCCTTACTATGTGTCTGAAAACCGGACAGTGAAAGTGTTAAGTCTATGGGATTAACCCAGCGGTGAACAGTTGAAGACTCAGATTAAAGTGAAATAATGAACACAATAGCTTTTTTTAATAAAACTGAAGTGACAACCGAATTTACAGTCCTCCTGATGGTAAGTCTTTTTTTTATAGGAGAGGGCAAACGAGCATGCGGCTCGCCTGATGGTAAGTGACCCGCCCATGAACATCTGAAACACCTGGGGAATTGCAGATGCGTTGCCGGCCTTTTAAAAAGGAGTAGGCTCTTTTCTTTAAGGTCCCTAAGTCGTATCGGTCCGGAAAAATCGCTGGTGGTAATCGATTCCACAAGGAAGTTGTACGAGGAAGAAAAATTCTTCTAAATCGCACAGTGGTGGACCGCCAATCATCCAGATAGTGTGGATGGAATCGCGAGTTTTGTCGGGATGTGCGATGGTGAAATTGAGCGGCTGGAATTAGTCCGAACAATTCCTCAGAGCACTCCCCGTGGTAGATGCGATAAAATACGCAAAGAGATGCAACATCTCTTCGCAGCGCCAGTGAATCGAGCCGATCGGAAAGGACTCGGTCGTCGACGATTCGAGCCGCTCTGCGCTGGATGCGGTCAAGTGGAAGGAGCTGGCACTGGGGAGCCCCAACCCAGAGATGGGAACAGTATTCCATGTGAGGCCGAATCTGCGCCTTGTAAAGTTGCAGGCGGTGTGCCGGCATGAAATACTGTCCCGCTCTGCTGAGCACGCCAAGCTTTTTAGAGGCCAATTTGGCCTTCTCTTACAAGTGACCACGAAACTGCACGTCACTCGATATGTCGACGCCGAGGATTCCGATACTGGCTGAGGCAACAAGGGGAGTGCCTTGAAACTGAGGAGATACGACAATGGGGTTCTTTTAGCGGTAAACGCGCAAACTTGTGTCTTCTGAGGATTAAACTGGACTAGATTTAGTCACCCCGAATCCGAGACTTTGTTCAGCAAAGACTCGACTTCAGACACAAGTTTGTTCCGGTACTCGGCGACGTTTTCCCGAGAAATATTGGCACGGCCGGTGTATAGAGCATCACCAGTGCTGTCATCCGCATAGCAATAAATGTTACCGCTTTGCAACATATCATTGATGTGCAGAAGAAACATATCATTGTTGTGGAACACTAGCGTTAATAGGCTTGTAATCGGAGCATGCACCGTCTACTACGACCTCGATGCTCCGATCAGCCAGAAAACTGCAAAATGATGATCCAATTGCAAAAATTCTCGGGAAGCCCATAGGAAGGGCACTTCGAAAGAAGCGCCTTTTGCCAGACCCGATCGAAGGCCTTCGCTATGTCTAAACTAACGGCCAATGCCTCCCCCTTGGACTCGAGCGCCTGCGCCCATCTATGTGTTAGGTAAACAAGATCACCAGCTGAGCGGCCCCGATGGAAACCGTACTGGCGGTCACTAATCAGCTGGTGCTCCTCAAGGTACAGCGTGAGCTGGCAAAGAGGTGATGGCGATAGGCCTGTAGTTAGACGGGTCTGAGCGGTCGCCTTTTTTAGGGATCGGGTGGACAATAGCAGTCTTCCATGAATTCGGGACTACGCCTAGGGAGTAGGAGTACCGGAAAAGACGCGTTAAAACCGGTGCCAACTCCGGAGCACACGTCCTCAGCACAATTGGGGGGATTCCGTCAGGCCCACTCGACTTGTGGATGTCCAGGGAGAGGAGTGCTTTGCGAACCGAGCGCTGTGAACAGGACATCCGGCATGGAGCACTCACACTGCGGGATGGTCGGCGATGTGTTCCCCCCGTCATCGAGAGTCGAGTTGGACACAAAAAGGGAGCCTAAAAGTTCGGCTTTCTCCTTTGCGGCATGGGCCAGTGAGTTGGTAGTGAGTTGGTTCGCAGAGATGGTAGTGATGGCTACAAAAATTCCTTTGAACAGCCTTGGCGAGGGACCAGAATGCACGGGTTCCCGAAGGAAGGCGAACTAATCTCTCGCCAATTCTGCCAATACTTTGCTCATACTTTGCCTTGGCAATAACTCTTTTGAAGGACCTGGAGGCGAAGTTATATTTCTTTTTAAGCATGTTGGTGTTTACATCCCGAGCCACCGAAGCCTCAGCCTAGGCCTGATAGCACTCCTGCTTACTAAGTCAGTCTTACAGGAGCGACCAAACCAAGGCTGAGATCTGCCTCCGATGGGTACCACAGTTGTTGGAATAAATAGTTCCATTTCCTGTAGCACCACATCAGTGACAAAGTCAGCAACAGTGCTGGGATAATCCGGCAAAAAGCAAACCCGCCACCATGGGTAGGATGCAAAACTGCAGCCAACTTCAAACAAAAGGGTACATATACGTTGTCACCTCTGAGAACTAAAATGTAATGTCTCACAGCCTGAATGTATTATATCCTTCAGAAGGCTCTCTATACCCTTCAGAAGGAAATAAAACAGTGCAAGCACAAGAACTGCTATTTGGCGGCAGAAATAGGTATAGATCGTTTAATTCAGTGGTTATGTACCCCCAAAAAATTTCAGTAAGGTTGAATTTTAAGTTTTTTTTTATTAGTATATAATATTATATACTAATTTATATAGATGCAGACCATATCAGAAACATCAACAAAAAATTTATATGATAAATTGTTTATTCAAAAGCACAATATAAAGGCAAATAATAGTATTTGCATTATTTTTAATAATAAGCTGTAAAAAAGTTTATGACTTATACACTTAAACACCTAACTTAAAAAATATAAATAAATATCTTAGTATTAATATTTTAATTTCATTCACAATTATACATAAGTTAATTAATTAACTGTTGTGGGTAAGAAGTGTTGGTAATAACTTTTTGTAAACTCGGTCATAAGATCAGGCATTGCTTCTGGTAATGTAGTAATAAGACGTGCGGGGCTGCCAGAATACCGCGCAAAAGAAGGTACGACAGTTTCTGCTGGCAGTACCGAATTGTCTTCAATCATACAGCAATCTTTTAGCACACACCTGCGTCCCTGAAAAATTAATCCAATTTATACTAAATAAATTTTGATTTAAAATTATTGCACATGCTATTTGGAGTATCTATGGTAAAAGAAAATTATACTTTAAATAGAATTTATACTAATGTAACAAATAACATGCACAAGATTTCATCAATAAAGGTTATCATGATGAATGAGTCAGACGATGATGAATCAGTTGACTCAAGATATAAAGCAAAGATATTTTAATAAACAAACTCAAAGCATCACATCTATTTGAAGATAAAATACACACATCTAAGATTATAATTTTTATTATATATATTAAAATAGAAATCAAATTTGCCTCTTCATAAAATTGACACATTTCTTTAGTTTGTAATGAATTTCGAGAATGTTGTTTGTGCCACTTTTGATGGCTCCATGGTGCAGTGGCTTATCAATGATTTGCGGCGCTGAAGGCCGCAAGTTTGAATTCTACACTGAACAAGTTCTTGTATGGCCTACAAATAATTATTCCAGTTCAGGATGTTTGTTCTTGCGTAATTTGTATATGTTAACTGCTCTCACAATAAAGAAGAGAATCATAGTGTGGGGTAAGATTTAATAAAAAAAACTTGTTATAAATGTAAATTGCAATGTTTTTCCTTATATTACATAATACAAATTGCACTATTTATGGGAGTAATTTCCAGCCTTGGCCAATATTTGTGTAAAGACTCAATTATTGGAACGAAGTTCTTTATCAGACGGTACGGATTTGGCTGATGGGGGCTAGGCGACAAAAAGTGTAAGATTTTTCCGTCACAACCCCTTCTGACGTAGTGTAGACGGCTTTGGCAGCTATAAGGAAGCGAGATGGAAGAATATCCATCTCCCTCGCACTTTTTCTTATCTTGCCATGAAAGAAATATTTAATTTTAAATGACGCTTCATTTTAATAGATAATTACTAGTAATTCATTTATAGTTAATCAATAATATAATACGTTTATCAATAATAATATACTACGAAAGGAACTTCGTTCCAAACAAGTGTTCCACGACACTCATGCATGTTTTTTTATTATAGTTAGTTTTAGGACCTCATAATGTTGTGATATTGTAGGGTGTGTGGTGGCCAGCTTAAACTAATTGAACATCATGTGAGTGTCATAGGTTTATCTTCTAACATTTATTTAAAGATTAATTTCTTCTTGTATATATATACTAATCTATATGAGTAGTATATTGGTGTCCGTTTGAGAAACTTATTGATAATGTTAGTTGTTGTCTCTGGAAAACTGTAGGACTAAGGCATATTGTTAAAGAGTGCGCTGCTAGCGGGAACAAAAGCATCGCACCTAAAGGTACCTACTATTACTTATAGTATCTAACTTAACAAAATATGTAATAAAAAGTCTGTTTCCAGGGCCGGAGGCAAAACTGCCAAAGACACTAAGTACTATGTAGGCATCTAAAAAGGACATGTATCTTCATACATTTCTTTATTGATGTGGCAATTTAAATTGGCTAGGAGGACATTATTATTTTTAAAGACAAAATATGTTATACTTACAATAACAACATTTTTTCCAATATAGACATAGGAACCTACTACTGCAGCATTTACAACTGTGTTCTCTCCGACAAACACATGATCACCCATTTGAAGCGGGAAGAATGCTACACTGAAATAAAAGATAATTTCAAATAATATTAAAAGGCAACTTAATTTTTATAATTTATAGAACTTACTATTAAGCTTACTTATGTTACTTTGTAATATTAAAGAGAAGAAAATGCCTTCTAGGAGGATCAACATAATATAATTAATAAAATGATGTGCATTACCTGGTTTAAAAAGCACCCTATAGTTAAGTGTACCTTTGCAGCCTACTAAACTCGGCACCATTTTAATCTAAAAACTAAGAAATACACACTACTGACAATAATGACACATGTTTTACCTCAAAAGGAGGCATCATTAGGAGAGACTGAAATGGCTAAGCACTAAGTGCGATTAACTTAGTGGTAATCTTTTGCTGGCTGGTTTAAACTGTCTGAAACTGTTTTTGCCTGATGGATTTGTCACCAAAGCTACAATATACATAAATAGATTAAAGAGAGAGCTTAGAGTATGTTTAAAACATTAATAAGCTTACCCTTTGCTAAATTTTTTGAAAGGTGGTCTTATTACAGATCCTTTGCTGATAATGCAAAATCTGCCAGTTTTTACATTTGCCAGATCTCCTCTGATAATGGCATCACTTTGCACAATAACTTTACCATGAAGAACTATGTTCTGAGATCCACAGAGTACAGTTTGCCTGCTAACTTTATTACCAGAAGCCTAAAAAGATAAGCATGTGTTGAAAAAAAATTGCTTAGATTTTTTTAAAGTGTAATATTATGACAAACTAACAGTTTCAACGTATTCCGCTTTGTTGTAATAAGTGTCTTGTAGTTCCATTATGATTCTTAAACGCACAAACAATGACAATAAAAATTAGTTGTTGGTTAGGGTTTACTCATTTATAATAAATAACTCAATACGATGATCAAAAACCGTAAGCTCAATCACAGATCACTATTACTTCTAATCAATAATAAAACAAGATAAATTCCAATAAAAACAAACACTATAAGCTTTGACTCAATGCAGTCCAGCTTGGATAACACATTAACTAGTGGATTTTATTCTACAGTTCTACTGAATTAATATGAGCTCTCCTTATAGAAAGTAATTTAATCCTTGATTTGTGAGATTATGAGTAATTTTAATTTGTCCAAGCAGCAAGCACGCAAGCAGTCTAACTTTGGAGAATGGACATATAACATGACATGATGACATATGTTTATTGACCTTCGAGCATAGAAAATATTGACAGTCAGTGACAGTGACAAGCTTACGTGACAGTGACAGTGACAAGCTGGCATAACATTGATATGGAAATGACACTGGCAGAATTCAATCAATAGAAACCTTAATATCAACCATGTATTCATTTATATTATAATAACCCTTTTTATACAGTTTCAGCTTAACAGAACATTTAAACTTGGTAATAGAGAGAACCTGTACACTTTCCGGGACCTTGTTGTAATAGCGTATACATTGCCCCAAGAATGAATTACTGACTCTGTGGAGTCGAGAAACTGGTATCATTAGCTTGTGTTTGTACCTAGTGTTTACAGAGAGTATATCACTTTTTTTTACTAGAACTACCTTTTTTTTTTTGAACATACATTAAATTTTCGTAAATATACTGAGAGGCCAAAGTAAATATATTTATTTCTTTAAATTTATCTCTAAGAGACTCTCTCGGTTTTAGGTTGTAAATAGCTCTAATTGCCCTCTTCTGTGAAACAAAAATATTTCACAGAAGAGGGCAATTAGAGCTATTTAATTGAATATAATATTAAAAATAATTAAATTGAATCAGCCGCATTTCCCCATAGCAAAATCCCATAAAACATTATGCTATGGAAGTAACTGAAATAAACTAATCTAGCTGTCTCGACACTAGTGAGACCTCTAATATTTTTTACAGTATAGGCTGCAGAACTTAGTCTGCTTGCTAGTTTGGATATATGTGGGCCCCACTGAAATTATCATACATTACCACTGTCGAATACCTACCGACAAGCTGCCTCTTATGTCTGTCGACGGCATTCTTGATAGGCTCTTTGCTGACGTTTCCGACGCAGGGATGCCGTGCCGGGACTTAGTGTCGTACTCTCACACACCATGTGGTGTCGGTGTAAAAATATCCACTACCCCATTTCATCCCGTGGGTGTTCTTAGAGACAACAGAGTTAAATAAACAGGATATTACCAGCATCTTCCTGGTAACAACTCAACATAATAAAAAACTGCAGTTGCCAATCCACCTGTCAAGTATGGCAACTACGGCCAAAAATCTCATTATGAGGCAATCTATGGTGGCACTTTGATAGGCTTTAATCATAAAAACGGCTGAGCACTGGCCTCATCTGAATTCTAAGAGAGTTTTATGGCAAGGAAATGTCTGCCGCGCTGCTCCAATACATCTTGTATGTTGGCGAACTTTACATGTCTTCGATTTTTTATAATTACTCAGACTTGCAGGTTTCATCACGTTGTTTCCATTCCTGTTCACGTTGTTTCCATCACAGTCGAGCACGTTATGTTATAGTACTTAAATTTGCAATATACAATTTCATGCGCGCCGGCGGGGATCAAAGTTCGGCTGAACTGTGAAATTTTCAACGAGCGCTTAGCTCCTGAAATACTACGGCTCTTGAAGTACGACAACACAGTGCTAACTTAAAGTTTTCCTTACCTACAAATAATTATTCCAGTTCAGGATTTTTTATTTTTATTTGATAATAATTTTACAATATTTATTGATATTTCACGGTATAAACATAAGCTATACAGCTTTACCGTATACCTATGCCATCAACAAACATATCATAATAATTATTATGCCTAATAATTATGTCATACATCATAATATTGTGATGCACGCGCTGAACCGCGCTCCCCGTACAGTCAAGAAACCGGTTTGCTCTCGGGTCTTAGTGGCGTCCTATGCCTACCTAGCTTGATGTGTTGAGTTCGCATATACAGACTGTTCATATAGTTTGATACTAATTAATGATATTAAAGATAAACTTATTTTATATTATTAATAATTGTATATGTGAATATTAGTTTGTAGAATATTAATGTGTAACTTATAATACAAATTTTTTATTTTTATTTTACAATAATGTTTGTCCTTGTGCAATTTATATATATTCACTGCTCTCATCGCCACTCTTACTATCATAGATATAGTATAGTACAGATTGGCAATGAAGTGATTAGGGCGAGACCAAAATCAAAATACACAAGTGTGCGTGTCATGTGCATGTATGGGTGACAAATAGTGCTACACCATGCATTGCCTGCCTCAACTATAATTATCGATACCGATTGCAGTATATTCGTGTCATCTGATTTGATGCACAGATGATGTAATTGAATATTTTTCCCCAACTACGGATAAGCCAAAAGGATGGTTACAATTATAGAACGCTATGTGTGTATGTATGTTCATCTGTTCCCTCAGATCTTCTAAACTACTCATCGTATACTGACAATTTTTTTTTCTTTTTAATGAGAAACGTTACCCCCACACTAGGATTTTCTCCTGTATCGTGGAGACAGTTTACAAACACAAATTGCACAAGGACAAACATCCAGACCCGGAACAATTATTTGTAGGCCATACAAATACTTGTTCCGTGCGGGATTCGAACCCGCGGCCCCCAGCGCAGCAATTAGATTAGATATCTTTAAAAGCATTGTGCCCTTTCGCGGGTTTTAAGCTGCATTAAGTCACATAAAAAGTAACATGGCGGCTTATTGTGGACATAATGAAACATTGAAATACATACTATTGTTTGTATTTTTTTAATATTAAAAAAAACTATATATAAGAAAAACAAACTAAAAACTTAAATTATCATACAGTACTGCTTCTTGTGGTATTATGCCAAGAACGCTGAATGCGTTTCCTCGCTGACTGGCTATACTAATTAAATAAATATTGAAATATCGTGTCTGCGATCCAATAAAAGGTGTAATTCAGAATATTCTCGACATTCGACGAAAATACATGTTATAAAAAATGTTAAATTTATTAGGATTTATTAGTTAAAATATTTTTATAAAACTGAAGTATTCAACGCACTTACAGTCAACCTGACGATGGTAAGTGGCTACTGCAGCCCATGGAAACTTACAGCTAACTTCAAACTAAGAAGGTCGTTGTTACCTATACGGACTGAGATGGAATGCCTTAGAGCCTACCGGTACTAGGTAAGAGGGTAATACCTACCCAAACGACCTCCCAGACAGAAATGGGGTCCTACCACTTAGTTCATACATAAACTTTATTTTTTTTAAATATATATAATGATTAACTGAAAGAAACGCTGTTCTAAAAATGATATGCGTGTTATGATGTGTACATAAATTAAAAGTTAGTAAGTAAAACAAAACTGCGGTAGGAAATGTATACTAAAAAGATATTAAACAAGACTACGATGTCAAATTTTAGAATATTGCGAAACATATTCTGATACCTATTGCTATTCAGGTACATATCTATAATAAATAAATAATAATATTCTTATAATAAAATAAGCTTCAATAATATGTAATTTTATCAATAAGTGTTTATGGTTGGATGTGTTATAGTTTTTCCCTTAATGCACCTCAATGTTACTGTTACAGCCTATTAAAGTCCACTGCTCAACATAGGCTTCCCCCATAGATTGCCCATAGTTGCTACGCTTGGCAAGCGGGTTGGCAACCGCAGTTTTGTATTTTTAAGCTATACTTCTTTTGGGGCGTTTGGGAAAAATGATGAGAGTGATTTTTTTACGATGCGCGCGCACACAAACGGCTAAAAACGACAACATGAAGTTGTTACGATGCGCGCGCACACTGACACCTCAAAGCGACAACTTCAGTGGGTAACTGTCTCTCAAGTTTTCGTGGGAACTGATAACTATATTTAAGGTAGTTATTATTAGTTATTTTTGTTTTGTTACGCTAAAGAAGTATAACTTCCTACGTGCGTACATAAGTACATACACACGTTTCTTTTGTCGTTATAAGGAAGCCGCTGCTGCCCATCTCCTGATTTGTTTCCCTCTGTCGCCTCTTACGACACCCACGGGATGATATGGGGTAGTGGATATATTCTTACATCGCCATTACACAGTGGGCACCTCTATGAGAAAATATTTTTCTTCAAAGTGCTTGCATATAGTCGACTATTTTCTTTTGGGAACCAATTCTTCTCTATTTATAATTTTCAACCATTTTTGTCGAATATCAATGTTTTGTGAAAATTTGTCACAGCATCCACTTACACTATTCCGATGATATCCCGGACGTCAGTCTGAGCGAGATTAGAATGGCTCTCCAGCACCTTAAAAACGACAAGGCCCCAGGCGAGGATGGAATTACAGCGGAGCTTCTGAAAGCGGGTGGAAAACCGGTACTTGAAGTCCTTCAGAAGCTCTTTAATTCCGTCCTCCATGGTGGCATTACACCGGAGGCGTGGAGCAGAAGTGCGGTGGTCTTGTTCTTCAAGAAAGGCGACAACGCTCTCTTGAAGAACTACAGACCGATTTCCCTTCTGAGCCGCGTCTACGTGATGTTTTCGAGAGTCATTACGAATCGTCTCGCATGCAGACTCGACGACTTCCAGCCTCCCGAACAAGCCGGTTTTCGAAAAGGCTTTAGCACCATAGACCACATACATACCCTTCGGTAAATTGTACAGAAGACCGACGAGTACAATCTGCCACTTTGCCTTGCGTATGTGGACTATGAGAAAGCCTTGATTCCGTCGAAATTTGCGGTGCTGCAGTCCCTTCAGCGGTGCCAAGTGGACTGTCGGTATATCGAGGTGCTGAAGTGTTTGTACAGTAGGGCTACGATGACTATCCGAGTACAGAACCAGAGTACGAAACCTATCCAACTGCAGAGAGTGTAAGACAGGGTGACGTAATATCCCGAAACTCTTCACCGCTGCATTGGAAGACGTTTTCAAGCTACTGGACTGGAAAGAATACGGTATTAACATCAATGGCGAGTACATCACTCACCTTCGATTTGCCGACGATATAGTCCTTAAGGCAGAATCGCTGGAGGACCTAAGCACTATGCTCAATGACCTCAATAGTGTCTCCCAACGGATAGGTCTCAAGATGAACATGGACAAAACAAAAATCATGTTTAATGTCCATGTCACACCTATGCCGGTAGTTGTTGAGAGCACTAAGCTCGAAGTTGTTGACGAATATGTTTACCTGGGACAAATAGTCCGACTAGGTAAGTCCAACTTCGACCGAGAGGTCAATCGACGGATTCAACTCGGCTGGGCAGCGTTCGGGAGATTACTACCCATCTTCTCGTCAGGCATACCTCAAACCCTCAAAACTAAATTGTTTAACCAGTGCGTGTTGCCAGGGATGACATACGGAACTGAGACGTGGTCCTTCACTGCTGGCCGTATGAGGAAGCTCAAGGTCGCTCAGCGAGCTATGGAGAGGGCTATGCTCGGGGTTTCTCTGCGTGATAAACTTAGAAATGAGGATATCCGCAGTAGAACCAGAGTAACCGACATAGCCCAAAGGATTAGTAAGCTGAAGTGGCAATGGGCCGGCCATATAGCTCGAAGAACCGACAACCGATGGGGAAGAAAGGTTCTCGAGTGGCAGCCTCGTACCGCCAGGCGAAGTGTAGGGCGTCCCCCCACTAGATGGAGTGACGACCTGGTAAGACATGCAGGAAGTCAATGGATGCAGGTGGCTCGGGACCGTGCTTTGTGGCATTCCGTGGGGGAGGCCTATGTTCAGCAGTGGACTTGTGAAGGGCTGTAATGATGAATGATGATCCACTTACCATCAGGTGAACTGTGTGCTCGTTTGTCAAACCAATTCTACTAAAAATAATTTTTCATACGTTTAGAAGAATATTTAACTACAGTAACCTAAAAATTAAAAAAAATATTACTAAGTTGAATAAGGCTGCATGCAAGTAAATACCTTTGCTTGTTAAGTTAACATTTCGATAAGATATTATCGATAATGTCAATCTCTACAAAAATGAGGTTAAAATTAGCAGAATTTCACGTATTTGTAATTATTATAAAATGTGATAATATTTCCTATCCATTGAAGTACAAATAATTTTTACCTGCTCTAAAAGACAGCATTTAAACAGCTAAACATTTCAATCGTACCTACGAGTAAAATGTATAATAATGTGGTGTTTCTTTCTGAGGTGAGTTATATTTAGGTACTACGCACCTAGTCATAATTAACGACGTCTATTAAACATTAATTTTCACTTTAAAACCTGCGATTTTGCAAATACAAGCGGGATTTGTTTTGTTCACGAAGGACACCAGGCTGATACAGGCTGATAGCGTGTACGTGAATGGTCTAGTCTATCTTTCTCGCTCTAACATACGCGTAAATTATGCTCTTGCTCTTTTGCATTGCCAATCTATTCTAACGTTAGTTAGTTACTAAATCTATGCTTACTATAGTCTTTGCGTTATAGCATGGTGCGGGTGACAGCTCACGCCTATGAAGTTTCGTATTTTTTTAGATAAACTGTCATACAGATATTGTTGGACTTCATGGATGGGTACCGCCAACATTTTGTATAATATAAATGCTTAAAGAATGAGTTTTTACGAGAATAACTTGTAGTAATTACATTTTATTAGTTATATAATGTCATATATTCCTATGTGATATTGGTAAAAAATATTTACACTTAGTAAAACCATTAATTATTGTAAAACTAAATGCATTATTTTAGTTAATTTTGTTAGTGATGTACCTACACCAATTAACCTTTTCCGATAATATTTTAGCTGTTTTTTTTTTATTATAACAATTATTTTTTAGATTTCCAAAATGCCCAGAAACAAGATGTGAGTGGATTAATGCTATCACATGTGATTACTGGGAGCCCAATAAGTATTCAAGGGCCAAAAAATAGGAAGAAGAAGAAATATCCAAGGCTTTGTTCAAAACATTTCGATAAGCTCTGTTTTATTGCCAGCTTGTTGGTTAAAAAAGTGAAGTATGTCGTAGACGTAGTCTCACAAATTTTCAAGAATATCTAGTATACAATCAACCAGTGTATAATGATCGTGTGGGGTATTGTATCTTTCAAAAATATTTATGGTTGTGCAACAAATTTTTTTCGATGCAGGGATCCGTTTGCGAAATATTAAGCTTTAAAGTGGAATTTTTATTAGAGTCATGTGTCCCCCCTACCAACTAAACCGCTGTGTTTGGAAATATGAAAAGTAGTAGTATACAATGAACAAGTTAACGAGTAATAGTCGCCAAATTATAAAATGCACTTGGATTAGTAAAAATTTCGTTACAATTCTATAGAAAATGACCTAAAACTAGTTGCATTATAACTTTGTAATGTTTTTGTAAATTGTAAAAAATAAACATTTTTTGAATGAAAATGACTTATGCATTACTACTGTCACTCTAAATTTTTTCTTTCCGGGGTAGGCAGAGAGGATCGATCGCCAAGAGAATGATCTTGACATACCACTTTCGTTTATGTTTTAGTTAGTACGTCTTTAGGTTCATTCGTGGTACTCTTAGTTCACGCTGGCGACTCTCAAGATCATTTAGGGCAATGATGGTTGAGGGGATAATTCGTTACGATCATCTATATCTTAGGGTTGCAATGCTTGGAACTAATAGATGGATAGGGAACTACCACCATTTTTGTATGGACTTGGCATGTGAATGACTTGATGTAGATTGTATTATTTTCAAAATAGAATAGTTTTTTTATCTTTTTTAATACCAATCCCTATTAAGTTTGCTTGGAAAATAAGTATTTCAGTTACCATCGTCCTATTTGGGCCCATTTTTAGTCGTTATAGCTGTCAAACCGCGAACTCACTTAATATACTCATAGTGTCAAGTGACGTTTGTAGTTGTTAGTAGTGACGGGCAACTACGGAACCCTACCTCTACATTGTGCGTGGCCTGACACGCACTTGGCCGGTAAACGTTTTGTTTAGTTTGGTTTTAGTTAATAGCTTTTTATAGCACTGTATATATCTCATATCTTTCTGTGGGTGCCATAAGAGGCGGCAAAGGGAAACTGAAACGGGGGATGGGCAGCAGCATCTACCTGATAAACATTCAAAATTATAAAAAACTGCGGTTGCCAACCCGCCCGCCAAGCGTGGCAACTATGGCTAAATCCATAATAACAATTTTTGAAGTTTATGTATGAACTAATTAGTAGGACTCCATTTCTGCCTGGGAGTTCGTCTGGGTAGGTAGGTCACCTTCTTCCACCCCGAACGGGTTCACGCATTGGCGCGGGGGGGGGGGGGATGATTGATGCGGTGGTGGTGGGGCCGCGGGGGGAGAGGAGTGTCGGTATTGCGAGGCGCCGCTCTCCCTACCCTCCGCGGCCGAAACTTCGTTGGCGGCGGAGCCACAGGCCAGATCCGCCGCGGATCGGGAAAGCGGGTGCTACTGTGTGCTCGATTTTCCAGTCGGTGCTAGTGGGGCCGTGGATGTGTGCGAAAGCGTTCCCGTGGCCCTGCCAATATGCGGTGAAGGTGGAACACCATGGGGTTTTAGTCGGCGCGAGTCCGACATAACCCATCCTTGCCCCCGCGAGGAACCCTCCTCGCAGAGCATAGGCGTAGGCATTTCCCCATGTAAAAAAAAAGGTTTCACCCTCTTACCTAATACTGGTATAATTACAGGCTGTGATCCATTTCTTCCAGTCCTTAGAGGTACGCATCTGTAAATTTCTTTGTTTGAAGTTGGCTGCAGGTGTCCATGGGCTGCAGTAGCCCCTCACCCACATCATCAGGTGGAATGTCAGTTTGTGTTAGTCACTTAAGTTGACTAATAAATATTACTATAGTCAACATTTTTATATTATATATTTTCGAAATGTCGAGTACATTCCGAATTTCACCTTTCATTGGATGCCAAACATGATATTTCAATATTAAAATTTTGGTGTAAGTGCTCTATGTTCGCAATAAGCCACCATGTTAGTTTTTATGTGCCTTTATGTAGCCTAAAACTCTCGAAAAGGCACAACGCTTCTAAAGATATCTATTTGACAAAATACGATAAGTACTTTAGAAGATCTGAGGTAACAGATGAACATACATATGTACATAGCCTTCTAAAACCGTAACCAGTCTTTTGGCTTCGCCGTAGTCGGGTAAAAATATTCAGAAGAGAAGACACGGGTATACTGCAATCGGTATCGATAATCGAAGTCAGACAGTGCATGGTGCAGCACTACTTGTCTCCCACAAAAGCATATTTCTCGCACACTGCTGGATTTTGATTTTGGTCTCACCCTAATCACGTCATTGCCAATCTAGTACATAATAAATTTATGGTTGTAGCACGAATGGTCTAGTCAGGAAAAGGACCACGCTCTCACAGAATATACCACTTCTACTACCATCAGGTGGACTGTATGCACGTTTGTCACTCTTATATTATTATTAAAAAAAATATATATATTGGAATAGTTATAAAATAAAACTATAATCACATTAAATGTTGCATGAAAGGCAAATAAAATAGTGATATTTAAGTTTTCTTTTCCATTTAATTCCATTTAAAGTTAAATTTGCCGTTTTGTAAATTTCACTTAGGGGTTTTAAAACAAATAAATTAAAAATAAAATAGAAAAGTAAAAAAGCATTGTATTGGCGGGAATTATTAAATTCAAATATTGTGTTCAAAATTGTGTAAGAATTAAAAATGGATCGATATGTGATACGAGAACAGCGATCTAGTAATGGTAAGAATAAAATGAACTTTTGTGTATTAGGTTTATTACCTAATGCACTTATATCCATTAAAATTGCATATTTTGTGAACTTAAATAATATTACATATATTGATGTTTTTAGGCAATCCACAAACCAGTCACATAATTGCGTTTTCACCAAGTACAAGTGACAATAACTTAACAGTATTTAAGTAAGTATTCAACTATTATCAAAATAAATAATAAGAGAAACCTAATCATATTTGATAAAATTTTAAGATATTTTTAATATTAAACAGGTAAGTTCCTAAAGAAGTGAGAGTAAAGTTATAGCTTACATACTTCCCACTTCTGAGCATAGGCCTCCTCTCTTCGTCGCGTTGCCCCTTATACATCCACATAGTTCACATGTTTTTTAAATATTTTTTTTGTATCACACATGCAGATTTCATAATGATGTATTTATTTGCCGTGTAGTGGTGGCGTGAGAATATCCACTACCCCATATCATCCCGTGGGTGCTGTAAGTGGCAATAGAGGTAAATGAGACAAAAGATGGGCAACAGCATCTTCCTATAACTAAAAAAATGCGGTTGTTAACCCGCCTGCCTAGCGTGGCTACTATGGCAAAAATTACCCTAAAATATGAGGCAATCTAATCAATGATTTTGAATGGCTGTAATGATGTTGATGAGGAACGGATGGATGGATTGTTTTTCTATAGCGCTGAAAACGTGGTCAGCACTTAACACTGCAATTAACAATTTCATTGGTGCTGTCGGGGTTCAAACCAGGTTCGTTGGTGTGTTGTAAAATTTTCGGCGACAGTTCGACGGCTCCACGCCTGCGTGTTGTTTAGGGATGAAGAAGTAGAAATAAATTTTAGAACTTTTGTAATGTACGATGATGGCCGATTTTTGACCACAATGACAACTTGTCCAGCTCTCTTTATCTACCCTTCAAACCGGAACACTGCAGTGAGGGCACTACAGTGAAGGCACTGCTGCTTGCCGGCAGAACTAGGTAAGACGGTAGTAGGTACTTACCCAGACGACGTGACTAAGATTAGAAACCTGGACCCGTGCTGAACTGGTCACATACTTTGATCAGTTCATACGGTAGTAAATGTACATTTAAAATAATTTCAGACCCGAAAACTTGTATTATGGTGGATATGGATCCGATGTCTCAAATATTCAACGCGCAAGTAATGCTGGACTTGTAAGTATTAACTTTATTCAGATTAATCACTAAACACTGGGAAAATAATCGCATCGGTTTGTGTATTACCTTAAAACCTGAGAACTAATTGATGGATTTTATACGGTTTTCACCATGATTTTAAGAATTTTAAGGTTTTAGTGCATAAAACATGTAAATTTTATGCATGGATAGTATAGAAATTATGGCGCTTTGTGATCAGGTCGTAAGAAGGTAAAACCACAGAATCGCACCTTTGCGAAGCCGGGGCGAGTCGCTAGTTAAATATAATTTTAAGCGACAGTAGCCTAATGGTAGTGTGCAGATCGCGAATTCAAAAGGTCGTGGGTTCGAATCCGCCATTCGACTACTGTCGTGAACCACTCCTAACACAAGCATTTTAAGCTTACCAGGACTGGTTAAAGGGAATATTAGTAATGTGAATAGCATTGCTGGTATTTAAAAAAAATCTATATTCTGAGATGTTAGTGTTGTTAGGCCTTTTGCCTTTTACAGCTTTATCTGACTCAGGCTTGTAATGAATTATCACGTCCTCTCTGTGGGGATTTTCAGCTAAATGACCTTTGTCCGAGTGGTAGAGCGACGTTGTACGTATGTAATTTAAAAAAAAAACGATTATTAAATATACTATTTGTCATACTCCATATTCAGTACTCTTTATTAATTCTTAATTAATAGCATTAATCATTTTAAGTTTGGGCAGATAAAAAATCATAGGTAGATAAGATAGAAAGAGAAAGAGGATGCTAAACGCCAATTTATTAACAGTTTTTCGGATTTATTTCCTTAATTATGATACCTACCTAATCTCTGAGACGTTGTGATGTGGTAATATAAAAACCTTATTTATCTCTATAATAATTCTTCCCATTTAGTAAAGCAATGTTTCCTGATACAGTTTTTGGAGGAGCAGGAAAAGTTCGACGCGCTGTCTTAATGTGTGTAGCGGCACAGAGTAAATAATAGTACTAGTAGCGGGCACATAATAGGTCTTTACCTATGAAATTGCCGTTCTGTAGTACTGGCCATTTCAAATCAAAATGATTTTTGTTGGGCTAAGAATTCTAATTTCAAATTAATTTTATTTTAAAAACATGGAAATCTTTTTTCAAAATTATTCATCATTTGTTTATTGATTAGCGTTATGTTTTCATCGCATTTGAATCTTATCCGTCATTATGGATACGTTAAAAATTCGAGTAATTATGTAATATGAGTACCGTCGTGGCAGCAACGCGGCACAAGCGGCACGCAATATCAACGACGTTTACGGAGCGAATACTACAAACGAACACCGCCTATTATTAGTTTGTCCGCTTTCGTTTTGGAAATTTCGACCTGAAAAATGAACCCCGTGGTCATCCGAAAACTTTAGGCGACAATTACGAATTAAAGGTGATGGTGGAAGGTGATGGTGGAAGCTGATGATACTTAATCAACGGTTGAATTAGCAGCAGCTTTCGACGTTAGCATCAAAACAATATTGATAAATTTTCGTCAAATTGGCAAGGTAAAAAAATTTGACAAATGGGTGCCCACGAACTCAATGATCGCCAGATGTGCATGTTGAGCAGTGCAGGCACACGAACAAGGGAGTTTTGAACCGCATTGTTACCTGCGACGAAAAATGGATTCTGTTTGACAATCGCAAGCACTCAGCAAGTTGGTTCGATCCTGGTTCAGCACCTAAACTATGGCCTAAACGAAAACTTACCCCTAGAAAAGTGATGGTCACTGTTTGGCGGTCTAGCGCCGGCGTGATTCATCACAGCTTCTTACCAAACGGTATGAGCATTACTGCAGATGTGTACTGTGAAGAACTAAATACAATGATGAAGAAGCTCGCACGTCTCCAACCAGCTTTGGTCAATCGCTCGTCCCCGCTGCTCCTGCACGACAACGTGCGACCTCATACTGCACAACAGACGGTGTCCAAGTTACAAGAGCTGGGGTCAGAAGCTCTCCGTCATCCGCCGTACTCACCAGATCTTGCGCCTACAGACTTTTACTCTTCCAGAATTTAGATAACTTATTGGCGGGAAAAAAATTCAATACCCGAGAGGCAGTACAAAATGCCTTTGAAGAATTTTTGCCTCCCGTCCAGCTATTTTTTCAAGAAGGGCATCAATAAACTGTCACTGCGTTGGAAAAGATGCATTAATTGCATGGGTGATTACTTTGATTAATAGAAAAAAGTTTAGAAAAAAAATTACGTTAATTTATTTTATAAAAAACGGCAATTACATAGGTAAAGAACTAATATAAAACGTTATTAAATTAAATTAATCGTAAATTAATAATTCTTTGGGCACATGACACTATTACTCTCTACTTGGCGGGTAGCATATTATGGCCTCGACATTTTTAATTCCTCAACCATAAAGGTTTTATGCAATAATTTCTCTCATCGCCAATTCACGCCAATCACGTGTTGAATAAGCATATAAAGCTACAATTACCATTTTCATATTTGCTGGCGTGGATCGAACTTGATTTGCTAGCGTACTGTGACATCTTACCCACGGCTTCAAAGTCAATTTTATTGCATGATCTAAGCAATTATATAACAACATCCAGGTAATAATATTACATAACGTTGTAACTTGGCTGTGTTCACTTGGCAAGAGAGCTTCCGTTAACATTAGTACAGGGTTTAATTTACTCTTAATTTGTATGAGGGTTAGACTATCCTATATCCGGTGCCGGTATAATTTTATTTTGACCGCCGGTCATGTTTTACAGTATTGTGATTTCTAGTTTTTGATGAAGTTAGATCTTCACGTTTTGTGCTTAATAAGCCCTTACATTTGATATCCATAGAATAGAACAAAATAGAATATTATTTTTATTCAATATAGGTAGTTTATATTATGTATTTATAATTCTTATTGGAAGTCACATTTTAGCGGACTTCAAAAAGGAGGAAGGAGGTTCCTTTTTCTATTTACGATATTTCCGTCAATTGTAAAACGATTTTAATTTTTCAGATTTATTAAATAGGTTGTACTTCAGGGGTACGAATTACTAGTCCAAAATTCCAATCCAAAGGGTGTAAAAATAAGGGATGAAGTTTTTAATACTATCATTGAATATTTAGACGATATTCTAATTTTTACTTTGATCTTGCGATAATTCTAAGTCCACCCAAAAACTTGACAGTTGCAGCTGCTTTCAAAGAACTAAAAGAATAAAATAATTCCCAACTTCATTCCTTTTATACTAACCTTTGGACTCCCTGGTAAAATACGCCATATTTCTTAATAATGACTAAGTGATTTTTGGAACAAGCGGTACCGAACAAGAGTTCTGCAGTGAAGATCATCTGTTTTACTAGGTGTCACAAAAGTAGTCACTCAGGAAGGTGATTATTATTGCGAACGGCACTTTAAGTTATCACAACTGTGTAAATTTCATTTTTGAAGATAGTTTGAGTAAATGATTACTCTGCCCATCCGTTGAGATTTGTGAAGGCTGTTACCAGGTCGTCACTGCAGTACTCTGCTACAAAGAGTTCAATATTTTTATTGTATATTATACATGCTCTGGGCTTGCTGCCTTAGTAGCCATTTATGGGCGTGGATGGGCAGGTTTTTTCTTCGCCTGCTGAGGACTAATGCGTACCAAGCTGGCACTTTTGACCCTTGCCGCACATTTTTCTTGCTCCTAAACTTAGAAAAAAAAATTATTTGAGAATAACATATTTATAATTTCCCGTCATAATTTTAGGACATTTTGCAAAATTTTATAAAATCAAGTTTTCTATGCATAAATTCATTTAGGAGGATGGAGCAACGCGATGTCAAAAAAACATTTTACAATATAGCGAGACCACGGGTGTTAGGACTTCTACTGGATTCTAACTTGAATATCTTATAATGATTTTTCATAATATTTACCTGTGTGAATATTACACATTGAATGAATGTAATTTGAGGGATTTTATCACGTTTATTTTCAACATATGTTTAATCCTGATCGAAAATTAATAATACAAAGTTGAAGGTAGCCTAGGTGAATTATGACATCAGGACGTTGAACATCTCTGTCTCCCCTTGATCATGGGTACTGCAAAGTACTCTAACATCGATAATTAAAATTGAGTTGAAATTCAACCCGATAAATCATTATTGCACTTATTATCTTACATAAACTTGCTAAACGGATTAGTAAGCTGAGGTGGCAATGGACCGGCAATGTAGCTCGAAGAACCTACAACCGATGGGTAAGAAAAGATGGGTTTAGGGGGCTTTATGGGTTTGGGTTTACCGGGAAGCGCAGTGGCTACACTAGTGGTATGATGCTCACTAGATGGATTCACGACCTGGTAAAAGATACAGGAAGTCGATGGATGCAGGGGGCTCAAGACTGTGCTTTGTCACATTTCTTGGGGAGGCCTGCGTTTAGCAGTGGATGCTTAATACTACTTGAGGCTATAAATTGGAGCTGACAAATCTCTAAGGTATACAAATAGCGGAGATATCACTTCACGATAGTCAATCAGTGTGACCTAGATATTTGTTACAATTTCGAAGAAATTAAACGTAAGTAACATGCAAAAGACGTTTAATGGCATACGTCATACGCAATACAGTCCATCTGGCCGATTTCGAACACATGGACAATTTTTGAATGCTAGGGGATATAGACGGGTGCTACAATCATACAAATCACAAGAAAAATTAATTTGAAAAGTCAACATTTTGTGTTTTGAACAAATAATGTATTTATATATCTTTCTTCTCTTTCATCGGCCCGTGAAACTCCACAGCTGGACATGGGCCTTTCGCTGTATAAGAATTAGCCTTCGTGGCACTTGGCATACAGGTTGACGGTCACAGTACTAGAAGTATCACTTTTGTTGCTTCTGCCCGTCGCTGCGCCGCCCATACCGGTGTATTCTACGTCAGATGTAAACGAGATGGTTGTACCGCCATCTATGGGATGCCATTTTCTGTCATTTCCCATAGTTGCCTCTCATGATACCGCGGTAGCGTCTCCATTTTAAATTAACATCTGCAAATTTAATCGCTTTCGACAGTTTTCGGATATGATCGCCGTGGTCGTATGATCACTTTGAGGGACATCACTGTAATAATATTTGGAATTTAATTCACAGTATAAAAATAAAACAACGTTCTATTAACTTGGGCTCCTTTTTAAATTGATTTCTTTCCTTCTCAGCGAAGCCCCGAAAACTCCGAATGTTTTAATTAAGGTTACTTCAACGTCAAAAGGACGCTGAGGTATTGTTTTCGAAGAACAAGGGATTAACTTTGTTGTTTACGTAATAATTCTGTTTAGTATTTTTAAAATTACCTTCTTTAGCATAATGTGATTTGTCTCTAGATATTACAAAATTCTGGGCACATTGTGTCTGGGATCGATCCGCGTTATTTAGCGGCATATACTGACGGGA
Organism: Parnassius orleans; assembly: GCA_029286625.1. NCBI lineage: Eukaryota > Metazoa > Arthropoda > Insecta > Lepidoptera > Papilionidae > Parnassius > Parnassius orleans. The sequence goes on along the minus strand of JAGSMP010000084.1, from coordinate 3,197,276 downwards.
GTGCTACTTACTTAGCAACAGGTAATTATTTTTAATTATTTGTGTAGGTCCTCTAACATATAATAATAACTATTCTTTATTATAATATTTCTCAGATCACATAGATCCACGTGTTAGTAGGTGTTAGTGGGTTTGACTATGTTTTGCTTGTTCATATTATGAACTATTATTGATCATGACAAGTTCATCATAACTTAAGCAACATGAACGCTCTATTTGATCAACACCCGAACAAAATGTTATGGTCACGGCAGCCAGCCTCAACGGAGACTTAAACATCGGCGCAGGACTGGATTATAGTGCCCAAGTGTATGCGCAAGCACAGGTGCACTCACTATTCCCTCAGTCTCATAGTCCGATGGGACGGTAAACCGACACGACCGGAAAGAGATCAGGCGCAGGACCAACGGCTTTAAGTGCTTTCCGAGATACGGAGATGAGACATCGCCAACTTCCTGACTCCGAGCAGCTGAGAATTTCTTGACGGAAAAACTCAATAACTGATTTTTTTGGCCCGACTCGGGGTTCGAACCCGGGACCTCATGATCAGCAGTCGCGTTTACAACCACTAGACCAATGAGGCAGTAACAGCACAAAATATTATAATAAAGAAGTGTCATATCTGTCGACAAGGAGCAATGCATTTTACTTTATGTTCTGGCTTAAAAAGTCTATAGAGCCAGTATAATACAAGCCTGTGAGGCGTTCCATCTTGGTTATTACAGGTAATAACGCACTTAACTGTGGCTTACTACGAGTATGTTTAAAGATGGTTGCAGGAGGTAAAATTAATGTCTGATTATTGTTACTTTATTGTTGAGAGTTAAGAGTTATATATTTCTGATCGATCATGGCGACAACTTGTGCTTACTTTTAAAGTTTCCACCTGATCTGACGTATTTAAATGCACTATTTCTATGTGGTAGTCACGCTGCAAATACATATGTTATGGCTGCAATAGCAACATTACATGACATATTTATGCTGAGCCAGTGACCGTTTCGTTGCTGCAGCCCAATATTCATTATTAGACTTTTGCTTTGTTTTTTGTTCGTCTTTTATTTTTTGTGGTTTATTATGCTGTGGCAACGAATACATACGAGTATTATTTATTTAGTAACATGATACTGTTGTGTTTCGTATAGTACTAGACACTCGTTTTGCTGTCAAAGAGGCTTCCTTCTTCGTCCTCAGGAATGACAACGCATCTACATTTTGGTTCTTAACTTAGGGTAAATGTAGGTATCATTAGGCAACTGCATCCCTTTGCCATTAGGTGGACCGTGTGCTCATTTTTCAGCCATACTTGTATGTACACAGGACGCAAGTTTGTAAATGCTTGATGTAAAGCTTATACGGGGATTACTATTGTTCTACCCTTTCATATTCTATAAAGTTGTCAGAAATTGAGAGGCGACTTTGTGCCTTACACTATATTATATAAAAGTGGAGCTTGAAATAGTATACTGTACCTACTCCAATAGGAATTGAAAAAAGGTTTACCGGGTTGTCATTTCTTTACTTTCTAACACAGGGTTAATCAGTGTTTAAAAATACGTTTAATACAGTTTCAGTAACGCCGGCGGGAGTTGAATACGGGTCGTTTGTGTACAATGAAGCTTAAAACCAGCATCTTACTTCTGAGCTATGATGATAATGCTCATGTGGAACTATAATTAATTCATTATTGTGTTGTATTGAAGTCGAATATACTAAAATTCACTGTACTAGAATTCGAACCTTAACTCAATATTTTGTGGTTGATAAATGACGCGGCCACATTATGTACCTGAACGAAAATTGTGAAGAAAAAAAATTAATCACAAGTGATTGTGTTTAATAATATCTTTGTTTGAAATAGGTCAGGAACAGATTCAAACGCAACAAAATCTCATTAATGCAGAGACTACAGATAGAGTGATCTATGGTCAATACCAAAATAAAATTTTGTCGGACCGGAAAAACCCACCCCAAGAAAATACGTTCCTCAAATTACTGGAAAAGGTACTTTTAACGATTGTTATTACGAATTTAGGAAACAATTTTGATTTTATTTTCCTGCTTTACTTCATCATCTCGTAAAAGTCCACAGCTAGGCATGGACCTTTCCTATTGCATATTGCAGGACAGATTTGATATAATAATCACGCGTGGCAATCGGATTTGAGGTTGAAAGACCAGATGCTTCGTACCTTTGACATTGCTCTATATTTTACGTGTGGCGTAAATAGATGGTTAAAAATTCTGGCACTTCCCACAATCACCTGCTACGATACGACACACACGGGACGAAATAAGACAATGGATACTCTTGCGACGCCACTACCGTGTGATTGTTTTTTGTTATGTTTATTTTAAATTTATTTTATTTAGTTATTACGTTAATTTTTCATTTATATTTTGTAGAATTCTCAAGGCAAGTGATCCCATCAAAACAATCTAACACTTATGGAAATAGGCAACTACCGTTGCAAATCCTAGAAGAAAGAAATCAGAAAGCTTCACAGATATCTTCTAATGGTAATATGTAAAAAGACTGTTTTTTAAAAAAAAAAACAGAGAAAAAGGTTTAAATTTATAACGTAATTTACTTTTATACATTATATAAAACGATTATGTTCAAAAATATATTATGTTAATTTTAACACGTTATGCATGAAATATTAATTAATTTTATTTATTTATACATACATACATAAAAACTGACGCCTGTCACCCAGAGGGGTAGGCAGAGACTACGGACTTCCATTTGGCACGATCCTGACACACCTCTCTCGCCTTCTTTACATCCATATAACGAGTACTCGTATCTACGCATACACGCTCGTCGGTTAAGGGTACTCCTAATCTGGCCCATTTTCAATATATCGCCAATTTGGTCGATAAACCTTCGTCTAGGGCGTCCCTTCTCGACTCTGCCGTTCACTTTTGCAACATAAATTTGCTTTGTCACTCTTTCGTCGTTCATTCTTTCTACATTTATTTATTCTATAAAAAAAAAATATAACTAAATTTTCAGTGTTCTTTTAGCTGGAATCCTCCCCAACAATATCCTAAATATTTTATAATTTTATTAAGTATATAAAGATTTAGTGAGGAATTGGTGACGATTAGTGAGATAAGAAAAAAAATGTGACTTAATACTTTAGGAAATATAGCCCTTTTGTTAGGAGGATTCTAGCTTGAATTCAAGCCAGCAGCCTCCTCTCGAAAACGTAATTACTGCCCGCTTTTAGGATGTGATTTCTATTTTAAGATTTAGTGAGCAATTCGTGACTTTCATTTACCGAGATTGAAACATATGGCTCCAACGAAACCGGAGTTATTCATATGTCTTAGAGAGGATTCTGGCTTGAAGATTAAATATCAGAGAATAACTCCAGACCGCCTGTCGTTCACTGTGACATATGTGTCAAGATTTAGGACGTATTTGCTGTGCTCAATCCTTATTTTCTTCATAAATCTACTCAAAACTTATGTCTTCCCATTATACTTAACTGTCATCATTTTGTATTTATATTTTTATTTTATTTTTAACTTGATTGTATAATTTATGTCTACCTTCCTCCTAGCCATTCAAAGTGTTTTTCATCCAAAATACTTTCAGTAAGTTTCGAGTCAATCGTCCTGTAAAATAAAAATATTCATATAAACTGTAACGCTATTTCAACCTCTTAGGTATTGAATTTTCCAAAATCCTTTCTTAGTATGATGCCTACGCACGTATTTAGTCTTTTAGATGTCTGTGTATCTACGTAATAAAAGGAAACTTTTAGTTTCAATTTCACCCTTCTACGTCCAATGTTTTGCGCTGTGCGTTTTAATATAATATTTTTCATAAAAACTTTGCACCTACGTTTTTAAACATTAAGGGTGAATTTTTGACAAAAAGGATATTTTATTATTTAAATTTAAGAGTATTTGTACCGGTTGGTACCACTCTCTTTCTTATCCCTAAAGCTATATTCCGGTTTGATGGGTCTGAGAGCGTGTATAATTACTGGCTGTGAAGCATTTGATTTTAGTCCTCAGGGGTTCTTAGCTTGAAATTTTTGGTAGTTTTAATAATTAGTTGCCACAGCTATGGGCTATGGGTTGCTGTTGCCACTTACCATCAAGTGGACTGCTTGCTCGCTTTTTAATCAAAGGTTATACTTCCGTATATATAAAAATATTAATTAAGGAATTGTCACCAAAATAAAAAAAATCTTATTCATGTTCTCTACGTAAGAATTTCACAACGAACTCTGAATAATTGTTTACTTCTAAAATAACATCGTCTTAATCGGTTAATTTCTGTGTAAACTCAATCCTACAAATTCGTAGCTCTGTACTTTCGTAAGAGCTCGCTCGCATTTGCTAACACTAATTTTGCGGTACTTAATAGTACTCTTTTTAGGTACCATTGGAAACTGTTTTTAATTAAAAGGTGTAACACAAGGAAGGTTCGAGCGGTGCTTTACATTAGTGTATTTAATTTAACACATTTATTTATTTGTGTACTGCTTTTTTATTAAATGAATAGCATTTCTAATTTATAGTAAAATTACAGTTTACATGCGTCCCACGGCTGGACATATACCTCTCACATCGGTAGTTTTGTGTTCGTTTAAGGATAACTGAGACGTAATGTTGTCGAGACGAGACAGTTAATTAAGCCTTCTGTTCTTTGTGAGAGGTATTAGTAGCAGGACCGTCCGTCGCAACACCAATGTGTATGTGCGGATTTCTAATAGGATTCACATATCCGCAATATTTTGTTTATTTCTCGGCATTTAGTGATAATTTGTATTTGTTCAAATTATTACGTAATTACGTATTACGTCATTGTTTATATTACATTAACTAAAAAATGCTTACTTAAGCAATAGTCGCACAAGAAAATTATTATTATACAAATAATAATTATGATTTATTCAGTCAAAACATTAATCTCAGATGAACTTCCCACAAAGACTTCAAGGGCAGTTGATTTAAGCCTAGCTATATTTTTTATTTCCTAGAACAAGTGCAAAAGTCTTCAGACACTGTTTATGCGAAGAATGATGCACAAAATCAATTAAGTACACGTCAGGACAAACTTAAAGTAAGTTTTCTGTTTATTCATTATTTTATAAACTGTAGGTCGACGGCACAAGAAGATTAATAAACGCTACAAGTGTATCAACTTGTAGCGGTTGCGCCACAACAACTTCCTTAGCTTAGTATAAAATAAGAATATAAATCCGTTCAGGGTCTCATGTCTTATTTTTAACAAAAGCCCTTAAGCAAAAAAGTGGATAGTAAAAGGATATTCATAATTTTATCTCACTTTTTGAGTGCCGTAAGGCGACGAACTGATTAATCTATCGAAAAAGTTAATATCAAGATTAGTGAACGGAAACAAGCAGGCATTAGGTTCTAGGATTAGCAAGCGAAGCTACATATAAAAACCCTCAACAATTATAAGCATGGTGCTAAATCTAGCGATTTCGTGTCATATTTCCTTAGCGCATTTTAGCACACTTGTACGTAGTACTATTATTGTCCTGCGCCGAAGGCTAGTCTCCGTTGAGACTGGCCGCCGTGACCGAAATTCGGTCTGGGGGACATTATTATTATTACTATTATTTATTCTGTGACTGTAGTGCTAAATGTACTGTTGTATTGGTGCTACATCAACTCATTGTGTACCGCACCGTTTCGACTACTCATCGTATCGTGTAGGATCATTCCTTGATTGGTCGGTGAACGATGCATCATTAGATTACATACATACATATAATCACGCCGCTTTCCCGTAGGGGTAGGCAGAGACCACTTCTTTCCACTTGCTACGATCCTTACATACTTGTTTCGCTTCGTCCACTTTCATTATTCCCTTCATACATGCTCTTCGGTTTAGGGTACTCTTGACCTGGCCTTTTTTCAAATCAATATTAAGACCTTGTAAATCAATTAGATTAACGAGCTCTTAATATTGATACATTTTCGATTGGTCGACAATATCCAACGCGAAGTGATTTTTTTAATTATTTGTAGCATAGGACGAAATAATTACGGACACCTATTTATTTTTCTAAGGGAATTTTTTGTCAGAGTTAATGGCAATGCGACTCCCGACGAAAAAAATGAAAATGTATGGCAGTCATTTAGGTATGAGACTGATTAAAATCCCGATCAGCGACATATAGCCGTCTAAAAAATGCCTACTAAACGTGGCGATGACGGATTTTTATAGAAATAAATATGAAAAACGATCACACAGTCCTTGTGGCAAGTGAATGCTGTGACCCATAGACACCTTAATTTTAACCTCGATTTAGAAACAAAAGCAATAATATCAAAGGGAGCGACAAAGTGAAACCTTCATACCAGAATCTGGCATCACACGCACACAAGCGCAGGTACCTACAGTAGCAAACAGAGCTGGGAACTCTATCTTAGTCCTCAGAGTCGACAACTTATCTGATTTTGATTCTTAATCGAGGATAGATGTACTCGTAGGTGTCTATGGGCCACAGCATCTTTTTTTTTACATGGGGAAATGCCTACGCATACCCGCCTCGCGGGGGCAAGGACGGGTTATGTCGGACTCGCACCACAGAATAAATAATAGTAATTGCTCGCACCGACTAAAACCCCATGATGTTCCACCTTCGCCGCATAATGGCAGGGCCACGGGAACGCTTTCGCACACATCCGCGGCCCCACCAGCGCCGGTCGCCCCATGCCAGCCCTTTCTCGGGGGAGGACCTCTCCTCCCCATTCTCCTTTTAAGGCAAGGCGCACTAGGAATACAAGACACGCCCCCCTCCACGGCCTTTAACTTCACCTGCGTAACGGCCCCCCCCCGAGTCCGATACGCGGAGGCAATGGGGCCAGGAAAATCGAGCGCTCAGTAGCACCCGCTTTCCCGACCCCAGCGACGGATCTGGTCTCTGGCTCCGCCGCCAACCAAGTTTCGGCCGCGGAGGGTAGGAAGAGCGGCACCACCCAATACTGTCGGTATTTCTCCTCTTCCCCCGCGGCCCCACCACCACCGCATCACCGGTGCGGCGCCGTCAGAGTCGCGAAGGATAGGGCGAGTGGCGCATCGCCATACCAACACTCCTCCTCCTCCGCGACTGCACCTCGGCTGCAGCGGTAGGGGGAGAGCCCTCTTCAACTGGAAGAAAGTTTTGTTATAACGTACACTGCTGAACATAGGCCACTCCAATATGCGGAACGCGGTCTAACCTGTTTTCTAGTAATGAGGCATCTTATCCTCAGGGGTAACAACGCATTTGCATTTTGATTCTTAATCGATGATAGATGTCTGTGGACCACAGTAACCACTTACCACTATGTGCTCGTTTGTCACCCTCCTTACATAAGGAAAAATATTAGTATTCATTAGATTAACTTCAAAGAGCGGAACTGTGTTAATCGACTATTCATTTTATGGCTTTGTGTTAGTAGTTCTAAGAAGAAGGAGGTCTAATAAGTTTATGTATAAACATAAAACGTGATAAATGTACCAATTTACGCAGTAAAGCCACGCTAAGCTTATTATAGCTGAAACACGTAAGGGCGACCCCTTACGTTTGACGAATATAATTCTAGGACAAAAGAGCATAATGTTTCTGTATTGTAGTGATAAGGCACAACATCTTAGTCCTCAAAGGTGACAACGTATCTGCATTTTGATCCTTAATCAAGGAAGGATGTTAGTATCTATAGGCCACTGCTTCTATTTAACATCGTGTAATTTGTTTTCTTATTTTTTTTATTATTAGAAGAAAACGATCAAATAAAACAATACTTCTTACATTTTAACGTTGAAAAAATTTGATTTTATATTTTGAAATTATATTTGGTTTCCCATCAGATAATTTTAGCGTAGTGGCGGTGTAAGAATGTTCTTTTACACCTCCTCCACCTGTTCAGTGGTGAGCTTTGATAGACTGTGATGATGGTGATGAAATCACTCGTGTTCGGACCAAACGATTTCTTCGTCTTTGGTATGGCGTTGAGCAACAGAGTAGAATAATTTGCCAGCACCTGCCTTTCCATTCGATTACAATGTGAGTGTCTACAAGGCAAGAGTGAATAGGCTTTTGTTAAGCTAAGTCATTGCGCTTAACCATCTTCGGCAACATCACCACTTACCATCAGGTGGGATAGTAGTCAAGAATTGGCTTACATAATATTAAAAAAACAATTGGAGAATTTGATTAACGTATCTTGGTAAATTAGAAGTTCAAAAGCATGTTATTATGGTAGAAGAAACACAAAATCACATTATAACAAATACTACGAATGTGGTGGTGCTTCTTTAGCTAAATGAACATAAGAGTGGGTGCGCTATTGTGCTAAAATCTACTTTCACGATCAAAATTAATAATGACGTATGTTTCTTGTAATTTATTTGTATTTACTGAATAACCTCAAATATTTTAGACGAAATTGCTAAAGGAAACCCTTCATATGCTTTTAATTGTAGCCTTTGATCATCGAACGAAATTAATACAATTCATGTTTATTAATTTGTTCATACTAAACAAAGCAAAAATTTTATAGGCATTAAATAAAAGCGGTCCAAGAGCATTTTCCGGTCCCGTGGAGAAGGTGCTTAAATGGCACAAGTCTTTACAAGAAGTGGGTATTTTGATTCTTTACGAAATTGTTGGTGAGTTGACATTTTATCCTACTTATTCTATTTCTGAATGTAACTTTCTCTCAATTGTCAATATTGGACGCCTCCCATATTAAATTTTATTTTTATAGAAGTAAGGGTGACAAATGAGCACATAGTTCACGTGATGGTAAGTGGATGCCACTTTTAAGTACCGACTCTTAAGGATTAACTTGGAATGGCTTGTTACCAGTAAAAAGCGTCTCCAGGTCTCATTTTAATCAGCCTACGCATGAATGCTGTAGCCATAATTGAAGCGACAGAAGCCTAATGGTAACGTAAAAACGTTGTTCTTCACTACTTGTCAGGATATTCATTTCAAAAATAACTATTCTGTTACACGTTCAAATATTGGTGGCATTTTCAGTATGGGATCTGAGGAAGGGACAATATAATATAAATGTAGCGTGGCATATAATGGATAGGAATAATACAGTAAGGATACATAATTCGCTTTTTAAAAATGTGAGTGACTAACTTACTAACATTCTAGCAGAGAATCAAAATTAATAATTCAAAGCTGAAGTTTTAAGTTTAAGTTTGACGTTGGGACAAACACTGTCTTCTCGTGAAATTGTTTTATTTTATGCGTAGTAGAGAGGCTACTCGTAAATCTCATTGTTGGCCACAGCACTACTTCCGCTTTTAAGAGGGATTGCACTTACCCAAACTATTATGGGAAGTGACCCCTTTTCCAAAATGAACTGATACCTCAGACCCCCATAGCCAAATTACTTAAAAAAATATTTTATAATTTTTTTCCTATTGATGCAAAATACTTACCAATTTAAACATTTTGCGGTTGGTTGAGTAAGTAAACTTGACATCATTTTCTCATCAAAATTTAAAAAAATAAATAGACATAAAATTTAGTAATTATCAAGTGTAATTAGTAATAATTATTAATAAAAATTACGTAAAAACCTTACGTAGGTAACTATTTATTACCTTAAGTAGATAATTATTTATTAAAGAAAAAATGTTAATTCTTATAACAAGTTGGTACACGTAACACAACTTATACAGTATCTTGAAAGTTTCAAATAAGAACTTGTGTAGGGATCGATTTTTAGACCTCGTCATCCCCCAAAATCAGTTTTCGTTTATGTCGACCAGCAGCAGCAGCACCCATCCATCTTCTCTATTGAAATTAGGATGTTTTTTAATTTCAATAGCCTCGCGTATCATCCTTGGTAGGATTCGGTGTTATTTTGCGAGGATTTGTGGTCTATCAAATCTGATGTAATGGCAGGGACGATCTTGAACATGTTCACAGACTGCAGACTTCCCAGAGCGTCGGTGCCTCACGTCAGCTATATGTTCTTTCACGCGGCTTTTAATGGATCTTTTTGTTTGTCCTATGTAAGAGAGACCACATTCGCAATCAAGCTTGTATACTCCTGCATCTTGTACAGAGATATTACACTTAATGAATGGTAAAAATTGACTAATCTTCTTCAGCGGCTTGAAGTATGTTTTAATAGAAGCTCGCTTCAAGATGTAGTTAATCTTATCTGTGACTCCTCTGACATAGGGTAGTGCAACAGGCACACGCTCGACTGTGGCCGGCTTCACTCGGTCAATGTGACGTAGGCACGGGACCCGAAGCTCGTTGTCTTGCAATACTTGCTCGACGTGCTGAAGCTCGGCGGCCAGATGTTTTGTGTCACAGATCCCTCGTGCTCTCTGAAATAAATATTTTCCCACGGTAGCTAACTGTGATGGATGATGATGCGATTCACCATTTAAATATCGGTTGGTATGGGTCTTTTTTCTATTCATATTGGGACCAATAGTGTTATCAGGATTTCGGATGACTAAAAAAAACATCTAGGAAAGCTAAAGAATTGTTTGCCTCTAACTCCGTTGTGAATTGTATTTTAGAGTTTATGGAATGAAGGTTGTCTAAAAATGCAATTACTTTGTCAGATGATAAAATTGTGAAAGTGTCGTCTACGTACCGCTTGTAGAATCTTGGATTTACAGAAGCAGTAAGAAGGGCTTTCTCCTCAAAGTCTTCTATGAATATGTCGGCGACTATAGTAGATACAGGTGAGCCCATCGCCACACCATCAACTTGCTTGTAGAACTCCTCCTTCCACAATAGATAGCCAGATGTAAGACAGTGTTTGAGTAATACTGTATATTCTGTAGGCATGTTGTATTCTCTAGCTTCCTGGTTACAATTGAGATGCAGTCTTTAATAGGTAAGCATGTAAATAGTGACTGAACATCAAAACTGTCCATAGAGATGTAGGTCTTTTATCCTCACTAACAAAATGGTATGAATCCTTTGGTTTGTCCTCTCAGCGGACACGATATTTGCCAAGTGTTGAGCCTTTTTTACTTTATACAAACTTTTTTACTTTAGTTATTAATAACATTATAACACTAAAAACACCGAATCTTCGGTTCTGGAACCTGATTTATTTTAGACAAAACATTGCGGCGTGGTATAGTGTGAGAGAATCCATCACCCGATTTCATTACGAAGTTGTCTTAAGAGTTGACTATGGCAAAATGCTAGAAAAATCTTATGGCTTTAGATAGATGGCGGTATAACTGACTCGTACGCTAGACGTAAAATACCTGGGCGAAGATAGATAAGAAAATACTGGCGACGGACTGTAGTGTCAAAGATTACGGCAAATCCTTCCTACCATGGGATAGGCCCATGTTCAGTAGTAGATTTTTACGGGCTGAATAAGAATTAAAGAAGAACATTACATTTTGTATTATACTCGTATGTTTCATATTAACATTATATTGCATTATATGTTTTATATAAACATTTTTTCAGCTAAATGTGTTAGTGTGAGATCGGGAGACTCTTGCGCTAAAATCTTAGTAGTAAGAGACGAGAATGGTCCAGCTATGCAAGTTGTTTATTACGAAATTGACTTCTTATTACCTGAATTGAAGTTACCTTGCATGGTTAGGTGAGGAATATTTTCAATTATCTTATTTAACTATAATTATCTTTTATGTAATTAATTTTAATTATAACTATTATTTATCTTTATGACTATTATCAATTTGTTTTCTTTTATTATAATGCTTTGTTAGTGTCATTCATGTATTCAATCCTCACAATCTCTCAAAAGTTCGCTGCTGAACATAGGCTTTCCTCATAGATTTCCTTATAGGGGGGATATTTGCTATAATAGCCACGCTTGGCAACCGCAGTTTTTTTATTATTATTTTGATCTCTTTACAGGAAGATGCTGCTGGCTATCTTTTTTATGTATAGAATAGGGTGACCAACGAGTACACAGTCCACCTGATGGTAAATGGATGCTGTGGCCCATAGACATCTACATTTATGCTCAATTAAGAATTAAAATGCACATGCGTGTCACCCCTGAGGACTAAAATGGACACACTCACCATACAAAACACAGCAACATTAAGCTGCTATTTTACGCTGTTATTCTGTGAGAGCGTGGTCCTTCCCTGGTCGAGCCGACCCATTCATGCTGCAACCATAATATAGCTGCAGCGTGGCTCTACCACGTTGATAAACGTAGTTGGGATTCTTTGTATAAATTATGACGTTTTGTGTTTATTTTTTAAAAAGTAGTAGATTGATAATATTAAATAATATATTTTATAATAAATTAATTTGTCTTAGTTTATTAAAGTAAAAGTAATATCCAGGCTATAGGCCCAGAGACCGCATCTAAAAAATATCTAAAAAAGAAATAATAAGGAAATTAAAAAAATTGCCTTTGCTTACTGTTTGTTTTAATTTTATTAATTGGATGTTCCGGGTAAATTGTTTATTGGATGAAAAATCAGTAACTGATGTTATTGAGCAAGAGGTTGATGAAACAACAACTGCAGAGTATAAAAGAACTTTCAAAGTTAATGATGCTAAAGCTAAGTCAATAATTGTTCAATGTCTTACTGAAAAGCATTTGGATCTAGTAAAAGATGCAAAAACTGCTAAAAATGATGGAATCTTTAGAAGCAGTCCTCGAGCGAAAAAGTGTATTTACAAAACTACATCTGGACCGAAAATTATTATCATTAAAGTGTCCTGATAATGAAAACTTAGATGATCATTTTCTCAAATTTGATTCTTTTTTATCTTATAAAAAAATGTTACGCCCACACTAGGATTTTCTCCGGTATCGTGGGGGCAGTTTACAAACATAAATTCCACAAGGACAAACATCCAGACCCGAAACAATTATTTGTAGGCCATAACTAATACTTGTTCCTGGAGCTGGAACTCAATGCTAAGCTACTGCACCACGAAGCCGTCAATTTTTTTTTAAATTCAGGTCTGTGCCTTTGGTTTGACCTTTCGAAGATTACCCACCGTTATCCTTTCATGTGTACTTGCCCAAATTTACCACTAGAGGGCTCCAAAAGGGGCTTAGTCCCTCTTACGTACCCCTTGAAGGTTAGCGCAACCGACTCGCGGATGCATTCCTCAGTACGCTGTAGTTTTCTGAGTAGTGTGTACAAGTCTATAATGTTGTGTAACGTTCGGAAAAGTGTTTAATTAATTGTGATAATAAAATTGGTGGCAGAATATTAAGTTTTTCCGCAAAGTCTAAGACCGCTTAAGGATAAGTTTTCTTATGGATCAATAGATAATCCTTCTCAGAGGATTAGTAGTTAAGGGAATACTTCCTATCAGAAACTACAGTCATCGTCTCGTGCTTCCTTTCGTAAGCATAGCGCCAAGGAAACAAAAAAGGACTACAAAATAAGAGACTCCGGTAAAAAAGACCGGAAGTGGAGAGCTAAAGTTTTATATTCCCCAATGGCGCAAACTGGGCGCCCCAGATCATATTTTGAAGACAATTGCGGGTATTCGATACCATTTGTAAAAAAAAACGACTTCAGTTCCCTTTTCCAAGAAGAATATAGAGAAATTCAAGACAAAAATATCCCGTCAGATTTCGCAAGAGCTGCAAAAACTGTTGGAGATGGAAATCCTAGAAGAGTCCGAGTGGCCTACAGGCTTTTTTTCTCCAATGTTTTTAATCCCGAAGTCAGATGGCAGTTTTCGCCAGATTTTCAACTTGCATCAGCTAAATCAGTTTCTGAATCCAAAGAAATTCCGTCTGATCAACCAATCAAAGGTTCCGAAATTCTTACAGAAGGGAGATTTCATGGTTATGGTGGACCTATCTCAGGCGTATTTCCACATTCAAGTGAAAAAGAGCCACCGGATATTTCTAAGTCTATCATACAAAGGTCGGGTTTACCACTTCACTTGCCTTCCATTCGGTCTGGCCACTGCTCTATTGGAATTTTCCAAGATAAGCAACTGGATAACCAGTTTCTTTCGTCAGATGGGGATAAGAGTGTTGGCTTATTTGAACAACTTCCTGTTTGCGCACCAGGACAAGAATGTTTTGCAAGAACAAATCAACAAAGCAATTAATTACTTTCAAAGCCTTGGTTGGGTAATAAATCTGAAAAAAAAAAACGAAAACAAAACCAACGAACGAACTGGAATTTCTGGGTATCAGTTGAAATACAGAACAGAATGTGATGGGGTTGCCAGACAAGAAGAAGAATTGCATTCTGGAGATAATTCGGTCGAATAAAGGCTTCGGGAACATGGAATTGGACGATAAGTGCGTCTCTGCTGGGCCAGTTAAACTTTGCAGCCCCGGTCACTCCATTGGGTCGTTTATTCTCGCGGGAACTTCAGAGAGCATTCAAAAACTGCACGAAAAAAGCCCAATAAAAATATGAATATTACGCCGGAAGCACTGGAGGATTGTGGATGGTGGCAGGAGAATATCAACTGCACCAATCCGATATTTGTGAACGATCCAGACATCTTCTTGACAACGGATACATCTGGACTGGGCTGGGGTTTCCACTTGGACAATGTCATGGAAGCAGGTCTTTGGGATCCAGAACAAAAAATGGCATGTGAACCGCAAGGAACTATTCTTGATTGCAATAAAGAAATTCAAGTACAGATTGAAAAACAAGGCAGTGTTAGTACAATCGGACAACAAGACAGTGGTGGCTTATATTCGTAAACAAGGAGGAACTCGGTCTCAAACACTCCATGCTCTAGTCAAACAACTACTATTAATAACGCATCTTTTCCAGATTCAAAAAATCCCTTTTCACCTGACAGGCCAATACAATTGCCTAGCAGACAGATTCTCCAGAGGTAATCCTCTGGACAATTCTAGTCAGAAAATAGGTAATCAGTACATTCGTTGATCCAGAATGAGACAGAAATCTGTGCTCTCATCCACTGGTGAAGTCCATGCTAAAAACATTTGGCAACAACGAAGCGAAAACGACATCCCCAAGTAAGGAAGTATGGAATATTGAGTCATTGATCAGCTGGCTAAAGAATAATCCTCCAGATGAGAATAGCATTTTCCGAGTGTTATGTTAGCGTCAGGTCGAAGGGTCCACGATTTTACACTCCTGTCCATAAATACGGATAAGTTCGTGTTGAAAGATGATTCGATCATTTTTGCCCATGTTTTGGATCAGAGACAAAGAAAGAAATTAATTGAAGCAGATCAACTAGAGTTTGACCTTGTATATTGGGTTATAAATATAATAATTTATATTTATAACCCTATATAATAAAATATCTTGAAGTTACACAAACAGAAACAAATAATTTCTTTAAGTTTAATATAAGGTTGTTAAAAACCAAAGACTTCATCAAAAAATGTTTTATTTACTTCATTTAAACCAGTATAAACTGGATTATTAGAATAATAAGTTTGTTCATTTGTGGTCTCATAATAAATTCTCCTTTTTTTTTCAAATAAATAAATACATACATACATACATAAACACTCACGCCTGTCACCCAGAGGGGTAGGCAGAGACTACGGACTTCCACTT
Organism: Parnassius orleans; assembly: GCA_029286625.1. Classification (NCBI taxonomy): domain Eukaryota; kingdom Metazoa; phylum Arthropoda; class Insecta; order Lepidoptera; family Papilionidae; genus Parnassius; species Parnassius orleans. The sequence goes on along the minus strand of JAGSMP010000084.1, from coordinate 3,181,771 downwards.
GGCACGATCCTGGCACACCTCTCTCGCCTCCTTTACATACATAAATAGTTTATAAATATAAAATTTATAATAGTTTAAATTGTCAAGGTTCGAGTAATTAAGGTTACTCAATAAAGTATAAGTTTTCTTTTAAGTGCTTGTTTTCTTTTCCTTAATAATAATATTAATAACCCCCCCATGGGATCACCTTGTCGTGGTGGGGGGGCTTAAGGGAAAGGCATGTACTTAACTGCAGTAAGAACAACTATACTGTGTAGCAATAACAAGACAGGATTATCTATCTGCCTATTAATATTTAAAGACCCTTTTCCAAACTAACGATCCCAAACCAGGCTGAACAAAAATATGAGTGCACGACGTAAACTACGGCCCCCAGTTCCCGGCAGATCCAGTAACCATATCGACTCTGACGGAAGGCGAGATGGTGTTGTGTCTTGGGGCGCATACAATCTCCGGGCGAGGAAGATTTCCCGTCAAACGACTCAAGCTATATCTACGGACACCGATACCCTTAGTGATACTGATAGTTTATATACCCCCGAAAATGATGGGCAGAAATCAAAGCCATACAATTTACGCCAGTCTTTATCTTCCTCATCATCTTCAAGTAGCCAACTGCTGAAGGATGTTGCACAGAAAGTAACTTGTTATGGAACCTGCCCACCATCAGTAAACGTAATACGCGTAAGAAATGGACTTCTGAAATGAATGAATTTATATTGCGTACTTACCTCTATTTAACAATGATGGAGACTGACACTAAAGGTTATTTACAACCATTACACATGAAATTCATAGAACGATTCCCAGATATGCAAGTAACTCGTCAAAGAATAGGAGATCAGCGAAGAGCAATAATGAATAATAAACTTTTGTCCCAAGAAATAGTAAATAAAATTTATATTGAAGTTCAATCAAACTTACAGACTACATTTCCTCAATCAATCTCTGTTACACAAAACAATCATCATACTAATACCCACCCTTTACAAACACAACAACGTATGAAATGGACAGACGAATACAATGAAGCTATAATAAGAATTTACTATAAAATAACTCAGTGTGAGAAAAATAAAATAGCATATAGAAAACTCTTACACCAAGAGTTTATAAAACAATTTCCCCATTTAACTCATTTGACGGAGCAACGGATAGCTGACCAAAGGCGATTAATTTTACAGAACAAATATTTAAGTGTTGACCGATTACAATTAATTCAGAATGACTTGCAAAAACAACATAACGATATACAAGCCAATGACAACTCAATACTTAAGATACGTATCTCAAACAACGAAGAAACAGATACAGAAAGTTTACATTTAAATGCAGAAAACCACACAGCAAATGAAAATGAAAATTTACACTACAGAGAAAAGTAATTGCTATAGATGAAATGTTTGCTAAAGCTTTGGAATATTATGCTAATACAAAACCAACTGATAGGCCATTTATACCAAAGCAGAGGTCATCAAAAATTGAGTAAGATAGTCGCCTATGTGAATAATATTTTGTTGCCAGAAAACATCAACAGCGATATTGAATTTAAAACATTTCAGGATTTAGTATACTGTGCAGCGTGGACTTCAGCTAAGCTCAACGGAGCTAAAATTGAAATACCTGTACAAGTTGATAACCCTCTAAGAATGGACAAACAAATGAAATATAATAAACCAAAGTGGGAACAAAGATTAGAATACAAAGTTAGTGAATTAAGAGCAAAGATTGCAAGACTAACACAATTTATCAATGGAAACAGTGGTAAAAATTGATTAAACACGTAAATGCTATTTTTGAGCAATATAAAACTCATTCTGTCCACGAAGAACATAACATTAAACACGAACATTTTTTAGACACACGTAAACAAAAACTTAAACTTACTAGTAGTTGGCTAAAAAGATATAAAGCATGCTCTCTACGAAAAACTCAAAACAGGCTATTTTGTTCAAATAAAAAACTTTTCTACCGAAATATAAAAAACCCTGTAACAAATAAAATCAACAACTCAAAAGATTCAGAAAATAGTTTACCCTTACCTAGAGAATTACAACATTATTGGTCTACAATATGGGTGGAACCTAAACATTATAATATAGACGCGGATTGGATCAAAAATCAAATAGACACATCACAGATAAAAGCTATGCAATTTCAACACATCAAAATAGACACATTCCAAAAAGTAATTAAAAAACTGCATAACTGGAAATCACCTGGATCAGATAATATACATAACTATTGGTATAAGAAGTTCACAACTGTCCACCCGATTCTGTTTAATTTTGTAAATAAATTCATACAAAACCCGCATACCATGCCCCAATAAATTACTTCAGGAATAACGTATATGATACCAAAAGATCTAGCAATCTTGACAACCCTGCAAAATACAGACCTATCACATGTTTACAAACATTGTACAAAATAATTACATCTTGCTTAACTGAAACCATTTATGAACATATATATTTAACAACATACTGTCAGAAGAACAAAAGGCTGTCGGAAATTTAGTCAGGGTTGCAAAGAACAGCTCACAATAGATGCAGTAATTTTAAAACAGGTACAACTAAAAAGAAAAGATTTATTTAGCATGTACATTGATTATAAGAAAGCTTATGACTCAATCCCGCACACTTGGTTATTAAACATTTTAGAAATATATAAAATACACCCAAACATAATACAATTCTTACAAGCTGCCATGACCAATTGGACAACAAAACTTAAACTTAACACACTAGATGGCATGATAGAAACGGACATTATTACAATAAGGAGAGGCATATTTCAAGGAGATGCACTTAGTCCTCTCTGGTTCTGCCTTGCAATAAACCCCTTATCAAAAATGTTAAACTCAAAAAATATAGGTTACCCGTTACAATACCATACAACACAAGATCATCTACATACAAATAAACAAGAAAAAAAACTTAGTCATCTTTTGTATATGGACGATCTTAAGCTATATGCTACTACTCAAGACGAATTAGACCAGTTAGTTAAATTAACGGAAACATTTTCACGGGATATTGGAATGGAATTTGGTATTGATAAGTGCAACATCAATTCGGTTAGAGCTGGACAGTATTATGAACATAATCACCAATTGCAAACAGGACAGCAAATCAAATCTTTAGAAGAGAATGGAGTGTATAAGTATTTAGGATATAATCAGTCGAAACAAATACACCACAAAGAAATTAAAAATACATTAACAGATGAGTTCCGATATAGACTTCGCTTAGTATTAACATCTCAATTAAATTCTAAAAATATATTTAAAGCTATTAACACGTTTGCAATTCCCATACTAACTTATTCTTTTGGCATAATAAACTGGTCCAAAACTGAACTAAAACAACTACAACGCACAATAAATACATCTCTTACGAAGCACCGTTAACACCATCCAAGATCGTGCATACAAAGACTAACATTGCCACGAAAAGAATGGAAGAGGTGTAATAGACATAGTTAACTTACATAACAGACAAATAACAACACTGAGAAATTACTTTTATCATAAAACTACAATATCATCACTACACAATGCTATAGTACAGAATGATCATAAATTGACACCGCTTAATATGTATGATAAAACATTGCAAAAAATGAGGTACTTACAGATAATAACACAAAAATTGACATATGGACTCAAAAGTCTCTACATGGAAGACATCGCCAAGAGTTGAACCAACCTACTGTAGACAAATTAGCGTCGAACGCATGGCTTCAACGTGGTGAGCTTTTCCTGAGACTGAGGGTTTTATGTGCGCAATTCAGAACCAAGTCATAGAGACACGTAATTATCAAAAGCACATCATTAAAATAAAAAATCTACATGCCGACACATGTAGACGCTGTTGTAATGCTTCAGAAACAATCCAACATCACTGGTGCTTGTAAAGTGATTGTTCAGACGGATTATAAGTATCAGCATGATCAAGTAGCCAATATCATTCACCAAAAACTTGCCCTTAAGTGGAAACTAACTGACCAGCCAACTCAAGTATACTATAAATATAAACCTGAAATAGTCCTTGAAAATACCACTCATAAAATGTATTTTGACAGAGCTATACTTACCGACAAAACAATACACTATAATAGATCGGATATAACATTAATAGACAAAGTGAATAAATGTGCTTTTATTATTGACATTGCTATACCTAATTCACATAACTTACAGACTACAATTAATGAAAAAATTTTCAAATACACTGATTTGAAACATGAAATTATTAGAATGTGGAACTTACATAATGCCATTATAGTACCTATAGTCCTCTCTACAACTGGTGTAATACCAAAAGCGCTTCATCAATCATTAAAAATTCTTGATTTACCAAAACTTACATATATTCAATTGCAAAAAGCAGTTTTACTTAATACTTGTAGAATAGTTAGAAAATTTATCTCAACAGAAAACTACCCATAACTAAACAGGCTCATGGTACCCACTTGGCTAAGTCCCGTGGTAGTAACCATTAATCCAGTTTTGTTAAAAACAAACTGAGAAAACGTAAAAACTTTAACAAAAAATAATAATAATAACAATAAGAGATAACATAAGTCTTTTAGATCACAGTACGTTGTAGGTTGTGAGCTGGCAGATCCCAAACATCTCTCCAAAAGGTCAAGCCAAAGGCAACAACGTTTTCTACCCCGTAGGGAGGAAAACGATTATTTCGAATCTTACCAAAGGCTTCTTTCGGATCTGTACTGAGGAATGCATCCGCGAGTTGGTTGCGCTAGCCGTCGCAACCTTCAAGGGGGCCGTAAAAGGGACGAAGCCCCTTTTGGAGCCCTCTAGTAGTAAATTTGGGCAAGTACACATGAAAGCATAATGGTGGGTAATCTCCTAAAGGTCAAGCCTTTGGCAAGACCCGAAATAATCGTTTTCCTCCCATCGGGGTAGAAAACGTATATTGAAAGATAATTGGAAAGTATGAAGTCAAAATTAGATCAATCAGACAAAGTGTGTCATCTATTACTTACGATCCCTGAAAAATAAAATACTGTTATTACAGCTTTAGAAACTCTGAATAAATGATATTACTCTGGAGTTTGTACAGTCAAGATTATTAGATAAAGAATTAAAACTGAAAAATAAAGATTATAATAATAATGAAGAACAGGTATCATTTAAAGCATTTCATATACCTACTTGTTATAAATGTGGCAAGAATGGTCATAAAATTTGGAGTGTCTTATGAATAATAAAAATAACATTAATCGTGAAAGAGGAAGAGGAAGGTTTTACGAGGACAAAATTCAAGACGGGACATCTTAATCGCAAAGAAATGAAATTATTAAATCTACCAACAAGTGTAGAAAAGAGTCCTACATGTTTTGAAAGAAAAGCTACTAGATTGCTATTTTACAATTGTGTAAAACAATCAAACCAAATTAATGATTTAATTCATTCTGACATTAGTGGGCCAATTAAAATATCTTATCAAGAAGGTTACACAAAATTTTCAAGTTTTTGATGTTGATGAGTTTATGATTATTTACATTTTACTGTCGTAAAATTGTTAAAAAATAAGAATGAAGCTGAAAAAATTTGATAGGTTATATTAGAGAACTTAAAACTAACCAAACAAATACGTCTTGACAATGGAGGAGAATTTACTTCTAATCAATTTAAATTTTTGTGTAATCAAAAAGGAATTATTGTACAATATACTCAAGCATATACACCACAGCAAAATGGAACTTCTAAAAGGATGAATCGCACATTAATGGATAATGTAAGAACAAAATTCATAGATTAATTTTCCAAAATACCTATGGGGTGAAGCAATACGTTGTTCAGCATATAAGTTAAATAGATCACCAACAAATGCAAATCAAGGTAAAGCACCTGTTGAAATCTGGAATGAGAAAAATAATTTATCTAAACTGAAAATATTCAGTTGTCAAGCATGGATATTAAATTATCCTAAAAAAAATGAGGATGATTGGTTTTTGTGGAAGAGGATATAGACGACATGGATATGGGATCCATCAACAAATGAAATAATGACGTCAAGAGACGTAAGTTTTGATGAGACAAAAATTAAATTTGATAACAATGACTTAAAATTTTTACGAAAAATGCAAATGAAGAGAAAATAAAATTGAACATAAAATAATGGGCCAGAATAAAGTAGAAAATGAATTAATTAATCGATAGCAGAAGATTTAGATGAAAACATTATTAAAGTAGAAAATAATAGTATAAATGAAACAAGAAACGAAGAATAAGAAGAAAATATAAATGAAAATGAATTTAGTAGAACAAGATCAGGAAGACAAATTAGATTAGAAATTAAATTAGAAACGTGGACTGAAGCCGATTTTTACCAAATAACAAAATAGCCATTGACAGTAAATGGATATTTATTTATTATGATGGAACTAAGAGGGCATGTTTAGTTGCAAAATTATTTCAAATACATGATTATGAAGATTAAAATACAAATTATGCACCTGTAGCTAGATTGTCAACTATCACAATAATGATATCAATTGCTCTTCAGGAAAATCTATAAATCACACAATTAGATATACCAACTGCATTTTTAAATGGAAAATTGAAATCTGATGTTTATATAAAATTCCAGAGTAAAAAAGGTAAAGTTTTAAAACTTAACCGGGCGTTGTATGGTTTAAAAGATTCTCCTATATGTTGGAATGATGAACTTAATGAATTTGCTATAAAATGGATTTCAAAGATCAGAATATGATTATTGTTAATATTATTGTGAAAATTGTTGGTTAATAATTTATTTTGATGAGATAATTACAATTGGAGAAAATGATGGTATTATTAAAGCATTTTAAAAGAAAAGTTTAATGCTACAGATCTCGGTGAAATTAATGTAATGGTATTTGTTAGTGGTGTACAGGAAAAAAATATATTAACTCTGTATATACTCGTATTAATACGTGTAGGGATAACATTTTTAAAGCATATTGCGCGCACGTAGGAGTGTGAGATTTAGCACACATAATTGAAAACACATAATTATCACTTGGACAAATTATGTCGTTTGTCGACGTTCATACTCATACTGCCAATTTATATTTCAATATACTTAATCTCAATACTGGATAAGCATAATATGTATCTTATTACTCTAAGGCACAGAGTAGAGATTCATCATCATCATCATGATCATTACAGCCCTTCACACGTCTACTGCTGAACATAGGCCTCCCACAAGGAATGCCACAAAGCACAATCCCTAGCCACCTGCATCCCTAGTGGGGGAACGCCCTACACTTCACCTGCCAGTACGAGGCTACCACTCCAGTACCTTTCTTCCCCATCGGTTATCGGTTCTTCGAGCTATACGGCCGGCCTATTGCCACTTCAGCTTACTAATCCGCTAGGCTATGTCGGTCACTCTGGTTCTACTGCGGATATCCTCGTTTTTAAGTCTATCACGCAGAGCAACCCCGAACATAGCCTCTCCATAGTTCGCTGAGCAACTTTGAGCTTCTTAATACGGCCAGCAGTGAAGGACCACGTCTCAGATCCATAGGTCATCACTGGAAACACGCACTGGTTATGCAATCTAGTTTTGAGGTTTTGAGGTATGCCTGACGAGAAGATGTGTCGTAATCTTCCCAGCCGAGTTGAATCCGTCGATTGACCTCTCGGTCGAAGTTGGACTTACTTAGTCAGACTATTTGTCCCAAGTAAACATACTCGTCAACAACTTCGAGCTGAGTGCTACCACCAACTACCGGCATAGGTGTGACATGGACGTTAAACATGACTTTTGACATTTATTTTTGCTTAGGTCCTCCAGCGATTCTGCCATAAGGACTATATCGTCGGCAAATCGAAGGTGAGTTATGTACTCGCCTTTGACGTTAATACCGTATCCTTTCCAGTCCAGTAGATTGAAAACGTCTTCCAATGCAGCGGTGAAGAGTTTCGGGGATATTACGTCACCCTGTCTTACACCTCTCTGCACTTGGATAGGTTTCGTACTCTGGTTCTGTACTCGGATAGCCATCGTAGTCCGAGTACGAGCGAGCTGAGAGGCAGGGTTTGCTAAGAATCTCCGGTTGATGTTTGGTTGCCACCTAAGACGACTCTATCTGGCAACATTTAACGCACGCAACCTGAGGACTGACGAAAAGATCCTGGAGCTGGAAGAAGAGATAGACAAGTTGCGCTGGGATATTATAGGATTATCTGAAGTCCGAAAAGAGGAGGAGGATACGGTAATCCTTGAATCCGGCAACTTGTTCTATTATCAGGAGGGCGACCATCTGTCCCAAGGAGGTGTAAGATTTATCGTCCACAAGTCTCTCATTAACAACTTTGTAAAGATTGGGAGTGTGACGACGAGGGTTGCTTACCTTATTCTCAAAATCACCAAACGGTATTCGCTGAATGTCATACAGGTTTACACACCAACCTCGGCTCATCCAGATGAGGAGGTAGAGGAAATGTATGAGGATATCTCTAGAGCTATGCATTCCTCCAAACCCCAATATACAGTGATGAGAGACTTCAACGCAAAACTAGGCACAAGAGAAAACGGTGAGCTGAAAGTAGGGAAATTCGGAATAGGGCAATGGCACTCAAGGAGCCAGCAGGCACATTGAACCTAAATGTTAAGTTGGAGAGGTCACGTCTAATGAAGGCAACGCTCCGTCCCCCTCGTGCTCTAATCCAAAGCCCCAAAAACATTCAGCTCGAGTGAAAAAATTGTTTTCAGTGCCTAGAAGAATGCAATGAAATGGACGATATGAATGACAAGCTTGTGAAAACTGTCCATGCGGTAGAGCTAAGTTCTATAAGACCAGTCGCAGAAAAACACAAAAACTCCCTTAATCTCATGGCTGTTCGACGGAATTGAAGCTGCAGTCTTAGCAGATAGCAGAAGTCTTTGCCAAAGATCCGTCTGCCAGTAAGAGCCAACTGTTGAAGCTGATGACCGAATGCGACAGCATCGTTTCTGGGACACCTGAGATTTTGAGTGAGATTGAGAGGTTCTATGGGCAGCTGTACACGTTAAACCTTAAAAATGGCAAGTCCCCGGGCTAGGATGGAATTACAGCGGAGCTTCTGAAAGCGGGTGGAAAACCGGTACTTGTAGTCCTTCAGAAGCTCTTTAATTCCGTCCTCCATGGTGGCACTACACCGGAGGCGTGGAGCAGAATTGCCGTGGTCTTGTTCTTCAAGAAAGGCGACAATGCTCTCTTGAAGAACTATAGATGAATTTCCCTTCTGCACTGCGTCTACGTGCTGTTCTCGAGAGTCATTACGAATCGTCTCGCACGCAGATTTGACGACTTCCAGCCTCCCGAAAAAGCCGGTTTCCGAAAAGGCTCTAGCACCCACACTCTTCGACCACATACATTCCCTTCGGCAAATTGTACAGAAGACCGAAGAGTACAATCTGCCACTTTGTCTTGCGTATGTGGATTATGAGAAAGCCTTGATTCCATGAAAATTTGGGCGGTGCTGCAGTCCCTTCAGCGGTGCCAAGTTGAGCAGAGATTGTCGCCAAAGAATTTTAAAATATTCATATCATCTTTAAATAAAGGTGTTTCTTAGAAGTAACTAGTACTGAGTGTAGCGCCAAGTACTGACATTACAGATAAGCATGAGAAATAGCTTTATGGCACACCTTTTTAAGGGTTCCATGTCCAGATGTGGACTATCCGCGGGCAACTAAAATAACTATCTAAACCAATATGAGCAGTTTTTATTATGTCTATTACATTTTGACTTTGTGAATTCAGAGTAATAGGCCGCATGTTGTACGGGACATGTCGTCTGCAAGCGTTTCACGTGCGTCCAGCGACTGGTGATGATGTCGCTACATTACCGCGCCGTTCTGCAGTCGCACAGCATCACGTCACCAAGCTCTGCAAGGAGTACACCGTTACGAACTGAACATTGCGAATTGATTTGTGTTGATCAACAAAATTCTATAATTAAATGAATATCCTTTTGAATTAACATTATAATTAAATAAAGAAAAAGTTTATTTGGGTTTTCTTTATTTATTCCGATAACTCGAATCAAACAAATAGATCCGTATCTAAACATATTGTAGGTATATAATTCTTTTTCGTACTAATACGTTTTGCAACAATGAATAAAGTAACAAACTAAATAAAGAATATATTCTAAACAATATTATATCTTTTAGTTTCTCATACCGGTTTCACCACAGACGAGCACATGGTAAATCAGCATTTAAAATTGCAATTCATAATTTCACTACTTTCGGCGGGAATCTAAATATGTAAGTATGTTTGCGTTACTAAGATGCGTGAAATTTTAAGTGGTCTAAAAATTAACATTATTTGAATTTTTTGTTACAGTAAATGTGCTATTTAATTTATTTTAGGTATGTATAAAATGTATATAAAATTGACATTATACGATTGTCCAACCGTCCAACTGAAATCATTCGTTCTGTGATGAAAAAAATTAAGAAATTGTTGAAAATTCTGGATGCTAAAGTACATCGAAATAAGTGCACATTGGCCAACTCGATTAAACTAATTTGATGTTGTCTGATTTGTGGTCGGTTACAGTAATTGTCACCGATTGCCAAAATAAGTAAAATCAGCCAAACCATGTAACTCGCGCGAACCATCCCTAAGCACATTAGAGTCAGCACAATACCCAATGCGTTAAGACACCATCCAATATTCACGTAGATAAGGGGAGTGTAGGTAGGATAGGGCAGGGCTGTTCACGCGCGACTGAGGATATAGGTGAGTTCCCCCAGCGATTGGCGGTGGCGGTGGCAAATTGACATGACATCAAACAAAGTGGCCAAGTTAGTAAACTCACCTAAACCTCTCTCAACCTCCACATAAAATTCTTTTTAATTTCGGTAGGTATGTAACTAGTATTAACATTACGTATTACACCCTAGATTATTATAAGGTCAGGGAAAAAGTTTCTTCGTATTTTATATACAAATTCAAGACATTTTTTTCAAAGTTTAGTTACATTTAATTATAATAAATATGTGTAATTTTTTTCGATAACTTGTTGCCATTTTGTAAATAGTGACAGACTTTTTCAAATGGGTTAAAACTGTTTTGTAGTCAATCCTCAATTCCTCGGCTACGTCGTAACTACTAATATGCCGATCTTGCTCCACTTTTTGAAAAATGGCATCGACTTTATCGGTAGGGCGACCAGAGCGAGCTGCATCTTTTGACATCAAAATTGCTGTACTGAAAATTCTTGAACCAACTTTGTGCTACTCTCATACATTAGACACTGCATAAAGTCCTTAAACGTCATACATTTTTTTCGCGTCTTGGGTCGCATTTTCCCTTTTTTTTATAAAACTTCAGAATGTAATCGAATTTCTTTGTTAGATTCACTCATTTTGGCGGACAGAAAAACGATTGAAAAATGGCGGGAAAGTGTTTTTATTACGTTTTATTTTTCTTTTTCTTAATGTCCTATATGTATTGATTTTAAAACCAGCCAGATACAAACAGTACAACCAAAGAGATTTTTCTTCAATTTTATACAAACAAAATACGAAGAAACTTTGTTACCGACCTTACAAATATATAATAACACTACGTTTTAGGTTGGGTTGAGCGATGGGGCCACATATTCTTAACCTAAACCGACTCACGTAATTAAAAAAAATTGCATACAACAAATGTACAACAAGCACACAGAAGCATTATGCTGTCCGCATCATAGATAAAACACTATATACCAGGAAGTCTGCATGTTCGCTTGTATTTCTGATAATAATTAATGTCAAAGCTACATAAGTAATTTCTGTCAATATTTGTGTAGTAAAATACGCAGTAAAGAATATAATATAATCACTTCGTTTAATACGCATTATAGAATATGAATATATAATAAAGCATACATATATTAGTAGCCTATACAGTAAACTAAAATGCATTAAATAACACATTGCTAATTTATATATTAAATAAATAGTCCTGAGCTAATGGATAAGTATGAAGATAATGAAGACGATGATTCACCTTTAGAAGAGAATTACATACGCTGGAGCTATTTACTGTTTCTTCCTTTCCATCCAGTGGTAAAACTGTTGGTTCTATTGTCAGTTATAGTAAAAAGCATATTGGTAAGTACATAAATCAACGTGCTGTATTTTTTATTAATCATGTAAAGAAATCTGAATACAGTTTTGTGTACGGGATTTGAAATATGAGTTAATTTTAAACACTAGTCACAGGATATATTAAGCAGGTATGATATTATAATATAAACGAGTATATGTTACGGCTAAAAACCGAAGTGCGGTTACACCTAGTTCTAGCCGGCTAGAACTAGGTACGGCCAGCAGTAGTTGGTTAAAAGTAGGTGTACTGTTAAATTTGTAAAAATACGGAAATACGTATCAAGTAATATCAGCGATAGTAGCTTAAGGTGCGGTTGGAGTGGTCATTGGGCCACCTAACAACCGTATACATTTATCTAATTTATAAATTATGTATGATACACCAACCGCAATCGACTGCACCTTGTATTAGCCGGCTACACCTAGGTGTATACGCACTTCGGCTTTTATCCGTAACATATACATAAAGTAAGACTATTTTTTATAACTTATTTTTATATCAGTATATGGGTTTATACTGATATAAAAATAAGTTTATAAAAAATAGTCTTATTTATTACATACGATCTTTTTTACTTTGTGGAAAATTCTTATACTAGCTTCATACACGTTAATATATATCTACAAATACGCACATACGCTATATGTGTGGATTTTCTTATCTTAGCTAGCTTTTATTTTCGCTAGAACCAGGAATAGCTTTTTATAATTATAATTTGTTTCATTATGTAGGAAAGCTGGGTTAATTTTGTCGTCAATGTGTGCTTGGAAGGCAAACATCCAAATATCTTCACAAAGTTTCAATTCAATAGATTATAACATAGTAAATTTACAGGGACCTTTACAATCAATTTATCCAATTGTATACTGTTGGGACGTGCTTGACCGTAATATTTATCTGTGGCTTATCAAGATTTTTATTACGGCTGCGATCTTATTTACGGTATTGATATTTGTCTTCATATAATGCATAGGTGAGAGCCTCATTTACTTATAAAAATATCCTCACAATCTGTAAGATATTGATTATAAGCTTTTCCACGCCAAAATTAGAAAAAAGGAACTCTTTGGAATGAATTCAGTATTTGTTAGTCACGGATGTTTTTAACCGACTTCAAAAAAAGGAGGAGGTACTCAATTCGACTGAATGTTTTTTTTATGTGTGTTACCTTAGACCTTTTTTCGAGGTGAGATTTTGGGTTGGCTATAAACGTCCGTACATGGAGTTTTGGTCAATCCTTTGAAATGCCAAGCTACAATAGTGGGTAGCTCAAGATTGCTAGCTAAGATTAATCTTGCACACTTACCTCCTATTTGTTACAATGGTACTATAATTCCATTCAGTAAGTCTTGTAAAAAATCTTGACCTACACATTGACAGAAACAGAAACAGAAACTTTTTTATTCAATATAGATTATAAATAATACTCATTGAAAGTTACTCTTTTGTTTAATTGCCACTGATTCTAAAAAAAACCTTTATACTGGGAAGAACCAGCAAGAAACCTAGATTTATGTATATTTACAAATGTAAGCTATTTATTAAAAAAAATAACAAATTACAATCATGTATGTTACACAATTGACAACACAAAACAAATTAGAAATAGCTTGGTATCGATCACCTCATTCCCAGGGGTTATTATCATCCATAAATTCCTTAATATTATAATAACCCTTTTACAAACTATGTTTAATAAAGTTTTTGAATTTTGAGCAGGTCGAATTTTCTATATTTTCTGGGATTTTGTTGTAAAAGCGTATACATCGCCCCAAGAATGAATTACTGACTCGGTGGAATCAGTAACTGGTACTACTAGCTTGTGTTTGTTCCTAGTATTCACAAAATGAATATCACTTATTTTTGTAAAACTACTTTTATTTTTGTGTACGTACATTACATTTTCATAAATGTATTGAGAGGTCAAAGTCAATATATTAATTTCCTTAAATTTTTGTCGCAGCGGCTCTTTAGGCTTTAAAACATAGATTGCTCTTATAGCCCTCTTCTGTAAAACAAATATAATTTCAGTGTCAGTCGCGTGACCCCATAGCAAATACCATACGAAATTATGTTATGGAAATAGCATAAGTAAACTAGTATAGCTGTTTCAACACTGGTAAGATTTCTAATCTTTTTTACAGCATATTCTGCAGAACTAAGTCTGCTTACTAGTTTTGATATATGGGGGCCCCATTAAAGCTTAGCATCTATTACGATTCCAAGAAAATTATAGCATACTATAGATGTACAACCATAATTTGATCTTTAATCGTTTAATTGTACTTCGTTATACTCGTATCTATTGGGTTTAAGGGACATAAAACTTTCCTTTACATTTTTATAGAAGTAAATCGTTGTGTAGTGGTAGGGTAAGAATATCCAACACCGCATATCATCTCGTGGGTGTCGTAAGAGACAACAGAAGGGACCTGAAACAGGAGATGGGCAGCAGCATCTTCCTAATAGCTACCGATAATAATGACAAAAGTACGGTTGAACCCGACTGCAAGCGTGTCAACTATGGCAAAATTCCCCCTATGAAGCGATCTATAGGGAGGCCTATGTTCAACAGTGAAATTTTGATAGTCTGTAATAAATATTGGTAAATCCAATTGGGCATGCCCTAAGCGCATTAAAAAAATTACGTGTAACATGATTATACATAATTTTTTAAAGTAGTTTAAATACACACAATCCTGTTGCTTATGCCAGCGACAACGGGGTCGTCAAAATCGAAGATCTGAAACGTCTGATGTTGAATTCTAAGAGCCCGGGGACGGGAAAACAACGTGATTCGCGAGACGATTCGAGACTTTCTAGATCTTTCATTTTTGTAAGTCGACAGGAAATGCCCATCAGACTAAACAACTTTTGCTAAGACGTCATTCCTATAGTTGTTGTATGTGTATAGTTATAGTGTCGCTAGGCTTTGGATGGAGTGTAACTCCTTGTGTGTTATTAAGTTAATATATTGGTAATATTGTTTAGATCACGTTCACATGAGGCTTAAGTACTTATAGAACAAAAATACTTCAGCGCAAAGCTTCCGGGTAAACTATGTTGAAAGTTGACCCGTCCGGCACGTGAACATAAAGATTTCTAGAACTGCTAACCCGGGAAAGAGCGACGTACAACTAACCATGCGAGAAACAACACTCTCGCACACGCGATCATAGACTGAACGTTGTTCTGCAGTCATCATTGGGACACCGTTTTCTAATGTTGCCAGCAGTTCCATTGAGTTGTAACCAATCTCTGCAGAATATTCCCTATTGGTAACCTCTCCGACTGAGGTTGGTGTTGGTAAACCATATTCACAGAGTGATTTACCGCCTACTGCTGTTAAGTCTTCCTGAAGAGCTAATAAGCACAGATTTATAGCAAATCACGCAAATTATCATTAGTTGCGCCTTCATCATTGTGAGATATATTCCGAAGAAAGTCTTCTGCAAATTTTTCTTTATATTTTTCCCATAATTGTACAGTATCTGACAAATTACAAAATGTGAGTAATGTTACAAATAAATGGCGTAACCGTCGTGGATTATCACTAACACAGGATTCTGCTAAAGCGTCATCCCAATGCTGATCATTTTCAAGCAAACGACGCGCTTGGCAAGCTGCATGATAAGTTGGATAAACAACATCGTCTACTTTTCTCAAATCTATAAATGATATTGGTCCTCGCACTGTATGTAATAATAATCGCAAATAGAAACACTCAGCGTTGTTAGGATGAACGGTATACACTCTACCAAGAACATGTTCTTTGAAAATACCTGACTCGCCATCTACAGGCCTGCCACAGCGTCTACGATTAAAGACACCTCGTTGCTTATCGTAGGTATAATACGATGGAACTTCCTCATACAAAAGAGTTTTTGCAAAATCATCAGTTTGGCAAAGTCGAAAGAATGCTAATAAAGTTGTTTGTCTAGGGTTCTCTAATCGTTCTGTAACATTTTCGGCGTTGAAATATATACGTTGACCGCCTTCAAGATGAACATCCAGATGAGTCACAGGTGGATATCTTTCGTGAATGTTGAAACTTAAGATCCGCCACACAGCTTCTGAAGAGCTGATATATCGCAGCCGAAAAAAATTAATTATAACTAAACTAAACAAAATTAAACTGCCATTTACAGTCAATGGTTTCCCACATGATAGATGAAGAGTTTTAAGAATAGATTGAGTTGAACAATTGATATTTTCAAAAGTTATTGTGTTTACGAAGCGGACTTGATAAATCCACACCATAAGCCACTAAACCCCTTTTTTATGTAAAAATAGCAATTAATCGATTAAAAAAAATATTAATAAGTTCAACAACCATTTATCTTTCTGATAATGTGCTTTTTAATATCACTTATGTGTACAATATGATTGCTAGATACGATTTCATGCGACAAAACTTTGGAATTTTAATTTTAGGCCCTAGTAGAGCATACCTGCGCGCTAGCGCTTACGGCATGCTCAGCTTTCAGAAGTGTGTCGTAAAGTATTGCCACTGTTCGCGCAACTCGCAACTACCGCCTAACGCTTATGAAATTTGTTAATTGTTATCCAATGAGAATGCTACAATGCCCACTCTCGGGTTTTCTAATGTACTGCCTTTATGCCCAGCATATGCACTCGTGTGTTAAAACGGAGTTAAAATTTTGTAAGTCACGCAACTGACCGCACCGCCATATCTCTCGTCATCACCTCGCGCCGTGGTGTTATTTAGGTATTGAACTATACAAGAAAACTACAACTGTATAGAAATTTGCGATAACGCAATATTTCGCGAAAATCAGTGAAAGTTGTTTGTAAAGACAGCCGTCAACCAACTAACGTGCAACACAGTCCCTGAGGCAGCACAGCGGAAGTCCAAGTGAGTAAACATGCCTTCCTTAACGTCCGTTCTGTAGCCCGAATTTGGGGACATTTGCAGTATTGCGAAATAATATATTCTTACCACCATCATTATATAGTAAATTTCGCTCCGCCTCCTCCAGGCCTGGATAATTAATTTATCCAACAGCCACGTTATGTTCTCTGTATCGTTTATTTTCATTCTCTTCCCACAAAATCTAAGATCATGCTTATCCAACCGCTCATATTACCCATAATTGATTATGCAGATGTCTGTTACCCGGATCTGTACCGAGATCTTCTAAAGAAGCTGGAACGCCTTCTCAATAACTGTATAAGATTTATATTCGGGCTTCGTAAGTATGACCATATTTCGCAATATAGATCTAAGCTTAATTACGGCATTAGATGCTTACAATATGGCAAGGCAAAGCTATTTCTTATTTTTTCTATATTAAATGACCCATTTTCGCTCTTATCTCAAGAGTCAATTTCACTATCTCTACTCATCATAATAGGGTTCTACGTTCTTCTAACAACAAAACATGTATTCCTGTTCACTTCACCGAGTTCTATGGTAACTCCTTTACAGTTTAGGTTACACGCCTTTGGGACTCCTTGCCCCATGAGATCAGAAATGATCCCAATAAGTTTGCTTTTAAAAAGATGGTGCGTAATCATCTATTAAAGACAACGCTTCTTAAATGAATCATCCATGTCGTCTAACAGACGTATATATTCATAGTTATTTATATGTACTTAGTATAGGTATATTAATATTTATATATTTGTGTATATGTATGTATAGGAGATATTTGTTTAGTTTATATATTTTATATATTACTAAAATGTATATATATATCGTAGTTAATTATCATTTTCATTTTGTTTTTATTCTATATTGCTACACCTACGTTAAATTCTCACCACTCCATGGGTTGACTGGTAGAGAATGCCTCACGGCATTAAGTCCGCTCTTGGTATTCTTTTATTTTAAGGAATGCAATAAAGAATAGAGAAGGTGAAGAGAGAGCCGTGGTAGCTCAGATGGTTAGCGCTCACTGTAAATTTCACAGTATGCGAGCAAACCGGGTTCGATCTCCGCCAGCACCAATGAAAGTGTTAATTGCAATTTTAAGTGCTGATTTACCACTTGCTCGGCGGTGAAGGAAAACATCGTGAGGAAATCTGCATATCTGAGAAATAAGAAAAAAAATATTTCGAAGACATGTAAGATTCGTCAACACGCATTGGGGCAGCGCGGCGGACACTTCCTTGCCCTAAAACCCTCTCAGAAATGAGGGGAGGCCTGTGCCCAGCAGTTGGACGTATATAGGTTATAACTTTTTAATTTTTAATAAAGAATAAATAAATAAATGTATATGTAGGTGTGTACAACAGTATCCACTTACCATCAGATGGACTACGTGCTGGCTACGCTTACTTCTATAAAAATTTCATATTACAACCCCGTTCAACTTTTTTATATGCAGCCGAAATGCAAAGTATTAAAATATTATGCACAGAATAATTATGCTAATAAAAATATATATTATAATAATCATTATATTTTTATTTCTTTTTCATAAGGTTGAATTGGGTAAGCTTCAACCTAAAGCTTGATTGGGAAGCATTCGGTAGGGCTTGTGGTGCAGCGGTACGTTCGGGATAATATATTTTAAGCGGCCGCACCAAGTCCACTGCTGAACATAGGCTTCCCCCAAGCAATGCCACAAAGCACGGTCCTGAGCCACCTGCGTCCAACGACTTCCTGCATCTCTTACCAGGTCCGCACTCCATCTAGTGGATCCCACACTTTATTTACCATAACGAGGCTGCCTTCGAGAACTTTTCTTCCATTTCCATTTACACAGAACACTAATTCAAAAGCGTATGATTATTTTGCACACTGAATGCAATATCCTACTGCACGCTAATAGAGCGAACACTCAGGTTGTAAGTTAAGCCCTGAGTAGAGTGATAGACGGGGCATGCGATGTAGTGGCGCGTTTATCATACATTTTGAGCGGCAGCCACAAAGGACACTGTGATCCAAGAGCGATTTATCATGCACGCCGAACACTGCTTAATTCCACATTTCGGTCCCTTTATGATTATGCTACTGTACTGGTTAATTAAATCGGAATTTTGGTCAAATATTTTGTAATTTAATAATAATTATTAATTGAAGAATAATTAATAATAATTAAAACAGGCTACCGGAGCTGGCACAAAATGCTCCTCAGTGCCTTCGAGAAGATATTTTTGGGGCGCTGTATATGTACCATTTGGTGACACCGCATCTCCTTCGAAACCTGCCTCATTATTTTATTCGCCAATTAGTAGCGCGACTAAATCGAATTGTTATCTTTCCTGGTATAGAACATTTATTTTTCCTTAATTTGTCATGAATTATTTATGATACAATTTGATATCTATGATAGCCTCGGATATTTATTTTGTCTTATTTTTTTAATTATTTGTAATACAATAATAATGTCTTCTAGACCGTATTTCGGTCACGGCAACAAGTCTCAACGGAGACTAGCTCTTAGACAGGATTATAGTGCCCGAGTGTACTCGCAAGCACACGTTTACTCTTATAGACCGATGGGACGGCAAGCCGACATGACCGCAGAGAGATCGGGCGCAGGATCAAACACCGCCAACTTTCCGTCTCCGCCTGCTACTGAGAATTTCTTGACAGAAACACTCAATAACTAATTTTCGTTGACTCATTCCGGAATTCGAACCCGGGACCTCATGATAAGCAGTCGAGTTTTCGACCACTGGATCAACTAGGCTCAACTCATCATACCATTATATCACAGATATGTCTCTCATACAATGGTATGGTATGGTATATATCTGTGATAACCTTGTAGCTTAGCAGTTAGTTAGTACGGTAATCAGTAAGAAAGGAATCTGATCGGGAACCAAAGGCAAAATTTGTTTTCTAACATGGTAGAGCCATGCTGCAGCTATATTATGGTTGTAGCACGAAATGGTCGGCTCGACCGGGGAAGGAACACGCTCTCACAGAATACCAGCGTAAAATAACAGCTCAATACTGCAGTGTTTCGTATTTTGAGTGTTGAGAACCGGATACCATTTTTTCTGGAAACGAGGCATTTCATCTTAGTCCTCAGGGATGGCGACGCATCTGCATTTTTATTCTTAATCGAAGATAAATGTAGATGTCTGTGAGCCACAGCATACATAATCACCCACATACATAATCACAAAGTATTCACATCATTTTTAATGCATTTATTTGTATCCATTTCTGTAAAAGTACTTAAGCAGTTGCGGATATAATGCAAAGTTTTACCTGATAATCTTCTGTGGTAATCGCATAATTTGGATCCAGGATTTCAAGCTAGTACCGGTGACGTTAAGTGTGTACGTTGGCTTCTATCTTTCAACTATTACCTAGATAGATCAAAAGATGTGATCAGAAGCTTGGTACTTGAAAGCCAGTTCAAGGTCTTTGGGTAATTGAATAATATGGATATAGGTTTTTGCGTTTACCAGAGACCTCAAATATTAACGTTTGCTTCTATCATGATTATGTAAATGAAGATGTTATGAATGATGCAGATGCGGACGTCAGCAATAAAGAAGAGTCTCTGTATTAGCTCGATTACTTATATTTGTAATTATACTCGCTCTCAATATCATTCAGACCGGAACTGACGGCAGAAATATGTAAGAGGGTGGTACGTACCTAGACGGACTATTAGGTGGAAGAGGAGTCGTAACCACATAGAAAATGTACCTAGCAGTCCTCCCTCCCTGAGCTGTAATCTAAATAGGCCAGTACAACATCGGTAATTTAATTATAATAATATCTTTGCTTTTTTCAAGGAAAAATGATCGTGCAAAAAGGTGACATATTTCCTTGTATGTATTTTATTCACGAAGGGGAAGTCGAAAAGTGGGTTACCGACAAAGGGTACGTTTTATTCTTATTATCTTTTTTATTTTCTTTAATCTCCGACTAATCTACTACTGAATGCATTTTAAAGAATGCAGTACTGTATGTCTTCAAAGATCTACCCCATAATTACGTTCGACGGGTCTCGTGAACGTAGATGCGATAACTCTCGCACTGGTAATGCTATTCTCCATTATTAGTCTCCGTGATTTGGGTTCAGCATATTCGAATGACAATACTGTAATCATTCCGTTGCCATATTTTGTTAATTAGCAGGGTGTGGTCTAATTCAGGTGAGGTTGACATTCGTAGATGTTGATTAAAATAAGTAGAAAGCCCCGAAATTGGACGGAAAGACCAGTGGAGATTTTGTACTAACATGGTATAACCGCGCTGCATATTATTATGGTTGCAGCTATCAGGTCAGGAGCAGCTCTCAAGTCGCGTCGTCCAGAGATTGTTTTGACAGGTTATAGACCGCGCGTTGTTTATTACTCGCATCTGTTGTCAATGGTTGCGTTCCGTTCTTACGTTGACATTGATGTTGGACATTTGATTTGGTTGTTAGTTTTTGGTGTTTATCTATGTGTTTATTTTTGCATTCATTGTATTTAGTTGTATCACGTTTATCTAAAGTTTCCATGCAATTCTTATAATCAAATGTCGATAAAACTGTCTTTAAATCACTGGAAGAGTTGTCTATGGTTTTATTTATGAAACATAGATCGGTATGTTTTGCTGAATCACCGATATTAACAACTTTTTCCTTGCCTGATTTAAGATCTTAGCGCTTCCTCGAATGTCTTTTTTAGTAGATATCTTGACACACAAAGGAATGAGATTATGGTCTCTGCATCTCTTCAAAAAATTTAAACATGTTACGTATCTTGCGCGCTTGGTCTTGAGATCTTCTAGTCGGTGTATTTTATTTGCTATTTCCAGTCCGTACTGGTTTACATAATGATTTCTTATATTTACGCGAACACTACACATTGAATCAAACTACTTTTACGGATTCTATCGCCTTTAATTGACTTATTTTTATTAATTCCCGACGTTTCGGGTGCTTTACAGCACCCATGGTCACGGGGGACTGAGGTGATTTTGTCAGTGAGATAAAAGACCTATGTCTTACTGACAATGAAACTATGGTCAGTTTTGATGTTCGGTCTCTATTAACATGCCTACCTGTTGAAGACTGCATCTCAATTGTAACTAGGAAACTAGAGGAAAACAACATGCCTACAGATTAAGCAGTATTACTCAGACATTGCCTTACATCTGGCTATCTATTGTGGAAGGAAGAGTTTTACAAGCAAGTAGATGGTGTTGCGATGAGCTCACCAGTATCTCCCATTGCCGCCGATATTTTCATGGAAGACTTTGAGGAGAAAGCCCTGCTTACTGCACCAGTAACTCCAAGGTTCTACAAGCGGTACGTAGACGATAATTTCACAATTTTACTATCAGACAAAGTAACTGCATTTTTAGAACATCTTAATTCCATAAACTCTAAAATTCAATTTACTATGGAGTTAGAGGCAAATAATTCTTTAGCGCTCCTAGATATATTAGTCATTCGAAATTCTAACAACACCATAGGCCACAATGTGTATGGAAAAAAGACCCGTACAAACCGATATTTAAACGGCGAATCCCACCATCCTTCACAGTTAGCTACCGTGGGCAAATCTTTGTTACAGAGAGCACGAGGGATCTGTGACAGCAAGTATCTGGCCACCTAGCTTGAGCACGTCAAGCAAGTTCTGCACGACAAAAAGCTTCGGATCCCGCGCCTACGTCACAGTGACCGAGTGAAACCGGCCACAGTCAAGCGTGTGCCTGCTGTACTACCATATGTCAGAGGTGTCACAGACAAGATTGGCTACATCTTGAAGCGAGCTTCTATTAGAACATTCTTCAAGCCGCCGAAGAAGATTAGTCAGTTCTTACCATCCGTTAAGTGCGATATTCCTCAACAAGATGCAGGAGTATACAAACTTGATTGTGAATGTGGTCTCTCATATATAAGGCAAACAAAACGATCAATAAAAACCCGCGTAAAAGAACACATAGCTGACGTGAAGCACCAACGTTCCGGGAAGTCTGCAGTATGTGATCATATCCTAGACGGCTCCCGCCATTACATTAGATTTGATAAACCACAAATTCTCGCGAAAGAACATGGATTCCTGCCAAGGATGATACGTGAGGTTATTGAAATTAAAAAAGCTTCCTAATTTCAATAGAGAGGAGGCTTGGCTTGGCTTGCTTGGGATCCTGTAATTAATAAAATTAAAACTAAACCCAAGCATACCACTGCAAGACTTCAAGACACAGTAAGTTCATTCTGCGTAGATCGGACCATAATTAATAATTAAAAAAGCTGAAGGTATTCCGTGTTAACTCTGACATCGGGACGTCAATCACCTCAGTCCCCTGTGACCATGGGTGCTGTGAAACACCCGAAACGTCGGGAATTAATTAAAATAAGTTAATTAAACGCGATAAAATCCGTAAAAGTAGTTTTATTCGTATTATATGTTTCTATGGGTCACAGCATCCACTTCCATCAAATGGACTGTGTGCCTGTTTTTTTCTTATATTTCTAAAAACAAGACAAATTATGCCACTATTACTATAATGGATAAAAACGTTTCGCCCGATTGCTAGATAATAACCTAGTGGTAGTGTAAGAATATCCACTACCCCATACCATTCCGTGGGTGTCGTAAGATGCGTCAGAGGGAAACAAGCCAGATGAGATGGTCAGCAGCGTATTCCTAATAACAACAAAAAAATAAAAAATTGCGGTAACCAACCCACATGCCAAGCATGGCAACATGGCAAATATCCCCATCATGAAGCAGTCTGTGGGAGGCCTATGCTCAAAAGTGGGCTTTTGATAGTCTGTAATAAATTAATGAACATCAAAAGCGCTTAACCCTTTTTGTGGTACAACATGTGCTTTTACAAGTTTTAAGATTACACGTAAGTGTAATAATTGAATCTGAACGTCAATTATTCACAATTCACATCTTTAGAACTGCTAAAACTGGGTGTAGCCTTGTAGGTTAATGTTGGTTGATATAAGGTTCAAATGCCACAATCATTTATATATATACATATATAATAGAAAGTATCTAGTTTGCCACTAGTGGTCGTATAAAAGTAATTAGCTATAGCAATATAAATAACATGCGGTTGTAAAATAAATATTATCTTCTCACAAGGTCTCCCGCCGTAGACTGTTTGTGCTTTGGAAAGCCTAATTTTGAATATCAATATTTGTTTTGAAATTAATTTAATATTATACTCTATGAAATTTATTATTTATCATTTAGATGATATGGGCAAAAGGTATCGATAACTACTTAGACAATCTTTCATTCAGAAAAGCAGCATCACCACCTAAAAAGGACCTTGTAGGACTACAGTTTCGTTTAATAAATTATTAAATTTAAATTTTTCAGCGGCGACAAAAAAATGATATCCCGTTTAAATACAAACGATTATTTAGGATTTATACCAGGTCTCTTCCCAAACTCTCCATTTCAATTCACCTATATGTCACGGACGGTAATACCATTTTAATTACCATTGTATCGCGTTTAATTTAACCCCGTGAAACGTCGGGAATTAAAAAAGTTAAATTAAACGCGATACAATCCGTAAAAATTAGTTTCAACAGCTTTATAAAGTTACACTATTCATAATACAATAATACAGGGAAATTATTGTTTAGTATTGTGGCTTTTTAGTTTTAAGGATAAAGTTGTGTTGAAATAAATCTTATTCTACACTTGTAAATCCCCTGTCTATTACAATAGTAATATCAGGTTTAGGTTGACTTAGCGGTCAGCCACCACTATTTCACCTGATGATGATGTCTTCTTTAGAGGTGAAACAAGTGTCGTATTATCGACGGTGTTGTGTCTTTCCTAGTGTAGTAATGTTGGGAGAAGTGGTGTTGGGATTATTGGTGACGAGGATAGTGTACACAATTGAGAGAAGACGGGAGATACATTTCAAACCTAATTTTTAACATCTTTAACCCCTGTCTATTGCTTATATACCACTTTTCAAATCAATAGACTTCTTATTCTCTGCTGCATTAGGGCCTTTACCTGTTGTTTGTATCATGAGTGCCATTTTTGTATAATTATAGGAATTTAGCTAATTGGTTATGGAATATCTACTACCAGTTCTAAATGTAACTCTCTTTTCATTCATCACTATCATCAGCCCGTAACAGTCCTCTGCTATAGAATGGGCCTCCCCAATTCTAGGAAGGAATTGAAAATCGTCACGCAAAGTCGCGCGGACTGGTGGTCGCATAACTAGATGTAAGCGACGATAGAGGAAATCTGAAACAGGAGATGGGCAGCAACATCTTCCTGATGTACCTTGAAAGAAAAAAAAATGCTACATGGCTCTACTTAGGAAGCGGTTGCCAACCAGCCAGTCAATAGTGGCAACTATGCCAACCATGAGACAATGTGTGGGGGAGGCCTATGTTCTGCACTAAACTCGTGATGGGCAGCAGTGATGAATGAATGAAGGAATGAAAGTGCGTGAAAGCACCACAAGACTTTAAATTTTTCTTAATTGTCCTAATTATTTTTGCAATGATTCAATTGATTAAAAATGGATGCAATACGAGTTATCAGTTTCCTGAAGTTAATTAAATTTTGTTTTAACTCCAGGTTGTTGATGTAGTTTTATTGAGATTTCAAGACTGGCAAGATCTTCTGCAAGGATATCCTAAGGTCAAATATAGTCAATACAAGGCGGCAAAACAATTGAAAAGGAAATGATGGGAAAAAATAGTCTAGTCAAATAGTTTATAATTTAGATAATATTATTATAATAATTATACTATGGCTTGTACTTAGGAAACGAGTTCTTTACCAACCTGTAAAAGTCCACCGCTGGACATGGTCCTCCCATGTTTTAGATAATCGCCACCCTTGGCAGAAAAATTGGCGATTCTTTTACGTTGCTGCCTGTCACCAGTTTGTGTGTTTTACGTCATGCGAAAACGGGATAATTAAGCCGCCATCTGTCAGAAGCCATAAGATCTTTTTGTCTTTTCGTAGTTGTCTCTTACGACACCCACGAGATGGAATTGATCTTGAAGTTATTAGATCTCGAGTTCTAATAAGCAGGTGTCTTATCTTTTAAACGTAACCTTGGGGTTTTATTTATCTTGTATCGTAGAGGCGTTTTACTTACGTAAAATGCTTAATGACCCACATCCAGACCCATAAGAATATTTGTAGCCCATAAAACACTTCCGTGCATACTTCAAACCCGCGGTCCTCAGCGGCTTAACTTTTAATGTGGTAGAGCCACACTGAAGTTATATTATCGTTGCAGCAAGAATAAGTCAGCTCGAACGGGGTATGTTTTGTATCGTAAATGAAGAAAACTGGGCTGCTATCGAGAATAATTTAACAGCAAAATCTTATGTGGTCCCGGGTTCGAATCCCAGTCGCGTTTACGATGTAATACTTCAGGGAATGGAACTTTTATGCCATCTTCTGAGGTGCCCGTCACAGGCAGATCCCAGCTATGGTTTAGTCGCTCCTGTAAAATTGAATCACGCTATTAGCAGGAGTGCTACTGGGCCTGGACTGACGCTTTGACGTCCCGGGATGTAAACACCAGCGCTCTTTAAAAGAAGTATGATTCCGTCTCCAGGTCCTTCGAAAGAGTTATTACCTAGCCAAAGTCAAAGCACATCCGCAGAATTTGCGAGAAATTAGTTCACCTTCCTTCGGGAACCCGTGCATTCTGGTCACTTGCCAAGGCGGTCCAAGGGAACTTCTGTTAGCCATCTCTTCCATTTCTGCACAGAAAGGACGATTCACTGGCCAATGACGCAAAGGAGAAAGCCGATCTGTTAGGTTCTTTTTTTGCGACCAACTCGACTCTCTATGACGAGGGAACACACCGCCGACCATCTCGCGGTGTGTGTGCTCCATGCCGGTTGTGCGGTTTACACAGCGCTCGGTTCGCAAAGCACTCCTTACCCTGGTTGTCAGCAAGTCGAATGGGCCTGACGGAGTCCCTCCCATTGTGCTGAAGACGTGTGCTGCGGAGTTGGCATCGGTTTTAACGCGTCTTTTCTGGTACTCCTACGCCTTAGGCGTAGACCCGAACTCACGGAAGACAGATTTGGTGCACCAAGCCCTAAAAAACGACCGCCCAGAACCGTCCAACTACAGGCCTATCGCTATTACCTCTGTGTTCCAAAATAATGAAAACCATTTTTAACTGCCAGCTCATGAGGTACCTAGAGGATCACCAGCCGATTAGTGACCGTCAGTATGGTTTCCGTTGGAGGTCGCTCAAGTTAAGATCACCATCTTCTAGTTTACCTGACTCATAGATAGATGGAGGCAGCAGAAGTGGCAATTGTCTAAAGGGGAGGCCCTGGCCGTTAGTTTGGACATTGCGAAGGCTTTAGATCGGGTTTGGCACAAAGCGCTCCTTTCGAAGCTTCCTTACTATGGGCTTCCCGAGAAATTATGCAATTGCATCATCAGTTTTCTTGCAGATTGGAACATCAGGTCGTAGCGGTGCACGCTCCAATTGCTATCTAACTATGCTGTCACCTATGCTATTTCTTCTGCATATCAATGATATGTTGCAAACCAGTAATGCGGACGACAGTACTGGTAATGCTTTTCACCGTCCGTACCAATTTCTTGGAAACACGTTTTCCAGTACGGGAACAAACTTGTGTCTGAAGTAGAGTCTTTGTTGAACAAAGTTTCGGATTGGTGGGGGCTATCTAGTCCAGTTCAATCCTCAGAATACAAAAGTTTGCGCTGTAACCATTAAAAAGAACCTTTTTGTAGTACCTATCTCCTCAGTTTCAGAGCATTCCCCTTGTTGCCTCAGCCAGCATTGGAATCCTCGGCGCCGACATATCGAGTGACGTGCAGTTTGTAGTCACTTGGGTGGAAGTGGAAGGTAAACTGGCCTCTAAAAAGTTTGGCGTGCTCAGCAGAGCGAGACAGTATTTCATGTCGGCACACCGCTTGCAACTTTACACGGCGCAGGTTCGGCCTCACATAGAATGCGGTTCTCATTTTGGGCCGGGGCTCTCCAGTGCCAGCTCCTTTCACTTGACGCATCCAGGGCAGAGCGGCTCGAATTGTCGAAGACTGAGTTCTCTCTGATCGGCTCAATTCACTGGCGCTGCGATGAGATGTTGCATTCCTTTGAAATTTCTATCGCATTTACCACAGGTAGTGCTATGAGGAATTGTTCGTATTAGTTCCAGCCGCCAAATTTCACCAACGCAGATCGCGTTAGAACTCACGTTACCATCCACATCATCTGGCGGTCCACTATTGTGCGATTTACTAGGAGTTTTCTTCCTCGCACGACTTCTCTGTGGAATTGTTTTCCATCGGATTTTTCGGGACCAATACGACTTAGGGATCTTCAAGAAATGAGCTTGTTACTTTTTTAAAGGCCGGCAATGTTGCATGTGGATCCGGTAGGTGGCACTGTTGTTGAGATATAGAAATCACCAGTGCTAACCGGGGCGGTTCGCTAGGTTGCAATAATTTTTATTTATGCTTTGTAAAAGCTTGCAATAAGATATAGATATAGATATCTAGGTTTTTCCAACACTATATAGGACCTCCATTGGACATCTCTAAGGACAAAACTATATTCGTTCATCCACTTATTTAATAATGGGTTTTATCAAATAACAACCGCCATAGCAATAAGATTTTGTTTACAGATGACTTAATAATGCCCAGTTTTTGGTGTTCTCCCCACATTTTTGGATTGTTTTGAGAATGATTTAGTATTTACAGTACTAATGAATCAGCAATAGGTTTATTGTAAACCTACGTTAACCCTTGACCTCTGAAAACTAATGATGTAAAGGCAATTAAGCAATAAAAAACTTAAAAATTGTATTAAATTAAATATTAACCTTAGTCATCCCACATTGAACTTAGAATAAATCTAGAAAGTTAACGTTTTATTACTTTGAAAAAGCTTAGGATTAATTACCTGTGCGGTTAAAGGGGCACAAACCGCAAGGGAAGGTCAGGAATTGGATAGATTAGTTTAATTACGTACAATACTAGTAATTAATGTACTTGCCGAAGAGCACATATTATCACTATGTTTGAGTACTTACTGTGTTGTATTTATTATTTGAAAGATTTATTTAAAAAAAATTAACTTCATCAATCGGTACGTCTAGAATCCACTACCTTGTATCATTCCGTGGGTATCATAAGAAACGACAAAGGGTAACGAAACAGAACATAGGCAGCAGCGTCGTGCTGATAACATTTCAACTAAAAAACTGCGGTAACTATGACAAATATCCCAACTATGGCTATGCTACCCCCATAGGTTACCATATTTTGACAAATTAGTATGATAATTTGTCCAAGTTACCATATAAATATCCATAGATCTATGAAGGTTGATTATGTATGTAATTACTCTAAGGTTAATTACATACATAATCTTATCTTAAACAAAGTATGATACTTTGTCCAAAGGATAGATAGCAGGTCAAATGCCCGACCTATCATGAATCATGAAAAATGTACTCCGTGTGCAATAACTTTTTAACACACGGTGCACGGTTTTTAACATACGTGCACATAGTACACTTAATTGTAAGTGAATCTTGTGAGCCATAGACAATTTATAACTTGATTAAGAATCAATACACAAATGTTTTTCTCCCCTGTGGATTGACATGGAATGCCTTGTTATCAATAAAAAGGGTCTTTGCTCTCACCATTCAACAAATATAACAGCATCATAATTATACGAGGGGTGATCCAAAAGTAATGATAATCGGTTACTTCAGGTCCGCATAAAAATATAATAATTTTTGCTTGCTTACATACTCACTACGTCAGCCTAAAAAAATCATATAAATAGATCACGATTTCCGGGAGATACATTCATTTGAATACAAACTGTCAAAGAGATAACATTAACATGGAGAAAAACGAAATTAGAGCTGTCATCAAGTACCTCTGTTTGAAAAAAATGTCTTCAAAAGACATCCACAGTGACTTAGTGGAAACATTGGGGGACTCTGCGCATATTCTACAGTTGCACGCTGGGCCAAAGAGTTAAAACTGGGCAGAACATCCACTGAAGATGAACATCGCGAAGGACGCCCATCTACGTCCCTCACTGAAGACAACGTGAAAAAAGTCGAAGATGTTGTATTGGCAGATCGAAGAGTGACCATCAAGCATGTAGCTTAGGTCACAGGGATCTCATATGGCAGCGTTCAAAGAATCCTTGCGAACGAGTTGCATATGAAAAAGGTCTCTGCGCGTTGGGTACCCAGAATGTTAACCGACGAGCAAAAGAAAAATCGAGTTGACATTTCGAGGGTCAATCTCGAAAAGTTCCAAGCAGATCAAGAAAATTTTTTGTTCCGTTTTGTGACTATGGACGAGACCTGGATCCACCATTTTGATCCTGAAACGAAACAAAAATCGATGACTTGGAAGCGAGCCTCCTCACCGACGCCAAAGAAATTCAAAGTTTCAAGTTCGGCGGGAAGGTTATGGCATCTGTTTTTTGTGACGCTCAAGGCATAATTATGGTGGAATATTTGAAAAAGGGAGCCACTATTACGGGCTCTTACTACGCAGACCAAATAAGAAGATTACGGGAGGCCATTAAGGATAAAAGACGCGGCAAACTGCGAGCTGGAGTGCTGTTTCACCAAGACAACGCACCGGCTCACAAAGCCGTAGTCGCGATGGCTGCCATTCAAGAAACGGGATTCGAACTGCTCGAACACCCTCCCTATTCGCCAGATCTAGCTTCTAGTGATTTCTACCTCTTTCCTCGGCTCAAGGAACGCCTCCGAGGCAAGAAATTCGAAGACGATAGCGAAGTAATGGCCGCTGTTGAAGCGTTTTGGGAGGGTCAAGACAAAGAATTTTTTTCAAAGGGAATCCTGGGTTTAGAAAAAAGATGGACTAAATGTATTGATTTGTTAGGAGACTATGTAGAAAAATAAATTATTATTTTAACTTTAATTACCGTGTTTTATTTTCATTATCATTACTTTTGGATCATCCCTCGTAGTTTACCCTGGTACAGTTACAATACGCTGCATTGTAGCTCTACCACTTATGTGTTAAGAGCGGATATAAAAACGAACATACACATACCCAGCCAAATACATTATCCTTTTAGGGTAGCCTTCTTTTGGTTAAGCACTAAAGATTAATTTGATAACAGTGTTTGATAGCAGTGAAAATGTCGCATAAAAGAAAGTGAACAGAGACTCATTTCGTTACTGGCTATAAAAGTCTTAACGGGCAATCTCATTTGGATAATACATTTCGAACAAAGTTCAGCAAAATTGTTTTTGCTCTTAAATATTAAATAATTTAACGCATAAAACATTTATGAAATGAATTGAAATGAAATAATATATTTATTTCTTCGACGTAAGAAAATAAATTTTCGTTTGTCAAATCAAAAAAATCCTCTGTTATCAAACATTGAACGACTACAAGTACAAGTTCACAAGTACAATAGTAGTTAAAATGTTATATTATTATTATAAATAAAAGCTTTTGCTTTATATCAAACGCTTATTTTTATATATTTGTTATTTATTGCTTATATGAAATATATTCACTATTATCGTCTTAATTGTTTCAGTTTATCACAAGTCCACTGTTGAACACAAGCCTTCCTCAATACCACAATTTGACAATTTGACGGACAAGGGTAACCCTTGCATTCTTTGAATTTTCGGCACTTCTTACTAGCTTGTCACTTCATCCAGTAGGGTCCAAATACTACGTTTATGTACGGTTATGTTATGTAGTATGACGTTGCCACTAGAGGACCTTTCGTCCCCATTGATTCATTAATTTTCACTTTTTTAATCGTTTCCTCTACACTAGGATTTTCTACTGTATCGCGGAGGCAGTTTACATACATTTATTTATTTACTCATGTGCACCTACGGCGGTCGCAAGTTCATGGCAGATAGGTTGACAAGTACAATTTTTTCTTTATAATTTACGTTATTTCAGTAAAGCTGCAATTTATATATGTTGTTGATAATATTATTAGGTCCTTACATATGAAATTGGCGTTTTGTACTGGAGGAATATAAAATCAATTTTTTTTTTGTAAAATTTATTTAATTAATCAAAGTATGCACCGTTGTTATCTATACACTTTTGCCATCTCATAGGTAGTTCATTGATTCCTTTACTAAAAAAAAAACCATGGGGGCGAGAATCAATAAACTCTTTGAAGGCGGTTTGGATTGCCGCATCGGAGTTGAATTTTTTTCCTTGTAAGAAGTTGTCCAAATTCCGGTAAAAATGGTAATCTGTTGGAGCAAGGTCCGGGTAGTACGGTGGATGTCGCAGACATTCCAATTGTAGCTCATCTAACTTAGTGGTTGTTTGTTGTGCAGTGTGTGGTCTTGCGTTGTCGTGAAGCAGCAGTGGCCTAGAGCGATTGACCAATCTCGGTTGTTTAGCAGCTAGTTCTTCTTTCATGGTTTGCAGTTGCTGACAATAGATATCTGCCGTAATCGTTTGGTCAGATTTTAGAAAGCTGTAGTGAACGACACCGGCGCTAGTCCACCAAACACTCACAAGTAACTTTTTCTGAGTCAATTTTCGTTTAGGGCAGGATTTGGCTGGGTCTCCAGGGTTCAGCCATTGCGACGAGCACTTCCAATTATCGTACAGTATCCACTTTTCATCACAAGTAATGATTCAATTTAAAATCCTTTCATTATTGTGTCGGTTGAGCAAAGTAACACAGCAGTCGACGCGTGTTTGCAAGTTCGATTCACTCAATTCATGAGGTACCCATCGTTCAAGTTTTTTTACTTTCCCGATTTGCTTCAAGTGGATTAATACAGTTTTATCACTTACCCCGAAGCCTGCAGCTATCTCTGAAGTGCTTTGTGATGGATCCGCTTCCACAATAGCCTTTAATTCTTCATTTTCCACTTTAGTCTCCGGCCGTCCACGGGGTTGGTTCTGAAGGTCGAAATTTCCAGAACGAAAACGTTGAAACCAAAAACGTACCGTGCTTTCTTTTGCAACACCAGCGCCGTACACATCATTAATCCTTCGAGCTGTTTCTGCAGCACTGGTGCCACGGTAGAACTCGTACTCGTAAATATACCGATATTTCATGTTTTCCATTGTGCGGTAATAAGCGACGCCAAAGAATAAAATAATGAGGAAAAAACAAATGAATGACTGTTTTCAAAACTCAAATGTACTCAAATTTGAATTTGGAATTCTTAACCAAAGAGGAGATATTTCAGATCAAAGTGGTCAGTACGACAAAACGCTAATTTCATATGTAAGGACCTAATATTTGACATATATATTTTAAATGGCAGACATATACTGAGGTTCTATCACTCAGGCAGACAACGAACTTCAGTGGCCTCCATATGCGCGTACTATACCACTTACCGGTCTAATCCAATCCTTAGATTAAATTAAAATTTCTATTACATCAATTAAAATATTTGTTTTCAACAGTTCTTTAGCATTAGTCATCATCATCATCATCATCATCATCATCATCATTATTATTACAGCACTTCACAAGTCCACTGCTGAACATAGGTCTCCCCCAAGGAATGCCACAAAGCACGGATGGATACAGGTGGCTCAGGACCGTTCCTGAGCCACCTGTATCCATCGACTTCCCGAATGTCTTACCAGTTCGTCACTCCATCTAGTGGGGAACCCTTACACCTCACCTACCGGTTAACATAGCCTACAAGGCTGCCACTCGAGAACCTTTTTTCCCCATCGGTTGTCGGTTCTTCGAGCTATATGGCAGGCCCGTTGCCACTTCAGCTTACTTATCCGTTGGGCTATGTTGGTCACTCTGGTTCTACTGCGGATATTCTGCTGAAACCCCGAGCATAGCCCTCTCCTTAGCTCGCTGAGCGACCTTGAGCTTAATCATACGGCCAGCAGTGAAGGGCCACTTCTCAGATTCATAAGTCATCACTGGCAACACGCGCTGGTTGTACAATCTCGGTTTTAAGTTTTGAAGTATATCTGACGAGAAGATGTTTCGTAATTTCCCGAACGCTGCCCAGCCGAGTTGAATCCGTCGATTGACCTCTCGGTCAAAGTTGGACTTACCTAGTCGGACTATTTGTCCCAGGTAAACATACTCGTCAACAACTTCGGAGCTTAGTGCTCCGAAGTTTCCGTTACACATGATCTTTGTTTTGTCCATGTCCACCTTAAGACCTATCCGTTGGGAGGCACTATTGAGGTCATTGAGCATAGTGCTTAGATCCTCCAGCAATTCGGCCATAAGGACTATATCGTCGGCAAATCGTAGGTGAGTGATGTACTCGCCATTGATGTTAATACCGTATTCTTTCGCTTAATTGAGCTAGTTTAAGGTCATTTTCTATGGAGTTGTAACGAAAGTTTTACTATTCCAAGTGCATTTTATAAGTTGGTCGACTATTACTCGTTAACTTCTTAATTTTATAATTTTATTATATATACAACTATTGTGTATACTTTTCACATTTACAAAAACAGTGGTTTAGTTGGCAGAGAGGGGGGACACATGACTCTAATGAAAAATACCACTTTAAAGCTAAATATTTCGCAAATGGACCCCTGAATCGAAAGGATGATGTTCCACACCCTTAGTGTTTTTCAAAGACCTGTCCAACGATACCGCACATGATGCAATAGACGGGTAAAAAAAATCATCCTCCATTTACTTGTATGGGAAGTACCCAAAATAAAAATGTTTTTAAAGATTTTATTTCACAGTTTTCTAGGCATGATTAATATCTATAACTATGCCAAATTACAGATTTGTAGCACCTAGGGTCTCTGAGCAAAACCGCTGACGGACGGACGGACGGACGGACATGGCGAAACTATAAAGGTTCCTTGTTGTGTAACTACGAAACCCTAAAAAAGACTGGATTAGAACTAGTGCTATAGTACGCGCTTATGGACGCCACTGAAGTTCATTGTCTGCCTGGGTGATAGAACCTCAATATATGTCTGCCATGCAAAATGTCAAATAATATTATCAACAACATATATAAATTGCAGCTTTATTGAAATAACGTAAATTATAAAGAAAAAATCGTACTTGTCAACCTAACTGCCATGACCTTGGGACCGCCATAGGCGTCTGCCAATGTTATGCCAATGTTATTTTTCGGTAACTTTTATTGAATATTTAATTTTTTTTACACCTTTAACACCTGAGCGTCTCTATTTCGACCGCCGGTCAAACTAAAGAGTCCCCATTTCATTTACCTCAGGTCTATACCTGAGCTACATGAAATGGTGACTCTTTAGTTTTTTAGGGATTAACTGAAAAAAACGTGAAGCTTATTGAAATACCGTAAGTCTGCCGCTCACTGGCTCTTAAACTAACTGTATTTCATGACTTTGGTTGCAAAATGAACACCTTAAATTCAAAGCTAGATACACATTTTTCTGAAATTTTTAGTGTACAGCTGAGATAGCAAGTTTATTCAAAATCGATAAAAGTTAAAAGCACCATAATATTATAAACGGGATATTTACTTTATCTGTTTGTTTGTTATTTCATCTCGATTTAACCGTTGAACCAATTCGTAATGAAATTTGACAAAGAGGAAGTCTGGGACCTGGGGAAGGGCATAGGCTACTTTTCATGATGAATATTTATGAAAAATAGTTCTTAAACACCTATTTGCAGTAAATTGTACCCAACCGAGCTCCTTGTCTTTTAAATAATTCAACAATTAACCATCCCTCTATTTATCCATTATAGCCTATAAAAGTTCACTGCCGAACATAGGCCTGCACCATTAATTGCCTCATAGGGGGGATTTTACCATAGTTGCCACGCTTGGTAGATGGGTTGGCAGTTTTTTTATTAATTTGAGGTTTTATTAGGAATTGCTGCTGCCCGTCTCCTGTTTCAGTTTTATCTCGCCTCTCATGACACCCACGGAACAATACGGGGTAGTGGATACTCCTACAACGGCACGACACGATTTATGCAATTAATATCAGATTTTTATAGTAAAATTAGTGATTATTAATGTAAAAAGATAAATGATGCGAACTACACGTATTGTAGGTGGACTTTAAGTTTATTTGTTTTTTTATAGATAATTCTCAATAGTTGGCGTTGCGTGTACTTAAACTATGAATTAAATATGATAAATCTCTAGTATATTATTAGTGAAAGTTCAAATAGAAGGCGAAGAAATTCACAAAATTAGTTTTATTCAACACCTCATTTTATGAAAATATTGCAGACTAAAGTAATTTTTGCTCTCTTCATTTAGCCCTTTTATCTTTTAATTTCACCAGCCAGATCAATTTTTTAAAGTACCCCACCTGCTATTCCCCTGGAGTTGCAGTTGTTCATTGGAGGTGATATTCACTTACCATCAGATAAGCATCGAATCATTTACAATGCAATAGGTTTCAAAATCTTATATATAAAAATGGCATATTTCTTTGTTCGTTCATCTTGTATATTCCTATACCATTCATCCGATTACGATGATGAAACTTTGGTGAGTTGTGTGCGCGTCCGCGAAGATTTCTGATCTGATTTCTGATTTCTGAAAGAGGCATTGCAACGCATGCCAGGCATAGCTTGTTTTATAGTTTATTCTATGAAAAAACCACTTTGTTGGTTGAGTGTAAAACCTACCATGCGGTTTGGTTGCAGCCTAAGAGAATCCATCACCGTGTTGGAGTGACGCCATTTCATCGCGTGGGTGTCGTTGTAGGCGACTATTGGATATGCAGGAAACATCTTATGGCTTCCGATAGATGGCAGTATAACAGTCACGTTACCACCAGAAATAAAATATTGGTTGCAAAGATTGCCTGATAAGCGTGACGATTAAGGCAAAGTAAGGCAAAGACGATTAAGGCTCCCTACGACGGGAGAGCATGACCAGCGGTGCAATTTTTTGGCTGATAAAGAAGAAGATACAAGAACGGAATCCTGCGCAATCTATCTATATAACAAAGTAACAAAAGCATGCTGAACGTTACGTAAAGTGGTGATTAAGCACTGTCCGAACCTGAAATACATAGGTATCAGTAGCGTAGAAATAAAAAAAGTTATTGTTGCATGGAGCCTTTGGGTTATTCCGTTTATCCACCTAAAAAATCCACCCTAGGGTAGGATACTCGGAAAAGAGCGTTGGATAGGCAGACGGGGTGGATAGTCGGAATTTACTTTTATTTGTTCTTCCGACTTTTTACCCTAAGTACAGTTCAACACATACACTTTAATTGTTAATTAATTATTAATAACCACAAACTTAATCAAAAACATATTACGTTACCGTTACCGCTACAGCCTATTAAAGTCCATGCATTACGTATTGCATTAAAATCAAATTAAACTTACTCGTTTTAAATAATATTGTTGCGTAATTTATAAATTCTGCAATAATTCCAGGCAATTACCAACATTAATTTCATTTTTGAGTAGACGTAATTTGGTATCCTGGATAAATTCGTCACTTGTAATATACATTTGCAATTCTTTTCTAAACTTCTTTCCTACAACAGATGTGTTAGCGAAGAACTGGGCGTTTTTTGCAAGCATTCCAAAAACGTTACTATTGGATGTTTGTCTTTAACTTCATTTTAAATTATTTTATGCTAAGATTCCAATGAATCTGTAAGCCTGTGAGGTACACCTTTTATATCAGCGTTGATCTTTCAAACAAGAAGTATGTATATATTTTTATAGGTAATGTCTACTAAGTATCTTCGGCCAGTTATTATCATGTTTCTATATATCACTGTATACAGCCGAGGGAGAAAATCGGAAGAAAAATAATATATACGAATTCCGATTATCCACCCTATCTGGGGTGGATAGATGAACATGCGTTTCCGAGTGTCCACCCTAGGGCGGATTTTTTAAGGAGGATAAATGGAATAACCCGAGCCTTTACAGCCGCCACCTCTTCCCTAAACAAAAAACAATACATAATATATCAATGATACTGCTTATCCCTATACTAGACAAGTGTGTGTGTATAGGTACGTCTCTATTGTTTGTTTTATTTTAATTGAGAGTATTCAGTACACACACATATATTCAGCTTACACATTAAAGTATTCAGTTTACATATTTAGGTTCTTGTTATCTTGGAATCTTGAATATCTCAGTAGCATCAGTTGAATCGTCACCGGATGTCTGAATTTTATTGGCGGCCTGTCGGTGTACGCGTATGTTGATCATTTTTATTTCCGATGCCCCGGAGCGGTACAAGAATAAATTCATGAATAATATTTGATAACTTTTTTATTAACCAACATACACTTATAAATATATACCCTCTAAATTAGAGGAAACCTATGCAGAGCAATCGGATGTTAACGCAAGCTTAATTTATTTCACTGTGGTTGTGTAGTCGTTGAATAATTTAAGCATTATCAAATTTAATTAATTATTTGAAAAACATTAAACCGCGTCTATTTTTTACGACATAAATATTGAATGTAAATTAATTCTACAGGGACAACTTGCGGTGGCATAATGTTTGAAATATGAAGCGAAATACGACCTAGAAAGCAAGTCTTTTGAGTATTTTTGTAAAATAGCCCAGTCATCCGCATTCATTCTTGATGAATATTTTTAATAAGAACGTACATAGATATTTTGCCCAAAACTATGATTAAGCACTATAAAAGCTCTTGTATAAAACCTTACACAAGAGTACTGACGTTTAACACTAAGTGAAATACAGTCTAAGGCCAAAAAAGAAAGAAAGAGGGAGTGTTGCGTGCATTTTAAGTGATACAAAAATCAAGTTAAAACCATTCTCAAATTATTGTAAAAACTCACACTTAAGGACACATATGTTACCGTTACAGCCTATTAAAGTCCACTGCTGAACATAGGCATCCTCATAGATTGACTTATAGGGGGATTTTTGCCATAGTTGCCAAGTTCGGCAAGCGGGTTGGCAACTGTAGTTTGTATTTTTAGTCATTATTAGGAAGAAGTTGCAGCCCATCTCCCTAGTTTCCTTTTGTCTCCTCTTACGACACCCACGGGATGATATGGGGTAGTGGATATTCTTACACCGCCACTACGCGAATTACACACCTACACATATTATGCATTTGAAATAATTTGCAACCAAACAACATCGTTTTAGGTGCATATGTGTGCGACCAATAGTGAACTTTTACAGGCTGACTTAGAAAAAATGATGTGTAAGTGAGTGAGTGTCAACAAGTTGGTTTTAGCACCACTTATAATGTAAGCAACGCTCCGTCTATAGAGCAGAATTGTTTATTCTTATTATTAATAGTAAATTTCTGGGCCCTAGATGCGTCACCACTGAGGACTAAAATGGAATGCCTCACAGCCTGTAATTGTATTGACTTTATATACCTTTCAGATCGGGACACAGGAGTCCCACCACCTAGTAAAAACAATAAGAAAAAAGAAAGAAATATTTTTTTTAATAACTCGATCAATTTCTCGAAGATTATGGAATAAATGTATTATTTGTGCAAGAATAATTTACAAATACGCACTCATCTACGCGTGTTTAACAACGAAGGCTAATGCGCCTGTTGCTTAATTAAGATAATGTGGTTTCACACGGGCTTTTCATGTAGCGTCGCTGTGGGCTTTGTGAGCATAATTATTTAAAATTTATATAAAGCAGTCTAATAAACATGTACGTACATATTATATTAAGAGCCGTGGTCAGGCCTGTGTCACTCTTGCTACCTGCGTGAAATAAATGCCTACAATGGCGCGGAACCTCAGGTTGCATACGCAGTCAGGGCTAGCTCGTTTTAGGCGAGCGACGACGTACTAGTAAATTTCAAAGTTTTTTAACACTGTTTACGTAAATAGATTTTTGTATACACTTGTATAAATATTTTTATTAATTGTTTAGTATATTTATTTACAGGATAAAGTAGTAAATTAAATAAATAATCAAAAGGTACTTACTATAAACGTACTGTATTTTTTACTCTTTGTTGAAAGCCCTTGGTACGGTACGGTTTCTTTACTAATGCGCCCTTGGTAACCACGAAATATCGTCCGTGACGTAGAAAGGGGAAAAGATGCAAAGCCATACGGACACTCGCGCGCAGTGATAATATTTAATTTAGCTTGCGCGCGTGATTTATCTAATTAATAATAATTATGTATGCTATTAAAACGTCGGCAAGTAGTCAACTCAACTTTTTTTGGCGGTAGGTGTGAAATAATGTGTACATTGCTCTAAATAATTTAGTTAGAATTTATTGATATTTTAAAGTAATTTACAGCTTACTAGTTTACAGTTTTTTTATTTTTGTGTATTTAATTACATAAATTGTGGGTTTAACTCACCTTAATGGTTAAACTGTGAGAAAGTTACATCACCATATCCTGTCCTATTATTATTATTGATAACAACTACGTATAATTGCAATGATACTGGAATGGTAACATAACACATTTAATTACCTACATAATAAGTAATATTTTGCAGAATTAAGACACACTTTCTTCTATTAAATCAAAAGCCATTGGTTGTGATGATATCAGTAGAGTAATGGTTTTGCACATGTTGGATACTGTATCAAATGAAATGAAATCATTTATTTCGCTAAATACATGGGCACATACGGATGGATACAGAGTCAATATTTGTTTCCACATATTTTGCCTTTCGTGGTATGCGAAAAAATTGTTTAAAATAAATGTGTTCAGAACAAATGAACTGAAATTAGAAATAAACATATAATAGACCAGTATGTAACAACCACTTTGTAATGATTACATTTATGTTTTTAGAAGTATATAACAAAATTAGAGAAATAACTTTTTATTCAATTGAGAAGTATTACGCAAAATCCTGGATCTACAGTAACTTACTTAGCTAAGCAAAATCCATGAAAAATGAAAAGCCAAATCAAAATTTATGGTTAAAGAATTCTTTGATATTATTAAAACAGTATTTATTAGCCACTGCTTTAAACTTTTTTTCATTTGTTTTAATTTCACAGTTCACGAATATTTTTAGGAACTTTATTATATAACTTGATACACATAATGAGACAATCCCTGTGGAATAATGTAGTTCTACAAGATGGCATCAGTAGACGTGTCGGATCTCTTTTTGCTACAAATTTATTATTTTCCTGCACGGTAACAAATTGTTTAGAATTATTTTTAACGAAAACGCAGATTTCTAATATATATGTATAACCCAGTAAAAGTGAGAATATTTTTTCCTTAAACCGGGGTCTACAGTTCTCAATAGGGCCTACGTTACACAGTACACGAATACATATCTTCTGGCTTAAGAAGGCTCTGTTTGCGTCTGTTGAGTTGCCCCACAAGAGTAGTTCATATCTTAAGATGGATTCAACGTTCCCGTAGTAAGCAACACGCGCTGCTTATGCACCTGCTACATTTTGAAGTCTACGTAGTGCGTGCATAAACAAATTGATAATTTTTTTTCCACACTTTCTTAACGTGTAATTTCCAGCTTATATGCTGGTCAATAGCAACACCTAGGAATTGGGTACCTCTACCAATCTTTCGCCCTTACATGTTAAGTCTAATTTTTGTGGTTTTGTTTTATAATTTCCAAATTGAATA
Organism: Parnassius orleans; assembly: GCA_029286625.1. Taxonomy (NCBI): domain Eukaryota; kingdom Metazoa; phylum Arthropoda; class Insecta; order Lepidoptera; family Papilionidae; genus Parnassius; species Parnassius orleans. The sequence continues at coordinate 3,140,196 of JAGSMP010000084.1, read as the reverse complement.
TATTTAGTTTTGTTGTCTTGTAAATTTAGTAATTGTAGTGTTGATTTGTAAATTATTATCTTCTAGCCATGATATAACTGACTCTATAGTAGAATTTATCTCTTGTTCATATATCTGTGACTTATTAGTGTGGGGTGTAACAATTGATATGTCATCAGCAAATAGTATGGACTGATGATTTGTTGTACTCGGTAAATCATTTATATATAGAATGAACAATAAAGGCCCTAAAACACTCCCTTAAGGTAACCCATAGTCATTTTGTAGATAAGGAGATCTGTAATATGTTAACTCTAGATTATTATTGATACGCGGTACTTCAAAACATTGTTGCCGATTTGTCAAATAACTTTCGATCCATTCAAAAGCCGGTCCTCTGATTCCTAGTTTTTCACATTTGTACAACAACGTGCTGTTTTCTACACAGTCAAAGGCTTTAGACATATAAAAATATGGCTACTATTGGTATTCTATTATTAATATATTCAGTTATTTGACGTATCAGTGAAAAGGTAGCAAGTGTAGTAGATTTGTGCTTTTGAAATACATTTTGTTCGTTTCTGAGTATATTATATTTTACTACAAAACTAGTAATTCGACTATGCATGGATTTTTCAAATATTTTCGACAGAATGGGTATCAACGCGATTGGCATATAGTTATGAATCTCATGACGATCATCTTTTTTTAAATAAGGGTTTGACTATAAGATGTTTTTAATTTATCTGTAAATCTTCCATGTATGAAAGAAATTTGACGGCTCCGTGGCGCAGTGGCTTTGCAATTGAGTTGCAGCGCTGAGGGCCGCGGGTTCGTATCCCGCACGGAACAAGAATTTGTATGGCCTACAAATAATTATTCCGGGTCTGGATGTTTGTCCTTGTGCAATTTATGTTTATAAACTGCCCCCCCGATATAGGAGAAAATCCAAGTGTGGAGGTTACGTTTTCAAAAGATAAAAAAAAGGCTTATTAAATATGTCAGAATTGGAATAAAAAAGCTTATTTCTTGCCACTCATTTATTAGTTCTTCAATACATAGTTTTATCGAATCAGTTTTGTTAAGCAAACCTGCTATGTTTTCATGTAGTATGGAAGTAATTTCATGTTTTTGGTTATTACTGTGTACAAAAAATGGAGTCGTGGACATATTTAGGTTTGTGCTATTTTCAATAGTTAATGTCTTATTTAATTTATTCACCTTTTTGAAATAATATGGTATGGTACCAATTTTAGGTACAGCGGTTTGTTTTTTAGTTCATACAGAGCTGCAAATTATATTTATATTGTCTCATCTAAAATCTAAACATTGCAGAATAACCTGTTAGCAACGATAACAACATTACTCTCTTGATTGTATTTAAATTGCATTTTACGTCCGTAGCCAATAATGGATGAACTTTCTATAAGATGGTAGCGAGAATTAAAATTATAAGAGAAATAAAAAAAATATATTAGTTTTACAACTATAAATGGTTCATTGATATATACCAAAAAGCTCACAGACCGTAATTCCTTTCTTTAAACACATTTAAGTAATATGTACTACGTACTCAGAGAAATGACGATACATGTTTGTTTCGTCATTTCAACACACGTTATAGCTCTAACTAAACTAACTTAGTTTGTGCCATATAAAATGGTATTTTCTTCCTCCGACCATCCACCAAAAATAGTGGTGTTTACTTTTTACCAAAATGGCACAAATAGTCGTAAAAGAAATAAAAACTGATGCTTATTTTTTCACATATTTTGCTAATACGGATGAATCATAATGGATTGCAATAAGGGTTATTTTATTTTTGGTGCCTGTTTTGATTTATTGTACAAAAATTTCGATGAAACCTCAGTCCGCGCTCGGTCGCCGTCATGAGTGGATACTGTATCGCCTGCCTGATTGCAGCAGCCGAAAAAGATCGATGTACATACACAAAACATTCGAATTTGATACATAGGTACTTGACAAGGCAAAATAATATTATTATTTTTATAATCACACATTTTTGTTATAATATTTTGTTTCGCTGAAAGTAAGTGGGATTTATATATATAAATAATTATATAAATGCCTATTCGTCTTGGACTTTACGGAGTGATCTGAAAGTGTTCATTGGTGACTGCTACTGGAACTCCTAGTCGAGTAGAACTAGATGTGCCGAGTTTGGGCTCGTTTTGTTAGTTATTATGAGACTTTACCTTCGGACTTGATGGAGAGACTTGATGGTGTACTTCGGTGACCATTACTGGAACTTCTAAACGAGTAGAACTAGGTATGTCAAGTTTGGGCTCGTTTTGTTAGTTATGATGGGACATTACCTCCGGACTTGATGGAGAGACCTGATGGTGTACTTCGGTGACCATTACTGGAACTCATGGACGAGTAGAACTAGGTGTGCCAAGTTTGGGCTCGTTTTGTTAGTTATGATGTGACTTTACCTCCAGACTTGATGGAGAGACCTGATGGTGTACTTCGGTGACCATTATTGAACTCCTGGACGAGTAGAACTAGGTATGTCAAGTTTGGGCTCGTTTTGTTAGTTATGATGAGACATTACCTCCGGACTTGATGGAGAGACCTGATGGTGTACTCGGTGACCATTACTGGAACTCCTGGACGAGTAGATCTAGGTGTGTCAAGTTTGGGCTCGTTTTGTTAGTTATGATGAGACATTACCTCCGGACTTGATGGAGAGCCCTGATGGTACTTCGGTGACCATTACTGGAACTCCTGGACGAGTAGAACTAGGTGTGTATGTCACTCCATCAAGTCCGGGGGTAAGTTCTTATCATAACTAACAAAACGAGCCCAAACTCGGCACACATAGTTCTAATCGTCCAGGAGTTCCGGTAGTAAGCACCTAAGTACACCATCAAGTCTCTCCATCAAGCCTGGAGGTTAGGTATCATAATAACTAAGAAAACAAGCCCAAACTCGGCACATCTAGCTCTACGCGTCCAGGAATTCCAGCAGTAGTCACCGAAGTACACCATCAGGTCACTCTATCAAGTCCGGAGGTAAGCTCTCATCGTGACTAATAAAACGAGCCCAAACTCGGCACCTAGTTCTACTCGTCCAGGAATTCAGCAGTAGTCACCGAAGTACACCATCAGGTCACTCATCAAGTCCGGAGGTAAGCTCTCATCATGACTAACAAAACGAGCCCAAACTCGGCACCTAGTTCTACTCGTCCAGGAATTCCAGCAGTAGTCAGAAGTACACCATCAGGTCACTCTATCAAGTCGGAGGTAAGCTCTCATCATGACTAACAAAACGAGCCCAAACTCGGCACACCTAATTCTACTCGTCCAGAAATTCCAGCAGTGGGCACCGAAGTACACCATCAGGTCACTCTATCAAGTCCGGTAGCTCTCATCATGACTAACAAAACGAGCCCAAACTCGGCACCTAGTTCTACTCGTTCAGGAATTCGAGCAGTAGTCACAGAAGTACACCATCAAGTCTCTCCATCAAGCCTGGACGTTGGGTCTCATAATAACTAACAAAACGAGCTCAAACTCGGCACACCTAGTTCTACTCGTCCAGGAATTCCAGCAGTAATCACCGAAGTACACCATCAGGTCACTCTATCAAGTCCGGAGGTAAGCTCTCATCATGACTAACAAAACGAGCCCAAACTCGGCACACCTAGTTCTACTCGTTCAGGAATTCGAGCAGTAGTCACAGAAGTACACCATCAAGTCTCTCCATCAAGCCTGGAGGTTAGGTATCATAATAACTAAGAAAACAAGCCCAAACTCGGCACACCTAGTTCTACTCGTCCAGGAATTCCAGCAGTAGTCACCGAAGTACACCATCAGGTCACTCTATCAAGTCCGGAGGTAAGCTCTCATCATGACTAACAAAACGAGCCCAAACTCGGCACACATAGTTCTACTCGTCCTGGAATTCCAGCAGTAGTCACCGAAGTACACCATCAGGTCACTCTATCAAGTCCGGAGGTAAGCTCTCATCATGACTAATAAAACGAGCCCAAACTCGGCACACCTATTACTACTCGTCGAGGAGTTCCAGTAGCTGTCACCGAAGTATACCTTCAAGTCACTTCACCAAGTCCGAAGCTAAAGTCTTATCATAACTAACAAAACCAGCCCAAAGTCCACAGCCACCATCTCACTGCTAGTAGTGGGCTTCTAGTGCCTAGCAGTCTCTGGAGCAGCTATTCGTATTTCGTATGTAATATATTTTTGTAGGTATAAGAAATGAGAAAAAAAATCAATCTTTCAAATTATCAAAATGTTTTTACTTGATTACGATTCCCATACCCGCAGCTAACCGTGCGTACACTTGTGTGTGTGACCCGTGTCAATGTAATAGTTCGATTCTACACCTATCAATTTTGCAAACGCGTCCTTAAATTAGCAGCAAAGGAAATAAGGCTATGCCCGCGTCGCCAGTACTAAATATCGCTTTATTTTCTCTTCGTACTACATGTGCTGTTCGGTTTATAAGTGCGTTGCAAGACACATGTATGAAGCTTTCGTTCACTCTGATATACTATGTAGATACTCGTACAGTGCAATACGATGTTAAGTAATGTAAAAATAACGCAACACTGCGCGAGTTTGTGAAGATGTAAAGTGATTTCTCCTAATCAACCCCGGATGATCTTTCGTTTCTATCTAATACTTTCCTTCTTCTTTTTCATTAAATTAAATGTTTGCCTTTCTGTTGTGTGCATTTCCAATTGTAGGAAGGATTCGCCTTAATCGCTACGCTTGGTAGGTGGATTGGCGATCGCAGTGACAGATGTCTCGCACTTTTGTGTACGCTAATGTATGTATACGTAAAAAAGTCCCGCTGGGTTTCTTGCTGAATTTTCCCAGTACAGAGGTTTTCCAAACCTCTAAGGGTCAAAATGACTTTCAATAAGAATAACTTGTAAACTATATTGAATGAAAAATATTCTATTCTATTGTATTTTGACGTTGCTTCCGTCGTCTGTCTATGTATTTAACAGCTATCGAGATGGATAATAACGAGATGGTCATACTACCTTCTATCAGTAGAAATAAGATCTTTTAGTGAATAAGACATTTTAGATTTTAGAGTAGAATAAGACATTTTGCATAATCACATTATACGGCACACATCTTACCTATATAGTATTAAGGCATTAAACATTTTAAAAATTAATTAGCTAAGATCCACGTAATGAAATAAAATGATGTATCTTACCTGGTTCGAATAGCACCTCCCGCCCTCCCTCAATTGCTTGTACTATCCCCGTCACCACTACTCCCAACACCACTGCACTAGGAAAGACACACCACCGTCGATAATACGACACGTAATTTTGGAACGAAGTTCCTTAACGGACGGTACGAATTTGGCGGATGGGGGCTAGGCGATAAAAAGTGTAAGATGTTTCCGTCACGACCCTTTCTGACGTTGTGTAGATGGCCTTGGCGGCTATAAGGAAGCGAGATGGAATAATATCCATCTCCCTCGCACTTTTTCTTATCTTGCCATGAAAGAAATATTATTTTAAATGACGCTTCATTTTAATAGACGTTAGTAATTCATTTATTTGTATTTTTTAATCAATTGTGAATTAAAGTCACTTAATTCGTCACTAATATCATATATTTTGTTAATTGTACAAAATATCTCTAAATCTAAACAAGGTTACAGATATCCATAATAATAACAATGTACATAAGACATACAGAATAACAAAATAAGTATAACAATTCCTATCAATACTCACAATTTATCTTCCGTGTACGTATTCTCTACTCAACAGTTCTTGAAAAACTCTGCCCACAAGCCGACGTCATATGTATTTTAGAGGCTTGTAATTTACCATTGCCAAAACTACAGATGGCGCTGCTTGTTTGGTTTCCGTTACAAGTTTCAATAAAATTGGATATTATTACGCGAGTTTTTACATTATAAAACATGATTTATATTTATTTTAATTATCTTAAACAGTGTTACATCATAGTTATAAATATAAACGAAAATATATAACTCAACTAAATCTAAAATATTAATGTACCCGCAGACTTATTGCAAGAAAATAATTAATTACCCACAATGTTAGTTTTAACAATACATATTATTAAAATACGCTAACACAATACAGGGTATTTTGAAACGCTCCCGAAAACGAAGACAGACGACAGTACTAACTATATCTTAGATGATGGGTGAAATATAAAATCGATCCTGATGAAAAAAAACATCTTTTCACAACGTTTTATTAGCTTTATTCACGCTCCATCGTGTTAGTATAAATCATCGTGTTAAATAAAACGTTAATTTCATTAAAATAAAACATGAAAATACTTAAACATAAAAGCAGCAGTGGAATTACTGAATTACAATCAGCTGACTAGGGGTCAATGTACGCGCGAACGCCAATTCGCGCGGCCCGCAACTAACGATGGTACCACAATACCTAATAATTTACAACACTTGTCTAAATACCTAACTTATCTACTTAACCTTTGCCACTGTGCTTGTCTCTACGTAGCCACTTTAATTCAATTCACAGGTTAAATAAACCAAATAACTGGTTCGATTCCCCTAATGAAAAAATACTTAAATAAAATGTTAACAAGGTTAGAGTCATGCTTTTTTATCCATTGTGTAGGTATATTTTTTATTCTGATGTATTCAGTTATGTACCTATTCAGATCAGTTCAGTACTAAGTTATTTAAAAAAAATAGGTTAAATAAACCAAATAACTGGTTCGATTCCCCGCTAATGAAAAAAAAAATACTTAAATAAAATGTTAAAAAGGTTAGAGTCATGCTTTTTTATCCATTATGTAGGTATGTTTATTATTCTGATGTATTCAGTTATGTACCTTTTCAGATCAGTTCAGTACTAAGTAATTCAAAAAAATTAGGTATGAAACGGCTTACCGATCCTCCGTGGCCTTATGAGATTCTCCAAGGCACATTAATATGTTGCCGTATTCACGAGCACTATAAACGTACGCGTTAGGCATTATTAAAACAAAAAGAAACACAAAACGTAACAACAAGAATAACACGTAATAACAAGTACGTAATACCAAGTAATAACAATAAAATTTAATAAACAAAACCAATGAACTGTCGCTCGCGCATGCGTGTCCAAAGTCAGCGCGGAACTGTCTCAAAAACTAAAATTAATAGTGAATCCCGCCAAAACTGAAGCCTACTGCGTCCTAACTAACGTCCTTGCGGTAAACACTTTGAACATTCCCACAGACCGTCAAATGTTATGACATTGCCAACTTTTATTTTATAAGTTTAGTTTCCATATGATCCCTACGACTAGTCTTTCATATGGAATTTAGAAGTTATAGTTGTAATTTTTAATACAATTAGACAATCAATTGTACCCTGACGAAACAAGCAGTTCGTTACTACAAAATGATATTGAAATTAATAAACGTACTTACTTGGGTTTGGTTATCTTTGATTTTGTACAAGAAAATAGAAATAAAATGGTATTGAATAATTTAATAGTTAAAATCAATTGCAATTATGATCGACAGTTAATTAATCTAAAAATAATTATTTTACTTTACTTTTATTGACTTTCCGTTTTAATCCTTCCAATACTTTGATTTGAAAACAGGTACGTCAAAACTATTACAAATTACTTGCAAGTTTTATTGTAATTGCCGCCTCTAATTCTTATGTCGCTTGCAAACAAATCTTAGTAGGTAAATTTGGGAATTCCCATATGTTGGCGCTGACGCGAGGTGACACACAGTCGGCCGGGTGGCGGCAGCGCGTGGTACGAAGGGGCGCGACAGGGAATGCTCGCCAGTATTGTTGTGCGCGCACGCTATTGGTTCCTCATTCTTGCCGCGCTTTGAAAAAGCGATGTTTCCCAATATACAGTCGCACACACAGCTTTCTATGCACGACGCGCGACGATGTTTTTAAAGAGGAAGGAAAAAATTATTTATATCTATTGTTTTATGACTGAACTAGTGAACGAAAAGGTAAATAGAAGGTGAATGGGGAAAATTGTGCAGTAAAGTTAAATGTATTGAGGAAGAATACCGAAAAAATTACCATGTGGTCAACCTGATGACGGAAACATTTATCATTCGCATTGATGATGATGATTCTGATGAAGTAGCATCCAGTAACACCAACACACCATCGACATCCGGCTTCCATGTTCCATGTTCTAACGGTATAATGGACGGCGTGTCACCCTTAGCTTAAGTTTTCTTGTTACAAACTACTTTATTTTGATTGAAATAAAAATAATGCTCAAGCATACATTATCCATTTTTAATTTCAACCTCTTCCAAAGTTCTAAGAAGCTAGTAAAGTAACTATTATGATTCTACAATAAAACCATTAATTACTATTATAATATTATAAAACAACAGCCTAGTACCATGTAGTACTTTAGAACGCGACTGTACCCATGCGCAGACACACCCCCTCCACTGTCGCTCAGCGTCGTGACGGGACCTGTACGGAGCTAGATAAAAGAGTTTGGCTTCGACGCGGATATTGACCCTAGTCAGCTGATTTTATGATTTATTTATTTTAAATTCCACTGCTGGTTTAATATTTAAGTATTTTCATGATTCTTTTTAATGAAATTAATGTTTTATTTAACTATATCAACACGATGGAGCGTGAATGAAGCTAATAAAACGTTGTGAAAAGATGATTTTTTTTTCATCAGGATCGATTTTATATTTCACCCATCATCTAAGATATAGTTAGTACTGTCGTCTGTCTTCGTTTTCGGGAGCGTTTCAAAAATACCCTGTATAATACGTTTATCAATAATAATATACTACGAAAGTAACTGCGTTCCAACCGAGTGTTCCACGACACTCACGCATGTTTTTTTAATTTAAAGTAGTTTTTAACATTTTTAATTTAATGGATTGCCACAAAATAACACATAATGCTAATGCATGCATAATATATCGAATATAAAATGCCAATTCACCGCCCGAAGTAAAGCTTATGACAAATTATGCCTATTAAAAAGCCCATGTCCAGCAGTAGTGTTTTATTGAGTGTTTATGTAAAATATATAGAAGACTAAATTATATTTTGATTTTAGAGGTAATCATTAAAAGTTTTATTGTATACTTACTGTCTGACATTTAAATTACTGTCTAAACATCATCATCATCATCATTACAACCTATCAAAAGTCTACTGCTGAACATAGGCTTCCCCCATATATTGCCTGTTATATTTGCCATAGTTGTCATGCTTTGCAGTCAGGTTGGCAACCACAGTTTTTATTTTCTCTGTAAACCTCGATATCTTTAATTAAAAATAAATGAAAAATATTCATCCAACATGAAAAACGTTTTAAATACTTTTCACGTTTCTGGTTGTTTCTCAATTATTCAACTTGGCGTACAACCGCCACTGGCGCTCTTGTTTATATAGTCTTAATGTAACCTCATCGTTGAAGCCATGTTAATGAGAATAAATTATAAACTTTTCTTTGAATTGCGACTTTGCAGACTGTGTAATTAATTGTGTATTCAAATTTCAAAAAAAGAAACATTATAACAAATGAGATATTTGTCCTGAATAACTAAAATTCAAAAAATTCAAAACCCCCAAAACTAAATAGCTGATTACCTTAAAACGGCTGAACCAATTTAGATAAAACATTAAAACATAAAACAAACAACCACCACTAGAAAACCTGATTTTAAGTAAAAGAAAAAAACTGCACCCAAATCGGTTCAACCGTTTAAGAGCTACGGTGCCACAGACAGGTAGACAGACACATAGCGGTCAAACTCATAACACCCCTCTTTTTGCATCGGGGGTTAAAAATAACATATATTTTATATATTTATACTTAATAAAAATGACTTTTAATAAGAATTACTTGTAATCTATATTGAATAAAATTTATTATATTCTATTCCATTCTGTTGATCTTGTTGCTTACGAACATACAGACTCATTAAAATAAAGTAGCAGAAAGTTTGCAGCAGGAATAGGAGCACGCTCTCACAGAATACTAGCGTAAAATACCTGTACTAGACGTATGGTGTAAACAGGATGGCTTAGTCGCTATTTATCAGAAAATGTGACATATTTTAGGAATTTCCCATAGCCGCTTTTCACGACACCCGCGGGTTGAAATGAGATGATGGATTTCGTGTTGCGTATTTTTGGTAAAATTGTATAACTAATTATATTCGAAAAACTTGTGATATCTTGTAGTAGCGGTGTAAGAATATACACTATGGGGTAGTGTATATTCTTAAAATGAAATGGTGTAAAATTTTATTTAATGAGTTGCGAATAAATGTGCCGTGTAGTGGCCGAATAAAAATATCCACTACCCCATATCGTCCCGTAGAAGTCGCAACAAACCACGATTTGGGCAGCATCATCCGTTGCTACCCGGCCTGCTAAGCGTGGCAACTATGGCAAGCATCCCCCTCCCCTATGAGGCAATCTATGTGGACACTACTGTCTATGGCGGATAACGAAATTATATTCGTACATCGTAATTATAAGTTTTGAAAGATGTGCTCTCTGTACTCGTAGGTGCAATAAAGTGTAATAATCTCTGATTTTAGTCTACCACGTAAATCCGACCAACTTGTTTACGAGTTCGTTACTCAATTGTGGGATCTACGCTCAGCCTAAATTGAGAGATAAAGGTACGTGTCACGGGTTAGCAACAACATTGTGAAGTTATAAAGTGGTTGTAGTTTGTACTTTGATTAACGATGATTTTAGAATGTTTACGATAGAACAGAATATTGCAGCCCTCATTAAAATATTATTAACATATTTCATTTTTGATTATAAAGTTTAATTTCCCACTTATTCCAAATTAAAATTGGAAAAAGAAAAATAACTTTTTAATAGTAACATTTTTTTTGCTAGACTGGTTATATAACTAGAAAATGTATAAACGTATTTAAAGTTTTCAAAAAAATATAACTACTTTACAATTGTTACTTTGATACAATGCTTTTTTTTTACGCAAGAATAAACACAAAAATACATTATATTATTATTAGTATTATTTTATACATAGATTAAATCGCAAATAATTTAACTTAGTCTTACATTACAAAGTCATCATCGTTTCGAGTGCTAAGTAGCATCCATATTTACGGGAAGATTAATAATTTAAAATAAATTAAATGAAACGCGATAAAATAATTCAATTTTTATAAAAAGTAAAATCCGGCTTCAAAAAAAAAAAAAAAACCATAATAGAGTCCGAGTTCAGAAGCTTATAAGTTTATTTTGAAATTAAAAGTTACAGTCTATATATGTCTTACTGTTGGGCACAGACCTCTCATTTCTGAGAAAGTTTTAGGGCAAGGAAATATCCGCCGCGCTGCCACAATGCGTGTTGACGGGCTTCTCATATCTTCGAAATATTTTTTTTATTATATTTCCGACATGCAGGTTCCCTCACGATGTTTTCCTTCACCGCCGAGCACGTGGTAAATCAGTGCAAATAACAATTTCATTGGTGCCCGCGGTGATCAAATACGGGTTGCTGAAGTACTATTAAATTTAGAGCGGGTCACGGCTCTTTTGATCTCGATTGAGTTGGATGTATTGATGTCGATTGTGTTGGAGATGATTTGAAATTATTTTATTTTTAATTACTTTTGGTGTCAGTTTGTGTTTTTTTATAAAAGTCTTATTATTTTAACCTTTGAGTGGTTTAAGGGATATCGTAAGTTTGTATTAGCAACTGGAATGTAGTTTAAGTGGGTACATTAACAGCGTCATTTCCTATTATTCCACCCTTAGGGATGGAATTTGTTCTGTATATTTATTTGGGATAACATTTAAAGCGATTTAAAAACACATTTAATTCACACATTAATGAAAAAAAAACATACGTGTCGAATATTAATCTTCTCGTTTTACGAATTCGGTAAAAAAGCTCAGGGGTGCGTTTAGACACGTACAATATGGGAAGGTCCGTATTTTTGTAACATCTTACTCTAAGAACGTACTCCACGAAAATGTAAAGGTTCTAGAGGGTTGAGGCTTTGGACGTAACTGTGACCAAACATTTTAAATATTGTAACTAACTAGAAACTAAGACTATAAGAGTATCTGTGTGGATATTTTTTCTACAACTACTGGACTGAAACAAGAAGCTGAAAGCTTGTATTCCGATGAATAATCTTAATTTGCTTTGTATAACTTTAAGTTTAGGAAGTAAATATGAAAATTTAAATTAAAATCTCGAAAACAACTGTACTGTAACTTTTAAAGCGACTTTACTATTTTTTAATTATTATTTGTAAGTTCACGTCTATCTAAAGATAATAATTTTATGCAACGGATTCATAAATCTGACATTTTTCATAAATAAAATAAGATTATCTTTTATTTTGGAGAAGCCACAGAAGATCAGTTAAGAGTTCAGTTAAGAGAGACAATTTAAGCAGAAAATTTGCGACACATTTTATTCGTCAAATGTATTTCGCTAAGAGGGTTAATGCGCTGCTTGAGATTATGCCGACTTTTCATCTAGTATCGTTATTTCTTTGTGGGTTAGTAAAATTGTTTATTATGCATATTTCTACTTATATGTACATCAAATTTAATTTAATTTTAAATCAACATAATTAATAACAATACATATACGTGGTGGTGGCATAAGAAAATCCAACACCACAGTTCATCTCGTGGGCTTCGAAAAAGGTAACTTAGTTTTTTTTTTTAGTTGTCATCAGAAATGCTGTCACGTCGTACCGTCATGTTAACGTTGAGTCTGTGATAAAAAGTAATTTATAAAGTTATAAAACCATAGAAATTCTTACTTTATTTTATCAAAAACTGTAAATAAACATCCAATGTTATAGTGGCAGTGTTATCTACGTAATTGTGATCCATTTACACATAAAAAGAACAATTTCAAAAATCTTTTTATTCTGCTACAAGTTTCAGTGAAAGTAATAAGAACTAAACAAAAATGTAAAAGTACAGTGAACACAGTGAAAAGTGACCGTATACAGTGATAAAAAACATTACAATATTCACAAAATAATAAAAAATAACATCAGTGATTAGCATCGACCGTGCAAAAAATTTTTGTAGCATGAATCATAATAACGATCTCGGTGCATTATAAATTTGGGATGCTACTTGCGTAGACACTTTGGCGGCCTCTCATCTCAGAGGTACCTCGTTTAGAGCCGGGGCGGCATCAGAGGCAGCTGAACTGAGTAAGTGGCGCAAATATGAGTCTCTGAGAGATGACTACATATTTGTGCCATTTGCTGTAGAGACTATCGGTCCTTGGGGTCCACGTGCGGTGAAGTTCCTAAAAGAACTCCATCCGGGACTGGTCGTTGCTGCTGGTGATAATAGGGCTGGTTATTTTCTCGCTCAAAGGCTAAGTATAGCCATTCAGCGGGGGAAACGCAGCCAGCGTTCTTGGCACGATACCGCGGGGAGTAGGACTGTATGATAATTAAGTTACTAGTTTTAGTTTTTTTTATTATAGTTTTTAATATTGTATATAATAAAATATTTTATATTATGTTATGAGAGATTATATTATTCTGTGATAGCGTGGTCCTACCCCGGTCGAGCCGACCCATTCGTGCTACAACTATAATATAGTTGCAGCGTGGCTCTACCACGTAAACAAAATGACAATGCTTTAGCAAGCTGCATCCTCGCACTTCTAGGAATTCTTTTAACCACTGGCACATTACGATGATAATTGTAAATTTGCTCCGAAAAAAGGGAAAAATTTGTGTCATTAGAGGAATCACTAATAGAGTTATGAATTTCTACGGTAGGCTGTGAAGCCGAAATACTTTTACTATGGCATCGTTTGATATGTATATTTAATCCCCTTTTACCTTTAAACAGCCCACCGTCGGTACAATTTTGACACTGTAGGAAATCCGCCTGTGAATGTAGCGGAGCGGAGATATACATTTAAAAATCTAAACAGATCTCTACAGCACTCAAAAGATTTTATATTACATAGCTTCATATTGCTTCATATAATTCTAATTAGTTGAAAAAATTGTCAAAATTTTTCAACTGTCAAAACATAATACTCATTTATAAAGGAAAATATTTCTGCTGCGTCGTTGTCAACTGTCAAAGCATAACGACTACATACAATTTCTATAAATATGGAATAAATCCAGGGAAGTAATCAAAGAGATTTAAATATATAGGTATACTATAGAGCGGACATAATGAACATTTGCATACAAAAATTTTGAGCTCGCACGTGTGTGACGCTCTCTAACTAAACATAGCAAAACTACGTTAAATATTTATTAGGAAAACTTTTCAGCTATTCCCCAGTAGGTGACGGTAATAAATGTAACGTAAAAACCCGTTTTAGGCATGTTAATGTTTCGACATCAAAGTATCGATAATATTAGGTCTAATAATAGCATATGATTGGTCGATCAGCGTCGAAGGCACATCGCAAAACGTCAGATCCAATAAGAGAGCGCCTCCATGTTTTTCAAATTTGTTTCTTTTACAAAAATACACTTTAAATCGAACATATTTTAGGAAAGCACTGAACTTAAAAGTCGTTACACGATAAATCGTTATACAAATTCACAAGTTTGCGCGTATACCCCTAAAAACAACACCTTTGTCTTATCTACTAAATTTCAGACCACTTTCCTTGTTGCCGCAGCCAGTAGCGGAATCTTCGGCGTCGACATATCGAATAACCTGCTGTAGCATGGTCACTTGGAAGAGAAAGCTAAATTGGCTTCTAAAAAGCTTGGCGTACTCAGTAGAGCGGGACAGTATTTCATGCTTGCACACCGTTTGCAACTTTACAAGCGCAGGTTCCGCCTCACATGTAATGCTGTTCTCATCTCTGGGCCGGGACTCCCCAGTGCGAGCTCCTTCCAGTTGACCGCATAGAGAGCAGAGCGGCTACAATTGTCGACGACCGAGTTCTCTTCGATTGGCTCGATTCACTGGCGCTGCGTAGAGATGTTGCATCCCTTTGCATTTTCTATCGTATTTGCCACGGGGAGTGCTATGAGGAATTGTTCGGATTAATTCCAGCCACTAAATTTCACCAACATATATCGCGACAAAACTTACGTTACCATCCACATCATTTGGATGCTTGGCGGTCCACTACCGTGCGACTTACTACGAGTTTTCTTAGGAATCGTTTACCAGCGGCGATTTTTATGGACCGATACGACTTCGGGACCTTCAAGAAACGAGCTTACTCCTTTTAAAAGGCCGACAACGCATTTGTAATTCTCCTGGTGTTGAAGAATTAAATAAAAAATTAAAAAGAAGGCTATCTTATTGACTGGTTGTACTGGCTGACATAGACGTTTCACGTTAAAACCAATGGCCGTGTGCCCATACTGATTTCTTTATTGGTATGGGTACAGTGTCGTTCACTATTTCACCTCCTTAAATATTGTAGATGACTAAATCTGCATCCTGTATAATATTTTTTATCAATAGCACCAATCGATACACGTTGTCAATCACTAACTAATTTGGTACGTTACTGGATAACAGAGGGCGCTTATTACAATAATGATAAAAGTTCTAGAAATAATAAAATTTTAAAATTATGGGGTAAATATACATTATACTTGCGATAATAAACCGAAGTCACATTCAGTTTTTGCTACATATCGGGACTTACAATACCTTAATGCACAATTGGGCATATTTTCTTTAAAAAATAATATTTTTTTTAATTTAGGAAACGAATTCGTCTTGAGCTTTTGACGATGTCACTAAGACGAAATGACACAAATCCGAAATATATCCTATAGGACATAAGTAAAAGGTGACCATTTTGTTGCTGATATCCGGTCTATTACTACTACTTAAATGTCTTTGGTAATTCCTCTAATGACACAAATTTTTCCCTTTTTTCGAGCAAATTTATTTCGGAACAATTATCATTGTAATGTACCAGTAGTTAAAAGAATTCCTAGAGGTACGAGGATGCAGCTTTTCAAAGCATTGTCATACACTATTCAGAATTGTTTCACTAATAGTGAAATGAGTTGGCAAAAATTATTTACTTTCGCGTATTCCCATTTTCATTTTGATACAACAATAAATAAATCAATTACGTCTCAACTAAAAGAGACATCTTTTCAAAATTTAGTTTACCGAATTAATACTCATTTATCTCGACCACGTTTAGGACGTGGAATGGATGGCGACTTAAAAAATGCATCCCGTATTTTATTCTCAGACGACATCCTGGCTCCTCGTAATGTCGAAACTCTTGAAAGCCTTCGTCAGAAGCATCCTTCGGTCAATCCTTCTCAGGATTTACCGCTGCCTCCCAAGACTATGCAACCTTTACAAATTTCTGAAAAGACACTTCAGAAGCAATTATGTCATTTTCGAATGGCTCTGCTGGTGGCATTGACGGAATTACGCCTCAACATCTTAAAGATCTTGTAAGTGCTTCTGCCGGTGACGCCGGCGGAGTACTTCTTAATGACATTACAAAATTATGTAATTGTATGCTTTCTGGTAATGTTAATCCAAATCTCATTGCATTTTTTTATGGGGCAAGATTATGTGCCTTCAAAAAAAAGGATAACGGTATCCGTCCTATTGCCGTTGGTTCCACATTTCGACGCTTAACTTCAAAATTACCTTGCAGGCACATAATCTCTAACCTTAAGACAAAATTTCAGCATTAAAAACAAGTTAGTATTTTGACTGTATCAAAATACTAACTTGTTTTACATAAACCATGTTATCGATTCTGTTGTCGGTGTTCAGCAGGGTGACCCACTAGGTCCAGCACTTTTCAGGTGGGAATTCAACCCATTAATTCAAATTTGAAATCCAAGCTGAATGTCTGGTACCTGGACGACGGTACACTGGGAGGTAGACCAGATGACGTCCTCAGTGATCTTACTCATATTTTTCGAAATTTTAAAAACATTGAACTTGAACCAAATAGCAATAAATGTTAAATATTTTTTTCCAATAATTTATCTATTTCTCACAGAGACACTATAATTCAAAATTTCAATCATATTTCTCCAGGAATAAAAACTGTCAGTACGGAATCACTATACCTGCTAGGTGCCGCGTTGTTTTTCGATAGTATTAAACCTGATTTAAAAACAAAAGTTGATCAGTTTTTAAACCACGTTGATAAATTGTATAAATTAAGCCCCCACATTGCTCTTACTATTTTAAAATATTGTCTCCTTGTACCTAGATTTACATACTTAATCCGCTCGAGTCCAGTCTCGAAATGTTCGGATATTTTAAAAGGTATTGATAATAATCTTAAAATAGCTATAGAAAAAATTCTAAATTTAACTTTAAATACAAAAACCTGCACTCAAGTTACATTACCTATAAAATTTGGTGGTATTGGTGTGAGAAATCTTTCTAGCGTTACAGTGCCTGCTTTCCTTGCTTCCGTGCATAGTGTCAGTGACTTGTGTAACATAAAGTTAAAAGTTACAGCCTATATACGTCCCACTGCTGGGCACAGACTTCCTCTCATTTCTGAGAGGGTTTTTAGGGCAAGGAAGTGTCCGCCGCGCTGCCCCAATGCGTGTTGGCGAACTTCACATGTCTTCGAAATATATTTATTTTCTTATTTCTCAGACATCTAGGTTTCCTCACGATGTTTTCCTTCACCGCCGAGTACATGGTAAATCAGCACTTAAAATTGCAATTAACAATTTCATTGGTGCCGGCGAGGATCGAACCCGGGTTGCTCGCGTACTGTGAAACTTACAGCGAGCGCTAACCATCTGAGCTATCACGACTCTCTTGTGTAACATAATTTTAAATAATAAAGTAGACCTGTGCTTTGCTACGGAGGCAGGGCAGATATGGCGAACGCTCTGTCCCGGCGAAAATGTTCCACTGGAAGTTAACCAACAAAAACAGTGGGATATTCGTACAGAACGTGCAGAAAGATTTGTTTCATAATTTCCATAGTGACCAAGATAAGGCACGCCTTCTAGCCGTTTCGACTAAGGAATCAAGTCACTGTTAACACGCTTTACCATCAAGTAATCTCGGTACATTACTTGATGGGGAAAGCTTGCGCATCGCCGTAGGAATCCGACTAGGAGCGGCGATTTGTCAATCCCATCAGTGCCCCTGTGGTAGCAGCGTCGACAAGTTTGGGCTCCAAGGACTTTCATGTAATAAAAGTGCTGGTAGGTTTTCACGACACGGTTCTTTGAACGATTTTATCCAAAGGTCTCTTGTTTCTATAAATGTTCGTCGGTTTTAGAGCCTTGTGGAATATTTAGAGACGATGGCAAGAGACCCGACGGTATGACATTGGTCCCTTGGGAGAGAGGTTAAGCCCTAGTGTGGGATGCTACTTGCGTAGACACTTTGGCGGCCTCTCATCTCAGGGGTACCTCGTTTAGAGCCGGGGCGGCATCACTTAAATTTATTTCAAGTAATGTAAGTTGTAGATTGAATTGAATTGTAAGGTTATCTATATATATAAAAGGCAAACCTGACTAACTCATCTATCAAGGCACAGCCGAAACTACTGAACGGATTTCGCTGAAATTTGTCATACTGACAGTTGTAATGACTTAGGCATCCGCTAAGAAAGGATTTTTGAAAATTCGCTCCCTAATGGGGTGAAAAAGGGGTTAAAAATTTGTATGGAAGTTCATCATTTTTTGAGCTAGAAGCCTGAAACTTTGTTTTTAGGTTAACGATTAGAAATAAACAATTAAGTGTCCTAGGGTTTTCGAAAATTAAACCCTCAAGGGGGTGAAAATGGGGTTGAAAGTTAGTATGGGGAAACAAGATTAGTTAAACTATTTTATTCCCAACTTCACAGGAGTACTCCTATCAACAAATGAGTATACAAGTGTTTCAGACTCTTTCAGAATTCAACCCCTAAAGGGTGGAAAAGGGGTAACAAATTCTGAAAATCAACATGGGTATCGTTTTTGTGGTTTATCGGGTCGCTGATTAAGAAAACAATAACTATTTCAAAATTCAACGTAGCAGACGGGAAATACCTACCATCATACCCTGTGGGGGTGCGATGTGGTTGAAATGTCAATATGGGTGTCGTTTAAACTAGTAAACGGGGTGACAGGATTAATTGTACCCATCATGAGAAAAATCAGAAAAAAAATCTATCCCATGCAGTTTGGAAATTATGGGCATTTAAGAAAAACCTAGAAATTTGTTAAACTATGAATCTAAAATTTTCAAAATTTGTCGAATTTGAAAGGCCCTCCTTTAAAAAAAAGTACTAAAGTACCTTGGCAAATGTCATTAAACGTTTGCGCATTTAATTAGATTGTAAAATGGTACAATACTTGTTAGTTTCATACTAAAAAAAAACTAGTAAAAAAATAAAAACCTCGAGTAACCCGATTTTTGCTAACCCATTTTACTCAGTTCAAATGTTTTTTATTCGCACAAGCTCTTAGTAGGTTCTTAATTTTACGGCAAAATGATGAGAGAGATGCACATGTTTGCCATGAGCGACCGAGACAGATAGTGACGCCACGCAGTGAGACGGAGATGCGTCTGACACCAGTTAGTACAACAAGAATATGCGAACATGCACCTCATTTATGGGGAATGCAGATGCAACGCAAGTCCCGCCGCTAGACTTTATCGTGAAAGATATCCAAATTTAGAGCGCTATCCGGACCACCGCGTGTTTGTTAATGTGCACCGATCCTGCCGTAGCCGTAGCCGAGCTGCGTGAACGAATTTCTCAAGCTGCTGAGGACATCAACTCTCGAGGATATGCCCGACTAATAACTAGATCTTTTTTAATAAGATGTAGGGCGCGTATTGAGGCTCATGGTAAACAATTTGAACATTTATTGTAATAAAAAATGTTATTTCCCTATCTGACTTTTATTCCAATAAACCTAAACTAAACTAGGTCAACATTTTTCATTATTTTATTAATTTTACTTACTTTTGTTGACTTTGGTAAAAGTGGCGTCACTATCTGTCTCGGTCGCTAATGGCAAACATGTCCATTATCCATCTCTCACATCAATAAAAAACATTTGAATAAAAAACATTTGAACTGAGTAAAATGGGTTAGCAAAAATCGGGTTACTCAAGGTTTTTATTTTTTTACTAGTTTTTTTAGTATCAAACTAACCATTTTACAATCCTGATTAAATGCGCAAACGTTTAATGGCACTTGCCAAGGCACTTTTGTACATTTTTTTAAAGGAGGGCCTTTCAAAGTCGACAAATTTTGAAAATTTTTAATTCATAGTTTAACAAATAGTCTTAATTCTAGAAAACTTGGGGCAGTTCTGTCATTTTTGACTGTGGTTCTAGAAATATTATTTAGGGTTACGGTTCCAAAGTTTAAATGAACAAAAATAATAAAAATTAACCACAATAACCGAAAAATGGTTACAGTTTGACCAAATTACTAGGTTTTTCTTAAATGCTCATAATTTCCAAACTGCATGGGATAGATTTTTTTTTCTGATTTTTCTCATGATGGTTACAATCAATCCTGTCACCCCGTTTCGGCTTGACGTTGAGTTCTGGGACACCCGATATAGTGTTGCGCGCCACTATTAATGTCTTGTACATGTTAACACTAGCCACTAGCGCCCTCTGGTATCGAGTAGCAGAACTAGGAGAGTCAAGATCCTTCTAAAAATTTCGGGACCGATATGTACTCGAACATTCTAGATGTTTCTACAGTAGAAGGTTCTGGAAACTATCTGAGGCCCTATATAAGGCCGGTATAGACCGCGACCGAGGAAGTAAAGTGCTCTGTAGTACAATTGTGTTTTATTATTAGTGTGGTTTTAAATTGTAATTAGTGTTCTGTAATTAAAGTGTCAATTTTGGTAATTTACTCGGCAGTTTTTAATTGTCTCGAACCCCAAGCTCGTAAAAATATATAGACTTACTGTCTGACATTTAAATTACTCTCTAAACATCATCATCATAATTGCAACCTATCAAAAGTCTACAGCTGAACATAGGCTTCCCCCATAGCGGTTTTAATGGCGGGTTGGCAACCACAGTTTTTATTGTCTCTGTAAACCTCGATATTTTTAATCAAAATAAATGAAAAATATTAATCCAACATGAAAAACATTTAAAATACTTTTCACGTTTCTGGTTGTTTCTCAATTATTAAACTTGGTGTACAACCGCCACTGGCGCTCTTGTTTAAATAGTCTTAAGCCGCGTATCGATTACGCGCTCCTGGCGCGCATGCCATGAATGACCGCGCCGACCAGTATGCTCCGCGGAACGCGCTGCAAATGTTCGAAGTGTATTAACTAAGCGCTCCAGGTGCGCGCGGCAGCCGCTCCAGTGTTTGAACGTTCAACATGGATGTCGATCGTGTACGAGCATCTGCCGCTTTCTAGTTCCATGCATCTTCTTTGAGCGCTTTATTATGATAAAAGTGACTTTTGCTATTCCACGGCAGTTATTTTGAACCATATAATTTTATCAATTTACGGCAACTCTGGTTATCCATAGCTCGGAACGCAACGAACACATGAATGATGAAAACAACCGTCCTAACTGGCGCGCGCGCCAAAACTTAAACTACTTTGATGCGCGGTAAAAAACTGACACCAGATGGAGCGGCCCGCTCTACGTTCGAGCGCTCCAACGAACAATTTGGCGCGCGCTCCAAGGCGGTATCCATTTCGCGCGGCTGGAGCGCGCGCCAATGTTTGTCCTCTTGGAGCGCATAATCGATACGCGACAAGAAGCTCTGTTGGGTACAATTTACTGCAAATAGGCACTTGAGAACTATTTTTCATAAATATTCATCATGAAAAGTAGCCTATGTCCTTTCCCAGGTCCCAGACTTCCTTTTGTCAAATTTCATTACGATCGGTTCAGTGGTTAAGTCGTGATGAGATAACAAACAAACAGACAAAGTAGAAAGAATATATAGTGCTTTCGACTTTTTATTGATTTTGGATAAACTTGATTTCTCAGCTGTACACTAAAATATTTCAGAAAATGTGTATCTAAGGTGTTCATTTTGCAACAAAAATCATGAATAACAGGAGGCAATGCATCGGCCACGTAGCTCGATGAACTGACAATCAATTTTGAAACAAATTGACGGCTCCATGGCACAGTGGCTTAGCAACTTTTTTTTTTAAGCTTGGCTAGCTTAAAAAAAAGAAATGACTTTCAATAAGAATTACACATGTAATCTATATTGAATAAAAAATTATTCTATTCTATAGCAAAGAGTTGCGGCGCTAAAGGCCGCAGGTTCGAATCCCGCACGGAACAAGTATTTGTATAGCCTACAAATAATAGTTTCGGGTCTAATGTAAGTAAACTGCCTCTGCGGTACAGTAGAAAATCCTAGTGTAGAAGAAAACCATAAAAAATTAAAATGAATGTATCAATGAGGACCAAAAGTTCTCTAGTGGTAACGTCATACTTGTAAACCTAGCATTTAGACCCTACTGGATGGTGTGACAAGATAGTAAGAAGTGCCGGAAGTCAATGGAAGCAAAAGTTATCCTTGTCCGTCAAATTGTCAAATTGTGGTATTGAGGAAGGCCTGTTTTCAACAGTGGACTTGTGATAAACTGAAACAATTAAGATCATAATAGTGAATCATTTTCATTTAAGCAATAAATAGCAAATATATAAAATTTGCGTTTGATATAAAGCAAAAACTTTATTTATAATAGCAATATAATATTTTAAACTTTTATTGTACTTGTGAACTTTTACTTGTAGTCGTTCAATGTTTGATAACAGAGGATTTTTTTCAGATCTGTAGTAGATTTGACAAACGAAACTTTATTTTCTTACTTCGAAGAAATAAATATATTTCATTTCATTTCATAACTGTCTTATGATTTAAATTATTTAGTATTCAAGAGCAAAAACAATTTCGCTTAATTTGTTTCGAAATGTATTATCCAAAAATGAGATTGCCCGTTATGACTTTTATAGTCAGTAACGAAACGAGTCTCTGTTAACTTTCTTTTATGCGACATTTTCGCTGCTTTGTATTTTGTGGTGAATGTTATCAAATTAATCTTTAGTGCTCAATGGAAAGAAGGCTACCCTAAAGAAGGGTAATGTGTTTGGCTGGTTATGTGTGTGTGCGGCGGTTTTTATAAGTCCTTAACACATAAATGGTAGAGCTACGATGCAGCGTATTGTAACTGGAGCAATATCATCATGATGCTGTTATAGTTTGAATGGTGAGAGCGGTTGTTACTGATAACAAGGCATTTCATGTCCACAAGGGAGAAAAGCATTTGTGTTTTAATTCTTAATCAAGGTCATAAATTGTCACTTACAATTGAGTGTACTAAGTGCTCGTATGTTACCCTGTGTTAAAAAAAAACTTATCTAGTTGTCAGATTTTGACAAGTTTTTGCACACAGAGTACACTTTTCATGAATGTTCGGGCATTTGACGTACCGATTTCATTATACATGCTATCTATTCCTTGGACAAGGTATCATACTTTGTCTAAAATCTACCACTTAGAGTAATTACATACATAAACTACCTTCATAGATCTATGGATACCTATATGGTAACTTGGACAAATTATCATTCTAATTTGTCAAAGTATGGTAACTTATGGGGGGCATTCAGCACGACACTGTACTGACTTCCCGTGTAGTGGCGGGTAAGAATACCCACTACCCCATATCTTCCCGTAGGTGTCGTAAGAGGCGACAGAGGGAAACTGAGGCAGAAGATGGGAGGCAGAATCAGATGGGCAGCAGCATCTTTCTGATAAAAGCAAAAATCAATAAAAAAACTGCGGTCGCCAACCCGCCCGCCAAGCGTGGCAACTATGGAAATATACCCCTATGAGCAATGACACTAATAAATGGCCCCCAGTCCCTGGCGGCACCGCTATTCCTGGCTACGGTGGAGACCCTGTAACGGCGGGGCAGGGGGTGCTAAGAATCTCCGGTGGAGGTTCGGTTGCCACCTACGACGACTCGACCTGACAACTTATAACGCACGCACCCTGAGGAATGACGAGAAGATCCTAGAGCTGGAAGAAGAGATAGACAAGTTGCGCTGGAATATTATAGGATTATCCGAGGTCCGAAGAGAGGGGGAGGACACGGTAATCCTCGAATCCGGCAACTTGTTATATCACCGGGAGGGCAACCATCTGTCCCAAGGAGGTGTCGGATTTATCGTCCACAAGTCTCTCGTTAACAAAGTTGTAAACATTGGGAGTGTGTCGACGAGGGTTGCGTACCTTATACTCAGAATCACCAAACGGTATTCGCTGAAGGTCATACAGGTTTACGCACCAACCTCGGCACACCCCAATGAGGAGGTGGAGGAAATGTATGAGTATATCTCTAGAGCCATGCATTCCTCCAAAACCCACTATACGGTGTTAATGGGAGACTTCAACGCAAAACTAGGCACAAGAGAGAACGGTGAGCTGAGTAGGGCACCTGAATAGCAATAAACCTAAGGGGCCAGCCGACTTTATGGAGAAAGAGGGACTCTTTATGATGAACTCTTTCTTTCAAAAGCGGCCTCTTTGAAAGTGGACCTGGTCGAGTCCCGACGGTTCGACAAAAATGAGATTGACTTTATTATGACGACCAGATGACAACTGTTCAGTGATGTCTCAGTGATCGCGAGGGTGAAAACTGGCAGCGATCACCGAATGGTGAGAGGCACATTGAACCTAAATGTTAAGTTGGAGAGGTCACGTCTAATGAAGTCAACGCTCCGTCCCCCTCGTGCTCTAATCCAAAGTCCCGAAACCTTTCAGCTCGAGTTACAAAACCGTTTTCAGTGCCTAGAAGATTGCAATGCAGTGGACGATATGAATGACAAGCTAGTGGAAACTGTCCATGCGGCCGGAGCTAAGTTTTGCAAGACCCGCCGCAGAAGAACACAAAAACTCTCCGATCACTTTCTTAATCTCATGGTTGAAGACGGGAAATGAAGTCTTCAGTAGATTTGATAGCATACAGGCAACTGAACAGACAGATTTCCAAATGCATGCGGCGGGACTTACGCAACTTTAATACTGCTCGTATTAAAGAAGCGATCGAGCGGAACCAGGGCTCCTAAGTCTTTGTCAGAGAACTGTCTACCAGAAAGAGCCAACTGTCGAAGCTGAAGACTGAATGTGGCACCATCGTTTCCGGGATACCTGAGATTTTGAGTGAGATTGAGAGGTTCTATGGGCAGCTGTACACGTCATCGTTGGAGCCACACGCAAGTGTGAGTAATGATCCAAGAGCAAGTCTTATCCGACACTATTCCGATGATATCCTGGACGTCAGTCTGAGCGAGATTAGAATGGCTCAGCACCTAAAACGGCAAGTCCCGGGTGAGGACGGAATTACAGAGCTTCTGAAAGCGGGAGGACAAAACGGGACTTGAAGTCCTACAAAAGCTCTTTAATTCCATTCTCCATGGTGGTACTACTTCGGAGGCGTGGAGCAGAAGTGCGGTGGTCTTTTTTTTATAGGAGAGGGGCGAACGAGCATGCGGCTCACCTGATGGGTGTGACAACTGCCGCCCATGCGAGCAACCGCAACATCAGGGAATTGCAGATGCGTTGCCGGCCTTTTAGAAAGGAGTAGGCTCTTTTCTTGAAGGTCCCTAAGTCGTATCGGTCCGGAAAATCGCTGGTAATCGATTCCACAAGGAAGTTGTGGAGGAAGAAAACTTCTTCTAAAACGCACAGGGACCACCAATCATCCAGGTGGTATGGATGGTATCGCGAGTTTTGTCGCAATGTGCGATGGTAAAATTGAGCGGCTGGAATTAGTCCGAACAATTCCTCAGAGCACTCCCCGTGGTACATGCGATAAAATACGCAAAGAGATGCAACATCTCTACGCAGTGGCAGTGAGTCAAGCCGATCGGAAAGAACTCGGTCGTCGACGATTCGCACCGCTCTGCGCTGGATGCGGTCAAGTGGAAAGTTTGTAAAGTTGCAAGCGGTGTACCGGCATGAAATACTGTACCGCTCTGCTGAGCACGCCAAGCTTCTTAGAGGCCAATTTGGCCTTCTCTTCCAAATGACCACGAAACTGCACATCACTCGATATGTCGACACCGAGGACTCCAATACTGGCTGAAGCAACAAGGGGAGTGCCTTGAAACTGAGGAGATACGACAAAGGGGTTCTTTTTAGCGGTAAACGCGCAAATTTGTGTCTTCTGGCGATCGAACTGGACTAGATTTAGTCGCCTCCAATCCGAGACTTTGTTTAGCAAAGACTCGATTTCAGACACAAGTTTGTCCCGGTACTCGGCGACGTTTTCCCGAGAAATATTTGCACGGCCGGTATATAAGGCATCACCAGTGCTGTCGTCCGCATAGCAATGAATGTTACCAGTTTGCAACATATCATTGATATGCAGGATAAACACGTTGGCGATAGGACGCAGCCTTGTGGAACACCAGCGTTGATAGGCTTGTAATCAGAGCATGCACCGTCTACTACGACCTTGATGCTCCAATCAGCAAGGAAACTGGTGATCCAAATGCACAATTTCTCGGGAAGCCCATAGGAAGGGAGCTTCGAAAGAAGCGCTTTGTGCCAGACCCGATCGAATGCCTTCGCTATGTCCAAACTAACGGCCAATGCCTCCCCCTTGGACTCTACTGCCTCCGCCTATCTATGAGTCAGGTAGATCAGAAGATCACCAGCTGATCGACCACGACGAAAACCGTATTGTCGGTCACTAATCAGCTGGTGATCCTCAAGGTACCTCATGAGCTGGCAGTTTATAATAGACTCCATTATTTTGGAGAACAAGGAGGTGATGGCGATAGGCCTGTAGTTGGACGGGTCTGAGCGGTCGCCTTTTTTAGGGATCGGGTGGACCAAAGCTGTCTTCCATGAATTCGGGACTACGCCTTGGGAGTAGGAGTACCGGAAAAGACGCGTTAAAACCGAGGCTAACTCCGGAGCACACGTCTTCAGCACAATGGGAGGGACTCCATCAGGCCCACTCGACTTACTGACGTCCAGGGAGAGGAGTGCTTTGCGAACTCACCGCTGTGTAAACCGCACGTCCGGCATGGAGCACTCACACCGCGGGATAGTCGGCGGTGTGTTCCCCCCGTCATTCAGAGTCGAGTTGGACGCAAAGGGAGAGCCTAAGAGATCGGCTTTCTCCTTTGCTGCATGGGCCAATGAGTCGTCCTCTCTGTGCAGAGATGGTAGAGATGGCTGGCAGAAGTTCCCTTGGACAGCCTTGGCGAGAGACCAGAATGCACGGGTTCCCGAAGGAAGGTGAACTAGCTTCTCACCAATTCTGCCGATGTGCTGAGACCTTGCCTTGGCAATGACTCTTTTGAAGGACCTGGAGGCTTTCGCCTTCCATTTAATATATATACTTCTTTTTAAGAGCGCTGGTGTTTACATCCCGAGACGTTGATGCGTCAGCTCAGGCCCGGTGGCACTCCTGCTTATAGCGTGATGCTATTTTACAGGAGTGACCAAACCATGGCTGGGATCTGCCTCCGATGGGCACCACAGAGGATGGAATAAAAGGTTCCATACCCTGAAGGACCACATCAGCAACGGAATCAGCAACAACGCTGGGATCTTCCGGCGAGAAGCAAACCCGCCCCCAAGGGTAGGATGCAAAAAAAGACCGCATTCTATCCCAATCGGTCGACCTATAGTGCCAAACACGGCGCTAGCCTGCAGAATGCAACCGCGACGTTAGTGTGAGTGGCACTACACTCCGGACAAGACAATGGTCCGAGGAGCCTAAAGGAGCGTCGACGGAAATCTGATATCCGTCCGGATGAGAGGTCAGCAGAAGGTCCAACAGGGAAGGTTCATGATCTTCCACATCTGGAATCCGCGTAGGCGAAGTAACTAGCTGTGTAAGACGATATGCTAAAGCAAAGTCATAAACAGATCTCCCCGCATGATCGGTTGAACGTGAACCGAGCCATTCGGCGTGGTGGGCGTTAAAATCGCCAAGGATCACGATCTCTGCGGATGGGATCTGCTGTAACAAGGAATCTGTAGCCATTTGGACGTGGTCGATGAGTCGGTCTGTTTCGGCATTACCGCTATGGGACCTATAGAGGCACCCGTAGACGCGGGGATGGTCGTCGCTGTCTACGCGCAGCCATAGGATGGACAGGTCCATACCTTCAAGACTGCCGAGGCGTCGAAAACAGATGTCCTCTCTGACGTATACGCAAACTCCAGCCCGGGGCACAAAGGAGTAGTCTTGTTCTTCAAGAAAGGCGACAGCGCTCTCTTGAAGAACTACACACCGATTTACCTTATGAGCCGCGTCTACGTGACGACTTCCAGCCTCCCGAACAATCCGGTTTCCGAAAAGGCTTTAGTACCATAGACCACATACATACCCTTCGGCAAATTGTGCAGAAGACCGAATAGTACAATCTGCCACATTGTCTTGCGTATGTGGACTATGAGAAAGCCTTTGATTCCGTCGAAATTTGGGCGGTGCTGCAGTCCCTTCAGCGGTGCCAAGTGGACTGTCGGTATATCGAAGTGCTAAAGTGTTTGTACAGTATGGCTACGATGATAACCATCGTAGCCATACTGTACAAACACTCGAGTACAGATTCAGAGTACGAAATCTATCCAACTGCAGAGAGGTGTAAGAAAGGGTGACGTTATATCCCCGAAACTCTTCACCGCTGCATTGGAAAACATTTTCAAGCTACTGGACTGGAAAGGATACGGTATTAACATCAACGGCGAGTACATCACTCACCTTCGATTTGCCGACGATATAGTCCTTATGGCAGAATCGCTGGAAGACCTAAGCACTATGCTCAATGACCTCAATAGTGTCTCCCAACGAATAGGTCTTAAGATGAACATGAACAAAACAAAATCATGTTTAACGTCCATGTCACACCTATGCCGGTAGATGTTGACGAATATGTTTACCTAGAACAAATAGTCCGACTAGGTAAGTCGACCGAGAGTTTAATCGACGGATTCAACTCGGCTGGGCAGATTATGAAACATCTTCTCGTCAGACATACCTCAAAACCTCAAAATTAGATTGTACAACCAGTGCGTGTTGCCAGTGATGACCTATGGATATGGTCCTTTACTGCTGGCCGTATGAGGAAGCTCAATGTCGCTCAGCGTGCTATGGAGAGGGCTATGCTCGGCGTTTCTCTGCGTGATAGACTTAAAAACGAGGATATCCGCAGTAGAACCAGAGTAACCAACATAGTACAAAGAATTAGTATGCTGTAGTGGCATTGCTTGAAGAACCGACAACCGATGGGGAAGAAAGGTTCTCGAGTGGCAGCTACGTACCGGCAGGCGAAGTGTAGGGCGTCCCCCCACTAGATGGAGTGACGACCTGGTAAGACATGCAGGAAGTCAATGGATGCAGGTGGCTCGGGACCGTTCTTTGGGGCATTCCTAGGGGGAGGCCTATGTTCAGCAGTGGACTTGTGAATGGCTGTAATGTTCATGATAATGATGACGACACTGCT
This sequence comes from Parnassius orleans, assembly GCA_029286625.1. Classification (NCBI taxonomy): domain Eukaryota; kingdom Metazoa; phylum Arthropoda; class Insecta; order Lepidoptera; family Papilionidae; genus Parnassius; species Parnassius orleans. Next base: position 3,110,778 of record JAGSMP010000084.1, on the reverse strand, counting down.
GCCCATCTGCTGTTTCATTACTCTCTGTCGTCTCTTAAGACACCCACGAGATGATACGAGGTAGTGAATTTTGGTCGCATTGATTGACGTAATTATATTTATTTAATTAAATCTTTAAAATATTAAATACAACAGTAAGTACTAAAACGTAGTGACTAATATATGTGCTCTTTGGTAAGTACATTAATTACTAGTATTGTACTTAATTAAACTAACCTATCTAAGTTTTGACCATTGCCCTTGTGGTTTGTGCCCCTTTAACCGCACACATAATTAATCCTAAGTTTCTTTCAAAGTAATCAAACGTTAACTTTCTAGATTTATTCTAAACTAAAAGCAGAATGACTAAGCTTACATATTTAATATCCTTTTTATTTTTTTTATTGTTTAATTGCCTTCGAACCACCAGTTTTCAGAGGTCAAGGGTTAACTTTAAATATCTAATAATTCTCAAAACAATCCAACAATGTGAGAAAAGACCAAAAACTAAGTCATCTTGTCCTCAAGAATATATCTTTACAGTGCTAGAAAAGCCTTTTAATGTCATTGCGAGCCGTAATAAAGCACAAATTAAAAGTATTATGTCTATCGTAGTAAATATTACTTACGAGTACATACTAATTATGATTTATAATGCATTTCAAATGAGGAGATTTTTCTAGTATATTCCCAATCATTTTAGGCAAATTTGATTACAACAATGATAGCAATCCCACAATGAATTAAATCAAAGAAAAATATAAAAAATTCACTCTTTGAGCACCACAACATAACCATCTCAAAATTATGTATGTATTATGTTTATTTCAGCCCGCAAAACGACCACATGAAAGAACGAGATGAGCTCACGAAATCTTGATTAAATTAAAACACAATAATCGTCACTAAATACGCTCGCGTGAGCACGTTTTGCAAATAATTAACAAACTTAACAATTAAAATTTTAAGATAAACAATGGGACTTACTAAAAACTGGATTGGGAGTATGTAAAATTTGTAAGAGTATGTAAGAGCTACCGTGAAGTGGAGGTGTAAGAATATTCACTACCCTATATCGTTCCCGTAGTCGTCGTAACAGGCGACAGAGAGTAACAATCCAGGAGATTTACATCTGGCAAGCATGGTACCTATGGCTAATGTTCCCCAAAAGAGGCAATTGTCTCCATAGGAGGCCTAAGTTCAGAATAAAGAACATGTGTGCAGTACACACGCAATAGAAGTGAAACCTCCAAATGAAATTAAATATAAAAATAAAGAGAAAAATATTTCACGGCAAATGATTTATTTAATAAGATAACTGTCAACCACAAGTGCGGCATAAAATATAAGATTAAAGTTTGATTTTATAGCAAACAAATGTTATAATCCTTATTTTTAGACTAAAGTTTAGTATAATAAATCAAAATCATATTTTTTGAGTAAAATTGCTTTGTAACAGCGCCATCTTCTTTGTTATATATGCAAAGTAACTTTATCGAACAAAAATGATTGACTCTCGTGGTGGTACGTAAAATAGACGCTAGATAACGTGAAGTTATGAAATCGTGGATTGTTTTGAATGGATTGGTATAATATAATAATTTTATTCAATATGGTTAATTTTATTTATTTAATAAATTCGTTATTTTTTATATTGTCTATTTTAACAGTTAAAATATATATTAAACATCTTAAAAGCACTGCAAAAAGAGGAGGCCGAGATAATAGGTGTTCCGTACTGGAACCATATTTTTTAAATTAATATTTATTGTCTATATATTTATTTTCTTATAAACTTTCGAGTGGCAACAATTACTAAATTAATAGGGATTTATTGAATTCTTGGTCTGGTAACAATCCTTTTTACGCTAGAAGCCGCGCTTGCGTCTGATTGGCCGAACGGCGGAGTCACTTGTGCGCCGTACGCCGAAACGTTATGAACTTTCCTCTTTCGAAAAATTATTGTGTGTGTCCTCTTATTTTACAACGAGTACTAAAACACCCGAAGATACTGTGCCAGTGACCTATGGACTATTCTATTCGGAGAGAGGGTTATATCCTTCGAGTCACCTAATCAGCCAGCCAGCTCGCCGAGCCCCAGCAGCGTGAGGCAGTCGAAGGCGGAGACCGGTGAGTTACCAGACCCTTAGCTCTTTCCTGAACATAATTTTTTGATCATTCGAGCCGCATTTTTCTTTATTGTTCGGGTTTGTTGCCACTCGTTAATTACATTAGTTTCATATTTCATTTCGTTACCTTTTTACAATACAACATGGCGGAATCATCGTTGCATTCCCACGATATTTTCGAACGCGATATCGTTTTAGAAGAGGTAAAGCATACTTTAGAAATTGTAGATTCTAACAGAGATGAATTTCTTGCGCGTTCAAAAGATATCGTTTCCCAACAACGTAAATTTAGTAAAATTCAATCAAAGATAGAAAAATCTTATTTGAAACAAAAGAATTTTGACAAAGAGGAACAGTTGGCCATTCGTAAACAATTTAATGACTATTACTATGCAATTATTTCCCATGTAAACAAGATAAAAGGTTTAGAAGAGGAGAATAGGCGCACAAGTCGCATGCTTCATGAAAGTACTATTAGAGAATTTCATCAACCTCAAATATGTACGCTTAACAAGTTACCCACTTTGCCATTACCGTCATTTTCCGGCGATTCAACCGATTGGCGATCGTATTTAGATTTATTCAGTGCGTTGGTACACAACAATGATGCTTACACGAATGCAGAAAAATTTAGGTACTTAGTGTTGACCCTGAAAAATGAACCATACAATCTAATTAAGTCGATTCCTGTTTCCGACGACAATTATCAAATGGCATGGCTCACTTTAATCACACGTTATGACAATAAGCGTTCAATCGCGTCTAAGCACATTGATCGTATTTTGGATATTGAATGTTGTTCTGAAAGGTCGATTATTTCGTTACGTAATCTTCTGAATATCTACCAAGAAAATATAGGCATTAGAAGCTATGGGTTTTCCTTTTTTATTGTTCAGTATTTTATTACGTAAAATACCAATTAGCATTCGTAAACGTTTTGAATTATCTTTAAGTAAGCCATCAGATATTCCACAAGTAGACGGTCTTATAAAATTCATTGAGCGGGAAGTTTCGGCTTGTGAGTTTTCCGAATGCGGGCAGTTTAAAAAAACTTATGCGTCGTCGAACCCACGAGAGGCGCGTCGACGTCGGCGACAGCACGGCGCGTCGGGTACTCGCGACCAAGGTGACTTCGACGAACTGTTCAAACGATTCTCGCACGTGCGGGCAAGAAAATAAGGTTAAGCATTGCGTGAATGTGAAGCTCAAATTCGTTGACTAAATGTCCTGAATTTTTAAACTTATCTCCTAGAGATAGGTACACCTTTCTCAAGGGTATAAATGTTTGTTTTAATTGCCTGAATTTGGGGCACGATGTTAAAATTGCAAGTCCATTTATGTTTGTCGCGTGTCATAGGCGTCATCATAGTTTGATTCATTTTGAATCTCAAGCGCTACCGGTAATTGTAGAGGATAGTAGCTCTATTTCACTCTCCCGCGGATCACGTAGTCGAGCGAGAATCAGATGATACTCAGCAATGACGACGTCGATGAATTCTACGCCTGATTCTGATGCGCGCGCGCTGTCCAATGCGTACTCGATGTGTACTAAAACTGTACTCTTATCTACGGCGCTCGTCGATGTATACATAAACAAATAAAAGCGGTCTACGATCCGATGTATAATCGACACGGGTAGCCAGGCTTCATTTATAACTGAATCGTACAAATCAGTTAGGTTTAAAACGGCGAAGTGCCAGTATACCCGTATTAGGTATTGGGGAAAATAAGCCAGTATACCCTAGTGTAGTTACAGTATGCATGAGTCCATAGGAATGGATCAACCTTCGATTCTGGTTGAAGCATTAATTTTGCCGAAACTTATTTCACGCACGCCTAGCGTGCCCTTACGCATACGGGTGGTCACATATAAAAATTTAAAACTGGCTGATCCTAATTTTCATTTACGCAGCCCGTTGATATGCTGCTAGGAGCGGATATACTATCCCATGTATTATTAAGTAACGTAATAAGGGAGCCGGTTCACCGATAGCTATAAATAGTATCTTTGGTTATTTATTGTTGGGCAACCTCGAATTCGAATCGAATACCTTACCTCCCATCCAGGTGTGTTCAGCTCATTCTCCGATGACATTGACCTCCGTAGGTTCTGGGAGTTAGAATCTTTGAAAAGAAAACCTTCACCCTGAGGAAAGTTTATGTGAGTCTATATTTACACATACACACACTCGTGACGAAACAGGTCGTTACGTGGTTGCTCTGCTGTTTAAACCCGATGCACCACCTCTTGGTGAGTCGCGGATATTGCGCGTTCTAGACTTTTAAAACTTGAAGCTCGATTAGAGCGAAACCCGTCCCTTAAGGGCGAGTATCACTCGTGCCTTCAAGAGTATATGGATCTCAACCACATGGAGCTGGTTGATAGTCCTCCCAATGATGGGACGACCTATTACATTCCCCACCATTGCGTGGTTAAAGAGGCTAGTGAGACGACCAAGACTCGCGTAGTCTTTGATGCTGGATGTAAAAGTTCAAACGGCATTTCCCTCAACGATATTCTTTTAACGGGTCCTAAGATGCATAAGGATATTATTGACGTTGTTCTAAAATTTCGTACATTGTATCGCGCTTACAGCCGATATAAAACAAATGTATCGGAACATTTTGGTTCAAGAGTCTGATAGGGACTACCAGCGCATTCTGTGGCGCACTTCACCACATAATTTATTACGTGAATATCGTCTTCGTACCGTGACGTTTGGGATTAGCTCTTCTCCTACCGCGCTCTTCGGGTTATAAAACAGTTCGCTCTTGATGAGGCTGAACAATTCCTCGAGCTTCTCTACTTGAGACCAGGTCTTTGTCGACGATATTGTCAGTGGCGCAAATGACCAGGCTGAGGCTCTTGTCCTTCAACAAGAGCTGATAGGTATTTGTCAAACAGCAGGCTTCGAACTCCGAAAATGGTAAATCTGCCCGCGATACGCGGCGGTACAATCACCAATTTCTCACGGTGAGCGGAATTAATTCCAGCACCCATGGAAAGGATACGAAGACGAAGGTCTTGGGTCTCCAGTGATCCACAGTCTTATCAATTTAGTTTCAGTGTTTCAGTTTCTATACAAAATGTGACTAAGAGAGCTATTCTCACAGATTGCAAGGATCTACGATCCATGGGATGGCTATCCCTGGTCACCGTATACGCAAAACATTTATTGCAGTTTTTGTGGATTTCGGGGTCGATTGGGATGCTCCTCCCCCTATTGAAATTATCAATGCTTGGAATAGCTTCATTCAGGATTTGATGTCCTTATCCGACATCACCATACCAAGATACATATTTCCTACTCATCGCGAAAGTATTATTCAACTTCACGGGTTTTCCGATGCCTCGGAGAAGGCCTACGCTGCATGTATATGTCCGTCATATAGAAAACGGTATAATTAAATCATATTTGTTACTGGCGAAAACACGAGTTGCACCCATTTCACCTTGTTTGTCCATTCCTCGCTTGGAGCTTATGGCAGCTTTATTATTAGCCCATCTTATAGTCAAGGTTAAACGAGCATATGACACATAAAGGACGAAGATATATATGCCTGGTGTGATTCTTCCGTCGTTGGCGTGGCTTCGCTCACCACCTTACGAATGGAAGACGTTTATTTCGAATAGGACAAGCGAGATTTTGTCTATAATTCCTGCTGCTCAGTGGAGACATGTGCCCTCTGCTGACAACCCGGCAGATGCACCATCACGCGGAATGTTACCATTAATATTCACTAAAAATAATACCGTGTGGTTTCGGTCCGCCCTGGCTTTCTCAGACAGAGTCCCAGTGGCCTGTTCAAGGAATAATTTTAAAACGAACGACGAAAAACGTAACCTACCTGTAGCGATGGCTCGCGTAGCAATAGCACAACTTGATGTCGAAATCATACCTAAATTTTCTTCATTAAGGAAACTTATTAGTGTTACAGCGTTTGTATTTCGTTTTATAATATATTAAAACATAAAGTGGACAAATTAAAACCAAAATATACATATTCGCAACATATCACTGTTTTGAATATAGATTCTGTCTTAAAATACTTATTCGCCAGGTTCAACATTACAGTTTTCATGACGAGATTAATTATCTTACAAGGGAAGGTTCCTTCTAACCAACTTAGAAAATTAAATCCATTTATCGATGAAGATCAAATCTACGTGTAGGTGGACGGCTACATAAATCGCTTCTGCCATTTGAGTCCAAACATCAAATGATATTACCCAAAAACATCCCTTAATTCTTATTAATTGACGACGCCCATATAACTCACTTACATGCAGGTCCGCAATTTATTCAGTATCAACTTTTACAGAAATACTGGATCATTTCAAGTCGTGACGTTATTAGACAACGTCTGCATCGGTGTGTTCGTTGTTTTCGTGCGCGTCCTGTGCATCCCCAACCACGCATGGCCCCGTTGCCGGCAGTGAGATTGAAGCCGGAACGTCCGTTTCTCAAAACAGCGGTAGACTTTGCTGGTCCATTTACGTGCGCGCTAATAAGGTGGAAACGCGAAGGTGGTTAAATGTTATGTCGCAGTGTTTGTATGTATGAGTGTTAAAGCGATTCATCTAGAAATAGTATCCGAATTGTCTACAGAAGCATTTCTGGCAGCGTTACGACGTTTCACGTCTCGCAGAGGCCTTTGTACCGACATTTACTCAGACTGCGGCAAAAATTTTACCGGCTGTGACAACTATCTTAAGGATTTATATCAATATTTACGGGATGACGCAGTCCAGAGTCATCTTCATAACAAAACCTTACAACAAGGCATTACATGGCATTTCCAACCCCCATATGCGTCACATTTCGGTGGATTGTTTGAAGCAGGGTTAAAAGCTTTAAACACCACTTTTACCGCGTAATAGGTACGAATACCTGACTTATGATGAAATGCATACATTGTTGTGTCAGATCGAGGCAGTGTTGAATTCGCGCTCATTTTGTGTGTTAAGTGCAGATCCTATCGATCCCTGCCCCAACACCTTCTCATTTTTTAATAGGTGGACCTCTTACTGCTATCCCGGATATTTGTCTAACCGATACGAATGCCAGTAGGCTTACTAGGTGGCGCTGGATACAACAGAATGTTCAACACTTTTGGAAGCGCTGGAGTCATGAGTACCTTCATGAAATTCAACAATTTAACAAATGGTTTTCGGATCGGGGTACTCCCATTCGTGAAGGTAGCATTGTTGTGCTGCGAGAAGATAATCTCCCTCCCTTACAATGGAGACTCGCTCGAGTTCACGCATTACATCCGGGCACTGATAGTGTTACTCGCGTAGTAACTCTACAAATAGGAAACAAATTTGTTAAGCGTCCAGTCGTAAAAATTTGCCCTCTTCCATTGGAATAAAGTGAATTACGAATGTCCAACCTAGTTCATAATTTATGTTAACTGATAACTCCATATTTAACTTCTTTAGTTTCCTATTTTATTTATTCAGTTAGTTTAACAATGTTTTCTTTTCAATACTTTTACTTTGTGTTTAGACTTGTTAAAAGCCTCACGTCTTTTAAAGGTGAGCGGCATGTTCCGTACTGGAACCATATTTTTTAAATTAATATTTATTGTCTATATATTTATTTTCTTATAAACTTTCGAGTGGCAACAATTACTAAATTAATAGGGATTTATTGAATTCTTGGTCTGGTAACAATCCTTTTTACGCTAGAAGCCGCGCTTGCGTCTGATTGGCCGAACGGCGGAGTCACTTGTGCGCCGTACGCCGAAACGTTATGAACTTTCCTCTTTCGAAAAATTATTTGTGTGTCCTCTTATTTTACAACGAGTACTAAACAATTCCCGAAGATACTGTGCCAGTGACCTATGGACTATTCTATTCGGAGAGACAGGGTTATATCCCTTCGAGTCACCTAATCAGCCAGCCAGCTCGCCGAGCCCCAGCAGCGTGAGGCAGTCGAAGGCGGAGACCGGTGAGTTACCAGACCTTTAGCTCTTTCCTGAACAATAGGAAACACTGTATTAAAAAAGAAATGAAAACCTAGCAAAGCTATTAACATAAACACTAATATTCCCTTTGACCACTATTGGTAAACTGAAACTCACAACCTTTTTAGGTTGGCGGTCCGCACCCTGCCATTAGGCTACTGTCGCTTACTACACTGTATTCTATCTCATTCTCTCACAGGCTAAATTCTATAGATATATATGTTTGTCTCTTTTTAGTGCCGCTTTTTCGTTTCATCGAGTTTCAAATCACAACGATTCTAAAGAAGTTTTCACTTCCAAAATATAATAATTTCTGATCAATCACATTTGTGTCTAATAATAGCCACGGTCCTCTATACTCCACGTTAGTTGTAAACCCGATTTTTCTGTCAAGAAATTCTCAGTAGCAGTTTTCTTTACTCAGTTACTTTAGCATGTGAGAGTGTGGTCGTACCCTGGTTGAACGACTCGGAGCGGAGCGGAAGTTGGGCGCTGAGGGCCGTGTGTTTTAGTGTTTGGATATGGCCTACAAATATTTTTCTGGGTCAGGATGTGAGTTCATAAGCATTTTACCTATGTAAAACGCCTTTACGATTCAAGAAAAATAAAATCCTAGTGTAACGTTTAAAAAAATAAGATAAATTATGTCGTAAGGTGGCGCCTCATTCCAACCTATCGGCGTCGTAAAAGACAACTACGAAAAGACAGAAAGATCTCATGGCTTCTGATAGATGGCTGCCTTAGACATGATGTGTAACACTGCGCTACGCCTCGCAATCGCGACAATTCAGTTCACTGCGCTGGATGTTTAACTCACTTCTTCAAAATGTGTTGGCGCACAGCGCAGGACCGAGAAAATACGAAAGGTATTAATGTGTTGAGTTGCCCGTAGAATGAAGAGGACTGTTACTGCAGTTCCCGCGCTGTGTGTCGTATGTGCTAAGAACTTGTGAGCGGAGTCCAGACGGCGCGCAAATCGCTGCTCAGTCGGCGCACTCCTTTTTGTTGCGTCATAGTGCAATTTTGCATTAACGCAATGAGCTGGCACAGTAAACTGCGCCTGAGTTAATGAGTTTACACAAGGAATTTCGCTGAGTTACCCACGTCTATGGCGGCTTAACTATCCCGTTCCCTCTAGACGCAAAACAGACATCCCCCCCTTAAACGTGAGAGGACCATGTCTAGCGGCGAACTTTTACAGGTTGGTGAAGAAGTAAAAAAAATGCATGTTTTCACAATAACTTTTATTGAACTCGCTTCCTAAGTGCAAGCCATAGTATAGTTATTATAATATTATCTAAATTATAAATTATTTGACTGTAGTAATTGTTCCCATCATTTCCTTTTTCAATTGTTTTGCCGCCGTGTATAGACTATATTTGACCTTAGGATACCCCTGCAGAAGATCTTGCCAGTCTTTAAATCTCAGGAAAACTACATCAACGACCTGAAGTAAAAACAAAACTAAATTAACACCAGGAAACATGACAGCTAATTCGTATTGCATCCATTTTTAAATCACTGTAAACAATAAAGACAATTAAGGCAAATAAGACAATTAAAAAAGATTCAACGTCTTGTGTTGCTTCGTCGCACTTTCATTCATTCATTCAGTGCTGCCCATGATGTGTTTATTGGTTGATCTTGCTGAACTACTGAACTATTGAACTATTGAACTATGTTGATCTAATTTGGGTACTATAGAGGTTATAATAAAACACTATGTACTTGATCTGAATTCTTCTTTTTTTTAAATATTTGAGTTATTTGACTATACATTTTATTGGTGAGATAAATGATAGCTCGTGCTTAAATCGCACAGCGCCATCTACATTTCTTTATTGCTACTAATTAAATGGTCTTAAACATTCCGCCCATCAAGGACATTTAATGACGGAAATGGTCTTAAAATACAATAACGCCCACCGTGGCAGAATGATAAAATTGTTCTTGACATACTGAACTTAAACTTAAAAATAACATATTTGAACTAAACTTAAATAATAACATATTTAAACCTTAACTTAGATAATAACTTAATATTTTTAAACTAAAATTATTGCAAAAAAACTATTTAACTTATACTTTATAACTTATGTTAAGAAATAAATTTTTAAGGTTATTCTATTACTATAACTAACAATATTTAAAACACAAAGTACAAAGATTAATCCTATTGGCTTACTGGTAAGACACATAGTTTTGAAGTTGGTCGCTTGATAAAAGATGACTTAATACGTATTGTGACCACACGGGTAACATTATCAATCCCGGGATGCTTTTCAACTATTCTGCCCATTAATCAACGACTTTGCGGTAAGTTGTCTTCTTTTACTAAGACTACATCACCAATGTTCGGTTCTGGTTCCCGAGAGCTCCATTTGTATCTATTCATAAGGTTAGATAAGTACTCTTGAGACAAGCGCCGTCAAAAGCGCTGTAACATTTGTTGAATGAATTGCCACCTTTTTAATGAACTAATATTTGATTCTAAATAATCATTGAAATCGGGTACAGCTACAAGCGGTCCCCCAATTAGAAAGTGCCCTGGTGTTAAAGGAAGTGGGTCACTGGGATATGAGCTGTCTACTGTAATGGTCCTAGAATTTAAACATGCTTCAATTTGACTGAGAAGTGTGCTCAAGTCCTCGAACGTAAGTGTGGATTCACCTATTACGCGTTTCAAGTGTAACTTCGTAGACTTATTACTTATTACTAGACTTATTATAATTACGCGTTTCAAGTCCAGCTTCCCACAGTCCACCAAAGTTGGGGGCGTGTGGCGGAATGAAATGCCACTCAGTCCCATGCGATTCTAAGTACATAGCAAGATCTTCCTAGTTGATCTTCAGTTGCACTAGTTCCCTTGAAGCGCTTACAAACGTAGTCCCATTGTCACTCCATATTTGTGCGCAGTGTCCACGTCTTGCTATGAAACGTCTAAACGCTGCAAGGAAGGCCTGGGTGCTCATGTCACTTACCGCTTCCAGATGTATTGCACAAGTGGACATACATATAAATAAGCATATGTAGCCTTTATGAGAATGGTGACCTCGTCCTTTAGTTGTCCTAATGTTTATGGGGCCAGCATAATCCACTCCACTGTGTAAGAATGCTCTAGCGGGTGTACAGCGAACGGCAGGGAGCGAGCCCATAAATGGGTTTTGTACTTTGGCATTTTATCTAACACATTATCACACATCTACGAACATGTTGTTTAGCCAAATTTTTTACACCAATAATCCAATACATGGTTCTCAGGTAATTTACCATTAACTGGACTCCTCCATCTTATGTATTCTGGTGTGCCTCTGATATAACTAATTTCGTGAAATATGCAGAATGTGGTAGTATTATCGGATGCTTTGTTTGCTCTGGCAGTTGAGAGTTTTGTAGTCTTCCGCTAACTCTCATTATGTCATTGTTATCGAGATACGGATACAATGATTTGAGCTTACTAGATTTAGATAATAAACCTTTCTCCGTTTAAGTTGTAAATATTCTTCACCAAATTCTTCCTTCTGTACTTTTTTAATGTAACACATTAGTGCATGATCTATTTCAGTTTTAGTGAGATAAGATTTCCGCTCAGTACACTTATTCTTCGTATTAAATCGTCGGCAATAAGCTATTACTCTAAGCAGCCTTTGTAAGGAAGAAAACCTCTGAAATATTGCATCATCGGAAATGACATTAATATGTGATTTGATGGCTTCTTCTAAATTGATCTTTAAATTCATTGGTCTTTTGTAAGGAATGTTTCCTGTTTTCTCTCGAAGAAAATTTGGACCGAAAAACCACCTGCAAGTGCTTCTGGCTGGACACCTCGTGACGCACAGTCAGCAGGATTTTCTTTGGTCGAAACATGGTACCATTGCGAAGAGTTCAAGCTTGTTAAAATCTCTGAAACTTGGTTGGCCACAAACGTTTTCCACCTACTGGGATGGCTGTTAAGCCAAGCGAGCCCGACAGTTGAATCTGTCCAAGCTTTAATATTGCTCTTATTAATATTTAAAATTTCTGAGACCCCCGTCAAAAGTTGTGCTAATAGTACAGCGCCACATAATACTAGACGTGGTATACTGATCTGCTTTATTGGGGCAACTCTAGTCTTTGCTGTCAATAAAGAAACTTTCGTATTGCCATCGCAGTAAACGACTCTTACATAAACGACTGCTGCGTATGCTGATTTAGATGCATCGCAGAAGCCATGCAATTCAGTGTTGGTGTCCGTCGTTGAAGTGCCTAACCATCGTGGGATTCTTACGAAAGTGAGTTGTGGTAACTCATTACGGTAAGTATTCCAATATTGTAATAAATCAGCTGGAATTGGTTCATCCCAGCTTGTCCCTGTTAGCCATAACCTTTGAATAAACATCTTTGCTAAAATAATGCTTGGCGTGATCGTATAGTCGTGCTATAATTGATAATATTGTTCTTTTTGTTTCAGGTCTGGTCGTCGTCATCGGAAGATTCACCGAAGAACGAAAACGATCTTCATGTCAGTCCCAGGTAATACCTAAAATCTTTGTTGTGTTCTCTGTTTTGACCTCGATTTATTTGTTGTTCTTCAAGCTTTCAGTTTCTTTTAGTTTTAGTATATTGTGTATGTCCTGTTTGTTGCCTTCCTGCGTCCTCTTCATTCATGTCTGCTAGCTTCTCATTTATGCTTATTTGTGATAATAGTTCTTCATTGTTGCTGTTCCATTTTTGTAGCTTAAATCCACCTCTAGCTAATAGCTTCGTCATTTGTTTGTTAATTTCCACTCCTTCCTTGACGTCGCAACATCCTGTCATTAGGTCATCCATGTAGAATGCCTGTAATACCCTTGGTGCTGCCAATGGGATTTTCTTGCCCTCATCCAAGCTGATCTGGTTAAATACTCTAACGGCTAAATAAGGAGCGGATGCAATTCCAAAAGTCACAGTCAAGAGCTCAAAATTTTCTATTTCACTTTCAGGGTTCTCACGCCACACTATACGTTGGAATTTTGTGTTGTCTTCTGCTACTCTGACCTGCCGATACATTTTAATAATAGCTCCCAGCACAATCGGATCAATTCTCCAACGCATTACTAAGTGACGCAAATCTGCCTGTAGTCTGGGTCCTATCATCAAAGTTTCGTTAAGCGAAACACCATAATTATTTTTACTTGATGCATTAAAAACAACTCTAACTTTCGTAGTTGTTTTGTCATTTCTAACGACTGCATGGTGGGGTAAGTAAACAGCTTCATTAATTTCATTATCATTTTTTCTTAAACGTCTCATATGACCTAATTTTAAATACACATCATTACGACCTCCGTGTAGTTCTTTTTTAGTTCTAAATCCTTTGATAGCCTTTTCTCGAATGCCTTAAATTTTGTTTCAGCTATTTGTCGCGAGCTACCACCCAAACAACGCGGTTGGTTGTCCCGAAATGGCAGTTTCACTATATAACGGCCTTCAACCGTTCGTTTTGTTGTACTTGTAAATATTTCTTCACATTTTTGCTCTTCTTCTGACCACACACATTTTGTACTTCTTGGTTGTTCTTCTAATTCCCAAAACTGTTTTAAAATATCATATTCGTTTATTTGTGCATGCATTACCATTATTTGAAAGAAAGAAAGAAAGAAAGAAAGGTTTATTCTCCAAAATGACGCCATCATAGATAACATAAAAAAAAAAAAACACATAATTTACAAATAATATTGGCTATACAATATAAATTACAACATACTACATATTACAACCTACACAATACCTATACTCGTACGTGTCAAGGCGTCATCTGGGAACAGGAGCACACTCAGCATAATGCCATGAATTTTTTTTTCCATGGCGCTGATTTTCAGTGTGTCCAACTAGTGACTTACCGAAGTCAGTGCTATATGTATACTCATTTTATTATGTTTTAAACAAAATTATGATGACAGAATTATGCACAACACGGGGGAAAGAGACAGTAATTATTTTAAGTGAGAGGGAGAAGGTAGCATTCAAGGTCGAATGCCACTTCGACACAGCACGTCCCGTTTATGTTGCTTTCAGATGCTCTTAGAAGGTCTATACGGACGCTACAAAAGGGGAGATTATTAAGATACTATAAGGGGCTATATACTACACTATGTAATTATTAAAGAATATAAAAGTATATAAGAAGACAAAGAAGACAAAAGCCGCATTCAAGAGGACGATTTTGATGCTCCGTTGTTAATAATCTATGACGATGGTACGTAATCGTGCAAAGCGTTATAAACTTTGATCAAAGTTAATCTGACTTTGCAGTAATTGTGTTCTATATTTATTTTTGAATGTGTGTACTGCTTTCAGATTTCGAAAGGAGGCGGTATATCGTTCCAGCACTTGGATGCGGCGTATTTGAAACTTCCTCGGAAAGCGTGAGTGCGGTGACGAGGCACGACGAGAGTATTCCCTCTAGTGCGCGTATTATAAGTTTTTACATCACGTGACCATATGAGTTTGTCAGCAAGATAAGGAGGTGTTTTATCTTTTAATACCCCGAATAGGAGAGTTGCCATGTGCAGTTTTCGGCGATATTCCATTTTAACATTTTGGCATTGTTAATGTAAGGGTGACGTGCGTGCGGGGCGGTATTGTAAAACTAAATCTTGCACATGCATTTTGAACTCGTTGCACTAGACACCGCGACCGCGCTAAAAGTCTCGGACCATATACAATGTCCATATAATTAAATTTCGAAAGGACAAGTGTGTCACACAATTTTACCCGAATATCCGAATTTAAAAACTCCCTTATTTGATAAAGAACCTTAAGTCTATAAAAGCAGTTTCTGCTAGTACTTATTATGTGGTTCTCAAACTGTAGTTTGTCATCCATTAGTAGGCCCAGATTGCGAATCTCATTTACGTTCTACGATTTCCTCGAATTTGGATGCATGCCCTCTTTCTGATATATTTTTATTTGATTTTAGAACCCATAATTAGTAGTTTAGATTTAGTTCCGTTTAGTACAGGCAGTTTGAGTCGCACCACGCGGCTATACTTTCAAGGTCTTCGTTTATTTTATTAACGACTTCTTGAGTATCACGCGGATTACATGACATGTAGACTTGCAGATCATCTGCGTATAAATGGAATTTACAGTGCTTAATGTTTTACTAAGTCAGCACTGTAAACTGAAAACAATATTGGAGCCAGGTTCGATCCCTTATTTTAGAATTGTCTTTATAATTCTCACTGCTGTCATTGACTATACCAGACACGATCCAACCTAGAGTGGTGTTTTGAGCTATTGAAGATTCGTTGGGACTCCTTTTCACACCATCCATCAGAATTTGGCTGAATACATTCGCTCCTAAAAGCATATCAATTTTGTTAGACACATTAAACTTAGAATCTGCCAGGCATAAGTCTTGTAAGCCTATACAGTCAATGGATTCAATATTTTGTTCTGGAAGAAGAACAAATTTTATTATTATCAATCCGAGATTTACGAGTATAATAAATAGTAACAACATATTTTGGCGTTAAGGCTTTATCTTCTCCTAGGCTAGTAATTGTTGCCCTAATAGGACTCTTTTTAAGTCGTAAAAGTTGAGCTGCGGCTTCTGTTATGAAACAAGCCTGAGAGCCCTGGTCTAAAAGAGCTCGTACTATTTGGTTTCCACCAGACTTAGACTCGGCATTTACTAGCGCAGTAGCAAGTAAAAACTGTCCTTATCCTGAGAATTTACGCATTGACAGATACGAGACTATCGCAGAATTATTAGCTTCTGAGCTAGTACACACAACTGACTCTTTGATAGCAGCACCCATATCCACCTTCTGTTCTTCCGGATGTCAGAGTGAGTGATGGCGTCTTTTACAAATCCTGCAAGTCGTGAAACTATGCTCATACAGTATGATTCCTACCCAAGCAATTAAAGCAAATGGAATTTTTGGCTACGAAGTCACGTCTTTGTGGACACTTTAATTTTGAATTTTTTTTGCAAAAGCATAATTTATGGTGATCTCAACAAAACTTACAGCGTATTGAAACATTTGTGGCCAATAATGTTTTAGGTTTTGTTCTCGGATTATTATTATATTGTCCTATATTGGCCTTTTTCGTATCTTTGAACTCTAATGCACGGAACCGGCTTTCCATAAAACACTTAAGTTGTTCTAAAGTTGGCAAATCATTTAAATCAGAAAAACTAGAAATATGTAGCTCCCACTGCTTACGCGTTTCCGCATCCAATTTAAAGGTAACAATATGTATAACGATAATGTCCCATGTGCTCACATCTACGTTGATGTTTTTTAAAGCGTTCATACAATCCATGGTTGTGTCCAATAATTCTTTTATACCTGACGCGGATTCTACATATAACCGTTTCTGCCCAAAAAAACGTTTTAATATACAGTTTGCTAAATATTCTAAGTTAATATCGGAAATCACTAAAATATTACAAGTCTAAAGGTAAGTCAAATGTTCTATTTTCTAATCATATAAATCTTGATTTTGACAAATTAATTTTGACACTGAAGGAATATAGTTAAATTTCGATTGAAAAATTTAGAAAAATATTGCACTCACAGTTTGCACTTCACAATCACCTTGATTCACTATTTACGCTGGCAATGACATCTGAAGCTATTGCATTTTCCTTTGTCCTTTGGTTTTCGGCAGCCGGCACCAACCACTTGCAGCAGCACCTCCGCAGTTCACACTTAGTTTGCACTATGGCACCGTAAAAGGCGCCTCTAGCGCCACGGCTTAACCACGTACTCGGTATGCGCAGCGATCCATTGCGAGTACGCGGGAGTGGTCTTTAGATAACAACCATAATGTCAAAAATAATATTCGAGCTAATCCGACTCGATGTAGACCAAATGTTTATTGGTTGATCTTGCTGAACTACTGTACTATTGAACTATTGAACTATGTTGATCTAATTTGGGTACTATAGAGGTTATAATAAAACCCTATGTACTTGATCTGAATTATTCTTTTTTTAAATATTTGATTTATTTGACTATACACTTTATTGGTGAGAATAATGATAGCTCGTGTTTAAATCGCACAGCGCCATCTACATTTCTTTATTGCTACTAATTAAATGGTCTTAAACATGATGAGTCTACTGCTGAACACAGGCCTCCTCCATACATTATCTCATATTTGCCATATTATTTGTCACAGTTGCCACAATTGGTAGGCTGGTTGGCAACAGCTTTCTAAGTACAGCCATGTAGATTTTTTAATATTTTCAAGGTATTATCAGGAAGATGTTGCTGCCCATCTCCTCTTTCAGATTTCCTCTATCATCTCTTACGACTCACATGGGAACATAAGTGATAGTGGTTTCTTTACGCCGCAACTAATAGCACTTAAAATAATTCATTACTTTATTTCGTCCTGTGGGTGTCGAATGGAGTGACTATGGGAAGTATGTCTCGGTTTCCGAAAATACGCCGATGAACATACACAGATTCAAAGCTTGTGGATACTAAAGTAAAGGTGACATCTAGTTATGCGACCACCAATCCGCGCGACTTTGCATGACGATTGTCAATTCCTTCCTAGAATTGGGGAGGCCCATTCTATAGCAGAAGACTGTTACGGGCTGATGATAGTGATGAAGGAAAAGAGAGTTATATTTGGAGCTGGTAGTAGATATTCTATAACCAATTAGCTAAATTCCTATAACTATACAAAAATGGCACTCAGGATACAACAGGTAAAGGCCCTAATGCAGCAGAGGATAAGAAGTCTATTGATTTAAAAAGTGATATGTAAGCAATAGACAGGGGTTAAAGATGTTAAAAATTAGGTTTGAAATGTACCTCCCGTCTTCTATCAATTGCGTACACTATCCCCGTCACCAATAACCCCAACACCACTTCTCCCAACATTACTTCAACATCACATTAGGAAAGACACAAAACCGTCGATAATACGAAACTTGTTTCGCCTCTAAACGAGGCATCGTCAGGTGAAATAGACTCTTTGGTGGCTGACCGCTAAGTTAACCTAAGCCTTATATTATTATTGTAATAGACAGGGGATTTACAAGTGTAGAATAAGATTTATTTCAACACAACTTTACCCTTAAAACTATTTTCTACAATAATTATTTCTGGATATTATATTGTTTTTTTTTTTATATTCTGAGATTTAAATTCAAAACTCACAGTTTTACCTGAAAAGCCACGGTACTAAGCAATAATTTCGTAGTTATAGCATCACAATTGTATTATTGTATTATGAATAGTGTAAACTTTATAAAGCTGTTACAAATATATTTTCTAAGTAATAGAAATGATATTACCGTCCGTGACATATAGGTGAATTGAAATGGAGAGTTTGGGAAGAGACCTGGTATAAATCCAAAATAATCGTTTGTACTTAAAAGGGATATCATTTTTTTGTCGCCGCTGAAAAATTGAAAATTAATAATTTATTAAACGAAACTGTAGTCCTACAAGGTTTTTTTCTAGGTGGTGATGCTTCTTTTCTGAATGAGAGTTTGTAAGTATTGTTGAGTTTAGTTAAGAGTTGTCTAAGTAGTTATGAGGTACCTTTTGCCCATATCATCTAAATAATAAATTAAAAATTTCTTACAGTACAATATTAAAAGTAATTTCAAAACAAATATTGATATTCAAAATTAGGCTTTCCAAAGCACAGACAGTTTACTGCGGGAGACCTTGTGAGAAGATAATATTTATTTTCCAAACGCATGTTATTTATATTGCGTTATCTAATTCCTTTTATTTAACGACCGCTGATGGTAAACTAGACACTTTATATATATATATATATATATATATATATATATATATATATATATATATATATATATATATATATATATATATATAAAGTGTCTAGTTTAAAAATATCTTAAAAATTGTAAAAGCACATGTTGTAGCACAACAAAGATAATCGCTTTTGATGTTTATTCATTTATTACAGACTATCAAAAGTCCACTTCTGAGCATAGGCCTCTCCATAGACTGCTTCATAATGGGCATATTTGCCATAGTTGCCACGCTTGGCAAGAGGGTTGGTTACCGCAATTTTTTATTTTTTTGTTGTTATTAGGAAGACGCTGCTGGCCATCATCACCATCTGGCTTGTTTCCCTCTGACGCATCTTACGACACCCACGGGATGGTATGGGGTAGTGGATATTCTTACACCGCCACTAGGTTATTATCTAGCAATCGGGCGAAACGCTTTTATCCATTATGGTAATAGTGGCATAATTTGTCTTGTTTTTAGAAATATAATAAAAAAAACAGGCACACAGTCCATCTGATGGAAGTGGATGCTGTGAACCCTAGAAACATATATTCACGATTTAAAAATGCAGATGCGTCAGCTACCCCTGAGAACTAAGGTGGAAAAACCTATTGTCAGTAAAAAGGGTCTCCCGTTCTCGACACTCATTATGTTACTATTTTACGATTATTTTATGTGAGGGTGCTGTCCTCCTTCATTCGAGCTGACCCTCCTGACCTGATAACTGCAACCATAATATTATGCAGCGCGGTTATACCACGTACAAAATCTACATTCGTCTTTCTGTCCAATTTTCGGGTTATCTACCTTCATTAACCAACATCTACAAATGTCATCCTCACATGAATGAGATACACATTGCTGAACCGAATCCGAATGATTACAGTATTTTCATTCGAATATGCCGAACCCAAATCACATACGCTAATAATGGGGCATAGCACTACCATTGCAAGGGTTATCGGCTCTACGTTCTCGAGCCCCGTCGATCGTGATGATGGGGTAGATCTTTCAAGGCATACAGTATTGCATTCTTGAAAATGCATTCAGTTGTAGATTAGCAGGAGATTAAAGAAAATAAAAAGAAGATAATAGGAGTAAAACGTACCCTTTGTCGGTAACCCACTTTTCGACTTCCCCTTCGTGAATAAAATACATACAAGGAAATATGTCACCTTCTTGCACGATCATTTTTCCTTGAAATAAACAAAGATAATTAAATTACCGATGTTGTACTGGCCTATTTAGATTACAGCTCAGGGAGGGAGGACTGCAAGGTACATTTTCTATGTGGTTACGACTCCTCTTCCACCTAATAGTTCGTCTAGGTACGTACCACTCTCTTACACATTTCTGTCGTCTGTTCCGGTCTGAATGATATAGAGAGTGAGTATATTAAATGAAACTAATTTTTACGGATTCTATCGCGTTTGATTTAACTTTTTAATTCCCGACTTTTTAATTCCCCATGGTCACGCATTTGATTTAACTTTTTAATTCCCGACTTTTTAATTCCTCATGGTCACGGGGGGGACTGAGGTGTTTGACGTCCCGATGTCATAGTTAGCCCGGCTACCTTCAGGTTTTGAATATTAAGTTTTGGTCCGATCTACGCAGAATGAGCTTACGGTATCTTGCAGTCTTGCAGTGGTATACTTGGGTTTGGATTTAATTTTATTAATTATAGGATCCCAAGCAGATGGCAGCACCCATCCATCTTCTCTATTGAAATTAGGATGTTTTATAACTTCAATAGCCTCGCGAATCATCCTTGGTAGGAATCGGTGTACTTTTGCGAGGATTTGTAGTCTATCAAATCTAATGTAATGGCGGGGACGATCTTGAACATGTTCATAATCTGCAGACTTCCCGATACGTTGGTGCTTCAAGTCACCTATATGTTCTTTTACGCGGGTTTTTATAGATCTTTTTGTTTGTCTTATGTAAGAGAGACCACATTTACAATCCAGCTTGTACACTCCTGCATCTTGTAGAGGGATACGACACTTGTCGGATGGTAAAAATTGACTAATCATCTTCGGCGGCTTGAAGTGTGATTTAATGGAAGCTCGCTTCAAGATGTAGTGTGTTTTCTGTTACAGATTCCTAGTGCTCTCTGAAACAAAGATTTTCCCACGGTAGCTAACTGTGATAGATGACGGTGCGATTCACTATTTAAATATCGGTTGGTATGGGTCTTTTTCCCATACACAGTGTGACCAATAGTATTATCAGGATTTCCGATGACTAAAACATCTAGGAAAGTTAAAGAATTGAGTAAGTGGCAGTACTTTCTGTCTTCTGTACAATTTGCTGAAGGGTGTGCATGTGGTCTATGGTACTAATATAATAATAATATGGTGGCCTTTTCAGAAACCGGCTTGTTCTGGAGGCTGGAAGTCGTCGAGTCTGCGTGCGAGACGATTCGTAATGACTCTCGAAAACAGCACGTAGACGCGGCTCAGAAGGGAAATCAGTCTGTAGTTCTTCAAGAGAGCGTTATCGCCTTTCTTGAAGAACAAGACCACCGCACTTCTGCTCCACGCCTCCGGAGGAGTGCCACCATGGAGGACGGAATTAAAGAGCTTCTGGAGGACTTCAAGTACCGGTTTTCCATCCGCTTTCAGAAGCTCCGCTGTAATTCCATCCACTCCTGGGGCCTTGCCATTTTTAAGGAACTGGAGAGCCATTCTAATCTCGCTCAGACTGACGTCCGGGATATCTTCGGAAGAGTGTCGGATAAGACTGCAGCTTCATTTCCCGTCTAACAGCCATGAGATTAAGAGTGTTATCGGAGAGTTTTTGTGTTCTTCTGCGGCGGGTCTTGCAGAACTTAGCTCCGACCGCAGGGACACTTTCCACGAGCTTATCATTCATATCGTCCACTTCATTGCAGTCTTCTAGGCACTGAAAACGGTTTTGTAACTCGAGCTGAAAGGTTTCGGGACTTTGGACTAGAGCACGAGGGGGACGGAGCGTTGACTTCATTAGACGAGACCTCTCCAACTTAACGTTTAGGTTCAGTGTGCCTATCCATTCGGTGATCGCTACCAGTTTTCACCCTCGCAATCACTGAGACATCACTGAACAGTTGTCGTCGGTTCGTCATAATGAAGT
Source organism: Parnassius orleans (assembly GCA_029286625.1). Lineage (NCBI taxonomy): Eukaryota > Metazoa > Arthropoda > Insecta > Lepidoptera > Papilionidae > Parnassius > Parnassius orleans. The sequence continues at coordinate 3,088,826 of JAGSMP010000084.1, read as the reverse complement.
TAATCTCATTTTTTGTTGAACCGTCGGGGCTCGACCAGGTCCACTTCCTGTGGGGCCGCTTCTGGAAGAAAGAGTTCATCATAAAGAGTGCCTCTTTCTCCATGAAGTCGGCCAGCTACTGGCCCCTTGGGTTCCGTTGCCCTATTCCAAATTTCCCTACCTTCAGCTCACCTTTCTCTCTTGTGCCTAGTTTTGCGTTGAAGTCTCCCCTTAACACTGTATAGTGGATTTTTGAGGAATGCATGGCTCTAGAGATATCCTCATACTATTCCTCCACCTCCTCATCGGGGTGTGCCGAGGTTGGTGCGTAAACCTGTATGACCTTCAGCGACTACCGTTTGGTGATTATGAGTATAAGGTACGCAACTCTCGTCGACACACTCCCAATGTTTACAACGTTGTTAACGAGAGACTTGTGGACGATAAATCCGACACCTCCTTGGGACAAATGGTCGCCCTCCCGGTGATAGAATAAATTGCCGGATTCGAGGATTACCGTGTCCTCCCCTCTCTTCGGACCTCGGATAATCCTATAATATTATTATTAAAATAATATATTATTATATGTGCGTTATACGTTGCCAGGTCGAGTCGTCGTAGGTGGCAACCGAAACTCCACTAGTGATTCTTAGCACCCCCTGCACCGCCGTTACCATGGTCGCCACCGTAGCTAGGAATAGCGGGGCCGCCGGTGACTGGGTGCCGTCTCTTCGTAACTTTATTCATTGGGGGATATATTGCCATAGTTGCCACCCTTGGCGAGCGGTTTGGCAACCGCAGTTTTTTTATTGTAATATTGCTGTTATCAGGAAGATGCTGCTGCCCATCTCCTGCCTGTTTCCCACTGTCGCCTCTTACGACACCCACGGGAAGATTGGATATTCTTAACCACCAATACACGGCAATCCGGCATCCAATAATTAATAAAATTAAATCCAAACCCAAGTATACCACTGCAAGACTTCAAGATACTGTAAGCTCATTCTGCGTAGATCGGACCAAAAATTAATATTCAAAAACTGAAGGTAGCCGGGCTAACTATGACATCGGGACGTCAAACACCTCAGTCCCCCCCGTGACCATTCTGTAAAGCACCCGAAACGTCGGGAATTAAATTAAACGCGATAGAATCCGTAAAAATTAGTTTCATTTAATATGTAGTCTTCGCGTATATATAAGAAAACATTAGAGCGAGTATAATTACATATATAAGTGATCGAGCTAATACAGAGACTCTTCGTTGTTGCTGACGTCCGCATCTGCGTCATTTATAACATCTTCATTTACAAAATCATGATAGAAGCAAACGTTAATATTTGAGGTCTCCGGTAAACGCAAAAACCTGTACCCATATTATTCAATTACCCAAACACCGTGAACTGGCTTTCAAGTACCAGACTTCTGATCACTTCTTTTGATCTTCTTAGGTTATAGTTAAACATGTAGAAGCAAACGTGAACACGCAAGGTTACCGGTACGAGTTTTAAATACGGGATCCAAATTATGCGCTTACCAAAGAAGATTATCTAGTAAAAAATTGCATTATATCCGCATCTGCTAAAGTACTTTTACAGAAATGGATACAAATAAATGCATTTGAAATTATGTGAATACTTTGTGGTTGTGGATGTGGGTGACGAACATTTATAATATCGGCTCAGATTAGACGGAGTATATTTCTACTGATGTAACGTAACGTTTTCACTACTATAGTATTATTCGTCATGTGGGTGTTGTAAGAGGTGGATGTAGGAAATGGCAGAGAAATCAAATGGCTTTCGACACATTACCATATTGTTAGCAGTCGTAAACTACCCATAACGGCGATGGGAAGCAGCGTGAAACTGCCTGCGTAGGCAAATTCTCACTACAAAATGATAGGCCTTAGTACTGCTGTGGACTTTTTCTGGCATACAAAAAAAAACGATTAGTCTATAAAATCAAAGCTAAACTAGGATTTCATTTTTAAAATCCGGAAACAGTCGCAACCCTCTTTTTTATAGAATATTACAAACGAGCACACTGTCCAACTGATGGGAAGTGGATGCTGTGGCCCACAGAGTTTACTGGAAACGAGGCATCCCATTTCAATCCTCAGGGTTGACAACGCATTTGCATTTTGATTCTTAATTGAGGATAAATGTATATGTCTTAAATGCAGGCATCAGGTGGACTGTGTGCTCGTTTGTCACCCTTATTCTATAAAAAAAACATTAACATTTATCTTCGATGAAGAATCCAAATACAGATGCGTTGCCATCCCTGAGGACTAAGATGAATTGTCTCGTTTCCAGGAGAAAAGGTCTCCGGTTCTCTACACTCAAAATACGAACACAGCATCAGCATTGAGATGCTATTTTACGCTGGTATTCTGTGAGAGCATGGTCCTTCCCCGGTCGAGCCGATCCAATCGTGCTACAACCATAATATAGCTGCAGCATGGTTTTGCCACGTTAGAAAACACATTTTGCCTTCATGAACAATATTTTGTTCCAGGTCTGATGTCTTGCTTACTGATTAGCGTACCTGATTCAGTAATCGGAAACACTAACTGCTAAGCTACAAGGTCATCTCAGATATGCTATTATATCTGTGATAAAATGGTATGTTGACTGCATAGTTGATCTGGTGGTCGAAAACTCGACTGCTGACCATGGGGTCCCGGGTTCGAATTCTGGAATGGGCCAAAAAATTAGTTATTAAGTGTTTCTGTCAAGAAATTCTCAGTAGCAGCCCGGAGTCGGGAAGTTGGCGGTGTTTCACCCCGTGTCTCGGAAAGCACGTAAAGTCGGTGGTTCTGCGCCCGATCTCTCTACGGCCATGTCCTCCTGCATCCTGCGCAGATGGCAAGTCTCCGTTGAGACTGGTTGTCGTGACCGAAATGCGGTCTGGACGACATTATTGTTGTATTACAAATCATTCAAAAAATTAAGACAAAATAAATGTACGAGGTTATCATAGATATAAAATTGTATCATAAATAATTCATGACAAATTAAGGAAATATAATGTTTTATACCAGGAAAGATAACAACCCGATTTAGTCTCGTTACTAATTGGCGAATAAAATAATGAGGTAGGTCTCGAAGGAGAGGCGGTGTCATCAAGTGGTACGTATACAGCGCCCCAAAAATATCTTCTCGAAGACACTGGGGAGCATTTTGTGCCAGCTCCGGTAGCCAGTTACCTGTAATTGAGTGCCAGGATTATTCTCTAATTAATAAAAATAATTCGACCAAAATTCCGCTTTAATGAGCCAGTTAAGTAGCATAATATAAAGGGACCGCAATGCGAAATTAAACGGTTGTGAGTTTGAATCCGCTATTCGACGACTTTCGTGACTGTCATTACAAGAATTTTAAGCTTAGTTAAAGTGGTTAACGACAGTAGAAATTCTATTAATAACCTATATTAATAGAATTTCTAGGATTCCTATTTATTTTTTAAATCTCGACATTTTGACATGTAATATTATAAGCCTTAATTTTTTAACATAATTAAGAAAAGTAGAAAGTTATAAATTACACTGTTTTTTTCTTAAAATATGTAAAACGATATGTCCGTGGTTAGGGAGCCAACAGATTTCGCTTGTTATTTTTTCTCACCGAGTAAACTTTCACATAAAAAGTTAGACTAGATCCGTTTATAATTAAGTCAGTTTATAGTTTTTTAAAATAATCAAATTATTTTAAATAGACAATAAAGCGTGGTCAATTAAAATGTTCCAATAGGGTGGCGAAAATAGCGACTCACACGTAAGTTTTAAAAATAAATTATTAAGCTAAAAGAAATCTTTGCCCATTTTATAAAGTTAAGACTAGTCAATTCACCTCTCTGCCTTTGCCATAAGTGTTTCGTGTAATTCTCCACAGTTTGTAACAAAGTCGGTGACAATCCAGTGTGTTTCAAATAAGTAATCATCTTCGCCACGTTATAGTCATAATTATATAATTCATTAAGTTTTGTGTGCACAGCACTTATCGCAATGCTTAAAATCCATATATCCAAAAGGTAAATAATAAAATTGATTACAATTTTGTAAGAAACTTGCTTTAAATTTAACGTTAAAACCTGCGAAATAATGAAGTTTTATTATTTTCTTTTTAGTACGGTGAGGACTTCAAACACACGCTTGTAATTAGTTTCCTGAGTGGCGACTATTTGAATTCCTAGCCGCACATGCTGCCTCGCTCTTGATTACAGTCCTTAGTGACGACTGTAATACTACACTACACTACACCGCACACCCTGACGCTTTCCATTTAGAACGTAGGGTACGACCTGAATGCCCATTATGTTCTAGCGTACAGGGAAGCAGAGCGTTCGGCGTGCATGATAAATCGCTCTTACATCACAGTCTCCTTAGTGGCTGCCGCTCAAAATGTATGACGAACGCGCCACTACATCGCATGCCTCGTCTATCACTCTCCACTCAGGGCTTAACGCACAACCTGAGTACTCGCTCTTTTAGCGTGTAGTAGGACAATGCATTCAGTGTGCAAAATAATAATACGCTTTTGAATGAGTGTTCTGTGTAAATGGAAATGAAAGAAACGTTCTGGAAGGCAGCCTCATACTGAAGACCTGGTAAGAGATGCAGTAAGTCGTTGGATGTAGGTGGCTCAGGACTATGCTTTGTGGCATTGCTTGGGAAAGCCTATGTTCAGCAGTGGACTTGTGAAGGTCTGTAACGATGATAATGATAAAGTGATGCGGCCGCTTAAAATATATTATCCCGAACGTACCGCTGCACCACAAGCCGTACCGAAAGTTTTCCACTCTAGCCTTAGGCTGATGCTTACCCAATTCAACCTAATGAAGAAGAAATAAAAATATAATGATTATTATAATATATATTTTTATTAGCATGGTTGTTCTGTGCATAATATTTTAACACTGCATTTCGGCTGTATATAACAAAGTTGAACGAGATTGTAATATGAAATTTTTATAGAAGTTAGACTAGCCAGCACATAGTCCACCTGATGGTAAGTGGATACTGTGGTACACACCTACATATATTTATTTATTTATTCTTTATTGCATTCCTTAAAATAAAAGAATACGAAAGGCGGACTTAATGCCTTAAGGCATTCTCTACCAGTCAACCCATGGAGTGGTGAGAATTTGACGTAGGTGTAGCAATATAGAATAAAAACAAAATAAAAATGATAATTAACTACGATATAATATATATTTTAGTAATAAATAAAATAAATAAACTAAAAAAATATCTCCTATACATAATTATATACAAATATATACATATTAATGACCTTGCCCCAAATGTTGGACCTAATTTTACAACAGTTGCAGTAGTTCCAATTTGGCAAGACAAATCTTTCAGCTATTTTATAATCATTTCGATATCAACAAAAATGGATAACATATGATACAGGTATCTTATTGGAATCTTATACCTTATAAAATATTTACTACTCAGCAAGACAAATGCATGTCACTTATAATAATAATAACTATTATTATTACTATCAGAGATACATCCTAAAGGATGGCACCGTCGACATCTGTCGAGCTTGTCGCCATCCCGGTGAGTCACTTAGGCATGTCATTTCTGATTGTTCGGCGCTTTCTAATATTATTTGCACAGGCACGACCTAGTAGCCAGGATTCTACATCATGAGCTCGCTCTGAAAACGGGCTCGTGGTTCGGAAACTGCCTTATTATAAGTACTTGCCGGAAGCCGTGCTCAAAAATGACCGCGCCAGGCTCTACTGGGACCGGGTCATCATCACAGATAGGACTATTCTTGCGAATAAGCCTGATATTCTGCTGATGGACCGGGCACAGTCAAGGATATTTTTGGTCGACATTACCATTCCATATCACGAGAACCTCGTGAAAGCCGAAACAGATAAGCAGACAAAATATCTGGACCTGGCTCACGAGGTGACCGACATGTGGGGTGGTCTACCGACCGAAATTATTCCTGTGGTTGTTTTTGCGAACGAGCTATCCCCGGCCAGCCTCTCAGGTCATCTGAGGCGACTGAGACTCCGTGACGGACCGCTCCGGGCTCAGATATCTTTACGTGGTAGAACCAAGCTGTAGCTATATTTATAGTATAGTTGTAGCACGAATGGGTCGGCTCGGCCGGGGAGGGACCGCGCTCTCACAGAATACCTGCGTGAAATAGCAGCTTGATGCTGCTGTGTTTCGTGTGATGAGTGTAGAGAACCGGAGACCCTTTTTACTGGAAAAGAGGCATTCCATCTTAGTCCTCAGGGTTGACAACGCATCTGCATTTTGATTCGCAAACGAGGATAGATGTAGATGTATATGCGCCTCAGAAACCACTTACCATCAGGTGGACTGTGTGCTCGTTTGTCACCCTATATCTATAAAAAAGATATAGAAGGCGGTGCTCCTTGATACCGCCCGCATCGTCCGCCGGTTTCTTTCCCTTTCTTCCTAACCCTCGGCCGTTTGGTCTTCCCTGCCGAGGACTTCCATCTGGTTGGGTTTTTATTTATTTATGTATGTTTATGTATTTATTTTATTTTATTGATATTTATGTCTATTTTTCATTTTCATTTACATTTGTTACAATATTTTTGGGTACCCTCTTTTAAGTAAATAGATACCTGTAGTAGAGGGCCCCCTCTTCCGTTGTACAATTATATTACTACTTTAAATTAGAATTAAATTAAAAAAAACATAAATAAATAAAAAAATCTAACTTGCAGTAAGGTATATAAACGATATTTGCGTGATTGTGTGCAAGAATATGTGTGTGTGTATGGATGAGTGTGAGAAGTCTGTAAGAGTGTGAAAATTTATAAGGCAGTATTTTCGAGAAGGGATTCAGTTTCTTCATAGGTAAGTTTACATGAGATAGCTTAAGGTAAATTCCAGTCGTTCGCCAAATGAATTTCACCAAAACACACTAACTTCACCCGCGCAACGCAGTCACAATTATTTAAGTGAGTCATTTGCAACAAGATATTGATACAATTGTTTCTTGAATGCGTTGAACGAGTAAACATTTATTATATGTGCGGGTAATTTGTTATAAAGTTGCGCTCCTTCAAATGTTAACATTGTGTTACCGAGAGTGTATTAGAGTCTTACATACAAGACGTATAAGACATATAATTACATATAAGACAGTAATGCCACTGCATTGAAGAGACCAGAGACTAAAAACAATAGCAGTAAAATTAGTACTTACAGACTCCATCTCAGTGTGCGTATAAAGGACCAATATATAAGTCATTGATACAATGTAATCAGCCTTACAAGTTCTTGGAACCACAAAACTGAACTGGTTTTTATCCTCAATTTGAAACGTTTTCGTCACTGTTGCACAACCTAGTTTGAAATATACAACGATAAAAATTATATTTATTATATCACAATTTTATATTTTTGTCGACCAATTTGGCGATGTAAAAATATTTATTACCCCAAAACGTCCCGTGAGTGTCGTAAGAGGCGACAGGGGGAAACAAACCATGAGGTGGCCCCCACCTTATGATTTGTTGCGCTTTCTAATAACAATTAAAAATAAACTGTGGTTGCCAATCCGTCCACCATTCGTGGCATAGCAAGTACCTATACTTAGAAGCTGTGAGGAAATCCATCTTAGTCCACAGAACTCAGAAGTGACAACGCACCCGTAGCTTATTTTGTTTGAAATTGACCGCAGGTCGCCATGTACTACAATAGGTACTTTCCATTAGGTGAAATTTAAGTTCCTTTAGAAAAGAAATCATCAATTTACGCCAGGCAAAAAATTCCCAGGCAGGGGAAGTGCTGCGAAACGTCTAGTGCTGCAAACGTCAATCCGCCTGCCAAGCATGACGGTTAAGGCGAATTCGCCTTACAAAGTGAAAAGCTCGTGTCCAGCGGTGGACTATTATATGTAATATATAACAAGTACATTTGTTTGAATAGAAATAATATTTTTTAATATAAATACTTAATTAACCTCCTTTTCTGTCTTTTGGAAGCGTCCATTCGCTGTAGTCAATTGTATCATTAATATAAGGTGGTATTTCAGGAACATTAACAGGAAAATTTTCGTCTGAAATATAGTCAATCAGCTTAAACAAACAACACATTGTAATGATATCTTGTATTTACTAAACATTGAACAAAACTAAATACGTAGTAGCCATTCCAAATGTCGGTAATTAATAATAAATACCAGAAGTTCCTTAAAAAGATAGTTTTATTAACAAAACAATATGACAATTAAAAAAAAAGTGTTTGATATTATTAAATAAACTATATCGAAAACCCATATATTTATAAAATATGTAATTAAAAAATATAAAAGAAGTTTCATAAATATAAAAAGAATCTAAGAAGAAGAGAAAAATAATACTTTACCTCTACATGCAACCATTATCCAACCACAGGTCATAGCGTGTAGAATCAATAGCATTGATATAAATTTTAATAACAGAGAACCAAACCTGCTCTATGAAAAAATTATATTCATAAAACAACATAAAACTAGAAAAGTTCATCATATTCCTACAAAAAAATAATAGTGCAGTCCGTAGGAGACAAAGTCTTTGCTTTAATAATAATAATAATGATTTTATTTCAGAGTCAAACTCCCTACTTTGTTAGTAATAAGAATAAACTTAAAATTAATGTTAGTACATATAGAAATAAATACAACAATACTTATTTTATATTAAACATAATAGCTCTGGACCCCATATGTACAGTGTTCCAGTGCCGCACAACCGGGCAATCAAGCCTTCCCAATACAGTACATATGAGTCCGTTGGTACTGTCTCGCACGCGTCGTATCAGAAAGGCCACTCTCATCCGCACAATTTTATTAAAGCTGTCCTTGTTAGCATCAACAAACATACCTGATGCGCTGCAATGGCGAGACAGTCCCATCAGCATCCCAAAAGCCATTATTGTACTGAACACGTAGAGCATTTACAGATCCGCGAGTATACTTGACCCACAAGCTGCAGGTGTAAAAGGTTTGGCAGTACGCCATAAAAAGGGGCTAACTTGACAGCTTTTAAAAGGAGATAAATTTTTTCTCTTTGTTTTTGCCTTTCTTTGCGACGTATATGGGTATCAATGATAAAATATGTAAGTCCCAGGAGCTATCTTGAAGAAAAGTTCAGTTTTTTTTTACTGATTTTTTTTTATAGGATAAGTGTGACAAACGAGCACCCAGTCCACCTGATGGTAAGTGGTTGCTGTGGTCCATAGACATCTATCCTCGATTACGAATCAAAATGCATATGCGTTGTCACTCGTGAGACCTAAAATGGAACGCCTCGTTTCCAGTCAAAAGGGTCTACGGTTCTCTACACTCACCATACGAAACACAGCGGCGTTTAGCTGCTATTTTACGCTGGTATTCTGTGAGAGTGTGGTCCTTCCTCGGTCTAGCCGACCCATTCGTGCTACAACTATACCACTAATATAGCTGCAGCATGACTCTACCACGTAAAAAATATTATTAATTTAGCAATGTTTGATCATTTTCAAAAATGATTAGTATTATAAATATATTGGTAAATCCAATTGGGCATGCCCTAAGCGCATTCAAAAAATTACGTATAACATGATTATACGGATTTTTTAAAAGTAGTTTAAATACACACAAGTTTTCACTAATAACCTTATTATACTTCCAATTTTCCGATATTTTTATGTCAAACTTCAATATAAAAACAGAGTTTGGAAAATCCAAAAGTGCACGACTCATAATGCTCATATGATCATCATATCATTATTCAGGTCACTCCATAAAGTCCAAGACGTATGAACGTATGAATATTACATCCTACTTACTTTAAGTACGTACTATTATTATTTATTCTGTACTTTTAAAATATTGTAATAAAAATCTCTGATTATTATTATAATCAAGTATGTAAAAAATTTGGTTTTTCTAATATTGTGTATTTGTACAGCGCTCTTTTTGAGCCGCTGCAAACAACCGATACAGTGTCCACTCACGACGGCGATTGACGCCGAACTGAGTGAGTGACGCAGTTTCTATTTAGTAAAAAATAAATTCACACAAGGCTGCTAAAACACTGAATATATCGACATTTCTAAAAAGTTAATTATAACTAAACTAAACAAAATTATACTGCCATTTACATTCAATGGCTTCCCACATGATAGATGAAGAGTTTTAAAAATAGATTGAGTTGAACAATTGGTATTTTCAAAAGTTATCGTGTTTACGAAGCCATGCGAACTTGATAAATCCACACCATAAGCCACTAAAACCCCTTTTTTATGTAAAAATTGCAATTAATCGATTAAAAAAAATATTAATAAGTTCAACAATCATTTATCTTTCTGACAATGTGCTTTTTATATCACTTATATGATTGCTAGATACGATTTCATGCGACAAAACGTTGGAATCTTAATTTTTAGGCCCTAGTAGAGCATACATGCGCGCTAGCGCTTACGGCATGCAATACAAAATCGAGACTGACGAAATTTCGCCACATTTGTCACACATAGATCGCAACCTGTTTAATAAGTCAGATAATTGAATTGGACCTTTGGTTAAACGCCAAAAATGGTTAAATGTCCTAAGTAAGCTAAGCCAGATCGCTTGACGTGACGTTTAACAAAAGGGTTTGGCCACATCAGTTTACAACATTCAATATAAGTTTAAATTCAATTCCATTGGATCATTCCTGACAAGTTCATGCTTACGTTGGTAAGTGATCTTCTTCTTTTCTAGCCTTATTTGACGCTAAATGCTTCGTTAAGAAAAACATTTTTTTTTCTGGTAATTGAACAACAATTTAACAAAAACAATTTAAAACAAAGTTCGAGAACATAATGTTATATATTACCTGGAATCCCGTGCAGAAGTAGTTATAAAAATCGTAGAGAAGCCGAAGCCTTACCAGCTTAACTAATTGATATAACCAATTCCCCCATATAAATGTAAATAAAGGTACAACCAATGAAATTATATCTGTGTAACAACCCCAATCCAAGAGCTTTCGATACTTCAAAGTCCTCATCACGCATTTATCTTTTACAACTACTAACTCCATCTAAAATTTGTAATATTTCTTAAGGATAAGTCTATTAAAACATGTACTTATACCAAAACGCCAGACCAGTTGAGAAACAAATACAATTTTTTTTAAATTGGGACAAAGGTTTCGTTTATGGCTTTATATACCTAAAATGTGCTTTGGGGCGTAGCATGAGTTTATGTGACAGCAGTTTTAGTTTCATCTAAATCGACGAGTGTAACTGTCAGTGAAATCTTGTGATCTAAAACACGTTGTAAGATCGTAAAAACGGCAGCAAAGTAGGTAACCATTGATATAAATAAAAATACCGAATTCTTCAAATATCCAGACTAGTAACGGAACAGCGTCTAAGGTGAGATTGATTTGGTGTTTCGATCCTGAAATATTATATTATTCCTATTTTTTCTAGGAAATTAAAATTTCATTTATCAAACGTTACAAACATACAAAAATGCTTATATTTGAAAGCTACTTTCAATAGTGGATTTCTTACACACGGATAGTGATCATTTATATTAATAAAAATTTGAAAAGAAGGAACTTACCATAAAGAAATCAGAAAGGAAATGAAGAAAATGAACAATATCTAACACAAGTAATAGCCAATATAGTATGTACGTTGCTTCAACGGGTACAGTTTCCAAAGCGAGTACCAGAACTGAAGTGACAACTGGCTCGATTAACCACGTAATGAAAAGCCAACGGGAATACCAAGTACCATTTTGTGCATCCACATGTGTTTGCATCCACTGTTATCATAGATAATAAATTAATATATTGTACCTATCATGAGGATTAACAACGGGCTGTAATTGCGATTTTGATGTTGATGTTGAACTATATCTTGACTAAAAAACAATCCAATTTTTGGCAAACAAATTCTACATAACCTGGTAATACAGTGAAACATTAATAATAACGATAAAATCACCCCAGCGCTTACCAACCCGTCTAGCCAGTATGGTAATTATAGTGAAATCTTTTCAGTTATAAGAATCATATTATTATAAAAGCTTAGTGGGCTTGTATAAAAGGATTATAGGAGATAAGTCTTTTCGTGAAATTGCATTACTGACAGTTAAAATTAGACAAAATGTAGATTTTTTCCAACGAAATTTAAAACTACCAAAGCTAATATAAAAATACCGCACAGTACGTTGTACTCCTAGATCCTAACTCTTAAAAATGTAAGATGTTTCCAAGTAATATATATAATTTCAAGATTTCCATGAATTATTCGAGTAAAAGTTCACTACTGGGTCATCGGCCTTTACTATTGTCCAGAGAATTAATTTGCCTTAATCGTCTAGCTTGGCAGCCAAATACTAGGCGGTCGCAATGCCATCATATCACTACCACTGCTTCGAGCTGCTTGATATGGTTATAGTGCCATCTAACGGAAGCCTTAAGGCCTTTCTGGCTTATATGGGACATGTCAGACATATCCCGTAGTCACATCTTACGACACCTAAAGAACAAATTTGGGTTATGAATCTTATTGCGCCGCCACCACACGGCAATATTAGATCTAAAAGTAAAGAAATGGCAATCAACGCCTTGGCACATTTATTATTTACGTTTAATTTTGAAAGTCTGTGTAAATGAAATAATTATTTAATAAGTACATTATGAAGTTATAAATACGAGTATAATTTAAAAAACTGTCAGTCGTAGGACTGAAAGTCAGAAGTGAAAACTTCTTAGCTTCACAAACTTGTAAACATTATTTTTGGGTTGTAAAGAAATATTTTTATGAAGTATTTTTATTAGAAATTATTTTTATCAACTTATTAAAATAGTTATAGAAATTTTCATTTATTACGCTATTTTACTTTAAAAATAATGATTAATATACATTTATAAGAATTATTATTATTATGTATTGCATGACGGTCACGCGAGTTCAGTGGTTTTTCTCCACCCCAAAAGTGCCCAACGTGCCTAAAGAAATTTTCACTTAAAAAACAAACACATTTTACTTACAGGTAGTTTTATAGCCTTTTTTCCGCGAAGGATGTATTGAATAGTGTTATAAGGGTCCTCAGTTATAAGTTTCGTTATACTCATAAAATCTAGTTTGGATTGAGTATCATTTTCAATGTTACTTCTGATCTAAAATCGAATTCACTGTCACAAAAACTCGTATATGTAAAAAGTTAAATTAAGTAACACTCTACATATTATATAATAATTAATGTTCCAAAACACAAGCCTCAACTTGATTCTGAATGAGTATTTGGAGTTGGTGTAATGGGGTGGACGAAATCATACTCTCATACATCTCTACAGTAAGTCTCCCAATTCAGCCAAATACAAAATTTAAGTTAGTCTCAATACATTCCACCATCCCACAAAGCTATGCCAGGCTTTCAATCATTTCTAGGGGCAAAATTCTTTCAGAAATCAGGGAAAGTCTGCCGCGCTGCCTTAGTGCGTGATGGCAGAATTCACATGTTCATGAAATATTTTTAATTTCACAGACATCCAGATATTTCTTTACTTGACAGAAACAGCACATTAGAATCAAACTCATTTAATAATTGTCTTTTAGGTGTGTAGGTGCGGAATACAGAGTATTAATATAAACCTTATTATCTAGAGCTTCTTGGAATTCCACAATAGATATTTGCAAAACGTCTGCATAACCTTCAGCCTCTGCGGAGATACGCACGGGTCGCGACTCTATTCCATCAAGCTGACCAAAAATAGCCCCCTATATAACAAAAAAAAAAATTTACTTCAATTTTTTCTACAATATTTATAGTGACAAACAAATACTACACAGCCTTTAACACTTGAAACCAACTACAAAAGGAGGTCACAGTAGCGTTGTCATCCCTGAGAACTATGATGAAAGGCCTCAGAGGCTGTACTATATTATATTACATAATAACCTCAGTAGTGAGTGCATTGTTGCTTAGAGGTAGAAATAGGTGTGAAGGTGGTACCAACTCATACGGACTTCCTTGCAGACAAAGACCCATAATAAATAGAAAAGTTAATAGTGGAAAAGTTACAAATTACTTCTTAAGTGTACATAACTTTATTAATTTATTTATTATCTAGATCTCTAAGAACAAGTAATTTGCTTACAAGTGGGTAGATCAGCAATCTAATATTTTCGGGTACGGTATATAACTATTCCAATGTATAAGAATAGAAATCAATCACATTATCTTTAAAAATTCATCATTATTATCATAAAGGCCATTCATTAAATTATACTACTAGACCCGATTTTCAAAAATCACGGACGACAAAAGCAAAGGAGCAATGAACTCACTGTGATGTTCCAATTTGATCGGTAAAGAAAGTCAAAAATCTAATGTAAAAAGCTACAAAATATTCCACCTAAATCCCGTTGAATGACCTATGTTTTTGGAATTTTTGGAGTTAACAACATTTCTGCGAAGATTGTAGTACCCATTTACATTAATGCTCATTTACAAATAAATATATAATATATTGAGGGCTGCGACCTTGTTTTGTCTGTCGAAAAATATAGGAAATTTTATGAAAAGAGGTGTAAAACCTATACCATATGCGTAATAAATACTAATAGTGAGTTAACTCCTTTGTTATACCGCAAAATACCTACAAGGCTGTCGTCGCTAAAAACATGCAAAGGTTGTCACAAAAACATTTCCTTGGATAAAAAATATCTTAACATTAAATTTTATCTGTATTTCTCTTTTCTATACAGAGATACAAAGTAATTACTACTTTACAAAACTAGTTACGTCTCGCAGCTTCACCTGATTTGTCGTGATGGAAACAAAGACTTGTGCTTGTGAAGGTAGGTACCTACCCAATTTTACTATATTTTACTTATATAGCAGTATCTCAGGTATTCCGCTTAAAATATTGGGTAGGGGGTTGAACAGAATAAATAAAACAGGTTAAAATTGTACGTTGGTTCTGTTCTGTTTATTCAACGCACGCCACCTCGTTACAGATGTGCAACCGACAAACTAATATTTACTACGGCATTTATTATTGTTTTTTTTTAATTGTCTTTTGTTGAATTTAATGATATAATGAATTCTCCTCCTTACATATAATTCAATTGAAAATCGTGATGGAAAGCATCACATAGTTGTAAGAATTCAATTTTACTTAGGGCATCATACAATATTTTCACAATATTTTTAAACAAGTGAATTAAATAATAAAAATAATACCGAGTTATTACTCGTAGTATCGTGTTATTGGGTGAATACCAAACGCGTACAACTGATTGCGTGTACGCGACACTCTTAAACGGGCGTACCGGTACGCAAGCGAAACCGACCGGTACTACCGCAGGGGGGACTCCGCTCCTTCATATCGCGCCCCACCGTTGCTACGTCTAGTCGCCGAATTGATTCACTATTAGTTTTTATTACATATATGCCTATATCTAAAAATAATGTAATTTTAAAATGGTCTCTAAAAAATAAACCTTCGTTAGGATTGCCAACTTTTCACCATCTCGCTTAACAGCAATCTTGCCGCGATGGACAACATACACCCATGGAGCTAAGTCCATCTCCCTTACAATTTTTTGACCTGGTAAGAAATACATCTGAATGGAGGCGGTTGCCAGTTGTCTCTCTAGTTGTTCGCCTCCTTGTAATAATGTGTTGAGGGCTGCGAGTGTTCTGATTAAATTGTAACTCGATTAGTGGTTTTTTCGTACATTTAAAAAAATACTTTTAAAACAAAAGCTAATAAAAATACATATAAAACAGACATAGACAAAACATGATAAAATAATAATTTTATATTGTTGAATCCTTGGATAAATCATCAATGATTGTATAGCTGCCATACAAAATTAAAAATATATCATTGTATACATTAGCGGCTACCAGTATCGTGCGACCTCCAGAACGGCCCCTGACACTTAACACGAACCTGGCCGGTCACATGAGGGGGTATGGGTCTTACTGTATTAAATTATTAAAAAATAATAATTCTGTTTTTTATTACAAAACATAGTCAATGCCTTCGGCTTTACATTTGTTGTCCGTTGATATTAAAATTCATGAGAGTAGTACTGAGTTCATTTTATTTCAAACACATTCGTACTTACTAATAAAATTATAATAGGATGTGTTATTTCTAATAACATTAAGTGACAATTTATTAGCATTTCTACATCAATACGTGGTATTTAAGTCAATAGCAATACGGAGAATCTATGGAAGAATTTAAAAATTTAAATTCATCTATTCCTAAGCAGGACCTTGCCATACTGTCCATGTATTTTTATTACATAAGGTGTCGATAAAGCTTTAGAAACTAAAAAGGCGATTTTTAAGCGATCTGACTTGTGTATACTAGAATTTTTTTTACTTCTAACTTGGATGTGATATTTTTTCAGATTTTATAATGTTTAACTGCTAGAAAATATCTGTAAGTTGAGCCCAAATCGAAGGATTGCATTTCTGCCATTGAAATATGTATGTAACATAATACATATTACTTTCATATTAGTTCTCTCCCAAAATTGAATTTATAAATCTCCAATATATAAATTCAACTTTGGGAGAGAACAAAAATCAAGGTGTGCTGTATCCGAGCTAAAATTTAATATATTAGATTTATTTTTTTACCTTTGCCACACATACTTAAAATGTCTCTGAGCAGAATTAATTACATCCTTTTCAATTCTTTCAGCCTCAAGAAATCTTTTGAGTTGAAATACACCATGTTGAAAAAGCGTGTTACTGCGAGTGTTTAAAACAACTAGCGTGATACGATAAGATAACACGAACCTGTGCAAGAATGTTAATAAAAAATTGTTCATAGTTAAAACATAAAATCACCATAAGATAATACCACCAGTGATAAAAAAATTACCAGAAAGAACATCCAAGGAATAGCAGAACCGAAGCAGTGCTGATATCATCCCGGCTTATCTTAAACATTCCTAAATCAATTCGCATGAGACCACTTTGAGCTAAATTTAAGCTTTGCGCAAAGATCTGTTGGTAAATAAAAGCTAGCGTCAAGCGTCATCGAGATAATGCAGGATAATTCAATCGCAGAAATATCTATGTCAGCCTAAAAAGTCTAGCAATTATGGGAATCCTCCTTACGTGGGGAGGCTTATGTCCAGCAGTTAAATTCTACGAATTCATGAAGCAGAACAAGATTCTAAGGAATCTAATAAAATAGATATCACTATTATAAATTGGATATCCATGTCTTGATACAATTCTTTAATTTGTTACGATTACTGCAAACATTAGAAAGGTGATGACAACGAAATCGTCAGATCTCAGAAGTTGACAGCTATAATATGCTTTTAATATGGTCATACAAAATTATCGTCTTATACAGTTTGTATTGTATCAATAGATGTAACTAACCATACGAATGTTTTCTTGAGTGAGCTGGTCTCCATTAATATCAGTGAAAGTCGGAAGCCAACACTTGCTAATGAGCGTAGCATTAGTAAATGTGCCCGAGCTATCCCAAGTAAAATAGATACATTTCCTGACGAAATAATGACTAGCAGCACACATCAGGAGTATAGAAATAACTTTCCATTTTAATACCTGGTGAATAAATATTGAATAAAAGATGAATTTCAAACGAAAACGATGACTGCGCACATTTAAAATTGACTGTGAAAACTATTTATTATGTACACGACTTCTAGAGACGTTAGCACAATCGACAATTGTTACCACTTGAACAAAAATATATATTATTATTAATTACGGTTGTTTCGTTTAAGCGGTCGTTATAAAAGTGTACATTAACGGGCTACTGGTCAACCCATAACAAGGACTCTACATTGATTGGTTGGTGTACTCCAGCGTGATATGGTGCACCTGTGCACCTTTTCACGCTGACATTGTCCACATACTCCTACAAAAGGTCTCCACCGGTTCTCGTCACTCACCACACGAAACAGCAGCATTATACACGTACTGTTATTTTACACTGGTATTATAAGAAAGCAAGGTCCTTATTAATATGCGAGGCCAAGTCGATCCATTTGTACAAAGGTATAATTCATTTCTAGCGTCTCTAACACACTATTTTTTTTAATCTTTAAGCATATTAATTCTAAATTAATTGAAAACTAAACAACATAAATATAACACTAATTTTTGAAGTTTGCTAACTAAAGTAGGTATGTAAAAACACAACCAATACTAACCATAATTAAAGCTATGTTCACTGTTGGCGTATCAGCCAAATAATCAAAGTATCCGACTACTAAATACAAATGAGCAAATTTGCTTAACGTATTAATGAGCAGAGCATCGTTGTCGTCAATATCTTTATTAAAATATACCATGAATAATTCGTAAATTGGCGTTACTCCTATCATGTCCATCAAAAAGCCTCGGACAATATAGTGTTTTATACAAGCTCTTATATCCGTAATAAGTAGACCTCGTTTATCGTAATAGGGCATCTGAAATAAGTGAAATAAAAGTAAACGTATGACATTTTTTAAGTAATAATAAGGTAACATCTGTTTTTTGTAATAAAAACTAGGTTTGATTCAATATATTACTTATTATTCTACCCTCTTCATCATTAATTTTTATCTCTTCTTCAGCCCGTAGTAAGTGGGCATGGCCTGAGCCAGACATGGGCCTGGACTGGAAATTTTAAGGCTTACCTCGAAATATTAAAAAAAATATCTTTTAACTTACGAACATCTTTAACACTATATCGACGATTGATATACAGTCACAAAATGCACTTATTATCATCAGTGGCCACCTCCAGTATGCACCACTTCCACCTGGGATAAAATAAAATATAGAACAAATAATTTAAAAAGAAATCAAGCATGAATTATTAGATAAATTAAAATGGTATATAATTTACTACAAATATTAACTTAATTAATTATTTGATTAAACAACTTATTCCAAAAGAATCTCTCTTTTCTTTGGCCGATCAAAAAGTTACATAACAAATGTATTATAACTTTCTAATCTAGCCAGATTTTTAACATTAAAGTAATTCTTGTAACAGTATGATTCCGTAAAAAAAGATTAGAAAGCATAAACACAGTCAATGATTCCCGATTCACTAAAGCACTCAATTATAAACTCAAGGCATGGGATGTAAGGTGAAACATAAACACACCTTCATGATTGACATCTTCGAATCAAAATTCTGATGACCGAATTATGGCGAAAAACCATCCAATAACCACGAATCTACAACCCTTGGACTGGGAACAGAGTTACTTGAGCGTCTCAGCTCTGTCCTCACCGACCCGCCTGAACAATAACGTGGTGAATATTGGAAACTCTTTATCTAGATATAAAACAATTAAAATTGTATTATATTTACAATGATAATCTAAGGCTACAGAGCCAGTGTAATTTAACGCAAATCATCAATACGGTACGGTTTCTTTACTCATGTGCTATCAGTAAGCTAAAGTGCTAACGGCAAACATCGATAATCCAGATATGATGATAGGATCCATAACAAAATCACGACACAATATTAGGACATAATATTACCACGTTAACCGTTACGATAATTATTGTAGAACCAAAGAAATCGGGATTTACTTTTTTAAAAGTTATTTATACCTTGTTTCTGACTAGTAAGCGCTGAAATAGCTTGAAAATCGTTAATCCGATAGCAATATTAGGTCAGTACTTGCCTATGGACTGACTTATATTATAAGAAACCTAATGCGAACCTCATCATCGTTACTACAGCTTTTCACAAGTCTACTACACAAAACCGGCCTCGCTCAAGTAATGGCACAAACCAAGGTTCGGAGTCAACTGCATCAATTAACTTTCTACATATCTTCCTAGGTCATCACTCCATCTAATGGAGTAGTGGGCGCCCAACACTCCGCTTACCGATATGATCCTGCCACTCTAGACTAGACTCTAGGCTGCCTTTCTTCCTCACCCCTTTCAGTTCTTCGAGCTATATAACCGTCTCATTACCCATTCAGCTTACAGATACGTTAGGCTATGTCAGTACGGATTAACGTATGTCTGTCTTAAGATAATTATAATATTATATGTGTAATATATGTAAGTGGCCCCGAGTTCCCGGCGCCCCTTTAATGGGGCAGGGGTGCGAAGAATCTCTGGGAGGAAAACCGGCGACGAGGTTCGCCACCCGTCACGTTCTATCTCCCGGAGGGGCGAAAAGTGGATTGCAGAAGCCCGTCTGGCTACGCTGAATGTATGTGGAGCAATGAATGATAAGATGGATGAAGTATGCGATATGATGTATGATAGAGGAATAGATGTGTTATGTGTAAATGAGACGAAACGGAAGGGAAAGGATGCCACTACACATGGCATGTATACCGCGTACTGGTCTGGTGTAGACGAGACCGAGTGGGCATGCCAGGGAGTCGGTATCATTCTTTCAGAAAGAATGGGTCATTGTGTGAAAGAGTATGAATGTGTAAGCCCGAGACTGCTATGGATACGAATGAAAGTGGGCTTAAAGAAGTTGTTTGTTCTAGGGGTCTACGCCCCAGACATGTCTAAGCCCACTTATATCCGAGAGCAGTTTTGGGACATGGTAAGGATGGTGCTAATGAAATGCAAGGGTAATGAAAATATTGTTATAATAGGAGATTTTAATGGAAGGGTTGGCGTGAAGAGGCTTGGTTATGAATGGATATTGGGAACGTTTGGTGATGAAAGTATAAATGAGAATGATGAAAGGCTCCTCACCGTATGTGTGGAAAATAATCTTTTTGTGACGAACACTTTCTTTCGTCATAAGAAGATTCACATGTATACATGGGAAAGAGGTGGTGATAGAAGCATGATAGATTTCATAATTGTGGATGAAAGAATGAGGAGCGCAGTGGTAGATACAAGGGTTTACCGGGGTACCAACGTAGGGACGGATCATTACTTGGTCTTATACCGAATTAATGGTCTATTCAGACGTTGGCGGCATCGGACATCTGTGTTTACCACTGCGTTACGCGTATAAGAACAGAGAGGTTACAAGATGAAGGTGCGAAAGAGAAGTTCAAATGTAGACTGAGAGAAAATATAAGTGGTATGGAGGAATTGTGTATGAATGATTTAGACTTGGAGACTGTGTGGTATAATGTCAAGAAAGGTTTGGTGGATGCAGCTACCGAAGTATGTGGTGTAAGTAAGAGAACAAATGAAAGGAAAAATAACACATTATGGTGGGATGATGAGGTACAGATGGAAGTAGAAGCAAAGAAGAGAGCATGGCTAGATTTACTAGCAACCAAGGCCAGTTATTCTAGCGGTATGAATGATGATATTGAAAGAAAAAAGGCAGTCTTTAGACATCTAAATAAGAGAGTAAAAGAAGTAGTTGAAAGGAAAAAGCAAGAAAGAACGGATAAGAATGATAGAAGAATATCGGATAACTTCCAGACAAATATTAAAATGTTCTGGAAACTTGTAAGAAACGCCAGGGGACATTCAAAATAGCCTAGAATGAATGCTATACGAGACCAGAATGGCTGTATTCTGAATAACGAAGTGTCGAGTTTAAGGAGATGGAAGGAATACTTTAAAAGCGTGTTTATGAGTGATGAGACGTTTGAATTAAATGAAATAGAAATCCCGAAAGAAGAGGAAAGAGATAGAGAGATAAGTATAGATGAAAAAATGAAAGCAATGAAAAGTATGAAAGCAGGTAAGGCAGCCGGATATGATAGAGTATCACTCGAAATGCTAAGGGCTGGAGAGGGAGTAGTGGCAGGCCTGCTGTACACCTTGTTTAATTTGTCTTGGGAACTTAAGTGGGTACCGGGAGACTGGTGCAAAGCCGTGATAGTACCAATATATAAGGGAAAGGATCACAGCAGGACTGTAAAAACTACCGTGGTATCAGCCTTCTTAGCATTGTGGGAAAACTGTGTGCTAAGGTACTAATTGAAAGAGTTATGAAAGATACTGATGGGAAAATTTGGGATGTGCAAGCAGGATTTAAAAAGGGAATCGGATGTACGGATCAGGTCTTTTCCATGCGCATGATTGCGGAGAAGTTTTTGGCCAAAAACCAAAAGGTTTTTTGTGCGTTCGTGGACTTGGAAAAGGCTTATGACAGAGTGGAGGGGATGTGTTATGGCAAACACTGAACTCATTTGGGTTGAGCGCTGGGTTGATAGAGGCATTGAAGTCTCTGTATAGGGACTCCAGTGCTTGTGTCAGGATCAACGGGGCCTACTCGGACTGGTTTGGCATCCATAAAGAGGTCAGACAGGGCTGTGGCTTCCCCGTGGCTGTTCAACCTATTTATGGACAGTTGTTTGGAAAATTTTAAAGTTGAAGAATGCGGGTTAAGAATGGGTGAGTTAACCGTCAAATGCCTTTTGTACGCCGCTGATCAAGTCATACTCGCGTCGTCGGCGGCCGAGTTGCAAATGATGGTTACATTAATGAACACTTCATTAAAAGAAAAGGGAATGAAAGTGAATACAAGTAAGACGAAAGTTATGGTTTTTGAAAGAGAAGAATGTAAAACAACAGCATTGTGAATTGGCAATTCACAATGCTGTGTTAGTCCCTACTTTAATGTATGGTAGTGAAAGTTGGGTCTGGCAGAAGAAGCATGAGAGTAGAATAAATGCTGTAGAAATGCGGTCATTAAGGAGTATACTAGGGCTGAATCTGAATGACAGGGTGAGAAATAGTGTGATAAGAGAAAAGTGTGGTTTGCAAGATGACGTTGTGACCAGGATTAAGAAAGAAATGCTTCGGTGGTTTGGTCATGTAGAAAGAATGAACGAAGAAAGAGTGACAAAGCAAATTTATGCTGCAGAAGTGAACGGCAGAGTCGGAAAGGGACGCCCTAGACGAAGGTTTATCGACCAAATTGGCGATATATTGAAAATGGGCCAGATTAGGAGTACCCTTAACCGACGAGCGTGTATGCGTAGATATATGGATGTAAAGGAGGCGAGAGAGGTGTGTCAGGATCGTGCCAAATGGAAGTCCGTAGTCTCTGCCTACCCTTCTGGGTGACAGGCGTGAGTGTTTATGTATGTATGTATGTAAGAATGTAAAACGATAAGTGAAATAAGAATATAAGGGGAATTGGTCGAGCAAGTAGATGAGTTTGTGTATTTGGGATGTGTATTTAGCAGGGATGGTAGATATGATAAAGATATAGAACGACGAGTGAACGCAGGAAATAAAGTAAATGGGGCTCTACACTCTGTTGTGGAAAGTCAGAATATGTCCAAAAAGGCATGTATGGCAATTCACAATTCTGTGTTAGTCCCTACTTTAATGTATGGTAGTGAAAGTTGGGTGTGGCAGAAGAAGCACGAGAGTAGAATATATGCTGTAGAAATGCGGTCATTAAGGATTATGTTAGGGCTGAATCTGAATGACAGAGTGAGAAATTGTGTGATAAGAGAAGAGTGTGGTTTACAAGATGATGTTGTGACCAGAATTAAGAAATGAATGCTTCAGTGGTTTGGTCATGTAGAAATAATGAATAAGGAAAGAATGACAAAGCAAATTTATGTGGCTGAACGGCAGAGTCGGGAAGGGACGACCTAGGCGAAAATTAATCGACCAAATTGGCGATATAAATAATTTTTGCTAGATAATGTATCCTTTCTTGGGGTCGCAAGTGAATATGGTTCATTAAGTGATATATCTACAACCAATATGTTGCCATTTAATGCTATACTAACCGAAGAAGAAAGAAGTTGAAAATAATTTAACAGCGCCTTCGCCACTACCTAGTAAATCATCACAATCCATTACAGTTAATAATAGTTCGGCATGTATAATAGACAGGGAATACCTAAGTGATTTTAGTGACACTGATCCAGATTACAATACATCAGATTTTTCTTCCGATAGTTGTTCTACAATACCGTCTCATTCTGAAGAGTCTGAGATAGAAATTGATTTAGAAATACCAGATCAGCAAAATATCGTCCTAGAATCTCAATGTTCATGAGATGAATGGATAGACATTTCTGAAATTGAAAATATGAGGGCAGTGCTAAAATAAATGTACCACTTGAAGTAATACAACCAATCGAGATTTATAAATTATTTGTTACGAACAAGGTTATTTATAAAATGGTTCAAGAGACTAATAAATATGCAGATTTTTTTGTCAAAATGAAAACCTAAAGCGTGTGTTCAGAGCTAAAAAATTAAAACCAACCGACTATGACTAAATATGTATCTTTTTGGGCGTGTTAGTAAAACTCCACATCTTCGTTTGTATTGATTTCGAAAAAGATGTTATCGCAATGAATATATTTGCTCTAAAATGTCAAGAGATAGATTTTTTTAATGTTGCAATTTTGGCATTTTAGCGATAGTCGTATCGATGGTAATACTGACAAACTGTTGAAAATTCGAGAGATATTGACGCTGATATCAACTAAGTTTGAAGAGACATTGATATTAAATATGTAAGTTTAAAGAGATATTTATATTAAATAAGTTTAGAGAGATATTACGCCAACACACATTGGGGCAGCGCGGCGGACATTTCATTGCCCTAAAACCCTCTCAGTAATGAAAAGAGGCCTCTGCTCAGTAGTGGGACGTATAAATAGGCTGTAACTTTAACTTTTTAATTTTAAAGAGATATTAAAACCAGGAAAATTCTTGATCATTGGTGAAACTATGGTGCCATGGAGGGTCGATTAAAATTCAGACAATATATAAATAATAAATCCCACAAATATCGTATAAAGTTGTACAAAATGTGTACTCCAGAAGGATACACAAGTTTTCTAATTGTATATATCGGTAATATACCGGTAAATGTGAGAATAGTACCAACAAACCACATGGACATGAGATTGTCACGAAGTTAATAAAAGATCTGGAAAACGAAGGACGCACGGTAATGTCTGATAACTTATACTTCGATTGGTCTGGCAGAGGAATTACTTGAAAAGAAAACTATGATATATGGAACTATTAGGACAAACAAAAAAAGCCAGCCAAGTGCGAGTCGGGCTCGCACATGAAGGGTTTCGTACCATCGTAAAACATGTTTCTAGTAGGTCTCTTTAATTTTTAATTTATTTTTATTTTTATTATTTGTTGTTATAGCGGCAACCAAAATACACATTGTGAAAATTTCAACAGTCTACCTATTACGGATCATGAGAGCCCTCTGACAGACAGACGGACGGACGGACGGACGGACAGCAGATGCTTAGTAATAGGGGCCCGTTGGTTACACTAAAAACGACTTCCAAAGAACATTATTAGCACGAAATTGAAGAAAGGACAAGTCATAGGCAAAATGAATAAAAATGGCGTTAAAGTAACAAAGTGGTTTGATAAACGGGTAAAACTATGGACATCCGGTACTCTCGTACGGGGGTGGTAGGGGTGTGGGGAAGCCCTACCCTACCCTTTCCCTTTGCGGAAATGTGTAGTTTATGAGTAATAATTTTTGTTTGTAAAATTTTGTTTTACACAGGAATATTGACTGAAAGTTACTTCTGCAACGGCTTCGGCGCTGCGGGAAGTGCAGTCCCTTCGCTCTTGCGTAGTAAATTACAGGCACCCATGCATACTCTGCAGCTTCGGCTTAATGGTCTGCAGCCTCAGCCGCTACGGCTCACACAGGTGCCTGCGATTTGCTACAGCGGGCGGGGGCTGCTCTTCCTCCGCGCCTATGGCTTTACAAAAATACTTTAGGGGTAGGGCAGACAAGATTACGTGGAGTCGGTGCATTCTGATTCGGTTTTAGTACAGATTCGACCTATCTTATCTATAAAGTCAGGTTGCCCTAAACTCTGCCATGATCGTGGTAAATGAAACAATTTTATATGAATTGTTATAATTGTTTACTGAAAAACCTCTTGACTACTCACCACTGCGACTCAATGCGTTGTTTATGAGTCTTAAATTCAGCCACAAATGCATTGTCTGGGTCTGAGTAATTAACTTTTTTATGGATGACCCGTTTCGTTATATTATGCAATTTTTAGTTAGTGAAATTTATTTTTATCGTAATTAATTCAAGACGCATTTCCGACATCCAAAAACAGTGTAAAAGGTTCAAGCTTAACCCTGACAAGCCTCCTAAACTGAAAACATATTAAAATCAAGTACCTGACGTCTACTTCATAATATTAGACCAAATTGACATATTTGCATTTCGTTATACGCAATTTTTAGTGAAATTTATTTTTATCGTAATTAAGTCGAGACGCATTTCCGACATCCAAAAACAGTGTAAAAGGTTCAAGCTTAACCCTAACAAGCCTCCTAAACTGAAAACATAATTAAAATCAAGTACTCGACGTCTACTTCATAATACTATATAATATACCCTACTTACAATCCATATTTTCCCTGTACCGCACTGAGAGTAAGTCAGGAAAATAATTAACCGCAATCAACGTATTAAGCAATATAAGCAGGTACCTTGTAATGCTGCAGCAATTATTGATACACATACAACCACCACTCTAAGAAGCATCCAATAGCGCATGAATCTGTAAGACAAATATGACCATTAGTATGTAGCCTCCGTTACAGCGTATCAAAAGTCCATTGTTGAACACAGGCCTTCCTCATAGATTTCCTCATAGGAGGGATATTTTTTGTTGCTACGCCTGGCAAGCGGGTTAGCAATCACAGTTTTTTTACTTTTTGATTGTTATTAAAAATATTTTTTACGTGGTAGAGCCATGCTGCAGCTATATTAGTAGTATAGTGTAACACGAATGGGTAGGCAATAGCAGCTTAACGCTGCTGTGTTTCGTATGGTGAGTGTAGAGAACCGGAGACCCTTTTTACTGGAAATGAGGCATTCCATCATGATGAGACACTCGAGAATCTTTCTTCCCCATCGGTTGTCAGTTCTTCGAGCTATATGGTCCGCTGGAATTTATGCCGTTTACTCTAGTTCTACTGCGGATATCCTTATTGCTAAGACAAGCCCGCAGAAAAACTCCGAGCATAGCTATTTCCAAGACTTTTGAGCTACCTTGAGCTTACTCATATGGACAGTTGAACATTGAAGTACCACGTCTCAGATCCATACGTGATCACTGGCAACACACACTGATTGTATAATCTAGTACAAAGAATAGTAATAGATTATTAAAAATGCTAACTTCGAAGCAGGTGCTATATTGATAGTTGTTAAATATTGAAAACCTCTTGCATAACGATTTATCCGCCGTCTGTCCACCGCTGAAAGTCTAGAATGAAAAATCCGCTGACGAATTTTTTTCTGGTACTGTAAATTCAAATAAATTAAAGAAGAAAGATAAATTGGGTCAACATTAAAATATTTGTGTTACTAAAAGCTAAGACAAGAAGTCCATTAAAACACACTAAAGATCTACATCACCCACAGTTTCTTCATATAATTTTTTTAAAATGTATGTTTTAATATCACCTGCTCGTGACATAATAAAACGGTATTATAACGCCATTAAGCGTAGCGGTAGTCTTATATATTTATTTATCGTATAGTGACCAAGAATATTAACCATCCAATATCGTGCCGCGGGTGTCGTAAGAGGAAACAGAGGGAAACACGCTAGGAGAAGAGCAGACTAAAGCTGAACGCACATTTGTCAGCATCGGGAGCGCCGTACGCGCCACATTTTACTGATGGCCTCGCACATTAGCACGTACGCGCCGTCTGCGTCATACGCAATGTTTTGTATTGCCAGCAACTTTCGCAGTTTTTTCCAACAACTGGTGTGAAACGGTACAGTGACACTGACCGCTCGGATCGCTATGGAAAAAAATATTGTAATAGCCTGCTTATTAGCAGAGGAAGAATAAATTAAATTCGAAGAAAAAGAAGATTCTGGATTCATAATATTAATTTAAAAAGCAGTTGTATGGAGAATATTATACTTTATTTAAATACTTATTAGATGATGATGAACTATATTTTAGATATTTGCATTTAACATACAAGAAGTTTCAAGAATTGCTACATATACTAAAACCATATCTCTCTATGGAAAACTCAAGATTTAGAAGGCCAATTGAACCAGAGGAAAGACTTGTTGTATGTTCGAGGTAATATTTTTTATTGATAATTAAGTAATCAGGTATAATTGGGTTTTAGAATCAAAATTAATTATCATTTTATTAATGTATTTAAATAATTTATCATTAAGTATTAATATTGATAATCGACGCAATTTTTTTTAAATTATGTATAATTAGTTACGAATTAATTAAAAGTTATAAAAATTCAAAAATTATCACGTGATTTCAAAACACGCCATAAGTGGCTGCCATACTTGTGACGTCATTATATTAAA
This sequence comes from Parnassius orleans, assembly GCA_029286625.1. Classification (NCBI taxonomy): domain Eukaryota; kingdom Metazoa; phylum Arthropoda; class Insecta; order Lepidoptera; family Papilionidae; genus Parnassius; species Parnassius orleans. Next base: position 3,060,571 of record JAGSMP010000084.1, on the reverse strand, counting down.
GACTGAAATGAAGTAAAAAATATATTTCGCAACAAAAGTCGAAACCACCAGTTTTAGCGGAAAATCCACTAAGTTGGCAATATTAGACAACACTGAGTATCAGCACGCGCCGAACGCGCCACGTTATATGACGTCATCAGCATGCGTCTTTCAATATTCGGATACCTACCGCATTTTATAAAATTCGGCGCGTGTGGTGTAATGTGCGAGGTTTCATATAGTTTCATACAACGAATTCTAAAATGCGGCGCGTATTGCGCGTACGGCGCGTACGGTGCTGACAAATGTGCGTTCAGCTTTCTTAATAAAAACTAGAACAAAAAACTGTGTTTGCCAACCCTACCCAGCGTGGCAACTTTAGCAAATATTCCCACCTTGAACTGTGATAGGCTGTAATGATGACAATTATGAAGATTATATCATTTCATTTTTATATGAAATTTCACATGAAACACTTACATCTCCATGTTTCTGCACATGACTTTGAATGATTTTCGCAAATCCTGGTTTAAATTCATTTAAACAATCCTCGTAACGCGCGTGCTCGGCTGGGTAACGTTTTGTAATATTGAAGAACTCGGTTATATTGATAAATAGAACCTAAGATGCAATTTTACCGCATCAAATGTTAAGTTAAGTTTTAGTTGGTTAAATATAGAAAAGGATTTGTTACAAATGAACAATTTAAAATTACCTCGCAATCAGTGTTTGCAGTGTAAGTTCTTAGTGACGGTATTCCAAAAAATGCCGAAGTAAATGCTAGCATATCTCCACTTTTGTAGAATGTTTTAACTAATTCACCTTCCTCGTTATGATATTCGCATTTAATACAGCCCTATGTTAGAAATATATTAAAAACATTTTATAGAAATAAATGAAAGGAGGAAATGTATCTACGATATTCAAAATTGATTAAATTTCTCTAATATATACATATAAAAATATTAGCAATTACTTTACAGTGGTTTGTTTACCAAAATATTTTTCTTGTTTCTTTTTTATACTGAATAAATACTTAAAAGCAAGACTAGCGCTTGGTTAAAACCTATATAATTAGTATAATTTATAAGTATTTTATACTAACTTGTACCAGCCAGGTAACATTCTTGGGTTGAACACCAAAAATAATAAGCGCCGCTTTTTTCGGAAGCATTAAGAACTTAGCATTGTAGGCGAGCTCCTTAATAAGTGAGGGATCAGCATACAAAAAAGCTCGTGATTCCCTTATTATTTTTTCAGCAACTTCGCCATGAACTTTCCAATATATATCATAGGGCTCATTTTGCAATAGATTGGGATATAAAACATCCATTCCTTTGTAATATTTCCAATGACATATTAAATATCGATCTAGTCGTTTTAGAAGATCCGGATGTATTTTGGATTGCTTGTAATGTTTTTTGATGTTTGTCACGAAGTATTGAAAGTTAGATTCCTCTTTGTTGTTGGCATGAAACATTCCAATCAAAGCTGACTTACAGTAAAGAAAGATCAAGAATCCTACATAAGTAATTATCATAACTACATAAATATCTACTAATTTCAGAGGTAGAAATTCAGAAAAGAGATATTCCAAAAGCCACGAAATAAAGACTTGAAAGACATGATTGACTTTATAATTACACGTCCTTTTAGCATCATCTGATTTGCAGAATTTTTCTCCAAAAAAATAAAATATATTTAATTCAGGAAAGATTTGAATTAATGCAAACATTAAATAACTTGAAACATAAACAAATATAAAATGAATCAAGCATACATTGAAAAATACATATATATAGTGATTTCTTCCGATGCTCCACTTAGAAAACAGAATGTATACTTTTATGAGCCGATTAAATTGTACCGGATAATAATATTCAGCATATCCTAAAAGTGTCACTAACTGCTCAAACCATATAGTAGATAAGACATCAAAGAAAAACCGTGAGCTTTTAAAGCGTTCAAGCATTACTGTGGCAAAGTTTACACGAATTGTTGCTTGACTTTCGGTAGCAGTTAAGAGGGACACACATAAATCCGACGTATATATGAAATCAGTCCATAACTGAAAGAAATAGAACCATGTCGGTATATCTGCTCTAGTTATATTAGGTGGATAAAGAATCAAAACAAGTGAAACTGTGACCATTACAATTTTATGCCACACCAGACTAAATATAGAATTCGGTACCAAAATGAAAGGGAAATCGACACTGGCAAACAATGAATTCCTTTTTAACTGCGCTTCCGTACAAAGTACTAACTGTCCAATATACTTAGTGCAGTGATAAATTGCTTCTTCTTCTAACAATTCAAAATTTGCTTCATTTTTCTGTCCCTGTTTTATTTTAAAATGAGAAATAGCATTTGATATCTCCCACCATCTTTTCTTAATCCAAGCAATACCTTCGTCTTCAGCCCTGTCTAAGCCTCTTACATTGTTTTTACATGTGAATAGTGTATGAGCATGCTTTATCTTGTCTTTAACACGTTGTAAAATGACTTTACGGTCTTCTGGAAATTTATGCAGAGACTTAAGGACATCTGCACGATTTATATAAAAGACTTCGCAATAACTCAGACAGCGAACAATAACTTTCCGCTCCAACGGTGGTAGAAAAAAACTGATATCACCAAAAATGGTCCCACTGGTAACTGATATAATAGGTGTTATACCATCATCATTGGAAATTAGCTCAACAATTCCAGACTTTATATAATATAAATGTGTTTGACACTGTAAGCCGACAAAAAACCTTGAACCAGGTAATTTGTAATCCAGGTGTATATAGTTACATAACCATCTTTGATATGGATTAGATGTTTTCCTTAAAGTAGGGCTATGGTGAAAAACAGGCCAAACTAAGTCTTGCTTAATATCAATTTTCAAATATCTTGGCAGTTCTGTAATAATTTCAGGAATACGAGTAATACCTCTATGTTGCTTCCATACTAAAGCGTAAAATTTTTTAACGCCAATATGTGCTTTTGGTGAAGGGTTCCTTCTCTTTGTTTCAGCTATAATTATTCTCACTCTTGGATGAAATGAATAAATATGTCGGAATCTTAACAAAACTTCAGCAATCAATTTCGGAAAAATTATAAATGTTTTGATGATATAGAAAAATATCATCAACATACTAAAATATAAATATTCTAATAACGTTGATGCTTTTATTTCATCATACATAGTATTCTGTGGGAAAGAAAAAATAAACGATGTCCCATAGACGTATGTTGAATAAACTGTGCTTGTTTCATTTAGCTGAAATTAGTTAAGAAGAAATATTTCAATATATTGCAAAAAATTTAACTTCGTATAAATTACTCTAGTATTATATTAATAAGAGCTATTATATTTAGACTCAATACAATAGCTCTTATCAATATAATATCATAAACCCTATCCAATCTTATGCAATCATAGGTGTGTCCTAACCACTTTTTTATGTTATTATTTAAGATGAAATATATTATACAATACTACCCGTGCGGTTAAAAAATGGGATTGAAAATGGCGTCGCCTCTATTCAACTCTCGATCGCACACTCTCGCTATCTATACCACAGAATAAATAATAGTACATACTCACACCCGCCGGTAAAGACTAAAAAAAATACGTTGCGATATGAGTTTTTCATACGTTCTATAACTTCATTCCAACTTGTCATTGGAATCAATAATAACAAAAACCATAAATTACAAAAAAAAAATCAGTGCTGTTTCGCTAATTTGTGAGCTGCGACGCATTGTGAGAGTTTTCTTCATAATTATTGTTGATTTTGTTTGTTAATATTTTTATATAAAACATTTACATGCTATTGAATCATGAGTACTAACCATTTCTAAAATTTTCGTTTGTCTGTCTTTCCGAGCTAATCTATGGAATGTCCGAACCAATTGTAATAAAACTTCACGAACAAATAGAGAGAAATAACAGGAGTGATCCAGACTAAATTTTATAGAGAGATAAGCTAAAATAAATGATCTTTAACGATTATCTTAAGTCTAAATAACGCCACATTAATAGATCCCTCCCAGGCGTAGCCGGAGCAAGTCGCTATAAATGTTATTTTAAAATTAATGTACCTACTCGCGTATACAAATCTTTTCAAATATTTTCCGATTAATAGAAAATCTTCAATTAACCAAATAATATAACGTTATAACGATATACCGTTATTAGCATATTTTCGTTATTGGTACTGTGCATGTTGGCGGTACGTGCTCAATGAGCGCACATTTCTAATCCCATTCTTTTTCCGTACGGACTGTAGTAATTAGTAGAATCTTGTAGTCGATCGTCGTATCACATACAATATTTCCAGTCCATTGCATTTGCTGAAAGTATTTATAATCCAACCAACAAATGGCGCAATGGCGTATCGCCTATACTCCATTGCGTGGTACGGCCGCTGCCATCTACCGCCAGGTGAATAGCAGTAATGTGCTCGTTCAGTGCAACGTGAGTGGATTACATTATAATATTTTATTCTATGAAATAATATTATACAATTAAAAGTAAAGTAAAGTTACATCCTATATACGTCCCACTGCTAGGCACAGGCCTCCTCTCATTTCTGAGAGGGTTTTAGGGCAAGGAAATGTTCGCCGCGCTGCCCCAATGCGTGTTGGCGAACTTCACATGTCTTCGAAATATTTTTTTTGATTTCTCAGACTTTTTTTTGTTTCCTCACGATGTTTTCCTTCACCACCGAGCACGTGGTAAATCAGCACTTAAAATTGCAATTAACAATTTCACTGGTGCCGGCGGGGATCGAACCCGGTTTGCTTGCGTACTGTGAAACTTACAGCGAGCGCTAACCATCTGAGCTACCACGGCTCTCTTATACAATTAGATATAATATAATTAGAATAGATTATTTTAAAGTGTTAATTCTTATTTTAATTATTATAGTAATGTAAAATCCTTTAAATGCAAATTAATAAATCAATAATACAATGAATGATAATGCAATTTGATAATGTCCAGGATGATTGAAGCTTTTAAATAAAAATTTCAAATTAGTTTAATATTGTAAAAATAATAAGATGAGTTTAACAATGGATTATATAATGAATATAGATGTTTGAATTGTATAAAATCATTGATAAGTGATTTTAAACTCAAGCAAATGAATAAAAAAGAATCCGACCAGAGACAAAGCTTCTACGAAGCGTTCAAAATTTTTACCTATTTTGGTAGGGTTCACACAGGAGGATAATATTAAATAAACAAAAAGTTTATCAGCTTTTTACCTATGATATTTTTTTTACAATCTACTTGCTCTAAATATTTTATTTTCATATTTTTTGTTTTTGAATAAATTTGTTGAATGGTAAATTTTAAATGTAATATAAAGTTTCTTTCTTAAACAATCTAAAATCTAATAGAAAACACTCACATGGCATATACAAGTTTGTACACGTTTTAATATATCACTATCAATATTAACAATGTATATTTCGAAATCAAAATATTCGCGAAATTTTGCTTAAGCTATTACAAATGCGATAAATTTGTTGACGTATATGTATGAGATATCTATCTACCACATTAAAAATTGCGTGTCTGCGTGAGCACTGGCGCTATTCACGTACAGAGAGAGACAGCATAGTAAGAACAGAATAGTAGGCTATCTTCTAAGAAATGTACCGAATGTACCGTCGCTAATATGTGTGAGTGCCTGGCACGTGCCAGTATGGACTCGTACGCACGAGCCACAGCACGCACACATCGACACTTGCTAAGTAGGGAAGATCGGGCCGAGTCGGGGACGCCCACCGCCGCGATCCGCAGTCATTGTGCCTTCATATAAGGTAATTCACATTTTGACTGCTGCTATCGGCGATCAACCTGACCAGTTTAAATAAGTATACTCGAAGGTTTTGACACGTAGGATGCAAGAGAAATCGGAAAGATTTCTATGGGCTCAATGCGGTTAGACCTGGAAGAGTGCACGGATCAATATTTTCTCTGCATGATCACGGAAGCTTCTGGCTGCTAACCAGAGGTTTTCTGTGCTTTTGTGGATCTTGAGAAAGCATTTGATAAGGTTGTAGGAAAAAATTGAAATTGTTGCTACGTGTGGATGGTCGATTGCTAAGGCTGTGCAGGCACTACTGCGACTGTAAAGCCTGTGTGCGGGTAGGGCATGACCTGTCACCCATGTTTAGCGTCAAACGGGAGTAAAACGGGTTGTGTCATGTCTTCCTGGCTGTTCATACTATATCTCGACAGCTGTTTACAGAAGCTGAAAGATAGCTGTCTGGGTGAAATTGGGTGACATAAAAGTAAATTGTCTGCTGTATGCTGATGATGCAGTGCTTATTGCACCATCAGAGGCAGAACACCGAGCATTAGTCACGTATGAAAGAGGAATGTATAAAGGTCTCCGTTTGAATGCCAATAAAACTAAGGTTCTGGTATTGAAAGGGACGAAGTGTGTGAAATATGGGTAAATCAAAATGTCTGGAACAGGTAAATGAAATTGTATACTTGGAGTGCTTTAGCTGGGATGGAAGATGTGATTTGATGTGGACAGCGTGTCGCTGAACAAAGTCAATGGTGCCTTGACTGCTTTAAAAGGCAAGGCGTGTGACGCATACATAACGCTGTTAACTGGCTTTATTATCACAATATGATAAATATTATAATTGAAGAAAATATGGCATTAATAAATGTCGAGGTAGACCGAGAAACTGAAGACCATGTGAGAACTGCTCGAAGGTCAAGAGTACTCGGATAAGACGTGCATGTATGAAGATTATAAATCTGAAAGAAGCGAAAGAGATATGTAAGGATCGTGACACGGCGATCTGTTCTCTCACTACCGTCATTGTGCGTGAATAATAAGTAAACAAGTATAATAATACAATGCATGATAATGCGATTTGATAATGTCCAGGATGATTGGCTTTTAAATAAAAATTTCAAATAAGTTTAATATTGTAAAATAATAAGATAGTTTAACAATGGATTATATAATGAATATAGATATTTGAATTGTATAAAATCATTGATAAGTGATTTTAAACTCAAGCAAATGAATAAAAAGATCCGACCAGAGACAAAGCTTCTGAAGCGTTCAAAATTTTACTTATTTTGGTAGGGTTCACACAGGAGGATAATATTAAATAAACAAAAGTTTATCAGCTTTTTACCTATGATATTTTTTACAATCTTGCTCTAAATATTTTATTTTCATATTTTTGTTTTGAATAAATTTGTTGAATGGTAAATTTTAAATGTAATATAAAGTTTCTTTCTTAAACAATCTAAAATCTAATAGAAAACACTCACATGGCATATACAAGTTTGTACACGTTTTAATATATCACTATCAATATTAACAATGTATATTTCAAATCAAAATATTCGCGAAATTTTGCAAGCTATTACAAATGCGATAAATTTGTTGACGTATATGTGAGATATCTATCTACCATTAAAATTGCGTGTCTGCGTGAGCACTGGCGCTATTCACGTACAGAGAGAGACAGCATAGTAAGAACAGAATAGTAGGCTATCTTCTAAGAAATGTACCGAATGTACCGTCGCTAATATGTGTGAGTGCCTGGCACGTGCCAGTATGGACTCGTACGCACGAGCCACAGCACGCACACATCGACACTTGCTAAGTAGGGAAGATCGGGCCGAGTCGGGGACGCCCACCGCCGCGCTCCGCAATCACCTTTATTTGAGTTTCGTGATATTTCGCGTGCCGCACCTATTTAAACTGTGCTTATACTTTACAAATATGTCGAAAGCACATAAAATATATTTTACTGTCTTTGGATGCCTCAACAACAATTCCTCAAATCCAGAATTATCGTTCTTCAAAATACCTACTGAACACGAAAAGTGAGTACTTACATTTCTCATAATAGTTAGGTAAGAAATATCAAAATGTATGTGAACCGTGTTTTGTTTATCGTGTTTTAGTTATTTGGCATTTGTTGTAATGTAAAGCTGGAATTTTTTTGACAAACATTGATTCTTTGAGAGGAAACTAAAGAAATGATTAACAAATATGATGCATAGGTACGTATCCGTATGTTATGTTTGTAAATATTGTAACTACTTATAAAACTAAATGAGACTTAGCTGTTAAACAAAAATACAGTGACAACCCTGCAACAGTAGGCATTTAAGTCTCGCGCGGCGCGGGACTTATCCTACTATTCTGTTTTTACTATGGAAACAGTTTTAAACCGGCTCTGCTAGTGCTCAAATTCAGGGTGTACACGTCACGCATCGCGCTTGTTTTCGTTTAACGTTTAATTTAAAAAAAAAACAAGTGAGTACAAAAAATTAATTGTCATGTAAAATATAAAAAAAATGTATATAATATACAATTAATAATAATTATTAATGGTATATATTAATTATATATGCAATAATATTGTAACTATTTCAAAGCAAATGAAGTTAATAAAAATATTCTTTACCGATACCGTTACAGCCTATTAAGGTCTACTGCTGAACATAGGCCTCCCCATAGATTGCCAAATAGGGGGGATATTTGCCATAGTTGCAACGCTTGGCAAGCGGATTGGCAACCGCAGTTTTTCATTTTAGCCGTTATTAGGAAGACGCTGCTGCCCATCTCATGATTTATTTCCCTCTGTCGCCTCTTCGACACCCATGGGATGATATGGGGTAGTGGATATTCTTACACCGTTTCTTACTATTTTGTTAATAATGTTGATTTAGAACTAATTAATAAATAATTTTTGTTTACTTCTTCCCCGCGGCCCTCTGAGGAGTACAGACGTATTTATAACAATTTGTTTTTTTTTATCTTTAAATTTATTTTAATACAGTTACTGCGTATAAAATTGTGGCTCAAAAATAGGAGTGCAAAAACCAAGTAGCCTATTTTCAACCAGCTACTCCTAGTTCACCTCTGCAGTCTTACATCTATAGCTCTAGTAACACCCATTTAAACGCCCATCGTCGTCTGCGCACTGAGCACAAGGGCGGTGCGAAGCTCGACGAATCAATGGCGTACGCACAAAAAACATTACGCGCTGAGTAAACGTGAAAATAACGTGACGCGCTTACGTACGTAAATGCGCTCCCGGTATAATTTAATTTGCAACCAGTTTGACTGACTACTCTTCTAAAGTGTTAGTTTATGCTTTATACTCCTGGTAAAGTAAACTACCCACCATCTTGTTTATAACCAACTATACTGCTTGTTTATAACCAGTTATACTGTTTGTTTATAACCAGCTATTCTTATAGTACCATAATACCCTTGAAACGCAAACAACCAAAAAAAAAACATGAATGTCTCAGAGATAGATTCAGAGAGCGTAGATGGAAGTGTGTCTGATCTTCAAAATACGGATAACAACAGTAACATTAACATGGGATGTATAAAGAGAAAGCGTGACAGTTTAAGAGCCAGTGAGCGGCAGACTTACGGTATTTCAATAAGCTTCACGTTTTTTTCAGTTAATCCTCTATACCTGTGGTACATGAAATAGGGACTCTTTAGTTTGACCGGTGGTCGATATAGAGATGCTGGAAGATGTTGTCTTCGAAACAATGCTGCTGAGTATCAAAATTCTTGAGGAATTAAATCAATCTTATACATATACAAGTGCCGTACGATTTAGCGATCGCAAAAATTACACTTCAAATTCAAGCCACAGAACGACCAAAATTCGACGTTTATTAGATTTATACATTTGGGGGCATTTCACATCATGCTATCTTACTTCAAAGCAATTGGTAAAATAATTAATGACTGTGGACTATGGACAATTATGGTTGAAATTGAATTACTTGCAAGTGGGTCTGTGACCAGTTTTATTGAAGGCAAGCATTTTAATAGATGTAAGCGGCTACATCCTATCATGGCCTTGGGATTACAAACACTCCATTTTCAATCTTTTTTGAAACATTGAAAATATAGAAATATCAGAAGATATAACAGAAGAACTTGAAAGATTACAGACATGTGAAACGTCATTATTCATCATCGAGAGTGAAAAACTCAAGAAATTATACGATGAGTACGCTATATATCAAGAAAAAACTATCAACGGTGAATTTGGTAAAACTGCCAAGTTTTATGTAATTTATATAAAACACTTGCACTATTATTTAATTCTTATCAGAAGTATTCGTGTAGGAGATTTTGAGTTATTTAAATATATACTCCCGAAGATAAACAATTTAATTTTTACTTGATTCATTCTAATTATGCACGATGGCCTATAAAATATCACTACAATTTAATTAAAGTTACGAAACACATCCGGGTTTGGAAGAAGATCTTAAAAAAGTTTTGGGATTAAACAAACGCGTTTTCGAGACAGCCTACAGGTTTGACACTAGAACAGACCATTAATGCTGCTAAAAAACTTATCGGAATAATACATTTGACAGATTCAATTTCTGCTCGACGTTGGGCTAGAAGTCACGATATTCGACCAACCATTATAACTCATATTTTGGAGGAATTAGGATTTAAAGAAAATCAGGATATATCCACAGACTTAAAGCCTCACAATATAAAAAAAAAAAACTCTGAACAGTTAAAAAATTATCGATTCATTTAGTCATTACATTAATCCATTCAGTCCAGATTTATCTCCAGATAAATTATTTAATATTTTACCTGGAAAAGCTGCTTCAACTCAAGTTGACCAATTTCTTTTAAATGTTGAGTGTACTGGCAACGAGCAACGAGAACTATTTATTTCTGAGTGTATATTGGACATAAACAGATTTGAAAATGCTATTAAGAATACATCGGTATTGAATTTTTCTAGTCAAATTGAAAAGAAAAAATTGGTGGAAAATTTCAAGAAATTCGAGTACAACGAGATTTATTCGGACGTATGTTGGGAATCTCGATGGACCATAATATCGACGTTTTGAAAATTTTATCATATCCCATTACTCCTGTTCCTCTGGCTTTGTGTCATTTGGATGATACTATTTGTAAAACAGTTAAATCAGTACTTGCTAAATGTCTTGAGGCAAATATTAACCATGAGCCACCAAGTTATACTGATGTTTTATTAGTAGATGGTTTCTTTATACTACATATTATGAAAGAGGTTCCCAAAACGTTTGGTAATATTTCAAGGAAATTTTAGCAAATGGTAACTAAATTACCATCGCGAAGAATTGACGTCATTTTTGATCGATATTTTCACCCTTCAATAAAAGACAATGAAAGGCTTCTACAATATGAAATGCCACAAAGTGAGTATGTCATTTCTGGGCCTGATCAAACAAGACCAGCAGATTTTTCAAAAGAAATGAAAAATACTAAATTTAAAGAATCTATCTTTAACTTTTTTACTGTACATTGGGCAAGTAATGAAATAGCGCCATTTCTTAACAACAAATTAATTCATCTCAATTTTAGTAATTGTCACTCGTACTATATTAATAATAATAAAGTAGAGTCCAGTGTTGTTGAAAAACTATCTTGTGAGTCACATGAAGAGGCAGATAGTAAAATAATTTATCATGCATGCAATATCGTCGATCAAGCAAATATTCTTATGAGAAGCTCTGATACGGATATCATAATAATTATGCTTGGTAATATGCAACATTTAAAAAATAGCTCTTCTCAAGCATGGATTCTCACGGGAACAGGAAATAATGAACGATTCATAAATATTTCAAAAATTTATGAGCAACGTGGTGATTTATTGAGTGAAAGCTTGCTTGGTTTCTGTTCATTTACGGGCAGTGATTATAATCCAGCTTTTTTAATAAGGGAAAAAAACGACCCTTTACATTACTACAGAAAACTCAGGTATACCAAGAAGCCTTCGCAGCTTTTGATGACAGTAATTTAGCTGAGAACCAGAAACAACAGCTTTTTAATGTTATCCAAAAGTTTACCTGTCAAATATATAATGCGAAGAAATCAGTAGATGTAGATGATGGCAGGTTCCGTCTTTTCAGAAATAATTATAGACCAAAAGATGTCAATGAAAAATTTAGTAAGAAATTACACGTTTTGATGGAAGCTCTTTACCACCGTGTAAACGTGAGCTGTATCAGCAATTTTTACGTGCGCAGTATATTTTCAGCATTTGAAAAAATGCTCACAGAAAATATCCAGTTTTATTAGATCTACTGGACCACGGCTGGATTGAAGAAAATAAAACGTATATATTTAAATGGTTTGACGAAGATCAGTTGCCCAGTTTTGTGAACGAATTAGTCGCAGATCTACCAGGTAATTTTCTTTTAAATGAATTTATACTTTTTAATTATTTATTTTATTATAATTAGCTTGATTGATTGAAAATTATTGTTTGCAGAAATAATTCCGTCTGATGATGGGAATGTAGATTTATATGGAATTGATGCATCGATGAACCTGAAGGCTACAACTCCGATAGCCAAGAATAATATGATATGAATATTCTTAAAATTATTGAGTATTTTTAAATAAAATACGTAATATATATTTTCATGAATAAATTAATATTATTATCATATCATAACATTAAAACATAAATAAATAAATATTAACTATTGTGTGCTTATTCGACATTTATTATTTTTATAACCCGTAATTATTATTAAATGCAATCAATATGAAACGATAGTATTTACTTTCAATTAATATAATATTTTTTTTAAATTAATCTAACGACTGTATTAGAGCGAGTGCTATAGTACGCGCTTATGGACGCCCCAGAAGATTGTTGTCTGCCTGGGTGATAGAACCACAATATATGTCTGCTATGAAAATTATACATGTCAAATAATATTATCAACAATATATATATATAAATTTCAGCTTTAATGAAATAACGTAAATTATTAATAAAAAATGTACTTTTCAACCGATCTGCCATGACCTTGAAACCGTTATAGGTATCTGCCAATGTTATTTTTCGGTAAATTTTATTGAATATTTTAAGACGTCAAAGCGGCAGACTTATTGCTATCACGTTTTTTGTGGTCATTTTTTTACCTTTAACAGCTGAGCGTCTCTATATCGACCGCCGGTCAAACTAAAGAGTCCCCATTTCATGTACCTCAGGTATAGGGGATTAGCTGAAAAAACGTGAAGCTTATTAAAATACCGTAAGTCTGCCGCTCACTGGCTCTTAAACCATGAAAATGAATTTCATACTTTTATGGAAGAGGTGGGTACTATGTTTTATAGTTTTGCATCCGAACAAACAAACAAATTACAAACATTGGAGTATTTGCTATCTGAAATAAAATCACAAAATAATACTTTACAACTCTCAATTGAAACACTGTCTCATAAGTATGATGAAATTCAGAAGGAGTTGTAAGGGCTGAGAAACGAACGAAAAGAAAATATTCCATATACAGCCAAACAAGTTGCAAAACAAGCCTCCGACAGTGAAGTATACTATGGAGCAACGCCATCAACATCAACGACAACAACGACAACAACTAAGATCAATAACAAGACATCCGTCCAGGACAGCACAACTACGGCGGTGTCATCGGGAATAGAGGCAAGTTATGCTGGCAGATTGTCAAATTACTATAAAAATTGTTTTTTTACTAAAAATACAATTGTGTAAAATTGGATAAGGAATGGATATATTAGTGAATTTAGTTATAAAACAGCTTGATAATAAAATCGAAAACTTAGAAAGAGCTTCATGTTCAACAAAGATAGAAATTAGAAATATACCAAAAATTCAAAATAAGAACAAGCAACAACTTTTAAATATAGTTTAAAAATGGAAACATATTAAATTTACAAATAGAAAGCCGAGATATTAAAGACATATATCATAAATGTATTAAAGCCAATAGTGGTCGAATTCACCTCAGTTTTTATAAAACAAAAACTTAAAAAACATACTTTGAAAGAAAAAAAATGAAAAATGAAATACTACTTTATTGGGTTTTGATAGCACACATAAACAACAGGTTTACATATTGGAAGCTCTTACACCAAAAGGAAGACGTTTATTTTTTCTGGCAAGAGATTTTGCAAAAAATCACGGTTTCTCATACTACTGGAAATCCTAGAAAAAAATTTTTCTTCGAAAAAAAAGAACAAAAACAATATTATAACACAATGTAGTTTATTCAGACTTAATATAATAAATTTTATAAAACATATTTACACCTCACACACAAAACTTTACATATACTATTTACATACTTCTTTATTATCAATTTTTTTCTTTATCAGGGTAAAATTAATTAATCATAATTCGGCGAGAAGGCCCAGAAAATGGTTAAAATTATCCCGGACAAAGTGACCAAAAATGGTTCTAATCCGAGCGAAGGGACAAATAATGTGCGTGTTGGCTTAACTGAATAACCGCTGGTTCACAGTTATTAAAATATATAGCAGACTGTATTATAGGGAGCGGTGCGAAACACAGCAGCATTAAGCTTCTATTTTACGCTGGTATTCTGTGAGAGCGTGGTCCTTCCCAGTCGAGCCGACCCATTCGTGCTACAACTATACTATTAATATAGCTGCAGCATGGCTCTACCACGTAATAATACGTATTCATACGATAGTGAAAAAAATTAAAAATAAATTGTAAGTTCAATTCGTCAAAGAGCTCCAGTAGCAGTCCCCGAAGTACACCTTCAAGTCACTCCGTCAAGTCCGAAGGTAAGGTCTATTCATAACTAACAAAACGAGCCCAAACTCGGCACATCTAGCTCTCCTCGACGAGGAGTTCCAGTAGCAGTCATCAAAGTACACCTTCAAGTCACTCTATCAAGTCCGGAGGTAAGGTCTCATTATAACTAATAAAATGAGTCCAAAATTGGCACACCTATTACTACTCGTCGAGGAGTTACAGTAGCAGTCATCGAAGTACACCTTCAGGTCACTCTTTCAAGTCCGGAGGTAAGGTCTCATTATAACTAACAAAACGAGCACAATCTCGGCACACCTTGTTCAACTCGTCCAGATCTACATAAAGTCCAAGTCGTATAAGTCTGTTTATATATAAATCCTGCGTACTTTTATCGAAACAAAATATTGTAATAAAAATCTGTGATTATAAAAATAATAATAATACCTTACCTTGGTCAAGTATGTATCTAATTTGGTTTTTGGAATATTTTGTATTTCTACAGCGATCGATATTTTTCAGCACGAACAGCCGTAAACAAACGACCACTTACGACAGTGTCTGAGCCCAGAGTAAAAAAAGTACTCTGTGGCCCGGAGTGAGGCAAAGTGTATTTAGTAAAATAATTAATACAAGGCTGCTCAAAATACCGAAAAGTTCGGCATTTCTCATCCGAAAAAAATTAATTATAACTAAACAAAACAAAATTAAACTGCCATTTACATTCCATGGCTTCCCACATGATAGATGAAGAGTTTAAAAATGGATTGAGTTGAAAAAAAGTTATCGTGTTTACATAAGCCACCAAAACCACTTTTTTATGTAAAATAGCAATTAATCGATTTAAAAAAAATATAAGTTCAGCAACCATATATCTTTCTGACAATGTGGTTTTTATATCATTTATATTGTTGCGCGCCACTATTAATGTCTTGTACATTGCAACACTAGTTACCACTAGCGCCCTCTAGTATCGAGTAGCAGAACTAGGAGAGTCAAGATCGTTCTAGAAATTTCGAGACCGATATGTACTCGAACATTCTACATGTTTCTACAGTAGAAGGTTCTGGAAAGTATCTGAGGCGCTATATAAGGCCGGTATAGACCACGACCGAGGCAGTATTGAATTGGCGATACAAGCGAATACTTCGAAGCGATACAACTGCGAACTAAAGTGATCTGTAGTACAATTGTGTTTTGTTATTAGTGTGGGTTTAAGTTGTAATTAGTGTTGTGTAATTAAAGTGTCAAATTTGGTAATTCACTCGGCAGTTTTTAATTGTCTCGAACCCCAAGCTCGTAACAATATGTTCAATATTATTATTATAGATACGATTTCATGCGACAAAACGTTGGAATCTTGATTTTTAGGCGCTTGTAGAACATACCTAACGTTCTGTTCTGTTCTGTTCTGTTCCTGGTAGTGCAAAGTGGTGCGAACATCCCGCCGGCCTTGAGGTATCCTCAAATAGCGAAAAAAATATAAAATAATGTATATAGCGGCTATACTATATACTATATATTATATAGTAGCGAAACGAAGCGACATAATGACTTACAAATTAAAACTAAATACATAAACAATAATGCAAATTTAACTTATAATATTTATAATGTACCCAATCATTGTGTTGGTAAAGTTTGACAAGAGGGTGTTTTAGAGTAATATTCTTAAGTTTAACTTGCGCAACGCGTGCCACACCATCTCTACCAGGATACAATTTGGTGATAATGCCTAGAGGCCACTGAAGCGGTGAAGTATTATCCATATCTATTAGAACTACTGTTCCTACAGAAATGGTGGTAGCATTCTTACACTTTGCCCAACTCTGTAATGTATGTAAGTATTCAAATCTAAAGCGTTTCCAAAAGGACTGAACTAAAGTGTCTATTAAAGAAAAGCGTGATAACAGATTAATACGTTCTTTACTTAAATCAGCGGCTGGTAAGCATTCAAGCGGTTATTAATTTAGGAAATGTGCGGGCGTGAGTGCTGTAGGTTCCGACGGATCACTACTTAATATATAATGCGGGTGAGCATTTAAGATACACTCGATCGGACAGTGTGGGGTAAGCATTTCTTCATACGTGATGATTTGCTTGCCTATTACGCGAAAGAAGTGGTTATTTACAACCTTAATATGGACTCCCATAACCCCCCGAAATGTGGACCGCTTGGCGGGTTGAGGTTCAAAATAATGCGATTATCAGTGAGGACCTGATTGAATACCTTATTATTCTTCAGATTGTAAAAAACAATGTAATTCATGTAAATATAAACGCTAGGCGACAAAATTAGTACCCTTGTGGCTATATAAAAATTTAAATTGACCTCTACGGACTAATATAAAGTGGGCCCGAAAAATTCACACCTGTGAGGGTAAACGCATTGCACTGTTCTAAGCGGCAAGCAGGTAAAGCAGACATCATAGGGTAAGTAGGTTTAGGTTTATGTCTAAAACAGATGTTACACCTATAAATGCGGTATCTAACTACGCGGCGAGCTGATAATATCCAATATTTCTCCCGTAATGCAACAAGTTAATACTAAGGACCGGCGTGAACATTCTTATAGTGATAATAATCAATTATAAGATCAACAATATGTTCCTTTTTTATTAGCAAGATTGGGTGCTTTTGGGAATCCGATAAAGACGAATAATCTAACCGACCACCTACTCGTAGCAGACCGTCCGCGATAAACGACGATAACCTGCGTAATGTTGATGAGCATGGTGGCCCCTTTTTAATTTTTTTTTATATCGTCGTCCAAAGCGCTACTTTACATAATTTTATGATTGTGATTTCAGAAATCGCTAAGTCGGACGCTGTAATAATTTTATTGTTGCGCGGTAAATTTTTTTTAAAACCTTAAAACATAAACAACGGATCTTAGATATTTATTCTAATTAGAAAATTTTAAGCTTAACGAGATAAATGGGTGTTCTTCCATCTCATTTACTGCAAACGACACAGTCTGTTCTTATGGTAAGCATATATGTGTCGGTGCGAACTTTTGTACAGGCCATTCCTTACACGGCAAGGAAGCCCACGGAGGCCCATGTCATCAAAGGTCGCAATTTAAAATTTGCGATGGTATGGTGGTATGCAGTCCACGTGAAATATGATCTGCAGGATTTTCGAACCCTGCGATGTGATAAAAATTATCCGGTAATAAATAGGACTGTATTTGCGAAATACGGTTAGCAACAAAGGTCCCCCAGTGCGTCGATTCTTCTCATCAGCTATGTGTTCTTCAAGATGCAGGAGGTAAACAATCTTGATTGTGAATGTGGTCTTTCTTACATAGGACAAACTAAAAGATCAATAAAAACCCGCGTTAAAGAACACATAGCTGATTAGAAGAATTGACGCTCCGAGAAGTCTGCAGTCGGTGAACACGTACGGGATTGCCACCGCCACTACATAAGATTTGATAGACCACAAATCCTCACTAAAGAGCACCGATTCCTTCCAAGGATGATTCGCGAGGCTATTAAAATCAAAAACATTCTAATTTCAATAGAGAAGATGGCTGGGTGCTACCATCTGTTATCTGTTAATAAAATTAAATCCCCACCCAAGCATACAACTGCAAGACTTCAAGATACTATAAGCACATGAGTAAAGAAACCATACCGTACACAGGCAAAGCTTCATACAACCGCGCTATGATAGTTACACTACTACAAACTAGATGCGCATGTGTGCGTGAGCACAGGCAGCTCGTCACGTACAGAGAGAAACTGCTCTAAACCGGCTCGGTCAGTGCTCAAATTCAGGGTTATGTAAAGAATAATAAGTGTCAAATTTTATTTTTCTTTGTATCATATGAAATATAAAAAGTGTAAATATGGTTTACTGTACTGTTTGTATGAACAATAATAGTACAAATAAAAATATATCATTTTTTAGTATCCCAAGGACTCCACTAGGTAACTAGTAATTATACTATAATTTATTATTTTTAATGTAGCAGATAGATACTTCATACATTGAAAGAAAACGTAAAAGTACCTAATTACGTATAAGTGATTGAATAGTTATTTTTATAATGTTTGTAATTGAATAATTACGTTTATAAATTAAAAACATAGGTTCATGTTTTTAATTATAATTTCAGACGACAAGAGTGGTAAAAAGCTGTCGGAGAAGAAGATCTCCTTTTAAAACTTTTTAATTATAAAAAAAGGCAACAACATATAATCTGTGAGGATCACTTTGAAAAATCCTGTATTAAGTTTTCTAAGAAAAGAACTGTAAAATAATTATTTGTAAATGCTTTTCCAACACTCAACTTGCCAACAAACCACGGTGCTTATTCGAGTTCCATCCAATGTGAGAATGTATCTGAAACGAATGTATGAATTGCTTGAACAAAAATTTCGCGAATATTTTGATCTCGAAAGAAATACTGTAAATATTGGTATTGAAATATTATAAAACGTGTGCAAGATTGTATATTTGTTATGCCATTTGAGTGTTTTCTAATAAATTATTTAAAAAAAATTAATTAGATTATAATTTACCATTTAGTTAATAGGCACAAAAAATTGTTGAAGAACAAAAATTATAATAATAAAATATTTAGAAAAAGTAGTTTAAAAAAATATTGTATCTTAAGTATATAATAAAAGCTGATAAACGTTTTGTTATTTAATTTTATCCTCCTGTGTCAGCCCTACCAAAATAGGTAAAAAAATTGACAGCTCGTTAGAAGCTTTGCCTCTGTACGGTTTCTTTACTCATGTGCTATTAGTTCATACTGCGTAGATTGGAACAAAAATTAATAACTTTTATCTGGAGGTAGCCGTGGTTAACATTGGGACGTGAATCACCTCAGTCCCCCCCATGACCATGGGTGCTGTAAAGTGCTCGAAACGTCGGGAATATAAAATAAGTTAATATACGCGACAAAATCCGTAAAAACTAGTTTTATTTAAATGTGTAGTGTTTGCGTAAATATAAGAAATCATTATCAGTCGATAATGTGAATGAGTTTTTTGTAGCAATACGGAAAGATTCAGCAGAGAAAACACAAAAGTTTTGCACTTTTGTGCAAAAACCTTTCACACAGTGAGTATAACAAAGGATATACTACAAATTACATAAAATCCCTAGTATTTTCAAGAACTGATGAAGTTGAGGTAGAGCAACTCATCATCACATTAAAAGATGTTTGTTCTATGGGCTGGGACTGTATACGAAAGGTCCTTTAAGACTTCAAACACATCTTCGTCCCTCCTTTGACACATATATTTAACAACTGTTTATCCCAAGGTATTTTCCCGCATTTAAAAACTCTATGGTATATTCAATTCACAAAGCAGGTAAACGAAACTATGTCAACAACTATAGGCCTATATCGATACTTCAATCCATCTCTAAGCTCATGGAATGCATAATCAATTAAAGACTAGTCAAATACATAGAAGGAAACAACTTTATTTCTAAAAGCCAGTTCGGTTTTAGACCGGATAAATTAACTAGTGATGCAGTCCATGAGATTACTGACTATATTGTAAGTAATCTGAACTATAGGTACATTTTGGATCTTG
This sequence comes from Parnassius orleans, assembly GCA_029286625.1. Classification (NCBI taxonomy): domain Eukaryota; kingdom Metazoa; phylum Arthropoda; class Insecta; order Lepidoptera; family Papilionidae; genus Parnassius; species Parnassius orleans. Next base: position 3,040,448 of record JAGSMP010000084.1, on the reverse strand, counting down.
CCAAGGCTTTTGACACTGTCTCCATTCCTTTATTATTACATAAGCTTGAATCTCTTGTAATACGTGGTGTTCAATTAAATACCTTTCTAATAGATATCAATGTGTCAAAATTAATGATCATGTTAGTGGAGATCTACCGATTACACAAGGTGTGTGCCACAAGGTAATATATTAGGCCCAAGCCTGCAACATCCCAAATTGTAAAATAATTTGCTATGCAGAAGACACAGTTTTGCTATACTCTGAACATTCGTGGGAGAGTGTTTACAAAAAAGCACAATTCGGTTTAAATTTAGTTACTCATTGGCTGCAACAATATTTTTTTACTATAAATGTTGGTAAGACACAATTTCTCTCTTTTAGTATGCGAAACTCTACTCAAACATCGCCATCTTTTTCACTAGTTGCTTATAATTGTTGTAATAATAACTTCTATTCATGTACTTCCATTACTAAAACCGCTTCCACAAAATATTTGGTGGTAATATTAGACCAAAACTTAACCTTTCAAGTTTTCAAAACACTTCGACATGTGGCGCATCCCAAATTACTGAAACAATTATACTTAGCTCTTGCTCAATCAATACCGAACTATTGTTTTACTGTGTGGGGAGGTGCATCCAAATAGGTATGTCTACATCAGTGCGCTTTCCTGTTCATCTTGCGTCTTCCTCTAACGCATACCTGAGCAACTATAACGCAATAGCGCATGCGCTAAAACTAGTTCGACAACAGTGCATGCCTCTAGCGAAAGCTGATCCGTCACCGGTGGCTTCGCATGCAACATTTCGAGCGTTTTAGTAAACAAAATGGCGGAAAACAAAGTTTAAACTTTGGAATTTTTCGATGATTATCGAACATATCAAGTATTGTGGCACCATAAGCACGAATATTACACAAATAAAATAAAAAGAATCGACGCGTTGATTTCTCTGAGCCAAAAATATAATTATGATGTAAAAACGGTTAAAAACAAGATAAAGAGCTTGAGGTCATACTTCTCAAAGGAACATTAAAAGTTACGATGAAAAGGAGTGTGTCCGGAACAGAAGATAATTACGAATCTTCGTGGTTTGCCTAACTGAGGCGCGTGAGATATAGACAAGTTGCATGCGACAAGTGCACGGGTGTAGACGATAAGCTGCATGCGTCTTATGGCACAGCGCTTGACGAAAGACGAACTGAAAGTTGAAATGCAAAATGAAATGGTGTAGACATAGCTAATCGATTCTAAAGCCCCTTAAAATAGCACAAAAAGCAATCCTTAAAATATGCACATTTAAACCATTACCTTTCCCTACGTTTCAGTTATACCAATCCTTTGGAGTCGTCTCTATTCGTTAGCTATGTATTCTGGATACAGTGTTGAAACAAAATTCTTGTTTATCTCAAGATAAAGATTTCTTGTTTTCGAAAAGATAAAGTTTGCAAAAATAGACGTATTTATAGTCATTCTTTCGTTAGAAAATATTTTTATCACCTTGCACCATTTCTTTGTAACAAAATCAATAAAATTACTGAAATTTAAAGTAAGTAAATGAGTAAGTAAAAAATGCAAAATAAAATTATTAAGTAAAAAAATGCAAAATTAAATTATTTGAACTTCTTCACCAGTTAAACTATGAAGAAATTGAAGTATTACTTACTACAAGTTAATATTACTTACACACCCTCTTAAACGCACTCATGCATTAAACATATTATACACAAAAGAGATACATTTTAATACACATTTTTAAATTATTCTTTTTATCACACACCATCACCACATTTTGTCAGTATTAAGTTTCCCATTTTATTTGTTGTATAACTTATATTTGAGTTATACTTATGTTAGTCTGTTAACATGTAATAAGGATGAGCACTGTGATCTGAAATACAGATATATATTTATCTAGTTCAGACACAGATGTTCCATTATTCATTGTGAACTAAGTATAGATCATAGAGTAGTTATTTATAAATGGTGAAAATAAAGTATTATTATTTTATTATTATATTGATATAGATATATTAAAAAGGTATGCAAGCTTGTAGGTACATGCCATGTGAGTGTTTTATATTACATTATTTAAGAAAGAAACCTTATATTACATTTAAAATTTACCATTCAACTAAAAGGCACAACAAATTATTCAAAAACAAACAATATGAAACCAAAATATTTAGAGTAAAGTAGTAGTAGTTTGTAAAAACAATTATACTATCATAGGTACATAATAAAAAACTTATAAACATTTTGTTTACTTAATATTATCCTCCTGTCTCAACCCTACCAAAATAGATAAAAAGTTGGCATGTTGGCCAAGCCTCAGCCAACGCAAACGTAGGCAAATTCATACAAGGCGATTGCTGTCCGAGTGAAACAGTCTACATGTTGGTAAAGTTTGAAGGAGTTAACATACTTACATGGCTGACTAACATGTGGACACGACTTGCCGAGTGCAGGTGAGCGCCTTTGATTTGTGAAGAAAAACCGACACTCTTTCGAAGTGGGAAGAGTCGTGGAGACCGATCCTGAGTGGTAGCAAGGCACGCCAAACGAACCGTATACACGTTGGCGCAAGCTTGCACTCGGTCAGCTAGGCGAATGACGACGGGTAATGGCGAGGCTACACAAATGGGCTGTCTATACGTTAGTACTCGTCTTCGCTCGGCGAGCTATGGCCAATATGTATAGTCGGCTTTAAAGCCGTAGATTTAATCATCTCAATTGATATAAGGCGAGTGTTGCAGTCTACATGTTGGTCAAGTTTGAATGAGTGAACATACTGACATGGCCAAATAACATGTGGACACGAATTGCCAAGGGCAGACGAGCGCCTTTGACTTGTGCAGAAAAACCGACACTATTCCGAAGTGAGACGAATCGTGGCGAGCGTCCCCGAGTGATGGCAAGGCATGTCAAAGGAACCGTAGGTATACACGTTGGCCCTCGCCTGTACTCGGCCAACTAGGCGACCGATGACGAGCAATGGAGAAGCTAGACAAATGTTCTGTCCATATGTTGGTACTCGCCTTCGCTTGGTGAGCTATGGACAACATGTATAGCCCGCACTAGAAGCTTTGCCTTTGTACGGTTTCTTTAGTTTTGTGTAGTCGAAGCGCTTCGCGTTGACTGATTGATTTGATAAGCTGGCAATATATGTTACCGAAGCCTCAGAAAACGCGAGTGCAGGCAAATTAATACAAGGCGAGTGCTACAATCTACATGTTGACCTAGTTTGAATGAGTGAACATACTAACATGGCTGAATAACATGTGGACACGAATTGCTATTGCTGAGTGCAAGCGAGCGCCTTTGATTTGTGCAGAAAAAAACCGACACTGTTCCAAAGTGAGACTAATCGTGGCGAGCGATCCCGCGTGGTGGCAAAGCACGCCAAACGAACCGTACACACGTTGGCACTCGCCTGCAAGAGGCTAGACAATGTTCTGTCCATATGTTGGAACTCGCCTTCGCTCGGTGAGCTATGGACAACATGTATAGCCGGCATTGGAAGCTTTGCCTTTGTACGGTTTCTTTAGTCATGTGGTCGAAGCGCTTCGCGTTGACTGATTGATTTGTTAGTGTGTAGTTGTGGTGGGTGCCACATGCGGTATCAACACAATAAATCCCGAAAGGTCCATCTCCCGAAAGGTACCTATAACGTGACTAACAAGAATCATAAAATCAGTGGCTAACTTGTAACTGTGTACTTTTCAACTAATTACCAATAGTGGCAATGTATTAAGTTTCTCAAGGATACACATTAGTTCTACTTGCTATGGTAGCTCCTAAATTTAAATGAGCTTCTGCATCAGTGTCACATATATATGTATTGTAATTGTTTATATTCATATAACACTAACTGCCGCAGTCAGTCTATTTTATACAAGTACGGGCAAACAAGCATGCGGCTAACATGATGGTAAGTGTCGACCACTGCTCACGAACAACTGCAACACCAGGGGAATTGCAGGTGCGTTGCCAACTTTTTAAAAAGGAGTAAGCTCGTTTCTTAAAGGACCCTAAGTCGTATTGGTCCAGAAAAATCGCCGGTGGTAAACTAAGTCACAAATAAACTTATTTTTATATAATAGATTTTAAAGAGACAATTATTTTTAACTGCTCTGAGTGAGGCAGTTACTGTATGAATTAGTACTGATTTTTTTTATTTATATAACTATACCGTATGGAAAAAATCATAGACTTTAATTCAAAATAAAAAAAAATTTCTATACGTAATTGCTATGAGTCCATTTTCAATTTAATTTAACAATTACTTATAACTACCACCACGACATCATCCGAATTTTTTAAAAGCTATGAACTGGACAGAAAAGAATATTATCGCATTCATACAGAGGCACACACATCCTACCAATTCTACAAAGAATCGTCAGGGACACGGGTACAGTCACAAATATAACTATACTCCAAAATTTTTGTTTCAAACAAATATTGACACTTTGTAATAGCTACGTACTCTAACAACTAGGACACGCTGTCATCGACTTAGGCGTTGCGCAAACGTGGACACTTTTTGTTACCGACACGGCACACCATCACAGGAAACTGTAGTTGCTGTGTTCGGTAGTGGCAATCAGACACAGTCACCGGTAGCTACTTCTGGATACTGGTAACAATTCGTTGCTTGTTTTCCGTCAGTTTCACTTTGGATGTCGATGGAGGAACATTACCTTTGCTTGTAGTGTTGATTACACGTTGACGTAGACGTCGTCGCCGTCAGTATTTACAGGCAAATTAACCACGTCAATGTCAGTGCCATACAATTGTAAGGAAATTTGCTTTGTGTTGCTTGTGTCTTCAACTGACGACTTAAAGTTTCCAGTTACCTATACCGAAATCTTTTTGATTGGCGGTCGGTATGTGTCAAGTGAAAGCAACTGGACACAAAAAGTGTCTGCATCTGCGCAAGGAATGGCTGATTTCATGTTCATTACGAGTACATACTACACACAAGACACAAAAGTGTCTAGGTATGCGCAGCGCCTTAGGAATACAGAGAGAACAAATTTATAAGGCACTGATTAACATTATTGTAAAATATTTTAATCATAATATACGCAAAAAAATTTTTCAGAAAGCACGTTATTTAATATTTTTAATACAATTACACAATCAATTGTACCCTGATGCAACAAGCAGTTCTTTAGTACAAAAATGATATTGAAATTAGTAAACGTACCTTATTGGTTACTCAGTACTCACTTACACTATTTCATCGTTATCTTTGATTTTGTACAAAAAATAAAAATGAAGTGGTACTGAATAATTTAATAGTTAAAATCAATTGCAATTATGATCGACAGTTAATTAATCTATCAGAATTAATCTAAAAAATAATTCTTTTACTTTATTTTAATTGACTTTTCGTATTTAATCCGACCAATACTATGAATTTAAAAAGAGGTACGTCAAAACTATTAAAAATTACTTACAAGTTTTATAGTGATTTTTTATTGCCGCCTCTAATTCTTATGTCACCGGCAAACAAATCTTAGTAGGTAAATTTCGGTGCAACATGGCAGCGTTGCCAACACCAATTTGTCAAATTCCCCGAAAATTCATATCAAATATCCCCAATTTAAGGACAAAACTTCAACAGATTCCCCACAAATTCCCCTCAATTTTATTTCAGAAATGAAACAATTTTCAACTAATTTTATAAGATTTACTTTTTAATTAACATTTTTAAAATTAAAAAATAAAGAAATAAAAGCATTAAATGATACACAAAAGTTGCCGAAATAAATCCGAAAATTAAATGTGGTGCAATGAAGATAATTAAAAAAAGGGAGTCATTCGATATTCATAAGTAACCTAACAAAATGTTAAGATAAGTATTTAGATTTCTTGAAAAAAGGTTCTGACTTGGCCCTGGCTATCGATTTTCAAAATCCCAGCATTTTTCCCGCATAATACCAATCCCCATAAAATCCCCAACCAACTTTGAATTCCTCGCAATTTGGGGAATTCCTCACATGTTGGCAACGCTGACATGTGTAAAATCCACAGCGCGAGGCGACACGAGTCGGCCGGGCGGTGCAACGCGTGAGTGAAAGGGAAGGGTGAATGGTAATACCTAATGCATTGTTTCGTAAAGAGCTAGATAAGAGTTCGGCGACCGCGAGAGTATTGACCCTATTGTCAGCTGATTTTATTTTAAGTGTCACTGCTGATTTTATGTTTAAGTATTTTTATGATTTTTGTGAAATTATTGTTTCATTTAGCTGTACTAACACGATGGAGCGTGAATAAAGCTAATAAAATGTTGTGTAAAGATGATTTTTTTTCCTCGGGGTCGATTTTCTTTCTGACCCATCATCAAAGGTATCGTTAGTACCTAGTAGTCTGTCTTCGTTTTTGCGAGCGTTTCACTGACACCCGGTATTTGCTATATCATCCTTCAAATGTAAATATCCTCTAATATTTACAATTTAAAAAAACACGTCTGTTTTAGTTTTAAGGTTTAGCATGGTATAACTATGGCAAGTTGCGAGCTTATTCGTGAAAAGTCTTTAATAAAAACATCCGTGACCGACAAATATTGAGGTGTTTCCAAAAAGTTCCTTTTTTCTAATTTAGGCACGGAAAAGTTTAAATTGATTTTGATCTCAGAGATTATGAGGATATTTTTATAAGTAAATGAGGCTCTCACCTATGTATTATATGAAGACAAGTATCAATTCCGTAAATAAGATCGCAGCCGTAAAAATAAAAACTCTTGATAAGCCACAGATAAATATTACGGTCAAGTACGTCCCAACAGTATACAATTGGATAAACTGATTGTAAAGGTCCCTGTAAATTTACTATGTTATAATCTATTGAATTGAAACTTTGTGAAGATATTTGGGTGTTTTTTTAAAAATCACGCATTGACGACTAAACTAAACTGGCTTTCCTACATAATGAAGCAAATTATAATTACAAAAAAGCTATTTCTGGTTCTAGCGAAAATGAAAACTAGCTAGGACAAGAAAATCCACACATATTATAGCGTATTTGCAGTTATTTATAAACGTGAATATAAGAATTTTCTGCAAAGTAAAAAAGATCGTATATAATTGGGTTCACATGATATGAAAATAAGTTAAAAAATAGTCTTACTTTATTTATATGTTGCGGCTAATAGCCGAAGTGCGGATACACCTAGGTGTAGAAGGCTAATACAAGTTGTAGTCGATTGCGGTTGATGTATCATAAATAATTTATAAATTAGATAAATCTCCGCGGTTTTAAGGTGGCCCAAGGGCCACCCCAACTGCACCTTAACCTACTGTTGCTGATATTACTTGATACGTATTTTCGTATTTTTACAAATTTAACAGTACACCTAAATTGAACTAACTACTGCTGGCCGCAACTATTTCTAGCCGGCTAGAACTAGGTATAACCGCACTTTGGTTTTAACCGTAAAATATATTCGTGTATATTAAAATATGCTACCTGCTTAATATATCCTGTGTCTAGTGCTTAAAATTCACTCATATTTCAAGTCCCGTACATAAAACTGTATTTAGATTTCTTTACATGGTTATCAAAAATATAGCACGTTGATATATGTACTTACCAATATGCTTTTTACTATAACTGACAATAGAACCAACAGTTTTGCCACTGGATGGAAAGGAAGAAATAGCAAATTGCTCCAGCGTATATAATTCTCTTCTAAAGGTGAATCATCGTCTTCATCATCTTCATACATATCCATTAGCTCAGGACTACTCATTTTTCTTTTAATTTATTTAATATATAAACGAGCAATGTGTTATTCATATGCTATAATACGTATTAAACGTAGTGATTATATTATATTCTTTGCTCCGTATTTTACTACACAAAAATTGACACAAATAACGTATGTAGCTTTGACATTAATTATTATCAGAAATACAAGCGAACATGCGGACAGCATTATGCTTCTGTATGCTTGTTGTACATTTGTTGTATACTATTTTTTTATTTAGTCGGTTCTTTTAAGGGCAAGAATATGGGGCCCCATCGATCAACCAAAAACGCAGTATTAACATAATGTTAATATTAGTTACATACCGAAATTAAAAAGAATTTTGTGTAGAGGTTTAAAATGACACTCAAGTCACCCAACCCATGATGATTTTTACATACAAACATACATCCATCCATCCTTCCATTCATGTTGGTTTCAAGCCATAATCGATGCCATTTTCGTAATTATCGTCCCAAAAAACCATAAAACGACAACCATATTGACATTTCAACCACATTGCACTCCCACAGGGGATAATTGTAGGTATTTTCCGTCTGCTACGTTGGATTTTGAAATAGTTGTTGTTTTCGTAATCAGCGACCCGATAAACCATAAAAACGATACCCATGTTGATTTTCAGAATTTGTTACCCCTTTTCCACCTTTTAGGGGTTGAATTCTGAAAGAGCCTGAAACACTTGTTTACTCATTTATTGATAGGAGTACTCCTGTGAAGTTTCGAATAAAATAGTTTATCTAATCTTGTTTCCCCATACAAAATTTCAACCCCTTTTTCCATAAAAAGGTTTGGTTCGAGTTATCGGAATAAATAAAAAAAAACAATGTAAACTTTTTATTTATTTAAGTATAATGTTAATTAAAATGAATATTCATTTTATTATAGAATTTTGTTAATCAACATATTTCAATTCGCAATGTTCAGTTCGTAAGAGTGTACTCCTTGCAGAGCTTGGTGACGTGATACTGTGATGTGAGACGATCCAGTCGCTGGACGCACGTGACACGCTTGCAGACGACATGTCCCGTACAACGTGCGGCCTATTACTCTGAATTCACAAAGTAAAAATGTAATAGACAAGGTATAAACTGCTCATATTTTTGAAGATCTTCTTGAAGTTATTTTAGTTGCCCGTGGACAGTCCACACCTGGCATAGAGCCCTGAAGAAGGTTTGCCATAAAGCTAAATATTTCATGCTGATCAGTAATCTCAGTACTAGCTTCTACCACTACTACTAAGAAACATCTTTATTTGAAGATGTTGAACATTTCAAAGTTCTTTGAGCGTGCCTTACACTTAATAACAGAATAGAATAGAATAATAATTTTTTTCAATATAGATCACATGTGTAATTCTTATTGAAAGTCATTTTTTACTTTACCACTGGTTCGAAAAAAAACCTCTGTCCTGGGAAGAACCAGCAAGAAACCCAGCGGGACTTTTTTTTAAAAGTAAATTTTACATTAATGGTTGTACAAACTATTTAAGTACAAAATTTATTTTAGAAACTACTCGGAAGCGACCACCTCATTCCCAGGGGTTATTATCAACCATGTATTCATTTATACTATAATAACCCTTTTTATACAGTTTCAGCTTAACAAAACATTTAAACTTGGTAATAGAGAGAGCCTGTACACTTTTCTGGGACCTTGTTGTAATAGCGTATACATTGCCTCAATAATAAATTACTGACTCTGTGGAGTCGAGAAACTGGTATCACTAGCTTAGAAACTGGTATCACTAGCTTGAAACTGGTATCACTATTAGCTTCACATTAACATGCATATTTTATACATTATTGAGGTTGAGTAATGAAAAAGAAACTGGCAGTATGAATATGAACGTCAACAAACGACATAATTTGTCCAAGTGACAATCAAAGAGAATATAATCACTATTATGTGTTTGACATTAACAGTATGAACTTTAACAACATACATAGATTACTGTATATATATGTTTTATTTAATTTAATGTATTTGTAACGCAGATAACATATAAACTCTTTCTCAATATAAATTTTAACTGTGCCAAAACTCACACTCCTCCGTGCGCGCAGTATGCTTAAAAAAAGTTTTCCCTTCAGGTTACGTGGTAGAGCCATGCTGCAGCTATATTACTGGTATAGTTGTAGCAGGAATGGGTCGGCTCGACCGGGGAAGGACCACGCTCTCACAGAATACCAGCGTAAAATAGCAGCTTGACGCTGCTGTGTTTCGTATGGTGAGTGTAGAGAACCGGAGACCCTTTTTACTGGAAACGAGGCATTCCATCTTAGTCCTCACGGGTGACAACGCATCTGCATTTTGATTCGTAATTGAGGATAGATGCAGATGTCTATGGGCCACAGCAACCACTTACCATCAGGTGGACTGTGTGCTCGTTTGTCACCCTTATCCTATAAAAAAAAGTATTAATACGAGTATATACAGAGTTTATATATTTTTTTCCAACAAAGACCATTACATTACAATGTACATGTTTAACATTGAAGTAATAGTACGTAGTACATAATAGCTCAATGATGATTAACTGTTTTTGGCATTTATTTATTTATTTATTAATTTATTTAAACTTTAATGCACAAAAGAAAAATCGTACATATGGCGGACTTAATGCCTTAAGACATTCTCTCCCAGTCAACCATTAGGCTAAGCAGAGATAAATATGTGGGAGGTAGTGCAGCAAAAGTAAACTAATAATGAGAAAAAAAGGTAACGAAGTTCGAATAAACCTGAATATATATATATATGAAATATATAAAAGGTATTCTGTACATATAGCATAAAATGTAAATATATTAATACAGATGTACACACATACATAAATCTACTTAAATGCATTATATTATATACATATATATATGTGCCATGATAAATAAGAAAATATGTGACGATAGAATCATTCTTTAGGAAAAAGCGTTAATTCACACTTGCAATGCTTTACTAAAATGTTCACGAACTTTGTTTTTAAAAATATACTTATTGGAAGCTTTTTTAATGTCAAGAGGTATTTCGTTCCAGAGTCTTGTAGCCGTAAGGGCGAAAACTTTAGATTATCCGAAGAACGGAGAAAACAATTATGAGTATCTCCTAAGTACTGAAATCTAGATTTCAAGTACTTAGGAGCAAAAGGATCGTTCAGGATAGTGAAAAGAGTGCAGAGTATTCTAACATATCTGCGCTGACGGATAGGTAGCCAGTTAAGCTGAGTACGAAAAGATGATACATGGTCATATTTACGAAGACCATAAATGCATCTGATGCAGTTATTGAGGAGACGATCCAATGTGTTAAGATGCTGTTGAGATAAGTCTGTGCAACATACATCTACATAGTTTATTATCGGCAGAATAAGAGATTGAACAAGCAAAACTTTTGTAGCGGTAGGAAGAAAAATTTTCAGGCGATAAAGAGATCGCAATGTTGCAGTAATTTTGCGGCTTACCTCCTGGATCTGCTTGTTCTATGAAAGACAATTATCATCGTACAGACCGAGATTCTTGACATGTGGAAAGTATGGGATAGCATTGTTGTTGTACGAAATAAACGGCAAAGTGGAGATATCTAATTTGGATAAGTATCTAGAGCTACCTAAATTGATCGCTTGAGTATTAGAAGGATTCACGTTAATTCCAAACAGTGGACCATTCAAAGATATAATGTAAATCTTCGTTTAGTAACGCTATTGAATTATTAATATTGGAGCACTTGAGGTTTAATGTGATACGATTGATAAAAATTGAAAACAGAAGAGGTGAGAGAATACCGCCTTGAGGGACACCGGTTAATACATCACTTCAATTGGAGTTATGTATTAACTTTCTTGGTATTCTCTTCTAATGGGAAATTCCCGAGGAGCCGGGGCGTGACGAAAATTTTACCAGGTGCCAAAATAAAAAGAACATTAAAATAAAATAGTTCAACTCATTGACTTATATATTACTAGCGTAAGCTACTATAGAGTACTTTATGTAAATCTCATAAATCTGTACAAAACATTATGTTATAAAAGGTAATAAAACAATAACATAAATTCATAATGATCACCAGTGGGAGAGTCTGGTCTCTCAACAAACTGCCTACCTAAGTTTGGTAAGCACCTCTGTTTTACGTTTATTTTCAAAAACGGAGTTTTGTCGATCAGTGACTTTGTCACTTCCGTGATATGCACATAAATAATAACAGGAAATCAACAAATGAACACATAATAGCATCGACAGTAACAGATCTACATATAATCAAAATAAATTTAACAAGAAAAAATAGATATGTTGCAAAATCCTGTGATATGATTACCCTCATAAACCACTAGAGGGCTCCAAAAGGGGCTTCGTCCCTCTTACGGCCCCCTTGAAGATATTGTGACGGCTAGAGCAAACAACTCGCGGATGCATTCTTCAGTACAACTCCGAAAGAAGCTAGCAAGGGCTTACTCAGGTCAAGCCTTTGGCAAGACCAGAAATAATCGTTTTCCTCCCTTCGGGGTATAACGTTGTATATTGCAGGTGCCTTTGGCTTGACCTTTCGGAGAGATGTTTGGGATCTGCCGGCTCACAACCTACAGCGTACTGTGACCTGAAGAACTTATGTTATCTCTTATTATTATTATTACGAATATTAAGGAAAAGAACACTAGCACTTGAAAGAAAATTTACACTTTATTGAGTAACCTTAATTACTCCAACTTTGACAATTTAAACTATTATAAATTTTATATTTATAAACTATTTATTTCTTTGAAAAAAAAAGAGGAACTTATTATGGGATCACAAATGAACAAACTTATTATTGTAATAATCCATTGAATTAAACTACTTTTACGGATTATATCGCGTTTAATTAACTTATTTTATTAATTCCCGACGTTTCGGGTGCTTTACAGCACCCATGGTCACGGGGGACTGAGGTGATTGACGTCCCGATGTCAGAGTTAATCCGGAGTACCTTCAGCTTTTTAATTATTAATTTTGGTCCGATCTACGCAGAATGAACTTACTGTGTCTTGAAGTCTTGCAGTGGTATGCTTGGGTTTAGTTTTAATTTTGTTAATTACAGGATCCCAAGCAGGTGGTAGTACCTTGCCTCCCTCTCTATTGAAATTAGGATGTTTTTTAATTTCAATAGCCTCACGTATCATCCTTGGCAGGAATTCATTCAAATTAATTATTATTCTTTCGCGAGAATCTGTGGTTTATCAAATCTAATGTAATGGCGGGGCCGTCTAGGATATGATCACAAACTGCAGACTTCTCGGAACGTTGGTGCTTCACGTCATCTATGTGTTCTTTTACGCGGGTTTTGATAGGTCGTTTTGTTTGCCCTATATATGAGAGACCACATTCACAATCAAGCTTGTACACTCCTGCATCTTGTAGAGGAATATTGCACTTGACGGATGGTAAGAACTGACTAATCTTCTTCGGCGGCTTGAAAAATGTTCTAATAGAAGCTCGCTTCAAGATGTAGCCAATCTTGTCTGTGAAACCTCTGACATATGGTTGTACAGCAGGCACACGCTCGACTGTGGCCGGCTTCACTCGGTCATTGTGACGTAGGCGCGGGACCCGAAGCTTGTTGTCGTGCAGAACCTGCTTGACGTGCTGAAGCTTGGCGGCCTGGTGTTTGCTGTCACAGATTCCTCGTGCTCTCTGTAACAAAGATTTGCCCACGGTAGCCAACTGTGAAGGATGATGGTGGGAATCACCATTTAAATATCGGTTTGTATGGGTCTTTTTTCTACACACAGTGTGACCTATGGTGTTGTTAGGATTTCGAATGACTAACACATCTAGGAAAGCTAAAGAATTATTTGCCTCTAACTCCACAGTACATTGAATTTTAGAGTTTATGGAATTAAGATGTTCTAAAAATGCAGTTACTTTGTCTGGTGTGACGTTATTCTCTTTACAGCAATGCAACCACTGTTTCCAGGCTGAAGAATACGTCTTCCACGTGGACTCTCTCCACGCTGATGATAAGAGATCGACGTCATGATCCGCTAGGCCCGAAATCCCGTATCCTCTAAAGCCGTCCCGTTGTCATGTCCACTAGGTGTTTCTCCAGATTCTACAACTGAAGCGGCGCTGCCGTGCTCCTGGCCTTCAGGTCTCCTCTCCAAAAAGTCTTCTCCTACCTGGGCGCTACTACCAGGAAAAGACCTTTCGACGAATTTAGATGTTGCAAGACCTTGGGAATACCCACGCCAGATCTACTAACCATAGCCTGCTGAAAGCATTTATGAAGCCTGCTTCCTGGACTTCGGTTTCTATCGTCACACACTGCTGTATCACTTTGGACCTGCTCGTGGCAAACAAGACTATCTGGGGAGTTCCCCATTTCTTGAAGATCACTTTGGGCAGGTTGGGCTTCAGGTGCCAATCTGTTAAAGGTAATCCTCTGGACAATCTGTTTGCTAGGAAATTGTAGTGGCCTGTCAGGTGAAAAGGGATTTTTTGAATCTGGAAATGATGCGTTATTAATAGTAGTTGTTTTACTAGAGCATGGAGTGTTTGAGACCAAGTTCCTCCTTGTTTGCGAATATAAGCCACCACTATATTGATATCCGATTGTACCAACACTATCTTGTTTTTCAATCTGTACTTGAATTTTTTTATTGCAATTAAGAATAGTTCCTTGCGGTTCACATGCCATTTCTTTTGTTTTGGATCCCAAAGACCTGCTTCCGTGACATTGTCCAAGTGGAAAACCCAGCCCAGTCCAGATGTATCCGTTGTCAAGAAGATATCTGGATCGTTCACGAATATCGGATTGGTGCAGTTGATATTCTCCTGCCACCATCCACAATCCTCCAGTGCTTCCGGCGTAATATTCATGTTTTTCTTTGGCTTTTTTTCGTGCAGTTTCTTGAATGCTCTCTGAAGTTTTCGCGAGAATAAACGACCATATGGGCTGCAAAGTTTAACTGGCCCAGCAGAGAAGCACTTATCGTCCAATTCCATGTTCCCGAAGCCTTTATTCCACCGAATTATCTCCAGAATGCAATTCTTTTTCTTGTCTGGCAACCCCATCATCGTATCAGTTGGAATACAGAACAGTCTGTATTCCAACTTATACCCAGAAATTCCAGTTCGTTCGTTGGTTTTGTAATCTTTTTTTTCAGATTTATTACCCAACCAAGGCTTTGAAAGTAATAAATTGCTTTGTTGATTTGTTCTTGCAAAACATTCTTGTCCTGTTGCGCAAACAGGAAGTCATCCAAATAAGCCAACACTTTTATCCCCATCTAACGAAAGAAACTGGCTATCCAGTTGCTTATCTTGGAAAATTCCAATAGAGCAGTGGCCAGACCGAATGAAAGGCAAGTGAAGTGGTAAGCCCGACCTTTGTATGATAGACTTAGAAATCTTCGGTGGCTCTTGTTCACTTGAATGTGGAAATACGCCTGAGACAGGTCCACCTTGAACATGAAATTGCCGTTCTGTAAGAATTGCGGAACCTTTGATTGGTTGATCAGACGGAATTTCTTTGGATTCAGAAACTGATTCAGCTGATTTAAGTTGAAAATCTGTCGAAAACTGTCATCTGACTTCGGGATTAAAAACATTGGAGATAGAAAAGCGTGTGGGCCACTCGGACTCTTCTAGGATTCCCATCTCCAATAGTTTTTGCAGCTCTTGCGACATCTGACGGGATATTTTTTTCTTTGAATTTCTCTATATTCTTCTTGGAAAAAGAAACTGAAGTCGTTTTTTTTATAAATGGTATTTTGAAAATAGTTGGGGGGTACCAACTGTTTTCAAAATATGATCTGGGGCGCCCAGGGGAATTGGGAAATATAAAACTTAAGCTGGCCCGCTTGAAATTTGCAACCATGGCCTACTCGACTTCCGGTCTTTTTTACCGGAGTCGCTTCTTTTGTAGCCCTTTCTTGTTTCTTTGGCACTATGCTTACGAAAGGAAGCACGAGACGATGACTGTAGTTTTACTTTCTGATAGGAAGTATTCCCATAACTACTAATCCTCTGAGCAGGATTATCTTTTGATCCATAAGAAAACTTCTCCTTAAGCGGTCTTAGACTTTGCAGAAAAACTTTACTCAGGCCACCGCTGATCAAGAAATTTGGAGAGTAGATCTTCATCGAATAAATGAGTCTCTGATAGAGGGATATCCGCAGCTTTGCCGCGTGGTGCTGTTCCTTTTGTTTGAAGGCTTTTCTTCGCATTTCAATGATCTCAGCTCTTCTGGCACATGTGAACTGCAATAAATCATCTGACACCTCTTTGACCTGGGATTCTCCTAAGAACACTTGTTTGATGTCCTCATAAACTCCCGAGTGTTTGCCGGCCAAAGATTTTATACCCTCCATCAGTTTCTGTCTTTGTTTCAATAAGTCATAAGTTAAAGTGAAATTTGAAACTAAGCCTTCCAACTGCGTTAACCTTCAGCGAGTCGAAAACTGGTGACGCGTGAAGATTCTTCAGGACTTCCTTGTATCTGATCCTGTTCCAGCCAGAGGACACAAACTTCTGGCAGGAAATTCCTTGCGCCTTGATATCTGCTGTTGGATGAGGGATTGAAGGCTCCTTTTACTTCACCTGAGGTGCAAACGATAGAGCCTCAAGGTCATTCACCGGTTCCTTCGGTAAGTCTTCCGTCACTGGCGGAGTCCAGTTCTCTGATCCTGCCGAACGAGAGTCATCACTAGAGCACTCTGAAAGACTATCTGACTGTTCCCCGTCTTCACTTGATTCTCCTCCCACCTTTCTCTTACTCTGCTGCTCAATCTTCTGGATCTTACTCAAGACGATTTCAAACATATGTTTCATCTCATCTTGCAGTACAGCTACTTTGGATCTCTTTGCTACAGGACTCGTATTACCCGAATTGGTAATCGGTCTTTTTAAACCCGGATATACATTTTATAGGCCCGACTCTGGATCTGAATCTTGAGGCTTTAGTTTTTCTGCTGCTTGCTTGCGTGAGATACAAAATGGCTTAACCGGTTCAATCGCATGCAGAAAAATCTCCGCCTGCCCAACCAAACCCTTAAGTTTATTTACTAAGCTCGGAGGGCTCATGATGAGTGCCCTACAAAAGGGCCAGTTCAACATGGCTACCTTAAGATCACGATATTGTTTCTCTGGTAAATCCACCGCCAGTGGATTAAAAGCTTGAGCCAAACCTACTGTTGGCACGGCAAAACGCACTTTATTCAATATCTGTGGGTCCACGTTCGGCTCAATCCCAAACAGAGCTTCTATGGAAAGATCCAACGACTTCCAGCTTAACCAGCCAACCGGTAGGCTAAGATATTCGGACAACTTGTCGAACATTTTGCGTCGTGCAAAAATTAATTCGAGCCGTTGCTACTTTTCGGCTGAAGGGACGCCTCAGCTGCGCTTCGGCTGCTGCTACGCCTCGGCTGCCATTGCGCCTCGGCTACGGCTGCCGTTGCGCCTCGGCTACGGTTGCCGTTATGCCTCGGCTACAGTTGCCGTTGCGCCTCGGCTACGGCTGCCGTTGCGCGTCGGCTACGGCTACCGTTGCACCTCGGCTACGGCTGTGGTTGCGGCTGCTATCGCCTCACCCCGGCTGATAAGGAGTCCTGTGGGAGCTGTCTTTCTTTGCCAGACGAGCCTTGACGGCTGTGTCTCGCGAGCTTTGACGGCTGTTGCTGCGGCTGGTGAGGCGAAACAAACGCCACTCGACGACATAAGTGAATAAAGCGTCCTAGCATACACTGAAACATGAAACATTATCGTTCTTACCTTTTCCTTAATATTCTGCCGTCCTTAATATTCTGCCACCAACTTTATTGTCACAATTAATTAAACACTTTTCCGAACGTTACACAACGTTAAAGACTTGTACACACTACTCAGGAAACACAGCGTACCGAGGAATGCATCCGCGAGTCGGTTGCGCAAGCCGTCACAACCTTCAAGGGGGCCGTAAGGGGGACGAAGCCCCTTTTGGAGCCCTCTAGTGATAAATTTTGGCAAGTATACATGAAAGGATAACGGCAGGTAATCTCCGAAAGGTCAAGCCAAAGGCACCTGAAATATAAATATTTTGAAAAAATGTCAACACGCATTATGGCAGTCCGGCAGCCTCTTGCTTGGTAAAAGACCCTCTTAAAAATGGAAGTAGTGATGTGCCCAAAAATGAGACTAACGAGCAGCCTATATATACAATACAATATATACAATGTTTGAAGTAACTTATTTTTAAGTTACACGTGAAGACTGAGGTGTTTGTCCTAACGTCAAACTTAAATTTAAAACATCAGCTTTGAATTATTAATTTTGATTCTCTTCTAGAATGTGAGTAAGTTTGTCACTCACATTTTTAAACAGCGAATTTTGTATCCTTACTGTATAATTCCTATCCATTATATCCCACTATAAATTTATATTATTTTGTCCCTTCCTCAGATCCCATACTGAAAATGCCACCAATGCTTGAACGTATAACAGAATGTGTCGGCTGAATCGGGAAGGACCGCGCTCGCAGTATTTTTTAAGAAGAAGCGGAGACGCTTTTTACTGGTAACAAAGCGTTCCAAGTTAATCCTTAAGAGTTGGTACTTAAAGGAGGCATCCACTTACCATCACGTGAACTATGTGATCATTTGTCACCGTTACTTCTATAAAAATAAAGTTTAATATAGGAGGCTTCCAATATTGACTTCTCCTCGAACTTCTCCACGGGAGCGGAAAATGCTCTTGGACCACTTTTATTTAATGTCTATAAAATTTTGCTTGGTTTAGCATGGACAAATTAATAAATATGAATTGTATTCATTTCGATCGATGATCAAAGGCTACAATTAAAAGCATAATATGAAAGAATTTTATAGCAATTTCGTCTAAAATATTTGAGGTTAGTCAGTGAATACAAATAAATTACAAGAAACATACGCCATTATTAATTTTGATCGTGAAAGTAGATTTTAGCACAATAGCGCACCCACTGTTATGTTCATTTAGCTAAAGAAACGCCTAGGTGGACTTTCATAGTATTTGTCATTATGTGATTTTGTGTTTCTTCTAGCATAATAACATGCTTTTGAACTTAGAAAGAACTTATAATTTTGAACTATAGCTAATTTTCCAAAATATATTAATAAAATTCTCCAATTGCTTTTTTTTTATTATTATATAAGCCAATTCTTGACTACTATTCCACCTGATGGTAAGTGGTGATGTTGCCGAAGATGGCTAAGCGCAATGACTTAGCTTAACAAAAGTCTATTCATTCTTGCTTTGAAAGCACTCACATTGTAATTGAATGGAAAGGCAGGTGCTGGCAAATTATTCTACTCTATTACTGAACGCCATACCAAAGACGAAGACAATCGTTTAGTCCAAACGCGTATGATGCCGTGATAAGCCATCAACATCACCATCATCACAGTCTATCAAAGCCCACCACTGAACAGTGGCTGAGGTGTAAAAGGATATTCTTACACCGGCACTACGCGGTCGTTCGTAATATGTTATTAAATTGTATATTATATAAAAATTTACCTGATGGGAAACCAAATATAATTTCGGAATATAAAAACAATTTTTTAAATGTTAAAATGTAAGAAGTAGTATTTTATTTGATCGTTTTCTTCTAAAAATAAAATATAAGAAAACAAATTAAATGATGTTAAATAGAAGCAGTGGCCTATAGATACTAACATCCTTCCTTGATTAAGAATCAAAATGCAGATACGTTGTCCCCCTTGAGGACTAAGGTGTTATGCCTCATCACTATAATACAGAAACACTATGCTATTTTGCCCTAGTATTTATTATATTCGTCAAACCGCCCCTTACGAGTTTCAGCCATAATAAGCTTAGCGTGTGTTTACTGCGTAAATTGGTACATTTATGACGTTTTATGTTTATACATAAACTTATTAGACCTCCTTCTCTTTAGAACTACTAACACAAAGCCATGAAATGAATAGTTAACTAACACAATTCCACTCTTTGAAGTTAATATAATAAGAATACAGATTAGACGGCGTTCCGCATATTGGAGAGGCCTATGTTCAGCAGTGTAAGTTATGGCAAAACCTTCTCCCAGTTGAAGAGGTATACGACACAATAGTGGACTGTTACGGATGATAAAGGAATGAGATAGAAATTAGCTTATTTAATATTTAAACTGTCATCATTATACCATACGGAGCCAACTAAACTCAAAAGCAGCACGAGGCGAAAGTGCGAGTATCAAACATTTTCAACGATTTGAAGTGTCCTTTTTATAGAATAAGGGTGACAAACGAACACACAGTCTACCTGTTGGTAAGTAAATGCTGTGTCCCATAGACACCTACGTCTATCCTCGATTAAGAATCAAAAGCGGAATAAGTTCTTCGTTTCCAACCTGTTTGCTCTGTCTTGAAGACAAGAGTAAATAGGCGATTGTTACGTTAAGATAGTGCGATTTACCATCTACGGCTGTATCACCACTTACCACCAGGTGGGATTGTAGTCAAGCACTGGTTTATAATAAGTCAAAATAAAAACACTCTCATTCTCTCTGGTATTATTGCTTTTGATTCTAAATCGAGGATAAAAATGAAGATATCTATGGGCCACAGCATTCACTTACCATTAAAAAGACTGCGTGCTCTTTTTTTCTTTATTTTTATAAAAAAACGTAATCGTCACGTCTAATAAGCGTTGTCTTAGACGTTGCTATATTTCGCCGATCCGGGATTTTAATCAGGCGCATACTAAATGACTACCATAGAATTATTAAGTATAGAAACGCAGTCTAGAACAAAACACGAGCGTTAAAGTGACGCAAGGTCATTATGTTAGTGGGCGCGAGTCGAATGTGCCTACGCTCGTCACACGCACACATACACGCCATTCAATGATACCAGTTTCTGGCGTTTGCAATCAAATTGTGCAAATCACTATTTTATTGATTAATTTTAAATAATCGATATAATAAAGATTACGTATTGCATACGAAGACGTATTTTATGAGAATATAAAATGGAATAAAATAAACACGATAATGATGGTACTAATATAACTTTATTATACATATTTTAATGGTACAAAAATGCAGACGCAATAAAATTTAAGAATATTATTAAACACAATTAATTTTCTCGGATACAATAAGCACATCGTGTAATGTTTAATTTTAACCGACTTCAAAAAAGGAGGAGGTTCTCAATTCAGTGTATTTTTTATGTTTTTACCTCAGAATTCTGTTGTTTCTAAACCGATTTAGATTTTTTTTTATTTGAAAGGATATACACAGATTGTCCCATATATACGCTGAAATTTTAATGGTTGTTTACCCGAAGTCAAATGATTTTGTCTTGGTAGTACAATAGATTTATTAAAATAAAAATTATTAGGATGTAAAAATGGCAGATTTACAATAGAGAAAAACAAAACTCGAATGCGATCTCAAACCAATAGCAATATCTCGCGAGTAGGTCGGGCGTGCAGGCTAGCTTATGCCGCATTATAATTTATTTATTTAGCTCTGAATATTTATTAAAAATCCTCGAAATCGACATGAACCAGACCAACTTGTTCTAGATGTCATTCCTAGGCTCGTTAAATATAACAAAAATTATCTTAATATGTGTGTAAAAATATTTAATAAAATACCTAAACAATTTAAATTATTAAGCGAAAGATTATATAACAATTATTTGTATAATTGGTTAAAAATTGAATGCTTTTATGACTTAAAAGATTTTTTAATAATTATTAAGATTATTTTTTTAAATTTAAATAATTATCAATATTGTTATTATATACCTAAACATTTTAAAATTATAATTTGCATTAAGTCAGGAATGCGGGAAAACAACCACTAAAATTATAGCATGTATATACGAATTGATCTAGAATCGTCTTAGAAATCAGCGTACATACATAATTGATAACCTCTCCTTTTTGGGAGTCAGTTAAAAATAGACTATGTTTAGGTGTAAAGTGACATCTGCTTCGTAAAGGCGTTCTTATTAATAATATCTTGATGTAGTAAATAAAAAAAGTTTTTATTCTATACTCTAAAAGGTCGACTTGGTCAATGAACAAAGCAATAAAAATAAATTAGTTGCGTTAATGGCGTCGACGGTTCGCGATCAGCTGATCACTCCGTATTAGTTTTAAATGGGCACCCATTGTGAATATTATATTAATATTTATAGAAGTAGGTATCTACATATAAGCATTTGAGATTTACACAGAGTGTTGCGATTAAACGTTTTAAACACAAATAGAAAATAAATATTTTTAAAAGAAAATTGTGATTTTTTTCCCCACAACTAGCAACATTTGTATTATGATAGCTTAGGTAAGTATTTTTTTTTAGTTTTACGTACTAATAATGAATTAAATATATGAACTTACCTGTGAAATGTAATACCATCACTTTTTTTTTTATGTTTATCATCACTGTTGTGTCAATATTTTACAACACAAACGGTCATTTTTAATCAATCAATTTTTCGCGAGCTCTTCTCCGTAAGATGTGACGTTGCGCACTGACGCGTCGCTGAGTGAACTTACGCGGTTTCGCGTTAGTTTTACTTGCTTAACTTTCGGTGCGCGTACTATTATTCTATACGTAATAATTCTATGATGACTACCATCTATTTTCAATTTTTTCATCGAGAGTAGGATTGTCATTAATCTTACATTCTGTTAAAAAAATCCCTTACAAAAATAAACAGTTTATCGTAATTATTTCGGCCTATGTGTCGTGGCGGTGTTAGTTATCCACTACCCCATATAGTCTCGAGAGTATCGTAAGAGGCGACAGAGGAAAAATGAAACAGGCGATGGGCAGCAGCGTCTTCCTGATAACAACTAAAAATAGTAATAAAACTGCGGTTGCCAACCTGCTTGCCAAGCGTGGCAACTATGGTAAAATCCCCCCCCCCCCTGAAGCAATGTATGAGGGATGCCTATGTTCAGCAGTGGACTTTTATCGGCTGTAATGGACGGATGGATGGAATTATTTCCGCCGATGTTACAAGTAATATAAAATGCACTTCGCGCTGGATATTGTCGACCAATCGAAAAATGTATCAATAATAAGACCATGTTAAACTAATGATGCATCGCTCACCGACCCATCAAGGAATAATCCCACACATGATACGACGAGTAGGCGAAACGGTACGGTACACAATGAGTGGATGTAGCACCAATACAACAGTAGATTTAACACTAGGGTGCTAAAACGTATTAAGGAATAATGACACGAAAGTGCTAAATTTAGCACCATGTATATAAATGTAGCGGGTTTTTATATGTTTAGGACGCTATAGTAGCACCGCTCAGGCGCTCCGTGTGGCTTCGCTTGCTAATCCCAGTATCCAATGACTTAGTCGCTGGTTTCCGTTTACCAATCTGAATATTAACTTTTTCGATAGATTATTCCGTACGTCGCTTTACGGCACTCAAAAAGTGAGATGAAATTAGGAATCTCCTTTTATTATCCACTCTTTTGTTTGAGGAATTTTGTTAAAAATAAAACGTGATCAAAGCCTGAACGGATCTTACATTCTTATTTTATAATAAGCTAAGGCAGTTGTTGTGATGCAACTGCTACGAGTTATATATACGATACTACGAAACACTTGTATTTTAATCTTTTTGTGGCGCCAAACTAGTTTATAAAACAACGAATAAACGGAAAACTTACTTTAAGTTTGTCCTGACGTGTACTTAATTGATTTTGTGCATCATTCTTCGCATAAACAATGTCTGAAGACTTTTGCACTTGCTTCTAGGAAATAAAAAATATAACTAGGCTTAAATTAGCTGCCCTTTAAGTATTTGGGAGAAGAGTAAATCATAATTATTAATTGTATAAAAATAATTTTTCCGTGCGACTGTTGATTAGAATTGCGTCGGTCGGTCCTGCTCCTAATCCCTTTCACAAAGAACAGAAGGCCTGATTCACTGTCTCGTCTCGACAACATTACGTCTCAGTGGACCGTCTGAGACGTAACAGTTATCCAAACTACTTTAATCGTTCAAGCAAACTTTGTTCGATTAACAGCTGTGTGCCGATGTGAGAGGTATATGTCTAGCCGTGGGGCGCATGTAAACTGTAATTTTACTATAAATTAGAAATGCTATTCATTTAATAAAAGCAGTACACAAATAAATAAATGTGTTAAATTAAATACACTAATGTAAAGCACCGCTCGAACCTTCTTTGTGTTACACCTCTTAATTAAAAACAGTTTCCAATGGTACCTTAAACTTTTGGGCTTAAACTCACAAGTGTACTATTAAATACCGCAAAATTTGTGTTAGCAAATGCGAGCGAGCTCTTACGAAGGTGCAGAGCTACGAATTTGTAAGATTGAGTTTACACAGAAATTAAACCGATTAAGACGATGTTATTTTAGAAGTAAACAATTATTAAGAGTTTGTTATGAAATTCTTACGTAGAGAATAAGAATAAGATTTTGTTTTGGTAACAATTCCTAAATTAATATTTTTATATATACGCAAGTTAAACCTTAGATTAACAAGCGAGCAAGCAGTCCACTTGATGGTAAGTGGCAACTGCAACCCATAGCCCATATCTGTGGCAACTAATTTCATGCTAAGAAGTCCACATATGCTCATGAATCCCTGAGGACGAAAATTAAATACTTCATAGCTGTAATTATACACGCTGTCTGACCCATCAAACCGGAATATGTCTTCAGGAATGAGAAAGAGAGTGGTACCAACCGGTACAAATACTCTTAAATTTAAAGTCAGTCAGACAGTCTTTACAAATTACCATTAGAAGATATCCGTGGAGCTTTCTGATTTCTTTCTTCTTGGATTTGCAACGGTAGTTGCCTGTTTCCATAAGTGTTACATAGTTTCGATGGGATCACTTGCCTTGAGAATTCTACAAGAAATAAATAAAAAATTAACGTAATAAATAAATAAATAAAAAATAAAAAAAGCATGTAACAAGAAACAACCACACGGTAGTGGCGTTGCAAGAGTCCATTCAATCCATTGTCTTATTTCGTCCCGTATGTGTTGTATCGTAGTAGGTGATTGTGGGAAGTGCCAGAGAAATGTTATAATTAATGACCGATGGCAACTTAACCATCTACTTACACCACACGTAAAATACAGAGCAATGTCAAAGGTACTAAGCATCTGGTCGTTCAACCTCAAATCCGATTGCCACGCGTGATTATTATATCAAATCTGTCCTGCAATATGCAATAGGAAAAGCCCAGCAGTGAACTTTTACGAGATGATGAAGTAAAGCGGAGGAAATATAATCAAAATTAATTCCTAAATTCGTAACAAAAATCGTGAAAATTAATTATCTTTTGCAGTAATTTGAGGCACATATTTTCTTAGGCGCCGATGGCTAAGTTTCCGTTGAGGCTGGCCGCCGTGACCGAAATTCGGTCTGGAGGACATTATTATTATAACATTTTTGTCACGTATTGACCAAATAGAGCGTTTATATTGCTTAAGTTCATCATATTATCATGATTAATAAAAGTTCATAATATGAACAAGCAATTGTCATAAGTAACACCTACTAACACGTAACAATATTTTTTTATTATAAAGAATAGTTACACAAATGGACCCCCAGAAAAGGTTCTGTCTCTTAGTGAATTAATTGATGTCTACTAGTCAAGTAGGCGTTTTAATTTGTAAACATTTTCGTAATAAGTATTGTTTAGAAAAGTCATAATAAAATGTTCAAGATTATTTTGTCAACTTGAGAATAAACTCGCACCTATTTACTCTATACTCATGACCATAACTCATAACCATTAAGCTGCCCCAAAACATATTAGCGGACCTTCAATTTTGTTTCTCAGATATAAAAGTTTTCTTTCACAATGTTTAAATCGTGCTTTTATAAAGATTCTGCTTTACTTTCGTCAGTTTTTAAGCCTCAGAATTATGAAACTAAAATAATTACCTGTTGCTAAGTAAGTAGCACTGCCGTCAATATACGCCGTTAAATAACACGGATCGATCCCAGGCACAATTTGCCCAGGATTTTGTAATATCTAGGGACAAATCACATTATGATAAAGAAGGTTATTTTAAAAATACTAAACAAAATTTTTATGTAAACAACAAAGTTAACCCTTATTCTTCGAAAACAATACCTCAGCGTCATTTTGACGTTGAAATTACCTTAATTAAAACGTTCGGAGTTTTCGGGGCTTCGCTAAAAGCAAAAAAATCAATTTAAAAGGAAGCCCAAAGTTAACAATATGTTGTTTTATTTTTATGCTGTGAATTAAATTCTAAATATTATTAAAGTGATGTCTCTCAAAGTGATCGTACAAACACGGCGATTATATCCGAAAACTGTCGGAATCAATTAAATTCGCAGATGTTAATTTAACTGCCTTAAATGAAGACGCTACCGCAGTATCGTAAGAGGCAAGTATGGGAAATGCCAGAAAATGGCTTCCTATAAATGGCGGTATAACCATCTCATTTACGCCTGACGTAGAATACGCTGTGTAGGTGTAATGGCGGGTAAGAATCCCCGTGTAGTGGTGGGTAAGAATACTTGGCCAACCTCGAACACGTCGACAAATTTCGAATGCTAGAGGATATAGACGGGTGCAGTGATAGAAAGACGAACACAATCACAAGAAAAATAAATCTGGAAAATCAACATCTAGTCTTTTGCACAAAAATTGGCTTCGGTTTGGATTTGTATTTTTTTTTTCTTCTTCTTCATCTGTCCGTAAAAGTCTACAAATGGAAACAGAAACAGAAACTTTTTATTCAATATAGATTATAAATAATACTTATTGAAAGTCACTCTTTTGTTTCATTACCACTGGTTCGAAAAAAAACATCTGTCCTGGGAAGAACCAAAAAGAAACTCAGCGGGAATTAAAAAAAACAACTTACAATCAGGTATGTTACACAATTAACAACACAAAACAAATTAGAAATAGCTTGGTAGCGATCACCTCATTCCCAGGGTTATTATCTCCATAAATTCCTTAATATTATAATAACCTTTTTATACAAACTTAGTTTAATAAAGGTTTTGAACTTTGAGCAATTCAAATTTTGTATATTTTCTGGGATTTTGTTGTCAAAGCGTATACATAGCCCCAAGAATGAATTACTGACTCGGTGGAGTCGTGTAACTGGTACTACTAGCTTGTGTCTGTCCCTAGTATTTACAGAATGAATATCACTTATTTTTGTAAAACTACTTTTGTTTTTGTGTACGTACATTAAATTTTCATAAATGTATTGAGAGGCCAAAGTTAATAAATAGTTTTTAAATGTTTGACATTTGGAGTCATCAATTTCATACATTTAGTTTTAGTGCCATTTAAATGCAAATTATTAACATTGAACCAATTTACTAATTTAGATATAGCATTATTTACTTCGTCATATTTTAGTAATCGTCGTTTTAATTTGAAAATTAAAGAAGTTTCATCAGCAAATAATACTATATCTTGGTTATCCCCGTGTAGTGGCGGTTAAGAAGATCCACTACCTCATATATTCCCGTGGGTGTCGTAAGAGGCGACAGTAGGAAACAGGCAGGAGATGGGCAGCAGCGTCTTCTTGATGACAACAATACTACAATAAAAAAACTGCGGTTGCCAACCCGCTCGCTAAGCGTGGCAACTATGGCAAACATCCCCCATGAAGAAAGTTACGAAGAGACGGCCCCCAGTCCCCGGCGGCCCCGCTATTCCTGGCTATGGTGGTGACCATGGTAACGGCGGGGCAGGAGGTGCTAAGAATCTCGGGTGGAGGTTTGGTTGCCACCTAAGATAAGTTGACCTAGCAACATATAACGCACGCACCTTGAGGACTGACGAGAAGATCCTGGAGCTGGAAGAAGAGATAGACAAGTTGCGCTGGAATATTATACGATTATCCGAGGTCCGAAGAAAGGGGGAGGACATGGTAATCCTCGAATCCGGCAACTTGTTCTATCACCGGGAGGGTGATCATCTCTCCCAAGGAGGTGTCCGATTTATCGTCCACAAGTCTCTCGTTAACAACGTTCTAAAATTGAGAGTGTGTCAACGAGGGTTGCGTACCTTATACTCAGAATCACCAAACGGAATTCGCTGAAGGTCATACAGGTTTACGCACCAACCTCGGCACATCCCGATGACTAGGTGGAGGAAATGTATGAGGATATATCTAGAGCCCACTATACGGTGTTAATGGGAGACTTCAAAACAAAAAAAAACTAGTCACAAGAGAGAATGGTGAGCTTATGGTAGGAAAATTCGAAATAGTGCAACGGAACCCAAGAGGCCAGCAGCTGGCTGACTTCATGGAGAAAGAGGGACTCTTTATGATGAACTCCTTCTTCCAGAAGCGGCCCCACAGGAAGTGGAAGTGGTTCGACAAAAAATGAGATTGACTTCATTATGCCGACCAGAAGACAACTGTTCAGTGATGACTCAGTGATCGCGAGGAAGAAAACCGGCAACGATCAACGAATGGTGAGAGGCACACTGAACCTAAACGTTAAGATGGAGAGGTCACGTCTAATGAAGTCAACGCTCCGTCACCCTCGTGCTCTAATCCAGAGCCCCGAAACCTTTCAGCTCAAGCTACAAAACCGTTTTCAGTGCCTAGAAGATTGCAATGCAGTGGACGATATGAATGACAAGCTCGTGGAAACTGTCCATGCGGTCGGAGCTAAGTTTTGCAAGACTCGCCGCAGAAGAACACAAAAACTCTCCGATCACATTATCCGATCACTTAATCTCATGGCTGTTAGACGGGAAATGAAGCTGCAGTCTTCAGTAGATTTGAAAGCATACAGGCAACTGAACAGACAGATCTCCAAATGCATGCGCAGGGACTTACGCAACTTTAATTCTTCTCGTATTGAAGAAGCGATCTAGCGGAACCAGGGCTCCAAAGTCTTTGCTAGAGATCCGTCTGTCAGAAAGAGCCAACTGTCGAAGCTGAAGACCGAGTGTGGCAGTGTCGTTTCCGGGACACCTGAGATTTTGAGTGAGATTGAGAGGTTCTATGTGCAGCTGTACACACATGCAAGTGTGAGTAACGATCCAAGAGCAAGTCTTATCCGACACTATTCCGATGATATTCCGGGTGTCGGGTGTAATGTACTACCAGATTTAAATAAAGGTATTACATGGACATTGGCCCTTCTCTGTATTGGAATTAGCCTTCGTGGCATGTAGGCATTTGCCTTCGTTACACTTGGCAGACACTTTGACGTTAGTATCATAAGTATTACCCTTGTCGTTGCTACCCGTCGCCACCCAGACCGGCGTATTTTACATTACAGCCCCTCACAAGTCCACTGCTGAACATAGGCCTCCCCCAAGGAATGTCACAAAGCACGGTCCTGAGCCACCTGCATCCATCGACTTCCTGCATGTCTTACCAGGTCGTCACTCCATCTAGTAGGGGGACGCCCTACACTACGTCCGCCGGTACGAGGCTGCCTCTTGAGAATCTTTTTTCCCCATCGGTTGTCGTTTCTTCGAGCTATATGGCCGGCCCATTGCCACTTCAGCTTTTAATCCGTTGGGCTATGTCGGTCACTCTGGTTCTACTGCGGATATCCTCATTTCTAAGTTTCTCACGCAGAGAAACTCGAGCATAGCCCTCTCCATAGCTCGCTGAGCAACCTTGAGCTTCCACATCCGGCCAGCAGTGAAGGACCACGTCTCAGTTCCATAGGTCATCACTGACAACACGCTCTGATTGTACAGTCTCATTTTCAAGTTTTGAGGTATACCTGACGAGAAGATGTGCCGTAATTTCCCGAACGCTGCCCAGCCGAGTTGAATCCGTTCGATTGACCTCTCGGTTGAAGTTGGACTAACCTAGTCGAACTTTTTGTCCCAGGTAAACATACTCGTCAACAACTTCGAGCTTAGTGCTCCCAACAACTACCGGCATAGGTGTGACATAAACATTACACATGATCTTTGTTTTGTCCATGTTCATCTTAAGACCTATCCGTTGGGAGACGCTATTGACGTCATTGAGCATAGCGCTTTGGTCCTCCAGCGATTCTTCTATAAGGACTATATCGTCGGCAAATCGAATGTGAGTGATGTACTCGCCATTGATGTTTATACCCTTTCCTTTCCAGTCCAGTAGCTTGAAAACGTCTTTCAATGCAGCGGTGAAGAGTTTCGGGGATATAACGTCACCCTGTCTTACACCTTTCTGCAGTTGGATAGGTTTCGTATTCTGGTTCTGTACTCGGATAGTCATCGTAGCTCTACTGTACAAACACTTCAGCACTTCGATTTACCGACAGTCAACTTGGCACCGCTGAAGGGACTGTAGCACCGCCCAAATTTCGACGGAATCAAAGGTTTTCCCATAGTCCACATGCGCTAGGCAACGTGGCAGATTGTACTCTTCAGTCTTCTGTACAATTTGCCGAAGGGTATGTGGTCTATAGTACTAAAGCCTTTTCGGAAACCAGCTTATTCGGAAGGCTGGAAGTCGTCGAGTCTGCGTTCAATTCGAGACGATTCGTAATGACTCTCGAAAATAGCACGTAGACGTGGCTCAGAAGGAAACCAGTCTGTAGTTCTTCAAGAGAGCGTTGTCACCTTTCTTGAAGAACAAGACCACCGTACTTCTGCTCTACGCCTCCGGAGTAGTCCCACCATGGAGGACGGAATTAAAGAGCTTCTGAAGGACTTCAAGTACCGGTTTTCCACCCGCTTTCAGAACCTCCGCTGTAATTCCATCCTCACCTGGGGCCTTCCTGTTTTTAAGGTGCTGCAGATCCATTCTTATCTCGCTCAGACTGACGTCCGGGATATCATCGGAATAGTGTCGGATAAGACTTGCTCTTTGATCGTTGCTCACACTTGCGTGTGGCTCCAACGATGACGTGTACAGCTGCCCATAGAACCTCTCAATCTCACTCAAAATCTAAGGTGTCCCGGAAACGATGCTGCCACACTCGGTCTTCAGCTTTGGCAGTTGGCTCTTTCTGGCAGACAGATCTCTGGCAAAGACTTTGGAGCCCTGGTTCCGCTCGATCGCTTCTTCAATACGAGCTGTATTGAAGTTGCGTAACTCTCGCCGCATGCATTTGGAGATCTGTCTGTTCAATTGCCTGTATGCTGTCAAATCTGTTGAAGACGCAGCTTCATTTCTCGTCTAACAGCCATGAGATTAAGAGTGTGACCGGAGAGTTTTTGTGTTCTTCTGCGGCGGATCTTGCAAAACTTAGTTCCGTCCGCATGGACAGTTTCCACGAGCTTGTCATTCATGGTCCACTGCATTGCAATCTTCTAGGCACTGAAAAGTATTTCGTAACTGGAGCTGAAAGCACTTTGGATTAGAGCACGAGCACGAGGGGGACGGAGCGTTGACTTCATTAGACGAGTTTAGGTTCAGTGTGCCTCTAACCATTCGGTGATCGCTAACAGTTTTCACCCTTGCGATCACTGAGACATAACTAAACAGTTGGCGTCTAGTCGTCATAATGAATTCAATATCATTTTTGTCGAACCGTCGGGGCTCGACTAGGTCCTATTCCTGTGGGGCCGCTTCTGGAAGAAAGAATTCATCATAAAGAGTACCTCTTTTTCCATGAAGTCGGCCCTTGGATTCCGTTGCCCTATTCCGAATTTCCCTACCTTCATCACCGTTCTCTCATGTGCCTAGTTTTGCGTTGAAGTCTCCTATTAACACCGTATAGTGGGTTTTGGAGGAATGCATGGCTTTATAGATATTCTCAAACATTTCCTCCACCTCCTCATCGAGATGTGCCGAGGTTGGTGCGATACCTGTATGATCTTCAAAGAATACCGTTCGGTGATTCTAAGTATAAGGTACGCAAACCTCGTCGACACACTCACAATCTTTACAACGTTGTTAACGAGAGACTTGTGGACGATAATACAGACACCTCCTGGGGACAGATAGTCTCCCTCCCGGTAATAGAACAAGTTGCCGGATTCGAGGATTACCGTGTCCTCCCCCTCTTTTCGGACCTCAGATAATCCTATAATATCTCAGCGCAACTTGTCTATCTCTTCTTGTAGCTCCAGGATCTTCTCGTCAGTCTTCAGAGTGCATGCGTTTTATGCTGCCAGGTCGAGTCGTCTTAGGTGGCAACCGAACCTCCACCGGAGATTATTAGCACCTCCTGCCCCGCCGTTACCAAGGTTGCCACCGTAGCCAGGAATAGCGGGGCCGCCGGGGACTGGGGGCCGTCTCTTCGTAACTTTCTTCATGGGGGATGTTTGCCATAGTTGCCACGCTTAGCGAGCGGGTTGGCAACCGCAGTTTTTTTATTGTAGTATTGTTGTCATCAAGAAGACGCTGCTGTCCATCTCCTGCCTGTTTCCTACTGTCGCCTCTTACGACACCCACGGGAATATATGAGGTAGTGGATCTTCTTAACCGCCACTACACGGGGATAACCAAGATATAGTATTATTTGCTGATGAAACTTCTTTAATTTTCAAATTAAAACGACGATTACTAAAATATGACGAAGTAAATAATGCTATATCTAAATTAGTAAATTGGTTCAATGTTAATAATTTGCATTTAAATGGCACTAAAACTAAATGTATGAAATTGATGACTCCAAATGTCAAACATTTAAAAACTATTTATTAACTTTGGCCTCTCAATACATTTATGAAAATTTAATGTACGTACACAAAAACAAAAGTAGTTTTACAAAAATAAGTGATATTCATTCTGTAAATACTAGGGACAGACACAAGCTAGTAGTACCAGTTACACAACTCCACCGAGTCAGTAATTCATTCTTGGGGCGATGTATACGCTTTAACAACAAAATCCCAGAAAATATACAAAATTTGAATTGCTCAAAGCTCAAAAACTTTATTAAACTAAGTTTGTATAAAAAAGGTTATTATAATATTAAGGAATTTATGGAGATAATAACCCCTGGGAATGAGGTGATCGCTACCAAGCTATTTCTAATTTGTTTTGTGTTGTTAATTGTGTAACATACCTGATTGTAAGTTGTTTTTTTTTAATTCCCGCTGAGTTTCTTGTTGGTTCTTCCCAGGACAGATGTTTTTTTTCGAACCAGTGGTAATGAAACAAAAGAGTGACTTTCAATAAGTATTATTTATAATCTATATTGAATAAAAAAGTTTCTGTTTCTGTTTCCAGTTGTAGACTTTTACGGACAGATGAAGAAGAAGAAAAAATACAAATCCAAACCGAAGCCAATTTTGTGCAAAAGACTAGATGTTGATTTTCCAGATTTATTTTTCTTGTGATTGTGTTCGTCTTTCTATCACTGCACCCGTCTATATCCTCTAGCATTCGAAATTTGTCGACGTGTTCGAGGTTGGCCAGATGGACTTCATTGTGTATGACTATCTTCGTGCCTCAGCCATTTAATCTCCTTTGAATGTTGCTTATGTTTAATTTATTCGAAATTTTAGCAAGAAATATCTAAATCACGGCGATTGACTATCGTGGAGTGATACCTCTGCTATTTCTATACCTTTATATTTTAACAGCTCCTATATATTTCAACAGCTTCAATTTATAGCCTCAAATATTATTAAGCATACAATTGAAATTAAGTCATACAAGTCCACTGGCAAACACAGGCCTCCACAAGAAATGGAACAAAGCTCAGTCCTAAGCCACCTGCATCCATCGACTTCCTGTATATCTTACCAGATCGTCAATCCATCTAGTGAGATTCATACCGGTAAGCGCAGTGTAAGAGGCGGCCCCCTAAACCCATCTTTTATTCACCATCGGTTGAAGGTTTTTCGAGCTATATTGCCGGTCCATTGCCACTTCATTTTATCGGGTTTGATTTCAAGTCAATTTTAATTCTCGATGTTAGAGTACTTTGCAGTACCCATGATCAAGGGTAGACGGAGATATTTAACATCCTGGTGTCATAATTCACCTAGGCTATCTTCAACTTTGAATTATTAATTTTCGATACATATTAAACAAATGTTAAAAATAAACGTGATAAAATCCGTCAAAATACTTTTATTAAATATGTAGTATACACATAGGTAAAAATATTATGAAAATATCATTATAAGATATTCAATTTAGAGTCCAGTGGTGAGTCCTAACACCCGTGGTCTCGCTATATTTTTTTTTTAAACGTCGCGTTGCTCTATCCTCCTAAATGAATTTATGCAAAGAAAACTCTGATTCTATTAAATAAATTAAAAACACGCTTAATTTCTCGCTAGTTTTACCATAAGGACCTTTTAGTTTTACATAATGTCTAAAATTAGGAGAAGAATAGAATGAGGAGAAATTATAACGAGTATATGTTATCCTGAAATAATAGTTCATTTTCTCTACGTAGTTAAGGATTTTATTTAAATGGCAAATTCAAACTCTAAGATATCGCTTTCTATTTAGGTCTCTTAGTAAACAAGGCGGAAGCTATCTGAGCAGCAGGTGGCAGAGAGGTTCTTGCTTTTAAAATGATAACTTTTAAGATAAAGGGTGGCTTTGACACTTTAGCGGAATAAGTGCCGCCACAACCCTGATCCTCCCAACCTTCCTCTCCACGAAGTGAGCGTGGAACGGCGTTAGTGAGACGGTGTGAGACCCAGAGTTATAATCTCAGGTAAGAAGTAGGGGCGGCAAGGAGAAAGGCAAAACAAGGGTCGAAAACGCCAGCAAAGGACGTCTTCGTCCTCATCAGGCGAAGAAGACACATATACCACCATACCCGGCACAGCAGGCCTAGAGCATAATATACAATGAAAATATTGACCTCTTAGCTGTACTAGAGAAGACTCGGTAACAGCCTTCATAAATCTCAAGGGATGAACAGGGGCCAGAGTAATCATTTGCTACCTACCTATCTTGCTGGAGAAAAGTCAGTGGAAAAATACGCCCGAAAACACAACGCTGAACTAGTCATGGGATACGATGTAAATGCCTACCAAACAGCCTGGGGAAGCATTGACATCAATGAAAGAGGTGAGTTACTTTTTGATCTTCTCTTCTCTGGTCGCATGCTAAGCTTAAACTTAGATTGTAAGTATTTTTTTTATAGAATAAGGGTGATAAATGAGCACACAGTCCACCTGATGGTAAGTGGATGCTGTGACCCATAGGCATCTACGGGAATTTTTTTTTATTTACTTAAGCATCACCAACATTTGTATGCATTGTGAAAATTATAATTTACATACCTATGTAGATAGGGTATTTCTTTAAATGCTACAAACTATTATAGGTGATTACAACATGCACTGGAATAAACATCAAGAATAATACATACTTACAGCAAACTAATACGTTAAAAAAAATTAATAATCCAAAAACTTATTTTATTCTTTATAGCTCTTTAAAAGCAGCAGCAGCTGTCAAGAATTTTGAGTGAACTAAGAATTTACGAAAGCTCAAGGTAACAATTAGAATATTGTCTAAATAGTCAATGATAGTATTAAAAACTTCATCTCTAATTTTTACACCCTTTGGATCGGAATTTTTTCATCCAGTTTAGTATGGGGGACCATCTCCTACCTACTCCTGAATTATAACCTATTAAATAAATCAGAAAAATTCAATTTGGTTTACAATTGACGAAAATATCGTAAATACATACACAAAAGGGAAGAAAAGAAACATATAGTCAATTTGAGAACCTCCTCCTTCTTTTTAGGCGTTGGTTAAAATGTGACTTCCAATAAGAATTTTAAATACATTTAATATCTTCTATGGATATCAAATGTAAGGGCTTGTTAAGCAAAATACGTGAAGCTTGTTTTTAAATAAAACTTTTGTATATTATAATATATAACTTCATCAAAATCTAGAATTTACAATGATGACATAACAATGAAACTTTACCGGCACCGGATGTAGGATAGCCCTAATACAAATTAAGAGTAAATTAAACCCTGTACTAATATTAACGGACGCTCAGTTGCCAAGTGAACACAGCCATGTTACAACGTTAGGTATTATTATTACCTGGATGTTGTTATATAATTGCTTAGATTTTGCAACAAAATTGGATTAGAAGCCGTGGTAAAATGTCACATTATGTTAGCAAATAGTATTAAGTGTTAATCTGAAAAAAGTTAAAACTTACAAGTCTTACATTACTTGTGCGTTGGACATTTGGGACATCGGCACCATATCCTCCGTAAAACAAGTTTTCGGGTCTGAAATTATTAATTAATCACAGTCACGTCGTCTAGATAGATACTACCGTCTTACCAAGTTCTGCCGCCAAGCAGCAGTACCCTCACTGCTGTGTTCCGGTCTGAAGAGTAGATAAAGAGAGCTGCACAAGTTGTTATTGTGGTCAAAAATCGGCCAGGCTATCGGCCATCATCGTTCATTATAAAACTTCCAAAATTTATTTCTTCTACTTCATTCCTAAAAAACACGCAGGCTTGGAGCCGTCGAACATTCGCCGTAAATTTTATAACACGCGAACGAACCTGGTCGAATCCCGAACAGAACCAATGAAATTGTTAATTGCAATTTTAAGTGCTGACCATACTTTCGGCGCTATAGGAAAACAATATATGCATCCATTTATCATCAAGAGCCATTCGAAATCATTGATTGGATTGCCTCATATTTTTGGGTAATTTTAACCATAGTTGATAAGCAAGGCAACCGCATTTTTTTGAGTTATAGAAAGATGCTGCTGCCCATGTTTTGTCTCATTTACCTCTGTTGCCACCTACAGCATAATATGAGGGATATGGGATAATCTGGGGTAATATGTGTTAGTCGAATACGCGTCACAACGTATGTGGAAGTAAAAGGGGCAAATCGACGAAGAAGTGGGAAGTTTACTCTCACTTCTGTAAGTACGGTACTCACCTATTTAATATTAAAAATATCTTAAAATTTTATTAAATATGATAAGATTTCTCTTATTATTTCTTTAAATAATAGTTGAATACTTACATAAATACAGTTAGGTTTTTGTCACTTTTTAAATACAGTTAGGTTTTTGTACTTATGCTTGCTTTAAGCGCAATTATTTGGTTGGTTTGGGGATTGCCTAAAAATATCAATTTAAGTAACATTATTTAAGTTTACAAAATTTGCAGTTTTAATCGATTTATGAGCATTAGGTAATAAACGTAATGCACAAAAGTTCACATTATTCTTACCATTTCCAAGTCGCTGTTCTCGTATCACATATTGATGCATTTTTAATTAAATTATCAATATGTGATATAAATATAATTAAACGATTTCGTTGAATTCGGCGATAGTTGAAACTAGGTTAAGGTAACTAGGTTTTCCACGTACTATACGCGGATACTTATTTCCTAAGTTACCTTTTTTTACACGGGGAAATGCCTACGCATACCCGCCTCGCGGGGGCTAGGACGGGTTATGTTAGACTCGCACCGACTAAAACCCCATGGTGTTCCACCTTTGCCGCATATTAACAGTGCCACGGGAACGCCTTCGCACACATCCGTGGCCCCACCAGCACCGGCCGCCCCATGGCAGCCCCTTCTCGGGGGAGGACCTCTCCTCCCCATTCTCCTTTTCAGGCAAGGCATACCAGGAACACAAAGCACGCCCCCCTCCACAGCCCCCAACTTCACCTGCGTAACGGACCCCCCCGAGTCCGATACGCGGAGACTATGGGGCCAGGAAAATCGAGCGCTCAGTAGCACCCGCTTTCCCGACCCCAGCGTCGGATCTAGTCTCTGGCTCCGCCGCCAACCAAGTTTCGGCCGCGGAGGGTAGGGAGAGCGGCGCCTCGCAATACCGACACTCCTCTCCCCCCGCGGCCTTACTACCACCGCATCAACGGTGCGGCCCCGTCAGAGTCGCGGAGTATAGGACGA
The DNA here is from genome assembly GCA_029286625.1 of Parnassius orleans. Taxonomy (NCBI): domain Eukaryota; kingdom Metazoa; phylum Arthropoda; class Insecta; order Lepidoptera; family Papilionidae; genus Parnassius; species Parnassius orleans. Next base: position 3,002,917 of record JAGSMP010000084.1, on the reverse strand, counting down.
GTGGCGCATCGCCATACCAACACTCTTCTTCCTCCGCGACTCCACCTCGGCTGCAGCGATAGGGGAAGAGGACGCCCCTCTCGCCGCAGCCCACCAACACACATCCGAAGTAGGCTCGCCAAGCCCACTCGGAGTGGCCACCTCGGGCCGGCGCTACACCACGGGCCAGTCAAGGGGTTCCTCTTTGTTCACCGCAGGTGATCAAGTCACGGCTACTAAGCCCCCCCGCCACGACAAGGCGGGAACCCGTTCGAGGGAGCGACAAGGCGGAAATCCGTTCGGGGGGGGGGGGTTCCTAAGCTACCTACCACCGCATTTCTTTTGTTATTAATCTCCCTATAAATATATTAAAGTACTTATAACCCATGTGCTCTTGATTATTGAAAAACTGTCACTATCCTTCTGATTTAAATATTCTTTTGCATAATTGCATCATGTATCAATCGCGTCGAAATTTTTGTCTTTTATTTTTAAGAACTAGTGATAATAGCGCCATCTCTCTTTAAATACAAAAAAATAATATATTTTACGTTTTATCCACTTGCTCCACTTTGGAATGAAGTGAAATATTGGACAAATTTCATTGCTGGAAAGTTAATTTGTTGAAAAAATGTAAGGGTTAATGTTTCTTTCTGACAGATTATTTATTTTTTATATTAATTAGATCAGAAATTAATAAACCTAACTACGGATATTCCTAAAAGTAGAAAATTATTAAAAATGTGTAAAAAACTGAAGAGCCAACCACTGACGCATTAATTTATGTATTAATATAATACTCTTGAAAATGATAAACTTTTGTTTAAAACTAACTTCTCAATTAATGACATTGCGTTGACAAAACATTCACCTCAGTCCCAACTAGTGACATCTGGTGAGGTTAAGAATATTAGCTCTTATTACTAATAAAAAAAGTATGGTTGAAGATAATTTTTATAAATCACTGTTCCTATTTACTAATTACCTGTTCCTGACTGTAAGAAACTAACTGAACTAAACTTCTGTTTTTAAATGATATGTGATATAGGAAGGGTCTTGTGTGAATTAGGAGACGTGTTGATGCTTCTATAACTTTAATTATACTGATTCGAACTTATTCTACCTTAACACTAATATATACTATGGTAGGGCTACACTACACCTCCACCGACAAAAATTAATAAAAATAAAGTTATCTATTTTTATCAAACCTAAAAACTATTCTAAACATAATTAAAGAATATCTAAATCAAAACTATAATCTAAGGCATAATGTCTAGATTTATGAGGACGTTTGGCACGAACAACCTTTGGCACGTAAAAATGTGTAGTCACATTAGTTATAGTCATTAATATAATCAGGCTTAATTATGTAACATAACAAAATATAATATGTTTTGATTTTCGCAAACATTTATGTAATTTTGATTCGTATCCTTAATCATTAAGACAATTCATCTAGTTCGGACATTTAATAATACATAGTACTCATTTCATTTTCATAACTCTTTTCACACTTCAATACTTCTCTTTATTCCCTTTTTTACTTCATATATTTATGTACTACATTCTTGTTTAACAATTATTTATTTTCGTTTTACTTCACAGCATTTTAGCTACATATTCATTTAATATTTGTGTCATTCTGTTCACTTACAAGGCTCGCGTACATACATGATCAAGACAATGACCAATATCACTTCATCCAATTCTTTACATTTATAGCGTTTCAGTTCATATAATTTATTATTTAATTGTACCATAACTTTCACGCACACGACTCGCGTACATACGTGATCAAGATAATGGACAATATTCCCATACAATTCTTGATAAATTCTTATTTCACTCAATAACAATAGTTAGAACTCATTCCGGTTCTTATCGAATCCGAACAGTGTTTAAAAATTAATCGGTTATTAGGATTTCCAAACTCTCAGCTGATCAGGCCGATTATATGTGGATATGCTAACCTCCGATAATTTTTCTTTACCTATGCCCCACTTTTTATTTATATTTGTAACAATATTTTTCATTCATAATTATGTATTCCGTAACTTATCCATAAATTTACTAACATATTTTTCAAATTTATATTATATAGTCTCGTATAATATTTAGGTATACCATTGTCAGTCAGGGATTGAGGCTCACAATATGGGCACAACAAAATTTAAATTAATTAATTGTATACATAATATAATGAGTTTAAAATCGTATTAAACGAAGTAATTATTTTCATGATCCACACAAATAGGTTAGATATTCAAGCTATTATCCCAAAAATAATGAATTATAATAGTTAAAATCTTATGATATGAAAGTTTAATCAATATTAAACCAAAAATAAATTATTAGTTTCATATTAAGATACAGAACAATGAAGTCAAAGCAACCGGCAACGTAATCATTTTCAGTAACAATAACATAATCACATAGCAAGAGACAGATCAAAATACAAATTGCAATCCTAGCAGCGCAAGCGATTTGAGACACCTTTGTTTTAATTACTAAAGTACGTATATGGAAACGTTTGCGATTACATAGAACTATGACCACACACTGTGATTCACATCTAATTTTAAGATAACTTGTACAAACTGTTATAATATGAATGCAAGTAAAGTAAAATGTACCTTAAAGTGATAGTTTTAAATATTTTTGAATTTATACAGAAATTAAGATAGTTACATCGTGAATATATTTATTAGTTTTACATACATCGAAAAATATATTAGCTTTTTTTTTATAAAATACTTTTGCTAGAAATATGATGTTTATTTTTTCGTATACACAACATTATTGAAAAATTACTACAACTACTACCAAGTTTAGTTAGAACAATTTTAATTTTTATGTAGGTTAGCATATAAATTTAAGGTTAATTGCTTTTAGAGAAGAAAAAAAACTTTTAACTATAGCGAATGTTTAAAACCCTTTTCAAAATTAAATACTACCATTTAAATAAAATTTACTACAGAAAAAAAATAACAGCGAAATATATCATTAGTATTATTGTAATTATACGAAAAATTAATTGATGACAAACCATGGTAAATTTAAGTACGTAAAAATGTAATCTACTATATTATTTCATTCGGTTTTGCAGGACACAGTAATAAAAAGAATATATAACAATAAACAATAACTGTATAAAATTGAATATAAAATCGTCTTGTGCTAAGATACAAGAGTGCTTAAAACGTAACTTAATTTGTAATATTGCATTATGAATTTTTTTTAGATACAGTAGTAAAATAATAAAAAAATCAATTGAATCGTAAATTATCTGATAAATACTATCAATTTAAACATAGTTATATTAAATACAGAATATTTAATACTTAACTTCAAAAAATATAATAGCAAAAAGAACATAAAAACAATCTCAAATTGATAAATAAAGTTTTAAATGGAATTAAAATTACACAGGTGCGAAGTTACCTCTTAATTTCTTCTTTGTTCTTTTTGACTCAATTTTCATATTCTTCTGGGCTAAGCTCGCTAGAGTACAACTGCTGTTTCTTGAATTTTGAACTTTGGTCATCATATTAAAAAAAATCCACATTTTATTTTCCTCATTCTTTGTTAGCTGTTGTCTTTATATATTATACATACTTTTTAATTTTGGTTAGTTTCTATACAATTATTATTGTACTCTTCTTGTATTCATATTTATTTAGCTTTGTCACATTCGGTATTGCGTCCATTCCGTTATAATATATTTTTTCCATGATGATGTCCATTATTTAATTGTTTTTTAAATTTTTCTCTCTTTATGTAGGCCCGGCGGTGCGCGTACATTGTAGCAACGCACCGCCTGGCAGGGTCGCCATGTGATATAGTAAGGGTCTTGTGTGAATTAGGAGACGTGTTGACGCTTCTATAACTTTAATTATACTGATTCGAACTACACCACAGATACTTTTTTAATGCATATGCATAAATAACATTGTAATTTTAAACTTTTATTATAGTCAAAAGATTTTTTTTATAACTCTACTAATTTTTATTACTTTTTCATATTTTTTCAGTGCATATCTACGTTACCTAGTTTTTTTCAAATATAATATTGAACGGATAGGCCACCCTCGGTTTTTAAGCAATCCGTAGTGTGGTTTAAAAAAAATATTACATATTCAAAAAAAATGCATTGATAACAAAGATTTTATGCGAACTAAGTCGTGGGCACAGCTAGTAATATATTATCTTTATATACACTACTTGTAGTTGCGTCTGTTAGTGATCGTGTAACTTTTGAACGACGTGTTCGATTGAAGTCATACTCAAACAATATTGGCCTTACTCATAAAAAGCTATGTCAATTTATGAAATGTTTAAAATTGCTCTCATTCTTTTCACAAAATGCCAATGGAAAGAGACATAACATATACTTAGAATATATATATAATAGACTACATAGACATATAGAATACATAGACTTAGAATATATATATTCTAAGTCTATGTATATTTAATACTTAATTTATGTATGGGACAATCAACGATGGCTCATAGATGTCACTGTAGTCAAGTTATAATTATATTGAAGCTAGTCAAATATAAAAGATTCGCCTTAACGCAAAAAAACACGAATGAAAAGACTTTTCGTTTATTTATTTAATTTAAGTACTGTAACTTAAAACAAAATATACTCTTTAATTGCAAACTTTGTGTTATGAATTCACTGGCTATGAAATCGAAATTAATTTTCATGACGGAATCTTAACCTGCGGTACAAATTATGAGAGCCGTAAATTTTGCTTTATTTGAGGCATTAACTTAAAATATTATAGATGTGTTATTTTCTTCTACAAACGGGACTATTCTCTTAAAATGTTTTGTTTTATAAAAGAGATAGCATTGCTCATGTTATCTTAATATTTTTTAAAAATCTACAATATATTATTATAACGGAGAAAATACTAACTTCATTCTTCGGCTCCGTGGCGCAGTGGCTTCGGTTTTTATAAATGAATGTTTTGTCTTAGTCCTCTAGCGCATCAGTAGCCTTTTTTGTTTGAAACTGATTGCAAGCATTCATGGACTGAAGTAGCTTCTTGTCATCAGTGTTCTGTAATAATTACAAAAGAAACAAAAATCTTCAATTTTTAAAGAAGTTTGTTTAATAAAACTAAGAGAGCTACCAAATCTGATTTGTGATTGATACTAAAATAATGAAAAAAAAAAACAAAGAAATTAACTGTCCCGTTTTGGTCATATCGAGAGATTGGACACTAGGCAATATTTTTTAGTAAAGGAATGTGACAAACGTACACACAGTCCACCTGATGGTAAATGAATACTGTAATCCATAGAAAATTACAGAGAATTAAGAATTAAAATGTAAATTATATAAATGGCAATCCATCGTAGTATCAACGGTGCATCATTAAATACTACGATGGATTGCCTTGTTACCAGTTAAAGGAGTCTCCGGATTTACTCACCACACGAAATATTGCTATTTAACGTAGGTATCAAGTCACAAGAACCCTATATTATGTTAGAAACGCGGATCTCCACCGCGATCTCGGTATGCCCACCATCCAGTTTTATCTTAAGGATTATCCTCATTATATTTCAGTGCGATAAAAGAATATCAAATCCGTTGATGGTAGAGGCGAGTACATACTTCCCAGAAAGGTATGCCACCCCTCCCCCTTCCCAGGGCACGTCCTAAGAATGTTCTTCTTGATCCCGATGATAAGATCACTACTCAGAATAGATTGATCCCTTATATCCCTCCATAGGAGGGGGAATACGATTCACAAGCACTGTTACACACACACATCAAGACATAGTACAGAAAATTAGGGCATTCGCCGACGAACGCGAGGTCACAGACACACTCAGCACACGAGTTTCAAATACCGTGATGTGGGGCGTTTTTAGTTTACGACCCGTTTCGCCATTCTGATAGTGGTTCAAAACGAGGTTCGTCCCTTCTCCTGAGGGGCCCTTGATTCACCTCGAGCCTCGTGTGTCCTCGCTTACGAGTCTATTTCGATGAAGCTGTAAAGGCCGCAGGGCCAAAAGCATACCCTTTCAGGAAAGAAATAGCTCAGTCCTTTCCGGTCGAACCAACCCTCTGCTACAGATATAATACAGCTACAGCTTAGCTCTACCACTTACAAAATTTTTCTTTATCATTTAGTATTTAATCAGAAAAAATATTAATATAAAAAATTATACTCATTTTTTGGGCAAGTACTTTAAAGTAGATATAATTTCATATAATTTAATATATTATGAAGTAAAATAATCTATTTTTAAATATTCAATAGCCGTTACTGATATAATATGGAGCCGTGGTAGCTCAGGGGCTAAGCGCTCGCTGTAAATTTTACAGTACGCGAGCATCCCGGTTTCGATCTCCACCGGCACCAATGAAATTATTAATTACAATTTTAAGTGCTGATTTACCATGTGCATGCCGGTGAAGGAAAACATCGTAATGAAATTTTGCACAATTGCATGTCTGAGAAATAAGACAAAAATATTTCGAAGAAATGTTGACGCATTGGGGCAGCGCGGCGCGGCGGATATTTCCTTGCCCTAAAACCCTCTCAGAAATGAGAGGAGGCCTGTGCCTAGCAGTGGTACGTATAAAGTCTGTAACATTAATTAACTGATATACTGACTACGTTTACAATCGCGTTCGCTTGTGATTTATACCAAATTGTTACATTTCTTTATTTGCCTCTTGATATTTGAGCTTAATTAAACTCTCAGATAATTCGGTTTTAAGAGGGCACCTCTTAGATTTAAAGACTTTAAGATTAAGACATTAAGCAGGTATTTCATGTTCTAAATTGGCTCATTTGTTTTTAATATCGAGTAAAATTATTTTGGTAGGTATTAAACTTGAATTCATATACGTGGCAGCCAGTTCGAATACTTAGCATAGGAATAGCAACATACTTCCTTGTTTCAGTTTCAGCCTATGGCCAGTATTTGATGATTTCACTTATTATTGTTTTTTTGTTTAAATATTTATGAAGTAAAATTTAACTAGGCGCAACTAGAGAGTTAGACTCACAATAAGAACTCAGATCGTTTTTCGGAATGAAGTAACGCTCAGTATAATCTGCACACCCCCACATCATACGCACATTATATATGCTAAAATATGTGATTGACAATTTTTTTCTAAGACTTATAGATAATTTTGTTCATATACTTAGATAAATTGATTGTTAACTTGATATCTATTTAAAATTTAGCAAAATTTATAAACATTCTGAACTAAAAAATAATTAACTAAAATATTAAAAAAGAAAATTAAATGAGACACATTAATTCGAAAATTCTAAGAGTGGTTCTTGAGAGTATTCCGGCATAAAAAGGCTGAAGTCTGAGTGAAACCCACTAAGTACCGAGTAAAGAACGGACAAGTATTTCAATTGCAAAATAAGATTTTAGTTTTTATTTTTTGCAAAAATAGATTGTAATTTTTTTCGTCAAAATACTTTACTTTATAAATTAGTTAAATTATTTTAGAATATTTATAAAATAATTACACAACAAATTATAATTTATTCGTCATCCTCATCAGCTTGTAAAAGCTCACTGCTGGTCACGGGCTTTTCCCATTGTGTGTGGATTTGCCATACGGATTCGCGATCGCGGTACGAGATGTCTTGCACCTTTGATGCTGCTCCCTGTCACCAGTCTTTTTAAGGCATTCTAAGTCAGTACTTGACTATTATCGCACCTGATGGTAAATGATGATGCAGCTATAGATGGTATAACAAACTGTAGTCGGATGTAAAGACACATGGTGGTGAATTATTCCACTCGTTTGCTGAACGCATGATTCACTACGAAACAAACCATCTGGTTCGAATGCGTGGCAAGTCTGATGGTGAAAGGATAGAGAATTAAGTTATGCAATTCCTGCGCACACTCTCCGAAATAAATCCTGTCTTTATATTTTATATCTGGTATGATTATGAAAGCATAATTATTAATCAACAAAACGAGCCCCAGCTACGTGTTACTATGGACCACAGTATCCACAGTATCAGGTGAACTATGTGTTCATTTGTCATCATTATTCAATAAAAAAATCAATAATAAAAATTCAGTTAGTATGTTTTTAACAATAGTTTGGGAAAATAAAAACACAAAACAAAACTCTAACATCTAAACCATATAAAATAAGTATCATAAATTTTGATATCGAGGGTATCTTACGCTACATTAAAAGATCCACTTGTGTTGTAATCGGAGATTTGTAACGTATTCCTTTTCAAAATACTCACATACTTACACAATCGTAACTAGTAATGAAAAATAAATCACCATCATCAGTATTATTATTACAGCCCTTCAAAAGTCCACGGTTGAACATAGACCGTATCCAAGGAATGTCGTATACAAAACACAGTCCTGAGCCACCTGCATCCATCGACTTCCTGCAACTCTTACTTTAAAAATAGTAATAAATTAATAAATTATAAATAATAAATGTCCTACATAGTTACTAAGAATTTAAAAACACTCAACTATCAGCTTATTGGCTTCGCTTATAACGTCAGAACAGAGGTCTGTATATACCAATTGGACGGCGGTTAGATAACTCATCCGTACACTGAATAAGTTAAAATTCGTACCGGAGGTCGTAAGTTCAAACACGTAGTGATGATCATAATCAGTTGTATCATTTTAAATAATTACACTTTTTATATAGCCCTTTTATATACTTAATATGTTATGTATGTGTATATGTTGTACCGTATAGTGCCGGTGTAAGAATATCCACTACCCATTTACTTCCATGGGTATCGTAAGAGGCGGCAGAGGGAAACAAGTCGGGAGATGAATAGCAGCGTCTTCATAACAACTACTAAAAAATACTACAGCTCTTATCAAACGGCAAACTACCCTATTTTCACTCGTAGCAACTACGGTAAATATCCCCCCTATGATGCTATCTATGAGAGAGGCCTATGTCGGCCTATCCTTTGTGTTACTGAACATTGGCTAAAAGATTATAATTTCATGTTTAATTTCAGTAATCACCAGGTGGTCCTTCAATAGAGAAAAACAGTTTACGTGGTGGCTCCTTAATATTCGCAGATAAAACAATATTATACAGGGTTATTTTGAAATAACCACCCAAATTTGCAGTTAGGTTCAGGATATGTAATATAAGCAAATGGTGAAGAAAAATTAATAAAAAAATCTCAAACATTCTGTCCATTTAACATTTAAATTCAAAATACGTGGTAATGCATTATTACGCACACATTCGTAACCATAGACTTAGAATATACTGGCGTATAGACCAACATAGTGTGTAAGGGAGAAGAAAATTCCTTATGGCAAAATGCAAGATAGAAAAGGATACCAAATCTCATCACTTTGTAAACTGATTTTGAATGACAGGTCGGCACAAATCGGCACGCAAGAATTAGCTCCTAGATATTTTGTAATTTTTAGAGTGTAATAGTAGTTATTTGTAGTAAGTAACTTTTTCCAAAATGGTTAATTGTTCTGTGAGTGACTGTGGTGATATTAATAGAAATAATCCTGATAATTGCACATTTCACAGGTAATTCTCAAGACGTCGTCAAGGTTATGACGCGTTTATTTTTGGTTAAAATTTATGTTATATACTGTTTAAAATATAGAATTTTTTCAATTATTTTGTTAATTTTGATATTTTGCAAAGAAAAATTCACGTTGTTGATGATTTGCATGAATTTGGTAAATTGCATTTTATACAAAATATTTTACATGTACTCTAGGGATTGACTCAACTATATCAAAATTAATGTCGATATTTATTATGAATGTTTATAATGAATCTATAGACTTGCCCACACAACAAGAAAATAAATCCTCGGTTTGCGTTCTAAAATGTAATTTTATTTTGTCGTTTGTCAAACAGATTCTCCGGATTCTATAATTAGAAAAATGGTTAAGGTTAATTGACGGGTTGGTTGAAACCAAAGAAGAACTCAACAATTTGCAGCAAACATTTTCTTGAGAAGTATAAAAGAAAGTAGAATAAAAACAATTTTATTAAAAGGAGTCATTTCTACATCATTTGTACCAGTAAGTATAATATTGTTATAATAAGACTTCAAAATTTAACTTTCAAAAGTTTAGATATAAAAGAGACAGATTTTTATACATTATAAAACTGTAGTACATTAAAGATAAACAAATCTTGAGATTATCCTCTTTAAGCCATTATTAACCCAACTAAGTATCCATTTATCAACCAAAATAAATGTATAACCTTAATTAACCAACCGCACAGCCTCACAGTCACACTAGTACAATATTCAGTATCAAGCTATTTTCCCAAGGGCAACCCTTCGGCGGAGCTTCGGATTATATTCCCAAGTCACAATGATAAAACTTTTAGCGTAGTTATGTATAGATATTTAGTAATGCTCCTGAAGCGCCACTAGACGCCCGCGCATGACACGCGGTAGTATAAATCTATAGTATTTGATACTCACAACGCTCGATGCCCGATTCATGCTTGATGGCCGACGACATTGTGCCGAGGGCTTAAAAGCGTAGTTTATCGCCCACAGCGTTCGTTGTAGAGGAGAGGAACTGGTGGTTATAATATTTGCGCGGATCAATAGATCTGCGAGATTGTTGCACTTGCCGTGGTCAGTCCATGAATGAGTGACTATTTTTTAATATACCAAGATTGAGAGAATAGAGAGTGCATCTGTATCCTCAGACACTTGGTATACTTTACCTGTTAAAATTATTATGTTTTTAAAATTCATGCAGCTAAAATGATAATAAGTTTATTATTACTTTATACTTTTCAGGACAGATGGAAGAATATAAACATGAGGTATGATGAAGCCTAATAAACATATTGACCTTTAAACAGAGCAATCTTATTTAACTGATTCCTACAAGTTTCCTTACATAAATTATTAAGTTTACATTCATATTTAAGTCGAATGTTAAATACACTTCTATAATGTATTTAATTATTAATTATTAAATGTTTGTAATTATCAAAAGTAATACTTATATGGAATAATAATAATAATAAACCGCCCGCATCGTCCGCCGGTTTCTTTCCTTTCCCCAACCTCGGCCGATTGGTCTCCCAGCCGAGGGCTTCCATTTGGTTGGGTTTTATTTATTTATGTATTATTTGTGTTGGTATATTTAATATATATACATATATATTTATGAATATTTATTTACTATATTTCTTTTATATATTTATTCAGCCCAACCAAATGAGAATACTTCATAGATATCCAAATAATAATAAACCTCCATGGGATCACCTTGTCGGTGGGGCTTAAGGAAACGCATGTACATAACTGCAGTCAGAACAACTATACTGTGTAGCAATAACAAGACAGGATGATCTATCTGCCTATTAATATTTAAAGACACTTTTCCAAACTAACGATCCCAAACCAGGCTGAACAAAAATATGAGTGCATGACGTAAACTATATTCCAGTTCCCGACAGATCCAGTAACCATATCTGACGGAAGCCGAGATGGTGCTGTATTTGGGGCGCATACAATCTCCAAGGAGGAAGATTTCCGTCAAACGACTCAAGCCATATCTACGGACACCGATACCCTTAGTGATACTGATAGTTTATATACCCCGAAAATAATGGCAGAAATCAAAGCCATACACTTTACGCCAGTCTACCTCCTCATCATCTTCAAGTAGCCAATTGATGAAGGATGTTGCACAGAAAATAACTTCTGTTATGGAACCTGTGCCCAACATCAGTAAACGTAATACGCGTAAGAAATGGACTCTGAAATGAATGAATTTATATTAGGTACTTACCTCTATTTAACAATAATGGAGACTGTCACTAAAGGTTATTTACAACTATTACACATGAAATTTATTAAACGATTCCCAGATATGCAAGTAACTCGTCAAAGAATAGGAGATCAGCGAAGAGCAATAATGAATAATAAACTTTGTCCCAAGAAATAGTAAACAAAATTTATATTGAAGTGCAATCAAACTTACAGACTACATTTCCTCAATCAATCTCTGTTACACAAAACAATCATCATACTAATACCCACCCTTTAAAACACAACAACGTATGAAATGGACAGACGAATGCAATGAAGCTATAATAAGAATTTACTATAAAATAACTCAGTGTAAGAAAATAAAATAGCATATAGAAAACTCTTACACCAAGAGTTTATACAACAATTTCCATTTAAGTCATTTGACGGAGCAACGGATAGCTGACCAAAGACGATTAATTTTACAGAACAAATATTTAAGTGTTGGCCGCTTAGAATTAATTCAGAATGACTTGCAAAAACAACATAACGATATACAAGCCAATGACAACTCAATACTTCAGATAGGTATCTCAAACAACGAAGAAACAGATACAGAAAGTTAACATTTAAATGCAGAAACCACACAGAAAATGAAAATGAAAATTTACATTACAGAGAAAAGGTAATTGCTATAGATGAAATGTTTGCTAAAACTTTAGAATATTATGCTAATACAAAACCAACTGATAGCAAATTTATAACAAAGCAGAGATCATCAAAAATTAAGTAAGATAGTCGCCTATGTGAATAATAATTTGTTGCCAGAATACATCAACAGCGATATTGAATTTAGAACATTTCAGGATTTAGTATACTGTGCAGCGTGGACTTCAGCTAAGCTCAACGGAACCTCTAGGAATGGACAAACAAATGAAATATAATAAACCAAAGTGGGAACAAAGATTAGAATACAAAGTTAGTGAATTAAGACAAATCATAATTGCAAAACTAACACAATTTATCAATGGAAACAGAGGTAAAAATTGATTAAACACGTAAATGCTATATTTGAGCAATATAAAACTCATTCTGTCCACGAAGAACATAACATTAAACACGAACACTTTTTAAATACACTTAAACAAAAACTTAAACTTACTAGTAGTCGGCTAAAAGATATAGTATGCTCTCTACGAAAACTTAATAAATATTTTCTCCAAAGATCATAACTCGAAAATACAACTTTCCGATCTGATTCTTGGAGAGTTTTTAAGTTTATCGGTAGAGTCACCTGGGATTTTATACATTTGAATTAAAATCCAACAAAAGGCAGGTAGGTTCAGCTTATTCCCAGGAACATGTTATATGAATATTTTTTAATTATTTTAGAACTATCATGGTAAAAATTCAGTTAATTTTAAAGTTATTCAATTTCGTGCACTAAACATTTTTTAAATCTTTTACCGCTTCCTTAACAATGTCGCTTCCTTAACAAACAAAATTACAAGTACTATCGAAAATAAAATTTTACTTACAAAAATTTTATTTTTCGATAGTCCTTGTAAGTAAATGTACATCACTAGCTAACGCACACAATGACAAATCAAAATTGGTCACGCGTTTTCGGGCTGTCAGGTCGTGTATACGCCAGTATATTCTAAAGGCGGTTTTCACGTTGGCCAACATAGTGGCGAATGTTGGCCAATACCGATGGCCATCGTGAAGAGCGGGTGTTTGTGCTTCACTTGGTATGTATTGGAATGATGGCCTATGTTGGCGCGAGATCCGTGTGGTGTGGGTTTTTACAAAAGATCAAAGGGTTGTGGCAGAGTATTCACACGTTGGCGCACGTTTAGTTTGCTACGAGCTCCCATAGTGATTGCACGCACCTGATTTAAATTTTATATTCACGCATGCACGCACGAAACTTTTACTTTATGGAGCTCACCAAGTCGAAAATTATTTTGGAACACAAGAAATAAAATTTATTTTTTCCATTTCTTCATGATCACTTTTCTTATACACATTCACGTAGTAGCAGTATGCTGTGAATAAATAAACCGCAGCAGCCGTTAGCGCTTCAATATCCATTTTAATAAATTCGTCCGCACATTGGCCTGAATCGAAGCAAACTGAACGACCTTCCAACGTGGACGCCGTCACAAACTCTTGGCTAATATCTTTGCCAACACATTCGCCACTATGTTAGCCAACGTGAAGAGCCGCCTTAAGTCTATGTTCGTAACATTAGTAAGGGTCGATTGGTTAGCAAAAACGTAGTTGTATTTTCAAAAACTGCTATAACGGTATATCATTATTTATATATTTAAACTTAAGTTAAAAAAATTGGCTATTTTTGGAAAAAATAACCCTGTATAAAGAACGTAAGGATATTGTGAGCCTCTCTGTTGAGCGAACTGTAAAAATGGCTTGTGTCAAGCTCGAGCACCTCATGTCAAGTGTTTACTGACTCCCATGTGCTACTTACGACTATTTTGAAAATATTGTGGAGGAAGTTTTGCTCAAACTTAGTTAACAGAACAAGTTTGCTGTAATATGTAGAGACTAAGATCAATCTTTGAAACTTATTCCATTAGTATTGAGTTTAGCTCATTTTAAAGCGTATAATCTTGTTTATTTATTATTAGAACGAACACGTATTGCTGGACCTAGTGCTGAAAACGGCAGACTAATGGGGATTTCGTTAAAGTTATTGCATCTATAATAGACACAAAAGCACCTTATCTAGCCACTTCAAACATTGAATCTGGTGTGTTTCCTGATTCAATGAAACATAGTAAAGTCATACTTTTATTTAAATCTGGTAGTACATTAGACCACGCTAATTTAAGACCAATTTTTGTACTATCTACATCTAGTAAAATTTTTGAAAAAATTATTTTTGATCAGATGTAAAGTTTTTTTAATACAAATTAATTGCTTCATAAAAATCAATTTGGTTTTACAAGGGGTCGTTCAATAACTGACGCTGGAGTTGATCTTATTAAACATATTTTTTGTGCATGGGAGAATTCAGAAGATGCTTTGGGTACATTTTGTGACCTTTCCAAGATCTTTGACTGTGTTCACCATGAGACATTAATCACGAAGAACAATAATCAAGAACACAGCGCTTAAGCTTATTTATTCATATTTAAGTAATAGAACGCAGAAAGTTATTATCAATTCTATCAATCATCATCCTCCCAGCTCTCAATTATTGTTTCGAGGGAAGTGAATTCATTGCTAGAAATTATATTTCACATCTGTAAAAATAGGGCAAATCAAGAAGATTAACAATAATAAAATTATTCGACCTACTCTCAACTACCAACTTCCCGATTGGTAATAAAAATAAATAAAATTTCGAGATTTAAAAGGAGTTGTAGAATCGGGTTTAATGAAAAATAATTCAGCGTCGAATCAGGAAAGCTCAAAGTCACTCATAGAACGATAGAATGGAATAGAATAGAATGATTTTTTATTCAATATTGATTATTACATAATAGTTATTGAAAGTATTTTTTTATTTACCACTGGTTCGGAAAATACCGCTGCCCTGGGAAGAAAAGATTTTCCGGCTCACCTATACACTTTATTCCCCATCGGTTGTTGGTTCTTTGAGCTATATGATCAGCCCATTGCTTCTTCAGCCTCTCATTCCACTGCGGATATCCTCATTTCTAAGTCATCGCTGGCAACATGTACTGGTTGTACAATCTTGTTTTTAAGTTTTGAGGTATATCTTACAAGATCGTAATCTTCCAAACGCTGCCTAGCCGAGTTGAATCCATCGATTGACCTCTTGGTCAAAGTTGAACTTACCTAATCGGACTATTAGTCCCAGGTAAACATACTCGTTGATAAATTTGTACTCCCATCAACTACTGGCATAGGTGTGACATGGACGTTACACATAACCTTTGTTATGTCTATGCTCATTTTAAGACCTATCCTTTGAGAGATACTATTGAAGTCATTGAGCATAGTGCTAGATCCTCTTGCAATTCCGGCATAATGACTATGTCGTCAGTAAATTGAAGGTGAGTGATGTACTCGCCCTTGATGTTATTACCGTATCCTTCCCAGTCCAGTAGCTTGAAAACGTCTTCCGATGCAGCTGTGGAAAAATTTTGCGGTTACAACGCCACTCTGTCTTACACCTCTATGCAGTTGGATAGGTTTCGTACTCTGGTTCTGTACTAGCCATCGTAGCCCTACTGCACAAAGACTTCAGCACTTCGATATACCGACAGTCAACTTGTCACCGCAAAATGGACCGTTGAACCGCCCAAATTTCGAAGGAATAATTGTCCACATACACAAATTTTCTCATAGTCCACATACGCAAGGCAAAGTGGCAGATTGTACTTTCTGTCTTCTATACAATTTGCCGAAGGGTGTGTATGTGGTCTATGGTACTAAAGCCTTTTCGAAACCGGCTTGTTCGGGAGGCTGGAATTCGTCGAGTCTGCGTGCGAGACGATCTGTAATGACCTCGAAAACAGCACTTAAACGCGGCTCATAAGGGAAATCGGTCTATAGTCCTTTAAGAGAGCGTTGTCGCCTTCTTGAAGAACAAGACCACCGCACTTCTGATCCACGCCTTCGGAGTAGTGCCACCATGGAGGACAGAATTAAAGAGCTTGTGAAGGACCTCAAGTACCGGTTTCCACCCGCTTTCAGAAGCTCCGCTGTAATTCCATCCTCACCTGGGGCCTTGCCGTTTTTAAGGTGCTGGAGAGCCATTCTAGTCTTGCTCAGACTGATGTCCGAAATATCATCGGAATAGCGTCGGATAAGTCTCGCTATAGATCGTTGGAGCCACACGCAAGTGGCTCTAACGATGACGTATACAGCTGCCCATAGAACCTCTCAATCTCACTCAAAATCTCAGGTGTCCTGAAACGATGCTGCCGCACTCGGTCTTCAGCTTTGACAGTTGGCTCTTTCTGGCAGACAGATCTCTCCCAAAGACTTTGAGCCTTGGTTCCGCTCGATCGCTTCTTAAATACAAGCTGTATTGTAGCTGCATAAGTCCCGCCGCATGCAATTGAAGATCTGTCTGTTCAGTTGCCTGTATGCTTTCAAATCTACTGAAGACTGCAGCTTCATTTCCCGTCTAACAGCCATGAGATTAAGTGATCGGATAATGTGATCGGAGAGTTTTTGTGTTCTTCTGCGGCGAGTCTTGCAAAACTTAGCTCCGACCGCATGGACAGTTTCCACGAGCTTATCATTCATATCGTCCACTTCATTGCAGTCTTCTAGGCACTGAAAACGGTTTTGTAATTCGAGCTGAAAGGTTTCGGACTTTGGATTACAGCACGAGGGGTAGAGGTTGACTTCATTAGACGAGACCTTCCAACTTAACGTTTGGGTTCAGTGTACCTCTAACCATTCGGTGATCGCTACCAGTTTTCACCTCGCGATCACTGAGAAATCACTGAACAGTTGTCGTCTGGTCGTCATAATGAAGTCAATCTTATTTTTTGTCGAACCGTCGGGCTCAACCAGGTCCATTTCCTGTGGGCTGCTTCTGGAAAAAGAGTTCATCATAAAGAGTCCCTCTTCTCCATGAAGTCGGCCAGCCTGGCCCCTTGCCTCTGTTGCCCTATTCCAAATTTCCCCACCAGCTCACCGTTTTCTTGTGCCTAGTTTTGCATTGAAGTCTCATATTAACACCGTATAGTGGGTTTTGGAGGAATGCATGCTTTAGAGATATCCTCATATATTTCCTCCACCTCGGATGTGTCGAGGTTAGTGCGTAAACCTGTATGACCTTCAACGAATACCGTTTGGTGATTCTGAGTATAAGATACGCAACCTCGTCGACACACTCACAATCTTACAACATTGTTAACGAGAGACTTGTGGACGATAAACCGACACCTCCTTGGGACAGATGGTCGTTTCCGGTGATAGAACAAGTTGCCGGATTCGAGGATTACCGTGTCCTCCCTCTTTGGATCTCGGATAATCCTATAATATGCCAGCGTAACTTGTCTATCTCTTCTTCCAGCTCCAGGATCTTCTCGTCAGTCCTCAGGGTGCATGCGTTGTATTTTGCCAAGTCGAGTCGTCTTAGGTGGCAACCGAACCTCCACCAGAGATTCTTAGCACCCCCTGCCCCGCCGTAACCATGGTCGCCACCGTAGACAGGAAAAGCGGGGCCGCCGGGGACTGGGAGCCGTCTCTTCGTAACTTTCATCATGGGTGGATATTTGCTATAGTTGCCACGCTTGGCGAGCGGGTTGGCAACCGCAGTTTTTTTATTTTGATAGTGCTGTTATCAGGAAAATGCTGCTGCCTATCTTCTGCCTGTTTCCCATTGTCGCCTCTTACGACACCCACGGGAAGATATGGAGTATTGGATATTCTTAACCACCACTACACGGCTATTATATTAGTCTGCTTGCTAGTTTAGATATATAGGTGCCCCATTGAACTTTGCGTCGAGAGTAATGGCAACAGCAAAAAAGGATCACCAGTGCAATGTTTCTCAAGCGCCGCCGCAACTTTTCGATCAGATTGGGTCAAATCATTATTATCATTCAATTGAAAATCTGAATTGCGTAGTTTGACTATTAATACCCTTGCCCGTTTCACTATTAATTATACTCCACGTAAATTAGTTTTATTAAAAAATTAAAATTATATTAAAGCCTATACACTGCCAAATATAATGCAAAACACACTGATTGCCGCATAGATCTCCCATAATTGGCCAACGCAGTTTTTTAAAATTTTGTGTTGTTATTACGAACATGTTGCCGCTCATCTCTTTATTTCAGTTTCCCTCTGGCACCTGTTACGACAACCACGGAATGATATGGAGTAGAGGATTATCTTATACCGCACTACACAGCAATTAATTATTATTAACCATGAAACAGCGTAACGCACTTCTCATTCAGCGTGGCGCAAATATAATTCAATCATATCATTATATTGTATATCGTGTACCGTCATAAATGTGGGTTTACGTAAAAGACATTATGATGAGACCAATAAAGATTAATTATGCAAACCAACAGCAACAATACTTAACACGAGACTTCAATGCAGAATACCTACTCTTCTTTGCTTGTTCTAGCGGAATAACCACGATTTCTATGAAATTTAATGCAAGCACCTAGCCACTATGTATTCACCGAAGACTGCAATGGAGAGTGCTGCTAACCTTGAAATTGCAAGACGTTTAGTACAATTTTTTTTTACTTTACATGTGTTTGACTACTACTCGTCCTGATAGTAAGCGTAGATGAAGCCCTAGATTGTAAATCGCACTGTTATATTGTGACAAGAGACAAGACACCGAAATTGAAATCGGATGCAAAGACAAACGGCGTAAATTTATTACGCTTTCTTTGTATTTGCTTCGTAAACAATTTGGTTAGGTAAGGGCGGAAACTCGCCATCCGTCTGTTTGTGCGATAGTGGAAAGGGAAAGGAAGAATTAAATCACATAATTCCAGCGCTCACTCTCCGTAATGTATCCTATAGAACATCGAGAGTATGGCAACTCCGCGTCGGTGCACGAGGCTGACAAGTTTGCTTTTAACAAAATCAGGTTAACCAATATATCTTTTAGCACGCCTCTCTACTGAGCCCAACGCCTTTCTGCTAGGTCGTACTTTGCAGCATGAGACCAAATGTGACAGCCTTATTCCATGCGCGAACAAACTTGCTCCTTATAGAAGATAAGAAGCTTTTTTGGCGTGAAGTACCGCCGCGTCTTTGCAAGAACGTCTAGTTCAATAGCGGCTTTTTTGGTATTGGATTCAATAAATTAGACTAGTCTAATTAGGTTCAGGAGAAGGTTGAAATAAATGAGGTGCGCCTGTATTAATATCGCCGTCAGGAATAAGCAAATAAGGTCACGTGTGTAGTTAAAAGAATTTGAACCACATACCTTTACAGCTAGGCTACGGACTATTGTCCCCAGTCCTAATGTTAGAACCGTTAAATCAAATAATGTAACTGTGTTTCATAAGTAAGGACGAAACCGACACCATCTTGGACGTCAGGGTTAACGACTGCATTTTAATTCTTAGCCGAGTAGAGATTCTAAGGTACGTGCCTGTGCTTGTAACCTTAATTTTGATAAAAATCCTCCTGCTATCACAAAAAAAAATTAAATTCAGATCTTTAATAGCAAAATTAAACAAATTAATGAAGTTATATAATTATACAATAAATTCGAGTTTTAATCAAAAGTGATATTTTAATTATTCCATCCTGTCAATTCCAGAAAACAACTGATTGGCCTGACCTTTGCCGGTATAAATACAGACAAGATTAATTAAGACTATGTCAATAGTCCTATTTCAAACAAAAAGTGATCCGATAAGTAATTGGTATGAACTATAACTAATAACATTTAAGAGCTTTAATTAAACATGATTATATTTAATTTAAACTAGTGAAAGAAAGAAACAATTAGTGACCGCCCAGGGGTCGAAATCCAACAACCGTATTAATTAACGTTTATATTAAGTACGGTAGAATTTATTATGATTGGATTTCATAGGTATTCTTTTTTGCGCGGAACCCAATTTTTTTTCTAAAATAAAAGTAGCCTAAGTTACTCCTTATGAAATCAGCTATTTGTCAGTGAAAGTTCCGTCAAAATCGGTCCCGCTATTTCGGTGATTAGCCGAAACAAACAGACAGACAGCCAAAAATTTATAAATTGTTTTTTTTTTGTTATAAGTACCGTATATAATTTCATATGCATGTAGTAAAAATCTGTTATTTTGACATTACAAACAGACACTTCAATTTTATTTATTTGTACCGATTACCAAATATCCGGCGTTACAAAGCCACAAACCGTAAAGTGAATAAATTTTATTCACTTTACGTAATTGTTTTATTTTTATTTTACCAAGCATTTAATTTTAGTCCTCATGAATGACATTCATTAAATTACTAACTTCTTTTTTAAGAGTTATGAGATGTCCACGACCTGCCGTCGTTATTAACTAAGGATAGATGTAGATGTCTATGGGCTACAGCATCCAATTACCTTCAGGTGGACTGTGTGCTGTTTGTCACCCTTAATCTAGTTAAAAAATATAAATTCTCTTACACCACCACCACACGGTAAAAACCATAACCACGTGGAAATTAGCAGATGTTATACATATTATTCAAATAAACTTCAAGAATTTACATCAATACTTATCTCGTAATAAGAATTACGTAGACGGCAATAATGAGTGCTCTACTTCAGCCTTCATTTGCGATAGCTGCGTTGACGGGTGAAAAACAATAGAAGGACAAGCTCCCGTTTTAAACTCAGCCAATACAATGCATTGACGCATATTCATTGCGATGGAAATGTGGTTTGTATAGAGACAGTAATGGAAATTGCGTGGAAGGTAGTGTTGTATAGCTGTAATTGTTTACCTGTCAATTGCTCTGACGCGCTCTAATTTAGAATTGCTTTCAGTATACATTTACAGTTCTATTATTGGATTCATTTAAATAACTACAAAATGATCATACACTAGTTCAACGGTTACTGTTCGGATTATGGAGCACTAGCTTTTCGTTTTTATACAAAATTTACTTTTGTATTCCTAAATACATAAGTAAGAACATTTTAAGGTAAATAAAAAGCATACTAAGATGTGATAATGCCAGAAAGACTGTTCGCGCCGCTTCGTCTTAGCGTTTTAAGTATTTATTATTTAAGTAGATGTAATGTAACTGTATAGCAATTATTATGTCGTACGTGTAGTTACGTTTGATTTTTAGGCTAGGTAACAATACTAAGTTTCACCGTAATTGTTTACGTTTAAGGTCCATATTTCTTTCTTATAAATCTATTTGTACTTCTACCAATAGCATATCGTTACGTTTACATACGTAGTACTAGCAATAGCCAACGACTGTTCAATTGAGATATTCAATAGAGGTGTAAAAGTAACGAAAAAGCGTACCCGTATTCGTTACTATAACAATTAGTACTCGTTACTATCGTATCGTTACGTTACTCGTTACTTGATACCTCATAACATACTGTTATGTTAGAGCATCGAATCAAGTCGTATTGCGTACGCGTACAGTTTGACGTCGCGGCGTCGCAACATTCATAATTTGTAGAAACATACTTATATTACATTAACAAAACTTTGTCTACACACACAATACCTTTAATAAACAGTAAACAACTTAGACGACGAATTTCCAAATTATACTTTGCTTAATAAACAAACATCACTCTTGGTAACGTATGTTTTAAATTCATTGAATAAGCGTACATATGTAAAACATACGATCAGCAAATGTTTACACGCATCAACGGTACTTGTGAACTGGAAACAGTGTATGTACCCATAATACGAAAAATGCGAGTAACGAAATGCATTCGTATGTAAAGTTTCGTTACTCGGTACTAGATGGCGAAAAATACTCAGTACCGAATACATACGGTTTGTTACAGCTTTAATATTCAATGTACCTTACCTTCTCGGCTCTTAATCTGTTAACACGTCCTATTTAATAATTTTAAGATAATTGTGTACAAGTTAAATAGTACATTAAAATAGATTACTGAGACTCCTTCGAAGTTTCATTTTGTACCATATTGTACAAAAGTGGCGACCGTGACAGGATTTGCTAATTATTCGTCGGATTTGAAGATTAACCTACATTGATGAAAGGTGAAGGGCAAAGAGGTCATAGCCACGCCACGCTAACTCAGCACCTAGATCTACCGAATACTACGGAATCAACTAATACTTCGTGCGCTGTGCAGCCAGACCACTACGACTTCCAGCTTCGGGATCTGGAATAAAAGGAGCTCGCGCCAGTGTGTTCGCAGCCTACACCAGCAGACCGGCATCTACGGCTTGTTTATGGAACTGCTGCGCTTGGACATTTTTTTAAAGAGTGAGCTCGTTCCTTTTCATATTTCCTTTTCCATTTCATTATTTGTTTCATTACAAGGCGATAGTCCTTTTGACGTGAGTGATTAGCTTCTAGTCTGTATAAAAAACAGAAGGCACTCTTGCCCTGATAACTTGCATTTTAAGCTATTTCGGGCCAAATATACTCACAGTCCTTTGTCTATCGTAAATTCATACCTCAAACTTTAAAACGAGTCATCTTTTTCCATTTTATTTTTCAAGGGTTCATTATTTGCTTTATAATTAATTACTTAGCTTAGCCCACATAATACAATTATTTTCGCCTAAGTTATTCAAAATCACCCTCAAAAGGTCCCTCATTTCTTCATACCCCTTACATACAGTGTTTAGCCGCTTGTGTGTTTGTCTATTTCAGGAGAGCTGCGTATCATTCTCTGCACCTGTTAATCCTACGCAGCTCTGAACTCAGCTGCAACCTCTGTCTTCGTGGCTGGTCACCTTCAACGCGACTGCCCTACAGCTGTTAAGAAAATAATCTTCGGCTGTTGCTGCTCAGTGGCTGCAAAGTGAGGAGCGTATCGTATGCAATTAATTTTCTTATTATATATTTTTTACTTGCTTACCTTCGATAACTTCATTGCAATGGTTGATTCTGGTAAATTTGAGACGGATCTTAAGACATTATATTTAAAACGTAGTAGCATAAAGGGTCGCGTAACTAAATTTAAAAATTACTTAGATGACTTAACATCAATTAAGGATATCTCAGACTTAGAATTAAGTAAATGTGCGATGAAATTATCAAGAATTGAGTCTTTATTATCTGAGTTCGAGGAGTTGCGAAACCAGATCGAGGAGAAAATAGCAGCCTCTGATCTAGATACTGAGTTGATTTCGCGTTAGCTAATTGAACAAGATTTTGATAACTGCATTTCTATTGGTCGTAATTTAGTGCAAAAAAGCTTACAGCTTAACCAACCTAGCCCTCATTGTTCAAATAACGATAGCCACTTTACTTCGGTTAATGAATCCGTGAGTTTTAAGCTGCCTGTAATACAAATTCCTAAGTTTGACGGCACTTATTACAAATGGTTAGAGTTTAAGGAAACCTTTGGTTCATTGATTAACGATAACGATAAAATTCAAAACTTGTGAAAAGTTTCATTATTTAATCTCCTATTTGGAAGGGGAAGCGGCTCGCGTTATTTGCAACTTAGAAATTTCACATCAAAACTACAATGAGGCTTGGAAGCTCCTCTGCGAGCGATTTGACAACAAAAGGCAATTAATTAGCAATCATTTAAATTCGCTATTTAATTTTACCAGTGATCGAGAGAGCGACAAGTCCTTACGCTTTATTATTGATCACGTAACAAAGAACTTGCGGGCTTTCAGTACTCTGGGATTGCCTACCTAAATGGGACGTTTTAATTATATATATTGTGTCTGCTAGGTTAGATAGCACTACCTCTTTAAAATGGAAGGAGCATAGAAATACTCTCCTGAAATTCCGTCGCTTAAGGATTTATTTATTTTTAAAGTCGCGCAGATGTTCTTGAGAGCGTTCATCGTAATAAAACCAAACAGGTGACGACTTCTAGGAAAGGGCATACGAAATCGCTGATCGTTACTTCCAAAGGCTCTAGTCTAAATAATTCTTCCTGTAAACCATCGAAAAGGACTTTCGAATGTATGGTATGGGGGTGATAATCGTATTTTCGAGTGTCCAGATTTCAAATCTAAGACTTGAAGAGAGGGTTTTACGGCACGTCATTGAATCTTTGTAAAAATTCATATCTTTGTCGTATTTGTAAAAAAAGACATAACTCAATGCTTCACTTGGGTATTAATACCGAAAATGCTAACTCTGTTCCAAATGAAACGTTGACTATGTCAGCAGTTTGCGCTTCTGAAGTCTTATTATGCACCGCTAAGGTCCAAATCTCTAATCCGAAAACCGAAAATACTATAACTGTGCGAGCAATACTTGATAGTGGGAGCCAGTCTTCATTTATTACTGATACTGTAAAACAAAGACTTAAGCTGATTTCTCAGCAATCAAATATAAATGTTATAGGAATTGGCAACAAGCAGCTTAATATAAAGACGGAGCGTTGCGCTATCCGCCTACAATCTCATGATGATTCCTACAATGTTATTACGTATTGTTTAACTATACCCACAATATCAGAACATCTACCAAAGGCGCGATTTGATACAAAACATCTTCATTTATTGGGCATTCAACTAGCAGATCCCAACTTTTATGAGCCTTCTCCTATCGATATGTTAATAGGGGCTGATTTGTTCTGGGACCTTATTGGCCGCAGCAGCGCTCTTTAGGAAAAATAACTCGGTCATTCGTAGCTCCAAGCTTGGTTGGCTAGTAGCTGGCCCCATGCCCATTAAATCTAATATATCTACAAAACAAATTCATTGCAATTTCTTAACAAAGGAGCAAGAGTTAACTGACATAGATGATCAATTATCTAAATTCTGGGAGTTAGAAAGTGTCCCACAACTAAGGCTCTCACAAATGAGGAAAGGCTTTGCCAGAAGCATTTTTAATGAATACCGTTCATGAACATGATGGAAGGTTTTGCGTAGGGTTGCCTCCGAAATAAAAAAATTGTCTTGGCGATTCATATTCACTGGCCAAAAAGGTTTATGAATTTAGAGAAGCGTTTCAAATTAAAGCCACAACTTAAGGAGCTCGACGTTCAATTTATTCAGGAATACGCCCATCTTGGTCATCCTCGCCGTCTCCTAAAAAAGGCCATTAATGCATATTTTCTTCCTCATCACCCGGTGATGAAGGAAAGAGCGAGTCTACAAAGCTTCGTGTAGTGTTCGACGCCTCCGCGCAAACTACTTTGGTATGTCAGTTAATGATTTACAGATGAAAGGCCCTGTTATCCAAGACTCTCATTAATATTCGATTACGATTTAGATTGTACAAATACATTATTTCGGGCGACATTGAAAAATGTATCGTCAAGTTAATGTTAGAGCGTCGGATAGAAACCTTCAGTTAATTTTATGGCGTGATAAAGAGTCCGATCCTCTTCAAACTTTACAGTTACATACTCTACTTATGGTTTTTCTAGCGCGAGTTTTTGAGTACCAGGTGTTTGTGCCAGCTGGGAGGAAATATGAAGAATCGAACATTAAAACAATCATCCAAAAGGATTTTATTGTGATGATTTGCTTACAGGAGCAAATAGTAAACAAGAACTGCTTCACATTCAGCGCGGTTGCCAATGAACTCAAAAAGGTTGCTTCAACTTAAGAAAATATAGATCTAACTTGTTTGAGCTCTTCGAGAGTAGCTCTATAAACAAGAAGAAGGCAATCTAGTTATCAGTAATGCTACGAACACTCTAGGTAGAGGGTGGTTCCACACTTAGATCAAATACATTTTCAAATCGAATATACCCTACGACAGTTTTCACTAAAAGATCCATATTGTCATCGACTTTTAAAATTTTTGACCCTTTAGGCTATTATCTTTTTTATTAATTAAGCCAAAAATTTTGCTACAAAATTGTGGGCTGAAAAGTTAGATTGGGACGAACCGTTTCTCAAAGAATAAAATCGACTTGGCAGCGTTTCGTTCTCCATTTAGAGTCGTTGTCTCGCTAAAAATCCTGAGACGGATTTTAATTGACAAACCAATTTATATTGAAATGCATTGTTTTTTGCGATGCCTCGCAAATAGCATATGGCGCGTGTATTTATTTGAGATCGTGTAACGCTAATGGTGACATAACTGTTAAACTTTTATGCGCTAAAACTCGTGTAGCGCCTCTTATACATGACTATCCCCAGACTTGAACTCTGCGCTGCTCTTTTGGGTGCTCAATTAGGCTCTACTGTCATTCAAGCTCTAAGGCAAAATTCATCGTCAAGTTTATTGGACGGACTTTAGTGTAGTATTAGGTTGGCTAAAATCATGTGATAAGGCTAAGTTTTGTCGGCAGGGTGGCAGCTATAACTGAGCTTTCAAGCACTGTGAATTGGCGGCATGTTCTACCGCCCTAAATCCAGCCGATCTTGCCTCGCGGAGTAGATCCTCAAGACGTGTGCACCTCCTCTATATGGTGGGATGGTCCACCTTTCTTCTTAAACCAGAGGCTGAGTGGCCAAAATTTGAATCCTGTAGCGTAGAGCTGCCTGAAATGCAATCCATTTCCACCTTAGTCGCGGAAGCTTGCACCAGGCCCCATTTGATTTTAAAAGGTATTCTAACTTAACTATGCTACAAAGAGTATATTCTAGAGTTTTCGATTTATAAATAACTGTCGTAATCCTAGCTACAAATTATTAGGTCCTCTTCGAGTTGAAGAACTCCAAAAATCATTAACAGTTTTAATTAAAATAGCTCAAAGTGAGTCCTTTCAGAATGAAATAGAGTTTGTACTAAAGGGCCTTGTCATCCAAGGCGCCTTTATCTTCTAACTCCATTTCTAGATGAGAGTGGCATTCTGAGAGTTGGCGGAAGAATCAATGCTTCCACTTATGCTTATGACAAGAAACATCCCATCATTTTAAATGCAAAACGCTATTTAACGGAATTAATTTTTCAAAGGGAACATAAACAACTGCTCCATGCGGGACCTCAGTACCTTCTTGCCTCTATTAGGGAGCGCTACTGGCCAACTGGTGGTAGAAAATTAGCTAGGCAAGTGACCTATAATTACTTAGTATGTCGTCGCTTTAAGGGTCAACCAATGACTAATATTATGGGTAATCTTCCCTCCGATCGCTTAATGCCTGGTTATCCATTTTGCACGGTTGGCATTGACTTTGCTGGCCCATTTCTTATCACTGACCGCAAGGGAAGGGGATGTAAGATAACAAAATGTTATCTATGTATATTTATTTGTTTTCGTTATAGATGTGTACATTTAGAAGCTGTAAGTGAGCTATCCAAAGATGCCTTTTTGTTGACTCTTAAAAGATTCATCGCTCGCAGAGGACTGCCAAAGACAATTTTTTGTGATAATGGCAGAAATTTTGTCGCGACTGCTAAAGAGCTAAAAAATTTTTTGCTATCAAACAATGACTCTATTTATGATTTTGCTGCTTCTTGGGGCATTGAGTTTAGATTCTCCCCAGCATACGCTCCTTACTTTAATGGTCTCGCTGAGGCCGGCGTTAAATCAGCCAAATTTCATATTTATAGAATTATGGGAAAAACTCATCTGACGTTTGAGGAACTATCATCTTTATTTGCACAGATCGAGGCCATCCTGAACAGCAGACCCTGTGTCCTCTCAGTCCTTCACCAAATGACTTCAACCTCTTAAACCGGCTCACTTTTTTTTAGGATAGGTGACAAACGAGCACACAGTCCACCTGATGGTAAGTGGTTGCTGACCCATAGACATCTACATCTATCTTCAATAAAGAATCAAAATGCAGATGCGTTGTCACCCGTGAGGACTAAGATGGAATGCCTCTTTCCAGTAAAAGGGTCTCCGGTTCCCTACACTCACCATACGAAACACAGCAGTGTTGAGCTGCTATTTTACGCTGGTATTCTGTGAGAGCGTGGTCCTTCCCGGTCGAGCCGACCCATCGTACTTCAACTATACTACTAATATAGCTAGCATGGCTCTACCACGTTAAAACTTTTAATCACTTTTAATTCAATCACTTTTTAATTTTAATTCGTCACTTTTAATTGGCAGGCCATTGACGTCTATTGCATCACCCAGCTCTGGACATCAATAGCGGACGTCTCGAACAAGTGAGGCAGCACTTCTGGCAAAGATGCACGCGAATATATAGCAGAACTACAACAGCGCCCTAAATGGCGAGCGAAATGCAGGGACCTGCAATTAAACGATTTAGTTTTGATGAAGAAAACTTGCCGCTCTGCTGGCGTCTCGCGAATCAGCAAAATATTTCCTGGCTGGATGGAGTTCCACGTCGCGGACGTCAAAACTTCTAATGGAACGATAGAAGAGCTATAAATCGGCTATGTATCCTGCCCATACACAACGTAGTACTACTTGAAATCTTTAGCTCAGATTTCAAGGGCCTGGAAGATGTTCGCGCCTTCGTCTTAGCGTTTTCAGTATTTATTATTTAAGTAGATGTAATGTAACTTGTATAGCAATTATTATGTCGTACGTGTGTACGTTTGATTTTTAGGCTAGGTAACAATACTAAGTTTCACCGTAATTGTTTACGTTTAAGGTCCATATTTCTTTCTTATAAATCTATTTGTACTTCTACCAATAGCATATCGTTACGTTTACATACGTAGTACTGGCAATAGCCAACGACTGTTCAATTGAGATATTCAATGTATCTTTACCTTCTCGCCTCTTAATCTGTTAGCACGTCCTATTTAATATTTTTAAGATAATTGTGTACAAGTTAAATAGTACATTAAAATAGATTACTGAGACTCCTTCGAAGTTTCATTTCTTTGTACCATATTGTAGAAAGACAATTTAGCCTGCTACAGATGCCATACTTTGTACGTGTACGTTTATCGTCACGTTATCATCATCACCATTACAGCCTTTACAACTTCATTACTGGACATAAGCCTCCATGAATTCATCGACTTCCTACCTATATTTGTAAACTGTAATTTTTTATGTGCTGAGCTTTAATTTTAAATTTTCTTATAATAATTATAAAACATCGCCCTAGTCGCTATCAATCACGAAGTCATCTTGCTAATTTTAAAATTGGTTTATAAAGAAGACAAATTACTAATAAATATAAATTAATTATTCAAGCCAGAAATTAACCTAAATCATGTTAAAATATATTTTTTTTAATTTTTAACGATAAAGCGTAATAGAAAATAATAAAAGCATTACATACTATGCTTCCGGATCTCCAAATATTTTTTATTTTAAATCTTTTAAAGTTATGTTTAAAAAAAATATTTACGTTTTGGCCTCCTCCCAATAGTCCATAGTTTCCACGCTTGGCAGGTGGTTTGGCAACCGCAGGTTTTATTTTTTATATATTTCTGGGAAGATGCTGCTGCCTATCTCCTGGTTTGTTTCCTTCCGCTGCCTTTTACGATACCCACGGGTCGATATGGGGTAGTGGATATTCTTAAACCACCACTTTATGGTTTATATATTATAGGTATTTATAAACGTAAACAAGCACACTAGCCGGTAGGACTTCTTTTCTACGCAGGAGTTCCTCTGGGTAGGTACATCACCCTCACCTAAACTCACTCTCTTACCTACTTCTGCCACCAAGCAGTAGTGTGTGCACTGCTATATTCCGGTCTAAAAGTAAAGAGATCCAGTGTCACAGGCTCAGAGGCATTCCATTTTAGTCCTCAGGGTGAAACTTATTTGTAGCTTTCTTTGTTTAAACTTCAGTTACCATCAGGTAAAGTGTAAGCCCGTTTTGGTATGATACCGAGTGCTTAATAAGTTCCGATTGTAATCGGAGAGTGCCTATCATGGTCTAATCTATTAAGAAAGAGGGATAATAGTAATAATGGTTGTACCAATCACATTACGCAGCTTGTTTACTTTGGTAAGTACTAGTAGGTATGGTTTCGTAGAGATGACGGTGTAACCATCTCTTTTGTGATTCGTAATTTTCTCGGAAAATATTTTTAGATAATGTATTATAAACCTTAGATAAATCATCATAGGGCGGGCATTAATCTACTCCTAATTCTTACATTTTTAATTTATTAGTAGGACTAGATTAACACCTATTCTGCTCTCCTGTCCTGTTCTATTCCTCACAAGAACAAAAATCAATACAAAATACGCGGCCTTCAGCGCTGCCATGGAGCTGTCAAGCCGTCACTAAAGGACGTATTTATATTTGATGCTAATTAGGTAAAATTAGCCACGCTTTCCACTCCTTTTCGCAAGGAGCATTTGTGTAGGTGCATGCATAAAGCCTTCCCTTCTGAGCCGCGTCTACGTGCTGTTTTCGAGAGTCATTACGAATCGTCTCGCACGCACACTCGACGACTTCCAGCCTTCCGAATAAGCCAGTTTCGAAAAGGTTTTAGCACCATAGACCACATATACCTTTCGGCAAATTGTACAGAAGTCCGAGGAGGCAACGGCTGCCATGTCTGGCGTATGTGGACTATGAGAAAGCCTTTGATTCCGTCGAATTTATGGTGCTGTAGTCCTTCAGCGGTGCCAGTGGACTGTCGGTATATCGAAGTGCTGAAGTGTTTGTACAGTAGGGCTACGATGGCTATCCGAGTACAGAACCAGAGTATGAAACCCATCCAACTGCAGAGAGGTAAGACAGGGCGACGTTATATTCCCGAAACTCTTCACCACTGCATTGAAGACATTTTCAAGCTACTGTACTGAAAGGATACGGTATTAACATCAATGGCGAGTACATCACCACTTCGATTTGCCGACGATATAGTCCTTATGGCAGAATCGCTGGAGGACCTAAGCACTATGCTCAATAACCTCAATAGTGTCTCCCAACGGATAGGTCTTAAGATGAACATGGACAAAACAAAAGTCCTGTGTAACGTCCATGTCACACCTATGCCGGTAGTTGTTGGGGACACTAAGCTCGAAGTTGACGATGATGACGAGTATATTTACCTGGGACAAATAGTCCGACTAGGTAAGTCCAACTTCGACCGAGAGGTCAATCGACGGATTCAACTCGGCTGGGCAGCGTTCGGAAATTACGGCATATTTTCTCGTCAGGTATACCTCAAAACTTAAAAATAGACTGTACAACCAGTGCGTTGCCAGTGATGACCTATGGAACTAAAGGTGGTCCTCACTGCTGGCCGTATGAGAAGCTCAAGGTCGCTCAGCAAGCTATGGAGAGTGCTATGCTCGGGTTTTTCTGCGATAAAGTTAGAAATGAGGATATCCGCAGAACCAGAGTTACCGACATAGCCCAAAGGATTAGTAAGCTGAAGGGCAATGGCCATATAGCTCGAAGAACTGACAACCGATGGGGAAAAATGTTCTGAGTGGCGGCCTCGTACCGGCGGACGAAGTGTGGGGCGTCCCCCACTAGATGGAGTGACGACCTGGTAAGACGTGCTGGAATACTGCATCCGCAGGTGGCTGAGGACCGTGCTTTGTGGCATTCCTTGGGAGGTCTATGTTCAGCAGTGAACTTGATGAAGGCTGTAATGATGATGATGCATAAAGCTGCTGTAATTAATTTCAATGTAACTTGAAATTAAATATTTTTTAAATCTTTTCCTCCCATATTTCCACCCAATTGTCGCGCTTCCATATATATTCCTACCCCTCTCACATTCGCCTCAGAAAAAAAGGAATGCACGTTCAAGCTCACGAGCGTCACGCATATGAAAAATAGAAGGAAAAAAACGTGTCGTATAAGACTTACCGCTCTCGCTAATTAATAAAATATTGTAATGCAATATGTATGTAAATATGTAATGTAAATATGTAATGATATCGTCAGAAACGTGTACTAAAAACTTGCCCATTCAAATACTACTTTTTGAAGAAATAAAAAAGTATGGACCCACGAAGTACGTAAAAATATACCTAAATATGCCTATTGGGTAAGGAGTAACCCTTAAGACTTAGATGAAATTACTAGTAACTGCTCTGTTACCCTTCAAACTGAAATACAGTGTAATATGTACTATTACTTGGCGGCATATATAGGTAAGAGTTTAGTAATATCCAGGATAGACTTCTACCACCTAGTGAATAATAATGTCCTCCAGACTGAATTTCAGTCACGACGGGAAGTGTTAACGGAAACTAGCCATCTGCTCAATAGAGGATTATAGTACACGAGGTTATGCACAAGCACAAGTGCACTCTCTTTTTCTTGACAAGAAAACTCAATAACTTTTTTTCACCCGACCCGGGATTCAAACCCAGGACCTCATGATATGCAGTCGCACTTACGATCACGTAACCAACGAGAATGGTAGCTTATAATAAAATAACTAGAAAATAAATATTTTGCTTTATTAAATGCCACGTACCGATACCTGTTTCGTAGGTGTAATATTCATTTATTCGTAATACTTCATTTAATTTCGTAGCGAGAACTATTATTCTTCACGATAACAATCAAGCCTTGTTTACTTTGATTCTCAAGTTAAGTGAGCTAACAAGCTAGTGGATTTTATCACGCAATATCGTAAAATGTAAAGTAAATCAAGTTTACATTAACAACACTTTGGTTTAAGTCAAGAAAAAGCAGAATTTTGTTTACTGTCGCAACATTTTCAAATATTAAAATAAAATCATTATTGTACCGAAAGTGCCATGTAGTGGTGGTGTAAGGGAATCCATTAGGCCATATTATCCCGGTGGTGGTAGTGGGTCGCAAGAGGCGACAGAATGTAACTGAAACAGAAGATGGGAGCAGCAACTACTTGAAAACAACTCAAATAATAATAAAAAACAGCGGTTGCCAAGTCGTCTGCTAAGTCTGGCAACTATGGCAAATACTTACATATGAGAGGGATATGGGACATTTTAAAGGGGAGGCTTATGTTCAGAAGTGAACTGTTTACAGACTGTAATATCTTTTTATTAAATTGAAATGAGAAACGAGGCTACAGCTCACTGGATGGCATGTGGCTATATATAATTCATATATAGCCACATGCCATCCAGTATATATAGTATATATAGTTCATCCACACCAGAAGCTAACTTTAAATTAAGAATGCTAAGAAAAATGCAAAGATGGAGCGCAAACCCTTAATTATACTGGCTCTGTATACCCTTCTGAAATCTCCTCCTGAAATCTCCCTTCTTTCCCTATTGAAATAGGTAAGAGTTCGGTACCTATCCAAACGGACTCCTGTGCGGAAAAGCAGTCCTACCACCAAGAAATGAAAATGTAATAAAAATAAAAATATATCGTAATTAATATTACAAATTAATCAAATTGTTATTAAAGAAAAATGAGCAGTAAAAGAAGAAAAGCACCGGAGTCCCTATAAGGACCATTACTTTTTATTTTATATAGTGTGTGTTTGTGGTAAAACATATCAAGAATTGTGAAAACCATATTATTTTGAATGATTTAAATTATCTATTTAAAACATTATATATTTGTTATAGGATAAAAAAGTTGTCCTAATAATAAAGCGTTACATAATATGATATTCTTTAGGGTGACAAACGATAAGGTATGTTAAGTGAATTGAACATCTACATTTATCCTCTATTAAGAATCAACATTCAGATATGTATATTATATATTTTGAGGACTGAGATGGAATTCCTTGTTTACAGTAAAACAGTCTGTGGTTCTCTACACTCACCATACGAAATACAGAAGCATTAAGCTGCTATTTTATGCTGGTATTCTGAGAGAGCATGGTCCTTCCCCGGTCGAGCCGACCCATTCCTGCAAACAACTATAATATAGCTGCAGCATGGCTGTGCCATGTATGATATCTACAACTACAACTTTTCCTACAAATAAATTATATCGTTATCATCATAATCATTATAGTCCTTCTCAAGTCCACTTCTGAACTATGTTCTGCGGCTAACCTCAAGGAATGCTACAAAACACAGGCCTGAGCTACGTCCATTCGTGGGGCTCTACACTTCGCTTACTGGTACGAGGTTTCCACTCGTGAACCTGTCTCCTTCATAGATTTTCGGTTCTTCTAGCTATATGGCTGGCCCATTGCCACTTCGGCTTACTGATCCTTTGGTATTTGTCGGTTAGTCTAGCTCTACAGTAAAAATATATGGTATGATATTTTTTTAAACAGTATTGCATGTCTAAGCGATCTAAGGTACTCGTAAAGGCACACCATCGCTCATGATAAGGCCTTCCTATTTAGAAACAATTTTCATAATAAACGCACGCATTTACTAAACAATTAGAAACATTAAGCAATGTATTTTCGCTACTAAATTGTTTATGTTTCTTATATTTGGACGTCCTCTGACAAGGTGGAGTGATGATCTGCGCTAGGTGCACTGGAGACATGAAGCCGAAGATCAGGCAATGGGGCGTGTTTTGAGACAGGCTTATGTCCAGAAGTGGACTTCTACATGATGATGATGATATGAAAGTGCTTGATTATTATTTTACTTGATGATAAGTAGTGCCAAATAGAAGTCCGTAGTAATTTTTTTATTAGACCATTTCTTCCACATTTACGGTAAACTGCTTGAAATTTTATTCTGTTACAACTAAAAATAAGGTTAATGAAGGTAGGTTTATCTTAAAAAAAAGGCTTTATAGGCTACCTTACTTTACAGTAGGCTATTTTAGACTACTTTACACATCGATCACTAATAAAAAACTAGATACACAATTAGTGACAAAACATGTCCTTAACGATGAGAACGAACATTCGAACATTTGGGTGCGCTATTAATTTGTACGTAGCTTTGTGAATAGAACTTTAGGCAATTCATTTAAGGTTGAATTTACATTAATGTATATTTATTTCAACTAAAATTACGCCAAAACAATTGGCGACAGTTTTTAGAGAACTTTTGCATGGGATTGTGTATCTAGTTTTTTATTAGTGATCGATGACTTAACAGAAAAAAAATATTAGGCGAATTTAGGCTACTTGGCGTCAAATTTTTGGCAGCTCGGACCGTTCTTGACTAGCTAACACTGTTCAGAACTTGGCTAATTATTTCTAAAAGACCGGCAACGTATTTACAATTTCTCTGGTATTGCAGCTGTTCTATTATCGTTCGCCTTATATTATCGTATTTTCGTTCGTCTCCTCTTCAATATAAAAACATACTTAGTAATAATTTTCTTTTCTAACTTGTCCATCACCTTACAAATAATCGGTTAGACGGCTCCATGGCTCAGTGGCTTGGCATTGAGTTGCGGCGCTGAGGGCCGCACAACAAGTATTTGCATGGCCTATAAATAATTATTCCGGGTCTGGATGTTTGTCCTTGTGCAGCTTATGTATGTAAACTGACTCCAAAATACAGAAGAAAATTTTAGTGTCGTATAGATTTAAAAAAAAAAAACAATTTCCTGACAAAGGCTTTTCTCTGTTTTTCGGTAAGCGTGATGCTTGATAAATGAATTATTATGCGGTTTCTATACCAGACGTTACGCTGCTTTATTTCGCTGGTCTGGTTTACTTTTGTACTGTACGAGAACTCTAGCATCCATCGGATGCCTTGAAACTTCATAGTATCCCATAGTCGCCTATTACGACACCTAATAGACGAAATAGATGCAGTACATCTGATGATAAGTATCAGTCATTCATTCTCTCATTCATAACAACCTATTAAGAGCCCACTGCTGAACATAGGCCTATTCTATAAATTGCCTCATAGGTGATTTAGCTTGGCAGGCAAGTTGGCAACCGCAATTTCTTATTATTTTCAGTTGTTGTCAGGAAGTTGCTGCTGCCCACCGCCTGTTTCAGTTTGCTTCTGACAAGTGATAACTACAACATTGAATGAAAATGAGGTGATCTCTACCAAACTATTTCTAGTAGTTAATTATGAGAATACACTTTTCTTTTTTTAATGAGTCGCTGGACTTGCTGTCATTTCTTAAGACACGCATTTTCCGAACGATTGGTAAACCTCTGATGTCTAAGATGGAATGCTTCCCTATGCTGTAATTATATTGGCTCTCTATACTCTCAGACCGAAACACAGCAATGCAAGCACTGCTATTTAAGTAAAAGTGTGGTACATACCAAGACGGACACCTCGGCAGAAAACGAAAAGAGATAAAGGAGAAAAATTTAAAGAATCAGTAAAATCTATTTCTGTCAATCAAATAAAAGATTTATGGTGTTTCGTCACCTCTAGGATATACAGCCATGAGATACGTAATACTGGACTGCTGTATCTTATAAAAATTAGTAAAGAATTGTTTTATTTTCCCATCATGATGAATTGAATTAGATGGCGGGGGCTTAAAGCAGACTCCCCGTCACGATCGGCTTAGAAAGAAAATCTACGCACAGGTGATTCCTGGGCCTTGACAACAGCTCCACCTATCGAGTCTTATTATAAATCTAAACCATCCAGGGACCCACTCAAACACATACAAAAAGTTTCATCAGAATTGGCCGAGCCAGTTTCGAGTTTTAGCGAGACTAACGGACAGCAATTGAGTTTTATACATATATAGAGATAAGATTACCTAGTACTTCAAAAACTTCATCAACTAGTTAGTGAATACATTACTAAAGTTCGAATTTGGATTTGCTCATTAAAACTAGTTTCAAGTTTGTAGTTGCAGTGTACAGAACCTGTTCTGTTTCTGTAACAGCTTTGATGGAGTAAAGTTAATAAAACTTTTGAATTTAAATTTCGGTGACACAAAGTTTTCCTTGTGTTAGGGAAAGATCTTACAACGCTCGGCCCTTTAGCGTTGGTGACGTGATTTACACCAAATTGGATTTCATAATTCTAAATCTTATTAAAACGAAATTAGAAAATTAATGCTTATATTTGAATTCGTTGGCTTTTTTTTTGGTTTATTTAACAATTTATGTTATTGACAAACAATTAGGAGGACAGAACACAGCAAAGAGTTGTTACAACTACTACTACTATAGCCCATCACAAATCCACTGCTGAGCATAGGCCTCTCCCATAGATTATCACAAAGCGCGGTCCTGAGCCACCTGAAGTCATTGAATGCTTGCGTGTTTTATCAGGTCGTCGCTCCATCTAGTACGGGGGTCACCTAAAACTACAGTTACCAGTACGAGGCTGCCACTCGAGAACCTTTCTTCCCCATCATACAAAGGTACTATTATTTCATGAAGTTTACCAACCAAATATACCGTTATTAAAAATCGTCATCCCCATAATACTTATTAGGTTTTAAAGTTAGAGATTTATGTCCCACTCCTGAGCACAGGACTTCTCTCATTACTTGCTGTGTTTTATGGCCAGAAAGTGACCATAAAACACTCTAAGTAATCTATTGACGTGCTCAGCAGAGCGGATAGTATATCATGCCGGCACGCCACCTGCAACTTTACAAGGCGCAGATTCGGCCTCACATGGAATACTCTTCCCATCTCTGGGCCAGGGCTTCCCAGTGCCAGCTCCTTCCATTTGATCGCATCCAGCGCAGAGTGGTTCGAGTCGTTAGCGCCCGAGCTCTTTCTGAATGGCTTGACTCACTGGCACTGCGAAGAAATGTTGCATCTCTTTGCGTATTTTATCGCATCTGCCACGGGGAGTGCTCTGAGGAATTATTCGGACTAACTCAATCAAAGCATGTACCTAGTAGTGGCACGCTTAAAGGCTGTAACTCTTACTTTTATGGTCTATAGAAATATTATATTCTGTCATCATTTCAAAAATGCAGATGCGTTGCCGCACCTGAGTAATAAGAAATACCACTTACCAGGAAAAGGGATACCCGGTTCTTGTCACTTACTATACTCGTATGAAACAGCAGTATTATGCTGTTTTTTTTAAGTTGGTGTACTGTGAAAGCGCGGTCTTTCCCTGGTTGAGTCAACCTTTGTTGCTGCAGTCACAATACTCTATAGCGTGGATCTACCACGTAAATACCGTTTCTTTATCAATCTAAAGGATGAATAGTTTTTTTCTAGCATTGTTTTTCGACAATCAATATTGTCTAAATTTAAAGGTTTTACTATAATTTTATTAAAAAAAACTTTCGTTCCTAGTTCTTACTAGTTGTATTTAAAGAAAAATATAATGTTTTACAGTAACTCATACAAAAAAAATGAAAAGTGTTCGTCTGGCCACTGCAAAATGCACGCTGCACTTTAACAAAGGCGATAGACAATAGCATCCTTAACGTTACACTTACCTGTTTAGAGATTTAGGCTTTGTTGAAAAATAAAAGAGAAAGAATGGCAAAACTCATACCTTATTTTAGTTGTTAAATTTTAGCTTACTTTACAATATTCATGAAAAAAATCTGTTTATGCCAATTTACACGATAGAAGTACAAACAAGCAAACAGGCCATCTGATGGTAACTGGATACTGTGGCCCATAAGACACATATATCAAACCTCAAATAAACATCGAAATGCAAATTCGATGTCACCACTGCGGACTGAGATGCAATGTTTCGTTTCCAGTAAAAAGGGAGACCCTTTTATCATAGTTACTAGCTGTCAGCAGGCAGACGTTGTACTAGCATTTCCGGAAGTTGGCGCAATGAGTTTCACTCCGAATTTGCTCCGGACTATTTACACTTTAAATACATTTTAAAAACTTGAAAACAGCGCCACCTATGAAATTCTAGCATAGTTATGAACCATCATCTCGAAAAAAATATAGATCGTACATATTTGACCTCAATTGGTCAAGTTGTTCATAAGTTACACGCACCAAAGATATATAAAAGATTAAAATTCCCTAACTGGGTGGTCTACAAGTTATTCCTTCTTAAAGTATTCAATGCGATAAGTCATGAAGAGCCGATCGTTTTACAAGCAGCTGACCCGAGCCTGAACGAACAAATTGATGATATGACGGAAATTGAGATATAAAATCACCTGTAACGAATCGTGCTAAGATCGCAGCTTTGCTTCTATCACGTTTCGTGTTCATGTAAGTCTTTTAATGTTACATAACTTTGGCATAGTTTAACACCTTCACTGACGTGGTAGCTTAGAGGCTAAGCGCTCGACGTATATTTTACGGTACGCGTACAAACCGTGTTCGATCCCCGCCGGAAAAAATAAAATTTTAAATGCAATTTAAGTGCTGTTTTACCACGTGTTCGGTGGTGAAGGAGAATATCTTGAAGAAACCTGCATATCTGAGAAATATATTTCGAAGACACGTGAAGTCCGCCAAAAGGGGCTGTTTTTTTTATAGAAGAGGGGGCAAACGAGCATGCGGTTCACCTGACGGTAAGTCTTGACCGCCAAAAAGAGTAGGCTCTTTTCTTGAAGGTGTCGAGGTCGTATCGGTCCGAAAAAATCGCTGGTGGTAGTCGATTCCACAAGGAAGTTGAGCGAGGAAGAAAACTGCCAATCATCCAGATGGAATGAATGTTATCGCGAGTTTTGTCGGGATGTGCGATGGTAAAATATAGTATCCACTTAACATCAATCAGTTCTTCTATGAAAAAAGCAATCGTCTTTTTCACATAAACACATATTAGACAAAACTTATATAATTTAGTAATTATACATGAATTTTAGTATAATATAATAATATATACTTATTTTCCTGTTAAAGTAGTAAACCCTCTTCTGCCCGCCAGTTTATAAGAGGGGTCAATATCGGAAAGGAGCTAATGATCCGTAAAATGTACTATCCATTGAGTGCGTCGATATGACAAGTTAGTGGTTTCTTTTTATAGGTAAATACTTCCTACCTTATGTACATCTCTCAGAATTTATTTTATATTTAGTTTAACATACCGATCTACTGTTTTTGATATTTTAATTTCTGAACGCGATACCTTTACTTTTACTTGTTTAATTCTCTCAGGGTTGACTGGCAGAGAATGCCATAAAGCATTAAGTCCGCCCATTGTAATCCTTATATTAAGGTGTAACACAATAAAGATTAAATAAATATATTTTATAGGTTAGGTAGCAATCTCTGTCCAAAAAAACAGTTAATTGTTAATTTAAGTGTGGGAAACCGACATTATTATCTTTTTCCGATTTGTTCGCTTCGCAAATATCTTCCCTATGGGACAATCTATGAAAGAGGCCTATTTTGGTCTTTAACTTAATCATTTCGTACGTGTTTCACAGGATGCGATTTGTATTGATAAGTTTTTTATGCCGCCACCACAACTTTATTGTTCATATTTATTTGTTTATTGATATTATATGCTAGTGTCAGACTATTGAACGATATAAATAGGTTTAAAAGTCCTCCCGCTTCCTAAAACATGTAGTATGCGAGCAAGCTGGCGGGCATCGAATTCAGCCAGCACCACTAAAATTGCTAACCACAGTTTTAATTAGTAATTTAGCACATAGTCGGCTATGATGAAAAAACGTATGAGAAATAAAAAATTGAGATGAAATTAGAAGTCTCCCAACACGCATTGACGCATCCTATTTGACTATTCCTTATCCTAAAAGCCTCTCAGGAATATAAGAAATCCTGAGCTCAGTAGCGAGACGTACATAGACTGTAATTTTATTTTTTAAGTCTAAAAGTTTTTCCATAATTTTATTATGTATTATAAGCTTTTCTTTTATAACTATATGCTAACCATAAACCAATTTGTATTTGAAGTTCATTTAGATAGCAAATGTAACATTTTTTGAACATTAATTTGATTTATAATCTCAATTTTTAAGGCATTTTAAAGTTTTTTTAATTTCCTTAAATAAACATTACAATTCCATCGAGGGCATAACAATAGCAAGTGTAAAATGTATTGAAATTGAAGCATTGTGATTTTAGGGGAATGTCGAAACTCCCGTGATTAGTGAAATTTCAATTTGAAATTAATTTTATCTAAATCTAAATCTATTATTTAAATGACGTGCTATTTGCTTACTTTATTATGATAAAATTACAGAACTTTATATTGAATATTAAAGAGTAACATTTTCTTACCTTTATAAGTTCACGGCATGCATTATTCGTAAGATTTACTCATATTTAATACACTAGGATAACGGGTTTTGTATAGAAGTACGGTGAAAATTGAGAACTCAGTCAAGAAAGATATAATATAAAAAAAAAAAAAATATTGAGGGAAAAACAAAAAGCGGTCTTATTGCTACGTAGCAATCTCTTCCAGACAACCCAGAAAAGAATTAAATAAAAATAAGAGAAAGATTAACATGTAGAGTGCACTAAAATAAGAATGGATTCCAATTTATGTACTAAAAAGGCAACATACATAAGGTATCACATACAACATACCTTAGGTAACAATGACCATAAATAAAAGGAGGAAGATTGAGCACTTTTAATCGAATGGGGTAAGGATTTCCAAAGTCTAACTCCAATGACAGAGAATGATTTATCATAAAAAATGAAGAGGACATTGGTGGGAAAAATTCCTTAGACCGTAGGGAAAAATTATGGATAGAGGTGAGCAATTTAAGACGTTCTTTTATATAGAGAGGACCTGTTATATTAAATAAGACTGTTAGAAGTTATAGAATAAGACGTAGTTGAGGGCATCGGAATACTCGTATTCCGTCGTCGTCGGAAACAAGACATGGTCATAATATTTACGAAGCCCAATTATGAACTATATACAGAGATTTGGAGTCGCTCAAGTCTGTAAGTTGCTCCTCAATGATGTCAAGGTAATAAATGTCAGAATAGTCTAGGGAAGGGAGTAGTAAATATTGTGCAAGCGTAATTTTAGTGGCAATGGGTAAAAAGTAGTTAAGTCTCCGAAGTGAAGCATAATATGCTGCAAGCATTTAACGGCTTACTGCATTAATTTGAGGAGTCCAAAAAATACTGCAATCCAAAAGGATACCTAAATTTTTAACTACGTCATTATGATGATGGATTGGATGATGCAAGGAAATTTGAGATATGCCGAAAAATTCATATTGCTTCCAAAAAATGGCGCTATAACCATTTTGTTAAACAGAGGTACCTTAACATCCATATCGGCGACGAGAAGCAGTGTCAAAGGTGCGAAATGTCTGGTACAGCGTTCTTTAATCCGCCTGCCAAGAGTTACGATTAAGGCAAATCATTCCTAAATTGGGAAAGGCTCATGTCCAATAGTGGACTATTAAGGGCTAATAAAAAAGAAGAAGTAGACTTGTGTGTATATAAATAAATAATCTTAAAACATCGATAATATAAGATTGTATTATATATTTTTATGTATATACGTTCATACACGAATTCGCTATCGCGTTAAATTATACTTGAGCAAAGTCGAGTAAATGAAAAACGTGACTTTTGTCTTACTTTCCTAAACGACTTTGGTGAATGTAGTAATTCCTGAAAATATATTATGCACACTCAAGCGAAAGTAGTAATAATTTACAATCCGCCATTTCACTAAGGTGTACCACTTTTTTTACCGACTTCAAAAACTCAATTCGACTGTATTTTTTTTTATGTGTTACCTCATAACTTTTTTATAGGTGAACCGATTTTGATGATTCTTTTTTTATAATGATTTATTATATTTACGCGAACACTACATATTTAAATAAAACTAGTTTTACGGATTTTATCGCGTATATTAACTTATTTTATATTCCCGACGTTTCGAGTACTTTACAGCACCCATGGTCACGGGGGACTGAGGTGTATGACGTCCCAATGTCAACCATGGCTACCTCCAGATTAAAAATTATTAATTTTTGTTCCGATCTACGCAGTATGAACTTACAGTATCTTGAAGTCTTGTACAGTAT
Source organism: Parnassius orleans (assembly GCA_029286625.1). Classification (NCBI taxonomy): domain Eukaryota; kingdom Metazoa; phylum Arthropoda; class Insecta; order Lepidoptera; family Papilionidae; genus Parnassius; species Parnassius orleans. The sequence continues at coordinate 2,960,010 of JAGSMP010000084.1, read as the reverse complement.
CTTGTATGCTTGGGTTGGGATTTAATTTTATTAATTATGGGATCCCAAGCAGATGGTAGCACCAACCATCTTCTTGAAATTAGGATGTTTTTGATTTCAATAGCCTCGAATCATCCTGGAAGGAATCAGTGTTCCTAGCGAGTTTGTGGTCTATCAAATCTAATGTAATGTTGGAGCTCGGCGGCCAGGTGTTTACTGTCACAGATCCCTCCTCTCTCGTTTTGTTAAATGATTCTTTTTTATTTGAAAGCTGGTGCTTCTTCTGTGGTTCTTTGCTATGGTTGATCAAGGTCTGACAAGTAGTTTTTAAGTTATCCTTAATAATTTATATTGAAGTCGGTTGTACAAAACTTTTAATTTACCACTTGTTATAGAATAAGGGCGACAAACGAGAACGCAGTCCAACTGATGGTAAGTGGATGCTGTGGCCTAGATAGAAAGGCCTATATAATTCGGATAGAATGACCTATATAAGAGCGAGCGTAAGTTTGAATACGTATGTTTGTGTGAGTCCGTTTAATATTTAAAGGCATAATTTGTTGAATCAGTTTCAAATAAATCACCAAGTAGTAGACACGTCTCTCTGTTAACAAATCCTTATAAAAACAAAAGTAAACCTTAATATCTAATACATATAGGTCAAAATCGAGCCGGATTTCAATTTGAATTACGACGTTCCTGCACTGCGCGATAATTCAAAAGGACGGGTCGAGCGACGAGCTTAGAACAAAAGAAGACGTTTGCGTAAACAAGTTTTTATGCACGTTTAATGCACCATATAGCATCGATTTGTAGATTGGAAAGAAATAAGTTGTTATAAGATGGAAATAAGAAGCAACATTCGAGTTTATAGACGATTTGAAGAAAATTTTAACTGCTTATACCGAAAATGGCTAGTACACCGGAACAAATACTAAATGTGTTAGAAGATACAGCTATATTGTTAGGAAAAACTTAAAGAAATGTCCAAACAACGTCTAACAATGGGTTTACAGAAATACGTGTTGAGGAACTTCACATGCTTCGAAATATTTTTTTTTTTGATTTCAGACATGCAGGTTTCCTCATGATGTTTTCCTTCACGAGCACGTGGTATATCAGCACATAAAATTGCAATTAACAATTTCATTGGTGCCGGCGGGGATCGAACCCGGGTTGCTGTTTCGCGTACTGTGTAACTTACAGCGAGCGCTAACCATCTGAGCTATTTTGGATACTACAACAGAATACCTGAATGCATTAAAAAACCTTGGGCTGTCAATAGCTCCTGGGATCCACTCATTAGATTTTTAGTTGTACAAAAATTGGACCCAGAGACGCACCGTGATTGGGAAGAAGATGCTTATAAGGATAATGCTGAAAACTTACCTACATGGGACGCGCTCAACAAGTTTTTACAATTAAAATTCCGCACTCTTGAGCTTGTCACGCCACCAACTAGAGAAAGACCAACACCTAGAGGAAGGGAATACGCTGTTCACTTATCTACGAGTACTAATGATACTGCGACTTCTACGAAACTAAGAGTTTGCGCTATATGCAACGAAAATCACACATAGTGTCACTGTGAAGAATTCATCAAGCTAAGCCCAACAGAGAGATGTGATTACATAAAGAAACACAATCTGTGCTTTAATTGTCAGCCCTGGTCACGCTGCGCGACGATGTCGCCTGAAGATGTCCTGTAGAACATGTCATAAACGCCATCACATGCTCACGCACCATTTCACGCCTATGACGTCATCAAGACAGCTAGACAATTACAACAATCAAAACAAACATAACGACGTTGAAGATCACCAAGCTTCTGCACAATCAGCCGAATCCAATGTCACACTTTCATCACATGTCGCTTCTAAGGTGTCCACTGCATTGCTGGCTACAGCACTCATACCAGTAAGAAGTTACAAATCGGAACAAGTGACAGTGTTGCGCGCGTTGATTGACCACGGCTCCCAGGCTATGTTCATGAGTGAAAGAGCAGCCCAGATGTTACGATCAAGGAGAACGCCTGTCAATGGCACTATTACTGGCGATGGCTCTACTAAAAAAAACGTTAAATATGCTGCAGAAATCGAACTTCTATCAAGGCACGACCCAAAGTTCAACATAAGGATCAAAACGTACATTATGTCAACGCAACTGACTACCCAACTGCCGACTCAAATTACCTCCACCAGCACATGGCCGCACCTGCAAGGACTTGTTTTGGCTGACCCAATCTATAATCAACCAGGACGAGTAGACCTATTAATAGGGGTTAATGTGTGTGCTCATATAATGAAAACCGAAGTTATCAAGGGACCCCCAGGAACACCTTGTGCTCAAAATAAGACCCTGGGTTGGATTTTGATTGGGAACGTGGAAGACAAACCAGCTGATAAATTGATTGTTATGCACCATAATCTTGACCTAAACGATATGTTTAAACGAATGTGGGAACAAGATGCATACGATAAAGTAGTATCTACAGCAGATGATCGAAGGTGCGAGAAAATTTACGAAAACACAACCATAAGAAATAATGACGGACGTTATATTGTGACTCTACCCAAGAAAACTAAAATGCTATTATCAACCCAAGGAAACACAAAACAAAGATTCAAGAAAAACCCAAAACTAAAAAACGATTTTGAAAAATTACGGAACAAATTACATGGAAGAGATACCCAGACACGAGCTGACCAATCTATCGGTGTACCTGCTACATCATGCTGTTGTTAAGGAAGAAAAGGAAACTACAAAAATTAGAACAGTTTTTAACGCATCACAAAGAGGAACCAACAACATCTCACTTAACGACGAGCTGTTGGTGGGACCACAGCTACAAGGAGACATGAGAAGTCTTATAATGAGATGGCGGATGAAAAGAATCTGCTTTGTAGCGGATATACAAAAAATGTATATCCAAATCATGGTAACGAAAGAAGACAAGGATCTGCAACGAGTACTATAGAGATATGATGATCAAGATCCTGTCAAAGACTACCGACTTACTAGGGTCACGTTCGGAACTGCTTCTGCTCCTTACTTGGCAGTAAGGACCTTGCACCAAGTAGCTCATGACGAAGGCCAAAACCATCCTGAAGCAGCAGAAATAATAAAGAGGGATTACTTCATGGATGATATAATGTCTGGGAAAGACAATCTCACCGATGCAGTCAGAATAGCCAAAGACGTAGACGCCATACTACAGAAGAGAGGCTTCAAATTAAAAAATGGTGTTCTAATGATGCAGACTCCCTAAAGGAATTTGAAGAGTCTGAAAGAAGTTCTCATGTAAAACTAGACATAACATTAGACGGGATTACACGAGCATTAGGACTACACCGGGACATTGGCAAAGATCTTTTTCAATACAGCTTAAACCTATATGTAACGGCAAATATAATTACAAAGAGAACAATCCTGGGTGACCTACAGAGATTATTTGATCCACTGGGCTGGTTGGCATCTTCTGTCTTACCTGCCAAACTTCTAATTCAAAGATTATGGCTGCAAGGAGTAGCATGGGATACGGAGGTGGACGAAACAATTGCTGCAGAATGGAACAATATACGAGATTCCATTCATATGTACCTACCAGATATCGAAGTAAACATATGGACTTCGATATCTGCTCTGCTTCAGTAGTATTTAGCCATCTAAATACTACTGAAGCAACAATAAATAATGTTACTGTCCACGGATTCTGTGATGCATCATCTCGAGCTTACGCTGCAGTAGCCTACCTAAGAATAAGAACAGAAAGAGGTGAAGTGAAGACATCAATCATCGCTGCTAAAACCAAGGTTGCACCTACAAAACCACAATCCCTACCTCGTCTGGAACTAAGTGGCGCTGTACTGCTTGCTGGTCTTTTATAACAGATAAAGGAATCAATGAACGTTCCTGCCTGTCAGATATTTGCTTGGACTGATTCAACCATTGTACTCTCCTGGTTGTTTGGTGATCCTGCAAGATGGAGCACTTACGTTATAAGCAGAGTTGTTGAAATACTTGACATCATCAGCAATCATAATTGGTACCATGCCAGAAACCCAGCTGACTTCGCTTCACGAGGGCTATCATTGCAAGAGCTAAAAAATGATGAACTGTGGTGGAAAGGTCCAGAGTGGCTGAGGTTAGGAGAAATCCAATACAGCAGACCCAATACAACCTGGACAGACCTGGAAAGAAAGAAATCAATACATCTAAATTTGAAATTAGACAAAGAGAAGAGTATTAGTACAAAATTAGTACAAGAATTGCTTAAGGTGATTATATACTGTAAAAGATTCTTGAAGGGAAAGAAAATGGAATACAAAGACTTACCTGTGACTACGACGGAACTTAATGATGCGCTAAAAACCTGCATAAAAATAACTCAGGAGGACAGCTTCGAAGAGGAAATACAGCACCTGAAATCAAAGGAAAAATTAAAAGAGCCAGTAAACTAAAGAGTTTAAAACCTTACCTGGACGATGATAATATCCTCAGGGTGGGCGGCCGACTGCGTCACTCGGACCTAAATAAAGACAGCAAAAATCCAATTATTCTTGATCACGACGCCCATCTTACCTCTCTTCTCGTTGCTGACGCACACTCTAAGACGCTACACGGTGGAGTTCAGGTAATGCTCTGCTTTCTGCGAACAAGATTCTGGATCCTAAGAGCTAGAATATTGGTAAAGTCAAAGATCAGAAAATGTCTTATTTGTGCAAAACTTAACGCTACAGCAAGGTCACAACTAATGGGGGACTTACCTCGAGTTCGAGTCACACCAGGTAAACCCTTTTTAAATACGGCATGGATTTTGCCGGCCCGTTCCATATTTTGATGTCTAGAGGAAGAGGAGTAAGGACAAACAAAGCATACGTTGCTCTCTTTGTCTGTATGTCGACGAAAGCGACCCACTTAGAATTAGTGGGAGATCTTACCTCAGATGCCTTCATCGGAGCCTTCAGAAGGTTCGTAGCTAGACGTGGAAGATGCGCTCACGTCTGGAGTGACCAAGGACGTAACTTTGTTCGGGCGAACAGGATACTCGCTGCAGAATGGGCTGAAGCCAAATTTCAATTCGAGGGTCCAATTGCTGAGACGCTAGCAATGGATGGAACTGAATGGCATTTTATTCCCGTCTATAGCCCACACATGGATGGACTGTGGGAGGCGGGAATCAAATCGATGAAAAACCATTTGAAACGGATAATGACCTCTCATGTAAAGTACGAAGAGACCTTGTTATGTCAAATTGAAGCTGCCTCAACTCACGATCGCTTAACATATTAAGGGACATGGACACAGACAACATCCAACCATTAACGCCTGGCTATTTCCTTGTCGATGAGATGCCTATTACGGTTCCGACACCAGACTTCCAAGACATCCCAACAAATCACTTATCAAGATGGCAGTACCAGCAAAGATTGTTGACGGACTACTGGCGTCGATGGCAACAAGAATACCTGTTGAGAATGCAAAAGTGTCCGAAATGGCAAAGGAAGGTCAAGGAATTTGACATAGGTCACATGTCCTCATAAAATCAGATAGTTTGCCCTTATCTATATCTATATATTTGGTAAATGGATGATGGGACGTATTGTAAAAAAACCATCCGGGTGCTGACGGTGTCACTCGTGTATACAGTGTAAAAAGTGGTGCTAGTGTCGTGCAAACATCTGTAAATAAGCTGTGTTATTTACCAATAGACATTGCATCATGATTTATTTTAGTTATAACTAAGGCAAATTGAGTCCATCTATATTCTATATGTACAGTTTAATTAATTGTGTACTGATCTTTAAATCTATTGTAACCAAAAACGATTATACTGTTCGAAAAGGGCTCATAGGCTCTTTGGTAGGCGGTATGTTCAGATAGAATGATCTATATAAGAGCGAGCGTAAGTGTGAATACGTATGCATGTGTGAGTCCGTTTAATATTTAAAGGCATAATTTGTTGAATCAGTTTCAAATAAATCACCAAGTAGTAAACACGTCTCTCTGTTAACAAATCCCTATAAAAACAAAAGTGAACCTTAATATCTAATACAGACATCTACGTCTATCCTCAATTAAGAATCAAAATGCAGATGCGTTGTCTCCCCTGAGGACTAAGATGGAATGCCTCTTTTCCAGTAAAAGGGTCTCCGGTTCTCTGCTCTCACTAAATATAACTTTAAGCTGCTATTTTACGATATTCTGTGAGTCTTTCCCCCGTCGAGTCGATCTCTTCGTGCTACAACTATAATATAGCTGCAACGTGGCTCTACCACTTAAAAACATATTCACTTCTAACACATGGTTTTTAAGCTCACCGTTAACCACAATCATAAACATTAAGTTTTTGAAACTAATATTTAAAAATATATAACTTATATTATATTTAATGTAAAGTTAAAGCCTGTATTATGAGTTATACCACTGCTGTGGACAGGCTACGTCATTTCTGAGAGAGTTAACATCTCTTACCAGATCGCCTTTTCATCCAGTGGGAGGGTCTCCCTACACCCTTTCACGTCAGTAGAACCAGGGTAACTGACATAGCCCAATGGATCAGTAAGCTAAAGTGGCCATTGGCCTTTCAGAAGAAGCAAAAACGATGGGGATGAAAAGTTCTCGATTGTCAGCCTCGTACGGGTAAGTGAAGGGCGGCCGCCCATACTTTGTAATTTGTGGGAAGTCCTGAACCTAAATTTGTTTGAATGCTTTTTAATCTTTTGCTGTTTTAAGAGCACCAGTTTTCTATTTAAATTTATTTGCCATGCTTGGCATGCGGATTGGCATCGGGGCAAAAACAAATTGGGAACTCTCGCTGCTTCCCGTCGCCGGTTTGGGTGTTTTTAGTTCAGCTTAAGTAAATTGATTAAGGTATTAGTGTAGCTGAAATTGACATAAGGTATACGTATATTACATATTTTTGTTTTTTAAATTAAAAAATAGTCTTTTGTAATGTTTTCTATATCAGAGTAAATGACATAGAACTATAGCCATATAGGTCTAAGAACGCAAACGATAGGGAAGAAAGGTTCTCGAGAGGCAGCCTCGTACCGGTAAGCGAAGTGTAGAGCGGCACTTCACTAGATGGAGTGATGACCTGGTAAGATATGAGTCGATGAATGCAGGTGGCTCAGGACCGTGCTTTGTGACATTCCTTGTAGCCTATGTTCAGCAGTGAACTTGGGATGGGCTGAAATGATGATGATGATGATGAATATTATTTACATTAAAATATTTTTGTTTAATTTTTGCATTTGCCTGATCTTTTCTCATATATAGCAAAAGTTATGATACTGGAAATTTAAAATATTTAAATTAAAATTGCAATACAACTGTCATTTTTAGCAGATGGCGTCAGTAATCCGTGAAATTGCTTGTTACGTAGACTGATATAGATTATGGAAGGTAAAAGAGTCAAATTTTAGATTCGATTGGTCTAAATTTTGCGAATATTCAGGCGTATTTTTATATGCCAAGCTTAAAATCCAACCCTCGTTACTTACTTCCATTACAGACTATCAAAATTCTACTGTAGAAAATAGGCCTCCCCATAGATTGTTTCATATATTTGCCAAACTTGCCACGCTTACGAGGCGGGACAGCAACCGCGGTTTTTTATTATTTTTAGTGGATATCATGAAGATGCTGCTGTCCATATTTTGTTTCATTTTTCACTATCTCCTCTTATGACACTCACGGCATGATATAGGATAGTGGATTCCCCTAAGTTCCCACTACACGGCATAACAAGACATCAGATACTACAATCGCCCAAATATGCTTACAAAAGCCCAGAGTTCAACAGGGGACTATTTAATGTGCGCTTATGTCGATTATAAACATCAAGGATATTCCATGCATCTTTTTTTTATAGAATAAGGGTGACAAACGAGCACACAGTCCACCTGATGGTAAGTGGTTGCTGTGGCCCATAGACATCTACATCTATCTTCGTTTGCGAATTAAAATGCAGATGCGTTGTCAGCCGTGAGGACTAAGATGGAATGCCTCTTTTCCTGTAAAAAGGGTTTCCGGTTCTCTACACTCACCATATGAAACAACAAAATAGCAGCATTAAGCTGCTATTTTACGCTGGTATTCTGTGAGAGCGTGGTCCTTCTCCGGTCGAGCCGACCCATTCGTGCTTCAACTATACCATTAATATAGCTGCAGCATGGCTCTACCACATATATCTACGTAATATTCATTCACTATACTGCTAAAGTTCTATCAAGATAAACTGATAATGTTTTTTGCAAAAATTAGATTAAATTAACGACGTTTACGCAAATACTCGTTGCTAGATAGCCTGCAAAGCGTGGCGTGGCGAGGTATTTAGTAATGTATAGAGGAGGCCTAGATATATTCAGCAATTAAATTTTGAGAGGATTATAGTAATGGGCGAAAGTAAACTTTGCCATTACGATCCTGTAACAAGCTTACAGTTACAGTTTTTGTGTTTTGGTTAAGCACTTGTACTTGTTTCAGAGCCGTGGTAGCTCAGGGGCTAAGTGCTCGCTGTAAATGCGCGAAAAACACGCGAGTAATCCGGGTTCGATTCCCGCTGGCAATTTTAAGTGCTGATTTACCACGTGCTCGGCAGTGAAGGAAAACATCGTAAGGAAACCTGCAAGTCTGATAAATAAGAAAAACAAGCGCGGCGGACATTTTCTTACCCTAAAACCCTCAGAAATGAGAGGAGGCCATTGCCCAGCAGTGAGACGTATATATGCTGTAACTTTACCTTACTTTACTTGTTTCACAATATTATTTTAAATAATTAATTTATTGACTATAAATATCGACCGGTTTCATCTCACGGCATCATCACGGTGTTTATGAACTACGAACATATAAAATTACAGTCTGTAACATGGAAAAGATCACTATCTCCAACGTTGAACTAATAAGAAATGGAATAATCAAGGGGTAGTTGTGATTGAATATCGACCGAGGATTCATTGTATGCAGAACTATTAAAAATGCGCAACAAAATTCGCGTGCAAAAGGCAAGGCATACTTCAAAAGAGTGTTTCGTTTCACCAAGATAATGATAGCTTATGATAGCTGCAATTCGAGATGCTAACTTTAAAATACTTGAGCATCCTCCATATTCACCAGATCTTGCACCGAAACAGAAACAGAAACTTTTTTATTCAATATAGATTATAAATAATACTTATTGAAAGTCACTCTTTTGTTTAATTACCACTGGTTCGAAAAAACTCTGTCCTGGGAAGAACCAACAAGAAACCCAGCGGGACTTTTAAAAAAAAACAGCTTACTATCACGTATGTTACACAACAACACACAACAAATTAGAAATAGCTTGGTAGCGATCACCCCATTCTCAGGTGTTATTATCATCCATAAATTCCTTAATATTATAATAACCCTTTTTATAAAAACTTTGTTTGATAAAGTTTTTGAACTTTGAGCTGTTCAAATTTTGTATATTTTCTGGGATTTTGTTGTAAAAGGGTATACATCGCCCCAAGAATGAATTACTAACTCGGTGGATTCGAGTAACTGGTACTACTAATCTTGTGTCTGTTCCTAGTATTTACAGAATGAATATCACTTATTTTTGTAAAACTACTTTTATTTTTGTGTACGTACATTACATTTTCATAAATGTATTAAGAGGCCAAAGTTAATATATTGATTTCCTTAAATTTTCGCAGCGACTCTTTAGGTTTTAAATCATAGATTGCTCTTATGGCCCTCTTCTGTAAAATAAATATAATTTCAGTGTCAGTCGCGTGTCCCCATATAAATAATATTATTATGTGGAAATAGCTAAAGTAAACAAGTATGTTTACTTTAGCTATTTCCATAGCATAATGTCGTATGGTTTCTGTCTATTATATAGATTAAAAGGACCGCGTAGCGGCGGTTTAAGAATATTCACTATCCCATATCGTCCCCTGGGTGTCATAAGAGGCGACAGAGGCAAATTAAAACAGGTGATGGGCAGCACAACCTTCCTGGTAATAACACAAAATAATAAAAAAACTGCGGTTGCCATCCCGCCCGCCAAGCGTGGCAACCATGGCAAAATGATGATGAGGCAATCTATGAGAAAGGCCTATGTTCAGCACTGAACTTTTATAGGTTGTAATGGAATGGAATGGATGGAAAAGGACATACTATTTAAGATGATGAAGCAGTAGTCGCTGCAGTACAGGAATTTTAAGGCACTCAATGAAGTGTTTTTTAATTTTTATTGAATATACCCCTAATAATTTGGTAATATACCTACATAATATTTTTATTGTATATAAATAGATGAAATAAATGTATATAAGATATAATCAATATAATAAATACATCATATTATAATTAATATTCATCAAAGCAAAGATAATGATTTCTTATATTTAAGCGAACACTGAGTATTGAATGAAAATAGTTATTTACGGATTTTATCGTCAATCTTGTTTTAAATCGCTGCTGTTTCGAGTAAGTGCTTTGAGACACCCATGACCAAAATTCAATATCTCTATATATAAAAATCAATTGCTGTTCGTTAGTCTCGCTAAAACTCAAAAACGGCTCGACCGATTTTGATGAAATTTTTTGTGTGTTTGAATCGGTCCTCAGATGATTTAGATTCACATATAGATCCAGTAGGCGAAGCCGGGGCGGATCGCTATTAATTAATAAACCTTACTTTAACCGAAGAACAGTGTACATAGCGATTCAGAATACCTAGCTTTTCGGTATCTGGACCGCCGATTTAGTTTAGGTTAAATATAACATAATATACAAACATAATAAAAGTCATTTTTCTTTTTAACACGGAATACCACCGTAAAATGGCAGCTTAATGCTGTTGTATTTCGTGTGGCGAGTGTATAAAATGAATAAAATTTTACTAGTAATGAGGCATTTTATGTTTGTCCTCAGGATTGCGACAAATGTTGATTCATAACGGAGAATAAATGTATGTGTCTATAGGCCACAGCATCCACTTACCAACAAGTGAACTTTTTACTTGTTTGTCAACCTTATTCTATAAAAATCTTCTTTTTCTGTGTCAGCTGGAAAACTGTCTACTGCTGCAAATGATCCTTTCCCTGAAGAAGGATTTGTTATCATTGCCACGATTTGAAAATCGGACAGGCGATTACAGTATACCACACCACGTCAACATCTATATTAAAAATAGTTAAACTTTCAAAATTAATCTTAGTACCTATATGGATAAACTTTAAACAAAACCTTGTGACCCTTGCTACTTTATATTTGTAGCGTCGAACAACAGAAAGAAAGTTAAATTTAAGAAAACTTTATCGTGGAAGTTTATTTAGAATCTCACTGTAGTGTTATAGGACAATCACTGTCTCAATCACTGTCTATTGTAAAAGTTTGCCATAAAAAGCGAGGACTGTGTAAGTACATTTACAATAGTACAATGTACAACAGTTCTTTTTGCTAAATAACAATTTTTGTTCAGTCACTAAGCGATTTTTATATGAATTAAACGTTATTTCATAAAGTTAAAATTACTTTTAATCATTGTGCTATTCTATATTTTATCAATTGATGAATATTTTTTGTTATCAATATCTCACTGTAGTGTTCTAGGACAATCACTGTCTCAATCACTGTCTATTGTAAAATTTTGCCATAAAAAGGGTGCACTGTTGAAGTACATTTACAAAAGTACAATGTACAGCAGTTCTTTTTGCTAAATAACAATTTTTGTTCAGTCCCTAAGCGATTTTTATATGAATTAAACGTTATTTCATAAAGTTAAAATTACTTTTAATCATTGTGCTATTCTATATTTTATCAATTGATGAATATTTTTTGTTATCAATTGATAGATTTTTGAATACCACATGCCTTTACAAGTGTTGTGTGAGTTTCATATTATAATATTAAAACTAGTGCTGTAATAAAAACGCGCACTGCGCGTAGTACACGCAAAACTGCCGTGCGCATTTTGTGTACATATTTTTCTTAAGAGTGACCGGCTTAAATAAAAATAAATCATACTATTACAAATCAAAATCAGCAATTACAATTATACATATAATTATGGAGATCAATTATTATTTCTCTCTTTTTATATATGTCTGATACTGCCATACTGCCAAGAGAGTATTTATAATGCCCGGGCAATATGAATAATGACAAGCCAAATCGGTCTATGTAATTAATACTGATTTAAACTTCATTATTTTATCACATTGTGTGGTCATTATGAACGCTACGCAACCGTTGGGAATTTTGATATAACCTAACCTAATCACGTTAATCACTTTTAAGACAATAAGTAAATAATGTAGGTACCAAATCTGAAAGTAGCAAGTGTAAAAATATGAAGGAAGGGAAAAAGTCACTTTGCGGTATCAAATAGCTCGGAGCTTCCGAAAGTGTGAATGTGTGATGAGTGATGAATCCTTCCTCGATAATACATATCAAAGCCTGCCCTATATTGGTACATTGGATTCTACGGAAGTTGAGCATTTAAAATCTACTATAGAAAAATTGACTCAGGAGTTAATAACAGCAAACAATGAGATTGATAACTTAAATCTAGAAAATACTTTGTTAAAAAAAATTGCAGAACTATGAAAATAAATTACAACTATACAAAACTGTTGGGATAGAAGAGCTCAGAAGAAATTCAACTGGATTGACAACAAGATTTTACTCCCCACAATATAGAAAAATAAATTCAGAAAATTAAAATTTAGGAGGCTTAACAACTTCCCAGTTAATTAACTCAAATCGTCAGAAGTTGCAGCTTAAAAGTACTTTCTCAAAAAGTTTCGATAATTTTCAAAGCTGTTGTTACAAACCGATTGAAGGATTGGCGTCTATCTCAAATACACAAAGCAGCACACCGATTAAGAACATTGGTTCGAGTATAAACGATTCATGCTACGTGAGTTCAGATAACGCTGGAGCAATTTCTCTCAACGAAACCAAAATATATGAATATGTCAACTATCCCTAGTTTGTGTTGATGTGTTTATTATTTATTTCCATTTTTTAAGAACTTCTATAGGAATAAGAAGGGTTCTTTTGTTCTTATTCATAAAAGTCCTTCAGCATTGTAAAAATACGAGCTTCGCTTCTATTTATATTTGACACACTCAACAAAACATCAAACATTGAGTCATGATTTTTTCAGATCAAGCAGGTCGCGGTTTAAGAGGCAAATTACAAAGTTTACTAGGAAATTATCATGTTACTTATTTTTTAAAGCCAAATGAAAAACTAGCTGAATTATTAAAATCATGTAATACACTTTGTACGGACTTTACTAAGGAGGATTATGTAATTATTCTTGATGGTTCAAATGATAATGATCTAATAGAATTTCAATCATTTTTATATTTTAATTTACACCAAATTAAACGTACAAATATTGTGGTATGTGAAATTCAAAAAAATTATAATTTTAATGAAACGAAGCTAAATAACTTAGTTCAATCGATTTGTAAAAGCTTCAGTCATGCGTTTTTTGTGCCCTTGATGTCAAATAATATTCATAATGATAGACGCATGCTTAAAAAAACTAATTCTTCGTGAAATATTGAGAGTGACATATAAAATAAATTCCCGAATAATAGTAAAAATACTGTGAGGGCCGATTTTTCTGGCCAAGTCTAACAGCTGATAATACGAAGTGAACAACAGGCACTCAAACAGAGGATATTCCTCCACAAAGTTGCTTTTCGCTTTTTCATCAATAATACAAAATAAGCAGACCAAAATTTTATGAATATTTTTATCAAAATGTCTGTGGTGTAACAAACAAAAATGTGAGAATTGTTTGTTTTTGTGAACATATCTTAAATGAGTTTTCAGCTCCTTAATTTAAATTAGAGGATTATAAATTAGTAGCTTCCAATTTCCGAGCTAATAAAAAACGAGGTGGTTCAATCATATTGGCTTTAAATGATATAAAATGTGAAGAAGATGCCTTCTGCAAAAACTATATAAGTCTGAACATTTTGAAGTTTGTGGTATTCAAGTCTTCAACTCACATATTTATGTTTGTTGTTGCTATCGAAATCTTATACAAAAGAATTTTGATTTTTTAATGGAACGATTAGAGCGATTTTTCGAACATTTTTTTAGTAAGAAATGCATTTTGTGCGGTGACTTCAACATTAATTTATTGAACAATGATAAACAAAAAAATGAATTTTTGAACGTGTTGACTTGTTATAATTTTAAATATTTAATTGACTCAGCAACCTTTTTGCGCAATGATGTAATATCTTGTCTTGACAAGGTAATTACTAATATGGATACTACAACTATTGACAGTAGAGTAGAGCATAATGGTCTTGCAGATGGTCACGCTGGTTTATTTTGTACAGTAAAATTGGTAAATCAAATGAGTCGTAACATGAATGAAAGTATTAAAATTAGTTGTAGAGTTTTAAGTGACCACAACTCAGCAAAGTTTTGAAAGCAAATTTGCAGAATAAATTGGTACAACCTAGATATAAATTATTTTCTAAATAAATTGGGGTATACTTATAAAAACTGTTATAAGAAAAAAACGAGAAAAATAGGGCTAAAAAAATACATTAAAGTGGATCACTAAAGGTATTAATTAGTAAGATGAAGAGGTTTCTGTCATTAAATGTTAAAATATGTAATGGAGTATTTGCAGATAAATATAAAAGGTCATATATACAGATATATGGAAGAATATGAGAAAAGCAAAACAAATAGCTATACAAAGAAAAATTGAGTTGGCGATAATAATAAAGAAATCTGGAATATTGTAAATGATAGTAGGAAGAAATCGTTTAGTAAAAAAGGACATAATATAGTACTAAAGCTAAAAAATATAAAAAATAACCTCATAAGTCATCAACGGGATGTATTTAATCTTTTCTCGAACCATTTTAGTGAAACTTATTCATTAAGTAACAATGCTAGTGATTCAATCTCCGCACAATTAATTCTGGAACAAAGTGTGAAGAGAGTTGTGACAGATATGCGTTTTAACATCATTACTAGTCATGAAATTTTAAAAACGGTTAAGCAAATGGAAAATAAAAGATCACGTGGTTATGATGAAATACCCACCATGATTATTAAAGATAATATTGATATATTGGCTGAATCTTTAACTTATCTTTTCAATAAATGTGTGGAACAAACTTTGTTTTCTAATCAGCTTAAAATTGCGCGAGTACTTCCGGTACATAAAAAGGAAAGTAAAATGGAAACAAAAATTATAGACCAATTTCCTTGCTACCTATCTTATCAAAAATTTATGAAAAGCTGATAAAGGTAAGATTAGTAGCACATTTACGACAAAACTCCATATTAAATGAGAGACAATTTGGGTATCAACCATATGTGAGTACTATAGATGCTTTAAATACGCTATTCGATGATGTAGTATGTAGACTCAATGATAAATATAAGGTAGGAGGTTTATTTTTAGACTTAAGTTCGGCATTTAACACGATAAATCATGATATACTGCTACTAAAATTGGAACATTACGGAATTAGAGGCTCAATTTTAAAGTTATTGGAATCCTATTTATCAAATAGGAAACAATTTGTTGAGATTAAAACAATAATAGACGGTGACGAAACGGTATACAAATCTAAATTGACAACCATAAAGTAGGGCGCTCGGCAAGGCTCCATTTTGGGACCCATATTATTTATAATATTTATTAATAATTTAACTGCTTACATACATACCAAACAGCATGATGTAAAACTAACTATTTATGCGGATGATACAAACGCGATTGTATCTGCTAGATCGGTAGACGAATGAAATACTAAAATGATAAACACACTGTACGACTTTAAAAGTTGGTTTACTACAAACGATCTTTTATTAAATACAAATAAAACATACGCAATGCTTTTTAAATCTACAGCAAGACAAAAAAAATTAATAAACGCTAACATTGACGGTATAAATATGGACTCTGTTGAATCATTTAAATCTCTAAGAATCCACATTGACATGTATTTGAATTGGAAAAAGGAAATTAAAGCACTAGAATCTACTATCAGTTCAGCATGCTATGCCTTAAGAAGTTTACGAGAAGAAGTTACGTTAAAACAGCTTAAAATGGTTTATTTTGCTCTAGTGAATCTAAACTACGTTATAGCATAATATTCTGGGGCAACAGTTATAAGTATAATATTAAGACAGCGTTTGTACTACAAAAAAGGGCGATCCGTACCATGTTACGTATTCCACAAATTGGGTCGTGTAAGGAACATTTCCGAAATCTTGGCATATCAACAGTTCCCTCTCTGTATATCTTAGTTTCACTTACTTATTTAGTAAAGAACTTTCACAAATATGAAACATACCAAGAAAAGATAAAGAGAGAAATGACCCATCGAAAAGATTTAAAAATTTATATTACACCAACATTGAATGTTGTACTCCACAACACAAGATATTAAGCCATTGGACTATTTATTTCTTTGCCTACCTCATTTAAAACTATTTATTGCCACCACAAATTTCAAAATAAACTAAAATCATTACTAATTAAAAAAAAGCTACTACTCAGTTAACGTTTACCTAAATGACAAAAATAAACTTAATGAATGTTAATTTTTATTGCTTATGTACTGTATAATTTATAATATATTATGACATGAAAAGTATTTAATTAATTTGTTATATGATGCTTAAATTTTATCGATTCTAATTTTATTTATAATAATTGCATGTAAATGTTGGTCTTTATCCATGTAATAAATTTCCAATACAATGTAATATTGTTCTATGGAATAAATGACTATGACTATGACTATGACCAATAGCAGCAATGGGGTATTCCTTCCTTTGCGTTACGAAGAAAAAATACCTTTAATGAAAAACTTTATTTCCATTGTGTTTAATTGTTAAATTTGTGACATCAAAATAAAAACATAACCTAACCTAACTAAAACTATCTTTATATTGCTCTGCCCAATAAGTAACGGACTTTATTATAAGGCCGGTCAATTTAATTATTTCAAAAGTTTTTATCGTAATATTGCCTACTCACATTGCGCATTTTTCAAACTGTCTGGATATTATAAATTAATTTATTAATCACCAAGTGATTAATAAATTAATTCATAATATCTAGACCATAACATATATACCATATTATAAGGAAAGCTTGTTGTTTTTAATTTTTAATTATACGTTTATTGTGCCATTATTATTTTTTTGTAAAGTTTTAAATAATCCTTTTTTTAGTCTATAACAGAAGTTATACTGCAGGGTTATTTTGCAATAACCGGCCAAATTTGCAAAGAAGGTTCAGAATAAGTAATATAGGTGGTGAAGAAAAATTTATTAAAAAAGTCTCAAAAATTCTGTCCTTTTTATCTTTTAAATTGAAAATGCGTAGTAATATTTTAACAAATTTTGCTGCCCATAAATCGCTTTCAATTTGGGATAATTTCAAATAAAAGTTGCAGCCTTATTTTTTCGTATTTTCAAAAACTGCTATAACGGCATATCATTACTTATATTTGGACTTAGGCTACTCTTTGAAAAATAACCCTGTATATATATTTATTTTAATCAAACAACGGTTGTTTTTATTTATAATCTTTAGTTAAGTATTTAATTGTTAAATTTTTATCTTTCTATTTGTAGTTAGTATTCTAATCGTTGTTAGAAATAAAGACAGTTTGTTGATTAAATATATCCAAATTAAAAATATTAAATGATTAAAAGATCAGAGCCAGTTAGATGCTTGCATGCAAATGTTACGTGGATAGTTTGAAATTTTTATTTAAAATTAATTTCGTATAATATGTTTTATTTTGCGCCTAGTTTCAAGGTGTAATTTTCTTACAGGTTACTATAAAATATCTTGCTTACAAGATATTATAAATTACTGTTATTATAATTAATATTTAAAAAAACAACGCATCTACGTTTTGAGTCTTAGTCAAGGATACCAGTAGATGTATCTCTGTGAAATTGCTTACCACCGTCGATTTTTCCCGACCGATACGACTTAGAGACCTTCAAGTAAAGAGCTTACTCCTTTCTAAAAAGGCCGGTAACACACCTGCAATTCCTCTGGTGTTGCAGTTGTTCATGGGCGGCGGTAGTCACTTACCATCAGGTGAGCCGCATGCTCGTTTGCCCCCTCTCCTATATAAAAAAAAGAGTATACAGAAAACACTTTCCATTTACCATCAGGTGGACTTTGTTTTGTATATTACCCTGACTTTTATAAAACACAAAAAAAAACCTTACAATTCATAAACTTATACAGAAGCAATTTACAGTTTATGGTCCAACATTACGAATTTAATCACATTCGTGACATAATTCTTACAAAAATTTGAGTAAAGCAAGGTTTTATCGCCACTTACACGACTGTACCCGAAAAATTGGGATGAAAAAAATATATACACTTAGGTATGTATTTATTGAGGAATTGTAACGAGGCCTGTAGATTTTGATTAAATATTTACAATCTTCAAGTGTATTTGTTCTAAACCAAGTTGGTTAAAAAAAACTTTCATTTTATATTTAAATATTACATAATACGTTTGATAAAAGTTTAAGCAGATAATACAATAAAAATGTAAAGCAATAATATAGGCGTCTCGTGAAAATTATCATTGGGAGTAATTAAGTAAAGAAGAACGCTTTGGCAGTGGCGATAGGAAAAAGGCAATAAATCATTGGATTGCACTAGAAGATTGAAAGATATGGTAGGAAATGAAAACAAGTTGCTGCTGCGTAAAAAGTTCTATATCTATCTCCAGGATTAGTCAAGTTGTAAAATAAAGCATCAGCCCATATACATCCCCTCCTAGACACAGGTCTCCTCACATTTTTGAAAGAATTTCAGGGAAAGAAAGCGTCCACCAAGTTGCCTCAATGCAATTTGACGGACATCACTTGTCTTCGAAATAATTTATTTTTCGAATAATTTAACTCTGGAAAATGCGGGTTTTCTCAAGATGTTTTCCTTCACTGCCGAGCACGTGGTAAATCAGCACTTAGTATTAATGTTAATTGCATTTCTATCGAACCCGGTTTGCTTGCGTACTGTAAAATTTACATCGAGCGCTTAGCCTCTGAGCTTCTACGGCTCTTTCAGGAGTATAGAAAATAATTAAAAAATATGATAATTAATGTAATAAAGAATGAAAAAATAAAGGACGAAAATCAAATAAAGAGTACATCTACACATATAAATAAAGTAAAATTGAAGTGAGCCTTATATTGAACTGAGGGCTTTTTTTAAAAGACATGAATAATCATTTTTAAAATATTTGTCTGTCTGTCTCTCTGTCTGTCTATCTGTCCGGGCTAATCTTCGGAATGGCTGAACCGATTGTAATGTTTACGAACAGATTAAGAGCAATGCCAAAAGTGATCTAGCCTATATCTTATCCGAAAATCTTTGAGTCTTTTTTAAAAAAAAATTAAATATTGTGTGTGTTGTTTGATTATCATACATCTAAATAACGCCACATTAATAGATTCTACACAGGTGAAGAAAAGGTTAGTCGCTGTTAAATAAAAAACAAGGAACGAAATTGGACATATTATGTCAATACATATGACAATAATCAATATGAAATGTAATGAAATAAAATCTTTTTATATTTCGACACAAGAAATTAAAATTTCGTTTGTCAAACGTAAATAAAGTTTTTAAAAAAAGGTTACATTGCAAACAATAAAAATTCTGCCAATTAAAAAATACAATATCCATACAAACCACTTATAACAGTCTCTACTCAGTAATTCATAAATTTAAAGGGAAAAAAATATTAAAAGCGCGTGTATTGTAGCTGGCAACGATTTCAAACACGTAGTTGAGCACTTTCTGTTAAAAGAAATGAAATTATAGCAAGAGAAATAGGGCTAATTTAGGAATAAAGACAAATGTTTAACAGGATTTTAGCTAAAACGTTTGAAGAATTGTACTAACATACATAATGTTATACCGTTATTGGGTTTATGTTTGTGGCAAAATATCAATTATATCGAGAGATTTAAGAAAAACACAGGTAAAACTTTTTTGATGCACACGTCTGGAATTGAAAATCTGTCTTTTATTTTTGTTTTTATACTGCGTCGCCTTTGAATATTAAACCAGTTGGTTTAATACTCAGAGTGCGTCGCTGATAAGTTAAATAGTCTAAATTAATCTGTCTTGGAGTGACTTATTTTATGTTAACCTTTACAAGTTACCTTATATATTTTCTAATAAACAAATTATATTTAAAAAAGAAACTAAAATTTTAATTACAAATTGGTAATTACTGTTACAAATAGAGTAGCCAATTTTATAGAGTGACTGAAAATATAAGTGAATCAAGGAAGATAAACGGGCGCTGTGCTATTGCATTTTAACGACGCAATCTCTCCAATGAAATTGCTTTACACGTAGAATTTCCAGCAGTAGTTTAAAATTAACAGGCCTTTGAAATGAAATATGGCTATGGTGCAAATTTATTGACTAGTAGTTCAACTGCTATAAATCACAATAACAGAGCCAACGTAAACATTTTGGCCTTAAATGAAATTCACTAGAATATTGTATTAAATGTTAATAAAAATTAATGTGCTCACTACGCTTTACAAAATGCTTGATTAAAACGTTAAATTTAAAACAAAAATGTCGGCTATACTCACATAATTGTACTATTAGTTTCCGACTTAATTATCTAATACATTGTAAATTTTGGCGCAATCTACTTTCTCAAAATTCTTTATTTTAGTATCCAGCTAGTAATAAACGATGAGAAACAGACTAGAATAGCTAGAACAAAAGACAGAAAGAGACCAAAGTGATTCTGAACGAACTATCTTTAGTACATATTTTTGAACGTGGTAGAGCCATGCTGTAGCTATGTTATATTTGTAGCACGAATGGGTCGACTCCACCGGTAGGACCACGCTCTCACAAAATAACAGCGTAAAATAGCAGCTTAATGCTGCTGTGTTTCGTGTGGTGAGTGTAGAGTTGGAGACCCTTTTACTGCAAATTAGGCATTCGTTCTTAGTCCTCAAGGGTGATCTGCATTTGATTCTTAATTGAGGATCAATGTAGATGTCTATGGGGCATATTATCCACTTACAGATGGACTGTGTGCTCGTTTGTCACCCTATGCTATAAGAAAAACTATGTCGTACATCTTTTCTGCCATGTAGTTCGCCTGGGTAAGTAACACCTATTTCTGCCAATAAATGCAATTGTAACTTGCACGCGGTACACTCTGCTGCTAAATGGACGATAGTCTGGCTTCTTACCGACTGCCGAACAATCAATGTAGTAAAACAATAGAAGGATATCAGTAAAAATCAATAGGTCATCTCTGCGTTGAACAGCTCACTAGCAGGTAATGCCGACGCATTATTGAAAAGTCGTAATCTGTCAATTCTTTGAAATACACATGAGGGAGTCCAAAGTCACCTTTGTAGAAAGCTCCAAAGAGTATGTAAATATTTAGAAAGGACCCTCAGAACCAAAGAGTATATAATCACTACGTTTATTCAGAACCATATTTAAAGTGCCTCAGAACAATATTTTTTTAAATGTTATTTATAACAATTGTACAACAAAAATTTATTAGAATTAGTTTCGTTACTAAATTACTTCTGTAAATTAAGAGAATTTACTTCAAATGACAAGGTCCCTTTATCTACGCGTCGCGTTTACTTCACATACTTTAGTCTATTTCCTTCGCCGCGTGAGTGTAAGAGGCAAATAAAATTAAAAAATTACCCACCACAAAAAAATTAACTTACAAAAGAAAGTATGTTGTTAGTTTTTATATAAAAGTTAGTATTTTAATTACACTGTTTTTAAAAGTAACAATTTTATACACTATAAAATTTACATTTCAAATACTGTGTCGTTCACGTATCACTTTATATTTAATAGTCAGAATTAACTGAAAATTAAATATAAAGTGTGAGTTATCACTATAAATCATGTAAAACACAAATTTTCATATTCCACAAAGTCCAATATTTTGCCAACGTTTTATGTTATAATTTCGATATATGGTAAATTATGGCAAAGTTGTTTTCAACAATAATTAAAATTAAAATTTTGTACAACTGACTACAATATAAATTATTAGGAATAACTCAAAACTATTAGTCATATCTTGATCAAATTTATAAGGGATCACATGTAAAGCACCAGCTTCAAATAAAAAAGAATCATCGAAATCGGGTCACCCAGAAAGAAGTTAGGAGGTAACACACATAAAAACATACAGTCAATTGAGTACCTCGTCCTGTTTGAAGTTGGTAGAAAATGGCGTTGGTCAAAGATAGTAATAATATATTATGCCTATGATTTAATTTATGTTTTATTTTTAGAGCTCCTACTGAGTATATCGATATAATTATATTATATATATCTTTTCTTTATGAAAATCGAGTGTTTCTATGTCCTTTTTATTTCTTCATAGTTATTTGATTTTAACATAAAGATATTGAATTTTAACTATGGAGATTCGTCAGATTTGCCTTGAAGTTGTAGAAGTGACATATAATATTTGAATTTTTTCTTTTCAGTAAACTTGTTTCTTTTGTTATTTATAATTGTTTTAACCATTAAACTTGTTTACGCAACTTTTGTTTAATAACAAAAATATTTTTTCAAATAATAAACTACCACTTCCTCTCCTTACAGTTTCTTCCACTGCTGGTCATAGCCATGGAAATAAAATTTTACTGCCACACTACTAGCCCACCTCGGCAACACTGCCCTAAACATCGCACGGAGCATCCGCGTTCCACCGAGATCAAATTTAGTAAAATGTTCGTCTGTTTTCCTCCCATTTTTCTTATCACTATTACAACAAACACCGTTAAAGCCTATAAAACTCCCGCTGAACATAGGCTCCACTATATGCCCTCATAGACGGTATATTTGTCATAGTTCCACGCTTGGCATGCGGGTTGGCAACCACATTTTATTTTTATTTTTAGTCGTTATTAAGAAGACGCGGCTGCCCATATCCTGATTTATTTCCTCTGTCGCCTCTAGACATGAGTGATAAATAACATCACGGTTAAAAAGTTCAAAATATCGTTGTTCCTTCGCGCCGCCACCATACTATTTTCTCCATTACTCCTGTCACTGATTTAATCAAACAAAATGAACTACGCCTCTACACGGTAATTGATGATTTTCAAAATATTTCATTTATCGACAAATCGTCTTGCAATCGTCGTTACTCTAGCGCTCGCTTGACCTTCATAAATAATTCGATATTTTAATTGTTGATATTTTTTATTTTCGGATAAGAACACAGTAATGACTCTATGTTATATTTACCATCATTTAAAAAAATGTCTTTGCCTGACCTGGCTTGACCATAGTTCTGACTAAGTTTGTCCAATAAAATGTCAAGATCTGAGAGGTTAAGCAGTGGACTCATATATGTTAACTCTAACTGGTTTCCTATAGAAAAAATCCAAACATACATACATACATACATAAATAAACCTCACCTGTCACCCAGAGGGTAGGCAGAGACTACAGATTTCCATGGCACGATCCTGGCACACCTCTCTCGCCTCCTTTACATCCACATATCTGCATACACGCTCGTCGGTTAAGTACTCTAATCTGGCCCATTTTCAATATATCGCCAATTTGGTCGATAAACTTTCGTCTAGGGCGTCCCTCCGACTCTGCCGTTCACTTCTGCAGCATAAATTTGCTTTGTCACTCTTTCTTCGTTCATTCTTTCTACATGACCAAACCACCGAAGTATTCCTTTCTTAATCCTGGTCACAACGTCATCTTGCAAACCACACTTTCTCTTATCACACTATTTCTCACCCTGTCATTCAGATTCAACCTAGCATACCTTTAATGACCGCATTTCTACAGCATTTATTCTACTCTCATGCTTCTTCTACCAGACCCAACTTTCAACACATTAAAGTAGGACTAACACAGCATGTGAATTGCCAAACGTGCCTTTTTGACACATTCTGACTCTTCACAATAGCGTGTAGAGCCCCATTCACTCTATTTCTTGCGTTCACTCGTCGTTCTATATCCTTATCATATCTACCATCCCCTGCAAATAAACATGACAAATATACAAACTCATCCACTTGCTCAATCAACTCCCTTCTATTCTTATTTCACATAACGTTTTACTTTCTTCTTTCAAAACCATCACTTTCGTCTTACTTGCGTTCACTTTCATACCTCTTTTAATGACCGGTTCATTAAAGTAACTATCATTTGTAACTCGGCCGCCGACGATGCAAATATGACTTGATCATCGGCGTACAAAGGCATTTGACGGTTAACTCACCCATTCTCAACCCACATTCTTAAACTTTCAAAGTTTGCAAACAACTGTCCATAAATAGGTTAAACAGCCAGAAAGCTACACAGCCCTGTCTGACACCTTTTGGATGCCAAACCAGTCCGAGTAGACCCTGTTGATCCTGACACAAGCACTAGAGTCCCTATAAAGAGACTTCAATGCCTGTATCAAACCAGCGCTCAAACCAAATGAGTTAAGTGTTTGTCATAACACATTCCTGTCCACTCTGTCATAAGCCTTTTCCAAGTCCATGAAAGCACAAAAACTTTCTGGTTTTTGGCCAAAACTTCTGCAATCATGCGCATGGAAAATACTTGATCCGTACACCCCATTCCTTTCTAAATCCAGCTTGCACATCCCAAATTTTTCCATCAGTTTCTTCCATAACTCTTTCAATTAACACCTTAGCATACAGTTTACCCACAATGCTAAGCAAGCTGATACCATAGTTTTACAGTCCTGCTGTGACCCTTTTCTTTTATATATTGGGACTATAACGGCTTTGCACCAGTCTTCCGGTACCCTTCAGTTCCCAACATAAATTAAACAAGGTGTAAAGCAGGCCTGCCACCTCCCTCTCAGCCTTAGAATTTCAGGTGATACTCTATCATATCCGGGTGCCTTACCTGCTTTCATACTTTTCATTGCTTTCATTATTTCATCTACCTTATCTCCTACCTCTCTCCACTACTTTCGGAATTTCTTTTCACTTAATTCAGACGACCTTCACTCCATAAACACGCTTTCAAAGTATTCCTTCATCTCTTTAAATTCGAAACTTCATCATTCAGCATACAGCCATTCTCGTCTCGTATAGCATTCATTCTAGGCTGTTTTGAATTCCCCTAACGGTTCTTGAGTTTCCAAACAATCCTGAAACATTACTATTTTAAATTACAACTAAACTTTAACACTATTATTTTTATTCTTGTCTTAGTTCCTATGTTTCCTATGTTGATTCATTCTTCGTTTATTATTAAACCACTCAAGCGTCGATTAACCACCACAAACTTAGTCAGATCTATGGTCAAGCCAAAAGTATAGTAGGTCAGGCCAAAACATTTTTTAAATTAAGGTGAATATAACTTAGAGTCATTACTATGTTCTTATCCAAAAAAAAAATTATCAACAATTAAAATATCGCATTATTTGTATGAAGGTCAAGTGAGCGCAAAGACGACGATTGCAAGACGTTGTCCATAAATAAAATGTTTTGAGAAGTTATTAATTACCGTGTAATGGCGGTGTATAAATATCCATACCATCCTGTGGGTCAAGTAAGAGCGACTAGACTTGGGGTTATTTTTATATAACCGTGACCGTCGTTCTGGTTACAAAATCATCGTGACTTTGTCACGTTGATAAAGTGGATAACTAATTGGAACATTAGAATGACTTATAACGTGACTTTTTATATCCATTTTAGATTTAGTATTAGGTTTTGATTGCAAATGATAGTTAAATTAATGAACAGTTCATTAAAGAAAGGGAATGAAAGTGAACGCAAGTGGACGAAGTTATGGTTTTGAAAGAGAAGAAAGTAAAACGATATGTGATATAAGAATAGAAGAATTGATCGAGCAAGTAGATGAGTTTGTGTATTTGGGATGTGTATTTAGCAGGATGGTAGATATGATAATATATATAGAACGGCAGTGAACGCAGGAAATAGGTAAATGGGGCTCTACATTCTATTGTGGAAACTCAGAATATGTCAAAAAGCACGTATGGCAATTCACAATGCTATAGTCAGAACTTTAATGTATGGTAGTGAAGTTGGGTGTGTGCAAAAACTGAGATTAGAATAAATGCTGTAGAAATGCGGTCATTAAGGAGTATGTTAGGGCTGAATTTGAATGACAGAGTGAAATGGTGTGATAAAAGAGTGTGGTTTGCAAGATGATGTTGTGACCAGCAATAAAAAGGAATGCTTCGGTGGTTTGGTCATGTAGAAAGAATGAATGAGGAAGAGTGACAAAGAAATTTATAATGATTTCTTATATTTACGAACACTACACATTGAATAAAACTAATTTTACGGATTAGATCGCGTTTAATCAACTTATTTTATTAATTTCCGACGTTTCGGGTGCTTTACAGCACCCACGGTCACTGGGAACTGGGTGATTGACGTCCCGATGTCAGAGTTAATCCGGGTACCTTCAACTTTTAATTATTAATTTTGGTCCGATCTGGAATGAACTAACTGTGTCTTGAAGTCTTTAGTGGTATGCTTGGGTTTAGTTTTAATTTTATTAATTACAGGATCCCAAGCAGGTGGTAGTACCAACAGGCAAACTGCAGACTTCCCGGAACGTTAGAAAAGAATATTTGTAGGAAAATACTACAAATATTTGTGTGTTATTTTATTCTGACCTAGAGATTTAGACTGAATTGATGGTTCCCATACACAGCCTACATGTTTAGAAACTAATGTTATTAGTTCACCAGCTATTGATGAGCATGAGAAAAAAAAAATGTGGCATGTATTATATCGTATCGATATTTTAACTAACATCGATATATCCATCCATCCATCCATCTTTTACAGCCTATAAAGTCTACTGGTGAACATAGGCCTCCCCATTAGATTGCCTCATAGGAGGGTTTTGATATCGGTGCCACGGCAGACGGATTGACAACCGCAGTTTTTATTATTTTGAGTTGTTATCAGGAAGATGCTGCTGCATACTGTTTCAAATAGTGTAGTGGTGGTCTAAGACTATCCACTACCCCATCATCCGTGGGTGTCGTAAGAAGCGACAGTAGGAAGTCGAAACAGGTGATGGGCAGCAGCATCTTCCTGATATCGATATATCCTAATGTTTTGCAAAAGGACTACTTATTACTGGATGGTTGGACGACGAAAACCAAAACGACAACAGCACATGAATGCTTTTGTAGCTGCTTTTGTTGCTTAACCGATTCGTTGCAACACCAATTTTCGTCAACTTTTGCTGTGGCGACAATTTTCGACAACTTTTAACATCGGTTTTCGTTATTTTTTAAGATATTGTAGCCCTAATCTGCCCTAATTGTTCGAAGTTCTACAAGAGAATTCACTGCGGTCACGTAGACTAATTCCTTCATGTGACCCCAAACGTAGAAGTCTAGTGGCGTCAGATCAGGACTTCGCGCAGGCAACGGAATTCGCCCTGCCCTCCCAATCCACCTGTTCGGGTATTGGCTGTTTAGTCACTCTCGCACAGATTACTGGAAGTGAGCTGGACAGCCGTCATGCTGATAAATCAAATTACTTTTAATTTCTTCTGGAACATCTACTAATAAGTTTTCCAAATCATTTCACAAAAAAATTTCATAATTTTCCGTGTTTAAATTTTGTAGCATAAAATAAGGTCCAATAAGTTTGTCATTTACAATACCCATCCACACATTGAAAGAAAATCTGCGCTGTGACGCTGTTTCTTTAAGTTTTTTGGATTTTGTTCACTATCAGTGCCCAGTAATGAAGATTATTATAGTTTGTAATACCATCTCGGTCAATTTGGACTCATCCGTCCATAGAATATTTCTTAAAATTAAATTTCTTAATTTCGATCAGGAAAGCAACGTTGGTATTCTCTTCGAGCCCCAGCAACGTTGCCGTCAGCAAAACTATAACAGTACATGATGTCAGCATATTCTTTATTAGAATACTAGCTGTTACCCGCAGCTTCGCCCGCATGGTCACTGGGAAATGAACTCCATGGCTTTTGAATTGAAAGAAAACTGAGTTTTATAGATTTGTCAGAGATGCAGCCATTAAAAGGAAATTGAGCAAAATTGATTCGTCAGCCTATTTAAATGTTTTGAAACGCAGCGTATAGGAAAGCATGAAAACCTGTTTATTCAAATGGAAATGGGATATTTTTTAATTAAAGGAAACTGAGCATAATTATCCGTCAGGGATGCAGACTTTGAAAAGAAACTGAGCTAAATTGATTCGTCAGAGATGCAGTTTTCTGAATTGAAAGGAAACTGAGCCAAATAAAAGATCCGTCAGAGATGCAGCCTTTGAGTTGAAAGGAAACTGAGCTTAATAGGTCTGTCAGAGGTGCAGCATTTGAAATTGAAAAGAAACTGAGCTAAATAGGAAATTTTGAATTGAAAAGGAAGATTTGTGGGAATTTGATTAATTGATTGTGGGAATTTTGAAAAAAACTAACTGAACACTATTTTAAGACGCTACTGTACACAATGTTATATGTTTTTCCATTCGGGGAAAGAATGTGAAGATACTGGGAATTTGACACACGCGAACATGCTACATACAGCTGACCATGAGAGAAGCAGGGTCTTTCTAAGTTGACCCCGCTACCTGTAACGTTTGCCCTTGCGCTTTATTAATTGTCATTGCAAAACTGAGCTTAATAGGAACTGCAACCTTTGAATTGAAAAGGAAGATCTGTGGGAATTATAGGATCCGTGGTATAATAACATTTTCACCTTTTCCTACGCCTGTCAAAATTGTAGCACCGATTATGTTCAGTCCAAGATGTGTCACACGCAGCCTTGTCCCGTTACATAACCGAGGAGCATCTAAATTTCGCATTAGCATGACTGGGACGTCTAATTTTAATTGAAGCTTATGTTAGGGGAACACCTGACAACTCTAGAGAATTCAGAAACTCTACGGGATATGAAGTGCTCTGTTCTGTGTCCATAACTGTGTCTACTGACAAATACTCTGTTATTTCTCCTGCTACTTCGCTTAATATATCTGAATTTATTTTGTTAACGCTCTATTTTTGGGCAAGAATTGCCTTAACATGACCATTTGTTTTCATGCATGTTGTTCGTTAAAGCTGAATAAATCGCAATTAATTCGGAATGACTCTGTACTAAATTACAAAAATCTCTCGTCAATTTAACGCAGCCCTCAGTATCCGTTTCCAACCGCCCATCGCCAATTTTAATAGTGTGTCAGCATAATTTCCAGCATTGATATCATTATACAAATGCGCTCTCATATTCGTAGTTAAACTGAATTTTGTCACCTTGTTCCATAAAATAGACGACTTGAGGCGTACTTTAATTTCATCTGCAGGTGTGCCCTTTGAATGACAGGTAAAGTTTGGCGAAAGTCACCAGCCAGTAAAACCACCATTCCTCCCATTACATCGGTATTGCTGCGCAAATCCTGGAGCGTTCGATTTAGTGCTTCTACAGCTTTTTGCGACATTGTATTTTCGTCCCACACTAAAAGTTTGCATTGTCGTAGCATTATACCTCGTGCACTATTTTTGCTAAAGTTGCAGATCGGCGATTCTTCCTGGGCTAGATTTGGGGAGTTTTAAAACAGAATGTGCAGTGCGGCCCCGCTTAGCAGCGTGGCGGCTATACCGGAGAAGCTACAGCCACAGCAATGTTTTATCTTTCCGTACTTGCGCTAATAATAAATTTAACATAAATGTCTTCCCAGTTCCTCCAGGGCATCTAAAAAGAAGTGCACCATTTCCAGATTCAATTTGTCCAAATACTTTGTCAAAAACTCGTTTTGTTCGGGAAGCAAGCGGGGTACAAATTTCGGCTGCCTGCAAACTGGTATATCGTAGATTGTTTCACGTATAATTTCATCACTTAGTTAATTTTCGGTTGTTCGCTGAGGGCTTATCATTCCAAAGTCGCTTAATTTTTTGCCTACCATTGCCATTACTTTATCTTCAATTTTTCCAAGTGCTTCATTATAAATGTGTTCATTGTATGTCATGTTCGCGTGTGTCTGCTGTAACCCTGCAAAATATCTTCCGCCATGTAATTTTATATTTGTCCTACAATTTATGTGCATTAGATAGCCCGCAAGATGATGAGAGTTGCATAAAGATCCTAATTTTGGCTGGTGCCTGGCACTGCACAGCTTCCTCCATGGTTTCATCCCAGTGATTATCGTTTTCAAAAGATGCAGAGCTTCACATGCTTCTCTATGTTGCGCATTCCTGACCGTTGACAGTTTTAAGGTCTTTATATCCTGTAGGACCCCGAACATGCAGCAGCAATCGTAAACAAAACATTCAAAATTAGTTACATGGACGGTATACACGACCAAGGCATCTGATGACTACACCGGTCCAATTTGCAACAGGCGCGCTTGAATACGGCGTCTCCACCTTCCTAGATGTTTTCCAAGTAATAGCGGGGACTTCAGAATATAACAACGTTTTTGCAAAGGGTCGGTTTGACAAAGTTGAGAAGGCTGTTAGTGTAGCTTTTTGGTGATACAATTCTTTCTTGGAAATTTCTTTCGGTGAAATATACACGCTCCATTTTCTAAGTGTACAGCAAGGTGAGTAACTGTTGGGTGCCTTTCGTGTAAAGGAAAGCCAAGGAGACGCCACGCTGCCTCGTTACTGCTGATATAACGCCCTGCTTGAAAGGTCTGTACTTCATTAACGGATTTGCCTCACCTTCACTCCTGAGATTAAATATTGCTTGGTCGCTTCCTTTATTTATGTACTTACAGATATACTTGATTGCGCGGACAGAGCTACATGCTTCTACATTAATGTGGACATTAAATATTTTATAGAATGGGCGAATGGGACAATCCAGCTGTTATCTAAGGTTTCGAACGCTCCAGAGCGAGATTTGATTGTAACTTTCCTGCCACCATCTTCGGAGCGCTGCGTCTGTATAAAGGGTAGCCATTGTCATTGTGCACTGTTTCTTTTAATAGCTGTTTAGGAATTTATTTGTACATTTTCCTTCTTTCATACATGGCGATATTGAATTTTGCCCACATGGACCGTGAATCATATTTCGGACGATGGTATCATACAATTCTTTATCTTGCTCAGGATCCGGAATCTCGGCGCTTATTATGTCGTCTATTTGGCTGGGCTGCAACTTATCTTTAAGCCATATTAGAATGTGGGCATGCGGTAACTTTTTGCCATTCAATTGAATACATGAAGCACTGCACCTCTCCGAAAATTTTCCTTTGTTAATTACGTACATTAATTTTGTACTTTTAATCTAAATACTCTAGCAACTAAATCGTGTCTGTCAGTACTTTTTGGCCCGGCATTAGCCTCGGTTATTTCTTTCCATGTGGGATTGCAAGTAAAAGTAACAAAGATCAGGTCTTCCGTAAGTTCGTACATAGGCGAATGCGTCTTGTGTGTACTCATGTAGGTAGCGGGACTGTTAACGAATGATGAGGCCAGAATTACCATTTTACCTAAATCTCTGGGGTTTACGTTGGCGTCGCAGAAACTGCATCTTGTAAATGTATATAATTCTCAACGCGCAACTTTTTTGATTTAAAGATATATAACGGAGACGTTCACTTTCTACCTTCAGATACATGTCTACCAAAATTGATGAAATAATTGTCTACACCGGGCTAAGAGGTTAAAATCATTTTCTCGCAACATCATATGATACGCATAAAATCCATACATGATACTTTTTGTTCGGAGTAGGCTCTTTGTGGCCGGGTTAATGAGTGGAATTTGAAAATGATAACCCTCTTTTTCCAGCAATAAATCAATGGGTATTGCAGAGCGTCATAAAACTTGTGTGTATCGGCTACCCGTTGCAACGTATCATCACGTGCTCGCAAGACAATGTCTCGTGAAGAAAATTGATCACCACTAATTACGGCTGCTATTTCATTTATCAAAGGTGCATTGTAGCGCCTTTCATGCTCTCCTCGAGGGGTCCGATCTGCGTGAATGACGATTTTATAATCTTTCTAAAGCAGCTTTAAATGTTTTGACTAAAATGTTACGTTCATGCAAGAATCTTTGAATTTTGAACACTGTGTCTCTCTCAACTCCCTGGATAAATTGGCAGCGACGGTCTACCCCAATTTCTTCGTCACCCATAAAATATACTTGTAAAATTTATGCTGTTCGTTTTCAGCTGGAAAAAGTGAACCTATTCTATGATAATTTGCCCTTACACCGTATATGGATGAAAATCCTGGCATTATTATTTCCGGTCAACTCGAAGGACGTCATTTGAAAGCATGAGTTATACTGTATTTCCGGATCCTGTTTAAAAGTGCCGTGACTCATTAGCATCATATAAAAGAGAGTTTTCAAAGGTTCTTCTGGTTCAAGTAACGGAAGAGACACTTTGCCATTGAACAGCACATGCCTGCGGTCTCATCTTTCCATTTTAAAGCGCTGCAAAATCGACACGCCTTGTCCATCAGTCCGATAAACACTAACCTGTGATTTTTATAATCAATCAACGGATCATAATTGAATGCTGCGTCATTAAAAACCGACCAATTGTTTCTTTGAAAATTTTGTCGACGTTCAGCTTGGAGCTGTGCATTTGCATCTCTTCGCGCCTGTGTCTGTTCTGGTGTTTCAGATGCCCTTATAGTAAATTGACGTTCAGCTTGCTCAATTAGTCTGTGTTGAGTTTCATCAGGTGTTTCGCAGCTCTTAAGGCGGCCTGACGTTCCGCTTGTTCGAATAGCCTTTGCTGACTTTGAGCAGGTGTTTCAGTAGCTCTTAAAGTAGCTTGACGCTCTGCCTGTTCAAGACGCCTTTGCTGACTTTGAGCAGGTGTTTCAGTAGCTCTTAAAGTAGCTTGACGCTCTGCCTGTTCAAGACACCTTTGCTGACTTTGAGCAGGTGTTTCAGTAGCTCTTAAAGTAGCTTGACGCTCTGCCTGTTCAAGACATCTTTGCTGACTTTGAGCAGGTGTTACAGTAGCTCTTAAAGTAGCTTGACGCTCTGCCTGTTCAACACACCTTTCCTGACGTTGAAAAGGTGTCTCAGATGCTCTAAAGCAGCCTGACGCTCTGCTTGTTCTTGCCTTCTCAGTTCAGCATCTTCTAAAGATTCTAGCGATCGAGCTTATCTTTTCGCTTGTCTTTGAGAAGATACTCTTGAAGGCTGGACTTACGTTTGCGAGGCATTATGAAGTAAGAAAAATCTATTTATAAAAACGTTAAAATACCTAAAAGGAATTAAATTTTTAAATATTTTTAAAATCAAAACAACAAAACCAATTCAAGACACAACACGAATCCGAAAACGATAGCCAAAAAAAACCAAATCACAAAACAAATCGCAGAAAACCGAAATCGAAAGCAGTAATAATATAAATATAACCAACGAAAAAAGTAGTAGTGTATAGGTACTGTATACACTATCTATACTATTAATATTCTTTGAAATATTGTTAAACAACCTAAAACAACGAAAACCAATTCACGATTCTAAATAAACAAAATCCAAAATCAAAGCCAGAGTCTAAATATGTATAAAGGAATACCAACCAAATCAACAAAACCGATCCAAGAAAATACACAAACCGAAAATCAAAGCCAATATAAATCCATTCAACCTTAACCAAATCACAAAGCAAATAACAAACAACCGAAATCGAAAGCAGGTAGTCGAATAAGCTACGAAATAGAAACAATTTAAACGTATAGGTACCGTATGCACTATAAGTTGACGCGCGGCTCAACGGCGGAGTTAAGTACATGTCAGGAAACATTTCACCGCGTTTTAAAACCTAGTAACGACATCTAGCGGAATCAATTTAAACTATGTATACGTTAGTTAATAAGAACTCAAAAATATTTTTCTTATAATTTTGCACAATTTTTCTTATTGTAATACCGATTCATTCATAACCACATATAAGAACTGTATTCATTTCCGTTTAATAAATATTACAGGCTTATTAATAAGGCTTACTAAGAACTGTTTCTACCATTGTTAAGTATAAGGGTGAAAGCGTGACAGGTGGTGATAGTATTTCTGATCCATACTTATAATCACGCCTGTAACACTTGCGGGTAGGGCAGAGCATCAACGGATTACTTAATATCGTCTGCGAGGTTATCGCTATTCTGTCAATGACGATGCACCAAAACGTTTGAGTAAACATACGTAGTGAGTATTCTTACCCGCCCCGTGTAGTGGCGGGTAAGAATACTCACCACCCCATATCTTCCGTGGGTGTCGTAAGAGGCGACAGAGGGAAACTGAGGCAGAGGATGGCAGCATCTTTCTGATTACAGCAAAACAATAAAAACTGCGGTTGCCAACCCGCTCGCCAAGCGTGGCAACTATGGCAATATACCCCCATGAGCGACGACACAAAGAAACGGCCCTAGTCCCCGGCGGCCCCGCTATTCCTGGCTACGGTGGCGACCATGGTAACGGCGGGGCAGGGGTGCAGAATCTCCGGTGGAGGTTCGGTTACCTACGACGACTTGACCTGGCAACTTATAACGCACGTACCCTGAGGACTGACGAAAGATCCTGGAGCTGGAAGAAGAGATAGACAAGTTACGCTGGAATATTATAGGATTATCCGAGGTCCGAAGAGAGGGGAGGACACGGTAATCTTCGAATCCGGCAACTTGTTCTATCACCGGAAGGCGACCATCTGTCCCAAGGAGGTGTCGGATTTATCGTCCACAAGTCTCTCGTTAACAACGTTGTAAAGATTGGGAGTGTGTCGACGAGGTTGTGCACTTTATACTCAGAATCACCAAACGGTATTCGCTGAAGGTCATACAGGTTTACGCACCAACCTCGGCACACCCTGATAAGGAGGTGGAGGAAATGTATGAGGATATCTCTAGAGCCATGTGTTCTCCAAAACCCACTATACGGTGTTAATGGAGACTTCAACGCAAAACTAGGCACAAGAGAGTACGGTGAGCTGAAAGTAGGAAATTCGGAGTAGCAACGGAACCCAAGGGCCAGCAGCTGGCCGACTTCATGAGAGGGACTTTTATGATGAACTCTTTCTTTCAGAAGCGGCCCCACAGGAAGTGGACCTGGTCGAGCCCCGACGGTTCGACAAAAAATGAGATTGACTTCATTATGACGACCAGGCGACAACTGTTCAGTAATGTCTCAGTGATCGCAAGGGTGAAAACCGGCAGCGATCACCGAATGATGAGAGGCACACTGAACCTAAACGTTAAGTTGGAGAGGTCACGTCTAATGAAGTCAACGCTCCGTCCCCCTCGTGCTCTAATCCAAAGTCCCGAAACCTTTCAGCTCGAACTACGAAACCGTTTTCAGTGCCTAGAAGATTGCAATGCAGTGGACGATATGAATGACAAGCTGTGGAACTGTCCATGCGGTCGGAGCTAAGTTTTGCAAGACCCGCCGCAGAAGAACACAAAACCTTCGATCACACTCTTAATCTCACTGTTAGACGGGATATGAAGCTGCAGTCTTCAGTAGATATGACAGAATACAGGCAACTGAACAGACAGATCTCCAAATGCATGCGGCGGGACTTGCGCAACTTTAATACAGCCTCGTATTGAAGAAGCAATCGAGCGGAACCAGGGTCCAAAGTCTTTGCTAGAGATCTGTCTGCCAGAAAGAGCCAACTGTCGAAGCTGAAGACCGAGTGTGGCAGCGTCGTTTCCGGGACACCTGAGATTTTGAGGAGATTGAGAGGTTCTATGGGCAGCTGTACACATCATCGTTGGAGCCACACGCAAGTGTGAGTAACGATCCAAGAGCGAGTCTTATCCGACACTATTCCGATGATATCCCGGACTTCAGTCTGAGCGAGATTAGAATGGCTCTCCAGCACCTTAAAACGACAAGGCCCCAGGCGAGGATGGAATTACAGCGGAGTTCTGAAAGCGGTGGAAAACCGGTACTTGAAGTCCTTCAGAAGCTCTTTAATTCCGTCCACATGGTGGCATTACACCGGAGGCGTGGAGCAGAAGTGCAGTGGTCTTGTTCTTCAAGAAAGGCGACAACGCTCTTGAAGAACTACAGACCGATTTCCTTCTGAGCCGCGTCTACGTGCTGTTTTCGAGAGTCATTACGAATCGTCTCGCACGCAGACTCGACGACTTCCAGCCTCCCGAACAAGTTGAGCCGAAAAGGTTTAGAACTACAGACCATACATACCCTTCGGCAAATTGTACAGAAGTCCGAGGAGTACAATTTGCCACTATGTCTGGCGTATGTGGACTATGAGAAAGCCTTTGATTCCGTTGAAATTTGGGCGGTGCTGCAGTCTCTTCAGCGGTGCCAAGTTGGCTGTCGGTATATCGAAGTGCTGAAGTGCTTGTACAGTAGGGCTACGATGGCTATCCGAGTACAGAACAGGAGTACGAAACCTATCCAACTGCAGAGAGGTGTAAGACAGGGTGACGTTATATCCCTGAAACTCTTCACCGCTGCATTGGAGGACGTTTTCAAGCTTCTGGACTGGAAAGGATACGGTATTAACATCAATGGCGAGTACATCACTCACCTTCGATTTGCCGACGATATAGTTCTTATGGCAGAATCGCTGGAGGACCTAAGCACTATGCTCAATGACCTCAATAGTGCCTCCCAACGGATAGGTCTTAAGATGAACATGGATAAAACAAAGATCATGTTTAATGTCCATGTCACACCTATGCCGGTAGTTGTTGGGAGCACTAAGCTCGAAGTTGTTGACGAGTATGTTTACCTGGGACAAATATTCCGACTAGGTAAGTCCAACTTCGACCGAGAGGTCAATCGACGGATTCAACTCGGCTGGGCAGCGTTCGGGAAATTACGGCACATCTTCTCGTCAGGTATACCTCAAAACTTGAAAACGAGGCTGTACAACCAGTGCGTGTTGCCAGTGATGACCTACGGAACTGAGACGTGGTCCTTCACTGCTGGCCGGATGAGGAAGCTCAGGGTCGCTCAGCGAGCTATGGAGAGGGCTATGCTCGAGTCTCACTGCGTGATAAACTTAGAAATGAGGTTATCCGCAGTAGAACCAGCGTGACCGACATAGCCCAACGGATTAGTAGCTGAAGTGGCAATGGGCCGCCATATAGCTCGAAGAACCGACAACCGATGGGGAAAAAGGTTCTCGAGTGGCGGCCTCGTACCGGCGGGAAGTGTAGGGCGTCCCCACTAGATGGAGGACGACCTGGTAAGACATGCAGGAAGTCGATGGATGCAGGTGGCTCAGGACCGTGCTTTGTGGCATTTTTGGGGAGGCCTATGTTCAGCAGTGGACTTGTGGGCTGTAATGATGATGATGAAAACGTTTGAAGAAAATCAGCTGGTGAATTTTATGTTTTTTATCGCTCTCTTCCCGGTCCTGCGTGGGAAAATACAGATCCATACATTTTATCTTTTTGGTAAAAAGACATAATAATCCAGATATTCTGACCTTCTGTGTTCGTTCATCGTACCGTCGTCCGTCTTGTAGAATCACGGTGGCGCCACCTAGCTGAATTTAATTTTGCAACATATTCGATTTTCCCACGGGAATGATATGTTTTTCCGCTGGTAGCCTGCGTCACTCTACGGCCACCGAACTATCCCCATACAAATAATCATGCCATACCGACGCTCTGTTGCGACGTGAAAGAAGGACAAACTTGTGCAACATATTCGAGTTTCCACGGGGATGAGATGTTTTTCGCGGGAAAAGTAGCCTATGTCACTCTAGAGCCACAGAACTATCCCCATACAAAAATCATGCCATGCCGACTCTCTGTTGCGACGTGAAAGAAGGACAAACAAACAAACAAACACACTTTCGCATTTATAATATTAATAAAGTATGGAATAGTATGGATGACACCATTTTAACTTCGACGCACAAAAACAGTAACAATGAACGGTCAGTAACAGATAACGGTAACAGCAATAATAACAATAGCGATAACGACTGAAAACAATAACAAATGAATTAACGCGATGAGAGTTTATTAGAAGGAAGTTTAAACACGTGCTTGCGCAGCGATAGTAGAAACTAACTAACGAGCGTCGCTACGACTCAATTTAAATGGCCGTCTGCTTTTTGAATAGTTGTCAACAACCAATCAGACGCCAAGTGACTAAAAGTGTGCAAGTGCGTTCCTAAAGTAATCATTTTCTGCCGTTCTCTACCTGCGTTAAGTAAAAGACCCTTTTATTATTATTATTATTCAATGACTTCACCAGGATATTATTACCTTTTTGGATAGTTGATTAAATGGGCATATTTTTAAAAATATTTTTGTGTTTCATGTCATAGTATTTTTTTTAAGTACGTCCATTATATGATACATAGTGTAAAAATAGATTTTTTTTAAATTAGAGCCCATAATTTTTTATTGTAAAAAATATTCATTTTTGTACTTTTATGATTGTATTCGCTTGGATGAAGCTTCAAGAAAATAAATAAACTTAAAAGAAAGCATACAAAAGGTTTTATTTTTATTTAGAATTTAATACGAAATTCTGGGTGATTATTGAAACCTTTAAAATCCGTATGTCTCAAGACCTGTTCATTTTAGGCCATGCATATATAATCAAATTTGTAGCATTTGACTCCCTATAATGCCCTGCCAGAAAGTTGTCAGTTGCCAGTAACCCTGTATAATATGGTTTTAAGATGGAGTAAATTTATTAGATTTTTGTGTTTGATTAATAAACATCGTTTCATAAATTCGTACCTATGTTTTATTGAGCTAAACATACCTTATAATTATCGCTTACCTAATATTTACAAATACTTACATAATCAAATTAATAACTTAAGTACAATAACGCATAGGCTTCAATCTTGGCGCATCACTATTCAACCACTCTCAACTATGTATCATTATTTATAGAACATCTGGTTACGCTTGGCATAGTGGGCATTAAGCGATACGCGCGCTCTATACCTTATTTATACTCTAAGTTCTGAACACTCATATCTATTGTTCTAGGGGTCCCTTCTAATTATTCACTATCCCCCCTCTAAAACTC
Source organism: Parnassius orleans (assembly GCA_029286625.1). Taxonomy (NCBI): domain Eukaryota; kingdom Metazoa; phylum Arthropoda; class Insecta; order Lepidoptera; family Papilionidae; genus Parnassius; species Parnassius orleans. The sequence goes on along the minus strand of JAGSMP010000084.1, from coordinate 2,921,033 downwards.
TTTGGTGGGGTCTATAACTTTGACAAGTACTCGTAGTTCGCCATACGGATACGGCCGACGCTTGATAGGTTAAATATCCACACCGGTAACAGAGAGGTGTGAGTTTTTATCAGAACCTTTACCGTTGCAGTTACCTTTATAATTAATTTAAGTTTTAAATTTTAATATATTAAAACACTAAATGTTACGTAATAATTATTTTAAGTTCCAGGTAGGTGATAGAGGGAAATGAAACAGTAGATAACAACTCAAAATAATAAAAAAACTGCGGTTGTCACCCGCCTGCCGAGCATGGTATCTATGGCAAATATAGTCTATGAGACAATCTAGGCCTACGAGGAGGCCGTAGTGAACTTTTGATAGACGGTGAAAATGATAATGAATATAAGTCCTATAAACCTATTTACGACTGTGCGCTCGATCTTTAAATATTCCAGGCTTACTGCAGAAAATTGCTTACATCTATGCCACCGGTAAATCAAAAAAGACAAAAGAAAAGTTACGGAAATTGCATCGAATGAACAAACTGGTACACTTCCCTCAATAAACTTAATTTCTTGGCAACAGTTTCATTGTGAAGTGTATGATTTTGCTTTAAACAAAGATAAAGAATATTGAAAAAAATAATACATTAAACCTGTTTTTGTAGAAAGTTAACATTAAAAATTTTTTTCTCTTTATCCCACCTCTTTTCCTATCTTAATAAATCCAAGGTGTTGCGTACCGTGCCGATGGATGCGTGGCTGGAGGGGGTCCAGTCGCAACGGTGCCTACCTGAGACTAGGGCGATTCGGTGTAGTACCGAATTTTTCCCTAGCTACTGTGGAATAAAATGGACGAAGATCGACATTTTGAAAAGATAAACTCTTCTTTAATGGAACTGACTGTAAGTCTGGAAGAGGCTCTTTTAGCCTCACCAACACCCTGCAACCCTAACGGTCAAGTTCTAGGATTGTTTGCCGGTAAGATCTTAGTCAATACTAAAAAGCAGTAGACCCAGAGCTTGTATAATCTACAAAAAATATTGAACTTTTAACTGTTCCAGAGTATTGCAATGACGACCTGGTTACAGCCTTTATAAATCTTAAGGGATGCACAGGGCCAGAGTAATCATTTGCTCAGCCTATCTTCCTGAGTTAGAGCGAGTGGCGGAGTTCGCCCGTAAGCAAAACGCCGAACTTGTGGTGGGATGTGATGCTAATGCTCACCACTCAGCATGGGAAGCACAAACATCAACGAAAGAGGTGAGTTACTTTTGACTTTCTCATATCCAATCGTCTGGTAAGCTTAAACTCAGGGTGTACAACAACCTTTGTAACGCGTGCAGGCAAGAAGTGTTAGATATAACCTTTTTACCAATAACATATCCAGACGGATTACTGACTGGCATGTTAGTAGTGAAAACTCGATGTCTGATCACAGACACATTAAGTTTGTGAATAGGGCATCACCAACTTACGAAACTGTTGCTTTCAGGATCCAATCCATCTAAGGAGGAATTTGGAAACGTTTCCTAAAAGCATAAAACGTTTGAAGGTCTGGAGTTAGCGGCGGAGACGGTAACTGTTGATATCCGTGAAGCCTTCGAAGACAGTTGTCCCGTCAAAACCAAGACCTCAACAAGTAAAGTTCTTTAGGAACACTAAGCTAAAGCAGCTTAGGAAAAGACCAGGAAACTATTCAATAGGGCTAAAAACTAAAGAATGGGATATTTATAGGCTGATCGTAAACTCAAGCCTGAAGCCCTGGGATTAGGTAAAAATAAATTGCGCATTCTGGTAAGAGCCCTGACTGGACACTGTTGTCCTAAAAAGCACATGTCCATCCTGGGACTAAGCAACTCAAGGATGTGCCGGTTTTGCTCCCTAGAGGAGGAAACGCCTTTACAAATCCTGACAAATTGCGCCTTCTATTCATTGAGAACGTAGGGCTTAGCAGTGAACTGTAGACATGGCAGCGATCACAATAGATCTTTTAGGTCGCAGTGATACTGGTCTCTCTAGACCTGCACAGCTGCTCGTACATAATAAAAAAAAAGTTAACATTAATTTTTAGTAACATAAGTATGTTGATTTAAAAGTAAATATTTCAATTCAAAAAATCTAAGGAAATACTGGTTGCAGTATAAGAGACACAAGGGCATGAACAATTACATAAGATAATACACACATAGTACAATATCTAGAACCTATAACTTATTATTTCTGTTCAATGAAATATAAGCTTCCGCTAGAGTTTGAATTCACGATCTTCTGCTTCAAACACGATGTCAAATTAAAGTGACAAACAAACTTACGCTCACCCTGACGTTTATTGGTTAATACAGCTCAGGGGCACCTCTGCAAAAACGACTTTAAACATGCAATAAAAATAGGCTACAAAATGCGTTGTCACCTCTGGGAACTATGATGGAATACTGTACAATCTGTAATCATGTTTTGTATGTATACCCTTCAAACTGGAACACAGCATTGCAGGAACTACTGCTTACCCAGACGGACAATTAGTCAGAAGATGAATCCTAACACTCAGTTATTTTGTAGTGTATAATTCAGTACATTTTCATAATATAAGTTACGATTCTGGGCGCAGAGCTCATATCATTTTCTAACCAAGGCAGTGCCAAGGAAGTAAAAATCTACTGCACCGCCTCAATAGCTTAAAGATGTTCTCCTAAACGTCAAGCACACGGTAAATGAGTGCTTAAATATGCAAATATTTATTTTAGTGTAGTCACTCGCGAAAAATTGATTTTATTCGAATAATTTTTTTTATTTAAAAACTTTATTACTCTAACCATAAAGGTTACAAAGGGCGTAATTAATGCCAGTTAGCATTCTCTGCCAGTCAAACCATGGCATGGTGAGAAATTAGTGGCAGGTGACTTAAATAACTAAATACAATTAATTTATATAGATATAACACATATTAAAATAAGGCTTGTAAATTACACAAATGCATATGAATACAAACAAATACATAATAATCTATATATAACAATTATCCTTAATACATATATACATATACACACACATAAATATATACATAAATACATATATACATACATACATCATATGTCTGAATAAAGGTAAGAGTATGGACATTATGCTGAAGACATTGTTTTTGAAAAACGTTCCCGGACCAATCTTTTGAAAGCTATCTTATTTGGTGCTTTCCTAATGCCTTCAAGTAAGGAGTTCCAGAGTAGTGTGGCCTGAACAGTAAAAGAATTGCTTATAATAATTTTCCCAGTTCAAGATTTTATCCATGTACAGATGCAGGTTTTTACCCAGTCAGAGAACGGGATCAAATTATCATTATAAAATACAGGTGACAAGCAACTGACGTCAATTTTTGCCAGCATTCTTGAGCTGCCAACAAGCATTGCTTGACATTAAGACGGATTGACAGAAAAGCCCAAGCGCCAGCGACCAGTCACAAATGGCTTTCAAATTATGGTTTAGTTTAGCGATAGCATCATGTAGATTATCGATATCCGATTGCACATACTCGTATATTTGGAGATCGCCTGAATATAAATTTTGAGAACAATCAAAGACGGAGGATATGTAGTTAATGAAAACTGAAAATAATATGGGAGATAGAATTCCGCCTTGCAGCATACGTGGACTGATTGCTGGCGGTCGCGAAGATAAGAGAAAACCCTTCCAAGATCGAGGGAGCATGTCAACTGTGTTAAAGCGCTGGGAAAGTCTACTAACACCATCACCGTTACTTTTTTGGTATCCATTCTGTGTTTTATATCCTCAGTAACTTTAAGCAATGCAGTGATGGTGCTGTAACCGGAGCGAAAATCAGACTGATAAGTACTCAGTAGGTTATTTTTGGAGATTTGCTTATATACACAGGCCTCTATAACTTTGGAAAGAAAGGGCAAGACTGATATGGGACGAAAATGGTTAGGGAGTAGGTGGTTTGAAACTTTAGGAAGGGCAAGCACATAACCCTTTTTCCAAAGGGTTGGTTAGTATCCAGAATCTAGAGAAAAATTTATAATATGCGGTACAGCTGGTAGAAGATACTCTAACATGTTAACTATCATATCTATACTGATTTCATCACAACCCACGGCCCTGTATTTGATTGCCAGTATATCCTTTCTAACCTCATCATGATGAACCGATGAGATATGAAAAACTGAGGTGTGAGAAGATTGGATTGAAGCCAAATAAGCTATAGTTTGAGCACAAATTGCAGGGTCCATTGCTGTAGCAGACACAAAATGCAGATTCCAGTAATTGAGAGAAAGACAAGGACCGCAATCCTGGGTAGATACCTTGGCCACACCAAAAGGTTTGGAAATTTCCAAATATCGGCTGGCAAAGAGATGCAAATATTAGTATGGATATAGCAGTATTTAGCGTTACGTACCATTCGATTGCATCGATTCCTACATAACTTAAAGGCTAAGCAATTTTCCTCCGTTCGTTCTGTTATACCCTGTATTTGTTAGCCTTAGTGCTGCACTGCCCCTTAATAACGCTAACTAAGCCTTAAGGTTCAGTGAGTATAGCAGTGGAGCAGTTTGGCCGAGTTAGTCTGCTTCCATCTTCGAACCTGCTCGGTTGTCTACGGACCTAAGTTAAATTCTAATCAATTTGTAATATATAATCCATTTATCCTTTAATTAAATATCAGTGTTTTAAATAATAATTTTTTAAAAGCAATCAGCCTGTCTCCGTATAATATTTTGGTGGCAGCCGTGGGATACGGAAATCCCCAGTGTCAAGTGAAGTGGAACCGCTCAGCAGACTCTGCTCCGTATCCTAAAATCTTATAAAACTAAATCTTATTCTGTGTCGTCCTGGCGTGTCCTAGTGAACACAAATATAGTGCAAGTGCTATACTCATCGCTCATGGCCTGGACGTCCATTCCATTACGGACACCGATTCATTCCTAGAAAGGAGTTCACATACTTACCAGGAAGACCCGCGATTGCATCCTGAACCGCAATCATCTCCTTCCATCTACATAAATACAGAAGAAAATCACCGAAGAATTAACTTGAAAAGCATCCATCGTCTTAAAAGAAATATCGTCGAAGATTTCATAACTCGAAATTCATCGTGTCCCGTTCCAGTGCACCGAAGACGCGCTTATCAATCGCAATGTTCCGCTTATCGTGTTTGCAGCCGTCGCCCACGCATTACTAGTACTGTGAGTCGTTGGTCATTGTTTTGTTCTAGACTTTATAAACCAAAGCTTTCAACCTTTTATGTTTCTTTGTTCAATTGAATTTAAATGTTTTAGAGTTTATTAATATTTTACCATTTGTGATTATTTTATATTATTGCGTGTTCCTTATTGTAATTATTTTATATTATTGTGTGTTCTTGTTGATATATTTTTATTATGCCAAAAGTGGTGAAGGGGAGGAGGCTAGTTTAACCTTCGAATTTACAGAGCGGGTGTTAGTGACGCCCTGAAATCCACCCCAGCCACTCCAAGAGTTATTAAGGCCAGCATTGCAACTACTGCAATGACCGAGATGGATTTAAACACTTTGTTCAAATTCAAACCGTATGAAGGTAGTAGGGAGACCAAATTTTTATTATTAATTGTAGTAATGCTTATGAATTAGCCACAGAATCTCAAAACAAATTTTATTTAAGTACATCATTAGTCAACTCCACGGTAAAGCGGAAATCGCTTGCTCCATAAAAGAGTTTAAAGACTGGGAATAGCTCAAGGATTTCTTAAAACACAATTTAGTGAACGTAAACATTATGCTCATATCCTTACCGAATTACAAGAGAGCAAACAAGGCCCACATGATAATGTCAGCCATTTCGCACCTGCATGGAAACCTGTCTTCACAACTATTAACAGAAATATCCCTATGCAATACAAAGGCAAAAGAATTACAGGTTTGCGGCCATGGAGGACCTTGCCCTCCATCATTTCCTTATGGGGTTACATCCCCGCTTCGAACATTGTTAGTGTAGGTCTCCAAAGACCCTTAATGAAGCCATAAACTTAGCCATCTCGGAGGAACGTATTCAACAAAGCCTATACAAACGACCACAGCCAGAAACAAAACATGAACACAAACCTAGGCAAAACTTCGTAAAAACTTTTAATACTAAGCCGTCTACTTATCAAAAATTTTCACAGTACCCAAATCCTAACCAACAGAGCTCCACTAACGCTTTTTGTCGATATTGTAAGACGGCGGGACACGACATTATGGCCTGTAAAAAACGAGAGTATTCCAACAATCGATTCAAGAACCAAAATATTCCACCAACCTCTCAATTCCAATATAGGCCACAACCACGGGTTAACTTCATAGAGCAGCCCAATGATGAGGAAGTCCAAGAAGAATTCCATCCTTTACACAGCGACAATCAAACTTTAAACGATCAAGAGTCTCGCCACGGTGTCGCCCGAGACTAGATCCTAAAGCCGACACCAACCATTCCTCCCTCATATCCAAGGACCACACGGGTAACCAGCCTCAAACAAGTGTCCAAATATCCAAGGACCACACGGGTAATCAGCCCCAAACAAGTGTCCAGTCATCCAAAACCCATAACTTGAAAGTTCCCTCTCCAACAAGCAAATCGAAATTTACGAGATAAATCTAGATACCACTAAAAGGTTGTTACCACATGTCCTTCTCGATTCATCCGTCACGGATATCCCACTGTCTTTGCTTGTCGATTCAGGGTCTGCCATATGTTTATTAAAACAGTCTAGTATCCAGAGAAATATCAAACTCATAAAATAACCTATCAAACTTAAGGGCATAGATCCGGGCGAGGAATCTACAACTACTGAGGGCCATTTTTCGTTGAAATTAAAATTAAATAAAACCACATCCGCGTCATATAAATTCCATGTCATTAAAGATGTCAATCTGCCATATGACGGCATCATAGGCTCCGACTTCCTAACCGCGTTTGGCTGTAAAATTGACTACACAAACGATACCCCAAGATCGGTAAATTAGAAATAAAATTATATTTCGTTGATCCATTCTATATCATTCCACCACGCACCGAAACTGTCATTGAATGTTCGGTTTGCGATACCAATCTTAAAGAAGGCCTTATCACTGATCAACACATATCAGATAATTTACTTATATCTAATTATATCGTAAAAATCAAAGAAAATAAACGCGTTAATTTAACTATAGCCAATACTTCAGAGTTTCCTGTAAACCTTAATCAAAATTTAAATCTTAAAGTCACACCTTTACATTCTGACACAGTTCAGGTGAACACGAACATCTTTAACACGACTAAAAGAACAAACGATGTAATAAACTCATTAAGAATAGAACATCTAAACCAAGAAGAGTCCAACGCCCTCATTGAACTTTGTTCCCAGTATTCCGACATTTTTCATCTGCCCGATGATCAGTAAACTTACACATCCGCCCTTAACCATCAAATTAAAACGAACAGCGAGACGCCCATCCATACTAAAACGTATAGGTTCCCAGAATGTTATTAAAAGAAGTCGAGACCCAAATCAATAAGATGCTCGACCAGGAATAATAGAACCCTCATCCTCAACTTGGAGCTCACCATTTGGATTGTGCCTAAGAAATTAGATTCCAGGGACAACGAAAATGGCGAATAGTAATTGACTATCGCAAACTTAACGATATTACTATCGGCGAAACTTATCTTATTCCACAAATTTGAAACTTAGACCAGCTGGGTAACAGCAAATATTTCTCAACCTTAGACTTAGCTTCCGGGTTTCACCAATTGTTAATCAAACCTGAAGATGCACCTAAAACAGCGTTCTCTGTATCTCAGGGCATTTCCAATTCAATAGGATGCCTTTGGCTTGAAAATGCTCCGTCCACCTTCCAGAAGCTCATGAATGCATGCCTATCAGGACTTCAAGGTTCACGATGTTTCGTTTATTTGGACGACATCGTTATTTACTCTTTCGATCTTACTTCTCACATAGATAATCTCAATGCTTTTACTACATTTTGGTTACTACCTCTGTAATAACGTATTATAATGATACACTAAATAAAATAAAAACAACGAAGCAAAACTAACTACAGCTATCGACAATTTCTCTATTAGAATTAAAATATTTCTGAATTAATTAATGGTCTACAAATATTTGCTAATATTAATGAAATTTATGACAGTTTAGAGACTTCAACATACATTATCTTTTCAATTAGAAGATATCATAAACGCTATTTTATTTAGCAGTATGGATATTTTACATCCAGCCGTTATAACGCCACAACAGTTATACCAAGAACTTGCTGATAACTATAGGTATCTACCTAATAATTTAGTATTGCCTGTTTTTAGATATTAAGAATATACATTTAATTTTAAGACTTTGTAAGATTATTTGCTATTATATAAATAATAAAATCATATTTTTGTTGCAAGTGCCACTGGTAGATGTAGAAAATTATATGTTGTTTCATAGTATAGCTCTACCTACACCATATAATCCAAAGGAACCAAATTCATTTAGTTTAATTATACCTAATAATAAATACGTTGCAATGACCAAAGACAAAACACATTACTGCAATATTGACGACTTAAGGAAGTGTAAAATTGTGCAACCAGGAACATTCATCTGTGACGTAAGCAACGTGTATTCGGTGGACGCTAAACCATCCAGTGAAAGTGAACTTATGTCTAAAGTGATCAGTGAAATTCCACAGTGCGAAACAAAATTTATTTTTGGAAAATTGATATCTGGAAACCATTAATAAATAATAGATGGATTTATATTCAATCCGACCCAAATAAATTGCTATAGATTGTATTAAGTCTCAATTATTTGAAGCAAATATTCTGGGCACAGGCATAATTACAATTCCAGATGATTGTATTGGATTTTGTAAAGCACTACATTGTTACCTATGTATAATGTTCTAAATATTACATCACCCATAAATTATATGCCTGATTATAACCTCATAAATGACACTTGCTGTAATATTAATAAGTTCAACCATGTTGTAGAAAATGTGTCTCCTATTAAGTTACAAAATGTAGATTTAGATGAATTTAATTCAAAAATAAAATAATTATTGATTCTTTATTAGGTAACCTAAATACAATAAGGAAATAAACCTCACATTATTAAATATGGGACACATTATTCTATCTATTATTATTATTATTTCTACCCTAATTCTGTTGTATTTTGTATATTTGGTTTTAAGCCCGTCGATCCTGTAACATCCGCCTTACAAAAATAATACTAGCACTCTAAAGTGAAATTCATAAAAACTTTACCTCAACCTCATTTAAAATTATACAACCTGTGATTGAACAAAATAGTGATTCCGAATCTGATAATGTTGCACCGCTTAGAACCCAAGTTTAAAGTTATTATTAATTAATTAGTATCTAGAGATTACGATATCATCCCTAAAATCTCTTCTTAGGGGGAGATGTTATACCCTGTATTTAGTTTTAGTGCTGCACTGCCCTTAATAACGCTAACTAAACCTTAAGGTTCAGTGAGTATAGCAGTGGAGCAGTTTGGCCAAGTTAGTCTGCTTCCATCTTCTAACCTGCTCGGTTGTTCACGGATCTAAGTTAAATTCTAATCAATTTGTAATATATAATCCATTTATCCTTTAATTAAATATCAGTGTTTTAAATAATTGTTTTTTAAAAGCAATCAGCCTGTCTCCGTATAACAGTTCCTTCTAAAACGAAGAGAAGCCCAATTTCGTCTAGTCATTGCTACCCGAACACTCTTTATCATCCAAGGAGCAGTAGCATGCTTTAATCTAACTTTGTGAATCGGAGCATGAGCATCATACAGGCAGAGAATTGTATTATTAAGATAAGATATATTTTCATCAACTGTAGATGCGATCACTAAAGGGTCGAAAGTTAAATTAGAAGCGTCTTTCCTGAGATTTTCCGGGCTCTTTTGATATTACGTAATTGCAAAATAGTTTTGGGAGGACTAGGCTTATAAGAAGCGTAAATTAGGTCATGTTGTGAGAAACCCGGAGCGGGAAGTTGACCATGATTAATTACATGATCAGAAGAAGCAGTAATTATAAGATCAATCAATGAGTCATCACAGTCTATATTGTGATGAGTAGCCCCTAAGGAAAGAATGTGAAGGTTGACAGATTCAATGATTGAACGAAGTTTTTGAGACCGAGATGAAATCTTTTCTAAAGCCATTTCAATCAATAGCAGGGGAGCAGTACACTACTCCAAAAGTCATCCTTTTCCCTTAATATTTAATTAAATAAACAGGAACTCAGAGTAGGCTGTGTAACACCAACACCTCTTTTGTCAATGCGATCATTTCTAATATGGATAAGGTCTGGTTATGAAAATGAGGTGTGTAAAGAACGCTTTAGCCAACTCCCTGACACTAGGTAGGATTACATGTACGCACTTAAAAGAGAATCAAGCTCATATTTAAGCTCAGAAAAATGACCCAAGATACTTTGGGCATTTATATGACAAATATTCAACAAATCATCAGAAGTTGAAAAAAATATTATATATTTGAGAATTTAAAGAGATCAAGCTACCAATCATAGAGTCATTGCAAGACGTGAAAGAAAGTTCCGAATCATAAATTGAATGAAAATAATTAAATATATTAACATAAATATATGAATAGAAAAAATACAAATAAAAAAAACCCTAAAATAGTTCAACAAAAGATCTCAAACATTCACATACACCACCCCACCGGTTGGCTGTTTACATGGCAAATTTAATAACAATAATATGACGAAAAAAAAACTAAGGTATGCAAATTAAAATCTATAGAAATAAAAATTAAAAACATAAAATGTTCTTAAAAATAACATAAAAATCAATGCAAGAAGTCTAAAAACAATATTCAAATAAAATATCGCAAATGGTGGTTAATGACCAAAAGAAATAAAAGCAAAGAATAGTGATAAAATATGAAGCGAATTTATTTGAAATAATTAAAGCCTAAATAAATAATTATTACTTTATATACCAATAAGATACTATTGTAAGACTATCTATGGTCTGTGTCCACCATAGACATGATAAGCATACATTTAATCTCAATTCTCAATGGTTTACTTTGACCATAGATTTTACAAGAATTGGACAACTTATATAAACAGAAGTATTTTAAGTAATTACTTCAACCATACACATATTGCACGCGTCATAACGCGAAGCGTTAAATTTGTGTTCTACTCTCGACACACCAAGGTCAAGCAATTTTGTGTTCTTAAAATTTAAAATGCTTCTATCATAACCATATTGCACTTATACGATTATATGAGTAGCCGTATATAAAGAAAACACTCTAATTAATCCATCTTATATTTTGTAAAATCATTTTATATTGCTACTTTGAAAAAAAAAACGGTTTGAAAAAAAAATTACGTGTACGTCCGGATGTTGATTTTGTATGTGGTCACGATAACTCCCGAAAAAATTGACGTATCGAGACCGGATTTTTTTATTAGCTTCAGAATTACATCAACTGGTTTACTATTTCATATCAATAGCCTGTTTGTTAATAAATATCGATTTTATACTTTGTGTAATCGATTTATTTTGGTAAACATTTTTTTCTCTGTAGGTAACACTACCTGTTAAAATAATAGTGCGCTAAATTTAAAACACATAAATAATATATTTTAAAAGTCAGGAATACAATAAATTTTTTTCATCAATTTTAAATGAAACGCTCATGAGGCGTACACTATTGGATTTTTCAAACTATTTTCATTTGTCGACAAAACAAAACATTGAAACAACTCAGAACATCAGAATAAGAACGAAAAAAAAAAAATAGGACAAATGAGTGATATTAAGCAAACAAGCTTATGTAACAACTTGGTTATTTTATAACACAGTATATTTTAACATCCATTGTACAAAGAAAAATTATGCAAAATTACAAAAAACAAATTCGATTCAATGATTATAAAAATAAATGCTTATAAAAACAAATATTGATCTGATTTCTCAGCAGATTAAGCATAGAACAAACTAAATCCTTGAAAGGATAAGACTCTTCATTGAGCTGTACAAAAGTTAGGTTAGTTGGAGTTGATGCAGCTTTCAGTTGTTGTTCAAATTCTGCCATGTTCAAGGTTCAGCTCTCTTCCAGTTCTTTTTGTATATTTTCCACATTAGATGTATTTGCCATAATTGTAGTTTCAACGGAGTAAAAGTAAATAATTGCTTGAAGTGATTATACTAGTTTAATTGATGTATTGGGGGAAGGGTTTAAGTACTTGAAAGTTGGTTATAGGAACATAATTTTATAAACAACTTATTTTCCAAAAGATATTGTAAACTAATATTTTAATAACCAAAGTTAATACTGTATAAATTATATTTAATTTAATAAATATTTACGAGAGCTTCAAATGAGTTACTTATTTGACACCTACCCACAAAAAATTGAAACTGTTTGCAATAAAGAGTTTTAAGACAACGCTAGTCAATTATAGACCTTAGATTACGTAACTTAGGTCTTATATTACAGTGACAAACGACCTAATAGTTGACCTGATGGTGGGTACTACTGCAGCCCGTTTTACATGGTAAAGCCATGCTGCAGCTATGTTATGGCTGTAGCACGAATGGGTCAGCTCGACCGGGTAAGGATCACAGAATACCAGCGTGAAATAGCAGCTTAATGCTGCTGTGTTTCGTATGGTGAGTGTAATGTACTGGAGATCCTTTTTCTTAGAAACGAGACATTCTGATTCTCATTCGAGGATAGATGTAGATGTCCATGGTGGTGATGGCCCAGGTGGACTTTGTGCTCGTTTGTCAACCTTATTCTACCTGCAACCAAATCCAAATAACGAAGGCCACTGTAACGGTGTCACTCTTGAGCACTACGAAGACATGCCTGATAGCCTAAGATATAAGAGACAGACTAGATAATCTGAGACAAAAACCAGTGCCCAGCTGTGGAGCTTATAATATGGTCTGTAAAGTAGCATCAATTTCTATTTAAGTAAAATAACACGCGCGCACATATAATCAAATGTAAGAGGTCATTGTGCTCATGGTCACTTAGGTTATCTAATGATGAGAAATGTCTTCTAAAATGTAGGTTAAAACGGCCGTGTGCCTCCGTTTTTGTACGTACACTTAAAGCACTATTATAATGTACCTAACTAGAAAAAAATATAGCTTCTGATTAATCGGAAGTTGTAGACGTTGTTGAAAATACAAAAGGAAGAAGCCAAACGACAATTTGGTATTTTTTTCCTACATACTGTTTGTAAAGTTTTATTAAAATTCTTGAGATATTAAAAGTACTATGAGTTTGATTTATTCATCTTTGAATAATTTTATTAAATCATCAAAAAACTTTGTAATTGGAAGTCCGATGTAAGCTGAAAAGTTTTATTTCATCTCACTTAATCAAAATTTGCTGTTGTGCTAAAAGACTAAGAAGAATTTTTCAACGCTTCAATTTGAAGACTTTTTTTCGTTACCTTGTCGTGTCATTATTTTGCATATAATATTTTGACGAAGCCGTAGTGGCTTAGCGGCTAAGCGTTAACTGTAAATTTCATATTTCGCGAGCAACCCGGTTTCGATTCCTGCCTGCATCAATGTAAGATACGGCGGTGAAGGAAAACGTCGTGTAGAAAGCTGCTCTATCTCAGAGAGATATATATCTCAGACATATAAATATATAAACTTCACACATTCACTGCTATTAATTTAGAGTTTGAGAGAGGCACATCGATTAAATGTACGCACGTCTCAATGCGTCGCCACTTTGGCCCAGGGTGGAAAAACTAACATGCAACGTGGGTGTGCAACTTTAAAATAACCAAGAATCAGGTGCCTATGCAAGGAAATGGACACAGATGGTAAAATTAAATGTTTATATGACTTTTGCCATTCAGTGGCAGAAGAAGGTTATATATTATTGCAAACGTTTTCCCAAATTTAATGAACAATATCAGTTCTGCCTATGTGTAACCTTGATGTACCGAGATTGTGCAACGGCACCAGGTGGCGGATCACATCACAGTGCTAGTGAAAAAATACTAGTTTATTAGAAGGGCCATAATTGTCTGCGAGTAGTTTATGGAAATGCGTTTTGATTCTCCGCATTCCAATTATTTCCAAAATTATTTTACCATTTCTATTTAAAAAGCTACAATTTCCGCTTCAAACAACATTAATAAAACCATTCGACCGGAGACTCAGACATGATGTGGATTTTCAAAGAAAAAAACAAACGCATTATAACAGATGTTTACAGCTCGAGTATCTCAGCAGTCATTTATAGTATGCGCAACCACCCTGTATTCCGTAAAGAACTTACCTACGGTACAAGACAAAGGGGAAGCGAATTGATGAACTGAGATAATAAATCAACAACTTTAAACAGAAACGGCGAAGCGACAAAATTTGCCCAACAAACAAGTATTAACACACACTTGTAAAAAAAATCTCTTTGTAGTGTTATCCAAAGGTTAGCCACGAGATTAAACCAAATTAACAAACGCGGCTCCAAACTTAGATTCTCCATGTGTACCAGAAATCATCATCATCATCATCATCATCATCATCATTACAGCCCTTCACAAGTCCACTGCTGAACATAGGCCTCCCCCAAGGGATGCCACAAAGCACGGTCCTGAGCCACCTGCATCCATCGACTTCCTGCATGTTTTACCACGAAAGTGTGCCAGAAAAAAGTACGAAAATATAGTAAGCATTAGAAAACAAGTAACCGTGTGTTGGCGGTTTAAAAATATCCACTAACACATATCGTCCCGAGGGTGTCGTAAGAGGTGACAGAGGGAAAATGAAACAGGAGATGGGCAGCAGTATCTTCCTGATAACAACTCAAATTAATAAAAATACTGAGGTTGTTAAGCGTGGCAACTATGGCAAAATCGCCCATAAGATGTCTCTCTATGAGGGAGGCCTATGTTTAACAGTGGACTTTTACTTTTACTGTAGAATTTAATGGATAGATGGATGGATAAAACAAGTGAGTTTTATCATTGACTGTCTCACATCAATGGCAGCTACGTTCAATACTGCTCACATGTAGCTAAATCCACGCACAAAGTTCAAAGCTGCGAAACATCGTGGTAAGTTTTGGCCATCCTCATCTTCGGGAAACTTTTTGCCAACTGTCATTAACTTCAACAAAACATCCAGATGAAAAGCTGAATACGTCAGCTCTGGTCATTGATGGAGGGAAAAAAGCAGTATTTGTTGTTAATAACTTGTAACCTAAAAACAAATGCCTTGACGCTACTACGCTGTAACACCAAAGACTTGAACTACTACACGCACTTGTAATTCTGCTTTTGTTCAGAGTTCGCGCTGGTCGGATCTATACGCAAAAGGCGTAAATTCTGGCTTCATACAACTGAGTGATATGGACACCTTGACCATATCTACCTTGACTTTCTTTATAGTTAATTTTATAATTTTTTTATTATAAGTATGTAGTATTTGCATCCATTAAATTTTACTTCTTTATTGACAACATTGGTATATATTGGCATATAATTCCAATGTATTAGAGGTTCAAGAACAAAACCTAAGACTTCTTCAACAAAAACAATTAATTTGGTTGATATTAGGTAATATTATATCTTGAGAGAGTTTTAAATTAACAGAGTAGCAACAAAGTATAGATATTATCTGTATAAACATTTTAGAAAATAATTATGAGCATAAATTATATTTTGTAGCGTCTTTTTAATACAACTAATTCGAAAAAATCCTTTATTTCTTTATAGACGGTAAAAAAATATTATAATGTAACAAAAACAATATCAATGTGATTTTAACCTAAGCAGCATAAATTGGATCGTGAGCAAAGACATTTAAGTTTAAATCTCTTTGATCGTGAGTGTAGTGACGTGTCAGCAAGTACTTCTCATATTACAGCTAATAATAGCTCGTGCGTTATTACAATGTTAGATTTCATGTCATTTTATGACTTAATACGATATAATTATGTCATTAACAAACATACCATTATAGTTAAGTTCTAGCAAATTTTACAATAAAAATTGTATGTGCAGATTTACTATGTAACTTGGCTAAATTACATAGGATAGAAAAATATTATATAATAATATATACATAATACGTAATGTATGTCGTGTTGGTTATCCGAAATAAATAAGCAAAATGAAAATAAATTAGCAATTACTACCTATTAAAATTAATTAAAAGCCTGGGTCAGACTTAAATGTTGGGCACTTCGTGCTTTTACGGATTGTTAGCTGTATATTGGCTATTAACTAGAATAAATACAATTGTTTTTATTCTATCTAAAAAAATCAATTGCTGTCCGTTAGTCTCGTTAAAACTCAAAAACGGCTCGACCGATTTGGATGTTTTTTTGTGTGTGTTTGAATGGGTCCCTAAATAATTTATATTTACATTTGGACTCAGTAGGGGGCGATGTTGTCGAGATCCAAAAATCACCTGTGCGAAGCCGGGGCGCATCGCTAGTAATTCATAATAATAATGGCAATTATACTGCGAGCTATTGCATGACCCTGCAGTACAGAACATTTCTGACCATGAGATCATATGGAAGGAGAAGGAGCTCCACGGGAGGTTCTACAGGGCTCTACATTGGCCTTTGGTAGACACAGTGGCATTTCCTCACTAGCTACGTTTTGGTGATCTCTTTTAAAAGAACCGAGTGTTTTGTGTAGGGCGATACAAGATCAGGTAATTAAAACAATCTGTTGAATTTGTCGCCATCCCTGTAAGTCACTAAGGCTGCGGTATTTCAGCGCTAACTCTGAGTATTTGCATAGACACAACCTAATATGAAGGATCCTACACCGGGTTCTCGATCTGAAGGACGGTTTCATTAATTGAATATTGCCTTGTCATAAATACGCCGGAAGGCGTGATCTTGAATGACCGCGCTAGGCTCTACTGGGACCGAATCATCATCACGGACGGAATTTTTCTCGCTAATAACCCTGATAGTGCGTTGATACACCGGGCACCGTCAAAGATATTTTTGGCGAACGTTGTAATTCCGTATGACGAGAACCTTGTAAAAGCCGCGACAGATAAGAAAACAAAATATCTGGATCTGGTCCACGAGATGATCGACATGTAGGGTGGTTTTTGGACCGAAAGTATTTTTGTAGTCATTTCTGCAAATGGGTTAATCTCGGACAGTGTTTCAGGTTATCTGAAGCGACTAGAATACCATGACGAATTCACTACAGGTAAAAGTTTACTTTTGAACTGCTTACCTCATAGATCGCACCACAGGAGGAATTTTGCCATAGTTGCTACGTTTAGCAGGTGGGTCGGCATCCACAGTTTTTATTAATACTGTCGTATGTTATGAGGAAGATGCTGCTGCCTATCTCCTGTTGATTAATCCCGTTAGTATTCAATTACTATTACAAACAAGTTATTTCAATCAAATTGTAATATCTCGCTACCAAGCAATTTGACTTAAGGTGTTACCCTAGCGAACGATCTTGAGCATTCGGTCCGCCGACTCTCGCTACAATATATCGCGTAAGAAATCTGCAAGACGCCACCTACTGTACGAACGTACTATTATTTTTTCAACATCAATAAACAATTTTATGGAAATAGACGACAGACAATGATAAATGTATTTTAATTTTCTTTATTCGGTATATTAGTTGCATTATATTAGAATTATGTATTATCATATATTATCTAACTAATAAAATGACACCATTCATTTCGAACGCCCGGGAAGGTATCTAACATGAAATGGTGAATGAAAATAGTGAGTTTAAAAGATACCTACTCACTATCACTCACTATAGGTAAATAGGTAGGTAGGTAGGTATATTATATTTAGTAGATGTTTCGCAGATGTGTTTTTAATTATTGTCAATTTTACGTGTCACGTATTGAAAAATAACATACTTACCTACTAATTTTTGACTGAGCACCTTGTAACTTAGCCTGCTTATTAGTTATGCTGGCTGACATTATCCTCACCCCAATGATTGACGAGGATGAAAAAACATGTTTATTTTTATTTTTATTCAATTTTATTTCTACATACATAACTATATTTATTTATACATAAGGGTCATTATAAAGTTAATATAAAAATCAACAAGAAGTATAAGTGTTATAGGGGTTTTTGGGTTGTAATTAAATGATGCCTGGGTAGGTATTAGTACCTACTTAGTAAAAGTAAATAACTATTTAGATAAGTACTTTTTATCTAATCATAATACCTACATAGGTACCTATTGTGATTAGTTATACTGGGTAGGTATATTGATACCTACTTAGATACTTTTTACCTAATTACTATATCTACTAAGATATTGTGGTTAGGTAATAGGATTATTTTTAACTATATACTATACTGCTAATATTGAATTAGCTTTTTATAGTGTAGTATAGCGTAGTACAGTAGTATTTGTCGAAATGTTAATTATGGATTCGAACCTTACATGCTAATGGTGCTTCATTTTTGTTATTTGCATTTACTTACATATTGGACGGGAAATTTACTATGAATAATTTAATTGAAAATATATTTGAATAGTGGGTATTATTATTTTATTTATTTTAATAGCTACATCATTTATAGGATATGTTTACCTTGAGGTCAAATATCATTTTGAGGAACAACAATTATTACTTATCTTTTATCTGCTATTCCTTATTTATGAACAATATTAGTAAATCGAATTTGAGGGGGATTTGATGTTTATAATGCTACATTTATTATTTTAATATTTACCGGGTAGGTATTAGTAACTAATTAGATATTTTTTACCCAATTACAATACCTAATGAGTTATTGTGATTATTTGTGATTAGGAATACTGGGTTGGTATTAATAAATAGAACAAAATAAAATATAAAGTCAATTTTATTATCTTGAATATAAGAAATTGATTACAATTTTTTTAACTTCCTTAAATTATGAACAAATAGAGACATTATTACAATAGAGCTATTAAATGAATTATTTTTTATGTTTTAGTGCTATGAGACTGATGGTAAGATACTAGTCATGTTTTTATTATTTTTATTGTTTTCGTTATAAGTATACCACTGCTTACTAGTTCACTTCGATCACTGACTACCAAGTGCAGGGGTAACAACACGTGACTAAGTTATCAAAGTGCTTATTTGCAGTTTGACGGAGATCTTCCAACCCCAGCTCTTGTAACTTGGAGACCGTCTGTTGTGCAGTATGGTACGTTGTCGTGCAGGGCGAGCGATTGACCAAAGCGTGCCTTGAAACTGAGGAGATACGACAAAGGGTTCCTTTGGCGGTAAACGCAAACTTGTGTCTTCTGGGGATCTATAAGTTCTGGAAGAATGCAATCTAGATAAAATGATTTTAGCTTTTCTTGCATTATTTCAAACCAGAATTTATCATCTTAGTATGATTTCCGTTTTCATTTCATTCTGTTCGCTAGACCAAACTGCAAATATTTTTCACTAATTAATCTGTGGTTTGACGAATATATATTTTCGGACAAAGAAGGAAGATTCATTGATGACAATAGCTCGTTTAGTTGCTAATTTCCGCGCCTATTGCAATCGTACCTGCGACTGCGCATTTATTTAATGATAAATAATTTTCACTACAATTTTCTATTAAAATTTTGGTTGCATAATTGGCATTTAAACGTAAATTTCGACTCTAAGCCTTTTGTGTTTCTCCGATAAGTTGTAGTTCGGTGAAACTGCAACCCAATGGACCATGATTTGAAATTTTATATTAATTCCGAAAAAATGTTTCTCAAAAGCCATAGCAACTTCTTGATCAGATCGAGTTAAATTATAGTTAATATTCAATTGAAAATCCGAGTTGCGCGGTTTGATCTTGCCCGTTTCATTATTTATTATTCTCCAGGTCATTTTACTTTTGTTGGATGCGATTTTCATTTTGTTGTTTAAATGTAAAGCCTTAGCTGTGTAGCACACTTTTCTAAATATTATAGAATATATTTTCCATAATCTCTAAATATAAGACTACTATTATATTATGATCTTACATTATAAAGCTGTATAACCTTCGCCTACTTTTATAAATTTCTACTGTCGCCCATTCATTAAATGATTTGCGACTGTTAAAAGAGAAAGTTTTAGAAGTAAATATTCTACTAAATTCACAACTTATAACTTTAAATAACATACCATACAAATAATTAGCACTATTTTTAAATGAAAGCGATGGAAGTCTTTTATTATATTATCTAAACCTCTCCAAGCGATGGTCATTTATTGAAACAAACACAACTTTCTTATTTTCTGTTTTTTTGTGTATAAGGCAATGAGACCAACTGTCCACAGTGATCCGAACTTAAATTTTGAATAATTGATTTATGCAAAGACTTAACACCTGTAAAATGTTATCTATACAGGTCGCACTAAGCCCAGCAACTCGTGTTGCTTCTAAGAATAAATTACAAGATTATACGATTTGAACAATGAGCTAAACTTAATACTAATGGAAGAATTTTCAAGGAGATTGATGTTAAGGTCTTCACATATTACAACAGACTTGTTCTGTTTACTAAATTTGAGCAAAACTTCTTACACAATCTTTTCAAAATAGTCATAAGTAGCACATGGGGTCTGTAAACACTACAACAATGAGGTGCTCGAGCTCGACACAAACCATTTCTACAGTTCGCTCAACAGAGAAGTTCACAATATCCTTACGTTCTTTATATAATAATAATTTATCTGCTAATATTAAGGAGCCACCACGTAAACTTTTCTCTATTGAAGGAACTGACCACCTGGTGATTTCTGAAATTAAACATGAATTTATAATATTTTAGCCAATGTTCAGTAATACAAAGGATATGTATGTTGGTACTATTTAAAACAATTCAACTTCCACCTGGTTGCCATCCTGCCTGCCAAGCGTGCCAACAATGGCAACTACTCCCCTATGAGGAATGGGGAGGCCTATGTTCAGTAGTGGACGATGATCGGTTTTAATGGTATTACACTCATGGACAAATTTAGAGGAACGCAAAAAAGGTTTAATTTTTCCTGTTGTAGTTATCGTGCGTGACCGTGAATTTTACAAACATTACAAAATGCTAATAAAAAGTTTTGAATTCCTTTTTCCGAAATTCATTTGTTTTTATTTAATTATAGCGTAATGTTTGCATTCTTTCATACCGCGAAACATTTTGCGAACTTTACAATTTGAGTTTAAATTTAGGTTTTGTTTAAATTTTTGGAGTATTCCAAGTAGTCTAACCAAGTAATCTTACTAATAAGACAATTCCTAGTAGTCTTACTGGTAAGACTACTGAGAAATTTTCTTGCCAATTGTCTTGCCAAATAGTCTTGCAAGTAAGATTACTGGGATTTCTTACTAAGTAGACCTAACTGGTTAGTAAGCTGAAACGGATTAGTAAGCTAAAGTAGCATGGGCCGGCCATATAGCTTGAAGACCAGACAACCGATGGGGAAAAAGGTTCTCTAGTGCCGGGCCTACCGGCGGGCGATGTGTAGGTGTCCCCTACTAGATGGAGTGACGACCTGGTAAGACATGCAAGAAGTCGATGGATGCAGGTGGCTCAGGACCGTGCTTGTGCATTATTCCTGGGTGAGGCCTTTGTTCAGCAGTGGACTTGTGAAGGGCAGTAATGATGATAATGATGATGAGAACTAACTGGTAAGACCACAGGAGAAAAATAGATGGAATTGTTCGTCACTACTTACACTTTAGATTTTTTGTCAAAATTATGCATTTGTAAACGTTTTTGGCCTGACAGCTTTTAAACTGATGTTTGATTTTTATTATTAGGAGAAATAGTAGTAGGGGCATAAACGTGAAATAGGTATGCGATAGTTCTACAGACAAAATTTCAGTCATGGCGGTTATTCTCTTTAGAGATCAGCCATTTGCGCAGGATAAAATTGTAGTGCCTGATTGTATGTATGCGTAAGCACAGGCAGGTGAACTCCTATTTATATATTTTTGTCTCAAGTATAAAGCAAACAGAAGTCAATATAAGTATTATTAGTGTACAAAATAACACTGATACAACACACACTAATAATATACATACCAGAACTATCCCACTGCATCTTGCAAGTTTATGCTGACCTAGTACTATTCCTAAAATAAACTACTTGTACATGACAAATTCCATATTTTCATAGAGTAGAAGTACTGAAATTTTCTTTCCCAGAGGTCTTACCAGTAAGGTCTACTTAGTAAGAAATCGCAGTAATCGTACTTATTATTTGGTTGAAAATTACTCAGTAGACTATTGGGATAAGATTTCTGAGTAGTCTTACTAGTAAAACTACTCGGTAAGACTACTGGAATACCTCAAATTTTTGCCTTAACTGGCTTGTTTATCGTAAAAGTATGAATTGTTACTGCAAATAAACTGAAAATTACAAGATCTAAACGCCACTAAAGTTACTAGGGCTGTAACTTTAATTGAAACTGGGCATTTCTACAAACATGTGGCTTAAACAGGGACGTAAACGTAAAACTGTGGCCAGAGATGACCGGTTCTTCGTAACCAGCGTGATTAGAAACCGGAACATAACTTCTTGTGAGGAAAGAACGACGTTCGAGGGGTTACAGTAAGCACAAAACTGTAAAATAAAGTCTGAAATCGGCCGGAATAAATTCACACTTGTCTTCCAGAGGTTCCTTCTGCCACATGCCTCCGATTATCTTGAGTTAATTTTGCTCGCAATCACGAAAATTGGAATGACGAAGCTTAAAGTCAAGTTCTATTTATATTAAGCGAGTTCATAGGAGATTACGACACATCTGGTCGTCAGGCAAACCAAAAACTTCAAAACAAGATTGTACAACCAGTACCTGTTGCCAGAGATGACTTATAGATGTGAGACGTGGTGCTGCACTGCTGGCCGTATGAAAAAGCTCAAGGTGGCTCAGCATATTATGGAGGGGCTATGCTCGAGGTTTTAGTCGCATTGCACGAATTGGTGCGTGTTGTGCGAAACTGCGATTTACTTGTGAGTCATTCAGGAGCGATGAACAACAACTGATGGTGTGGTGGAAGGCCTTTGTCTCGTAGAGACTACTGTTGGTCGACTTGGAACTACCTGATAGTCGTTGTCTCTACAGTAGATCGTATCACAAGAAGTGATGAAGATATAGTAAAGTTTGTTGCTAGTCATTGCGTCATTGTGATCACTGTGTGTAATCAAATAGATAACTTAAATAATGATTTATCTGTGTCTTGACACTATACATCATGACTTTTTCAGGAAAACTTGGCGGAAGAATGACCAAAAGTGTTATTACTCCGTAATTATTATGATAAAAGTATGTTTTGTTAAGTACCCTTAACCGACGAGCATGTCGCATATGTCAATGGAGAGTAAAAATCTTAAATTTGCATTTTAATCCAGACCATCCAACCTCGGATATAGAGGAATGGTGTGATGTATTAAAAGTTATTGTATTATATATATATGAATTTTGATGTTGCTGATTGGTTGTGTGAAGCTGGTCGAAGGACAATGTCGTACCGGACCATGCCGCGCTGGTTGAAAGGACACATTCGTTCGGTCCAGGCTTATGAATTTTGATGTTAGAATAGAATAGAATAGAATAGAATAGAATAATTTTTATTCAATATAAATTATCTACGTGTAATTCTTATTGAAAGTCATTTTTACTTTACCACTGGTTCGAAAAAAACCTCTGTCCTGGAAGAACCAGCAAGAAACCCAGGGACTTTTTTAAAAGTAAATTTTGCATTAATGGTTGTACAAACTATTTAAGTACAAAATTTATTTTAGAAACTGCTTGCAGCGACAACCTCATTCCCAGGGGTTATTATCAATCATGTATTCATTTATACTATAATAACCCTTTTATACAGTTTCAGATTAACAAAACATTTAAACTTGGTAATAGAGAGAGCCTGTACACTTTCCGGGACCTTGTTGTAATAGCGTATACATTGCCCCAAGATTGAATTACTGACTCTGTGGAGTCGAGAAACTGGTATCACTAGCTTGTGTTTATTCCTAGTATTTACAGAATGTATATCACTTTTTTACTAAAACTACCTTTGTTTTTGTGAACATACATTAATTTTCGTAAATATACTGAGAGGCCAAAGTTAATATATTTATTTCTTTAAATTTATCTCTAAGAGACTCTCTCGGTTTTAGGTTGTAAATAGCTCTAATGGCCTCTTCTGTAAAACAAAAATAGTTTCTGAATCAGTTGCATTTCCCCATAGCAAAATCCCATAAGACATTATGCTATGGAAATAACTGAAATAAACTAGTCTAGCTGTCTCGACACTAGTGAGACCTCTAATCTTTTTAAAGCATAGGCTGCAGAACTTAGTCTGCTTGCTAGTTTGGATATATGGGGCCCCACTGAAGCTTCGAGTCGAGAGTGATGCCAAGAAAACAATGGATTCAACAGGGCTCAGTTCTTCCCCATTTAAAAACACATTGGTACCCAGATTTTTAACATTCGTTGTTGTAAATTTAATACATTTAGTTTTATTTCCGTTTAAATGTAGATTATTAACGTTAAATCAATGCACTAATTTTGATATAGCATTATTCACTTCGTCACATTTAAATGATTGACGTTTAAGTTTAAAAATCAAGGAAGTATCATCAGCAAATAATACTATATCATGATTATCCCATACAAGGAAGGTAAGTCATTAATATATACCAGAAATAGGAATGGGCCGAGAATCGAGCCCTGAGGGACAATCATTAGTACAGGTGACCCGGAAGAACTTTTAACATTGATAATAACTTTCTGCATTCTATTACTTAAATATGAAATAATAAGTTTAAGCGCTGTGTTCTTGACACCATAGTACTGTAGCTTCCTGATTAATGTCTCATGGTGAACACAGTCGAAGGCCTTGAAAGGTCACAAAATATACCCAAAGCATCCTCCGAATTCTCCCATGCACAAAAATATGTTTTATAAGCTCAACTCTAGCGTCAGTTGTCGAGCGACCCTTGTAAAACCGAATTGATTTTATGTAGCAATTTATTAATATTAAAGAAACTTAAGATCTGATCTAAAATTATTTTTCAAAATTTTACTAAATGTTGGTAGTACAGAAATCGGTCTAAAATTGGCGGGGTCTAATGTACTACCAGATTTAAATAAAGGTATGACTTTACTATGTTTCATTAAATCGGGAAACACACCAGATACGACGCTTGTATTAAATATAGTGGCTAGATAAAGTGCTATTATATCTATTATAGATAAAATAACTTTAACGGAAATCCCCATAAGTCTGCTGTTTTCTTAACATCAATAGTTTTAAAATATTTAACGATATCTTTTGGCAACACTCTATGGAATTTAAAAGTATTTGAACAAGCCTTTACATTTTGTTTAAGCAATGATTCGGCGACAGTAGGAGAAGAATTTAATGATTTTGTTGTCAAAAAGGAACATCAGTAAAATGTTTCTCAAAAGCCATAGCAACTTCTTGATCAGAACGAGTTAAACTATTGTTAATATTCAATTGAAAATCCGAGTTGCGCGGTTTGACCTTGCTCGTTTCACTATTTATTATTCTCCAGGTCATTTTAATTTTGTTGGATGCAGTTTTAATTTTGTTACTTAAATATGCCTTAGCTGTGGAGCACTTTTTTTTAAATATTTTAGAATATGTTTTACATAATCTCTAAATATAACACTAGTATTATATGATCTTTCATTATAAAGCTCATATAACTTTCGCCTACTTTATAAATTCCTACTGTCGCCCATTCATTAAATGATTTGCGTCTGTTAAAGACAAAGTTTTAGAAGTAAATATTCTACTAAATTCACAAGTTATAATTTTAAATAACATACCATACAAATAATTAGCACTATTTTTAAATGAAAGCGATGGAAGTCTTTTATTATATTACTTTTAAACCTCTTCAAGCGATGTCATTTATTGGAACAAACACAACTTTCTTATTTTTCTGTTTTTTGTGTATGCAATGAGACCAACTGTCCACAGTGATTCGAACTTAAATTTTGAATAATTGATTTATGCAGGGGCTTAACATCTGTAAAAATGTTATCTATACAGGTCACACTAGGCCCAGCAATACGTGTTGGTTCCAAGAATAAATATAACAAGATTATACGATTTAAACAATGAGCTAAACTTAATACTAATGGAAGAATTTTCAAGGAGATTGATGTTAAAGTCTCCACATATTACAACAGACTTGTTCTATTTACTAAGTTTGAGCAAAACTTCTTCCACAATTCTTTCAAAATAGTCATAAGTAGCACATGGGGTCTGTAAACACTTACAACAATGAGGTGCTCGAGCTCGACACAAGCCATTTCTACAGTTCGCTCAACAGAGAGGCTCACAATATCCTTACGTTCTTTATATAATAATGATTTATCTGCTAATATTAAGGAGCCGCCACGTAAACTTTTCTCTATTGAAGGAACTGACCACCTGGTGATTTCTGAAATTAAACATGAAATTATAATCTTTAGACAATGTTCAGTAATACAAAGGATATGTATATTGTTACTATTTAAAACAATTCAACTTCCAATTCTTTGCCCATCATGCCTTATATATTTTGATGCACCAAGTGTAAACAATTTTTATTACTTATTTGTGGGCTGCATTCAAAATTAATTAAATTCTTATTATTGCTAGAGATTGCCTCTATTGTCACATTTACTAATTTGAATTAGTTGGAACTGATTCAAATTAAATGTCAAATGATTATCATGCTCAATAAAAGCAGTCTTGGTAGCCAAAAACTTGGCTGAGTTAAAAAGTAAATACTAAGATAGCACATTTGCTACCAGTCTTAAATTATATTTGGATAGGTAACACCTATCTTTTGTCCAAAACTTTTTTAAATTATTTATGTCAATTAAATGAAATTTGTCATTATTATCACAATTATATGTCAAATTGAAATTATTGTTACATATTAAATTATTCATTTGTATATTTAAATTATGTCTTAGATTATTTTCCTGTGGCAATCCCTGTATGTAAAGCAGTGTGAACAAGACAATTTTGTGTACATTTAAGTTATTAAGTTGTTCAATATATTATCTTAATAACTGTTTGTTGTTTACACTGCCTCTTCTACCAACAAAATTATTTTTGTACTATTTGGGCAAAATTTAGTAACTATAATTTTATTTAGGATGTCACTAAAAGATGCTCCAGGCATGCAGCAATTTGTAATTTTTTTTCCTTTAAAGAGTTATTTAAAGTTATGCTTAGATTTTTTCCCATGTCATGGCTATACACAATTATATTATTTTTGTTAATATTTGAGTTATTTTTATTTTAAGCTCCTCTGCTATGGCACTGTCATAGAGTTTTGGTGGTGGTATAATATTATCAGCACACACCGACTCTGAAGAAGATGGTATTGAATGCTGACACTCACATTGATGTTTAACTAAGAGTCAAACGCTCCTCATTATATTTATGTCTTACCAGATTATCCATGGCCAGTATGTGTTCTTTTATTTCGTTTTGGGCTGATTGTATTTATTGAACACAGTTTGAAGGGAATTAGTAAGTAATAATATTTCTGATTTAAGGCACTCTACGTCAGTCTCATAACATTTTTTATGTTATATGTTGAGGTTGGATTTGGTTAAGCTGGTCGAAGGTAGAATGTCGTACCGGGCCATGCCGCGCGCGACTGGTTGAAAGGACACATTCGTCCGGTCAGGCTTATAAATTGTGGAGTTACACTGGTCGAAGGACGCACCCGTCCGGTCCAGTCAGGTTCGTTGAACAGAGTACAGATAACAGTATCGTCCGGGCCAGACCCAAGCGGTTGGTCGTAGGGACATACTAGTTTACAGCTGTATGTTGTGGCTTGAGAGAAAGGTGCCGTCCGGTCCATGCGTGGTCGAAGGGCACGCTTTCGATGTGTATGATTGAGGATGTTAGTATACAGGGTATTTTGAAACGCTCCGAAAACGAAGACAGACGACAGTACTGACTATATCTTAGATAATGGGTGAAATATAAAATCGATCCTGATGAAAAAAATCATCTTTTCACAACGTTTTATTAGCTTTATTCACGCTCCATCGTGTTAGTATAGTTAAATAAAACGTTAATTTCATAAAATAAAACATGAAAATACTTAAACATTAAACCAGCTGTGGAATTTAAAATAAATAAATCATAAAATCAGCTGACTAGGGTCAATATCCGCGTCGATGCCAAACTCTTTATCTAGCTCGGTACAGGTCCGTCACGTAAAAAGAACGCAGAGCGACAGTGGAGGGGTGTCTACGCATGGGTACAGTCGCGTTCTAAAGTACTACATGGTACTAGGCTGTTGTTTTATAATATTATAATAGTAATTAATGGTTTTATTATAGAATCATAATAGGTACTTTACTAGCTACTTAGAACTTTGGAAGAGGTTGAAATTAAAATGGATAATGTTTGCTTGAGCATTATTTTTATTTCTATCGTAAAATAAAGTAGTTTGTAACAAGAAAATTTAAGCTAAGGGTGACACGCCGTCCATTATACCGTTGGAACATGGAACATGGAAGCCAGATGTCGATGGTGTATTGGTGTTACTGGATGCTACTTCATTATCACTCATCAGAATCATCATCATCAATGCGAATGATAAATGTTTCCGTCATCAGGTTGACCACATGGTAATTTTTCGGTATTCTTCCTCAATACATTTAACTTTACTGCACAATTTTCCCCATTCACCTTCTATTTACCTTTTCTTTCACTACTTCAGTCATAAAACAATAGATATAAAAAATTCTTTCCTTCCTTTTAAAACCATCGTCGCGTGCGCGCACAGTAATACTGGCGAGCATTCCCCGTCGCGCCCCTTCGTACCTCGCGCTGCCGCCGCCCGGCCGACTGTGTGTCACCTCGCGTCAGCGTTGCCAACATATGGGGAATTCCCCAAATTTACCTACTAAGATTTGTTTGCAAGCGACATAAGAATTAGAGGCGGCAAAAACAATAAAACTTGCAATTTTTATAGTTTTGACGTACCTCTTTTCAAATCAAAGTATTGGATGGATTAAAAACGGAAAGTCAATAAAAGTAAAGTAAAATAATTATTTTTTAGATTAATTAACTGTCGATCATAATTGCAATTGATTTTAACTATTAAATTATTCAATACCATTTTATTTCTATTTTCTTGTACAAAATCAAAGATAACCAAACTCAAGTAAGTACATTTTCAATATCATTTTGTAGTAACGAACTGCTTGTTTCGTCAGGGTACAATTGATTGTCAATTGTATTAAAAAATTACAACTATAACTTCTAAATTCCATATGAAAGACTAGTCGTAGGGATCATATGGAAACTAAACTTATAAAATAAAAGTTGGCAATGTCATAACATTTGACGGTCTGTGAATTGTGTTTACCACAAGGACGCTAGGACGCAGTAGGCTACAGTTTTGGAGGGATTAATTATTAATTTTAGTTTTTGAGACAGTTCCGTGTTGACTTTGGACACGCATGCGCGAGCGACAGTTCAATTGTTTTTTTTATTAAATTCTTATTGTTATTACTTGGTATTACCTACTTGTTATTACGTGTTATTCTTGTTGTTACGTTTTGTGTTTCTTTTTTGTTTTAATAATGCCTAACGCGTACGTTTATAGTGCTCGTGAATACGGCAACATGTTAATGTGCCTTGGAGAAGCTTGCGGGAATGCTTCGCGTGCATTACGAATTTACCGAGAGAAATTCCCGACCGCTCGACACCCAGCTGACTCTCGTCTGATAACAGCAGCATTTCAGCGAGTGTTGGAAAATCGGCCCATTGCTCCGGTAGCGGCAGGAGGTGGAAGTCAAATGACTGTTCACTCCGAGGAGCGCATTTTAGATGTCGTTCGCCAGTATCCGAACCTAGGTACACGAAGTATCGCTAAATTGTTAAGACGTCGGGATGGAACAAGTGTGTCATACTGTTCAGTTCACAAAGTGTTAAAGCGTAACCGAATGCGGCCATACAAAGTGCACAAAGTGCAAGCTTTAATTTCCGGCGATCACGACGGCCGA
This sequence comes from Parnassius orleans, assembly GCA_029286625.1. Classification (NCBI taxonomy): domain Eukaryota; kingdom Metazoa; phylum Arthropoda; class Insecta; order Lepidoptera; family Papilionidae; genus Parnassius; species Parnassius orleans. Next base: position 2,891,014 of record JAGSMP010000084.1, on the reverse strand, counting down.
CGAGTTTTCTGCCGTTGGTTATTAGACAAACAACAACGTGTGCCTGGTTCCATTGAGCACGTTATCTGGACGGACGAGTCGAGATTTACCAGAAACGGCCTGTGGAACCGAAGAAATACACGTGTATTCAGAGGTTAACCCGTACGCTGTTCGACAAACCGGGCACCAAACCCGATGGTCGGTTAACGTATGGGCAGGTTTATTTAAGGATCGCACACTGGGACCAGTGTTTCTGCCACAGCGACTTAACGGACAGCGATACCTAAACTTTATAAATGAACAGTTGGTTGACATTTTAGACGACCTATCGTTGAATGAATATCGCCGCACATGGTTCCAGCATGATGGTGCACCTCCACATGTCGTGAGGTTCGCCTTACCGAATTATTTGATGATCGCTGGATTGGCAGACTAGGACCACACGCTTGGCCACCTCGCTCACCAGATCTGACCCCTTAGACTTCTTTCTGTGGGGTATGTGAAAGAAAGGGTTTTAATCGTGAGTGAGTGATAGTGCTGACGAAATGCGCCAAAGGATCGTGGATGTTTTCGACAAACTACGTGCGGACTGTGTCGAAGACCACACGATGATGCCCGCCTGCATGAGGAGACGCAACACCGAGCCCACATCTGCCTCGAAATGAATGGAGCACAATTTGAGCCGCATCTCATAAGACCACGGAGGATTTAGAGCGGTAAGCTGTTTCATACCTATTTTTTTAAATAACTTGGTACTGAACTGATCTGAATAGGTACATAACTGAATACATCAGAATAATAAACATACCTACACGATGAATAAAACGCATAACTCTAACCTTGTTAACATTTCATTTAAGTATTTTTTCATTAGCGGGGAATCGAACCAGTTATTTGATTTATTTAACCTGTGAATTTGAATTAAAGTGGCTACGTGGAGACAAGCACAGTGGTAAAATAGTAGGTTAAGTAGATAAGTTAGGTATTTAGACAAGTGTTGTAAGTTATTAGGTATTGTGGTACCATCACTAGTTACGGGCCGCGCGAATTCGGCGTTCGCGCGTACATTGACCCCTAGTCAGCTGATTGTAATTCTTTAATTCCACTGCTGGTTTTATGTTTAAGTATTTTCATGTTTTATTTTAATGAATTTAACGTTTTATTTAATTATACTAACACGATGGAGCGTGAATAAAGCTAATAAAACGTTGTGAAAAGATGATTTTTTTCATCAGGATCGATTTTATATTTCACCCATCATCTAAGATATAGTTAGTACCGTCGTCTGTCTTCGTTTTCGGGAGCGTTTCTAAAGTACCCTGTATTTACAAGAGGTTATGTGTTGTTAAATCATATATCTTCTATCGATGCTAATAGTGCCGTGCAAGCTGTACAAAGAGCTGTGTTTCTGTGTGTGCTTAGTGGATAGAGCTAGTTGTTCGGTTCATGATGTCATATGAGATGATGATTGGTCAAAGGACGCCTTAGTTAGTGTTAGTTTGCATGTGTTCCAACCTAATCGCCTTGCGTATAAGTGTGTAATTTTCCAAATATGGGACAGTAAACCTATTCATGTCAGGATAGACGAGCGGAAGAAGTGGTGATTAATAGTGTTTCTTACGGAATTCATGAAGATACAAGCCTGAAGACGGTCGTATGTCAGGATTGGCCGTGTAGGCACGACTATAAAATACTGGCCAGTTCAATTGTAAGGTTTTACTATAGCAAGCGTCGTATTTGTGGTATCGTGGCAACCGGTGTTGTTATATAGCATTTTTGAAGTTAACGTCATCGGAAAAGCGTACCATATATTTGCGACGAATTGCTAACGATCTGTTCATTATATTTTCTTGTACTTTATGTTGTAACGCACGCATATTTGCGCCATCCATCATGAGTGCATCTGGGATGATCCTCTTTCGTAGATATATATATATATATATATAGGCCGATATGTCTTCGAAATATATATATTTCGAAGACATGTAATATCGCAACACGCATTGGGGCAGCACGGCGGATACTTTCTTGGCCTAAAACCTTCTCAGAAGTGAGAAGAGGCCTGTGCCCAGCAGTGGGACGAATATAGGCGGTTACTTTACTTTACTTTACTAAATTAAAAAAAAATGTACGCTGGTGAAAATTTATACAAACAAGATAACTCTTGTTTGTTCCATTAATTTCTATCGAAGCCTTTACAATAGGTGGTTGTCTAATAAGGAATTTTCGCTCGCATTACGACGTATTCAGGAAAACTTCACATTCTCTTTGAAAAAAAAAACCATCCAGTTTGTAGTACAATAGACGATCTTGTTTTATATAGGCCTTTTCGTGAATGTTTTGTTTGGATATTATAATATGTATTTTACAAAACAACCTTTTCCAGGGCTTGCCTTACTTGTGCATAACAAAAATATTAATAAATTTTTATATTATTAAATATATAATTGATTTCACATGATTTGATTTTATATAAAATTATAATTATATATAATAATTTAATACAAAAATTACAATACCTGGCGACACATTTTCATTTTATTCGAGTAACAAAGAACTGAAAATTCACGTGATGACAAGTGGCTATTGCAGCCAATGGATACCTGCAATGTTCACCATGAAGGCTACAGATGCGTTGCAATCTATAAGAACTGACTGGTCTGAAATACCTAAAGTAAAGTTACAGCCTATATACATCAGTGCTGGGTACAAGACTCCTCTCATTTCAGCGCGAATTGATCGGTTCGACCGGAGAAGGACCGCTTAGAATACCAGCATGAAATAGTTATGGCGAGTGACAAGAACCCGCGATCTGTTTTACTGTTAACGAGGTATTCCATCTTAGTCGACAACAACAACGACAACGGGTCAATTTTGATCCGCATAGAATTAGGTGTCTTTGGACCGCAGCATCCACTTACCGTCTGGTGCACTGTGTGCTCGTTTGTCACATTTACTTCTATAAAAAGCTATTTAGAGTTATTTAAAGCTATTTGTCGCATAAGTCATAAGTAAATCAGTTAAAAATCAGCTTCGTCTCCACCTGATAGTTATTGTAACGAAACTATGAAAAATAATATAATAGTTTAAAAAAACTTAAACTGCATGCATTGTATCATGAGCTATTAAATGATGAATATGATGAATATGATGAAGTTATTAAATTATTTTATTGTCATTGGTCCTTGATACGAGTGCAAATTTCCAAGTCAATCGGCCGTCTGCAAGTAGGTAAAAATTACATTGAAAGATTTCGTTACATAGATAGATAAATAAATAGATACACGCGACGCTAATAAAACCGTGTTAATAATAGGTCTTTACCTATGAATTTGACGTTCTGCAGTACTGGCCATTTTAAGTGAAAATAATTTTTGTTTGGCTAAGAATTTTAATTTCAAATTAATTTCATTTAAAAAAAAATGGAATTCTTTTTTCAAAATTAGTAATTTGTTTATTGACTAACGTTATGGTTTTATCGCATTTGAATTTTTTTCGTCATCATGGATACGTTGAAAATTCGAGTAATTATGGAATATGAGTATCGTTGTGGCAGCAACGCGGCAAGCGGCATGCAAAATCAACGACGTTTACGGAGCGAATATTACAAACAAATGCACCATATGTTATTGGTTTGCCCGCTTCCGTACTGAAAATTTTGACCTGAAAAATGAACCCCGCGGTCGTCCGAAAACTTTGGTCGAAAATGACGAATTAAAGGTGATTGTGAAAGCTGATGATACTCAATCTACTGCTGAATTAGCAGCATTCGACGTTAGCATCAAAACAATATTGGTGGTAAAAAGCTTGAAAAATGGGTGCCCACGAACTCAATGATCGCCAGCGCGAATTACGCGTCGAGACGTGCTTCTGTTTGGCAATCGCAAGAACTCAGCAAGTTGGTTGGATCCTAGTTCAGAACCTAAACAATGCCCTAAACGAAAACTGACCCTACAAAAGTGATGATCACTGTTTGGTGGTCTAGCGCCGATTTGATTCATCACAGCTTCTTGATAGAGAATGATGGAGAAGCTCGCACGTCTCCAATCAACTCTGGTCAATCGCTCGTTCCCGCTGCTCCTGCACGACAACGCACGACTTCATACTGCACAACAGACGGTCTCCAAGTTACAAGAATTGGGGTTGGAAGCTCTCCGTCATCTGCCGTACCACCAAACCTAGCGCTTACAGACTTCTACTTTTCTAGAATTTGGATGCATCGATTGCATGGGTGATTACTTTGATTAATAGAAATAAAAAAATATAGAAAAAAATAACGTTAACTTATTTCATAAAAAATGGCAATTTTATAGGTAAAGACCTAATTACTTACACACATGTCGCGTTGTGTAATATCGACCAATCAAAAGGTGTACAGTATCGACATCGTTAAGACTTGACAAGTTACACGTTGCATTGCCTTTAGGTCCAACAAACGACCAAAGACAGCACTATTATATTATAAAATTATATTTCTTCAGTCGATTTCGTGACTTTACATAATGGAACTCAATATTGTACGTTAATATAAGATTATAAGAAAAAAAAATAACGATAAAATTTTTATTTAAATTTATCAACAATCGAATTTAAATTTAAATTACTGTCCGCAGGCAACTGGTATTTATTATCACAATAATATTTTTTCTTAATTATGATGAACCAACATTATAATTTAAAAAATATTATTGTGAAAAGGTGCTAATAAGTTTTTCTTAAGATTGTTGAGCAAAGTTTAAAAGGACTACTGGTCATCATTTGATGAAATATAGGTACTATTTTAATAGTATTCGTTCATTCTTTACAGCCCATCAAAGGTCTAATGCTGAATATGGATATAGCTAACCGGATCAGTAATCTGAAGTACCAATGAGCCTGCCATAGAGCTCGTAAAATTGTGTGGATGAGAGATCGAGATATGCAATTATTTTAAAATTCATGTCAGCAAACATTTAAAATTATTAATAAGAAAAATATAATACGTACTTTTTGTTTTTATGTGGGGAACGAAAAGCTTTTCTATTAAAAATTATACTACCTTGTCTTCTCACAATCTTGTTACTTGAATTTAGAACTCACTTATATAAAGGCTTTCATATGTTAATGTTACGGTGTAATTTTGCTAAAAGGGACCGCGTAAAGTCACGCGTCACATTTCTATGTTAACTGTAATTTTGTTCATGGACTTTCACGTGTTAAATTAAGCAAAAGGTGAGGAAAACTCTTAGCCAAATCACTGTTGAAAATAATACGGATAATAGGTTTACTATTGTGTATAAGACCACTTTTTTTACGAATTACCTATTAAGTTCGTCTAAATTTGTTCATGGTCTTTTTGTAAATGCTGTGAGAGGAGGAGTTTAGGGGACAATGTGAAAATTAAGATTACAATATTTTATAGTGGAGAGGATGGAGTTTTACCGCTACCCGCGAGAAATTGCCAGGCTAAAAATAGAAAACCAGACGCGGTATAATATTAAATAGGATATTTAATTAGAGTGCTATGAATGGTCGAAAACTCTACAAACACAATAAAATCTCAAAACTCTGAAATCAGTCTTAGGTACATGTAATTTAAATTCAGATTATTGCATGCCGTAAGTGCTAAGCGCGCCGGTATGTTTTGCATGCCGTAACCGCTAAGTGCGCTGGTATGTTCTACTAGGGCCCGAAAATTAAGATTCCAACGTTTTGTCGCATGAAATCGTATCTAGCAATCATATTGTACATATAAGTGATATAAAAAGCACATTGTCAGAAAGATAAAAGATTGTTGAACTTATTAATATTTCTTTTAAATCAATTAATTGCTATTTTTACATAAAAAAGGGGTTTTAGTGGCTTATGGTGTGGATTTATCAAGTCCGCATGGCTTCGTAAACACGATAACTTTTGAAAATATCAATTGTTCAACTCAATCTATTTATAAAACTCTTCATCTATCATGGGGAAAGCCATTGAATGTAAATGGCAGTTTAATTTTGTTTTGTTTAGTTATAATTAATTTTTTCGGCTGCGAAATGTCCAAATTTTCGGTGTTTAGCACCTGTATAAATTTATTTTTACTAAATAGAGACAGCGTCACCACTCAGTTAGTTGGGCGTCAATCGCCGTCATGAGTGGACACTGTATCGATTGTTTGCAGCGGCTCAAAAGATCGCTGTACAAATACACAATATTCGAAAACCAATTTTTACATTCTTGATTATAATAATAATCAGAGATTTTTATTACAATATTTTAAAAGCACAGAATAAATAATATTTAAATACGTCTTGGACTTTATTGAGTGACCTGAATGATGATATGATGATGAGCATTATGAGTCGTGCACTTTTGGATTTTCCAAACTTTTTTTTAAATTGACGTTTGACATAAAATTATCGGAAAATTGGAAGTATAATAAGGTTATTAGTGAAAACTTGTGTGTGTTTAAACTACTTTAAAAAATTCCGTATAATCATGTTATACGTAATTTTTTTGATGCGCTTAGGGCATGCCCAATTGGATTTACCAATATTTTATTACTGCAAGTTTCGTAATCTGATCTTAAACACAGATATTAAAAATGCGAGTACTACTTGTGATAATAAAGAAAATATTGGTAACATATATCTCGTTAATTGGTTAGCCACATGATATCATCTCATTGACAGCCTGGCGTTCCGTGCGACGTTTACTCGCCAACTCCATGTCATCACCGCGAGGACGCAATGTCTTTGCCTTAGCAACCATGTCATGACAACAATACTGAATACTCAATATTTCTTTGCATTCCATAATATACAAATTATTAAATATTAAATTATCACAATCAGCATATCGATCACATATCGGCGTTCATTTGCTATACCCTGTCGGATATAGCAAATGAACGCCGAGTGGCGAGGCAGTGCTTTTTGGGTTCCTGGTTGATAAATGAGCGACTTTTCTACATTGCTTAAATCTTATAGCAAGCGGAAGAAGAGGACAAATAGACATTTAGTTTTGTTGCCATGTGGTGGTGGCGTAAGAGTAACTATCACCTTATTCTATCCAGTAGGTGTAGTAAGAGGCAAAAAAAGGAAATAACAGAAAGATTTAACGGCCTACAAAAGAGTGAGACGTCTGGTATTGCAATGATCGCCATACGCCAACAAGCATGGCGATTAAGACTAATGTTATAGATAAATAAAAATAGTTGTCTTTGTTTGAATTTAGTAACATTTCAAACAATATTATTTTTCCATATTTTCCATATCCATTTTGTGTGTACATAAGGGCATGCAAGTATTACGTTAGTAGGCCGAGAGATTGGGTGTTCTTATATATAAAAAAAAACTATAGTAACGAAAATTCTTTCAAGTACATATATAATGACAATTTTTTTAATTCGATTTCAAATTAATAGTACTAAATAGTTTTAGGATAAACGTTAATTTGCTTAACGTTAAAACATTTGAAGGAAATTTTACATTGCGTTTTAATTAAAATATATAAAGTCGAGGAACGGTTACGTAGTTCTGCCCTTGATTAAATTTTAATTAAAACCTGATCAATCGCAACATTTGCGAAAACACCATCTTGTTCCTCAAATATGGACATTAGTTTTGATTAATCTTAGCATTTAAATGAAACACATTTTTACCATGTCATTACATTTGTAGATATGCAGTGGATTTAACGAACAGCAATTAATAATTATTTTCTGAAAAAACTTGCATACAGATCGTTATGTAAAATTCTTGTTGTTATAGGTACTCGTAGAAAATCTTACTAGAACATTCGAATCCGCCATTCTACTACTGTCGTGAACCACTCCTAACACAAGTATTTCAAGCTAACCAGGAGTAGTTAAAGAGAATGTTAGTAATGTTAATAGCATTGCTAATATTTAAAAAAAAGATCATTAGGTTTAAGTGCCAATTATCGCAGTTACTTAAAACACCTCTAATAATCTTGTAGTTGCAAATAGATAGCTTCGACGAAGATTTGAAACAGTTTCACAGTTAAAATAACTAAAATTTTGTGAAATTTTAAACCAGCCTCAAATAAAGTTTCAGGTCTTTAACTTGGTCGGGGTCTGGATGTTTGTCCTTGTGAAATTTACGTACGTAAACTGCCTTCACGGTACAGGAGAAAATCCTGTTTTGGGGTACCTTCTTAAAAATATTTCTATTTGTTGCTAGTTTTAGGTTGCAAACAGGATGAAGGCTGTTCTGCCTTTTTTCTTTTGTTTCAGTTCTCTTTTTTTCAAGAGGACTTCTTTTGTATAATCTTCGGTAGCGTATATAAATTGCTTAAGGAAAATTTCTATTAATAGTAACGTTTATAAAATGAAATAAATAAAAAATAAACTATGAGCATCAAGACACAGGAAGTTTGAGCTGTAAGGTTTATGGATTGATGCGACGCTATAATTTTTTTAACATTCTAACAATTTTTTATTTAACACTGAGCCCTTGCGTTCATAAAATCTACATAATATATTAGGTAGGCATTAGGTTCATTAAAACGTATTGCTCTGTTTTCTGTATGAATGAACATTATAGAAAACATTTTTTTTACAATATAATCTATATAAACCAGAAACCGTTCTTCAGGTTCTTTACCGCCCCGTGTAATGGTGGTTAAGAATACCCACTACCCCATATCTTCCCGGGGGTGTCGTAAGAGGCGACAAAGGGAAACTGATACAGAAGATGGGCAGCAGCATCTTTCTGATAAAAGCAAAGAAATAAAAACTGCGGTTGCCAACCCGCTCGCCAAGCGTGGCAACTATGGCAATATACCCCTGAGCAACGACACAAATAAACGGCCTCAATTCTCGGCGGCCCCTGCCATTCCTGGCTACGGTGGCGACCATGGTAACGGCGGGGCAGGGTGCCAGAATCGGTGACGTTCGGTTGCCACCTATGACGACTCGACCTGGCAACATATAACGCACGCACCCTGAGGACTGACGAGAAGATCCTGAAGCTGGAAGAAGAGATAGATAAGTTACGCTGGAATATAATAGGACTATCCGAGGTCCGAAGAGAGGCGAGGACACGGTAATCCTCGAACTGGCAACTTATTCTAACACCGGGAGGGCGACCATCTGTCCGGAGGTGTCGGATTATCGTCCACAAGTCTCTTGTTAACAACGTTGTAAAGATTGGGAGTGTATCGACGAGGGTTGCGTACCATACTCAGGAATCACTCAAACGGTATTCGCTGAAGGTCACATAGGTTTACGCACCATCCTCGGCACACCCGATGAGGAGGTGGAATAAATGTATGAGGATATCTCTAGAGCCATGCATTCCTCCAAAATCCACTATACGGTGTTAATGGGAGACTTCAACTCAAAACCAGGCACAAGAGAGAGCGGTGAGCTGAAAGTAGGAAATTCGGAATAGGGCAACGAACCCAAGGCCAGCAGCTGGCCGACTTTATGGAGAAAGAGGACCTTTATGATGAACTCTTTCTTCCAGAAGCGGCCCCACAGAAAGTAGACCTGGTCGAGCCACGACGGTTCGACAAAAATGAGATTGACTTCATTATGATGACCAGACGACAACTGTTCAGTGATGTCTCAGTGATCGCGAGGGTGAAAACTGGCAACAATCACCGAATGGTGAGAGGCATACTGAACCTAAACGTTAAGTTGGAGCGGTCACGTCTAATGAAGTCAACGCTCCGTCCCCTCGTGCTCTAATCCAAAGTCCCGAAAACTTTCAGCTCGAGTTACAAAATCGTTTCAGTGCCTAAAAGATTACAATGAAGTGGACGATATGAACGACAAGCTTGGAAACTGTCCATGCAGTCGGAGCTAAGTTCTGTAAACCCGTCGCAAAGAACACAAGAACTCCGATCACACTCTTAATCTCGTGGTTGTTAGACGGGAGATGAAGCTAAAATTTTGTGAAATTTTAAACCAGCCTCAAATAAAGTTTCAGGTCTTTAACTTGGTCCGGGTATGGATGTTTGTCCTTGTGAAATTTACGTACGTAAGCTGCCTTCACGATACAGGAGAAAATCCTAGTGTAGGGGGGTAACATTTTCTTAAAAATATTTCTATTTGTTGTTAGTTTTAGGTTGCATACAGGATGAAGGCTGTTCTGCCTTTTTTCTTTTGTTTCAGTTCTTTTTTTTTTAAAAGGACTTCTTTTGTATAATCGTCGGTAGCGTATATAAATGGCTTAAGGAAAACTTCTAATAATGGTAGCGTTTATAAAATGAAATAAATAAAAAATAAACTATGAGCATCAAGACACAGGAAGTTTGAGCTGTAAGGTTTATGGATTGATGCGACGCTATAATTTTTTTTAACATTCTAACAATTTTTTATTTAACACTGAGCCCTTGCGTTCATAAAATCTACATACATAAGGTAGGCATTAGGTTCATTAAAACGTATTGCTTTGTTTTCAGCAACATATAACGCACGCACCCTGAGGGCTGACGAGAAGATCCTGGAGCTGGAAGAAGAGATAGATAAGTTACGTTGGAATATAATGGGACTATCCGAGGTCCGAAGAGAGGGGGAGGACACGGTAATCCTCGAATCCGGCAACTTATTCTATCACCAGGAGGGCGACCATCTGTCCAAAGGAGGTGTCGGATTTATCGTCCACAAGTCTCTTGTTAACAACGTTGTAAAGATTGGGAGTGTGTCGACGAGGGTTGCGTACCTGATACTTAGAATCACCAAACGGTATTCGCTGAAGGTCATACAGGTTTACGCACCAACCTCGGTACACCCCGATGAGGAGGTGGAGGAAATGTATGAGGATATATCTAGAGCCATGCATTCCTCCAAAACCCACTATACGGTGTTAATGGGAGACTTCAACGCAAAAGTAGGCACAAGAGAGAGCGGTGAGCTGAAAGTAGGGAAATTCGGAATAGGGCAACGGAACCCAAGGGGCCAGCAGCTGGCCGACTTTATGGAGAAAGAGGGACTCTTTATGATGAACTCTTTCTTCCAGAAGTGGCCCCACAGAAAGTGGACCTGGTCGAGCCACGACGGTTCGACAAAAAATGAGATTAACTTTATTATGACGACCAGACGACAATTGTTCAGTGATGTCTCAGTGATCGCGAGGGTGAAAACTGGCAGCGATCACCGAATGGTGAGAGACACACTGAACCTAAACGTTAAGTTTGAGCGGTCACGTCTAATAAAGTCAACGCTCCGTCCCCCTCGTGCTCTAATCCAAAGTCCCGAAAACTTTCAGCTCGCGTTACAAAATCGCTTTCAGTACCTAAAAGATTGCAATGAAGTGGACGATATGAATAACAAGCTTGTGGAAACTGTCCATGCAGTCGGAGCTAAGTTCTGTAAGACCCGTCGCAGAAGAACACAAAAACTCTCCGAACACACTCTTAATATCATGGTTGTTAGACGGGAGATGAAGCTGCAGTCTTCAGCAGATTTGACAGCATACAAGCAACTGAACAGACATATCTCCAAATGCATGCGGTGGGACTTGCGCAACTTCAATACAGCTCGTATTGAAGAAGCGATCGAGCGGAACCAGGGCTCCAAAGTCTTTGCCGAAGAAAGCTGAAGACCGAATGTGGCAGCATCGTTTCCGGGACACCTGAGATTTTCAGTGAGATTGAGAGGTTCTATGGGCAGCTGTACACGTCATCGTTGGAGCCACACGCAAGTGTTAGTAACGATCCAAGAGCAAGTCTTATCCGACACTATTCCGATGATATCCCGGACGTCAGTCTAAGCGAGATTAGGATGACTCTCCAGCACCTTAAAAACGGCAAGGCCCCAGGCGAGGATGGAATTACAGCAGAGCTTCTGAAAGCGGGTGGAAAACCGGTACTTGAAGTACTTCAGAAGCTCTTTAATTCCGTCCTCCATGACGGCATTACACCGGAGGCGTGGAGCAGAAGTGCGGTGGTCTTGTTCTTCAAGAAAGGCGACAACGCTCTCTTGAAGAACTACAGACCGATTTCCCTTCTGAGCCGCATCTACGTGCTGTTTTCGAGTCATGACGAAGCATTGGGAGGTGGAAGTTGTCGAGTCTGCATTCGAGACTCGACGACTTCCAGCCTCCCGAACAAGCCGGTTTCCGAAAAGGCTTTAGCACCATAGACAACATACATACCCTTCGGCAAATTGTACAAAAGACCGAAGAGTACAATCTGCCACTTTGCCTTGCGTATGTGGACTACGAGAAAGCCTTTGATTCCGTCGAAATTTGGGCGGTACTGCAGTCCCTTCAGCGGTGTCAAGTGGACTGTCGGTATATCGAGGTGCTGAAGTGTTTTTACAGTAGGGTTACGATGGCTATCCGAGTAGAGAACCAGAGTACGAAACCTGGATAGGTTTCGTACTCTGGTTCTCTGACTCTCTACTGCTGAGAGGTGTAAGACAGGGTGACGTAATATCCCCGAAACTCTTCACCGCTGCATTGGAAGACGTTTTCAAGCTACTGGACTGGAAAGAATACGTTATTAACGTCAATGGTTAGTACATCACTCACCTTCGATTTGCTGACGATATAGTCCTTATGGCAGAATCGCTGGAGGACCTAATCACTATGCTCAATGACCTCAATAGTGTCTCCCGACGGACAGGTCTCAAGATGAACATGGACAAAACAAAAATCATGTTTAATGTCCATGTCATACCCATGCCGGTAGTTGTTGGGAGCACTAAGCTCGAAGTTGTTGACGAATATGTTTACCTGGGACAAATAGTCCAACTAGGTAAGTCCAACTTCAACCGAGAGGTCAATCGACGGATTCAACTCGGCTGGGCAGCGTTCGGGAGATTATGACCCATCTTCTCGTCAGGCATACCTCAAAACCTCAAAACTAAATTGTACAACCAGTGTGTGTTGCCAGTGATGACATATGGAACTGAGACGTGGTCCGTCACTGCTGGCCATATCAGCGAGCTATGGAGAGGGCTATGCTCTGGGTTTCTCTGCGTGATAAACTTAGAAACGAGGATATCCGCAGTAGAACCAGAGTAACCGACATAGCCCAAAGGATTAGTAAGCTGAAGTGGCAATGGGCCGGCCATATAGCTCGAAGAACCGACAACTGATGGGGAAGAAAGGTTTTGCAGGTGGCTCAGGACCGTGCTGTGCTTACGTTCCTATGGAGGAGGCCTATAGCCATATAGGCATATAGGAGGCCTATGTTCAGCAGTGGACTTGTGAAGGGCTGTAATGATAATGATGAAACCAGGAACCTGTTAAAATTACTAAATTTGCAATAAATGGACCCTGGCAATATACTTTAGATAAAAAACAGATAAAATATGATACTTATTTCATCTTATTCATCATCAGCCAATAAAAGTCCACTGCTGGTATGTCCAGGTCCAGGTCTCTCCTGTTGTAGGGAGGATATGCTTTAATCGTCACATTTTTTTATATGATAGGGTAACAAACGAGCACACAGTCGTTGCTGTGACCCATAAACATCTACATCCATCCTCAATAAAGAATCAAAATGCAGATGTGTTGTCACCCATGAGGACTAAGATGGAATGCCTCTTTTCGAGTAAAAAGGGTCTCCGGTTCTCTACACTCACCATACGAAACACAGCAGTTAGCAGTTTTACGCTGGTATTCTGTGAGAGCGTGGTCCTTTCCCGGTCGAGCCGACCCATTCGTGCTACAACTATACTACTAATATAGCTGCAGCATGGCTCTACCACGTATATTTTTACCACATACATTTGGCAGTCCACCTGATGGTAAGCGGATATTGTGGTCCACCTCATCAGACAACATCTATCATAAATCAAGAACCAAAATGCAGGTGCTTTGTCACCCTGAGATGTAAGATGGAATGCCACGTTAATAGTAGATAGGATCTCCGTTCCTCTACAGTCACCATACGAAACACAGCATTATTCTGCTGCTTAAATATAATACTAGCATAATACTGCGGTGTTTCATATGACGTTGCTCTCATCGCTAGTTTGCATATCGCAATCTATCGGAAATCATGAGATCTGTTTCTGGTGTTTCCTATAGTTGCCTTATACGTGATTCTTCTATGCCGTTACTATTCTGAATAATACCATAATATATCCTGAAGTTAAAAACGGTAATTCTGTTGGCTTATTACATTAAATAACTGATTCAGATTTAACTCTATTGCTTTATCGTGATGTCACGCTATTGTAAGCGCTTTCAACACAATTTAAAAGAATGCTAGGAATTATTAAAGAAAACACAGAACAATTTAAAAAAATCATGATTCTTTCCATTCACTTACGGGGAATTCATTTAAGTAAACACAATATTGATTGATGACGGGTACGCAGTATCCGATCGAAGTCAAAATGCCTATGCATTTGTAGGTCCTAGTCCTAGGTTGAAATCAACTATTTGTATCAAATACAAAGAATTTTTAAGTATTTAGTTTTTACCGTATTTGAGAAACAGCAGCTGAACAAAGCTTAATGCTACGCTGCAGCAATAATGGCTGCAACACGAATGATAAAAGAACTGGGCTCGTAAAGAAAACTAGTGTGAAATGCTAAAATAATGCAACTGTGTTTCAAATGGCGAGTGACGAGACTCTGATACCTTTTATACTAGTAACAAAGCATTCCATCTCAGTTCTCAGCAAAACAATGCAGCTGCGATTTGATTCTTAGTCAAAGATGAACGAAGGCGAATATGGTCTACAACATTTATTAACCATCAGGTAGACTGTGTCCGTTTGTCACCTTATACTTCTTTGAAAAATACTATAAAGATAATTTAAAGGTATGTATGTCCTTCACAAATGACAACTTTGCATTAAATAAAACTGCTTGATTCGCCCAAAAATGCTACCGTAATAGGTATAGACCAGAATAATATATCACCACCAACGTCTACTTAGTACTACTTGTTTATTTGGCATCATTCTTGTTTTTGTGTAATATTAGAGAAGGGAAATGGAGTAACAGTCCACCTGAAACAGAAAGTGGCATTTGCAGCTCATGACACCTGTAGCCAACTTCAAACAAAGTATGCTATAGATGTACTGTACCTCCGAGGGCTAAAATTAAAGGTCTTAGGGTGTTCATTATATACTGGATACCTTACCCTTCAAACGGGAATAAAGTAGTAATTGCACTATCGCTCGGCGACAGAAGCAGGTAAGAGGGATGGATACTTAAGAATAAATTTTTATTTCTACAATTTATATTAAATTTAAATTTTATAAAATTCAGACAATCCCATAACTTTTTCTTCTTTTACCCTTCAATTTCATATAACCTTTTATGTTAATAATACGGGTATAAATCATTGTACTCAATAAAATCTAAACTTAACCGTGTTGTGTCGGTGTAAGAATATCCACTAACCCATATCGTATCG
This sequence comes from Parnassius orleans, assembly GCA_029286625.1. Taxonomy (NCBI): domain Eukaryota; kingdom Metazoa; phylum Arthropoda; class Insecta; order Lepidoptera; family Papilionidae; genus Parnassius; species Parnassius orleans. Next base: position 2,875,718 of record JAGSMP010000084.1, on the reverse strand, counting down.
TGGGTGTAGTTAGAGGCGACAGAGGGAAACTGAAACAGCAGCTGGGCAGCAACAACTTCCTGTTAAGAGAAAATGTTGCCAACCCGCCTGCCAAGCGTGGCAACTGTGGCAGATATCCTCAGCAATCTGTGGGGAGGCCTATATTTATAAATATTTTCCGTAATGAAAAATGTCATGTTTTGTGCGAATTTAGAGATTTAATAAGAGTATAATATGTATTTTTTAGTAAAAGTGTCAACTTATGCGATTATTTTTAACACAGTTTGCTACCAGTTTAAGATGCTATCGCAGTAAAAATTCATAACTACGAAAATAACTGCAATCACAGGTTTGAGGGGCAATTTACAGCTAACAGGGGTATAAGGGGCAATTTACTGCTAACAGCTTAATAAAGCCCACTTCTTAATTTACATAATAGCAGATTTATTTTCAATGTAATGTGACGTTGGTTTTAATGGACGATTAAAAGTATTTTTATCGCTAAAATTACTTTTACGTTGTAATGTATAATTATTATCAATTCAAATGTAAAATATAAAAACGTAAAAGTAATTAAATGATAATTTATCGCATAATTAAGCTCGATAAAATTCTTGAAATTACTACAGATGAATAGAAATGAAATTTTGAATAAAGCGAGTTTAATATTTTAAATTTTGGTTACCTTAAATTCCTCTCAGATTGTGAGAAGGCCTGTGCCCAGCAGTGAGACGTAAAAGACTGAAAGAAAAACTTTACTTTACTTTTAAACAATATTATTATTTATCGTTATATATTTGCTGTGTGGTGGCGGCGTAGGAGAATCCATCTCCTCATTTCATGGGTATCATTGGGATTATGGGAAATGCTAGAAAAATCTTATAGCTTCCGATAGATGGCGGCATAATTATCTCGTTTACGCGAGATACCTACACCGACGGGCAGCATCATTCAATCGATGATTGAACAACGTTTTATTGACCAGTATCAATCGATCGACATTGATCCATGTCGATTAATGCCATCGATCGACGATCGATCGATTGGTGTGGTAACACCCACAGATGCGAGACGTCTTGTAACGCAATCGGCAATGTCGTCAAAATTGTGAAGTCGACATGCTTCCGTTAAAGCATTATGATTAAGGCAAATCTTCCATTTTTTATAGAACATGAGTGACAGACGAGCGCACATTCCACCGGATGGTAAGTGGATACTGTGGCCCATAGTCATCTACATTTACCCTCGATTAAGGTTCAAGTTGTCACCCCTGAGGACTAAGATGGATTGCCTCTTATCTAGTAAAAAGGGTCTCCGGTTCTGTACACTCACAATACGAAACACAGCAGCATTAAGCTGCTATTTTAAGCTGGTATTTTGTAAGAGCGTGGTCCTTCCCCGGTCGAGCCAACCCATACGTGCTACAACCATAATATATCTGCGGCGTGGCTCTACCACGTTTAAAATTAAATTAAAACAATTTAAAAAAATCTTTACATCCTCACTAATATTATAATGATTTACCTGTTAACCACCACCTATTAACATCAACCAGCTATTCATAATTTTCTATGAGTAGTAAGGTTACTTTCTTTGGCTATATTACCTACTTCAATTTTTTATACCAATGAATTAATAAATAAAATTTACATTTTGGACACCAATTAGTTATTGGAATATATACATAATGCGTAGCCAAACAGATAAAATCTCCAAAAATGCTTATAATTTATTGTGTCACACATTCTTGTTTCTGTCAATTATAATTTTTTTTCAAATACAAACAGCGTACAAACACGTTAAGATTTCAATTTTATTATTGTACCTATGTACGTGAGCCCGTTATGTTTTTCCTGTTTATTTGTCCATCTTGAGAATTTGTTTTACAAATTCTCAAGATGGACACAAGTCTTTTTTTACTTTTTTATTACTATCAATCTGAATGAATTCGCGGGTCTAACTTGTATAATATATTTCTCAACTTAACTTGATGCTACTCGTAAGTGTGGCTCGCTTGATTAAAGTTTAATGAGCTCCTCAAATGATGACGGGTAAAATGTTCTTACTTTATGTCGGAATTAACACCTTAAAATTATTTCTTAATCTTAATCAATTCAAAAAGCTTTTCATTACAAATTTTTTTCAGCCTAAAATTTATAATATGTATTAAATATTAAAATAATATGTAAAGTATAGTTATTATAGTATATGAGAATATTATTTTATCCTCTTCTTAGCTCGGCGATGTAAATATATGTAAATACATATTCTTCGGTAGATATTATCACAAATGATGATAATCTTCTCCTGATCAGTTTCAATCATGGCTGCAGTTTTTTAATTACTATCAGTAGCTACTAGATACGCAAAAGTCATAATAGAGCTACTCGTGTTTTATTTAAATAAATGTATAATAACAAGCGAGTCAGCTGCACATGGACTTCTTCCATTGGCCTATGCTAGAAGTACCAGATGTATTTCATAACTGACGTTCTGAGTATTTCACATGAGCATGTGTACGAGATGGTAAACCGATATATACGAAAGCATAACGTCTTTAAGACTTTTCTCGCAGTCTCCCTTTGGGATATGCACGGGAAGTAATGGCTTGATGACCTAACATGGTTCACAAATGCTTGTTCATTCACCAATACATACAAAATAAGACATTCTACGAGGAGTTCCTGGTTTTGTTATATATCACATTCAAAATAAATCAAATATAACTTAATTAAAACTTGTAATACTTTGTGCCGTTCCTAGATCGATGCCTAAGTTCTTGAGGTTGTAATGTTGATAATGAAACATTCCATAACCGTTTATGAAACTCTTAACTATTTTATTTTATATGATTCAAAAGCAATTTTCAAATTATAATAAATAATAAAATTAAACACAGGCAACATTATATTTACAAACAAAGTTTAAGTTTCAAAACGGAATCAATTTTGATACATCAGATTGGGATGCCTATTGTCCGTAAACATTTTAGCATGCCATTATCTCTTATGAGGCATGAAACGAGTTGATTTAATTTATATAAAGGGTTTCCTACGCTATGACGCTACCTTCATAAAAATTACATTTTATGATGAATCTGTACGTTGAGTATAAAAGAGACAGCCTATTTCGTTCCATGGTGTCTTAGGTGGCGCTTATCGAAAATGACAGAAAGATGATGGCTTCCGATAGATGATGGTATAACTAGCTCATTACTTTTTTACTTATAGAATGGGAGTGACAAACGAGTACACAGTCTACCTGTGTGACAGAGTACCTGTGTGGTGACAACGCATCTGCAATTTGATTCTTAATTGAGGATAAATTTGATGTGTATGGGCCACCTCATCCACTTTTACCACCAGCGGACTGTATGTTCATTTATCACCCTTATTTTTTAAAATAACTCTATAAACTCTATAAACTATGATATTGAGACTATTGATTATGAGCTGTGATGATTTTATAGAAAATTATCCTGGTGATAATGATCAATATACTAGGATAAAGTTAAAATTATAGAATTGCAAATTTCCAAGTCAATCGGCCGTCTTCAAGTTGGTGAAAATTACATTAAAAGATTGCGTTACATAGATGAATAGATAGATAGATACACACACTCGAAGCTAATAAAAGTGTATTAAAGTACTCTAATTTACTTCAGGAGTAAGATCATTGCAACCCAGGCTATGGGGAGCAACGTCGTAGGTGCGAGACGCCTGCACTGCAATTGTCAAGCATAAAAAAAACAAATACTACCACCAGGTGGGATTGCAGTCCAGCTTTGGGTTATAAACTCAGACCAAAGAGGAAGGATAGTAGGAGCACAGCGTATATTTCATGTGATGCGGAAACCAAGCCAAAACCGTGCTCGATTTATAAGAAAACGCTTTCACGCACACACATCTAACATTATTTGCAACCAACAACTTGGATTGATTTGCATCTAGCATATATGTGCGAATTGCAGTGGAGTTTTATAGAAAGAAAGGACAAAAATGTGTGCGTGAGTGCGTGTCTAGATGTGGAGCATGGTTTCGGCATCACTTGAAATGAACGCCGCACTCCGTCTATCTTTCGTTGTTAATCTGAGCTTATAATGAGTAAAAAACACACTAACAATAATTTAAAAACTTGAATAGAATAAAATCAATATTATATATTATATGTTTGAAAACAATAATGTGTAATTTAAAAAAATAATGGTACTACTCGTGAACTTTTCTAAACATTCATATTAAAAAAATCTTTTAAGAAAACTGCACGAACACTTCTCTTTTTCAAAATTATTGTAATAAGAAATTGAAAAGGAAAATTATGAAGTTTGACTCTAACGAGAAGCCTCTTGGCCACAAAAGAGGTTAAGGCTAAGTTTACCACAAGCTTTCATTTCTGTTATTAATATTAATGGCTTTTGCTCCGACTTATATAGCTTAAAAATTGTAATTTTTCACTGGTGCTAGTATGAAAATAGTATTTTCTTATTTTTATGATTATATCAATTAATATAAACTTATTTGGCTTAAGAAATCATGTCTGTTTTAGTTTAATTTCTTTTAGCACCTAGTTTCGTGGTACTTACTAATAATTTTGATCACTTTGTCATAATCTGATAGTTTAGGATTTAATGTTATCACGTAATATCTCAATAAGCTTTTTCAGCCTATTTATTATATTTATTACCTATCTATCAATAAACATAAACACACACCTTAACATTACACCTCATTGCTTAATAAAATAGCATATAATATGATGCCTGCGAGTTTCTTCCGCCGTTTTTTTATCCGGTCAAAAGAACCTCATTTCAATACAGTAGTAGATTAAAAAAAAGACATTTGACAAACGAAATTTTATTTTACTACGCCGCAAATATAAAGATATTACAATTTATTTCATTATATTCTATAAGAGTTGAGTAAGTATAATTTTAATATGATTTGATTAATTTACCTTCTTAATTCGTCCGGAAATTGAACCACAAAAAATGTCTCGTCTTTTTCCTAAAACTACATTTAGTATTTGTAAAGGCTGCAGTGATTACTTGACAATGAGATTATTGACTATATACTCGTTTTCACACTAATGCTATAAAAAACCTGATTAAAAACGATCTATGTTCGGTAACCGCCTTACTCAATAGACAAGTAAATGGACAATAACACGTTATAAAACTGCAATTACTGTATCAGTCAGTCACGAGAATATACTTGAAGACGCTGCTTTTTTATTATAGAGACCGTTGTAGAGTTTTTAATTTTGCATTTTTTGTGTTTTGATTAATCTAGTTTAGATAAGTTACTATGTGCCTTGATGTGTCAAGAAGACTCAGTGACTATGGCTTGATTACCTACGAAACAAAGTGTATTATGGCCTGAGGTGAAGGGTCAGACCGATGTAGACGCTTTGAGTGGGCTTGGTGAACATATACGGATGCGCGTTGGTCTATATAATTAACCTAATTAAGGTAAGACTGTGTGGCGGTGGCCTAGAATACTGTCACTCCCTCTCAACCCGTGGATGTCGTATGATCCGACAGAGTGAAATGCCATAAAAAGGAGACCTTTAGGCTTCCGACGTATGGCGGCATAACCATCCCAGCCATCGTCAGACCAAAAATGCCCAGGCCTGTGATAGGCGGCAGTATTACAGGTGCGACGTGTCTGGGACTGCGATCGCCAACCCGCTTGCCAAAATATAAGAGGGCATATTGTAGGGTTAAGTGAAGTCCGAAGAGAGGGGGAGGACACACTTACCCTGCAATCGGAACATCTGCTCTACTTTCGGCAGGCGGAGTAGATTTCCTCGTTCACAGGATCCTCACTAACAACATTGTGGAAATCTCCAGTGTGTCGACACGGGTAGCATACCTTGTACTGAAGTTATCAAAGAGATACTCTCTGAAGATCGTACAAATGTATGCCCCGTCCTCAGCACATTCGGATGATGAAGTTGAAACTGTTTATGAAGTCTTTTCTAGGGCGTTACATAACACCACTAAGGCCCACTACAATGTAGTTACGGGGGATTTTAATGCCAAGGTTAAGCACAAGAGCGTCGAGTCTATTTTGGGACCCCACGGTTTTGAATCAGAAATCACAGAGGTCAAATGCTGCTCAACTTTCTCGAGAAAGAGAGGCTATTTCTGATGAATTCATATTTAGGGAAGAAGCCCCAAAATAAGTGGACCTGGCGCAGTTCCGATAACATTACAAAAAAACGAGATTGACATCATAATGACGGACAAAAGGCACATATTCAGAGATGTCTCAGTGATCAACAAATTCAATACTGGAAGCGATCATCGCCTTGTCCGAGGCACTCTGAATATCGATTTTACGCTTGAAAGGTCCCGATTGATGAAGTCCACCCTTCGACCAAATCTGCTTCAAACCGTAACTGGCTCCCAACGCTTCCAGCTAGAACTTATAAACGAATTCGATGCCTTGATACCCACGTTGGATATTGACAAGGACCTTATCAGCGTGATCAAGATCTTAAGGGATGAGGGCAACAGGTTTTGTGGCAAGCAACATATGGGCCGAAAGTCGAAGTTCTCAGATGAGATATTCTTATGAAAAGAAGACGTGAGTTAACAACAGCAACGCCATCGGAACAGGTGACATTAACTAAGCTTGTGAGGAAATCTGTGAGGCGGGACCTGCGTCGCTCTAATGCAATTGCGATACAAGCGGCAATAGAGCGAAAAAAGGGATCCAAAGTCTTTGCTCGGGAGCTTGCGAGAAGTCACATTGCAAGACTGCAGACGCATGATGGCAAAGTCCTCACGTCAAAGCCTGAGGTTGTCTCTGAGATCGAAGACTATTATGGCAAACTATAAACCTTACATAAGCAACAACCTAACCTAACCCTAAACCCTAAATGCGATGATCTCAGAGCCATGCTGATCTGCCACTATACCGATGAGCTGCCAGACATCTGTCTTGAGGAGATTGAGCTGGCCCTCGACCAACTTAAAAATGGAAAAGCTCTTGGACAAGATGGAGTTACAACAGAGCTCTTAAAGGCTGGGAGTTAACCCTTGCTAAAAGAGCTCTGCCGAGTTTTTATCTGAGTATTACGAGACGGGAGGACTCCAAAAGCGTGGAGCAGAAGCATTACAGCCTTGTTTCATAAGAAAAGTGACAAGGCTATGCTGAAAAATTATCCACCCATCTCGCTTCTGAGCCACGTCTATATGTTGTTTTTGAGGGTCATCACAAATAGACTCGCGCAAAGACTCGACGACTTTCAGCCTGCGGAACAGGCTGGATTTAGAGGAGGATTTTGCACTATAGACCACATTCATAGAGTGCGGTAAATAATACAGAAGACAATAGAGTATAATCAGCCCCTGTGCCTTGTATTTGTGGGCTATGAGAAAGCCTTTGACTCCATCGAAATTTGGGCTGTTCTGGATTATTTGCAGCGGTGCGAAATTGACTGGCAGTACATCAAAGTGCTGAGATGCCTTTACAACACCAGTACGATGACCGTCCAAGTACCGGGCGGTCAAACAAAGCCAATCCAGTTGTATCGCGGAGTGGGACAGGGGGATTTTATATCCCCTAAACTGTTTTCAAATGCACTGGAGGATGTTTTTAAGACGCTAGACTGGAAAGGACGTGGCATTAACGTAGGCGGTTAGTAAATCTCACACTTACGCTTTGCTGATAATATCGTCGTAATGGCAGAATCGCTGCAAGAACTTCAGGACATGCTGAACAGACTGAATGAATCCTCCCGACGTGTTGGTCTGTGTATGAATCTGAACAAGACAAAAGTTATGTTCAACGATCATGTCATGCCAGTTAAAATTATTGTTGATGGTGAAATTCTCGAAGTTGTACAGGAATATACCTACCTTGGGCAGTATTGCAACTAAGTAAGAATAACTTCGAGAAGGAAGCCGATCGGAGGATTCAGTTACGCTGGGCAGTATTTAGAAAGCTCCGTTAGGTTCTTTCGTCGCCCATACCGCAAAGTCTGAAGACAAAAGTCTTCAACCAGTGCGTCATGCCCGTACTCACAGTGCCGAAACGTGGACACTGACAATACGGCTACTCCACAAGGTCAAAGTCGCTAAGTGAACGATGGAAAGAGCTATGCTCGGAGTTTCTCTGGTAGATTTATTTTATTTATTTATTAGATATATTTGCTTAAAACATGGACAGATAAGGATGGTACAATTTTTAAAGTACGACATGTTTTGCTATGTGATTGCAAATAGCATGCAAATTTACATAAATGGCACATACAAATATAATTTTTTGAATCAAAACACAGAACAATTAGACTAAAACAAATAAATAAAGAAAATTAAAAATATTAATTACATTTTACAAATAGGTCTCTGATGTCATAAACTTGATTTTCATTGAGATAAGTCAGTAATTTTTTTCTAAATAAATTATTATTATACGATTTGATATCATTTGGTATTTATTATAAATTCGAATACACATGGTTAAACAGCTTTTACTATATTTGTTTGATCGCGGTAAATCATCTTATACAAGTCTATTTGCATTTCTTTTTAGTCTTATGTTCATATCATATGCCTTTGTAAACAGATTGTTATGTTTATGTACGAAATTACAAACTTCGTAGATATAGAGAGATGGTAGTGGCATCAAACCTAGGCTCCTAAATATCCTTTTGCAGGATTTATACAGTGCGATTCCACCAATAGCTCTAATGAATTTCTTTTGTGCAGTTAATAATCTCTGTTTATCTGTACCATGAAGACAGAAAACTAAAGCCATTGACGCTCTCAGCTACTCACAGAAGCTAAAATGGCGATGGGCTGGACATGTAGCCAGATTTACTGACAATCTCTGGATCATAAAGACAACATCATGGGTAGGACCATTGGGCCAAAGAAAAAGGGGTAGACCAATTGCGCGCTGGGCAGACGACATTATAAAAATAGCAGGTACCCACTGGATGCGTGTAGCAGAGGACAGAAAACAATGGTCATCTCTGGAGGAGGCCTTTACCCTCCGTTGAGAGGGGTTCTTGCAATTGTACATAAAAAAAAAAGTTTAATATGCATTGTTATAATTGTCTAAGACAACTACTAGAACTAAGAAAAAAAAATTATCTTGTTCAATTATTCTATTACAAACATATCTATCAAAATTAAATATATTCCTAAGTAAATAAATGTTATATTCCTATCTAAAGTAATACCTACCAAAATACTGAGTTTTGTAACACTGGATCGATTAATTTTTGCATGCACACTGTTTTTAATTGTAAATCTCTACTTTAAAGCAAGAAATAAAAGGCTTTTTATTTATTTTATTTTTATTTATTTATCTGTACCATTGCCCCATTTTACAATACTATAACGTAGTATAGATTCAATTTAAGCGTGATACATTAGAACAGCAGTTTTTTTTGTTTGTAACATTTTTACTTTATTAAGTGTATACACGAATTGGTTAATTCTACTGCATAGATGATGTATGTGACCTTTACAACTTAAATCTTGATCGATTATTACTCCTAGGAATTTAGTTTGCGTTACTTCTTGTAATTTGTCGATGTTAAGATTAAAATTGTATTTTGTGTGTTTTGATTTATTAAATTGAATATAAGTTGATTTATTAAGACTAATTTTTAAATTGTTTCTGTCAAACCATTTAATAATGTTATCAATTGTGTTGTTAATGTCAATTTAATAATTACGTATCGAATTATTTTGTTTCTCATCAGTGCTTACCATTATTGAAATATCGTCTGCGAATAAAATACATTTATGACTGGCGACTAGAGTTATATCATTTATATAAAGAAGAAACAATATTGGACCCAACACGCTACCTTCAGGAATGCTGTGTTTGTTCTCTTTGTAAGAAGATGAGAAGGGCAAAATATGAAATGTTTCTCCTACAATCTTTTTTTAATTACGACACATTGTCTACGGTAAGCTAAGTAGGAAGATATCCAGTTAAGGGGAAGTCCGCTGACACCGACCATTTCCAGCTTTCGTAATAATATGCTGTGCGCAACGAGATCGAAGGCTTTCGATAAATCAAGAAATAATCCTGCGGTTAAAAATTGTTATTTACTGTTGTTATTTGTATATATTGATATTGAACTAATGAACTGAAATGTGGCTAATATTGTTGGTTTTTGTTTCTGAAAGCCATATTGGTCATTTTTTATTAAATTGAATGACTTGTAAAAATCTAGTAGTCCAACATTTATATATATATGCAGACATTATGGGTGGCAACCCGCCACTCCATAATGGTCTGCATAAGCAGATGTTGTGCATTGCGGCAGGTTACCCTGGAGGACTTTGAGGGGCGTGATTTTTACCGTGTGGAGTTGCCAGTGCTCCCATCAGGCGCGTCACCAGGTGGCGAATAGGGGAACGCCACCCAGATATGGGTGGTAGCGGGAAACCGCCGCGGACCAAAACTGGCCGGGATCGGGCGTACCCGTGGTTCCATTAGGACCCGAAACGACCGGGGCCTAATACCCTAGGAGATGGACCTTCACAGGATTTTCGTTGCTCCCAGTATCGCTATTTGATTAGAGTGGACAGGGGATGCAACACACGCGGCGATGTACCAAACGCACCAATGCCGGACAACCCGTAAGCCCACTAGGGCTTGGGGGCCCCTGCAGGGCCGCGAGGAAGACAAGCTCTTCAAAAATAACCCTAATCCTAACGCCTAAGATGCCGATGGGATGAATGGCTGGGGGGGAGCCCAGTCCCAAGGCTATGGGAGTTATGAGCTATGGGATTCAGTGACCACACCCTGTAAAAAAAAACGAACACATGCAGTGCGACAAAAAAAATACTCCCCAGGGTGGTCCTGTCAACCCTAGTGTTGGCGGGGAATCCACCCCTGGTGGCCTAAATAGGCTCTGTGGCAGCCCCAACGTATCTGAGGGGGCGATCCGCTGCATTGAGGTGATGCACCAGCGTTAACCGCTGACCCCATAACATCAGAGAGCCAAATTTAAAAAGAAGGAGCCGTGTCAGAAATACCAACAATATCGACACGAGACAACTTTTTGTGAATTATATCCCTTATCCCTTAGCCCGTCGTCGAAACGTTACACAGTATTAAATATTGCAACGTAAGCCCTTACACGTGGGCGTTTTAAGCGACCTAACACTACGAGCAGTCAGGCCGGTGAGAGCGATGCTGATGGTGGGTCTGATGGTTCATTCTTGTCGCTCACATCGGCAGGAGGTCGGAAACGGAAAGCAAAGCCTCCGAGTGCGTCGGCTGTGGCGGCTAAATTCACGGCGGTGAAACAGAAGAAGACCTGTTTGATCCTAACACCAGGGCATAGAAGAACCTTCCGGGTCCGGAAACGTTAGCCCGCGAAATGCGTTCTCATGAAGACATAGAGCTCGTTCAGCAAATTGATTTTCACCTCCAGGTTTTCGAAAAAGTTACCGATCGATCCCGTAATCTCAAAGGAGAGTTTGTTAGTGGCATAAGGTTGGCTGTGCAAAACATCAAAACTGCGGCAGAAGAACTCGCGCGAACGACCGATCCTAACGAGAACGTCACTAGGCTAGAGAGAGAGAACGCAGAGTTGCGTTCACAACTTGCCAGTCTATCGGCTAAGACGGAAAATCTTACACTCTACTACTACCCAGGTGGCCACGTTGCCTACACGGCAAGCACCTGCTGCATCCAAGTCTAGGAACGGGAAAGATGAACTCATGGCAGACATAGGGGCTCTCATTGACAGGAAACTGGCTGTCTTCCAGCCCAGATTGTTTCCTGAATATGCCCCAGCAAACCAACTACTGACAACACGAGAACAGCTTCCACCGCCATTGGAAGAAAGAGGCTCACAGTCACAGCCACCACTACAACCGAGAACGAATAAAAACCGAAGAGTAAGGAAGAAAACGGAGCCTATTCATTCGCTGGTGGTCGATCTGCCTCCAGTGGCTGCCCCACCGCAACCGCACAACTCACCGTTGCCAATCATCATCATCATCATCGCTCATGAGCGGACGTGACAAGAAAGCCAATGCAAAAGCGGCCTGAAACAATGGCGGATCCTCTCCCTCCTCCAAAAGGGAGTAAAAAGAGAAGAAAAAGTGCAATGCGTACCCCAGGATTAGCGGCAGTAACGGTGACGCTGCCTAAAGACTCGGCACTTACATATATATATGCCAATGTGATGGGGGAAGCAAAGGCTAAGATCCGATTAGCAGAGTTGGGAATAGACTCCTTTCGCCAAAAGCGAGCTGTGACAGGGGGTTTACTACTAGAGATTACGGGACTTGACTGTAACCCAAAGGCGGAAAAGCTGGCAGCGAAATTGCGCGAGGTCCTCTCCCATCTGAACGTACGAATTAGTGAACCAGTGCACTGCGTCGGCACTGAAATGTCTCGTTTGCTCCAACCTCAGGCGCCCCTCCAACCATAGGTTGGGGAAAAAATGTGCTCAACCTGCAAAAAGGGAAGTTAGCAAGAGTAAGCCCTCTTCCATCCCCTCCAGCGAGACGGTCACAGCAGCACCTGTTGCGGCAGCGATCTCGACTCGGCAATGGAAGTTGCCGAGACGTAAAAATCAATGCAGCGGCTAAACCAACACATTGTTGAGTTCCAAAGATCAATATCCTGTTACCACAAGCTTGCTTTTCGGTATCCTTGGAATATATTTTATCATTAAAATTAAGTGTTGTTAAGGCCTTAAATCTTGTTGAGGGAAATTCTCCTTCCCAGGCCTGAGTTTGTTTCATAAGTTCCCTTATTTCTGTCTTTTAATTATTGCTCTAATTCTGCAATTCTCTGATGTAAAGTCGTGATATGTATGACTGTAGTTAAGTTTAATTTTAATTTTATCTGAAGTAGAAATCGAGTAGGCGTAAATGAACCTTGGATAGTATATCTACTTTCCTTTTTATAGCTGCGATTTATTCGAATATCATGTAACGGAGACTGGCATAATTTTTTTAGCATATTTTCTTTATTGAACTTAGTAATTTGTATGCGTACGTCACTATTTTCCATTAATGTATTATCCAATTAATTTTGTGATAAAATTCGAAATTAAGAAATTCGCCGGGGAACCAAGATTACTGACATAGCCTTCCGTGTTTGTAAACTGAAGTGACAATGGGCTGGCCACGTCTGTCGCAGAAGTGACAACCGGCGGAGTAGACGTGTTATGGAGTGGAGACCGCGTAGCAAACGCAGTGTGGGGCGTTCCCTGGCCAGATGGAGCTACGATCTGCGCAAGGTGGCTGGTAGAAACTGGATGCGTGTAGCCGAAGATCGGGCTAAGTGGCGCGGCCTTCGGAGAGGCCTACCTCCAGCAGTGTACTGCCGCGGGCTGATGACGATGAGGTATAATGTAATTTCTACAGACTGAATTTCGGTCACGGCGGCCATTCTCAGCGGCAACCAGCCATATCCATAGGACAGGGTTATAGTGCACGAGTCACAGAGTCACTCTTCTCTCTTCCTCTCACTCTTATAGTCAGATAAGATGGCAATTCGACACGTTTACGTGTTTTCCGAGGCACCTAGGTGAAATACAGCTTCTGACTCCGGGCTGCTTCTGAAAATTTTATAGGTGGTAGAGCCACGCTGCAGCTATATTATGGTTGCATGTGTATATTATGGTTATAGCATGAATGGGTCGGCTCGAACGGGGTAGGACTACGCTCTCACAGAATACCAGCGTAAAATAGCAGCTTAATGCTGCTGTGTTTCGTATGGTGAGTGTAGAGAACCGGAGACCCTTTTTACTGGAAACTGGGCATTCCATCTTAGTGTTCAGGGGTGACAATGAATTTGCATTTTGATTCTTAATCGAGAATAAATATAGATGTCTATGAGCCACAGCATCCACTTACCATCAGATGGACTGTGTGCTCGTTTGTTACCCTTATACTATAAAAATATGGACAGAAAAACCCAATAGCTGATTTTGGCCCGACCCGGGATTCGAACTCGAGACCACATGAACAGCAGTCACGCTTACAACCACCAGACCAATGAGACAGTCTTGTTTACATTAGTAAATTATTGTGTTAATCTTCTGCTTGTTTTTCACCCTATAGTAGTCACAAGAATGTGCCAAGTCTCACAAGTCATTAACATTAACATACCTTTCTTGAAAGAGTTAATAATATATGACGGTGCCTGCGCCATTGCGTGTGCGGCGGCACCGGTGTTGCTAGACAGAATTCTTGTAAACAACACGTGCACCGTACACCTGCGCCATTGCACCTGCGGTGGCGCCCGTGTCTAGCTACTTTTTTTTTTGCTTGTATAAAACGGACGGAGCGGCCGCGTGAAGGCAGTCTTGGCTCTGGCGTGGAACGGAGCGCTTGTCGTATTTCGTTACTAGCTTATCCTTGACTCGTTGGATAATTAATTCGTGCAAACGAATTAATTATTATTCTTAACTGCAAAATTAGTCTCGGTACAATTTATAGTTTGTATTAAGTAATCTATTGTAAATTAACCTTATTTAAAAGAAAAGTCACGCTGGGTTTCTTGCTGGTTCTTCCCAGGACAGAGGTTTTATCCGAACCGGTGGTAGTAGTACTATATTGAATAAAAGTGATTCCATTCTATTCTAAAACCTTTTCATGTGACTCTATACATCATAATAACATCCTTCATAAGAATTGGGAATAAAGCTTTCCATTTAAGTTCTCTATATTCTAATGACTTTTCTACATCAGAAGTGAATAAAGTCCACGTTATTGCCCACATATAATCTTCGAATAGTATGAGGATTATTACGTTTGTGAAAGACTTTAATGCATTTCGCGTTGACGACTTTGTTTCTATGTTAAATGTCGTAATGAAATTTGCTGTCCTATTAACGACGTTAACGTATCGTTAAAGTGTATAGTAAGAAATTTAAAGTGAAATGTTTTAAGCCATAAGTTAAATCCTTTTGTTAGATTTATAATGAAAGTACCCGCAAGTACTTTCATTATTTCTTAACGTACCTAAATAAATGTTAACAAATATTGGAGGCTTTCTAGATGAGTTTTAGTTTGCATTTAGTGAAAACTTAACTTGTTCGAGTTTTGTTATAATTTGATAGTTCGTGCGAAATATGATTTACATGGGCTATATTTTGAAGTTCGAAACGTTTAAGCGATGTACCAAAGTATAGGATTAACTTTAACGTGCTATGAATTTTAATTGAAAATAATATGTGGCATTTTGTGTTCTAATGTGTTGATCAGTGTTGCAGTTTGCTCCGAATGTTGTGTGGTCGACGGGAATGGAGTTAGATGTCAGGGGATTGGTGGAGGTCGCTGCGGCAATTATCAATGAGGAGGATGTCAAGACAGCAGTTGATGGGAAGGAGATCAGTCATAATTTAGAACCAGTCGATAGTGATACATCTCTAGTGATAATATTGTAACTACTAACCTCGATACTCTAACGGCAACAGGTAATGAGTCGAACACGAACATATTCAGAGTTCAGGCGCATGCGTCCACTGTGAGGTATGCAAACTTGGTGCATATGACCACTATGTTGAAGACTAGACGGCTAGCTGGCGCGAGTGCAGGGCGACGATTCGCTGGCGCCAGTACGGCATGACGGCATATATAATCATTTCCTATATTAACGCGATTACTACACGTTGAGAAGTGATTTTAAGGGATTTTCGTGTTTTCTTTTAGCTTCTAATGTTTTGAGTGCATCGCAACATCAATTGTCGCAAGGGTGTCATAAAACTAGCTTTATTGAAAAAGTTTCCCAAATTTACCGAGCTGAGCGCACAGTGAGCGCAGAATCAACTGCACTGCTTCGCATCTTCCAAGTTTGGAAATGGGTAACGATCTGGCAGTGTATATTCAAGCACAAACTATTCGAGTCACATTCAAACCCCTCACAGCTCATAAGCTATTAGACCTCCTGGTCCTAAGACCTAAGGGTCACCTTGAACACATATAATCTCCAATTCAACTTTAAATTTGGCATTGAAAATTAAAATAAAAATCTGAAAATTCAAAACTATGTCGATAAAGATAATGATAGGTATCGTTAATTGAAATCAGTCTGAAAACTAAACGAAAACAAATAATAGGAAACAATGAAGCTGTAACACTCCCCCTCCCCCCCTTCCATTCTAGTTTTTTTTCTTTCTTTCTATATCTATAACATATACAAAAATATATAAAATTTACGTGACCAGTATATAACCATATATGATATGGTATCGATATGGTTATACAGTATATAACTATATAACCATTTCGATACCTCTGGGCTCAAAGGTCGTAAAGGACAAAAGGCGACTTTTCAGGAGGAGCAAAACACGAAAAAAAATAATTTTATTTTTACTGTAGCATTTTTGTTCCTTGTGTTATTTAAATCAAACCTAGGACAAAAGTGCTTAGAATTTATAGTATTTCCTAAGGCAGTGTTGAAAACTTACCCTAGTGTTGTATGTACCCAGATATATTTTCTTAACGACCATAAATTTATAATTCAATGTTCTTTACACCCTTAAAATTTTCATCCTATGTTATTACCTAAGGGCGTACGTCTACTATGCTGCACAAAACTGAACAAAATTAGGAAATAATCGACCACTGTAATAATTTTTGGGTTCTTAAGGATCACCCGCTAAGGTATTCTGTAAGGATAAATTAATAATTAAACTTAAGTATTAAATGAATAATGTAATTATTATGTATACTATTGTATTTTCTTCACAAATAATAATGAAATAACATACTATTGAAGTAAAACGTACATTTGTGGAATCAAATTGATCAACACAAAGCTTTAAATCTATAAATTAATATTTTGGTAACTAACGTAATTTTCCTTGCTTTCCTTTTACTACTCTTTTCTTTAATCATCTTTATTCACTTCTTTAATCAAACTTATTCACTTATTTAATTAACAGATGATGATTTATTTACTCATCTTCACTTTCTTCATCATCCTCAACGTCTGTTTCGTTCAGTCTCGCGTAGCTCAGAATTGCAAGGAAGTTTCCTGTATTCGTTATGAAATCTTTTAGGTATTGTTCCATTTTCACATAGATTTATTAGATCTTTATATTTAGCAGCGGCTATTGCTAATCTACTAAATCTATTGTATAGCTGCTTCACTGCATCTATACCAATCACTGGTTCATTTCGAATCTGGCTTTTTTTCCCTTTTGGCGTTCCCTTCCCCTTTCCTTTTCCTCTTCCTTTCATTGTGGTTATCTCGCAAAATGTTACAGAATGAGTCTCTGCTTCATCTTCAATGGAGTATTTGACAAACATTTTGTCGTTATTCTTTTTTGGAATGTGGCTACTCGGATATTTTTGAATTTAATATTTTGTAATGTCATTGGCGTGAATGTATTTGTAGCTAATTGATAAAAAAAAAACATAATATTTCATTTCACTAACTTTGTAAGGTCTCGGTCTTTTGCGAGCTGTTTCAAAATATGCAGACCACTGCGAGGGATTACATACAATAATTTTTCGTACGTCCCTTTCGCTAACAGTATGAAATGTATTGACAGGCATATATGTATGGTCCGGGAGTAAATAGTTTATTTGAATTACCTCCAAATTAATTGCTGATTTTAGGAAATGGTTCACGGTAGCCAATACGTTTTTATTTTTGTTCTGGCCACAACACGAATCGCAGTACATCAGCAGATGTTTTGCTCCCATTTTGTCCTTCCTTTCCCTCAAGATATTTCATTAAGCAAGTTGCAATTTTGTTGCTTCCTCTCCAACCATCACATTCCCCCACGTATAACAGTTAACATTCTGCGTGCGACTTTCATAAATAGTGAAATTAAACACCGAATATTTTCTAGAATAGTACAATATCATACTTTGTGAATGTGGAGTGTTCATGACTTTTTGTAAGTCAAAACTGCAGTTGATAGTTTCATTGTAGGGTGCATTAAGGGTTTGATGTATCTTAAATCTTTTATAAGTGGCTTTCTTCTCTTTGTGATTAGAGTTCAGTTGCTCTTTGTCCTTGTCGCTCATTTGGCCTTTATTATTCTTTGCTTTGACGCAAGTAAGGCATTTGTATTATTTAGGTACGTGAAAGCTTATATTATACTCTTTAAAAGCAGTTCGGAATGCGTTCTCACTTAGTGCCTGCTCTTCTTGTTCAGTACAATATTTTAAATACATTTGATATAAGTCGTATATGTTTTTCATTTCCTGAGGAAAATAAGTTCTATTGTATTTTTTTCTATTGTAATGTGATGAGACTGCTGGCAGCTTCTCAATAAAGTTATTTGCAAACATTTTTGCTTCTTCAGAATATTTTTTGAGGTGCGTTAGGTTTTCGTATTTACACGTCGTACTTCTAAAATACTAGTAATTTACATCTTAGCCCATACAAAAGGCCAAGTCTATTAGCAATGCGATGCAACGCGGTGTTTCATAATAATTATTACTCTCGACTTTCTTTTTCTGTACCATGAGAAACTGACTGCGCACAGCCCATACCTACTATAGTAGGTATGGGCTGTGCGCTGAATCACTCCTACTATAGTGGGTATGGGCTGGTAGTTATAGTAGGTATGGTATGGGCTGTGCGCTGAATGAATGTGCGCGGGACTAGGAAAATGTATTTGACTATAGGTAATTTATAACGACTATTAGAAACATTATAATTAGGCAGGGGTTGGAAGTTTGTGTATAAAAATCAAATTCATCGATAAGAAATGAATAGCTAAGCTTAAAAATTAAGACCAATCGTTATAATACTTTTCACAAAATTGTGAGTTTATAATTTTGTGTAAAGAATTTAATTTTATTAAGTTAAGTAGGTAGTCAATTTAGACGAAATCAGTTGTTATTTGAATATTCTAGGATTAATGGGACAATTCCTGACTTACGTTTATTTACGCCCTTAGTAGGAAAGAAAAAGAAGCACATAATAAAAATGAAACTAGGTAGTAAATGACACTTGTATTTTTTTATTTTTAAATGTAAGGGTGTACACTGTACAGGACAATTTACAAAGGTGTCCTTTAAATCACTTGACAATTACGACAATTGACATTTTATATGTGTTTTACGACCAATAGTTGTGTCATAGTTTACTTTACTACCAAAATGAGTACACTCTGGAAACTAAGTGTTATTTACATCCATATTTTCACGATAAAAGTTGCTTAACGTGTCAAATTATGTGGGTCGTAAAGGCATTGTTTTTGCAAATTTTGTAAAACGCAATATACAGATCGATAGAGAATTAAAAACTGAGTAAAACTGTGTCAAAAAGTCATTTTCGCCCAAACGTCCTTTACGACCTTTGAGCCCAGAGGTATATTGATCTTTCTAAAGGTTTAAATATAGGCCGTTTAATAATTAAACCTTTAGCGTAATCGTTAGGACCCTTATATACGTTGTTTATATGCGTTGTTTGTTTAGTAACTCAGTTCTTTTAGGTTTCTCGTGGAAGAATGTTTATTCACTAGAGCAGTCTAAAAGCGTTGATAGTACCTTATAAGCTAAAGAACCCCGTTCACGAAGACTGGGCTCAAAAAAAGATTAAGAACATTACATCGTCCCTATTCCACTTGTATCAGGTTTACATCAGTCAATTCCTTGTTAATTAATCCCTTCCCGCTTGGAAAAGGCTTACAATATTTATATCAAATACCAGATACAAGGGCTTCGCTCTCCCAAATTTAAAAAAAATGTGGGGGAGGCACACGGAAACACAAACGCCGTGTGTGATGAGCGCCAACCAACCAACGCGATCCCCCCGAAGGGCCAAACAACCCGCCAAACAACCATCGCAGAGATGCAATACTGCAGAACGCAACAAGCATCAATACGACTATCGCCGGGCGTTCACCATCCCAAGGTGAACATACAATCCCCCATAAAATCCCAGCAGACATCAC
The DNA here is from genome assembly GCA_029286625.1 of Parnassius orleans. Classification (NCBI taxonomy): domain Eukaryota; kingdom Metazoa; phylum Arthropoda; class Insecta; order Lepidoptera; family Papilionidae; genus Parnassius; species Parnassius orleans. The sequence goes on along the minus strand of JAGSMP010000084.1, from coordinate 2,855,879 downwards.
CACCCGCAAATCTCCATCGACCAGAACCACAAGATGCGTCGAATCAGGCGCAGCACACCCTCAGATCCATCACAAGACGCAATAACGCAAGTAGCAGTAAGCATCAATGCAACTATCATATGGATGGCGCCCCCTCACAACACACCCACATGATCCCTATCGACTTTGGTAACAAAATCGGTACTGTTGTTAATTAAAAATATCACCAACGTATCATAGTAGCACGCTACTAATACGTCAGTAGCTAAAACTCTACGTATCATAGCGCTATTGTACTAAGACATGGAGTTGAGTATGCTTGCTGCACTTAAAAGTACTACCAAACACACTCACCCTAATCCGAAAGATATCATAACGCTATGCGCTAAGACGCTGCCCACAAACAGTAGGGGTGTGCGATGTCCACGGGCAAGTCGTGTTGCTACAACAAACCCGCTTACCACCAGCACTAAGATGATATGTCTAGGACACATCGGTTAGCGAGTCCAAGTTTACCTCGGTCTCGGACGCTGTGAAGGAATCTACATGCCACTATAATAATCCTTTTCAAGTCCCATTTCTTTCAATATAATGGTTTTACATATTTGAGACCTTCCACATATTTGATTTATTTCATAGACCTTACTATTATATGTCTTTTACATGTGGGACTTCAAGTCATAACTCTGCTATCATAATGCTTATGCATCATAAATACCCTTCTTTAATAATGCTTTTGTATCATAGACCTTACTATCATACGTCCCTAATATAGGACTATACATTGTGCAAAAGTACTAGTAGCAGTCAGTCAGCCGACCACCACATATATATGTACACCCATGGGTATGTGTCTCCGGCAACGCCCTCATATAAGCAATCATTACATGAACACTCTCCAGTAATACAAGTACACCCTCATTAACTTTTGAAAAAATTTTGACTCATTTTTCAATTATAATACAAATATTATTTATCTTTATTTTAAGCACAGTTTTAATAAATTTAAAGGTTTTTAAAGGCAATATTAAGCCTTTACTATACTATAATACTTAATATTCGAAATGAATATATTTGAACTTTATGCTTATTAATGCATTTTAATTGTTCAAAATATTATATCTATGATATTTTTAAATGTCTTTATATTGAATTTAATTATTATTTATTAATAATAATAACAATGAGCCGTCACAAAGCGTTTTTCAAAAATTAACCCATCAGGTACCGCGCTCGCTAAAACAAAAAATGGCCCTATGTACCGGGGGCTCTTGACATAATCACGGCGCGCGCCACTTGAGTCAACCTTTATTTTTGTTACTTTTGTTTGTTTACGTTTAAGAAATTTGAGTTACAGTTCTTGAAAGCCGATAAGATTGTAGATGAATAGAAATAATAACAATGACATTTAGATGTTTACTTAGTTTTGTATAGCTCTTTGTTTCTAAGGGTACCATGAAAAAGATTTACAGCCAATAAATTTGGTTTTATGAATGAAAAAGTGTAAGTTTTTATTTTATTTTTATGTTCTCATAATCTATATAACATGCTCTTCCTAAATTATGCATGTAATCATTATAATAATTCTACTTTTTCACTCGCAAACATTTGCTAAAAATTCAACCATAAACAGTTTAGACGCGCGTTTTTAACCTCATTTTCAAATTTTTTTTGTAAAAATATGATAGTGTCTTCCTTAATTTTTTTTACACAATCATATAGATATAACATTTAGAAATAATATTTTTTTATGAATATACATATATGTAATAAACTATCTATAAAAAAGCTAAATATCTCAGAAGGTAGATCTTATTTGAAATCTTGACCGTTATAAATTGTTCGCGTAGAGGTGTTTTGTTTTTCCCTTTTTATCAATTAAAACAAAAAAAATTACTGTTGTTGTAACTTAAATCATTCAAAAACATTATCTAGTAAAGATCATTAACATTTCTTACCAGTTTTTGAGTGAAAATCCAACAAAAATCACAAACACAAAAAGAAAACAATTACGCAACTAACAGCACCAACTACCCGAAAGTGACTGTCTATTACTTTTTAATTTGTCTATGTAACCGTCCCGTCAGTGTCGTAAGACGTGACTATGGGAACTGCCCGAAGACTCTTATAGTTTCCGATAGATGGTGGTTTAACCATTTTGTTTACGCCAGATGTAAAATATTATAAACAGCGTCGTCAGCGCCATCCGACTGCCAAGCGTGACATTATGGTTAATCCTCCCTACAAAAAGGGGGAGGTCCATGTCCAGCAGAAGCCATGCAGGCTCATAAAGAAGAACAAAAAAAAATTATATTAAATATTTTCCTAAAAAACTAAAATTACCTTGTCATTTCTGTAAAATTACTAGCTCTTTGTTTCAATCTATTAAATTTACATAATTAGGCAGATTGCAATTAGATCTGAGAGAATAATAATACACTAATATCACCGTATTCTGGTGGCGTGGTCAAACTCAGAGGTGAAAACGCATATGTAACCTTCTTTGTTTGAAGTTGCCTGCAGGTATGGTAGCCACTTACTATGTAAATAACTTAAGTTTTATATTAAAAAAAATGTTGTGGCCACATTTGGTAAGTTATAAGAAGTGGTAGGCATTTAAATAAAACTAGGTTTTCCGGATTTTATCGCGTATATTAACTTATTTTGTATTCCCGACGTTTTGAGCACTTTACAGCAACCATGTAGGGGGGGAGGGGGCGGGGGGAGGGACTGAGGTGTTTGACGTCCCAATGTCATAATTAACCACGGCTTCCTCCAGATTAAAATTATTAATTTTTATTACGATCTACGTAGTATGAACTTATAGTATCTTGAAGTCTTGCAGTTGTATACTTGGGTTGAGATTTAATTTTGTGACTTATAGGATCCTAAGCAGATTAGGATCCTATAAGTCACAAATGTTATTTTTAAGCTATTGAGATATGAATAGCCATTTTTTTTAAAATTTTTGTTTGTCTGTCTGTCCGGACTAATCTTCGGAATTCCTGTCCTGATTGTGATACCTCCTTGGCATTATATTAACTTGGATAGATGTAGATATCTATGGACCGCAGCATCCACTTACTATCAGATGAACTGTGTGCTCGTTTGTCAACCTTATCCTATAAAAAAAATGTTGCTTTGCAGACACTTGACAAAATTAATGGGAGCTTCTACGGTTCCTACGGAGCCATGATTTGAAGGCGGATTCGCATAGATTTCGACGAGATACGCCGAAAAGTAAGAATTTTTTTTTATACCTCGCTTAGTTTCCGAGATATCGATACTCAAAAATCGAATACTAAAACCGAATCAGCATTCGACCCATTTCGTCTGCATTACCCCAGTGTTTTGTAAAGCCGTAGGCGCGAGCAGGCACCATGCCTGATGGGCGCAAGGGCGAAGGGGCTGCACTTCCCGCAGCGCCGAAGCCATTGCAGAAGTAACTTTGGGTCAATATTCCTGTGTAAAAAAAGTAACTTTTGAGTATCGATATCTCAGAAACTAAGCGAGATATCGGAAATTTTTATTCTTACTTTTCAGCGTATCTCGTCGAAATCTATACGAATCCGCCTTCAAATCGTGGCGCCGTAAGAACCGTAGTCATGCCAATGAATGGCTTGACCCTGTCGTTACGTATCTCTGAAAATGTAATCAAAATGTAGCAGATGAAACATCAGAAAAGGAAAGGTCGAGATCAAAAAGAAATCTAATTTTCCCCAGCTCGCAACGGGTAAATGGTTTTATCACGAGCCGACATAAGCTTAGGCTAACTTAATTAAACGCTACAGCTTTACTCTCTTTAGTCAGTAGTTATCATGTAAAGACTTGTTATTGAAATTCTACCTTATTAGTGATTCTTCCCTTGTAGCCTGTATTCAGCCCAGCAGTAGTTGTGAAGCTTTCCTATTTCACCGTTTAGTGGCGGTGTAAGAATATCCACTAACTCATATCGTTCCGAGGGTGTCGTAAGAGTTGACAGAGGGAAATAATCCAGGAGATGGGTAGCAGCGTCTTCCTAATAACAACTTTAAAATTCAAAAACTGCGGTTGTCAACCCGCTTGTCAAGCTTGACAACTATAGGAAATATCACCCCTATGTGGCAATCTATGGGAGAGGCTTATGTTTAGCAGTGGACTTTTGATGGGTTGTAATAGTAAAGGTTACCCATTTCAGGGATAGCTGACGTAATAAAAAATTGACAGGGTTATTATAAAAAAATCCGTTACCTTACCCTACTTGTGAAATTTTAAGTAGGTACTAATTAGTACTAATTAGTTACTCTAGGAAATTATAAATAGAATGATGGGAGGCTCAGGACCGTTGTTTGCGGCATTCTCTAGGAGAGGCCTATGTTCAGCAGTGGACTTGTGATGGGCTGTATAATAATGATTATGATGATATAATATACAACATTAAGGTATTTAGAAAAACCATTCGTATACACAGCCCGTGCAGTCTCTGGACAGATAAAAGCAGATACGCGAACACTATTCTTCGGCTTTGTTTACTCGAAAACGCTCTTATAATGAAAACTACTACGATAAACCAATGCTTATATTCTACATTAAGTTGAAATCCCAATTTTGAAAATTAAGTTCCATGTGGAATATTGAGAAAGATCTTCATGCAGCTTTTATCCCTTTACTAAAAGGTACCCTGGGGAAATCAAGTTGTTTTCTGTTTGACATCTAGAATAACGAGAAATATATTTCTTAACCCTACACGCTAAAGCCGTGATTTGCTTTGTATTTAAATAAAATTATAAAAAAACTATTGGCAAATCCAATTGCGCATTAAAAAATTACGTATAACATGATTATACGGATTTTTTTAAAGTACTTTAAATACACACAAGTTTTCACTAATAACCTTATTATACTTCCAATTTTTCGATAATTTTATGTCAAACTTCAATATAAAAACAAAGTTTGGAAAATCCAAAAGTGCACGACTCATACATAATGCTCATATGATCATCATATCATCATTAAGGTCACTGCATAAAGTCCAAGACGTATTTAAGTATAAATATTACATCCTACTTACTTTTAGTACGTACTACTATTATTTATTCTGTGCTTTTAAAATATTGTAATAAAAATCTCTGATTATTATTATAATCAAGTATGTAAGAAATTTAGTTTTTCGAATATTGTGTTTGTACAGCGATGTTTTGAGGCGCTGCAAACAACTGATACAGTGTACTCACGACGGTGATTGACACCGAACTAACTGAGTGAGTAGGCAGTCTCTATTTAAAAAAAATCTATACAAGGCTGCTAAAACACCGAATATTTGGACATTTCAGCCGAAAAAAAATTATAACTAAACAAAACAAAATAAAACTGCCATTTACATTCAATTTTTTTTTTTTTTATAGAATTAGGTGACAAACGAGCACACAGTCCACCTGATGGTAAGTGGTTGCTGTGGTTCAGACATCTACATCTATCTTCGTTTGCGAATTTAAATGCAGATGCGTTGTCAGCCTTGAGGACTAAAGATAGAATGCCCTTTTCCAGTAAAAGGGTCTCCGGTTCTCTACACTCACCATACGAAACACAGCAGCATTTTGCTATTTTACGCTGGTATTCTGTGAGCGTGGTCCTTCCCGGTCGAGCTGATCGATCTGTGCTACAACTATACTATTAATATAGCTGCAGCATAGCTCTACCACGTAAATTGCTTCCCATATGATAGATGAAGAAAATAAAATAGATTGAGTTGAACAATTGATATTTTCAAAAGTTATCGTGTTTAGCCATGCGGACTTGATAAATCCACACCCAAGCCATTAAACCCTTTTTATGTAAAATAGCAATTAATCGATTTAAAAAAATATTAATAAGTTCAACAATAATTTATCTTTCTGAAAATGTGATTTTTATATCACTTATATGTACAATATGATTGCTAGATACGATTTCATGCGACAAAACGTTGGAATCTTAATTTTTAGGCCCTAGTAGAACATACCTTACGCTTAGCGCTTACGACATGCAATATAAGGAACAGGAATGGAAAGAAAGGACCTGTCCTGTTACGTTCAGGTTGTATGTTAAATTATATGTGAAATATTTTATATGAAGTAAAGTTACAGCCTAAATATGTCATAAAACTGGGCAATGGCCACCTTTCATTTCTGAAAGAGTTCAAGGCCTTGGAAGTTTCCGCCGCGCTGCCCCAATGTGTGTTGGCGGACTTCACATGTTTTAGAAATATTTTTTTTCTCAGACATGCAGGTTTGAATATGTGGGCAAACAGCACTTAAAACTTCAATTAACAATTACATGGAGGGGGAGGAGATCGAACACAGGTTGCTCGCGTACTGTGAAATTTACAGCAAGCGCTTCGCCCCTGAGCTACCATAGCTCTATTTATTTAAAGAACAGTTATGAAACAGGTTTCAGGTTTAGTCGGGCCAGGTTTAGCCAAGTAAGTTATTGAAAAAAACGACTGCAAAGAATTATTCTACTTCTGCGTTTTTTCTGTGTTCCTTTCGTTGTTCCTTACTGTACGTGGTAGTGACGTAAGAGAATCCAATAGCCCATTTCATTCTGTAGGTGGCGTAGCTGATTTCTTTATTGCTCTTAATCTTTTAGTGTATTGACGATGTAAGAATATGCACTACCTACTCAATATAGATCTGTGGTTGTCGTAAGAGGCGACAGAGGGAAACTCAAAAAATAACAAATTACGTTTGCACTAATTGCTGTGCGTACTAGCAAAAGGTCTATGTTCAGCTATGGACTTTTGATAGGCTGTAATGGTGTGGTATGGAATCTGAAATGGTTCAAAAATAGCGTTGATGATTTTTATTAATATATTATATTAGAGGCGCTCCGTGTAGTGCGGGTAAGAATACTCACTACCCCATATCTTCCCGTGGGTATCGTAAGAGGCGACAGAGGGTAACTGAGGCAGAAGATGAGCAGCAGCATCTTTCTCATAACAGCAAAACAGCAATAAAAACTGCGGTTGCCAACCCACTCGCCAAGCGTGGCAACTATGGCAATATACCCCCCATGACGAAAGTTACCAAAAGACGGCCCCCAGTCCCCGGCGGCCCCGCTAATCCTGGCTACGGTGGTGACTATGGTAACGGCGGGGCAGGGGGTGCTAAGAATCTCCGGCGGAGGTTCGGTTGCCACCTAAGACGACTCGACTTGGAAACATATAACGCACGCACCCTGAGGACAGACAAGAAGATCCTGGAGTTGGAAGAAGAGATAGACTGGAGGAGATAAGGAGGAATATTATAGGATTATCCGAGGTCCGAAGAGAGGGGGAGGACATGGTAATTCTCGAATCCGGGAACTTGGTCTATCACCGGGAGGGCGACTATCTATCCCAAGGAGATGTGTGTCGACGAGGCTTGCGTACCTTATACTCAGAATCACCAAACGGTATTCGCTGAAGATCATACAGGTTTAAGCACCAACCTCAGCACATCTCGATGAGGAGGCGGAGAAAATATATTAGGATATATCTAGAGCCATGCATTCCTCCAAAACCCACTATACGGCGCTAAAGGGAGACTTCAACGCAAAAATAGGCACAAGAAAGAACGGTGAGCTGAAGGTAGGGAAATTTGGAATAGGGTAAACCAAGTAAACCAAGGGGCCAGCAGCTGGCCAACTTTATGTACAAAGAGGGACTCTTTATAATGAACTCTTTCTTCCAGAAGCGGCCCCATAGGAAGTGGACCTGGTCGAGCCCCGACGGTTCGACAAAAATTGACTTCATCATGACGACCAGACGACAACTGTTCAATGATATCTCAGTGATCGCGAGGGTTAAAACTGGTAACGATCACCGAATGGTTAGAAGGACACTGAAACTAAACGTTAAGTTGGAGAGGTCTCGTCTAATGAAGTCAACGCTCCGTCCCCCTCGTGCTCTAATCCAAATACCCGAAACCTTTCGGCTCGAGTTACAAAACCATTTTCAGTGCCTAGAAGATTGCAATGCGGTGGAAGATATGAATGAAAAGCTCGTGGAAACTGTCCATGCGGTTGGAGCTAAGTTCTGCAAGACCCACCCCAGAACAACACAAAAACTCTCCGATCACACTCTTAATCTCATGGCTGTTAGACGGGATATGAAGCTGCAGTCTTCAGCAGATTTGACAGCGTACAGGCAACTGAACAGACAGATCTCCAAATGCATGCAGGGACTTACGCAACTTCAATACTGCTCGTATTGAAGAAGCGATCGAGCGGAACCAGGGCTCCAAAGTCTTTGCTATCGATCTGTCTGCCAGAAAGAGCCAACTGTCGAAGCTGAAGACCAAGTGTGGCAGCGTCGTTTATGGGACACCTGAGATTTTGAGTGAGATTGAGAGGTTCTATGGGCAGCTGTACACATCGTCGTTGGAGCCACATGCAAGTGTGAGTAACGATCCAAGAGCAAGTCTTATCCGAAACTATTCCGATGATATTCCGGACGTCAGTCTGAGCGAGATTTGTATGGCTCTCCAGCACCTTAAAAACGGCAAGGCCTCAGGTAAGGATGGAAATACAGCGGAGCTTCTGAAAGCGGGTGGAAAACCGGTACTTAAAGTCCTTCAAAAGCTCTTTAATTCCGTCCTCCATGGTGGCACTACACCGGAGGCGTGGTGCAGAAGTGCGGTGGTCTTGTTCTTCAAGAAAGGCGATAACGCTCTCTTGAAGAACTACAGACCGATTTCCCTTCTGAGCCGCGTCTACGTGCTGTTTTCGAGAGTCATAACGAATCGTCTCGCATGCAGACTCGACGACTTCCAGCTTCCCGAACAAGCCGGTTTCCGAAAAGGCTTTAGCACCATAGACCACATATGTACATACCCTTCGGAAAATTGTACAGAAGTCCGAGGAGTACAATTTGCCACCATGTATGGCGTACGTGAACTATGAGAAAGCTACAAGCTACAGTCCTTCAGCGGTGCCATGTTGACTATCGATATAGCGAAGTGCTGAAGTGTTTGTAAAGTAGGGTTATGATGGCTATCCGAGTACAGAACCAGAGTACGAAACCTATCCAACTGCAGAGAGGTGTAAGACAAAGTGACGTCCCCCCCCGGTGAAGAGTATCCCCGATACTCTTCACCGCTGCATTGGAAGACGTTTTCAAGCTACTGGACTGGAAAGGATACGGCATTAACATGAACGGCGAGTACATCACTCACCTTCGATTTGCCGACGATAAAGTAAGTATTGCAGAATCGCTGGAGGTCTTAAGCATTATGCTCAATGACCTCAATAGTGCCTCCCAACGGATAGGTCTTAAGATGAACATGGATAAAACAAAGATCATGTCACACCTATATCGGTAGTTGTTGGGAACACTAAGATCGAAGTTGTTGATGAGTATGTTTACCCGGCACAAACAGTAACTAGGTAAGTCCAACTTCGTTCGAGAGGTCAATCGATGTATTCGACTCGGCTGGGCAGCGTTCGGGAAATTACGGCACATCTTCTCGTCAGGTATACCTCAAAACTTGAACACGAGAGTGTACAACCAGTGCGTGCTGCCAGTGATGACCTATGGATTTGAGACGTGTTCCTTCACTGCTAGCCGTATAAGGAAGCTCAAGGTCGCTCAGCGAGCTGTGGTGAGGGCTATGCTCGGGGTTTCTCTGCGTGATAAATTTAGAAATGAGGATAACCGCAGTAGAACCAGAGTAACTGACATAGCCCAACGGATTAGTAAGCTGAAGTGGCAATGGGCCGGTCATATAGCTCGAAGAAAGGGTCTCGTACCGGTAGGCGAAGTGTAGGGCAACCCTCCCACTAGATGGTATGACGACCAGGTAAAACATGCAGGAAATCGATGGATGCAGGTGGCTCAGGACCGCGCTTTGTGACATTCCTTGGGGGAGGCAGCAGTGGACTTGTGAAGGGATGTAATGATGATAGAAGACATGTAAACAATATTTTTTTAAATATCAATATACTATTTTTTTACGTGGGAAAGCCACGCAGCAGCAGTATTGTGGTTGTAGTACTTATGGGTCGGCTCAATCGGGGTAGGACCACGCTATCACAGAATATAAGCGTAAAATAGCAGCTTAATGCTGCTGTGTTTCTTATGGTTAATGTAGTGAACCGAAGTCCCTTTTTACTGGAAAGGAGGCATTCCATCTTAGCCCTTAGGGGTGACATCGCATCTGCATTTTCATTCTTAATTGAGGATAAATGTAGATGTATATGGGTCACAGCATCCACTTACCATCAGGTAGACTATGTGCTCGTTTGTCTCTCTTATTCCATAAAAAAATATTTTAGCTGAAATCCTGGAAATCTCAGATACAGAAAACAATCTATAAAGATATTCTAATCTGTGTCCAATGTTGTAAATACTAATCTTTGCTCGTTAAAGACAGAACGAAACCAAGGAGAAACTAATTTCTTGTATCGTGTAATGTGGCTCTTTCGGTAATGAAAATAAGCCCACATTAATTAAATGGGTTGTTGCGACGTCGTCGTATGGTTTTGTTACAGCCATAAGTTGCTATTTTATATTTAAATTTTATATCTTTACTTTGTGTATATATGTTAACTCTATACTGTAAAGTTCAAACAAATCTAATATTAATGCCTTAAAATTAGATGAATGCGTCCTAGTGCTACAAAGATCAGCCGTCTTAGTAAGCTATACTTTTACAATTTACAAGTATGCCATGACTAATAATATTATGACATATTTATTTTATGTTATATTAGAAATTTTTAAGTTATATTTTCAAATATATTTATTTTATGAATAGTATTACATCGCATTCTAAAAATGACCCAAATTTTTGTAAATTATTTAAGTATAAAAGTCCCTTGTTATTCTGGATCTTACATAAAAAAAGAATGTGCCGACTGCTTTACTTCACTAATAGAACATTGCTTCTTTTACAATTTTCAATCTATGTATATATTTTGGGTTAACGTGACAGCCCTCTCGGGGATTACAGACGTGACGCATATATGTGTATGTTTCATTTTCTACCGACTTCAAAAAGGAGGAGGTACTCAATTCGACTGTATGTTTTTTTTATGTGTAACTTTGTTTTACGCTAACCGATTTCGATGATTCTTTTTTATTTGAAAGCTGGTACTTCTCATGTGGTCCCAAATAAATTTGATCGAGGTTTGACTAGTACTTTTTGAGTTATCCTTAATAATTTATATTGCAGTCGGTTGTACAAAATTTTAATTTTTAATTATTTATTTTAAAATATGTGTCAAAACTTTGTCCGGCTTATTATTCGCTCTTAAAATGATTTCACATCATCATTTTAAGAGCGAATAATAATTTCAACGATTTCACACATAAGCTATTTGATACCCAGTTGGTTTCTCACTGCTGCATCTCCATTTATGTTCGTTGTTCATTCATTTTACAAAAAGAACTCTTGGCACTTCTGAAATCTTTAGTTTGCTTATTTTCTTAAATCTTGAGATAAATTCTTGAAAAGTATTATCATCACTGCTATGAATTTATCCGTCTAAGCCGGTATTTGTAAGCAATATTAGTAGTATAGTTGTAGCACGAATGGGTCGGCTAGACTGGGGAAGGACCACGCTCTCACAGAATACCAGCGTAAAATGGCAGCTTGACACTGCTGTGTTTCGTATGATGAGTGTAGAGAACCGGAGACCCATTTTACTGGAAAAGAGGCATTCCATCTTAGTCCTCGCGGGTGACGACGCATCTGCATTTTGATTCTTTATTGAGGATAAATGTAGATGTCTATGGGTCACAGCAACCACTTACCATCAGGTGGACTGTGTGCTCGTTTGTCACCCTATCCTATAAAAAAAAATTGATATCTAAAACATTATTGTCATTTATGTCCTCGTCGAAAAATCTTCTATGTGACCATCAGGTTTTTTATCAGAATCTTCTGTTATACGTATTTAATTTTGGTTCCAACATTACCTTTTTCATCGCCTAATTTGTAGTCTAATATAAAATTTTCTCGTCATACAATCCTCGACTGACAGTCTTTTAAAACAACGTAGCATCGCAAAATATTTTTATTTATTTTTATGTATTTATATTGACTTCATTAATAAAAAAACAAAAACTGTGTAAAGGATTCCATCAAAATATGCTAATATATTAAATAAATTGAAAAAACTGTAATACATAAGAAAATAAAACTTATTATATTCGGTATTCCTGCACTGGGGTGCCGAGGTAGCCAACGTCATTCGTTGACTTTAGTCGACGACACTAAACTAAAACTCACGACAGCTTAAATATGTAGGTTAATAAAAGCAGAATTATTTAAGAAACAAACCTCCCTGGGTGCCCCAGAACCCCATGTAGGGTTCTAGGGTTAGTAGTCAATTGACGTGTTCGTGTGCTTATGTTGAATCACTTTGTGTGAGCGTTGACTAATTTATATGTAGTGTTAGTGTACGTCCCGTACGTTATAAAACATTCCAGCAGTTTGATTGAATAATTTTTAAATTAAACTAAATCATCCGGGTTAATATTCAAAAGCTGAAAGTAACCCCGGTTATCTATGACATTAGGATGTCAAACACCTCGGTCTCTCCATGATCTTGGGTGCTGTAGAGCACCCGAAATGTTAGGAATTAAAATAAGTCAATTTGAACGCCATAAAATCCGTAAAATTTGTTTTATTCAATTTGTAGTAATTATGTAAAGTAGTAATACTATATAAACCTATTCGTAATTAAAAACAAAAGTTACAACTGCCTTATATGTGACTTGCTGGTAATTTTAAATTCCATTTATGATAATTTAACACTTAATAAAAGGTAAAAATGTATTTATTCTCTCAATTTTTTAAATTACTTTTTAATTTGTGATAAATTTATAATTATTTTATCACAAATTAAAAACTAATTAAATTATATTACTATTAAATACCGACTAGAATTTCATTTCAGTAGATATATAAAAAGTCTTCATCCGCTATTTTTTCACTCTTAGGAATGGAATAGTTTCTCATAATATATTTAGATCCATGCAGATCCATCACTGAAGTATAACTTATTTAATAAAAAAAAGAATCATTTTAATCGGTTTGGCGTCGAATATAGAACGTTCTCGTTTTTTGAATTCGGTAAATAAAATAAACTTCTTTAGGTTAATACTAAACAATATAGGCTTTTCAATTTTGTGCGACGTAAGCAAACGTAGTACTAAATAAACAACCCAGATGGCGCGTATTTGTTTATTACTCCTACCCTTTATAATTTATATTTAAAAATTTGTACGACCGACTTCAATATAAATTATTAAGAATAACTTAAAAATTATGGGTCAGACCTTAATCAAATTTATATGGGACCACATGAGAAGCATCAGCTTTCAAATAAAAAAGGAACCATCGAAATCGGTTCACGCAGAAAAAAGTTATGAGGTAACACACATAAAAAAAAGAAAAGAAAACATACAGTCTAATTGAGTACCGTCTCCTTTTTGAAGTCGGTAGAAAATATCGAATTCAACGTTTGACTGTAACCAAAACTGATGTCTTTAACTACAGGTAACAAATGGACTTATTTGAAATTCCATTTAAAAAATACGAAAAATAAAACGGTAACAATTCAAACTTTTGCAACTGCAATTGCTATCAAAATTAATTTAACGTTTCGAATGTTGTCATATAACCACGGACGGGTCAATAACAATGAAGAAAGAAGTCGCCTAAATCCAAGATTCTATAAGCGGTACATAGACGACACTTTCACAATTCTACCTTTAGATAAAGTAACTACAATTTTAGCCCATCTTAACTCCATAAATTCTAAAATTCAGTTCACAGTAGTGTTAGAGGCAAACAATTCTTTAGCTTTTTTAGATTTGTTAGTAATTTGGAATCCTGACAACACCTTGAGCCACACTGTGTATATAAAAAAGACCCATACAGATAGATATTTAAACGGTGATTCTCACCACCATCCTTCTACCGTTGGTAAACTGTTGTTCAGAGAGCAAGAGATTGTGACAGTAAGCACCTGGCCACCGAGCTCCAACACGTCAAGGAAGTTTTGCACAACAACAAGCTTCGGGTCCCTCGCCTACGTGACAGTGAACGAGTGAAGCCGGCCACAAACGAGCGACTGCTTGCTGTACTGCCAAATGTCAGAGGTGTCACTAACAAGATTGGCTACATCTTGAAGCGTGCTTCCATTAAAACATACTTCAAGCCGCCGAAGAAGATTAGTCAGTTCTTACCATCAGTCAAGTGTAATGTCCCCCTGCAAGATACAGGAGTATACAAGCTTGATTGTGAATGTGGTCTCTCTTATATAGGACAAACTTAAAGATCAATAGAAACCCGCGTTAACAAAAAACACATAGCTGATGTGACGAATCGACGCTCAGGGAAGTTTGTGAACATTTACAGTCTGTAAACCTGTACAGGATCGCACCCGTCACTACGTTAGATTTGATAGACCACAAATGCTCGCTAAAGAACATCAATTCCTTCCAAGGATGATTCGCGAGGCTATTGAAATCAAAAAAACATCCTAATTTCAATAGAGAAGATGGGTGAATTAATAAAATTAAATCCCAACCCAAGTATACAACTGCAAGACTTTTAGATACTGTAAGTTCATACTGCGTAGATCGGAACAAAAATTAATAATTTTAATCTGGAGGTAGCCGTGGTTAACTATGACATTGGGACGTCAAACGCCTCAGTCCCCCCCCCGTGACCATGGGTGCTGTAAAGTGCTCGTAACGTCGGGCATATTAAATAAGTTAATATACTTGATAAAATCCGTAAAAACTAGTTTTATTTAAACAATGAATAGTTTACAGATATTCCTGGTTGTTTATAGGCCAATATGGTTTATTTACTCACATTGTTGTATTTATTGTGAAAATTATGAAAATGCACTCTTAAACCTAAAAGAAAGTAATGTAGCTAATTTAATATTATAGGATAATCCTACAGAATTAACTAACACCCTTATTAATAACTTGCAGCAATGTTTAATGGACAACACTTTCTCAAAACGCATTTCCTTCAAGGATTGAGTAATTAAACCATGGATTACACCAGGTATTTTAAGGTTCATCCGAAATAGGAATGACATGCAACGAAAATTTGGTGCTGACCCTTATAATGATATTTTAAAAATAACTTTATTATATATTTTTGTATAATGATTTCTTATATTTACGCGAATACTACACATTGAATTAAACTACTTTTACGGATTATATCGCGTTTAATTAAACGCGATATAATCCGTAAAAGTAGTTTAATTCAATATATTTTTGTAATAACATAATTAAAAAATCTAAGATTAAATATGATAAAGAACTCCTGATTAAACATAGAAAAAACCCCAGGACTTTATGGCATAGAATAAATACCATAATAAGCGGTAACAAAAGAAAAGCAAATAGTCTGGAGTTGCTAGACATACACGCTTTCCTACAGTTCTCTGTTTATGTATGCGATTTCTTCACTAATGTTGGCAAAACCCTAGCTGACGATATTCTAACAAACACTTCTTGAATCGGCGACGACCGAGTCCATTCCGATCGGCTCGATTCACCGGCGCTGCGAAGAGATGTTGCATCCCTTTGCATTTTCTTTCGCATTTACCACGGGGAGTGCTCTGACGAATTGTTCGGATTAATCCCAGCCGCCAACACGAACGCACATCGCGGAAAACTCCAAATACCATCCACACCATCTGGATGCTTGGCGGTCCACCACTGTACGTTTCACTAGAAGTTTTCTTTCGCGTACGACCTCTCTGTGGAATAATTTACCACCGGCGATTTGTTCGGACCAATACGACTTAAGGATCTTCAAGAAAAGAGCTTACCCGTTTTAAAAGGCCAGCAACGCACCTGCAATTCCCCTGGTGTTGCAGTTGTTAATGGGCGGCGGTAGTCACTTACCGTCAGGTGAACCGTATGCTCGTTTGCCCCTTCTCCTATATATATAAAAAAAACTTATACACAACAACTTGGTACTAGCAATGTTTGTTTTAACTCACCCGTCGCGTCCATGTTTTTCAGGAAACCGACCCTGAAGAGGTTCACAAAATTCTGATGAGCCTAAAATCTGAGAGCGTTCCAGACTGGGATAATGTTTCTACTCAGTTTTTAAAACAAGCGAATGAGCAAGTAGTACCCATAATTTGGCACCTTGCTAACCTTTATTTTAAACATGGAGTCTTCCCAGCTGCGCTCAAAAAGGCAATAATAACGCCGGTGTATAAGAATTGTGACAGAGAAGATGTATCAGTTTTAACCACCATTTCAAAAATTTTAGAGAAATTAATCAACAAGAGACTTGTAAATTATTTAAATAAAATTGATTTCCTTTCAAAATCGCAATACGGCTTTCGTCAAAATCTTTCAACTGAAGATACAGTCACTGCATTAACGGCTCATATCGTTAACAATATCGACAGAGGAAAGGAATGTTTTGCAGTGTTTTTGGATTTAAAAAAAGCATTTGATACTGTCTCTGTCCACATTATTATACAAAGGCCTGAGAGTATTGGCATAAGAGGAGTGGCGCTTGCGCTATTATCAGACTACCTCAATGAGCGCAAACAATTCGTGAAAATAGGCCAATACATTAGTAACCAGTATTTATTTACTTAAAAGAAATCCTCAATCATAACACTGCTATGTAAAAACTCTGATACTGAAAAAATATTTGATTTGATTTGATTTGATATTGTTGCCTGTAATATCCGATGGGTAGGCAGAGTCTAAAGAGAAACCATCTACTCCGAGCACGAAAAGCCAAAAAAATATGAAGCTGCTAGTACATCGCATACGCAATCACAAAACCCAATATTCCATTATTCACCTTTTACGACATGCTAGGCAAGTAACACAGTTGACACACTCTTTTTTGTTATAAGCCCCACACAGGACCTAAATTCCAAGCCAACAAGGGTTAATAATAAACACAAATAAGCACTGGTGTTGGACTCATTACTTATCTTTTAATTAGACTTACAATTATTTTCTTCCCTTTATTTTGATATGATCTACGAAGTGATACGAAATGATAAATTATCTTGCGCATCATCACATGCAGTAAAAGCATGATTCTAATAACTATCCGATAGGACTTTTATTCATACCTAAGAGTCCGTCCGATAGCTACCACTCTCTTACCTATTTATACGGCCAAACATTTCTGTGTTCCAGTCTGAAGTCCCTGCATGTCTTACCATGTCGTCACTACATCTAGTGGGGAGTCGCCCTACACTTCGCCTACCGGTACGAGGCTGCCACTCGAGAACCTTTTTTCCCCATCGGTTGTCGGTTCTTCGAGCTATATGGCCGGCCCAATGCCACTTCAGCTTACTATACCGTTGGGCTATGTCGGTTACTCTGGTTCTACCGATATGCGATATCCTAAGTTTATCACGCAGAGAAACCTGAGCCCTCTCCATAGCTCGCTGAGCGACCTTGAGCGTCCCATACGGCCAGCAGTGAAAGACCACGTCTCAGATCCATAAGTCATCACTGGCAACACGCACTGGTTGTACAATCTAGTTTTCAGATTTGAGGTATACCTGACGAGAAGATGTCGCAATTTCCCGAACGCTGCCCAGCCGAGTTGAATCCGTCGATTGACCTCTCGGTCGAAGTTGGACTTACCTAGTCGGACTATTTGTCCCAGGTAAACATACTCGTCAACAACTCGAGCTTAGTGCTCCCAACAACTGGCATATAGTGTGACATGGACATTAAACATGATCTTTGTTTTGTCCATGTTCATCTTAAGACCTATCCGTTGGGAGACATTATTGAGGTCATTGAGAATAGTGCTTAGGTCCTCCAGCGATTCTGCCGTAAGGACTATATCGTCGGCAAATCGAAGATGAGTGATGTACTCGCCACTGTTGTTAATACCGTATCCTTACCAGTCCAGTAGCTTGAAAACGTCACCCTGTCTTACACCTTTCTGCAGTTGGATAGGTTTCGTACTCTGGTTCTGTACTCGGATAGCCATCGTAGCCCTACTGTACAAACACTTCAGCACTTCGATATACCGAGAGTCAACTTGGCACCGCTGAAGAACTGTAGGCGTTTTCAAATTTCGACGGAATCAAAGGCTTCATAGTTCTACATACGCAGGCAAAGGCAGATTGCAATTCTGTCTTCTGTACAAGGCTGTAGGTATGTGGTCCATGGTACTAAAGCCTTTACGGAAACCGGCTTGTTCGAAGCTGAAGTCGTCGAGTGCGTGCGAGACGATTCGTAATGACTCTCAAAAACAGACGCGGCTTAGAAGGAAATCGGTCTGTAGTTTTCAAAGAGCGTTGTCGCCTTTCTTGAAGAACAAGACCACCGCACTTCTGCTCTACGCCTCCGGAGTAGTGCCACCACGAAGGACGGAATTAAAGAGCTTCTGAAGGGCTTCAAGTACCGGTTTTCCAACCGCTTTCAGAAGCTCTGCTGTAATTCCATCCTCACCTGGGGCCTTGCCGTTTTTAAGATGCTGGAGAGCCATTCTAATCTCGCTCAGACTGACGTTTGGGATAAGTGTCGGATAAGACTCGCTCTTGGATCGTTACTCACACTTTCGTGTGGCTCCAACGATGACTCGATCGCTTCTTCAATACAAGCTGTATTTTATTTGCGTAAGTCCCGCCGCATGCATTTGGAGATATATCTATTCAGTTGCCTGTATGCTGTCAAATCTGTTGAAGACTGCAGCTTCATTTCCCAATACAGAGATTAAGAGTGTGATCGGAGAGTTTTTGTTTTCTTCTGCGGCGGGTATTGCAGAACTTAGCTCCAACCGCATGGACAGTTTCCACGAGCTTATCATTTATATCGTGCACTTCATTGCAGTCTTCTAGGCACTGAAAACCGTTTTGTATCTCAAGCTGAAAGGTTTGGGGACTTTGGATTAGAACACGAGGGGGACGGAGCGTTGACTTCATTAGACGAGACCTCTGCAACTTAACGTTTAAGTTCAGTGTGCCTCTAACCATTCGGTGATCGCTACCAGTTTTCACCCTCGCGATCACTGAGACATCATTGAACAGTTGTCGTCTGGTCGTCATAATGAAGTCAATCTCATTTTTTGTCGAACCGTCGGTGCTTGACCAGGTCCACTTCCTGTGGGGCCGCTTCTGGAAGAAAGAGTTCATCATAAAGAGTCCCTCTTTTTCCATGAAGTCGGCCAGCTGCTGGCCCCTTGGGTTCCGTTGCCCTATTCAAAATTTCCCTACCTTTAGGTCATCGTTCTCTCGTGAGCCTAGTTTTTCATTGAAGTCTCCCATTAACACCGTATAGTGGGTTTTGGAGAAATGCATGGCTTTAGAGATATCCTCATACATTTCCTCCCCCTCCTCATCGGGATGTGCCGAGGTTGGTGCGTAAACCTGTATGACCTTCAACGAATACCGTTTGGTGATTTTGAGTATAAGGTAGGCAACCCTCGTCGACACACTCACAATCTTTACAACGTTGTTAATGAGAGACTTGTGGACGATAAATCTGACACCTCCTTGGGACAGGTGGTCGCCCTCCCGGTGATAGAACAAGTTGCCGGATTCGAGGATTACCGTATCCTCCGTACCGTATCCTGTCTTCGGATCTCGGATAATCCTATAATATGCCAGCGTAACTTGTCTATCTCTTCTTCCAACTCCAGGATCTTCTCGTCAGTCCTCAGGGTGCGTGCGTTATATGTTGCCAGGTCGAGTCGTCTTAGGTGGCAACCGAACCTCCACCGGAGATTATTAGCACCCCCTGCCCCGCCGTTACCATGGTCACCACCGTAGCCAGGAATAGCGGGGCAACCGGGGACTGGGGGCCGTCTCTTCGTAAATCTCATCATGGGGGGATATTTGCTATAGTTGCCACGCTTGGCGAGCGGGTAGGCAACCGCAGTTTTTTTATTTTAATATTGCTGTTATCAGAAAGATGCTGCTGCCCATCTCCTGCCTGTTTCCCATTGTCACCTCTTACGACACCCACGGGAAGACACGGGGTAGTGGATATTCTTAACCGCCACTACACGGCTAACTACATGACATAATATAGCATTCGAAAATATCCAGATCTTTTGCACATAAATTGAAACATATTTATTTCTTGTACGTAAAAAAATTAAATTTCGTCCGTGAAATGTTTTTTTTCAAATCCGTTTCATTTCGTAATGAGCATTCAGCTTAGAGTATACATAAGCAAGCTATAGTTAAGTATACTTTTAGGTAGCTTCTGACCGGAGAAGAAATAGGGAGAAAACCATAGTATAGTATAAACAGAATGGAAAACGATAACAAATTTGTCGGTTACTGGAGAATGTTCTACGGTGTACTCAAAAAAAGGACGGTTAAAAATCTGGAGCTTATCAGTCTATAATAAACCCGAGCAGACCAGTCCCCCCACAAGCATAATAATAGTGATGAATTTATCATTGTGAAAAACTGTAATAAATTAATATTAGAAATTATGAAAAAAGCAGTGTAAAAAGACTTAAATCCACTGAGAAGAAACCACTCAACCGCAGAAAGGGTTTGCACTGAGTTTAGTGCAAGCCGTTTCCGTTATTAATATTAATGGCTTCTGTTTAATTGGACCGTGCAGATAGTTTAAAGCTTTAAGGTAATGATTTATAATTTCCATTTATTATTTTTATTTTCGTAATCGTAAGTTAGGAAGGGAGTGTGAACCACTTACTTCAATTTGGCTTGTAAGATGTGAACTAAACAAACAACCTACATGTGAAGTAAATAAAAGCTGGTAATATAAAGAGAAAAAATTATTACATAATCTGAAGTTGGTCCTTTAATTTTTCTAGACAATATCTGTGGCCGAAAATAATCTATTAGAAAATTATTTTTATTCTTTTTAGTTGTTTGAAGCAGCTCTTAATTTCTATTAAAATTATGTTATATAGATACGTATAATAAATAGATTTAACACGACCTGACTCCAAGATCGTGTTTTGTGGCATTTTTTGTGATTCTCTTGTTTCAGCAGTGGACTTGTGAAGAACAGAATAGCTGTGATGATGATGATGAATGTATATTTTACATTTAGACCCAGTTCAGTTTCTCATCATCGATTATAGTGTTGTTATCTACAACACTATAATCGATGATATGAAATATTCAATATTTTTATATTCTCGCAATACGATGAACCCTGTAACCTATTTCTGATTTTCATTTGTATTTTTTTACAAAGCTATGGATTACTTATAATGTAGATACTTAGAATCGTTTAATCGCATTACATTATTACAAGTGGTTCCGAAAAATATAATTACCTTCATATTAAACTAGTTTTCTACCGAAATTTGTATTTATCTTTAGATAAACCGTCTTAATTGCTATTAAGATAGTTGCTAGTTGTACTTGAACGGATTGGCTTAAGATCTAGGAAGGACATAATTCAAAGCTAGCACTTTGTCATTTTATCATTCAGTTAATGTCCGAGAAATCTTAACGCACTTATAATTTAATATTAAATTATTAAAAAACTCTAATGAATAACTCAGATTTCTGCAGCTTTCTTTTTTATATTACTCTATTCACTTCTACCCAAAATCCTTCTAATTAAGTTAATTATCAGCGAAGACTAACACATTAGTCTTAATTAAAAGTTTCAAGGCAACGCAACGTCAGGAGTTTCCAAACTTGAACTCTTTTGAGCGAAGCTAACAACGTAAACTCTTCTAGGTTATCGTAACGGCTTAATTCTCAGGATACAAAGTTTTAAACTTTTCGTTGCAATGGAGTATTTATGACATTATATTTTATAAATAAGTACTGTTATGACAGGGAGCACTCCCTATGCTCTTATAAAAAAAGTATGCTTGCGCATAACAATCACAAACGCCGAGTTTAACATTGTTTAGAATTTACAACGAAAATAACAATACAGATGTTTATATAACTGGATATGTAAAGACAATTATAAGCCATGCTGATTTTTTTACATTATTTTGATATTTATAAGTGTATGTTTGTCCTTGTGCAATTTGTGTTTGTTAAATGCCTCCACGATACAGGAGAAAATTCTAGTGTGGGGGTAGTAACGTTTTTTTAAAAGAAAAAAAAGAAGTATTTGGAAAATAAGTGAATATTTGTTTTATCAAAATTTCAAGCAATTAATTTACATTTATTTTACCTCCAAATGAAATCACAAAGTATTCTCAATGAAGTGAGGCCAAATATTACGATTTATTAAATAGATGTCTTGCTTGTCAAGTAGTTAAAAGTCTACGTTTTAGTTGTGTTTATAAAGTACAATTCACCACGATTCACAATAACTTTAAAACAAATAATTGCTACGAGGTACTATCTTTCTAAAGTTTAAATTTATTATTATTATCAACAAGTTTGTTTGAGTTTACTCCGCGCATTCATAAAAAGGTAAAACACAGTTTTTACCCTACGATACAAGGATTTATGGCGATTATTTTAAATGAACCAGTTTTATTTAGTTCACTATATGACGTCATTGTATTGAAAGTCTTCAGTTCCTGCAAATAAGCTTTAAACTTACACGATTCAACGCTTCATATAAATAACGTTTTCCTGTTCTTTAAAGCTACTCTAAACCAGCCTTAGCTTTACACGGTTCATCGCAGCATTGGATTAACGCTTCCTGTTCTTTCAAGCTACTCTCTACGCTACAGTATTTGGCACGATTTGAGCCCTGCTCGCTTTAGTGCACTGTCGCAGATTACTTGCCTCCTTCTCGACTCATGGCACACTACAAGGCCCTTCTGGTTCTCACCTTCGTCGAAGACAGAGAATACACCACAACAATTCCTCCATTCCATTCCACTGTACGATTCCGGTCTGGGCGAGGAATTGATGTGGCAGCGATGTAGTTGCGCTATAATAGCGTTAATTTGTTTAACGTTATTATAGAGAAGTCTAAATCACGTTATCGAAGTTTTTGAACAACCCTCTATTTTATATCGAACAAGATCCATACTACCACTTGGAATGTTGGCCGCTCCTTAGCCTGAAGAACTTGCTAGGCGGAAGTTCTCTTTCCACTATCACCCCATATGACAAGTATTTACTCCAAAAAAAACTACCATTTTCTCGTGAACAACAATCGAAACAAACAATGGATACTTGAGGTCATACACTCATTAAATTAAATTTCACATCATTTGCTGACTGTTTATAAACATTAAGAACCTTATTAATTTCGTAAGCATTGATAATATTTTTAGTCTGGGAGTTTTCAGTATTTTGACATAACGGGCGGGCGTAGCTGACATTAATTTTTGCACTCTGAAAGATGTTTTGTTACATTTTTCGCTTAAATATTTTTCATTATGATAAATAACTGAATAGATTTTAGAAAGCTAAAATTGGATATCGCTTCACAAGAAAGCGTCAACTAGATCAAAATAGAAAATCATCTAGATTAATAACAAACTACCTAATAAGCTATGACTTCGTAAGTTTGTATTGTTAAACTGCTCTACTTTTTACTGCCTCTTTGGTCTAGTTATCTTAAACGCCACTTATAATCTTAAGCTCCTGGGTTCGCATCACGGGTCGTAAGGTCCCAGATTTGCATCCCGATTCGGGTCAAAATCAGTTAATGGGTTTTTCTGATCGAACAGTCCGCAGTTAGGAAGTTGGCGTTGTTACAACCCCGTGCCTTGGAAAGTACTTAAATCCGTTGATCCTGCGCCTGATCTCTCTCCGATCGTATCGGATTACCGTCCCATCAGAATATCAGAGTGAAGGAATAGAAAGTGCATCTGTGCTTGCGCAACTCGGGCACTATAATCTTGTCACGCAGATAACTAGTCTCCGTTGAGACTGGCGGCTTGACCGAATTTCTGTTTGAGGGACATTTTTATTGTTATTATTTTTAAAATAATTATCAGAATCCATTTATGCTGCGGCTATGTATAGCTGCATCGTGGCTCTACCACGTTTAAAATGAATAATCATTAGTGATTAAAACTTTTATCTATTTTGAAATAATTACTATGTATATATTTTTACGTTACTTCTACTCGGACGCTTCCATTATTTACGTGAATATTACATAATGTCCTATAAAATTGACAACTCATAACGAAGGCATTGTGCCGGACGGACAAAACTCGGGAGTAAATGTTGTCGAAGACACTCCGCGAGTCACTCACGTCCTATACCTATAAGTTCCGGTGGATACTTGTACTGCCGTCTTTGTGGGTGCGGCTGGGGTACTGTGGACTGACTGAATCGTTTAATATTCTCTTACCTAAACGTCAAATTCTTTATGTAAAACCTATATACGCAAGCTACGCTGCGGGCACAGCTAGTAATATAATAAAGTCCTGCACTTATGTGCACTCATGATAAAAAATCTTATTATATGCACCGTTTATATTTTAAATATGACTTAGTTAAAATGTCGATATAAATATATTATTTTATACTGAATATTTAAATAAAACATAATACAACATTTATTACAATAAAAACTAGAATAATTATCATAAAATCCCTCATGCGGTATAGTATCAAAACTCTTGCTGCGTTTCCTTGTTTAAATGGTTCAGCTATTGGGTGAGGAAAGACTCCAACCCTCTTGAGGCCGGAAGCCACGACCAGTCGCAGACAGTTCCTTTAGGAACTTCACCGTGTATTTCCCACGGACTGATATTCCCTACAGCAAATGGCACAAAATATATTATAGTTATGTTTCATAGACTTGCTTCTTCTATGTGTTTTCCCAGCTACTGCCAGGGTCTGCTCATCTGTCTCCTCTTTGTCTGAAGCGTCCTCAGTAGTGAGTCCATTGACTTTTATGTCCGACGTCGATCCAGTGCTTATTGTGTCTGCCGCGTTGTTTGTTACTGCCACAAGGGTATTAACACATCTCCTACCGACTTACTCTACTGGCTTACGCACTTTAACCGACTTTCCTAAAGCTTGTCCGCGACGTCACGTGGATTTTCATTTTAGTAACGCGGAAATTTTGGACATGTTGCCTATATATGGTCCAGGTATCACTAGTAGCATAGTTATATCCCAGATAATCAAAATTTTAAAATGTTATGCGCAATTATTATTGTAAAATTTCAGAAAATTTTTATATGATGCATATGTCATAAAAATCATATAAAACTCATAAAAATATATACATATAATAAACCTGTAGAGAAGTCGTGTCTGCAATTCTAATATCTTCTTGAAAAAACAAGTTCAGGAGACTATGTAACTCTTTACTTAGTCTTCTTTACTGAAGCCAAATTAGTGGTTTTTAGAATTTTTGTCCGTTTTTCTGTGTATTGACGAATCACGCATAAACTACTGGACCGATTTCATCAAAAGTAGTTTTTGCGTGAATCTTATGTAAGTAGTTGGTAACCCGGGGCAACATATAGGCTACTTTTTATCTGATTATGGAACTTCAAAAGAAGGTTAAATATTTTCCTTCCTTTAGATGTTATTATTCTATTATATACGATTCTGTTAGTTATAATTGGGATGACGGGTGTTTTTTTCAAATACCATATTTTTTTAAAAAGTTTAAAATTAGTTTTAACCATTGTGTAATAATTTGATACTACACCGACGATCTACGTTTTAGTTTTCGAAAAGCGCCATCTATCATCAAATGGAATAAGTAGCATATTTTGAATTCAGTTATTAGTATATTAAATAATTTATAAATAAAGTTTATAATTTAACCGTTGTGTAATAATTTGAAACTACGCCGACGATCTCAGAATACATTTTTCTGAATTCAAAGCCGACAATATACGTTTTAGTTTTCAAAATAGCGCTATCTATCATCAAATGGGAGAAGTAATATATTTTTCCTTCAGTTAATAATAAATGAAATAAAATAAATAACTTACAATTATATGTTTAAATAATTAGATTTATGAAATTGTTTTAAAATTCTAACGTTTATTTTTTAGTTTTTTTCATTATTTCGTTTTAAAAGTGTAATAATTTAAATAGATAAAATAGATAATAGTGAGATCTATCAAAAATATGAAAATTGATGTGGTGTTTAGTTTAATTACTAATGAACTATATGTAAACTGATTAAAACTGCAATTATTTCAAAACACTCATTATGCTTATAGTTTGATCAAAGAGATTTTTATTCCGATCCCTTTCTCGCGAAATGAGAAAATGTATGCAATTTTTTATCGTATAAAGCAATGAAACAATGACGTAGGTAATGTAAATTGTAATGTTATAGTAACAACATAGATAGTTAAAACAAAAATTAATTTTTTCATTGAGCGACCATTTGAGTTATCAATGAATTTTTATTGCTGGAATGTAACAGAATTTTGTTCGAATTAAGAATTTTGTTGTTTCAAATACAAATTATTAATACAAAATAAAAATTATTGCTAATGAAAATTATAATTCAAAATCTTTGTTAACTTGAATTCGCTTTAAATGACGCATATATTCAAAGATACTAACTATTATTCGAAGTAAATGTAGCAAAATATTTATTTAAAAATATTTTAATTAAGATCCTTGGTACGTACAGTATGTTAGTTTCAAGATCCGCAGAAACCAATTACATTCTTGAATACTATGCGCTTGGAGGAAATAACATTATCTGTCTCGATTGATTGCTTTTGATTTACCGTGGATTGAAGGTTATTTCGATTAAACACGTGAAATCGCTTATACAGAAATTAGCTGATCTTAACGATGATAGGAGACCCTAACGTTCAATTGTAATATTGAATTTCAAAAATCGCAGCAATTCTAACTCTAACATCATATTATATACATATTATAGGTAAATAGCAAAGAAAAAAGTTTTTTAGAGGTTCGGTAGCGTAGTGACTAAGCATATTGCGTTTACAGAGGATCACGGTATTTACAAGTGATGGCTCGGATCTGACAATGTCTGAGCAATTTATGTATGTTATCATCACGATACATGAGAAAATCTTAGTATAAGTCGGGTGTAGGTAGTAGGGTAACTTAAAAAAAGTATCGTTTTAAACTTGTGCAAGCATATAATTTATCTTCTTCCTAATTTTTGGTATTCCGTAGTCCACTGCTAGACATGAGCCTCTCCATTGTAATGAGGATTCGCTTAACAGGCGCAGTACCAGACGTCTCGCACCTTTGACATTACTCCCGATCGACGTTTCTATTACATCGGATATTATAGGAGATAGCTGCACCGTAATCTAACGCACCGTAATACCACCGTTATAACGTAATATAACGGAAGCTATGAGATCTTTGAGACATTTCTATAGCCATCTTTTATGAAACCCAAGAAACCTAATCATATGATTTCTTTTACACCGTTACCGCATCCAACAAGTTAATTAATAAGTAGTGCGTCATACGTCCTTTTGTCTTCTCGCACACATATATCTCATTTTTATTTAATGAATTTAACAACGCTTGGCAGACAAGTAGGCAACCGCACTTTTTTTCAAAATTTTGAATTGTTATTAGGAAGATGATCTCCATCTCTTGTTTCGTTTCTCGTTACATTTAATGACACACACGATATGATATGGGGTATTGGACTATCTTATGCTGGCACTACACGGTACGGTTAAATACTGGTTGATTATTTTTACGTAAAAGTCTCGATAACGGTTTTCATATTTAATGCGTAAAATTTTGAGTAACCAAAAAAATTTAACTTTAATATTATTTAGAAAAGTGTGTATCATACACAAAGACAGAGGGAAAAGATAGTAATTTCCCAATACGGTTACTTGTTCTATTACCGGAAGTATGGCCATCTGCCCAAGGAGATGTCGGAATAATAGTCGACAAGTCTCTTGTAAATAATCTTGTGAAGATTAGGTTTATCCACGAGAATTGCGTACCTTACACACAGAATAACTGAATGATATTTGCTGAAGGTCATAGGAATTTATAGACCAACCTTGACACATCCCGATGAGGAGGCGTTGTATGTGGATATCGCAAGAGCCGTACATTCCTCCTAAAGAGGGTACACGGTGTTGATAGGAGACTTTAGACTTCAGATGCAAAAGGAAAAATAATTATCTAAGAGTGGAGAACTTTGGGATTTGAGAACGGAACCTAAGAGAATAACAATTGCTAACTTTATGGACAGGGAAAACTTCTATATGATAAATTCCTATGCTAATGCTAAACTAATTCACTTCCGTTTAGGCTGCTTCTGCGTAAACGGAAGTGATCTAGGTTTTGCTCTGACGGTTCTGTGAAAAACAATATTGACTTCATTCTAACGCCTGAACAACAACTATTCTGTGATGTCTCTGTGATTGTCACAGTGACAACCAGCAGCGATCACTAAATATTTTAGAGGCACACTGTACTTAGCATCAGACTAGAGTGATCTCGTCGAATGAAGTCAATGCTTCAACCTCCTCCTAACCTCTTCTTGGAAACTGTCTATGCAAACGGAGCTAAGTAAGTTTTGCAAGACCCATCGCAAAGAACCCGAAAAACTCTCCGATCACACTATTAACATCATGTTAGACGGGATATGCAACTGCAGTGCAACAAATATGGCAACGTACAGGAACTGAATATCTCCAAATGCAAGCAACGAGACCTACGCAACTTCATTAAAGCTCGTATTGAAGAAGCAATCAAGTGGAACTAAGGCTCCAGTCTTTGCCTGTCTGAGATCTGTCTGCCAGAAATAGCTACCTGTGCAAGATACGAAGTTGCAGCTTTATTTCGGGGACACCTGAGATTTTGAGTTAGATTGAGAGGTTTTACGGCAGAGTAATTCAAGAGCAAGTCTCATCCGACATTATCCCGATAGTATACAAGACGACAGTTTAAGCGAGATTAGAATGGCTCTTCAGCAACTTAAAAACGGCAAGGTCCAAGGTGAGATTGAGATAACAGGGAAGCTTCTGAAAGCTGGTGAAAAACTGGTATTTAGATTCCTTTAAAAGCTTTTCAATTATGGTCTCCATGGTGACGTTACTCCCGAGGATTGGAGCAAAAGTGCGATGGTCTTATTCTTCAAGGAAAGCGAAACTGCCCAGTTGAAGAACAATAGACCGATTTCCCTTTTGAATCATACATACGTGCTGTCTACGTCTCGCACAAAGATCCTCGCGAACAAGCCGGTATCCGAAAAGGCAAAGGAAAAGAAAAGTACTATAGACCAAATATATAATAACGGACACATTACACTTCGGCAGGCTAAAATAAGACTGAATAGTATAATTTGTGTGTTCTTATGGCCTACGTGCGAAGAAGTTTCTAAAGAATCAGTTCATCGCCGATGAAAACAAGAGGGCTGTTTCTTTACTCATCCAAAAGCTGAGTACAGCCATTCAGCGAGTAAGCGCAACCAGATTTTTTGGCACTATACCGCGGGAAATAGTTCTATTTGTAAACACATTTATGTGACTTAAGAAATATCTGAAAATAATATATCGATTCAGATGGGATACAAAAAAGAAAAGTGGTCTTGCAGGTTGATGTGAATACAAAATTACTCGTTGCACCAATCAAGATTTTTTACTCTTTTAGTTGGCGGAATATCAAAATGCACTTTTTTATTAGAATAAGTTAATAAGATAAGCGAATGCTGTGTGGTCCATAGACATCTACATATTCCTCAATTAAGAATTAAGATGCAGATGCGTTGTCACCTCTGAGGACTAAGGTGGAATGGCTCGTTTTCAGAAAAAAGAGTATTCGGATTTTTGCACTCACCATACGAAATACAGCAGCATAAAGCTGATATTTTGTGAGAGTGTATCGTTTTCCGGTCGAGCAGACCCATTCGTGCTACAACCATAATATAGCTGCAGCTTGGCTCTACCACTATTCTATTTACAGTATTGCTGTGTGAATTAGTATAAGAATTAACTGAAAACAAAAGTAAACTTCATTTTCATCACATTCCAAAGTTACACGGTGGTAATTTGTTGCACGACATTCAAAATTTTCACTTTTTAAATAAGCATTGTATATCGATAGCAAACACTAATGCTGGAATGGAATCAAATCTAGTTAGTAATTGGAACGTCATTTGTTGTGCCTACGGCGACAGAACTAAATGCATTTTCCACTCTAACTACAAGAAATATAACTTGGTCACCTTTACGCTTGCACGAATTTGATCGCCAGAGTTTACAAAATTTTGAGATCTCCCAAACACATCATAGTATATAAACATATTTTTTAGAAACTTTTCATTGATATTATACAGCGTCATACGAGTTTTGAACTATTATGAAAAAGATATAAAAAATTATATTTGATGACCATTGTCACAAGTTTTAATAAAAAAAGAAAGACATACTCCAAGTTCCTACTACTTGTCCTCCTCGTCTTGCTAATTTATTATATCTGTTTCTATTAAATATACACAAAACAATTGAGATAACTGTGTTCTGGTGGACTGTCGAACATAAGCAAGAATTATTATAATATATCTGATCACGCAAAGAACGCGTGGTAGTTAGGATGCAGTTTTTAAATAAAAATCTTTGTCTTCATAATATGTAAATTATAATATCGTACTTTGAATTACAATAGGTATGAACTTCTTGATAAGACTTATTAGATTATGGAAATTAAATGCAGTGATACAATCCAAGAGAAAACGCCATGTTTTTTATCATTCATAGAAAACATTCTCTTTTTTCTCAATACTCGTGACATCTGCCTTTTTTATTCTTTACAATTATTTAAAAAACTAAAATAAAACAAAACATATAAAAACTTCACAAACATACTCCGCCCCCCTGGAAGCTTCAGCTTTCAGTCTTCGTATTGGGGATCGAGTAGAGGACACCGGTATTTAATACCACGTTTGAGGACTCCGGTGGACGTCAGATTGTCTGCCACACGGTTTATTTCGTCTGGTCCGGGGTAAAACTGTATGATACATCCGAGTAATTCTCGAGCTGGTACTCGCCATTTATGTCGCTGTTGCAATTCAGATATATAATCGAGCTTCCATTTATTCCAAAAATGCTGACGGTGTTTTTCCAGTTGTTTAAATCTGTTAAGCCGGTTGAAACTCGTTGAAGTATGATCAAGTGATGGTATCGTATCCAGAGCACCGATGAGGAAATGACCGGGAGTGAGTGGATGGAAATCATTAGGAGAGGACGACATACGATATAGAGGGCGACTGTTCAGGATTCTGGATTCAACTTGACTAAATAAAGTTGCCAGTTCTTCAAATGTTAAATGTGTAGAACCAAGGGTTCGTTTAATATGAAATTTAAAGGATTTTACGCCCGCCTCCCATAGTCCGCCAAAGTGCGGCGCATAAGCCGGGGAAAAATGAAATTTTATGCCTTCGTTCGAAGCAAAATCGGAAATGGAACGCGAATTCGTGTTTAAAAATTGTCTAGTTCTTTCGAGGCTGCCACAAAATTCGTGCCGTTGTCACAATAGATATCTGACGGCTTTCCTCTGCGAGATATAAACTGACGTAAAGCTAGTACAAACGCATCTTTGCTGAGCTCACTCATCGCTTCTAAGTGAAGGCATTTATATTTCATACAAATAAATAAACATTAGTAGCATTTAGTTACGATTTTACAGCCTCTACCTTTACGATTAACCATAGAAAATGGTCCCGCAAAGTCTACGCCAGTACTAATAAAAGGAAATCCAGCGTCTATGCGAACGGACGGTAAGTTTCCCATTTTAGGGGTTACAGGTTTAGTAGCAAATCTACGACATCTGACACACTGATGATAGACAGAACAAGCGACATCTCTGCCAGCGACGGGCCACACAGTGCGACGGACGGACGACAGCAGCAGCAGCGGCGCGGCATGCAGCAGGCGCAGGTGCTCACGCTCGAACAACAGCCGAGTGAAGCGATGCTTGCCATGGACTAAGATAGGATGTCGTTTTTCGAACGAGTAGGAGGATTCATTAAGGCTCCCCCCCACCACACGGATTAAACCATCGCGTAGAAACGGACTTAAAGTTAAAATGTTATTTTTAGATGTAACGGCTATTATTTTGTAATAATTTTAATTCGTCAGGAAAATATTCACGCTGAGAGAGATATGCTAGTTTTTCAAATGATCGAGGTTTCCTGACTGCAGCACATCGGTAAGTTTAATTTTATTTTTTACAACAGGTTATGAAACGTAAGACATAAGCGAAAATGTGGGCGTTGAAGCTAGTAAGAGATGAGTAAGAATCGAAATCTATTAAATCTTGTCTATCATGGTTTAAAGTAGTAACATTGACTTTCAATTCGGGAATATCGTCGCACGGATCTGTGCGGTGTGTTGGCCAATCACAGGTCGCAGCATGAGGAAGTCTGGGCCGCGCCACAGGACAGTGTGCCGCAGGTGACATATCCCGCGCGAGGGCAGGTCGAGGATCAGCGCCACTCACGACGCCAAGAACCGAGCCGTATAATGAACTGATGGCACCATATCTGTTGGCTACAATAGTTTGTAATTTGCTAGGCTCAGTGCGAAGCCAGGCCAGGACTATGGATGAGTCCGTCCAGTAATAGTGTCAAGATATAGGCACACGCATAGCATTAGTGACGGTGGATGCGACCTGATCACCCAGAAGGCGGCGCGGAGCTCCAAGCGCGGTATAGTGTTGAGTTTAGTAGGCGTGACTCGGGCCTTAGCGCATAGCAGCTGAACTTTGACATCGCCGTCATCGTTCATAGATTTAATATAGATGCACGCAGCGTATGCGGTCTGCGATGCGTCACAAAAACAATGAAGCTCGACAGACGTAGTAAAATCACAGCCTGGGAATTCGTAAGGTAAGTAAGCTAGATAATTTTTGTATGAAGTAGAGTCACTCTTGTTTGATAGTATCAGGCACTGGGTCATCCCAGTTGACTTTGGATAACCATAATCTTTGAATTAGAATTTTAGGTTTTATAGTGAGTGGACTAAGAAGACCACCTTAATAGACCATCGAACACCTTACATGAATCGGAAAGGATTGATCTTATAGTTGGATTTTCATTTTGAATATTATTGTTAGTGGGGAAATTTATAAAATCTTCGTTAGGATTCCAACCGACACCTAAAATGTGAGAAGAACAGCTTATTAATAAATCTTTCTGAAAGTCAGCTTCATCGGGCTTAAATAAAACAGATGAAGAGTTACATCGGTACTTTTGCAAGTTAAACCCACCACTAGATAAAACGGACTCTACGGTTTCCTTAATATAACATAATTTTTGAGGAAAATCTGAACCGGTAAGTAAATCATCTACTAAGAAGTCGTTTTGAATTATAGTTTTAATTTTATCATCCTGACATTCCTCAAGCAGCTAGGAGAGGAAGCAGCGGGTACTTAGAAAGCTTGCGCTCGCGAAACCGTAGGTCACTGTATTAAGACGTAATATTCGAATGGGCTCTCTGTCATTTTCGCGCCATAAAATTAACTGTAAATTACGATCTCTGGGGTCAACTAAAACTTGTCGGTACATTTTTTCTATGTCTCCGGAGAGTACATATAAAGACGAAATCTGAGTATAATATTAAATAAGGAATCCTGAATAAGAGGCCCCACCATTTCGAGGTCGTTGATAGAGAAGCCTGAGGCAGAGGGGTTGCTGCCGTCGAAGACAACGCGAAGTTTTGTCGACTCACTGTCTGTTTTGATCACCGCATGGTGCGATATGAAGTAGGTAAGCCGGAGATGAAATAACCCCAGTAGCTTCTGAAAGATGTCCAAGATCTGAATATTGACGTATAAAATCAGAATACATTAATTTTAAATCTGGATTTTTTTTAAAACGTCTTTCCAAGCCTAGGAGGCGCCTTCTGGCTAACTGATAAGAATCGCCTAAACAATCAGGTTGAAAAATAAGTGATAATCGAACACAAAACCTACCATCGTCCATGCGACGAGTATTTTCTAAAAAGTGCTTCTCACATTCCATATCAAAATTGATAATATCTTATTAGATTCAGGGATATCCTCAACCCCAAAATTTAGTAATTTGCTCTTCAAGGACAAGTGAGTACATAAACGCTATGAAGATTAGTTCTAACATATTTTGAAGAAATTGGGCCAGCTATCCAACCAAACCTTGTATATGTGACTATAGGTTTGTTACAGCCTAGAGTGATCTGTTGCCCAATTTTAATTGTAAATACATTAGCTCAGTAAGTAGATCCACAGGAGCAGGCCAGAAGTTAGGATCTGCAAGGTTAATATTATAGGTAAGTTTTACTTGAGATATGTCAAGTTGGGCATGAGGTAGATCGCCAGATATTTTAGGTAGCACTAAGCAAGATAAGGTAAGTGTGTATCATGTATTAAAGAGACATTTCCTTAAATTCAAGCCTTTTATAATAGCTGCCGTCAAAATGGGCAATTGTAATTTGTGTTAAGCGAAACCCTGGTTGAATCTTAAGATTAGGCTGGCCTAAGTCTGAAGAATGATGTCTATCTTTTTTAAAGGATAATAATAAATCCTCTGCCAATGTCATAGGCGTGTAAAAGCTACGTTACATTTCCTCCCTTACTTCAAACTGGGAGGTATCACGAACCTCAATCTCTGTCTGCAAGTCATTAAAATATTCAAATAAACTTTCAAATTTTTCTAAACGTACAGAGAGGTCAGTAATTTGACTTTGTGTAGGATTCTTAACTTCAGTTAAATCATTTACAAAATTTCTAAATAACTTTACTCTTTGCTTAACGTTAGCCCGTTTAGTCATGAGCTCATCCATATTTGGACCCTTTTTAGGCATTGTAAAGAGAAATGAAGAAAACAAATTAAAATTAAGATAGGTAAATGCTTAATCCGTAAAATTATTTGAATATTAGTAAGTTAGTATGAAAAGTTGAAATTTCTAAGAATTTGTTACGATGACTTGCAAATTAAAGGCATAAAATGAAAGTAACTTGCGACTTAAGCGTCTTCCACACACAAGCGGCTTGCGGTGGCGGCTAACCGCGAACCGCGGCTCCAGCCGCTGCAACAACAAACCACCGCGGTCGCAGCGGCGGCCTGAAGCGCCATTCGCTGTGGTGTCTGTGCTACGATTGGACGTCATTAAACATGACTAACCGTGACGAAGTCTTATCATATTCAGCAATATTATCATATATTTTGTTTTTAATCCTAATGCTTTTGTAATCACGATGCGAATTATCATAAAGTACTGGATAATTTTGCACTGTTTCTATTGTGGCGGGTGGAAGGAAAAGGAGATCCCGCCGGCAAGGTGTTCCCCGCCCGAGCGGCCAACGTCTGAGTGGTAGTTCGATATTGTATATATACTGTTTTTAATTCGGAACTTTGATAGCGCGATTTAGGCTCGATGTATTTCGCTTGTGGCGTGACGACAGCGCCGCCACATCACCCCTGCTCAGACCGGAGGTCGATAGTGC
Organism: Parnassius orleans; assembly: GCA_029286625.1. Taxonomy (NCBI): domain Eukaryota; kingdom Metazoa; phylum Arthropoda; class Insecta; order Lepidoptera; family Papilionidae; genus Parnassius; species Parnassius orleans. The sequence continues at coordinate 2,820,638 of JAGSMP010000084.1, read as the reverse complement.
AGTCTAGATGTCGACGAACGTGCAAGTGCCAGGAATTGCCTGTAGTCTGCGGTGAGTCGAGAAGTAATCTGCGAGTGCCGAAGCAGAGGCGAGCAGTGGCTCTAGAGACGCCGGAACACTGCAGCGCAGAGAGTAGCTTGAAGGAACAGGAAGCATTATTCCAGTGCTGCGATGAACCTTGTGCTATTAGATGGCTTTTGCAGATGTGAAGACTGCAGACAATATCTGCCGGGAGCGACTCAATGGGGTACTTGAGGACGATGAAGACGGTTCGAAGGCTGGTTGCGTTCATATCGCCGTCGGGGTCACCACCACTGTGGCGGGTGGAAGGAAAGGGAGATCTCCCCGCCGGGCAAGGTGTTCTGCCTGGGAAGCGCGCCAACGCCCGAGTGGTAGTTCGAGCCATTGTATATACTGTTTTTAATTCGGAACTTTGATAGCGCGATTTAGGCCGATGTATTTCGCTTGTGGCGGACGACAGCCGCCACACTATTAAAATCTCTGAATTTAGCACCATGAACTAAGCCTAGTAACTTCTTAAGCTAGAATACTAATACAAACCAGCGACTGGCCGCGGTCGCATGCCCCGCCCCTTCTGCCAACGCGTGTGTGTTAGCGAGTACGTGGTCAGTCGGTGGCCGCAGCGCGGTCAGTTGCAAATTTTTACAACAGGCCGCGTGTACCGCGTGAATTTTTTTTTTTTTTTTAAAAACGTTACCCCCACTCTAGGATTTTTTCCTGTATCCTGGAGGCAGTTTACAAACATAAATTGCATGAGGACAAACATCCAGACCCGGAACAATTATTTGTAGGCCATACAAATACTTGTACCGTGCGGGATTTGAACCCGCGGCCCTCAGCACGGCAACTCATTGTTAAGCCACTACGACAAGGAGCTGTCATTCCATTTATACATACATAAATTATAAATAATGATTATCTTGCGATGGGTATCAAGAAAAGCTTATATGTATAATATATATACACCCCATATATGTATAATAGTATGTATAGGTAATATGAGGGTGCGTTAAGTTCGCGGAATGGGTAGGTAGGTAATAAGTTGGGACGTCGCTGAATTACGTGCTGATTGAGCAACTCATTATTAGTATAAATATCGGGTTTTATTGTAATTAGATCATTAGTCTTTGAGTTATCGTCAACCAAACAAGTCAATCGGGAAGAAATTGTGAAATATGAAAATCAAGCCCGTGCTGTTATATAGAAGTCCCTACCAAGCGCGGGAAAACTGTGTCAAACCATACTGAAAGAGATGTCATCCGAAGCCTATGAGACTCTTGTCCGATAAATTGCGGCGCAGAGTTATAGAATTTTCAAGCCTGAAAGCAAATAGCGCGGCGTGGAGTTCTCAGCATTTTGAACCTCTGTATGCAAGACAAACATGGAGAATTGGCTCGAATTGTTACTGGTGATGAAACTTGGGTACACCATTATGAACCTGAGTCCAAATAGGACTCTGTGCAGTGACACAAAATAGGCACCACCACCCAAGAAATTTAGGTGGCACAATCAGCTGGGAAAATCATGGCGACAGTCTTTGGGACTCAGAAGGAATCCTATTAATTAATTATAAAGACAAAGGTGTCTCCATAACCGGAAATTACTACGCTTCAATCCTAGAGCAATTGAAGGAAGCCATAACGGAGAAAAGAAGGGAAAAATTGATCAAAGGAATCCTTCTTCTGCACGACAACGTGCCTGTTCACAAGTGCCATGTTGCGATGGCTGCCCTGCCGAAGGTGGGCTTCGAAATTTTGACACACCCACCCTATAGTCCTGACCTGGCCCGCAGTGATTATTATCTATTTCCAAACTTAAAAAAAGAACTTCGAGGGCAAAAGTTTTTAAGTGATGAAGAAGTGAAAGAAGTAGTTTCGCTGTATTTTTAGGACAAAGACAAGCTTTTAATACAGTTTTTAACTGTTTTAACCGCATTCTCAGCAGCTCCGTTGCCTTGTCCGTTGTCCGTTGTCTATACGGGCTGGTGAGAGAATTTAAAATGACATTTTTATTAAATTTTCTTTCAATTCTAGCGATGTGAAAGGCGTACTGTTATCTGTTACTATTTGTGACAGCAAACCAAATCGTGCAAATAGCTCCCTTAATTTAGAGATAACAACTTTGGCAGAAGTACTGTACATATGAAAAACTTCTATCCATTTGCTGTGCACGTCGATTATAATCAAATAATGTTCACCATTATATTCCCCGAAATCGACATGCAAACGCTGCCAGGGGCGACCCGGAAACTCCCAAGGAGTGAGCGAGACATGCGGCGAGGCGTCGCGCTACTGACGGCACGCATCACAACGCTTACACATATCCTCTATATTTGTGTCCAGCCCTGACCAATACACGCAACTCACTATGTAAGACATATTGGGTAAAACCTTGGGAATGACTATACGATAGTTATAAACGATACATCCGTTTTCTACAAACAAATTATTTCTACGATTAAAATATTATGCCTTTTCTTGCTCCATGTCTGTATGATGTGGCCAACCAAACATTATATATGTATTTACAAATATTTCGTAAGACGGGATCAATTTTAGTCGCCTCTGCGATATCCTTGTAATTGACACGAAAATCTTTCTCCAGAAAAAACAAATATTGTGGTGTCGTGTGTACTGGAATTGCGTGTACGAGCATGCGGCAGTGGTAGGCGTGACAAGCAGTCAGCTGGTGCGTTCTGAGCCGAATTCAACCACTCAACGGTAAAATCATAAGCCGACAGTCGCGCCGCGTATCTTTGTAATCGGCTTGCTGCTGTTTGCGCAATACCGATTTTATCTCCAAAGATATACGAAATTGGTTTGTGATCAGTTCGAATTATAAAACTTCTACCAAATAAATACTGATGGTTTTTCGTAATGCCAAAAAAAATCGCTAACGCCTCTTTATCTAATTGGCTGTATGACTTTTCGGCTTCGTTAAGCGTGCGTGAAACGTAGCAAATTGGTTTTTCAGACCCATCTGAATACCTATGTGCCAAAACTCCTCCTACCCCATAAGCACTACTGTCCACACTTAAAACCAGTGGCAATGACGGGTCATAATGCGCTAAAAATGTATCGCTACTTAACGCTCTTTTGATATTGGCGTACGCCTGCTCGCATTCATGACTCCAGTACCATTTCATATTTTTTTGTAATATACTACACTAAGGATGTAATATTTTACTTAGATTTGGTATAAATTTACCGTAGTAGTTTACAAGCCCTAAAAAGGCTTTCAACTGGTGAATATCTTGTGGGCGAGGTGCGTTAGTAATAGCTTTAATTTTTTTATCATCTGGGTGTAGGCCACTTTTATCAATTATGTGTCCTAAATAACAGACACTATTTTTAAAACTCACATTTCTCTAATTTTATTCTTAAACCTACGGTCTGTAACCGACGAAAAACTTCCCGCAAAATATTCAAATGGGTTTCCTCCATCCCCGAACGACAAATATCGTCCAGGAATACTACAGTGTTAGGTACACCCCTAACGACCTCCTCCATCATTTTTGAAATTTTTCCGGTATACAGCTTAAACCATACGGGGTGCGAGTGTATTCGAACGTACCTACGTGCGTGTTTATAGTTGTACATGCTCGTGATTCCTCCGTTAATATTACCTGTTCGTGCTGTTAGGATGGCTCGCCTTGGGTCGTTTTTAAAAAAAGACTTTAATATAACTACACTTCGGAATATTATAAATTATAAGAAAGTTGTGTACCGAACAAAGGTTAGAGTTTGACGGCCTCAATTATGTGAAAATCACTTTTATATACTTTACATAATGCTTACAATAGCTATTTACTACTCACTTATACATCGCTTCATAACATCTCCCCCCTTAAGACGGAGGCTTATCCTTTAAGATAAACGTACGAGTAGGATACAATAAAGTTAAGATCCTAAGTTGATACAATAAAATATTGAAATACTTGAATACAGTAAAATCATTCAACAATAAAAATAATTTTAACAGATACAATCGCAATAGCTAATACTTTATTTTAATTGACAATCTTATTCAATTAATAACAAAGAAACATAATAATAAGGAATATAAAAGCTTGAAAAAGAAATTAATGAATTTTAATCGCTACATTATAAAGTAAAGTGGTATATATTAATCAATTAATAACTAAGGAACATATTTAATAATATTAAAATAATCATTGAAAAGAAATTCATAATTTTAATTGTTTATTAACAATATTAATAACTCTTATTAATTACCAACTAACACATGTTTAGAAATTTTGAAATAACTTTGAAAACAAAATTAATAAGTTTTAATCTTTAATAATTGCTTAAATTCCGGTTAGACGAAACCCTGTTAAATTTCCTAAATTTAACCTTGTCCTTGTTTTTATTAATCGCTATTTCTGGGAGACTGGTAATCGATTTCTTGTCGCATACAATTGATTCATCTGAAATATCCGTTAGTTCAATAGAAGTGATAACATTAGTATCATTTTTATTACATTTTTAATTATAACACTGATTACATATTTGGATGCAACAAGATATACTTTTACAACAATTTGAAAAGCATTTATTATATATCTTATATAGTATACAAGTAAGAATACTAGCAATTACAATATAAGTAAGCGTTGAATAATAATGCCCGTATTTAACAATATGTGGCTGATTCTCGGCTTGATGAATTTGATTCTTTAAAATATCTTATGTATGTGACGCTAAAACGATTCCAAGTCAATATCTGTTAGCGTAATTGGGGTTAGAACATTAGAACTGTGGTTCAATAAATTGTATTTGCAGCAATCATCTTCAACTATGTTAAAATCGACTGATATTTGGCTAGGCAGGACAGCCTTATAATTATGCAATGGGTGAAATTGCAATGTTTGGCAATATGCAACGCAATCATTTTTTAAGGATAATATTCCAGTGCCTTGTACGGTATTATCCCAAATCTTATTATCATTTGTACATTTAATAGTCAATTTATTCAGCTTAGACTGAACATAAATAAATCTTCCATCACTAAGTTTGTGCCATAAATTAACATTGCCATATATTATTTTCGAATCGCATATTTCAGGAAGTGACAGAATTACTTCAGTCAAGAGTTGAGAAAAACATATCATAAACTTATTGTTAACGTTTTTACATTTACCTAAGCTATCAAACAATGCGTAATTTAATCTATCATCCGTAAGGGCTACCATAGACTTAAAATATACTGGCGTATAGTATATTCTAAGTCTATGAGGGCTACATAAAGCTTGGAAGAATGAATAAGAAAATAAGTTTGTAAATTATGTTTATCATGTTGTGTAGGTAATGGTAAAATCTTATAAACACTAAACTTAATAGCGTTAATTAAAGGAATTCTAATGACAAATATTATCTTATTATTATAGTAATACGAAGTTAATTCAGCTAGATCAATAATTCGTCGTTGACGTCGTTGAACCTCAATTTTTCAAAAAATTACAGGAGAGCAAGAAAACATTTCTTATTCCCCGATTACTAGCTTTTTTATCAGAAAATTTTATATATTTGGCCTAATGGAAAACTAAAAATAAGATTTACTACAATAAGATATTTGATTTTGAAAATAAAATAGATTTTAAAATCGTGTCTAGTATATTTGAAACCAATAGCAGTGAACCTTTAATCACGTTAAAAATGGAATTTATTTTTGCTGAACTAATTAAGTCGGTAGTAATTTTAGAATTTTCAGAAAATATGTCTATTAGTTTTAATTGTCTATTTAGTTTTTCAATTTGTTTATTTCATCTAATTTCATTATATCATAGATTGTCGATTTATCATAGATTGACGAATGAGAACATTAAAATTATTTATGGTTGATTGGACAATGTGTATGTTGTCTTTCATTAGTTAATATATCTCTTTTTTATTATGCTGACAAGTAGAAATAGCTTCATCTTATTTTCTGGCATCATCGGCGTCTAATGTACCAAAGAAGAACTGAAGTATCTCACCGCCAAATTCAAGAGATCTTTTAAAACGGTTAATAGGATTTTCGGAAATAATATGTGATAATAATTAAAATTTCTAATGGGTTTATAATATCTTTGCAATCTATGCTCGAAATCGATTGATCAATTTTCTTTAAATAAGGCCTTATAGGTATTATTTCCACATAGATTACTACATTCCAATAATCGTTGTAGAAGTATGCCATAGAAGTCGGATCGAAGTATAAACTTGGACTATGTACAATTTGTTCAATCGGTTCTGTATAACTCGATCGAAGTAGAAATCTGAAACAGTTATTACATAATTTACCCTGGTTTTATGTCATTAATGTGGTATTTTATATGTTTCCTATTTATGCATACAGTAACATTATTTTTGCCGTTAACCTTAATAATTTTAAAAGGTTTCTTCCAAATTGGAGACAGGGCCTTGGGCAACATATGGTGCTGTTTAATATAGACTAAATCACCTACTTTATAAAATTTTTTTCGCGAAGAGGCATCGTAATACCTTTTTGAAGACTCCTTGCTTTTATTTACATTTTCTACACTTTCTCGCGGGAGTATATCATTCTACATTGTAGAGCGCGAATGTACTCGTGATAGGTTGTATTTTCGTCGAATTCGTATATGCTACTAGAAATATACGGCTTTTGTCCATATAATAATTCAAAACGAGTAAATTCAGTAATACATGTGGAGTGGTATTGCAAGATAAAATTGCAGTAGCAAGATAACAGTGCCAATCGTCATGGTTGTCATTTACAAATGATTTTAAATATTCTTTAAGGGTAGCATGACTACGTTCTAATGCGCTATTTGTTTGGGGATTGTATGGACTCGAGAAGATATTTTTTATTTTAAGAATGCTAGTTCATTGCTTAAATAACTCTGAAGTAAAGCATGAACCTTGATCAGTTAGAATCATTTTAGGAAACCCAAATAATGAAATAAAATGAATGAGATTACGCGCGAATTCAATCTAATCTTTCAAACGGCTTCGTGCTTGAGAACGTTATGACCATGGGTGCCTTGTTACAAGTGCGCAACGGCTTATTAATTTGACATAGTTTACAATTTTTAACGAAGCGTTCTATGTCTGCACGCATATTTTTCCAATAAAACAAAGATTTAGTTCTACTATACATGCGTTTTATACCAGGGTGACCAGCTACGGTAGTCCCGTGGTTTTCTTTTAAAATGTTTGGAATCTCGGCTGGAGAAGGGTATTGTATTCGATTCTTGTATATGTGAACCTTAATATTTGTACCTTGGAAAATATAACATACATATTGTAAATCTTTAAGTATACTTACTTTGTAAATGGTTGCGAAAAGTCAGATAATGCTATCTCAGTATCATAGTTATCTTTAGAAATAATATGGTCCCTAAACTTACGTAATAAATTATAAATTGTCTTATAACTTGTCTCATCATAATGATGAACTTTAGTGTAAAGAAAGTAAAATGTTTGAACTTTGATTATGCTCTTCAATTTGTGTATCATTATAAATTGATTTTGTAAATTGTTTCTTAAAAAATTGTTCATATGTAGTCTTATTTAATTTAGGATGCGTAATAGCGTTTACTGGATTACGATAAAGCATCCGCATTTGAATTAATTCTACCTTTTTTTTTTTTTGCGGATGGAAAATCATCTAATGACGCCTTTCGCTGTGGGTGGAGGAAGGGAGGTCAGACTTTACCGACTAAAACCATCCGTGTTCCTTCAGTGCCCTTACGTTCCGGAGCCGCGTATCTCTTTCAACAGCCCGCAGCCCGGTGGCGTCGGCCCCAGGGCCCTTCACGCTGCTGACAGCTCTTTGAGGCGCGCGTGGAACAAAACGCGCCGTCGACACGGCCTGTCGTCGTTAGACGGACGGACGGCGAGCTATCCATTGCTCGCCGTCCACAGGTCCGCGCCTACGGTGGTCAGGGGCCACGACGTAGCCCCGACGCCCGGGGCGTCTCCCGCGCGGCCGGAAGGAAGCTGTTGCTCTTCCTTCTTCCCGCCCGCCACCTCCTGCTAGCATCACTGCTTCGCAGAAGGTGGTGACGGCATCCCATTCCGTCTCGCTCCGGACCATGGCTTCGACCAGGGCCGGACGCGAGAGTCGTCGCCGCCTATCGCCGCTATGAGTATACGGCGGTGCCCGCCTGCAGGGCACACCTCCACGGTGTGCTCCACCGTGTCCTCCGGTCGATCCTCGAATTAATTCTACCTGCCTTTGTAAACAATTTCATAATCGTATCCTCTAATTTTAATTGCCATCTGAGCAAAAGTCCACCTGGATCTTTGGCATTGAAAAGCCATGTAAGAGGGCAATGGTCTGTGATAATCTTAAATTTACACTCGTAAATATATGGTCGAAAAGTATTAATAACGAAGAATATTGCCAACAATTCCTTTTCTGTAGTCGAATAGTTTCCTTCTTGTTTATTTAAGGTACGAGATGCATAGGCGATAGGTTTATTCTTACCAATCTCGCCCTGAGACAAAACTGCGCCAACAGCGTAATTAGAAGTATCGGTAGTTACGATAAAAGATTGAGAGAAGTCATGGTATTGAAGTAAAGGAGCTGTAACCAACTTTGTTTGTTGATTGAAAACATATTCTTGCTCATGAGACCAGTGAAAGATTGTGTCCTTTTTAAGTAAAGAAGGAAGAGGTTTTGTGATATGAGAAAAGTTTTTTATGAAACGACGATAGTAACCTGTTAATCTAAAAAAATGTTTATTTGACATAATTTGTAATGTTACTTACACAATTTATAAAATAAATATATACTAGGATAATGAACCTAAAACTAAAAACCTTAAAAAAATATATTGTATCTAAAAAATGAATGTACATCTTTAGGAGTCTTAGGTTGTGGGAAACTGAGTAATAGCCTTTACCTTATCAGGGTTAGGCGAAACACCTTGATCTGTAATTACATGCCCAAGATAAGCGACTTCTCGTCACAAGAACTCACATTTGTCATGCTGTAATTTTAAATATACAATATTTTATGATATACAATATTAAAAACTATAATAAAAAAAACTAAAACTAGTCACTTAATTATCATACAGATAATTAAGTGACTAATTATCGCAGATTTAAATTAGCCTCTCTGAATTTAGAAAAGATTAGTTCAAGTTTTTTCATATGCGAGACAAGATTGTGAGAGTATGCAATACAGTCGTCTAAATATATATAACAATGAAGACCTTGTAGTCCAGAAAGAACAGAATTCATCAGTCTTTAAGAAAAGGTTTATGGAGCGTTTATGAGGCCAAAAGGCATACGTGTGAATTCAAAATGCCCGGAAACACCATTAGTGGTAATACTGAAGCCCGTGTTTCAGTATATTTTGGATCTGAGCAAATTTGATGAAATCCAGAGGCTAAGTCCAGTGTACTAAAATATGTGGAATGACCTAGTTGATCGAGAATATCCATAATGAGGGGAAGAGGATAAACTTCAGAAACAGTGACGTCATTTAGTCGGCGATAGTCAATATATCAATTCGCCACTTTTGCTTGCCGGAAGCATCCAATTTTTTTGGACAACCAAACTGGGGCATTCCATGGCGAAGTGGAGGGTCTAATAATATTTTGGTCAAGCATTTTCTTAATCTGCTTCTCAACTTCATCTTTATGTATCTCGGGAAAGCGGTATGACTTTACATGGGTGCGTTACCGGTATTAATAGAATGTTTAATAATGTTTGTATGGGTAAAGAATTCGCCATCAAGATGAAATATATCCGTGTATTTTGAGATACAAGTCATTAGTGCTTTTCTTTCTTGAGAATTTAAGTGAGAGCATCGTATTTGTTCAAGTACCTTTCGAGAACGATCAATATTTAAAGAATTTAAGTTATGAATAATTTCTTTATGAGAATCATCTAATTTTGACAACATAATATGTTGGTATGGAGTCAATCGAACCTGAAAGTTTTTAATTTCGATTTAATTTTCCGTAGTGTTTAAGACGGTAACGTTAACTCTATTATTCGGCTTTAAACTTACAATACAATTAGTCAAAAATACGCCTTCGCAAATTTTCTGATCTAATACTAAGGCTTCTTTACAATCACCTACTTCTAATAAATTGGCTACTTGGCACTCAATTACCATCTCCGATCGTGGAGGTATAACGTATAATGGTTTACTAAAATAAAAACGTATTGTATGACCTTGTAAATTAAGAGAACTAATAGAGTAATGTATATCTATATTAAAATGTTGTATAAAATCACTACCTATGATACCGTCGTAATTTGTTAATTTGTCGTCAATTGCATGAATAAAAAGCAATACTATCTTACTCTAGAAGAAATCTAGTATCCGAAATCAATCCTAATAGATCCGAGAGATGCGCAAGTGTAGTCATTATCACTGAGACCTTTCAATGTAATTATATCAGTCCCTAAAAACTGGTTGATTTAATAAACTAGAGTATTTCACAATAGAAATCGTAGAGCCAGTATCAATAAGAAAACATAGCTTTATTAAAATTAGTCTTTAACATAACGTGAGGCAGAGAAATATTATTATTAATACTATTTATTGTATAAGTTTTTTACCGTGTGCCAACCCTAGTAAGTGACATAAATTTTCCGCAATTTGTGGCGTAACGTTGATAACCATAATTTTTTTTATTATAAATTTTTTTAGAAATTGAGTCATTATTTTCAACCTTTTGAGTCTCTGATTTTTTATTACCCTGTGTTAAAAATAACTTAGGAACACAGGAATCGAGTCTTTTATTTGAAGTGGAGCATATTAATTGAGACCAAGGTGACCAAGGTGCATTAAAATTAGAACCCTGTGCAACCGAGAATTGACCACAAGTGCGACCTTGAAGCTCCATTGAAGACTGGTTAGACGTATTATTTAAAGCATGGTCATCAATATTTTTTGTCATCCGTGTTTTATAACATAATTTAGGAACACGGGATTTAGAAAGATTAATACTTTTCGTGTCATTTAAATTAATACGACGTTTCGGCAGACACGACACCGAACCCGTATTTAGTTTAAATCGTCATTATTATTTTCAGAGGTGCAAACAACGTGTATATTAGAACGATTATTATCCGGCACGTTACTAGTGCCAGGTACTGTGTACTTGATAGTGCAGCGTTACGTTGACCGAGGCGCATATCATTGTTTTTAAACTTAAATTTTCGACACTCGCTTATTAAATGACCTTTCTTTTTGCAATATGCACATATTTTATTAGGATTAAAATTATAATGAGGCTTATTATAATAATTATTTGGATTATTCGAATTTTAATTATGCAATTTTTATTAGAATTAGAGTTAGGATGATGGAGGTTAGGATAGGAAACCTTCGATTTATTTTTATAGCACTCGGAAGAAGTATGTCCGAGTTTGTGACAAATTGAGCACGATTTGGATGATTGCTGCGATAATTTACTTAATTTAAATAATTTTTCTTCCTCGATAGCATGTGTCGCTTCCGATAAAGAGGGTTACAATATACGAATAACTAGGATTCATGCCCAAAAAGAAAGTATTTAAGGCTAAGTCTTCCATTGCTGCAAGTCTACCTAAAAGTTCTTTTTCATCCTCACAGCTGTAGTGAATATCGGATTGGATCCGCGTAAGGCACGATTCAATCCTTAATAAATATTGTGTCACATCTTCAGAAGGCAACTGTTTACAATTTTGTAGGTCTACGAGTAAATGCGTCGAATGTTTTTCTCTTTCCGAATGTCGATTTAAGAAATTGTTTTAATTTGAGCCAACTACTAAATTTCTTTAAGCAACAAGCTAATTGTGCTTTTCCTTCAAGTTGGGACACAATATATTTAAATAAAATATTCTGTTGGTCTGTACTTGCTAATGAAATTGCGTTTTCGCAATTTGTAAGAAATTCGGGCAAAGACTCGCGATCCCCACATTTGATTAGGACTGAAAGAGTGATTTTTTCGGATATTTTTGGTTTAGTCTTTTTCGGTGTTGGATTTGGTCCTGATAATGAAGTGTCTATCTAGTCTCTTCGAAGAGTCAGATTTCGAAATTTAAACTTCCTCAGCTTTTACCTTTTTAGAGAACATTAATTAATAGGGAATATTTTAAAAATACAAGTACAGTGCAGATCATCAGAAATATAAGAAAATATGTTAAACAAAATATTAATATTCAATGACTTAATGATAAAATAAATGTCTTATAATTGACTATTTGTTTTTAATTAAATCACTTACACTTGTAAATTCACTTTAACTAATATATTTTGAAAATTTTAATTTAATATTATATAAAATTACTCACAAAATGTAGAATCTCACGAACATCTCGGTTTTCCAAAACGTGTCAGTTAATTCAACACTGCACCCCGCGGCGGGTACAGTGATGACGTCAATGACAGCGGTGGTTTTGAGTGTCCGATGACTCAGGAAGTCTTAAATTACGGCTCTACCTCGAAGTCACGTTGCGTTGTCCGTGAGGAGACCTTACACGTGCTGATGATGATGGTGATGCAAGTTCTGATGATGGTGGCGAGTCAAACTGTCCGGTTATCCGATAGTGCAGAGGTTGTGATGCGGGCTCACACTCGAAAGTGGAGGCTTATCGTCGACCACGATGGAGCAGCAGGAGGTTATTGATGATGCGGTGCGGGCTGGCGCTTAGTAGCGAAGTCTTATCGTCGACCACAAGTGCAACTGTGCGGGATTAGGCACATATATCCAAGACTTTCCGTCGACAGTTAACACCTTATCCAAGGACCGTGGAGATGAACGCTGAGGTTCACGGAGCCAAATAAGTATTAGACGGGAATTCTTTATCGCGACGCCTAAGAATCCCAGTACTTAACTATTTTTCTTTTATAGGAGAGAAGGCAAACGAGCATACGGCTCACCTGATACCAAACCTAATGGTTACCGTAAAAAGGAGTACGCTCTTTTCGTTTTGTCGCGATGTGCGATGGTGAAATTGTGCGGTTGGAATTAGTACGAACAATTCCTCAGAGCATTCCCCGTGGTAAATGCGATAAAATACGCAAAGAGATGCAACATCTCTTCGCAGTGCCAGTGAGCCAAGCCGATCGGAAACAGTTCGGTCGCCGACGATTCGAACAGCTCTGTGCTGGATGCAGTCAATTGGAAGGAGCTGGCACTGGGGAGCCCCAGCCCAGAGATGGGAACAGTATTCCATGCGTGGCCGAACCTGCGCCTTGTAAAGTTGCAGACGGTCTGCCGGCATGAAATACTGTCCCGCTCTGCTGAGCACGCCAAGCTTTTTAGAGGCCAATTTGGCCTTCTCTTCTAAGTGACCACGAAATTGCACGTCACTCGATATGTCGACGCCGAGGATTCCGATACTGGCTGAGGCAACAAGGGGAGTGCCTTGAAACTGTGGAGATACGACGAAGGGGTTCTTTTTAGCGGTAAACTCGCAAAAACTTGTGTCTTTCGGAGATTGAACTGGACTAGATTTAGTCGCCCCAGTCGAAGACTTTCTCCAACAAAGTCTCGACTTCAGACACAAGTTTGTTCCGATACTCGGTGACGTTTTCCCAAGAAATATTGGCATGGCCGGTGTACAGAGCATCACCAGTGCTGTCATCTACATAGCAATGAATGTTACCGCTTTGCAACATGTCATTGATATGCAGAAGAAACAGCGTTGGTGATACACCAGCAGCCTTGTGGAACACCAGCGTTAATGGGCTTGTAACCGGAGCATGCACCGTCTACTACAACCTTGATGCTCCGATCAGCAAGAAAAGTGGTGATTCAATTGCACAATTTCTCGGGAAGCCCATAGGAAGGAAGTTTCGTAAGAAGCGCTTTGTGCCAAACCCGATCGAAGGCCTTCGCTATGTCCAAACTAAACCTTGGACTCTACTGCCTCCGCCCATTTATGAGTTAGGTAACCTAGAAGATCACCAGCCGAGCGACCGCGATGGAAACCATACTGACGGTCACTAATCAGTTGGTGATACTCAAGGTATCGCATGAGCTAGCTGTTGAAAATGGACTCCACTATTTTAGAGAACATGGAGGTGATGGCGATAGGCCTATAGTTGGACGGATCAGAGCGGTTACCTTTTTTAGGGATCGGGTGTACGAAAGCTGTCTTCCATGACTTCGGAACTACGCCTAGGGAGTAGGAGTACCGGAAAAGACGCGTAAGAACCGGTGCCAACTCCGGAGCTCACGTCTTCAGCACAATAGGAGGGACGCCATCAGGCCCACTCGACTTGTTGCACCGCGGGATAATCAGCGGTGTATTCCCCCCGTCATCAAGAGTCGAGTTGGACGCAAAGAGATAGCCCAGATCGGTTTTGTCCTTTGGGCATGGGGCAGTGAGTGGTCCTCCTGCAGATGGGAGAGATGGCTGACAGAATTTCTGGACAACCTTGGCGAGAGACCAGAATGCACGTGTTCCGAAGGAAGACGAACTAGTTTCTCGCCAATTCCCCAATGTGCTATGACTTTGCCTTGACAATGACACTTTTGAAGGACCTGGAGGAATTATACTTCTTTTTAAGAGCGCTGGTATTTGCATCCCGAGACGGCGATGCGTGAGCCCAGGGCTGGTAGCACTCTTGCTTACGGCGTAATGCAATTTTGCAGGAATGACCAAGCCGTGGCTGGGTTCTGCCTCCGATAGGTACCACAGATGATGGAATAAATAGTTCCATTCCCTGTAGCACCACATCAGCGACAGAATCAGCAACAACGCTGGGATCATCCGGCGAGAAGCAAACCCGCCTCCAGTAACCGCCGTTAGGTTGCAAAAAAAGATCTCATCCTGTCCCAATCGGCTGACCTATAATGCCAAACATGGCGGCAACCTGCAGAGCGCAACCGTGATGGGAGCGTGAGTGGCACCGTACTCCGGATCAGACAATGGTCCGAGGAGCCAAGTGGGGCATCGACGGACACCAGATATCCGTCCGGATGAGAGGTCAGCAGAAGGTCCAACAGGGAAGGTACATGATCTTCCATATGTGGGATCCGCGTAGGCAAGGTAACCAGATGTTTCAGATCATATGCCAAAGCAAAGTCATAAACAGATCTACCCGCATGATCGGTTAAACGAGAACCAAGCCATTCAGCGTGGTGGGCGTTAAAATCATCAAGTATGACGATCTCTGCGGATGGGACCTGTTATAGCACGGAATCTGCAGCCATTTGGACGTGGTCGATGAGTCGGTCTGTGTCGGCATTACCGCTATGGGACCTATAGAGGCACCCGTAGACGCGGGGATGGTCGTCGCTGTCTGCGCGTAGCCATAAGATGGACAGGTCCGTACCTTCAAGGCTGCCGAGGTGTCGAAAACAGATGTCCTCTCTGACGTACACGCAAACTCCAGCCCGGGGCTCAAAGGAGTGTTCTAATTTGTACCCCGGGTAGGAGAAATATGAAGTATCAG
The DNA here is from genome assembly GCA_029286625.1 of Parnassius orleans. Lineage (NCBI taxonomy): Eukaryota > Metazoa > Arthropoda > Insecta > Lepidoptera > Papilionidae > Parnassius > Parnassius orleans. Next base: position 2,805,239 of record JAGSMP010000084.1, on the reverse strand, counting down.
CCGGAATACGCGGGGCAGCCTGGGCACCCACGCTCAGGAAGAGTAGGGTAGCTTGGGTGTGGGTGTTGGTAACCTCCTGGGGTAGTGTTTTATTTAACTCCGCTACCATGTTAAGGGGGGGAATTAATTCAGCCTTCGGCACTCACCAGACGAAATGCAGAAGCACAGCTTCTACTTCACGCTGGTCTTCTGTGAGGTCGTGATACCACCCCGGTTCGAACCGGCCCATACGTGCAACAGCAAAGACTGCCTCGTGGCTCTACCACTGTTAAATTTTCCTAGGATATCCCACTTCTGACACCAAAATTGTTAGGATGGCTCGCCTTGGATCCTTATTAAAAAAAGACACTTTTTACTGCTGCAAAACTAATTTAATTTAACTACCACGGTTATTGGGTTTTTCTGTCAAGAAACTCTCAGTAGTAGCCTGGAGTCAGGAAGTGACAGCGTTTCACCTCCGTTACTCAGAAAGCACGTTGGTCCTGCGCCTGATCTCTTACTGGTAGTGTCGGAATGACATCCTATCTTAAAGAAAAGGAATAGAGAGTACATTCGTGCACTATAAACCTGTCCTGCGTAGATAACTAGTCTCCTTTGACCGTGACTAGAATATTGGCTAGTCTATGATATGCAGTGAAAATAAAGTAAATTAATAACGATTTTAAGTATGTTACAAAATTGTGTAATTTAATTATTTATTAATTTATATATAAATCAGTATATATAAGTCATTTAGGATAGAATAGAATATTTCATTCAATATTATTTTATTTTTATTAATATTACATATTACTTATTAAGAAAACGTCTTATTATTTTTTACAAAGGGAGAATTATAAAAAAAACTTTCGTTCTTTTCTTTATAATTCCTTAAAAGTTACACAACACCGCGTATTATTCATGCTGTAGTGGTATTTTATATCATCATTATTTAGTAGTATAGTTGTAGTACGAATGAGTCGGTTCGACCGGCGAAGGACCACGCTCTCACAGAATACCAACGTAAAATAGCAGCCTAACACTGCTGTGTTTCGTGTGGTGAGTGTAGAGAACCGGAGACACTTTTTACTGGATACGAGGCATACCATCTTAGTCCTCATGGGTGACAACGCATCTTCATTTTGATTCTTTATTGAGGATAGATGTAGATGTATATGGGTGACAGCAACCACTTACCATCAGGTGGATTGTGTGGTCATTTGTCACCCTATCCTATAAAAAAAATCATCAACACAGTCCTTCAGAAGTCCACTGCTGACATACGTCTTCATCCATCGTCTTCTTGCCAAGTCATACATTCCATACTCTTTTTTATATAAACATTCCTAAGTATTAATGACAAATACTTAGCAAAGATTATTTGGGTTTCTTTTGTCTCTCCATATTTTGTTACTTTTTGTTGTTTGTTTGTTTAAAATATTTAAAAACATAGATTATATTTGATTATATTGATTTAACAAAAACAAAAAGAGACATCTAGTAGTAGCACTTACATTAGTCAGTACATATGTTAGTGAGAGTAAGAGACAAAAGAGGGAAAATAAAACAGGAGAAGGGCAGCATCTTCTTGACAAGAACAAAAACTGCGTTTGCCAACCTGGCACTTAGTGTGGCAATTATGGAAAATATTCCCCCTATGAGGCAATCTATGTGGAGGCTTATGTTTAGTTGCACACTTTGAGGGGCTGTAATGAATGAATAAATGAATAGATATTACTGGGAACAGAGGAAACATAGCACTTAGGACGTAATATTACTATCTTGTACAGTAAACGCATTCTGAAAAACGTGTAATTTTATTAGTTAACCAGCTTCTTCCATGCCAAGATTCACAAAAAGGAGCATTTATGGAATCACCCTTCTGTATGCAGCCGCTGTCTGTCATCAATATTCTCCTCAATTTTTTTTATGAAGTAGAGCTAGCTATACATACGAGTAGCTACAGCAAGAATGGCATGGGTAGGACAACGCTCTCACAGAATTCCAGCGTGAAACAAGAATAATGCTGCTGAGTGTGTGTGTGTGTGTGTGTGTGTTGAAACAAGAATAATGCTATGGTGAGTGTAGAGAATCGGATACCCTTTAACTGGTCACGAGGTATTCCATCTTAGTTCTCAGGGGTGACAACACATTTTCATTTTGATTTTAAGTCGATATCTATGGGACATAGCATACCCTTACTGTCAAATGGACTATTTGTCGGTATGAATGTCGGTAATGGATGACTTATTCTATCAAAAAAAGACCATTACACGTTGATGTTGGAATTCGCAAAGCAAACTATTAAAATACAGCTACTTAATTCAGACATGAAGTTTAAAATTCCAATTTTCGACTTTTAGTTTTGGGAAGGAAAATGGTAATCTACGAAAAAAATGTTTTTATGATAATTGTATGGGCATCGCTCTTCATTGCACCTATATAAATATGACTAAATAAGTCATCTATGAACTTTTCATGATTTGTTAACTATTTATGTTTATACTTGAAGAAATAAATAAAAATACACATCATAATTTAGAACTATGTTTGAGCTAGTGTTTTTGTATGATTAAAATTTTAATTTTTACGAAAAAAAAACTAAACTTCTAATTAAATAGTTGGATGAAAAATACTTAAAAAATTCATCAACTAAAAGTAAAAGTAGAAAAGAAACACAAAATAAGACAACAACGTCGATCAATGTTTTTCTGGTATTGCGTTTACATGAACGAAGACAAATTAAGTGATTTGTACGAAGAAGTACATTTATTTTGTAGGTTATGGTCAACGATTTAATGTTTTATTTTTATTTATAAAGAATACCAGTAACGCTTTTAACAATAATCCCCTTACCACTCCAAGTAAGCTTAATATGTTGGTGTTAGTAGTCTACCACAGTAGTCTAATGGCGGATTCAAATAATCGAATATTCGTTTTCACATGAAAATCGATTATTGTATAAAATCGATGTACCTATATGTATGATACTTTTAGAAATGCTGCAATCGCAACTCTTGGTGCGATTAGCAGTTCTTATAGAAGTAAGGTAAACAAGCTCACGTCTATCTGGTGGTAAGTGAAAGCTGATAATTTATCAGCGTCTGAGAGTTGGCTCAAAAATAATTTATGAATGTAAAACGCCTCCACGAGACAGGTGAAATTCCCAGTTTGGGAATAACGTTATGTTACATAAAGAAGTAGATATAACTATACGAGTAATAATTATAGTTTAAAGGCCGGTACAAAGTGAAGTTTATTAAATACTTAAAATAGGTTACAAAATAAATATTACCTTACAAAAATTTGTTGCGCTATTCTAACATTAAAGTAGAAAATATTTTAAACAAAAAACTATTTTTCTGGTAATTTTCGCACATGATGACTACAATTAATTAACAGGAATCTATAAACTACTCAGGAAAAAACCCTCTTGACTTAACCGAGTCCGATTTAACGCTTATGCTATAAAATGGGGTAAGTAGCTATAGTATATTTTACATATTTTTAACTATTTTGGAGCAAAATTTAACAGCTTGTAAATATAATAGCAGTAGCGGACAAATCCTTCTTGCAACGGAAGAGGTCCATGCTTAACATGGGAATTTTATATTTTTATTTAAATCTAAAGAAAAATATGATTTAAAGATAATTTGCTAACAGACAATTTCAATGTTCTGTTTTCAAACAGCATTGTCAAAAGAAATGAAATTGAAATTCTGTTGAAAAAGCATTGACCGTTTCCAATACGCCGTTAGGTACTGGTACCTTACCTATTTCTGTCCTAAAAAAACCTCTGTCCTAGGAAGCACCAGCAAGAAACCCAGCGGGACTTTAAAAAAACAGCTTACAATCATGTATGTTACACAATTAACAACACAAAACAAATTAGAAATAGCTTGGTAGCGATTACTTCATTCCCCTGGGTTATTATCATCCATAAATTCCTTAATATTATAATAACCCTTTTTATACAAACTTAGTTTAATAAAGTTTTTGAACCTTGAGCAGGTCAAATTTTGTATATTTTATGGGATTTTTTTATATATATATATCAATATATATATATTGATGATTTACATATGCATATCTTACAATAAATATATGTATATACGAAATAAGACCACAATCAAATTTGAACGAAGAGAAGATTTAAGTCGTTAAAGATGGAATGTACAATTTGAATAAACAAAGCATTCTTCAAATTCGCCACTTGGTACATTCATGATGTCCCAGGTGCAAATCCGATTTACCTTGTTAAGCTAACGATGCATTTGAAAACCCTTGTTCGCTCTCAAGCTCTTATTTGCTACCCGACTATGTGTCGACGAGTAGAAATTCTTAATTTACGATGCATTACATTTTGTTATGTTGTATAAGAACAATATCGTAAAAAAATATTTCTTATCACGGTTCAATAAATAAAAACCTACAAATATGATAAAGTAAGCGTTTGATAATGAAACGAAAAAGTAGTTTAAATCTTGAATTTAAAATTTCTAAAATAAATAAATATGATCCTTTCTTGACATGAGTATAGCAAGCACAGGTGCACTTTTACGTGCAGCGACTTTACGTGCTTTCCGAGGAACGAGGATGAAGCATCGCCAACATTCTGACTTCGGGCTGCTTCTGAGATTTCTTGACGGAGAAACCCAAAAACTGATTGTAGCCCGACCCAGTATTTAAACCAGGGACCTCATGGTCAGCAGTCGCGCGTACGGCCACTATACAAACAAGGCAGAATTATTACCTCGTTTTATGGCAAAATATTTTACTTTTTTAACTTTTTATTAAATTTAAGAAAATAAAGATATTGCTATAAATTTCTTTGATAATTATTTAATTTATTTAATTATTTAATAAATTTCATTTTTTAATACTTTTTTTATGAAACTTAAGTGACAAACGAACTTACCAGCCACCTGATGGTAAGTGGCTGCAGTCTATGGACACCTGCAACCAATTTTATACAAAGAATTCGCCAAATGTGTTATCAACCTTCCATCTTTAATGACTTAAATCTTCTCTTCGTTCAAATTTGATTGTGGTCTTATTTCGTATATATTTATTGCAAGATATGCATATGTGAATCATCAATATATATATATACGAAGAGAAGATTCCGCGGAAAAACATCTCATTCCCGTGGAAAAATCGAATATGTTGCACAAGTTTGTCCTTCTTTCACGTCGCAACAGAGCGTCGGCATGGCATGATTATTTGTATGGGGATAGGTCGGCGGCTGTAGAGTGACATAGGCTACTTTTTTCAGCGGAAAAACATATCATTCCCGTGGGAAAATCGAACATGTTGCAAAATTAAATTCAGCTAGGTGGCGCCACCGTGATTCTACAAGACGGACGACGGTACGATGGACGAACACAGAAGGTCAGAATATCTGGATTATTATGTCTTTTTACCAAAATTAAGATTAAAAATGTATGGATCTGTATTTTTCCACGCAGGACTGGGAAGAGAGCGATAAAAAACATAAAATTCACCAGCTGATTTTCTTCAAACGTTTTGGTGCATCGTAATTCACAGAATAGGCGATAACCTGGAAGACGATATTAAGTAATCCGTTGATGCTCTGCATACCCCGCAAGGGTTACAGGCGTGATTATAAGTATAGATCAGAAATACTATCACCACCTGTCACGCTTTCACCCTTAACTATTACTTAACAATGGTAGAAACAGTTCTTAGTAAGCCTTATTAATAAGCCTCAGTAATATTTATTGAACGGAAATGAATACAGTTCTTATATGTGGTTATGAATGAATCGGTATAACAATAAGAAAATTGTGCAAAATTATAAGAAAATATTTTTGAGAGTTCTTATTAACTAACGTATACATAGTTTAAATTGATTCTGCTAGATGTCGTTACTAGGTTTTTAAAACGGTAACGAAATGTTTCTGACATGTACTTAACTCCCGCTGTTGAGCGCGTCAACTTATAGTGCATACAGTACCCATACGCTTAAATTGTTTCTATTTCGTAGCTTTCGACTACCTGCTTTCTAATTCGGTTGTTTGTTATTTGCTTTGTTATTTGGTTAAGGTTGAATGGATTTATATTGACTTTCATTTTCGGATTTGTGTATTTTCTGGATCGGTTTTGTTGATTTGGTTGGTATTCCTTTATACATATTTAGGACTCTGGCTTTGATTTTGGATTTTGTTTATTTAGAATCGTGAATTGGTTTTCGTTGTTTTAGGTTGTTTAACAATATTTCAAAGGAATATTAATAGTATAGATAGTTTATAAGGTACCATACACTTACTTCTTTTTCGTTGGTTATATTTATATTGACTACTAATTTCGATTTCGGTTTTCTGCGATTTATTTTATGATTTGGTTTGTTGATTGATTTTGGCTATTGTTTTGACGTGTAGTATCTTGAGTTGGTTTTGTTGTTATGATTTTAAAATATTTAAAAGGAATATTTATTCTTTTAGATATTTTGATTTGCTTTAAAAATATTTGGAAATTTAACCTTTTAGGTATTTTAACGTTTTTATAAATTGTTTTTTCTTACTTCATAATGCCTCGCAAACGTAAGTCCAGCCTTTCAAGAGTATCTTCTCAAAGACAAGCGAAAGATTAGCTCGATCGCTAGAATCTTTAGAAGATGCTGAACTGAGAAGGCAAGAACAAGTAGAGCGTCAGGCTGCTTTTAGAGCATCTGAGACACCTCTCTCAACGTCAGCAAAGGCGTCTTGAACAGACAGAGCGTCAGGCTGCTTTAAGAGCTCTTGAAACACCTTCTCAAAGTCAGCAAAGGCGTCTTGAACAGGCAGAGCGTCAATCTACTTTAAGAGCTACTGAAACACCTGCTCAAAGTCAGCAAAGGCTATTCGAACAAGGAACGTCAGGCCGCTTTAAGAGCCGGGAAACACCTGATGAAACTCAACACAGACTCATTGAGCAAGCTGTATGTCAATCTACTATAGGGCATCTGAAACACCAGAACAGACACAGGCGCGAAGAGATGCAATGCACAGCTCCAAGCTGAACGTCGACAAAATTTTCAAAGAAAATGGTCGGTTTTTTGACGCAGCATTCAATTATGACCCGTTGATTGATTATAAAATCACAAGTTAGTTGTTATCGGACTGATGGACAAGGCGTGTCGATTTTGCAGCGCTTTAAAATGGAAAGATGAGACCGCAGGCATGTGCTGTTCCAATGGCAAAGTGTCTCTTCCATTACTTGGGGAACCATAAGAACCTTTGAAAACTCTCTTTATATGATGCTAATGAGTCACGGCGCTTTTAAACAGGATCCGGAAATATAACTCATGCTTCAAATGACGTCCTTCGGAGTTGACCGGAAATAATAATGCCGGATTTCGCCTACATTTACGGTGCAAGGGCAAATTTATCATAGAGTAGGTTCACTTTTTCCAGCTGAAAACGAACAGCATAAATTTTTACAAGTATATTTTATGGGTGACGAAGAAATTGAGGTAGACCGTCGCTGCCAATTTATCCAGGGAGTTGAGAGAGACACAGTGTTCAAAATTCAAAGATTCTTGCATGAACGTAACATTTTAGTCAAAACATTTAAAACTGCTTTAGAAAACCTACCTGAAGAGGATTATAAAGTCGTCATTCACGCAGATCGGACCCCTCGAGGAGAGCATGAAAGGCGCTGCAATGCACCTTTGATAAACGAAATAGCAGCCGTAATTAGTGGTATTCAATTTTCTTCACGATACATTGTCTTGCGAGCACGTGATGATACGTTGCAACGGGTAGCCGATACACACAAGCTTTATGACGCTCTTCAATACCCATTGATTTATTGCAAAAGACAAGAGGGTTATCATTTTCAAATTCCATTCATTAACCCGGTCACAAAGGAGACTATTTCGAACAAAAAAGTATCATGTATGGATTTTTATGCGTATATATATAGTATTTATATGTTGCGAGAAAATGATTTTAACCTCTTAGCCCGGTGTAGACAATTATTTCATCAATTTTTGGTAGACATGTATGTGAAGGTAGAAAGTGAACGTCTCCGTTATATATCTTTAAATCAAAAAAAGCTGCGCGTTGAGAATTATATACATTTACAAGATGCAGTTTCTAGCGACGCCAATGTAAGCCCCAGAGATTTAGGTATAATGGTAATTCTGCCCTCATCATTCGTTAACAGTCCCCGCTACCTACATGAGTACACACAAGATGCATTCGCCTATGTACGAACTTACGGAAGACCTGATCTTTTTGTTACTATTACTTGCAATCCCACGTGAAAAGAAATAACCGAGGAGCTAATGCCGGTCCAAAAAAGTACTGACCGACACGATTTAGTTGCTAGAGTATTTAGACTAAAAGTACAAAAATTAATGTATGTAATTAACAAAGGGAAAATTTTTCGGAGAGGTGCAGTGCTTCATGTATTCAATTGAATGGCAAAAAAGAGGATTACCGCATGCCCACATTTTAATATGGCTTAAAGAGAAGTTGCGGCCCAGCCAAATAGACGACATAATAAGTGCCGAGATTCCGGATCCTGAACAAGATAAAGAATTGTATGATACCATCGTCCGAAATATGATTCACGGTCCATGTGGAGCACGAAATTCAATATCGCCATGTATGAAAGAGAGAAAATGCACAAAGAAATTCCCTAAACAGCTATTAAAAGAAACAGTGCACAATGACAATGGCTACCCTTTATACAGACGCAGAGCTCCCGAAGATGGTGGCAGGAAAGTTACAATCAAATCTCGCTCTGGAGCGTTCGAAACCTTAGATAACAGCTGGATTGTCCCGTATTCGCCCATTCTATGTAAAATGTTTAATGCACACATTAATGTAGAAGCGTAGCTCTGTCCGCGCAATCAAGTATATCTGTAAGTACATAAATAAAGGAAGCGACCAAGCAATATTTAATCTCAGGAGTGAAGGTGAGGCAAATCCGTTAATGAAGTACAGACCTTTCAAGCAGGGCGTTATGTGAGCAGTAACGAGGCAGCGTGGCGTCTCCTTGGCTTCCTTTACACGAAAGGCACCCAACAGTTACTCACCTTGCTGTGCACTTAGAAATGGAGAGCGTGTATATTTCACCGAAAGAAATTTCCAAGAAAGAATTGCATTACCGCCAAAACTACACTAACAGCCTTCTTTCAACTTTGTCAAACCGACCCTTTGCAAAAACGTTGTTATATTCTGATGTCCCCGCTATTATACTTGGAACACATCTAAGAAGGGTGGAAACGCCGTATTCAAGGCGCGCCTGTTGCAAATTGGCCCGGTGTAAAGTCATCAGATGCCCTTGGTCGTGTATACCGTCCATGTAACTAATTTTGAATGTTTCTGTTTACGATTGCTGCTGCACCATGTTCGGGGTCCTACAGGATATAAAGACCTTAAAACTGTCAACGGTCAGGAATGCGCAACTTACAGAGAAGCATGAAGCTCTGCATCTTTTGAAAACGATAATCACTGGGATGAAATCATGGAGGAAGCTGTGCAGTGCCAGTCACCAGCCAAAATTAGGGATCTTTATGCAACTCTCATATCATCTTGCGGGCTATCTAATGCACATAAATTGTGGGACAAATATAAAAAGTACATGGCGGAAGATATTTTGCGAAGGTTACAGCAGACACACGCGAACATGACATACAATGAACACATTTATAATGAAGCACTTGGAAAAATTGAAGATAAAGTAATGGCAATGGTAAGCAAAAAATTAAGCGACTTTGGAATGATAAGCCCTCAGCGAACAACCGAAAATGAACTAAATGATGAAATTATACGTGAAACAAACTACGATATACCAGCTTTGCAGCAGCGAGTAGCCGAATTTGTACCCCGCTTGCTTCCCGAACAATAACGAGTTTATGACAAAGTATTAGGACAAATTGAATCTGGAAATGGTGCACTTTTCTTTTTAGATGCCCCTGGAGGAACTGGGAAGACATTTTTGTTAAATTTATTATTAGCGCTAGTAGGGAAAGATAAAAACATTGCTGTGGCCGTAGTTTCCTCCGGTATAGCCGCCACGCTGCTAAGCGGGGGCCGCACTGCACATTCTGTTTTAAAACTCCCTCTAAATCTATACCAGGAAGAATCGCCGATCTGCAACTTTAGTAAAAATAGTGCACGAGGTATAATGCAAACTTTTAGTGTGGGACGAAAGTACAATGTCGCATAAAAAAGCTGTAGAAGCACTAAATCGAACGCTCCAGGATTTGCGCAGCAATACCGATGTAATGGGAGGAATGGTGGTTTTACTGGCTGGTGACTTTCGCCAAACTTTACCTGTCATTCAAAAGGGCACACCTGCAGATGAAATTAAAGCATGCCTCAAGTCGTCTATTTTATGGAACAAGGTGACAAAATTCAGTTTAACTACGAATTTGAGAGTGCATTTGTATAAAGATATCAATGCTGGAAACTATGCTGACATACTATTACAAATTGGCGATGGGCGGTTGGAAACGGATGCTGAGGGCTGCGTTAAATTGACGAGAGATTTTTGTAATTTAGTACAGAGACATTCCGAATTAATTGCGAGCGTTTATTCAGATTTAACGAACAACATGCATGAAGACAAATGGTTATGTGAAAGGGCGATTCTTGCACCAAAAAATGAGAGTGTTAACAAAATAAATTCAGATATTATATTAAGCGAAGTAGCAGGAGAAATAACAGAGTATTTGTCAGTAGACACAGTTATGGACACAGAACAGAGCACTTCATATCCCGTAGAGTTTCTAAATTCTCTAGAGTTGTCAGGTGTGCCCTCACATAAGCTTCAATTAAAATTAGGCATCCCAGTCATGCTAATGCGAAACTTAGATGCTCCTCGGTTATGTTACGGGACAAGACTGCGTGTGACACATCTTGGACGGAACATAATCGGTGCTACAATTTTGACAGGCGTAGGAAAAGGTGAAAATATTATTATACCACGGATCCCTATAATTCCCACAGATCTTCCTTTTCAATTCAAAAGGTTGCAGTTCCCTATTAAGCTCAGTTTTGCAATGACAATTAATAAAGCGCAAGGGCAAACGTTACAGGTAGCGGGGGTCAACTTAGAAAAACCGTGCTTCTCTCATGGTCAGCTGTATGTAGCATGTTCGCGTGTGTCAAATGCCCAGAATCTCTACATTCTTTCCTCGAATGGAAAAACATATAACATTGTGTACAGTAGCGTCTTAAAATAGTGTTCAGTTAGTTTTTTTTCCAAAATTCCCACAATCAATTAATCAGAATTCCCACAGATCTTCCCTTTCAATTCAAAATTTCCTATTTAGCTCAGTTTCTTTTCAATTCCAAATGCTGCACCTCTGACGGACCTATTAAGCTTAGTTTCCTTTCAACTCAAAAGGCTGCATCTCTGACGGATCTTTATTTGGCTCAGTTTCCTTTCAATTCAGAAAACTGCATCTCTGACGAATCAATTTAGGTCAGTTTCTTTTCAAAAGTCTGCATCCCTGACGGATAATTATGCTCAGTTTCCTTTAATTAAAAAAATATCCCATTTCCATTTGGAATAAACAGGCTATTTTCATGCTTTCCTATACGCTGCGTTTAAAAACATTTAAATAGGCTGACGAATCAATTTTGCTCAGTTTCCTTTTAATAGCTGCATCTCTGACAATTCTATAAAACTCAGTTTTCTTTCAATTAAAAAAGCAATGGATAGTTCATTTCCCAGTGACCATGCGGGCGAAGCCGCGGGTAACATCTAGTATTAGATAAAATTAAAAAAATTATGTATGATTTTGAACAGAATTCATATGATGAGTGATAAATTTTATTTCTAACTAGCTGTTCCTCGTGACTTCGCCCGCGTGGAATTTAGATTTTATAGGCTTTAATTTTTATTGAGTGGAACCCTAATTATTTTTCTAAAATAAAAGTTTCCTAAATCACTCCTTATAACATTAGCTATCTGCAAGTGAAAGTCCCATCAAAATCGGTCTAGCCACTTCGGGGATTATCCAGAACAAATAGACAGACAGATATACAGACAAAAATTTTAAAAATCGCATTTTTGTTTTAAGTACCGTATATACTTTCATATGCATTTCAGTAAATATCTGTTTTTTTTTTGAAATTACAAATAGACACTTCAATTTTATTTATTCATATATATAATATTATATATTATATTGATGATATAGATATTTTCAAAAATCGACAAGCGTGAGATTCCTTAACTTACAGCCCTAGAATAGAATAGAATAATTCTTTATTCAATATTGATTACAAGTAATTCTTATTGAAAGTATTTTTTTTACTTTACCACTGGTTCGCAAAAATCCTCTGTTCTGGGAAGAACCAGCAAGAAACCCAGCGGGACTTTTGTAAATAAATTTTACATAATAAATGATTACAAACTATTTAAAAAAATATTTTAGAAACAGCCTGGAAGCGACCACCTCATTCCCAGTGGTTATTACCAACCATGTATTCATTTATATTATAATAACCCTTTTTATACAGTTTTGTTTAATTAAATATTTAAACTTGGTAATAGAAATACCTTGTATATTTTCTGGGCCTTTGTTGTTATAGCGTATACATTACCCCAAGAATGAATTACTGACTCTGTGGAGTCGAGAGACTGGTATCACTAACTTGTGTTTGTTCCTAGTGTTTACAGAGTGTATACCACTTTTTTTACTAAAACTATCTTTTTTTCTGTGAACATACATTAAATTTTCGTAAATATACTGAGAGGCCAAAGTTAATATATTTATTTCTTTGAATATTTCTCTAAGAGACTCTCTCTGTTTAAGGTTGTAAATAGCTCTTATGACCCTCTTCTGCAAAACAAAAATATTTTCTAAATCAGCCGCATTTCCCCATAGCAAAATCCCATAATTCATTATGCTATGGAAATAACTGAAATAAACTAATCTAGCTGCCTCGACACTAGTGAGATTTCTAATCTTTTTTACAGCATAAGCTGCAGAGCTAAGTCTGCTTGCTAGTTTGGATATATGGGGGCCACTGAAGCTTTGCGTCGAGAGTGATGACAAGAAAAACAGAGGATTCAACAGGGCTCAGTTCTTCCCCATTTAAAAACACATTGGTATTCAGATTTTAACATTCGTTGTTGTAAATTTAATACATTTAGTTTTATTGCCGTTTAAATGCAGATTATTAACGTTAAACCAATGCGCTAATTTTGATATAGCATTATTCACTTCGTCACATTTAAATGATAGACGTTTAAGTTTAAAAATCAAGGAAGTATCATCAGCAAATAATACTATATCATGATTAACTCCTACAAGGGATGGTAAGTTATTAATATATACTAAAAATAGGAATGGGCCACGAATGGAGCCCTAAGGGACACCCATCTTTACGGACGACCCGGAAGAACTTTTACCATTGATAATAACTTTCTGCATTCTATTACTTAAATATGAAATAATAAGTTTAAGCACTGTGTTATTGACACCATAGTACTGTAGCTTCCAGATTAATGTGTCATGGTGATCACAGTCGAAGTCACAAAACACACCCAAAGAATCCTCTGAATTCTTCCATGCATAAAAAATATGTTTTATAAGTTCTTCTGCGGCGTCGATAATCGAGCGACCCCTTGTAAAACCAAATTGATTTTTATGAAGTAATTTATTTATATTAAAAAAAACTTAACATCTGATCTAAAATTATTTTTTTTTTAATTTTACTTAATGTTAGAAGTACAGAAATTGGTCTAAAATTGGCGGGATCTAATGTACTACCAGATTCAAATAAAGGTATGACTTTACTATGTTTCATTAGATCAGGAAAGACACCAGATTCGACGCTTGTATTAAAAATTGTGGCTAGATAAGGATTAAGGCTACAGTATCCATTATAGATGCAATAACTTTAACGGAAATCCCCCATAAGTCTGCCGTTTCCTTAACATCAATAGTTTTAAAATATTTAACGATATCTTTTGCCAATACTCTATGGAATTTAAAAGTATTTGAACAAGGCTTTACGTTTTGTTTAAGCAATGATTCGGCGACAGTAGGAGAAGAATTTAATTATTTTGTTGTCAAAAAAGGAACACCAGTAAAATGTTTCTCAAAAGCCATAGCAACTTCTTGATCAGATTGAGTTAAATTATTTTTAATATTCAATTGAAAATCCGAGTTCCGTGGTTTGACCTTGCCCGTTTCACTATTAATTATACTCCATGTCATTTTAATTTTATACTATTATACTATTTACACTATGATTATATGTTCTATCATTATCCTATGATCGCGTTATCATACTACTATTTATACATCTTACATACACATAAATAAAATTGAAGTCTCTGTTTGTAATATCAAAATAACAGCTTTTTACTAAATGCATATGAAAGTATATATGGTACTTATAACAAAAAACTGTTTTTAAAATTTTTGTCTGTCTGTCCGTCTGTCTGTCTGTCTGTCTGTTTATTTCAGCTAAGACTTTCACCGGCAGATAGCTGATGTCATAAGAAGCAACTTAAATTATTTTTATTTAAGAAAAAAGTAAGGGTTCAGCGCAAAAAAAAAATTAAAACCCTGAAATCCACTCGTAATAAATTTCACGCGGGCGAAGTCGCGGGGGACAGCTAGTGTATGATACTGTTTCAATTTTTTTGCTATTATATGTTTTTTATTTTTTGCTTGTTGACTGTAACATGACAATGTGAGTTGGAAAATGAGCGGCAGTAGGCTTTCAGATATCAACTTAAAATGTTAATAGTTAAAAATTAAACATTTTGTTCAACCGACTTCAATATAAATTACTAAGGATAACTCAAAAACTATTGGTCAGACCTTGATCAAATTTATATGGGACCACATGAGAAGCACCCGTTTTTAAATAAAAAGGAATCATCGAAATCGGTTCACCCAGAAAAAAGTTATGAGGTAACACACATAAAAAAAGAACATACAGTCGAATTGAGTACCTCCTTCATTTTGAAGTCGGTAGAAAAAGCGTGCAGCTATGGCAAATATACCCACCTACGAGGCAATGGGGGAGTTCAATGTTCTGTGGATCTGTGGACTTCATGGGTTGTAATTATGATGATGATGATCTATGTCCCATGTTGGTGTGGGATTTATAGGTCCCACGTTTATATGGGAGATATAAGGAAACAAAATGTATCAACTGTGTGACTTGCCTAGCATGTCGTAGCAATTCTATCCACAATTGGGGCTTCTGCGTCACTTGCTTTCGCTTCGCTTGAGCTACGTGCCGCTGAAGGCCCCAATTCTCTCCGGTAGAAGTTCTACTTCATCGTTAAAATGCAATGTGGTACAAAAAAAACAGTAACTTTAATAATACTAATCGTTGCTGGTCTGAAACTATTTTTTTTCTCCTCCTCGATCACAAGGAGAGTTTAAATTAAAAGATGAAGTTTTTATTTACATATATTTTATTGAAAATCAAACAATCACTTTGTTTTCAAAACACTATTTCTAAATACATAAAACATTTTTAACGCATAGATTTTCTTATGAGTAAAATAGTTTTATAGTAAAGTATCTTAACAATAAAATTCATGAAGAGTATTTAAATTGGGGTCTCCTAGGTAATTTATATCTATGATAGTATTATTTTCATCACAAAGTACCCATTTTATTTTTTCACATCCTTTTAAAAAAATCTTTTTATCTTTCAAATATGTCTTGATAATTCTATGAAACTCTCTATAGTCAACAAAGCCCTCACTCCATCGATATTCTCTGTGCTTTTCAATCCAGAAAATTTATTTTTTCTCTTCAAGAGATAGTGAAGTGAACGGGTAAGGAGGTTTAATTAGGAATATTTTGGTGTACTCTATAGTGGCTATAGCAAATTCTTTTACTATAAATTCATTTTTGCTATTTTTGAATTCTTAAAGGTCTACGATTATTGAATTGCTATTCATGATATTTTCTTAACGATATTACTCAGTGGTTTGTACTCGAATATACAATCGTTTAAAATCAAGCAATAAGCAGCTGTCTGATCTGGTATTTCTCGGTCTATTTCGATTTCAACTCTCACGTCGATCGAACCTTTTAAAGTTTCGTGCTTTATTGAACAATCAGTTACAAATAATGGCGCTGTTAAAATATATATTGATATTATACGACTATTAAAATCGATAGATACGACTGTTAAAATCTCGCATTCTGTTCGTATAATAAAGAAAACTTATCTTCTGAAAAGCTGACATCCAGTCCCTCATAAGGATAATATGATGAATTTAAAAAGACTCTTACATCTTGTGAGTGACAATGGTCAAAGTCTGCCATTGATAATGCCGCTTCATGTTTGCGGTTGGTTTGTAAGGCGATGAAAACAAATCGTGGTTTCTCTATTTGTGATGAAGTTTTTATAGACCGAGTATGTTTATGTGTTTTGTGTAGCAATGGATACCCATATAAGTCCCAGGAACGGAACGCTAATGGAATAGCTCTACCTTACTCTATATGTTTTAATAGGTTGTTTCACGATCTGATACTTTGATGTGTGGAACTCGCCAAACAATTTTATTTATTATAATATCATCTACGACTTCACCTGTATTTAACTTGATCGCATTAAGATTCGTATTACTTCATAATAATACTAACTCGTGTTTACAATTAATTATAATTTTTTCATAATCTTCTGCAAATCCTAATATCTTGTTCAATGATATAGATGTGGAAAACGCTCCACTACTAGTATTGCTTGTTTCTGCAGTTGACCAGCCCCAAACTCGTGCAGATTTGGATTCATTTTAATTTAAGGATAGATAAGATTTTATTGTAGTAGTGATACCCGCGTTCTTAATTTTATCTCTTTCTTCTCCATTAAGTTCATATCGTATGTCTTGAAATAGAAATAGTGCTGGATTATTAACGAAATGTACGTTTGATACCTTTTTTTTTGTGGTGCTGTTATAAACGTTCACTTTTCCCTCGATATATAAACTACTGCCCGTGTAGTGGTGGGTAAGAATACCCAATACCCCATATCTTCCCGTAGGACACCTACGGGAAGATATGGGGTAAGAGGCGACAGAGGGAAACTGAGGCAGAAGATAGGCAGCAGCATCTTTCTGATAAAAGCAAAAACCAATAAAAAAAACTGTGGTTGCCAACCCGCTCGCCAAGCATGGCAACTATCCTCCCATGAGCAACGACAGTAACAAACGGCCCCCAGTCCCCGGTGGCCCCGCTATTCCTGGCTACGGTGGCGACCATGGTAACGGCGGGGCAGGGGGTACTAAGAATCTCCGGTGGAGGTTCGGTTACCACCTACGACGACTTGACCTGGCAACTTATGACGCACGCACCCTGATGACTGACGGTAAGATCCTGGAACTGGAAGAAGAGATAGACAAGTTACGCTGGCATATTTAATATGCTGATTATAGATATACAGATTATCCGAGGTCCAAAGAGGGGGACACGGTAATCCTTGAATCCGGCAACTTGTTATATCACCGGGAGGGCGACCATCTGTCCCAAGGAGGTGTCGGACTTATCGTCCACAAGTCTCTGGTTCGTTTATTACGGCGAGTACATCACTCACCTTCGATTTGCTGACGATATAGTCCTTATGGCAGAATCGCTGGAGGACCTGAGCGCTATGTTCAATAACGTCAATAGCGTCTTCCAACGGATAGGTCTTAAGATGAACATGGACAAAATATAAATCATGTTTAACATCCATGTCACACCTATGCCGGTAGTTGTTGGGAGCACTAAGCTCGAAGTTGTTGATGAATATGTTTACCTGGGACAACTAGTCCGACTAGGTAAGTCCAACTTTGACCGAGAGGTCAATCGACAGATTCAACTCGGCTGGGCAGCGTTCGGGAAAATTACGACACATCTTCTCGTCAGATATACCTCAAAACCTTAAATTTAGATTATACAACCAGTGCGTGTTGCCAGTGATGACCTATGGATCTGAGACATGGTCCTTCACTGCTGGCCGTATGAGGAAGCCCAAAGTCGCTCAGCGAACTATGAAGAGGGCTATTCTTGGCGTCTCTCTGCGTGATAGACTTAAAAACGAGGATATCCGCAGTAGAACCAGAGTGACCGACATAGCCCAAAGAATTAGTATACTGAAGTGGCAATGGGCCGGCCATATGGCTCGAAGAACCGACAACCGGCAAGCGAAGTGTAGGGCGTCCCCCCACTAGATGAAGTGACGACCTGGTAAGACATGCAGGAAGTCAATGGATGCAGGTGGCTCGGGACCGTGCTTTGTGGCATTCCTTGGTGAAGGCCTATGTTCAGCAGTGGACTTGTGAAGGGCTGTAATGATGATGATGATGATGATAAACTACTGAGTGAAGGTAGCACGTACAGGTCTTGCTTATTAATAGCATTATGTATTTCGTCATTCTTATTAAAACTACTGACATATTATGGTTTGTATGAATGATACTCGAAACTTTCAATGCTGTTATCGTATGATGTTTGTTGCGATATGTTTAAAATATTCATTTTATCAAGCCAACTAGCTTAAGAAATTCTTTGTTAGTCTTGGTAAGCTTCTTTTTTAGCTGAAGAGGTGTGCCTTTATGAGATGTTTTTTTAGAACTGATTTGGATACACGACATAGGTGGCCTTTTATTGAAATTTATAATTTTATTTATAATATTAACTAATAAGATAAGTATGTATTTACGAATAGTATAAAATTCAGCCATAAGATTAAAAATAGCTATTTATAAAAAAAAACTTTTTTTTACAAAAGTATTAATTTTGAATAAAGATATATTTGTAATGGATCTCAATTTAGTTACTACATCGACCGCTATTTTTTGACCCATTCCGTATTTGCATGAGTACATAATGTAAGTTTACCATATAAAAAATTCGTCTCCACTTGCAACGACATCGAGGCGCCGCTAACGATCATGCACTCGTCTCCAGTTGCAGCGACGGCGCTGCAACGGGAGACGAGTGCATGATCGGCGCAATAACAATTAACAATGCGGTGTTCACATATAAGCATCTAAAGTTTGAATATTAATAAGCAATACATTTTAAAATATTAGAAACCAACTATTATATCGAAAACATACACAGCAGTTCCTAAGTCCAAGAAACGAGTTGAACTATTCGGAAGCGACTCGGAATCTGAGTCTGACATATTGCCGTCGCTCGCCCCAGTTTCGACAAGCAAGAAACGAAAATTAAATGTTTTTCCTGATTCTGAGGTAAGCAAATTGTATTTAATTTTAATAACTTGAGTTACCATTCACATGATGAAAAGTTAGGTTTTATTTGATTGGATGTCTACTTTGTACAGTGTTACATTTTTATTATTGGTTGTAGTAACTTGGAGGGGGCTTCGAAGCCGCCGGAGTTAATTATTGTTTGTATGATGAGTGCAAAGATTTATATCTTTTATCTTTGTATACAATGTTTACTCGCAAATAAATTATGATTATTATTATCAGTCATAGGTTTTTATAAAAACGTATTTAATTATATTCTTAGATGATTGGTGTGATTGATACAATAGTAAGTGAACCGGACTACTAAGTCAAGTCATGAGCATTGTATAAAAATATATTTATGTAGGTAGGAGGGAATATAACTATTGTTCATTGTTTATCAGTATGCTTTTGTTGAAATAGTATTTTTATTGTTTCCAGGATGAAGAATTTGAACCTATTCGAGCGGGGATTTTAAAAAGCTACTTATCACGCCGAACAGGTTCAGGATATACGCACCACAGCGACCCTACGCAGCGAGAAGAATATTACGTCGAGGTCCGCATCTCTAACTTCCACGAGCTGGTGGCTATTCCATCAGCCGACCGCTGGCAGCATTCTCTGATCAACTTTAAATCAGCTGTCAACGAGAAAACCCCAACGTGGAAGGCTGTTACCCAGTTGGTATCATGCATCAAAGAAGATTATCGCAACGTTCGTCCAGTTTTGTATCCAACTAAGCGTTAGTTTTATCAGTGTTACTTATCTACCATATTTAATTCACCGGTTTCTTTCAGAAATCTTTATATCAAAACTCAAATACAAAGTCAAAAGCCGCAATTTAATAATAGATAAAAATGATGACTACCAAAAAATATTTGAGTTTTGAGTATTTCATTATATTAAATATATCTTATTTAGTTACTGACTCTTTAGTGTAGCAATATAAGAGTATTTCATAATTTTTAATAATATTTAGTACCTGCCTTAATCCTTTAAATAACGTGTTGTTGCTTTCAGATAAAATCGAAAATCGAAATAAAAAATATGAACTAAAATAAAAAATCTAAAAACTATATTTTATTTTAATAAACTAATCTATATTTATATCATAATAATATCAAAATAATAAAAAAGTTTTCTGCAAACATTTGTTTAATTCCTGACTCTTTTAGTGTAGTAATATAATGAGTATTTAATCATTTATTTTTAGAAATATCTAGTACCTGGCTTAGTACTTGATAAAATGTTGTTGCTTTGAGATAAAATAGAAAATCGAAATAAAAAATATAAACTAAAATTCTAAATCTAATAACTAAAAGCTATATTTTATTACAATAAACTGATCTATATTCATAATAAAAAAAATGTTTTTCTGCAAGCCCTGTGGTGTATATGTTAAACATTATTCCTCTCACCAAAAGTCCTATATTCACAAGTCTAACTGCTTACTACAAACCGAGTTTGAAAATGTAAGTATTGCTTTCAAGAACAGAATTGTCACTTACAAAATTAGTCCTGAAAAATTAACTATTTCACCTGAAATTTTCTTATCTGTCATTTCGCACACATCTCTTCAACTAATTAAACAAATATTGTAGAATACATACAGCATTAAAAATTAGTTTTGAACTGTTTGTTTCATATACTTTTCCAAAGAACAATGAATCATCTATTAAATCTTTTAATATTAAATATGAAATTATATACCAAAATACCGATCTTTCGTCTGTTTACAATAGTTTTGCCGAAACAATTACGAACAAGTGTTCGGAATTCGAGCTTTGCGAATCAGGTTGGACTATTGAGTCCATAAGACACTTATAATTAAGTATTGTAAAATATAATCCGTTAAAATTTGGTTCTTATACACACATTACCCGAAAAAATACGCAAAACAAAATCATGCTTTAATTTAAAAAAAAAACAATAATAAGCACTGCTTTATATGGAGTATTGTAGCTCATTTGTATCCAACTACAAGTAATCCTAATAGAGTGAATTCATATCCTCATTATTCAGCAGTTTTAATCACAGATAATATGACATTTCCTCCAAATTTTAATGATATAAAATTATTCGAGGAAATGAATCGTAATGTGAGCATTAATATTTATGGTTTAGATAAAAACAATTATGTGACTGGACCGCTGTATAAAACTTCAAAAATAAAGATAATGCATGTTAACAAAAAATAATAAACATAATTTTTGTTTGATAAAAAGATTTGATAAACTCCTATACAAGCAATTAAGTAAGCATAAATGTGAAATACATTTATGTGAAGAATGTTTTATAAAAAAATTTCAATCATGATTGTGCAAGAATCCAAACCATTTTACCGGAAGAAAATACTAAACTTTATTTTTCAAACTATGAAAAGACTCAAAGAATTCCTATTGTAATATACGGCGACTTTGAGAGTATAATATTACATGAGTATTCAGACAAAAATAAAACTGTATATGTGGAAAATATTTAAATCCATTAGGCAAGTTGTTTTGCATATTATATATTTTGTGATTTTAAGCCCAAACTCAATAAATTAGTTTCTTATAGAGGGCCAGAGTTTGCTAAAAAATTATTGAATCAATTAGTAAAGATGTTAAAAGGTTACATAAATTACTTTCAAATAATGCACCTATGGTAATCAGTGAAATGGAGTGAGACTGTTTGAATAATGTAAAGGAATGTAATTTTTGTAAAAAAATATTTAGTTATACAGATATCATAGTTACAGATCATGATCACTTTACTCTAAATTACAGAGGACCTGCTCATAACGAATGTAATTTAAAAGCTAAGACATGCTCGTTCATACCTATAATATTTCACAACCTTTCTGGTTATGATTGCCACTTATTTATAAAGGAACTTTCAGCCACTTGTGGTTGTATAAATCTAATACACAGAAATAAAGAAAACCTTATTTCATTTACTAAGTTTATTCCAATAGAAGATAATATTAATAATTAGAACTCAAGTCAGTCAGCTGAAATTTATTGACTCTTTCAACTTTTTGAATTCGAGTTTAGATAATTTAGTGAAAACAATGGAAGCGAAAGATTTAAAAAAATTACGCAAGTTTTTTGAAGATAAACATTTATTTAATTTAGTTCGAAAGAAAGGTATCTACTGTTATGACTATCTGGATTCATGGGATCGGTATGAAAAAAATCAATTACCAGAGCAATCGAAATTTTTCAATCACCTTACATACCAATCTGTTTCAGATGAAGATAACAGTCATGCATTGAAGGTATGGAATGATTTTAAAATACGTAACTTAGGTGAATACACAGATTTATATCTAAAATGTGATGTATTACTGTTGTGTGATGTTTTTGAAAAATTCCGAGCTATGAGTTTAAAACATTATACTCTTGACCCGTGTTACTATGTGTCGTCTCCTTCATTAAGTTGGGATGCTATGTTGTTTTATACGAACATACAATTAGATTTACTTTCAGATATTGAAATGTACCAATTTTTAGCAAAATGAATTCGCGGTGGTCTTGCTCAATGTTCTCTAAGATATGCAAAGGCAAACAATAAATACATGTCCTATTATGACAACAAGGATAAAAACAATTTTTTTTTTATCTTGATTATGTAAATTTATATGGTTTTGCTATGATGCAAAGTTACCAACGGGGACCTTTAAATTTCTATGTTAAAAGAAATAAATAAATTTGATGTAATGAGTGTTCCTAATGATAGTGATAGTGGATATATTCTTGAAGTAGACTTGCACTATCCGATTGAAATACATGATGATCATTAAGATTTACCATTTGCAGCAGAAAAGTTTGCTCCACCAGGAAGCAAACATGAAAAATTTGCAGCTATTTTGTACGATAAATGTAAATATGTTATTCATTATCTGCGTATAAAATAATGTTTACGTCATGGTCTCATTTTGCTCAAAGTTTATAGGATATTGTCATTTAGTCAAAATGCATTTTTAGCACCATATATTTTATTAAATACAATACTTAGACAAAACGCAACTTCAGACTTTGAAAGAGATTTTTTTAAAAAAAAACAAAATAATTCTATTTTTGGAAAGACAATAGAGAATAAACGAAAACAAGTCGATGTTAAATCGGTTAGTGTATGGAAAGATACATCCAATAAGACTAATAAACTATGTGGAGCTGAAATATATGTATGTCAGCGCTCCTAATTTTAAAAATTTGTCGATAATTTCAGATTCGTTAGTAGCAATCCAGTTAGAACTAGCATAAGTTATCCTTGATCGCCCAATTTACATTGGATTTTCAATTTTGGTTTTAGCTAAGAGTCATTTGTACCGTTTTCATTACTCTATTCGCTGCAACTCTGTTATACTGATACCTATAGTCTGTTGTATCTAATAAATACAGATGATTTTTATGAAGACATGAAAAAAATATAAAATATTTTGATACAAGTAATTTCAAAAACGATCAGTATGATATGCCTAAAGTAAATTGTAAAATTCCAGGGTTTTTCAAAGACTAAATGGATGGTGATATAATAACTGAATTTGTTGTATTAAGAGCGAAATTATATTGTATTGATTCTAAAACAACCTCAATAAGAAAAGCTAAGGGTATTAAAACATCTGTTTAATGAAAACTTTAGAAAGAGTATGTGTATAATTAGATCAAAGAATCATCAAATATTTACTCAAAAAGTTGATAAACTTGTACTTAATAGAGATGATGACAAAAGACAAATTATGGCAGATGGCTACAATACATTACCATGCGGACACTATTAAACTGTATTTTAATAAATTTGTAAAATTTTAATAAACGTGTAAAACTATGTAATGCTACTACTATGTACTGTATAAGTAAGTAAACTTAAGTTACATGTATTATCATATTTATAACTTTATATTTAATTTTAATAAATATATTCGTTGGAACAATAAATGTCTTTATGTTTTTCGCTCCACACAATTAAGTAATGATGATGATACATAATGAAACAACAATAAAATTCATTGTATAATAACTTTTATTATATTTTACAAGCTACATTACTTAAATTACTAGTTCTCACATAATTTTTCACCTATTTTTTTATAAGACAATTTCTAGCATCTAACACTTCATCATACATTGAATGCACGACATATTGAACACTTATATTAGCACTAAAATCGTTGATGACATTTTCTTTTCGCTCAATAAGTTCGTAAATGTTGATTTTAATTAGATGACAGCCTCGTTTATCTTTATCTTGGCGGATAATGTATGATGATGATGATGATTCTTGAGAAAAGCTTTCTCTTCCTGGAACATTTCTTTGATTTCGATTGCTGCTCTTCATTTACAGCTATTCTGTTAGTTTCGGTGGTAAATCAATAAGCCGCTCCTCTTGGTTGTAATAATTTAGTATAAATTTATCCACATCCTGTGTGGTAGGATTAGAATCAATGTTTTCCTCAGTGTTGACCATGATCTGCAATTAACAAAACAAGTATGAAGTCAAAAATAAAAATAAAAAAACAAATAAAAGTTGATCACGACTGAATTTATGAATAGTGTAAATGATTAAACTCACCAATATATACATTTGACGAACGTTGTAATCAACGTGCACTCGCTATGAGAATAAAACAATAATGAAGCAACATAAGCTCAGCTTCACACACTTTTTAATTTGATTCCTACACATGTTGGTATAGCGGGCCATAAATATTAGGTCCTTACATATGAAATTAGCGTTTTGTCGTACTGACCACTTTGATCTGAAATATCTCCTCTTTGGTTAAGAATTCCAAATTCAAATTTATAAATTTATTTAGCTGTTACATTTGAGTTTTGAAAACAGTCATTCATTTGTTTTTTACTCATTATTTTATTCTTTGGCGTCGCTTATTACTGCACAATGGAAAACATGAAATATCGGTGTATTTACGAGTACGAGTTCTACTGTGCCACCGGTGCTGCAGAAACAGCTCGAAGGGTTAATGATGGGTACGTTTTTGGTTTCAACGTTTTCGTTCTGGAAATTTCGACCTTCAGAACCAAACCCGTGGACGCCCGGAGACCAAAGTGGAAAATGAAGAATTAAAGGCTATTGTGGAAGCGGATCCATCACAAAGCACTTCGGAGATAGCTGTAGGCTTTGGGGTAAGTGATACAACTCTATTAATCCACTTGAAGCAAATCGGGAAAGTAAAAAACTTGAACGATGGGTACCTCATGAATTGAGTGAATCGAACCTGCAAACACGCGTCGACTGCTGTGTTACTTTGCTCAACCGACACAATAATGAAGGGATTTTAAATCGAATCATTACTTGTGATGAAAAATGGATACTGTACGATAATCGGAAGTGCTCGTCGTAATGGCTGAACCCTGGAGACCCAGCCAAATCCTGCCCTAAACGAAAATTGACTCAGAAAAAGTTATATGTGAGTGTTTGGTGGACTAGCGCCGGTGTCGTTCACTACAGCGTTCTAAAATCTGACCAAACGATTACAGCAGATATCTATTGTCAGCAACTGCAAACCATGAAGGAAGAACTAGCTGCTAAACAACCGAGATTGGTCAATCGCTCTAGGCCACTGCTGCTTCACGACGACTCAAAACCACAGACTGCACAACAAACAACCACTAAGTTAGAGTGACAGAGGCACTCAGTCCACCTGATGGTAAGTGGATACTGAGGCCCATAGACATCTACATTTATCCTCAATTCAAGAATCAAAATGGTGATGCGTTCTCATCCCTGAGGACTAAGATGGATGGGCTAAGATGAAACGAGGCGTTTCCAGTTCTCTACACTCACCATAAAATTAAAAAAGCAAATTAAACAGCAGCATTAAGCTGATATTTTACGCTGGTATTCTGTGAGAGCGTGGTCCTACTCCGGTCGAGGTAACCAATTCGTGCTACAACCATAATATAGCTGGAGCGTGGCACTACCACGTAAATAGTGTAGGCGATAGGCTAGACTTCTTTCACAAATTTTCATCTATTCCCATATTTTTTGCTTAAACTTAGACCGAGTGGCACTCGGAAATTACAGACGTATATGATGAAGATGAAATAAAATGTAGTACTGTATTGGTTTGTGAATTAGGACGCGTCTTACAAAAGTTTATAAAAATATTAAAAAAATATTAGGTACTCAATTGCTGGCACTTAAACATGCAGTAATCTTTTAAGAGAGACCATATAAATAAAAGAACAATAAAAAGGAATTTTCGGAGAATATTTAATCAATGTATGGACTTATAGCTAGAAGAAAATTAATGGTTTGAACAGAATAAATATTTACAAAGCTTTGTATACTGTGTATATTTATGGTACAGGTTAAAGATATTGCAACAAAAAACACATTGTTTACACGATGTCGAAGCTATAAATTCTTAAAAGAACAGCAACACAACACACATCTTTAATCAGACCATTTCTAGTCAATTACCTTAAATCAAGTTCGTGACTCCGCATTTAAAAAACACAGAGGAGCGACCATTTACTACTATCTACAACACGTTAGAACGTCCTTTTGTTTTATAAAACTGAAGTGACAAATGACGCAAAGGCGACCTGATAGTAAGCGCCTACAAATAAAGAAAGATGGACACATAATACGCGTTTTTCTCTGGAATGCCTCACGGCTTATTATTATACTGGTTCTCTATACCTTTCAGACCGGAACACGGTGATGCACGAACTGCTGTTAGGTGCTAGAAATTAGTGAGAGGTTGGTGTGGTGGAGGGAAACCTTCCGAGATGTTCTCCTAGACATAAAAATAGTCCTACCACCTGGTATAGCTTTTTATTGTTTTGCAAAATATGAATTGTTTCAGATGCTTTTTTTTTTACAGAATTAAAAGTTTGCACCGCTAAACAATGCACTTGATGGTAAATGGACATAATATAATAGCTTTTAAATGAATTTATTTGCCTGGAAGCGGTGTACCCATAATACATTTAAGAATAAGCAAACATAACAGATAAATAACTTCTGAAACACCGGAATAAAAACAATAATGATACTAACTTAACACAAGTAGGATATTAAATAAATATGAAAGTACACAGTAAAAGATAAAACTGATACATGAATTGTTTTTCAAATTAATCTCTTGAGTAAAATCTTACCCTAGAACAAATGGAACAGAATTTAAGGAGTTGAATAAACCCGAATGGGAATAGCATTAAAAAATTCATTGGGTTAAAATGTCTCCAAACAGGCATAAAGCAATAAAGTTGTCGTAGCTGGACACTCAAATTATATCCCTGAGGTTCAAATGAGTTATTTTAAATGTGTTTAAAAAATCCAGATCGGATTCTCTGTTATCCGCGCATAAAATAACAGCCACGGATTTTGTCCAGTTGTAAACTTTTGTTAATGATGCAGGCAGTGTTGAATTAGAGTAACTGGTTAACTTCAAAAAAGATTTATTAATTATTCTTGCAACTCACCAACTAAAATGTATTCGAATGATGAAGCAAGGAAATAGCAAAAATAACAGTAACATTTAAAAAAAAATAGAAGTATTCTTTGTTTGAAAGAATCGTATTTTAAAGACGATTTCAAGTGAAAACATCAAGCGTAATTGACTAATAATTTTAATTTTAATTAAAATGTTTACAAAACCGTACAACCTAACTCTTGATTAATTTAAAAAGAAATATAGTAAATACAGAACTCTATCTAACTTATGGTTTTAGTTAACAATAACAATAAATTTAATAATATGTGTCTTGCAAAATTACCGATTTTATTTTAGATTCGAACATTAACTGATAATTAATTGATACTTTTCATGTAATGGTGCTGTAACAGTTTTGTTTCTGTTTTTGATTTGTTTCAGTGGCTAGACGCTGTAGTCAATTTATAATTATATTGCAGCTAGTCAAATGTAAAAGATTCGCCTTAACGGAAGAAACGCGAATGAAAAGACTTTTCGTTTATTTATTTAATTTAAGTAAAGTAACTTAAACAAATACACTCATGAATTGCGAATTTTGTGTTATGGATTCTCTGGCTATGAAATCCAAATTAATTTTCATTACGGAATCTTAGCCTGCGGTACAAATTAAAGGAGCTGAAAATTTTGCTTTATTTGAGGTATTAATTCAAAATAATATAGATGTGTCGTTTTATTTTCTTCTACAAATAGGACTTTATTAAAATATTTTATAATAATAAAATAGGTAGCATTTCTAATGCTATTTTATTAGTTGTTGTTATCAGTCGGCTCTGTGGCGCAGTTGCTTCGCTTTAGTTGCGGCGCTGGCCGTGGGTTCGAATCCCACACGGAGCAAGTATTTGTATGGCCTAAAACAATTTGTTCCGGGTTTTGATGTTATCGTTGTGCAATTTATGTTCGTAAATTACATACACGATACAGGAGAAAATGCTAGTGTTCGGGGGTAACTTTTTTAAAACGTCCTTAGGGATGATGCTATCTGCGGGCTCGGCCTTTAGGAATGAGTCTTTTGTCTTAGTCCTCTAACACATCAATATCATCAGTTTTGCTTGAAGGTATTCATGCAGGTATTCATGGACTGAAGTAGCTTCTTGTCATCAGTGTTCTGTAATAATTACATAACATAAACATAAACACTCACGCCTGTCACCCAGAGGGGTAGGAAGAGACTACGGACTTGCATTTGGCACGATCCTGGCACACCTCTTTCGTCTCCTTTACATCCATATATCTACGCATACACGCTCGTCGGTTAAGGGTACTCCTAATCTGGTCCATTTTCAATATATCGCCAATTTGGTCGATAAACCTTCGTCTAGGGCGTCCCTTTCCGACTCTGCCGTTCACTTCTGCAATATTAATTTGCTTTGTCACTCTTTCTTCGTTCATTCTTTCTACATGACCAAACCACCGAAGCATTCCTTTCTTAATCCTGGTCACAACGTCATCTTGCAAACCACACTTTTCTCTTATCACACTATTTCTCACCCTGTCATTCAGATTCAGCCCTAGCATACTCCTTAATGACCGCATTTCTACAGCATTATTTATTATACTCTCATGCTTCTTCTGCCAGACCCAACTTTCACTACCATACATTAAAGTAGGGACTAACACAGCATTATGAATTGCCAAACGTGCCTTTTTTGACACATTCTGACTCTTCATAATAGCGTGTAGAGCACCATTTACTCTATTTCCTGCGTTCACTCGTCGTGCTATATCCTTATCATATCTACCGTCCCTGCTAAATAAACATCCCAAATATACAAACTCATCCACTTGCTCAATCAACTCCCCTTTTATTCTTATTTCATATAACGTTTTACTTTCTTCTCTTTCAAAAACCATCACTTTCGTCTTACTTGCGTTCACTTTCATACCCCTTTCTTTTAATGACCAGTTCATTAAAGTAACCATCATTTGCAACTCGGCCGCCGATGATGCAAATATGACTTGATCATCGGCGTACAAAAGACATTTGACGGTTAACTCACCCATTCTCAACCCACATCCTTCAACTTTCAAAGTTTGCAAACAACTGTCCATAAATAGGTTAAACAGCCACGGGAAGCCCTGTCTGACACCTTTTTGGATGCCAAACCAGTCCGAGTAGACCCCGTTGATCCTGACACAAGCACTAGAGTCCCTATAAAGAGACCGTAATGCCTGTATCAAACCAGCGCTCAAACCAAATGAGTTCAGTGTTTGCCATAACACATTCCTGTCCACTCTGTCATAAGCCTTTTCCAAGTCCATAAACGCACAAAAAACTTTCTGGTTTTTGGCCAAAAACTTCTCCGCATGGAAAAGACTTGATCCGTACACCCCATTCCCTTTCTAAATCCAGCTTGCACATCCCAAATTTTTCCATCAGTTTCTTTCACAACTCTTTCAATTAACACCTTAGCATACAGTTTACACACAATGCTAAGCAAGCTGATACTACGGTAGTTTTTACAGTCCTGCTGTGACCCTTTTCCTTTATATATTGGTACTATAATGGCTTTGCACCAGTCTTCCGGTACCCGCTTCAGTTCCCAACATAAATTAAACAAGGTGTACAGCAGGCCTGCCACCACTCCCTCTCCAGCCCTTAGCATTTCGAGTGATACTCTATCATATCCGGCTGCCTTTCCTGCTTTCATGCTTTTCATTAATTTCATTACTTCATCTACACTTATCTTCCTACCTCTCTCCACTTCTTTCGGAATTTCTATTTCACTTAATTCAGACGACTCTTAACTCATAAACACGCTTTCAAAGTATTCTTTCCATTCTCGTCTCGTATAGCATTCATTCTAGGCTGTTTTAAATTTCCCCTAGCAGTTCTTACGAGTTTCCAGAACATTTTAATATTTGCCTGGAAGTTATCAGATATCCTTCATTCTTATCCGTTCTTTCTTGTTTTTTCCTTTCAACAACTTCATTTACTCTCTTATTTATAAGTCTAAAGTCTGCCTTTTTTCTTTCAATGTCATCATTCATACCGCCAGAATTACCAGCTTTGGTTGCCAGTAAATCTAGCCATGCTCTCTTCTTTGCTTCAACTTCCATCCGTACCTCATCATCCCACCACAACATATTATTTTTTTCCTTTCATTCATTCTCTTACTTACACCACATACTTCGGTGGCTGCATCCACCAAAACTTTCTTAACATTATTCCATACAGTCTTCAGGTCTAAATCATTCATACATATTTCATTCAAACCACTTATATTCTCCCTCAGTCTACATTTATACTTCTCTTTCACACCTTCATCTTGTAACCTCTCTATTCTTACACGCTGTAACGCAATAATTAATAATGTAGTAATTACAAAAGAAAAAACCTTAAATTTTTAAAGAAGTTTGTTTAATAAAACTAAGAGAGCCATCAAATCGAATCTGTGATCGTTAGTTAAATAATGAAAAAAATTTAAGAAATTAACTACCCTGTTCAAATCAAATCGAACAAACGTGCACACAGCCTAGCTAATGATAAGTGAATACTGTAGTCCATAGATAATTACAGAGAACTAAGTATTAAAATGTAAATGTAAATGACAATCCATCGTTGTATTCAACAGTGCACCGTTAAATACTACGTTGGATTGCATCCTTATCAGTTAAAGGGGTCTCCAGATTTAGTCAACACACGAAACGCAGCAGCACAATGCTGCTACTCGTATTTAACGTACGTACTCTGTGACAGCGTGGTTCTTCCCGGTCGAACTAACTCTGTGCTACAGCTATAATACAGCTATAATACAGACAGCTTGGCCACAGTTTGGACCTCACAGTTGGAAAACAAATGTACTTGTGCAGAGCAACCCCACCGTTGCCTTGCGCGGCAAGGGGCGGCATGACCTTGTGCTCGTGTCGTGTGTCGTGGCGCCCGCAGGGGGTTGACAGCTTATGCATGCCCGTGTGTCGGCCGACTCCGTGTGCCAATTTGGCAAGTAATCACGATTCACTATTAAATTAAAAAGTAAACGCTGTTTTAATCTTTGAACAATATAGATTAAAGACAAGGCCGTAATGTAACGTTTTGAAACGTTTTCGAATTGAACGTTTCCGATTGTTTTAACCTGTTTTTGTTTTGCCGCGTAAAACGAGGTAGATATTAAAAAGTATGTTGTGTGAAAAAAATGTATTGAGAGGTGTGATTTTTTAATCTCTTTTAATGTTATATAATGTTTTATTGTTATGCAAATAAAACAAATACCTTTTTATACAATAGTTTAATTTCATAATACTTACCCTTTATGTACAAGAAACCGGCAATATTACGTCACACAATTTTGAAATGAGATTGATAATATTGTAAAATAGAATTTAATATTTATAAAGAAGAATTAAATAGCTTAATTCATAACGAATACAAAATTAAAAAGATGTTATTGTTTACATTAGCGACTACCGGTATCGTGCGACCTATGTACGGCCCCTGACACTTGACGCGTAAAAACGAAAAATGGTCGGGTACTTGAGGGGCTATCCAATACATGCGGTTGGCGCGAGCGTGTTTTATGGTACTTATTTTACTAATTTTAAGTGCCGGTTTCGAAAAAATAGAATATCTATAATGGTGGATTACTGTTATAGTTATATAACTTACTAAGTAAAATTGAATTCAAATGACGGCCATGCTTATGTTTCCCCTCATATTTTTTTTTTTGATAAAAGTGTTTATAAGAATGCGAATACACTACATAATTAAATATAAAATCGAAAACTGAAAACATCTATAAAAAGAAAGTGTCACGAAAATATTTGGATTTTTTTTTGTAAAATATTTGTGTTTTTTTCTTTTAGTAATAAAAATGATGTTGTTCAATAAATGTTTATAACTTATAAGTATGTACATAATGTTAATAGATGATAATGAGTATTATAATATCCAAAATTATTTTATTTCCATTTTCGTGACCACCCCTAGCATACACACTGGCCGCGTAAATACCTACGAGGGCGGCGGCATCGCCTGACATGAAAGGCGTTTCACAACTGTAAGGTCTCTAAACTGTGGCTTGGCTCTACCACGTACAAGTTTTATTTTTCATTCAATGTTTAATTAGAAAAATATTAAAATAAAATTATACTAATGTTTTTTTTTGAGAAAATTCTTTAAACTAGATACTTCATACATTACTATGCAATTATGCATATAAATAAGTGTTTAAAGTAAATAAAATCCATTTTTAAATATTTAATAGCTGTTACTAATAATCAACCGCGTTCGCTTGTGATTTGTACCAAATTGTTACATTTCTTTATTTGCCTCTTAATATTTGAGCTTAATTAAACTCTCAGATAATTTGGTTTTAAGAGGGTATCCTCTTGGATTTAAAGACTTTAAGATTGAGACATTATTTCAAGCACGTAGATATTTGATGTTCTAATAAGGGATTCTTAAACATTAAATTGGCTCTTTTGTTTTTAATATCGAATAAAATTATTTTCATAGGTATTGAACTTGAAAAAAATTCACGTACGTGACAGTCAGTTCGATTACTTAGCATGGGAATAGCCAGTAATTGATGATTTCACTTATTATTGTTTTCTACCGACTTCAAAAAGGAGACGGTACTCAATTCGACTGTATGTTTTTTTTATGTGTGTTACCTCATAACTTTTTTCTGGGTGAACTGATTTCTGATTCTTTTTTTATTTAAAAGCTGGTGAATCTCATGTGGTCCCATATAAATTTTATCAAGGTCTGATGAATGGTTTTTGAGTTATTCTTAATAATTTATATTGAAGTCGGTTGTTCGAAATTTTAAATTTTAAATTATTGTTTAAATGTTTTTGAAGTAAAATTCCATTAGGGGAGAGAGTCAGACTCACCATTAGAACTCAGATCTTTTTTTCGCACGTGAGTAACGTTCAGTAAAATCTGCACACACACACACCACACACACAACAAAGATCATGTTTAATGTCTATGTCACACCTATGCCGGTATTTGTTGGGAGCACTAAGCTCGAAGTTGTTGACGAGTATGTTTACCTGGGACAAATAGTCCGACTAGGTAAGTCCAACTTCGACCGAGAGGTCAATCGATGGATTCAACTCGGCTGGGCAGCGTTCGGGAAATTACGACATCTTCTCGTCAGGTATACGTCAAAACCTGAAAACTAGATTGTACAACCAGTGCGTGTTGCCAGTGATGACTTATGGATCTGAGACGTGGTCCTTCACTGCTGGCCGTATGAGGACGCTCAAAGTCGCTCAGTGAGCTATGGAGAGGGCTATGTTCGGAGTTTCTCTGCGTGATAAACTTAAAATGAGGATATCCGCAGTAGAACCAGAGTAACTGACATAGCCCAACGGATTAGTGAGCTGATGTGGCAATGGGCCGACCATATAGCTCGAAGAACCGACAACCGATGGGAAAAAGGTTCTCGAGTGGCAGCCTCGTACCGGTAGGCGAAGTATAGGGCGACCTCCACTAGATGGGAGTGACGACTTGGTAAGACATGCAGGAAGTCGATGGATGCAGGAGGCTCAGGACCGTGCTTTGTGGCATTCCTTGGGGGAAGCCTATGTTCAGCAGTGGACTTGTGAAGGGCTGTAATGATGATGAAATGAGGATCTATTTAAAATTACCAAAATTAATAAACATATCGAACTAAAAAATAATTAGCTAAAATATGAAAAGTTAAGTTAAATGAAACACATTAATTCGAAAATTCTAAGAGTGGTTCTTGAGAGTATTCCAGCGTAACAAGGCTGAAATCTGAGTAAAAACCAGTAAGTACCGAGTAAAGAACGGACAATTATTTCAATCGCAAAATAAGATTTCGGTTTATTTTATGCAAAAATAGATGATATTATACTTTTTCGTCAACTTACTTTAATAATTACCTAAATTTTTTTATAATATTTATAAAATAATGACATTACAAATTATAATTGTTTCGTCATCCTCATCAGCTTGAAAAAGCCATCTGCGGGGCACGGGCTTCTACTTTTGTATGTGAATTTGCCATAAGCGCCATACGGATTCATGATCGCAGAAAGAGATGTCTTGTACCTATGACGTTGTTCACCGTCGTCAGTATTATTAAACCATTCTAAGTCAGTGCTTGATTATTATACCACCTGATGGTAAGTGGTGATGCAGCCGAAGATGGTATAATGCACTGACTTAATTTAATAAAAGCCTATTTACTTGCCTTGAAGACACCTACATTGTAGTCGAATGGAAATACATATTATGCTGGCGAATTATTCCACTCCTTTCCTATACGCATGATTAACTTCGAAATAAACCGTTCGATTGCACCGAGGATGCCGAGCGTCTGCTTGTCCGATGGCGAAAGGGAGAGAGAGAGGAATTAAGTTATGCAATTCCTGCGCAAACTCTCCGAAATGTATTCTCTTGTCTTTTTATTTCATATCTGTTATTAAATATGAGATCTGAGCCGTGGTAGCTCAGGGGCTAAGCACTCGCTCTAAATTTTACAGTACGCAAACAAGCTGGGTTCGTTTCCTACCGGCACCAATGAAATCGTTAATTGCAATTTTGAGTGCTGATTTACCACGTGCTCGGCGGTGAAGGAAAACATTGTGAGGAAACCTGAATGTCTGAGAAATAAGAAAAACAAAATATTTCGAAGACATGTAAAGTCCGCCAACACGCATTGGGGCAGTGGGGCAGTGCGGCAGACATTTCCTTGCCCTTAAACGCTCTCAGTAATGAAAGGAGGCCCGTGCACAAAAGTGGAACGTATGTATATAGGCTGTAACTTTATCTAAATTTAACTTATAAATATGAGATGAGGTGAAAGGATATGTAACAACTGCGGCTGGTAAGCCTTGTTAACCAACAAAACGAGCTCAAGCGACCAAATAATAACGTAATCTATTTATCGAGATAGAGATATGCTGAATCCATATTATGGATTGGCTTGAATGCGGAAGGACCATACTCTCACAGAATAATAGCGTCAAATAGTAGCCTAATTATGCAATGAACCGGATGCGCGTCCTGTAGTGTGAGACGCTCCGTGACTAGATGGAGCATATGGATGGCAGGAACTTGATGCGTGTAGACGAAGACCGGGCTAAGTAGCGCGCCTTGAGAGAAACCTATGTCCAGCAGCAGGCTGGTGATAATGACGATGATGATGATAATGAATCGGACACCCATTTTACTGAAAACGAGGAATTACATCTTAGTCCCTAGGGGTGACAACGCATCTGAATTTTGATATTTAAGCACGGAGCCTATCAAAAGTCTACTGTTTAACACAGGCCCCCACAATAATTGACTCATAGGGGATATTAGTCATGATTGACACGCTTGGCAAATGGGTACATAATCACAGTTTTTTTAAATTATTCTAAGCTTTTATCAAGAAAACGCCGCTGTTTATCTCCTGTTTCAGTTTCCTTCCGTTGCCTCTTACGATACCCTCGGGATTCTGTTGTGGGGTAGTGGATATAATATTCGACGAACTTAGCTCAGTAGCACAATGGCTAAGTGCTTGGTTGCGGCGCTGCAAATTGCGGGTTTGCACGGAGCAAGTGTTTGTATGGCCAACAAATAATTGGTTCGGCTCTGGATACGGTCGGTCCTTGTATAATTTATGTATGTAAACCACCTCTCCGATTACAGCAGAAAATCCTAGTGTGGAGGTGAGTTCTTTTCAAATATTTAAATAACATCATTTACAATTTTTTATCGAATTTTATTATCCAACTAGCGATGCATATTTAGATTTAATATAATCATCAAACACCACCGTCGAGGTGTTTTTAATCTTTTTTTCGTAATGTTGCCTTGTGTAAAATATTATTTTACACATCAAAGAAGATAGCTTTTCGTTTACTATTGCACTATGTACCACATCCGTATACAACTACGAATAATTAAAAATAAATCTTTGTTTTATCAAACCAAATCCAATCGACGATTTCATTCCAGTCCAAATGAAATTCAAATACAGCCTACAGTTGTAATTGAATTTTCACTTCACGACGAAAGTTAACATGAATTTGTATGGATTTTTTTAATAAACAGATACAATTATTTTTATAAAACTCTCTTCACTGTTATAAGTGGTTTTTAATATTATGGAAGGTTCTCCCGAGAATGCTCAATTAAACAAAGTTTAATCCTACTTTGAATATGAAGAAATTTAATGGACACGGTCTAGAAAAGAATATCTATATTTAAATATTTTATATATTTTAATTTATTTTATATATTTAATATTAGTTGTTTTCGATCAAATGAGATCCAGATC
The DNA here is from genome assembly GCA_029286625.1 of Parnassius orleans. Taxonomy (NCBI): domain Eukaryota; kingdom Metazoa; phylum Arthropoda; class Insecta; order Lepidoptera; family Papilionidae; genus Parnassius; species Parnassius orleans. Next base: position 2,768,390 of record JAGSMP010000084.1, on the reverse strand, counting down.
TATGCCATTTGTAAAAGACAATAAATCAATTTCATCATCAACATCATTTCGGATTCACTCAAGTCAACTGCTACACATAAGCCTCCTCCAAATCACGGTTGATATTGCAGAAAAAAGCTGGTGACTTCAGTTTAATGCCCCTAAAATTGCATAAGTAACGCTGATTGCTTTTATTGACTAACATGCCCGTGCTATTACACTTAAGAAATTATTATAGCCGGCAGGGGAAAGGTTACGATAAACAGGCTAACAGAATTTTTAAATTTAAGACTAGCTGTGCCCGCGACTTCGTTCGCATAGAATCGCATAGTTCTCTTTGTTAGCAAAATATATTTTTTAATATTTGTAATATTCTTTAAACGACACTATGGATTACTTTAACACCGAGGGTATATCCTTTCAAAATTGTATTTAAAATAAAACTAAGTAAATATGCACTAAGTAAATATGAAAAAGAAATTTAGGAAGAGGGTAACATTTACTGTAATTTATAAATAAATAAGGTTTCTTGGATTGCAAACTTCAATGATAAGGTGGGAACGACAATTCGTTTACCGTGTAGTTGCAACGTGAATGAATCCATCACATAGTTATGTCCTGAGGATGTAGTATGACGTGACTATGGGAAACGCTAGAAAAATCTAATGGCTTTCGATATATGGCGGTACAAACTTATCGGTTACGTCAGAGCAGACATAAAATACCTAGGCCAGATACGAGCAGCAACGTCAAAAATGCTAGAAGTCTTGTATTACGATCGTCAATCTGCCTGCTAACAGTGACATTTATGCAAATCACCGCTACATTGGGAGAGGCCCAAGTCTTTCAGTAGACCAATACAGGCTGATGGTGAAGAAGAAGAAAAATAGATAATACTTTTGACATTTTTAGGTGATAAAGAAATACGACAAAATCCTCAGTCTCTGACCCCTCCAAACTTTATATCCACTCCTGCAAGTCACGTTGTTTATTGTCTTTGCAAAGTTGTAGGTGTTTTCATCCATTACATACTATCAAAGTCTATTGCTAAATATAAGCCTCCCCATAGATTGCTTCATATGGAAATTTTGTCATGGTTGGCAACAGCATTTTTTACAATTTTGAGTTGTTATCAGGAAGTTGTTGCTGCCTATCTCCTGTTCCAGTTTCCCTCTGTCGCCTTTTAGGTAGGTATTCTTGGGTGTTCGTTTTATACGCATCCATGAAATAAAATACCCTCTTATCATTATTACCGTTGCATTATCTGTGTCTACCAGGTTTTTTTCTGAAACAACTAATTTGAGCTGAGTATCATTGTAAATTTTGAAGTATATTACTTATTAAAAGTGAACAGTGACACCTAACGGTGAATGTTAAAAGAATATTTATACAGGGTATTTTTGAAACGCTCCCGAAAAGGAAGACAGATGATAGTACTAAGGATACCTATGATGATGGGTCACAAAAATTCGATCCCGAGGAAAAAAATCATCTTTTCACAACGTTTTACTAACTTTTTCACGCTCCATCATGTTATTACAGTTATTTGAAACGATCTTTCACAAAAAAATCATGAAAATACTGAAAAATAAAACCAGCAGTGGAATTACTGAATTACAATCAGCTGACTAGGTCAATGTACGCGCGAACGCCGAATTCGCGCGGCCCGCAACTAGCGATGGTACCACAATACCTAATAATTTACAACACTTGTCTAAATACCTAACTTATCTACTTAACCTACTATTTTGCCACTGTGCTTGTCTCCACGTAGCCACTTTAATTCGAATTCACAGGTTAAATAAACCAAATAACTGGTTCGATTCCCCGCTAATGAAAAAAATACTTAAATAAAATGTTTACAAGGTTAGAGTCATGCTTTGTTATCCATTGTGTAGGTATTTTTATTATTCTGATTACGTGGTAGAGCCATGCTGCAGCTATATTAGTAGTATAGTTGTAGCACGATGGGTCGGCTCGACCGGGAAGGACCACGCCTCACAGAATACCACCGTAAAATAGCAGCTTAACACTGCTGTGTTTCGTATGGTGAGTGTAGAGAACCGGAGACCCTTTTACTGAAAAGAGGCATTCCATCTTAGTCCTCACGGGTGACAACGCATCTGCATTTTGAGTCTTTATTGAGGATAGATGTAGATGTCTATGGGTCACAGCAACCACTTACCATCAGGTGGACTGTATGCTCGTTTGTCACCCTATACTATAAAAAAAATTATAGTCCAGAATAAGTTAGTATTCAGTTATGTACCTATTCAGATCAGTTCAGTACTAAGTTATTTAAAAAATTAGGTATGAAACAGCTTACCGATCCTCCGTGACCTTATGAGATTCTTCAAGGCACATTAACATGTTGCCGTATTCACGAGCACTATAAACGTACCTACGCGTTAGACATTATTAAAACCAAACAAAAAACACAAAACGTAACAACAAGAACAACATCATTAATTAATAAATAACAAGTAATAACGATAATAATTTAATAAACAAAACAATTCAACTATCGCTCGTGATAGTCAACATGGCACTGTCTCAAAAACTAAAATTATTGTAACGTCCTTGAAGCATGTGTAAATTCCACAGCGCGAGGCGACACGAAGCAGCGTGTGTGTGAAAGGGAAGGGTAGAGTGAGTAAGTAGTATAACCTAATGCATTGTTTTGTACCGATCTAGGAAAGAGTTCGGCGCCCGCGAGGATATTGACCCTATTGTCAGCTGATTTTCATTTTAAAGTTTCACTGCTGGTTTTATTTTTCAGTATTTTCATGATTTTTTTGTGTGAAATATCGTTTCAAATAACTGTAATAACATGATGGAGCGTGAATAAAGTTAATAAAACGTTGTGAAAAGATGATTTTTTTTTCCTCGGGATCGAATTTCTTTGTGACCCATCATCATAGGTATCCTTAGTACTATCATCTGTCTTCGTTTTCGGAGCGTTTCAAAAATACCCTGTATAAATAAACTAAATCTACGGCTAACTAAATTGAATATAGAAATGACAATATTCTTATTCAATAATCGACATTTTTACTGAAGTCTGTCTGATACAGGTACCTGAAATTTCTTATGCGATTTAAAAATTTTTTTTTTTATAGAATAAGGTGACAAACGAGCACACAGTCCACCTGATGGTAAGTGGTTGCTGTGGCCCATAGACATCTACATCTATCTTCGTTTGCGAATTTAAATGCAGATGCGTTGTCAGCCGTGAGGACTAAGATAGAATGCCTCTTTTCCAGTAAAAGGGTCTCCGGTTCTCTACACTCACCATACGAAACACAGCAGCATTAAGCTGCTATTTTACGCTATAAGACTTGTGTTAAAAAATGTAGTTTTTGTCTGTTTTGAAGGTTTTCTTTAACAAATAACAATATACATTAACAATATCGTAATAATTCCCTTATAACTAACTTACGTTCGGAAAATAATAATAATAATAGAAACTTTTATTTGGTTTTATAATGGAAGTTAAAAATTTCAATGTAATTTATGCATATGCAATATAAAAGTATCATTCAAGACAGGAGTTTAGTTCAGTCAGTTTCTTATAACCAGAAACAGGATGATTTAAAAAAATACTAGAACCATAATAAAAAATAAATTATTAGTAATGGGACTGAGTATTTACTACAAAATGTCATTTATTAGAAAAGTTAGTTTTAAATAAGAGCTTATCCGTTTCTAGAGATTATTATAATAATACGCAAAGCAATGGCTCAGAAGATGCCCTTTAATTTTTTGCATCTTTAACTCTTTTTATAATTTTCCCACTTTTAGGAATATCCATACTTCGGTTCATTAATTTTAATCTAATAAAAAAAATAAACACTAACTCTTATATTTTTAAACAAATTACTTCCCCGCTATGAAATCTGTAAATATTTCACTTCATTCCACAGTGGCGCCGCCTTGGTGGCAGAAAAAGTTGTGGATGTCCTCATTAAACAAAATAATTACATTATTTTGTATTTTAAGAACCTTTGAATCAGAAGTGACAGTGAAGGAAAACACTGTGATCAAACTAAATTTTAAAAATTAAGAAAATAAATGAATTATTCAACACGCAGTTGGGCATCGCGAAGAACTCTTTCCTCTCTAAAAAACTCTCTCAGAAATATGTAGCTGCCTGTATCCATCTGTGGAACGGATAAAGGCTGTTAGGTTCCTCTTTAATTGTAGTAGAACATCTTAATTTTTGTCCATGTTATAGTAAGGCAATATTTAAAAAAATACAACTCAAATCTTAGAGTTGATTGGCATCCTAGCTCTACATCACAACATCTTTACTGATAATATATTTAAGAACTACATAATAAAGTTTACATTGGTATATAAGCTTTTCCGCATATGAGTAATATACAGATCAACAGCAATTATGAAGGCAAATCTACGGGAAATATAAACACAGCCCGCCTTTTTGCATTACATTTGCACAACATTTATCGATGACACTGCTTAGCTATTGTACTTTTTTTCTAACTAACACGGATTATAACGTAAATATTTGTAAGAAAATATATCTTTTTTTGTGTTCTGTCTTAAGTTTAAGTATTATTTCATTAAACAACATTATTTAACATAATTTAATTATGATTTCTGAGATTAGATTAAAATGCACTTGATGACTCAACGCCGCCATACAACAAATTCGTGCCTATACTTCGTACCCATACTTCAGAATATTAATTATGATTTTTGATAGAATAAACCAATTTTAATAAAACAAAGACTAAATGTAGCTCGAAAATACGATTTATGTATATTCGAGCTACATTAATCTTTATACGTTGATACATTATAAACAAACATACAGAAAAATATGCTAAAATGATAGAAATATTTTGCATTACTTACTTTTAGTCCCTCTTAATCACTTTTGTTACAAACATATAAAATGTACAGACATCTGCAATTTACATTTTATTATAATATGTATGGATAAATATTCAATAGAAACTCCCAATCGTTTTTTACTTTGTCATATTTTCAATGAATTCTTAGATATCTAGAATCGTAGTTGAAAGGGGACAGTGGCTCCTCATGACCCGCCAACTGAAAGGGGACACACAGGTGGTCAACCAATTAGTGACCTTCTATTCACAGATACTAATACCACACCACGTTGGGTTCGGGAACAACGAGGTGGGCGTGACCCCTGAGAAGGTGTATCACTCAAAGCCCGTCTGCACTCTCTCAAAAGTAAGGTTAGACGACTAAGAAGATAATGGGTCCCTATGGAATGGTCCCGGTCTCGACATCAGTCATGAGTGGACTGTATCTTTGTTTTTCCCTTTAGAAATGCCTCATTGAAGATGTTCACTAATTTTTCATATCACTTTTCCCTATTGTTTTCTTTCTTGATTTAAAACTGGAAACTGGTAACTGGTCCCGAACTTTCCGAACGAACTTCCAAAATACAGGCTTGCTATCCTAGTACGACAGCTATACGCCAAAGAGAACCGCGCGCCGCACGCCATTTCGACATAATCTAACACTGATTTTCATTATCCCATTCTCACATTTAAGCCCATATCTTTATTTCTCAAAGGCATATTATTACATAATTTCACTTGAAAAACATATACAAAAGTCTTATTATTATGTTATACACTACATCGCTATCACATAAAGACATATTAAGATATTCAACAAAATACACAAATTTTACAAGGCATTTTTAAAGTCCTAAATCTTAAATATCTATCACACATATTCAAAACAACAATCTTTATCAATAAACATGAATATCTTAACTAATACAATACTTTAATTCGCAAATTTTTCTCTACTATTTATACAATTATTAAAGTAGATTTACTTCTATAATCATAACAAAAAGGTCTTTAAATACAATAGAATGTGTTGCATATTACAGTAATAAGAAATCCAGTTGTTTCTATGTATTTTGACTTCTGCCGCAGGTAGTAGGTAGTAGGTAGGTAAGTGGCGCTGTTGTCGTGATCCAGAAATCACCCGTGCGAAGCCTGGGCGGATAGCTAGTAAAATATAATTCTATAACTTTTTCAAAACAACACATTTAAATTTTTAAACTTATTTTTTATACTTAAAATATGTAAAATTATGTTACTTTTTCACGAAGAGAGGCGTGATTCTACCCTTTAAAATATATACAGTCAATAAATCTTCCCTATTGCCCCAGGCATACTGCTCAATATTGGTCAGCTTTTTATAGGTTCTCAGTAATAAATATTGCTGAAAAACATTGTGCTTGACATATTTGTTTTATTTTAAATAAATATTACCGAGTTTAAGACGATCTCTTTATGAATACCGCCTACCCGACTTCATAGCATTCAATTCGACTGTGTTTTAAGTATGCATCCTACGCGATATCTTCGCCAATTAAGAACCAATTTGAATGATTCTTTTTTTATTAAATAGGTTATACCTCAATAGGTTACAGCCCTTCACAAGTCCACTGCTGAACACAAGCTTATCTTCAGTAACGCCAGAAAGCACAGTTCCTGAGACACATGGATACCGGATGTCGGTACAAGGCTGTCACTCTAGAACCCCTCTTCCTCACCGTTTGACAGTTCATTGTGGTCAGCCTATTACCACTTTAGCTTACTAACCCGTTTGTTTATGTTTGTTAATCATGTTCTGCTGTAGGTATCGTCAATCTGGAAACACGCATTGGTCGCTAAAGGGTCTGTAGCACCGCCCAAATATCTAGGAAATCAATGGCTTTTGGTACATTTTATACTCTTCGGTCTATATGTGTGGGGCTATATATGAAGCTTAACGTATAGGACTTAAGTAAAACAATCAAAATAATGTTTTATAAACTAATATTCATCTTTTGGATCAGTAATTAAATACTAACCTATAAAATTTTAATGCCACTCAAATTTCGTAGATTTATTAATTCGATTACATTGTGAATAAAACTAGTTTTAAGGATTCAATAGCATTTTATCCTACTGGTTTTAATTCTCGACGTTTCGGGTGCTTTGCAGCACCTATGGACACAGAGGGAGGACTAAGGTATATGACGTCCTGATGTCACAGCGGTAACTTCAGAAACAGAAACATTCAAAAACATCTGTCCTGGGAAGAAACTCTCATGGAACACCGCTTCAGATGTAGCCAAAAGATTTATTGTCTATGACTCCTCCGAAATAATACTGTGGTAGCACAGTAGACACACGCTTGACTGTGCAGTTTTCACTATATTACTGTGAAGTAGGCGCGGATCCAAAGCTTATTCTCTTACAATACTTGTATGACGTGTGGGTCTCTACATTCAGATATTTACAGGTTATGTGTAGTGGTGTTGTAAAGTTCCCGAAACTGAGAATTAAAAGTTTAAAATAAACGCGTTAATATCTGTAAATTTGTTTTAGTTAATGTAATTGCGTTAATATTAGAAATTATTTTGGAAGGTGACATATTAACAGCTTCATTATTATAAATTGTATACAACGTGTTACAAAATACCCTGTATAAAATATAATTAATTATCAAAGCCAAAATTTTGTCAACCCTAGTAGCTGTCATGTCAAGGAACCAGATTATTTAACAGAAAGGCCTACGTACCTATTGTACCTAATAATTGTCTACTTTAATAGTTTTTCTATTTTCATTCATAAATGTTTGCTACCTCAATACAAGGATGTCATTATACTCAAGTATTGGCTTCAAAAATGACAAGTTGGAAAAAAAATGTTGTCAATTTCAAATCTTCAAATCGATATCCTACAACTGTTTCGAGTTTTTTCCAACATTTTTTTGCAAAATAACGATGCTTTCTAACTCGGAATATTACGATATGATGTTATGCGTAGGCCATGAAGATAGCAATTTAAATCGTACTCGCGAACTGTATCGGCAACGATTTATCGATGGTAGACCCCACTGAACAGCGACGGCTGCCTTCGTACCAGTGTTTTCTGAACATGTCAAGACGACTACATTCCACCGGCTCTTTTCATTGGTCTACTGGAAGTGGACGTCCAAGCACAGTCGGCACCTCAGGCAGTTAGAGGAAAACCCTAATTACGTAAACTATGTTCTTTGGACGGACGAGGCAACATTCAAGAGGTCAGGACTTTCAAATATGCATAACGATCACGTTTAAGCTCGCGTGAATCCATGCTTCACGGCAGGGCAGATTCCAACACCAGTGGCGGCTGAATGTGTGGGCTGGCCTTTATGACGGGCATGTCATCGGTCCCGTCATTATGCCATCACGTCTGAACGGTAGCAACTATCTAACGTTTTACAAACGGAATTCGAAGAAGCGATTGATGACTTTCCTGTGGCTGACTGAATTACTTTGAGAACCAAAAAACATGGTGTTTCAGCATGATGGAGCTCCGGCACATTTTGCTCGCAACGTACGAGAACATCTTAACGTTCGCTTTCCGCGAGGATGGATCGGCCGAGGGTACCGGTGCTATGGCCTGCTCGTACTCCAGACCTCACTCCCTTGGACTTCTTTGTGGGGTTATGTAAAGGACAGAGTGTATTTCTCCGATTGCCCAACGGTCGTCGGTATTCGGACTGAGCGGTCGTGTCTGTGCGCTCCCGCGTTACCTCGTGCTTTGATAATTAGTTATTTTTGGTGTTTTTCAATATTATAGTGTTAATTGTTGACTCTTTTATTATTTAAACCTTATTGTGTTGGACAGGAAAGACTGTGATGTGTATTTTTCTTTTTAAACATTTTTGTATGTAGATTCTAACACGTGTTTATAGGTTAAGACCACGCGGTTACCGCGTGGTAGTTAAAGGTTAAGTACTCTTGATTTTGTGTTTATTTTATTTTGTTGTAGTGGATTATTAATTGTTTGTACATTTATCATTTATAGTGTTAATTTTATTATTGTAAACAATTTGAACTTATTAAGGTTAAGGTGTGCTGGCGCGTGGCCATTATTTTGACACTGACAGCTGTCATTGTGTATGACGTTGACAGTGACGTTGGCAGCTGTCACCTGTCATAGTATTTGACACTGACAATTTGCGTTCCTTTTTCGATTTTTGCATATGTGTAAAGTGACTTGACTTTCTGTATATATAATCTGTGGTGACTATACAATTAAAAATAAATAAAAATGGCGGATGATGAGGAGTTGTTCACTCCTCGCAGATCATGGCCAGGACTCCGCCAGGCCCACTCAGTCGGCCGGTTGCCCTGCCCCACCACCACCAGTAGCGCCAGAAAGCGGCCTCTGCCGTCACCAGAGGAGAGAAGCAGCCATCTTCCCAGCGGGCAAGGGTGGGTAAGCGCACTGAGCCTCGCGAAGTGTGGTCCCGGTGGCAGGTCCGCTGTCCAAGGATGTGGAGGAGTCTGCCGCAGAGGCTGAAGAGGAGGACTGCCCAAGGGAGAGTTCCCGGGTTGTCAAAGGGACCTTCAAAGCCTCGACCGCCTCAAAATTGGAGGTGATCGACCACGTGCGTGATGCAGTTAAGGGGATTATGGCTATCATCACTGGACCCGGGTCGAAGCTTAATAAGGCGGAGGTCAACAGGGTGGCTACATATGGCCATGATCTCATTGCCATGGTGGCTACAATGGAGGTCCATGTATCAGAACTGGAGTTGGCAGCACTCAAGGCAGAACAGGGGAAAATTGCTGCGGAAGGAAGACTGGCGCAGGTTAAGGCCAGCGCAGTTCCTTGCCACGCGACGGACCCGGCACCGCAGCGGTCGTACTCGGCGGCGCTGAGGCTGCCGAAGGGGGCCGACCAAATGTTTATGCCAGTGAGCAAAGGCCCGGTTGTCGCCTTCTACCCGGCTGAGACGGAAGGTCCATTGAAGACTGCAGAGGACACAAAAATGGAGCTCAAGAAGGCAGTCAACCCCAAGACCAGCGGGCTTCAGATCGACAGACTGAGGAAAGTGGGAAATGCGGGTGTCGTGGTCCAAACCACGTCCCAGGAAGCAGCAGAGAAGCTGAAGACTGCTGCCCCTCCATCATTGAGGGTGACGGAGCCCAGGCAACGCTTACCCCTGGTGGCTCTCAGGGGATTTGAAGAGGACCCAAAGAACGAGGATGTGATCAGCGGCCTCTACGAGCAGAACCTTGCTGCTTGTGGATGGACTGAGTCAAAAGTAAAAGAAAACTGCAGGATTGCTTTTAAGAAGTCCTGGAGAGGAAGTAGGCGGACCACTGTGATACTTCAGTGTTCGGCTGCCCTGAGAGACATCCTGATCGGATACAACCGGCTATACGTCGGCTGGGACGTGGTGGAGCCGTGCGATTATGTGGATGTCACGTGCTGCCAGAGGTGTCAACAGTACGGACATCCTGCGAAGTACTGCCGATCGAAGGAGTTCGTATGTGGGAAATGTGGAGAGGAAGGGCATGAACGCGGTGATTGCAAGTCCACGGAGGAGAAATGCGCTACATGCAAGCGGTTTGGTAGATCGGACTCTGGCACGCACGTGACCATAAGGAACTGCCCAGCATGGCTGTACGCAGAACAGCGCCCGTGGCGACCACTCAGTATTGCCAGTAAGGATGGTCCCGTAGACAATCAAGATAACAAGGCGTTACGACTAGGACAATTCAACCCAGGTCGGGGGGAGCTTGCCACGGCTGAGTCGCCTATCGTGGCACGTTAACTGCACCTGAACATTGTTCTTGTACAAGAACGGTACTCCAGGCTGCAGGGATCATCCAGGTGGGTGGTCATCCGTGGGCTGATGTCAATCTTGCCGACCCAACAATTGAGCAGAGTGCGGAGTCACCCCAGCTATATCACCGGACTCAGCGCCACTGGGGTGAACTACGGGCTGCATCGCGAGTTTGCGCATGAGTGGTGCAATCTTGAAATGGGGCAGGAGAGAATGCTGGTAGGAGGGCCCGATGTCGTAGGCGTTATAGTGCCGTCAGCCCCAGAAGGGGGAGAGTGACGTAAAATTTGGGACAAGGAAGAGATCAAATATTTGTAGGGAGTCAAGAAAGTGCGCGCGGGAAAAGAGCCACGTGCAAGTACCGCGCGCATCTCCCGAGATTCGGCCCGTATAACCGTAAGGTTGGTGGGGCCATGGGAGGTGGAGGGTTGCCGAGATGGAACAGCGTGTTAGATCGGTTTTCGCATCAATAACACCGACGATGGTGCGAAATGCCACAAGCCATATCCCGACGAGCGAGGTTGTGTATTGAGCAAGGTGAGCACACTTTGAGCCGTTTCTGTAAATTTGACGTTTATTATGAAAAGTAAGTGTTCGTTTAGGTTGTTTCGTTAGGTTAGGTATTTTAAAATGTTTGTCGTTCCGCAATTAGGTAGAAATGTAGGTACATTCTGCGTAGTTTACTCTTTAATTTTACTGAAATAGGGTTTGCACATCAGTGGAAATAATAATTTTTTTATTTTTAGGGTATATTATACAGCGTTACTACGGTTCTTAAATATTGTGAATGGACTGTTCTAAGGCCTCATTTAACCTCCTTTCGGCTTTACGGGTAGTTTTGTAACACCCAGTATATATATTTTATTGCAATCCGTTGGCACAAAAGGTATAAAGTACATAATATATCAAAATTACATAATCCAATATACCTGCATTGTTTTTGTAGTCAAGCTTCTAAACAGAACACAACAGAATCTTTTATTCAATATATTATATATAAATAATACTTACTGAAAGTCACTCTTTTGTTTTATTTACAACCGGTTGGAACAAAAACCTTTGTCCTGGGAAGAACAAGACCAGCAGGACTTATTTAAAAAGAACAGCTTACAATTATATATGTTACACAATTAACAACACAGAACAAATTAGAAATAGCTTGGTAGCGATCACTTCATTCCCAGGGTTATTATCATCCATAAATTCCTTAATATTATAATAACCCTTTTATACAAATTTTATTTGTACAGCCACGCTGCATATTGTAGTTGTAGCTTGAATGGGTCGAATCGACCGAGAACGCTCTCACAGAATACCAGCCAAAATAGCAGCTTTATGCAGCTGTGTTTCGTATGGTGAGTGTGGGGAACCGGAGACTCTATTTACTGGAAACGAGGCATTCCATCGCAGTCTTCAGAGGTGACAACGCATCTGCATCTTGATTCTTAATCGAATATAAATGTAGATGTCTATGGGGCACAGCATCCACTTACCATCACGTGGACTCTATGATCATTTGTCACCCTAGTTCTAAAAATACATCGCCCCAAGAATGAGTTATTGCCATGTATTCGTCGCGTATTCGTACCTGTAAGCCCAATGTAGGGTAACCACCTAAATGGAAAGAAAACCTGTTGAAATATGCAAAGCCTCGATGAGCAAGGATGGCGTTGGATATGGACAATGCTTGTGGCTTACTACGATGGGCTGTTATTTAAATATTGTTCATAGTGGAGTAAATGTAAGTCACGCGTTACTTTGGCTGATTATTTGCATACAGACACTTTTTCTTCAAAAAAAGGTCATAGTACTAATCTGCAACAAAAACGAAGTTGAGTTGCAGAGAAATTGCAGGTGCGTTACCGGCATTTTGGAAAGGAGTAGGCTCTTATTTTGAAAGTCCCTAAGTCGCAGTAATAAAAACTATTTTGCCGATATATTGATTATTTTACGGGTAATGAGACATTCCATCTAAGTCAGGGACAAAGCATCTACATTTGGAATCCTAATCGAGAATAGATGTAGATGTCTATGGGCCTCAAAATCGGCTGGCCATAAGTTTGTCATCTGTATTCCACAAAACGTCTGTCATAGCGCATTGGAACGACGTGACAAACTCTTTCTTGCTTTATAATCTTCTGAGAAAAGCATACCTCAACAGTGGAAGCATTCAAGCTGTTTGTATTACAGTCAAAAAGGCTACATAATGTTTAAATTTCTTTTTACAAAAAAGAAATTGGTTTAGTTTATTTCAAAAGCAAGTATTGTAAATCAATACGTTCCTAGTAACTTTAGGAAAATGGCTTCTCAAAGGATCTGTTGATGTCATAATACTAAATACAACAATAGATGACGGTTATTGACTACATTTTACAATGATTTTATTCAAAGTAATATCTGAAACGTTCCAATTAATTATGTATCGATTGGTGTTACCGATATCGCTATTATTAACCTTACTGATTTACATTTCACATAACGTGTTGCTACTGATAACTTACGCAACCGAAGCGCTGGCCTTATGAGAAAGCTTAGTCACTGAAAGTACTAAAGGAAGGGTTCGAAGTCACGAAGTTAGCGTTTTCACCCCAGTGTCTCGGAAAGCACGTAAAGCTGTAGGTTCTGCGCCTGACCTCTCTCCGGTCGTGTCGAATTACCGTCCCATCCGACTGAAAGTGAGCAAATAGAGAGTGCAGCTGTGCTTGCGCTTACACATGGACACTATAATTCTGTCCTGCGCAGATAGCTCTTATTCTCCGTTGAGACTGGCCGCTGTGACTGAAATTCAGTTTGGACGAGATTATTATTATAATGCAGGAAAATATTCCAATTTCATTCATAACGGATAAAGGTCTGTTCTCATTCCTGAGAGAGTTTTTGGAGCAGGAAAGGGTTCGCTGCGCTGTTGCAATACGTGTTAGCGAAATTCACATGCCCATAATTTTTTTCATCTTTTTAAACTTCTTAGACATGCAGATATTCTCAGCATGTTTTCATTCACCGCCAGCACTTGTAATATCAACCCTTAAAATTGCAATCAACAATTTCAATGTTGTTCACATATATATTACTAGCGGTTGTTCAGCATTTATGGAACTCTTTGCTCGCGTACTATAAAATTTAAAGCGGACACTTGTATCCCCTAAATTACGACGGAATTTCTGTTCCCATATTGTAGAAACTTTTTTTTAGAGGATAAGGGTGACAAACGAGCACACATTCCACTTCATGGTAAGTGGTTACTTTGGTCCATAGACATCTACATCTACTCTCAATTACGAATTACAATGCAGATGCGTTGTCACCCGTGAGGACTAATATGGAATGCCTCGTTTCCAGTAAAAAGGGTCTCCGGTTCTCTACACTCACCATACGAAACACAGCAGCATTAAGCTGCTATTTTACGCTGGTATTCTGTGAGAGCGTGGTCCTACCCAGGTCGAGCCGACTCATTCATGCTACAATTATAATATAGCTGCAGTGTGGCTCTACCACGTAAAACTATTATACAATCATCGTATAAAATATTAAAAATGTTAAATATATACCGTGTACAATTTTCCTGGTCCCACATACTCTCAATTCCATAATCAGGCTCGATATCAGTTATTGGAAAATTAATGCAGCCGAATTGTCTTTTTGATATTTTTGTGGTATTCTGGTGTAATTCAACGTGCCCCGATGGGCTAGAATTAGGCGCATTTAATCGGCAACTTTTTATTCGTGATTTTTTTTTGCATAAATATTTCACTACAACATATTTGTTCCCCGTTTTAGGACCATTTTATGGTCTCTATATTTTAGTCCTTCCTTTAACATTTTAATTACTTCAAATGTGGAAAACTTTATTAGTAGGAAAAGAGGACAGGCGAATAAAAATTGCTCATTTTTGAGCGAATACGCAAAACTGAAATGTACTCAATGCCATATGGAGCATAATATTTTATTTGATATAACTTTTAGCAATAACAATTTGCAAATAATTGTCAAAACTGCATATGTACTTTTATTATATTGTATTTTAAACGTGGAAGAGCATGCTGCTGTATGTTAATGTACGTCACGTAGGTTACGCGTTTTAAATAAATATAAAAAAATAAAGATAAGAAAGGAAGGAAGAAAGTGAATTTAAAAACAATATTTAAATATACAAAACATGCAAAAAATAATAGTGTATTAATACAAGATTTTGTTTTTTTACAATTTAAATAACATTAAATAGTTTAAATAAATCTGAAAGGGTAGTGTACAGTCAGGTAGTTGTTTGTTTAAATGTTAACATAATTACCCTTCAGTAGCTCGACTACGTGGCTGCACATGATTATGGTAGAAAGGAGAGTATTAGACTCTACAGACCCTAAGTTCCCTATACCTAGCAGTCCCTAGCAGTCCCTAATACCCTAGCCCTACCATATAAATATATATACATACATTAGATAAGTACGGGATGTCTGCACCATGAGGCCTAAGATAATAGACGGACAGAGACAGAATGTCAGGGTTAGGTGACGGGGTTCTCTCACTGCCAGTCTAGCAGATTCACAAGACTGATCAGAGATTCTGACGGTTAAAGGTGTCTTGGCCGCAGTGAGAGGGAGGTCGTACTAGGAGTCTCGGCGGTAATAACGAAGACGTCGTCCAGCGTTGAAAGAGGATTTTATTAACAAATCATTATAATTTATACCATTGCATTGAGGTCAATTCGGATACTAATTTACGTCATTTCTACGGTTAATCAGTAAAATTATTGGTGTACGTGAGTTCTGGTAATGTCGTCACAGTGTCACTGCAATGTTGCAATGTTCAGAGCTGAACAGGTAGTAAAATAAATTTATAAAATTACACGTGGTAGAGCCACGCTGCAGCTATAATTTAGAAAAAAATAAAATCGAACTTATTAAATACAAAGTCAAATTTTTATTAAACGCTGGTTTGGAATATACCTTTGTCCTGGTAAGAACCGACATACACACCATATCGTCCCGTAGGTATCGTAAGGGGCGACAGAGAGACAAACTAGGAAATGGGCGGCAGCGTCTTTCTAATAACAACTAAAAATAAAAAACTGCGGTTACCAACCCGCCTGCCAAGCGAGGCAAATATGGCAAATTTTCCTCTATAAGGCAATCTATGGGGAAGTCCTGTGAAATAAATTTTGATAGACTGTAACGGTAATGGTAACGATAACGGGAAGAACCGGCAAGAAACCCAGCTAATTTTACAATTATTTTGTATAATATTTACATATGTGAATTATAATAGAAATAGCATAGTAGAGATCCCCTCAATCCAAGGGGCTTATTTTCATGCATCTATTTCTTAATATTATTAAAATAAACCTTTTTATTCAGTTTCTTATAATTATTTTAATATAGTCGATCGACGAACATTGAACTTTTTCTGTGAATTTGTTTTAGAAGCGTATATATTGCCGCATTAATTAATAATTTATTTGTTTATACTTTATTGCATTCCCTATTACAAAAGAATACGGAGCGGACTTAATGCCATCAGTCAACGCATGGAATGGAGAGAATTTGACGTAGGTGTAGCAATATAGATTAAAAAAATAAAATAAAAATTATATCTGAGAATTAATAATTCTGTGTTGTCTAATAACAGGTATTACAAATTGTGTTTGTTTCTAGTATTTAAATAATGAATATCTTTTAAACGTGGAAGAGCCACGCTGCAGTTATATTATGGTTGCTGCACGAAAGTTTTGGCTCAAAGGGCTCGCTCTCACAGAATACCAGCGTACGAAAAATTTCAGCTTCATGCTGCTGTGTTTCCTATGGTGAGTGTAGAGAACCGGAGACCCTTTAAACTATCTTTTCTTTTGAGGCATTTTATCTTTTTTCAGGAGTAACAGCGAATCTATAATTTGATTCTTAATCGTGGGTAAATATATATAAGCCATAAGCTACAGCATCCACTTACTATCAGATATACTGTGGGCTAGTTTGTCACTCTTATTATATTAAAAAAACTAAAATAAATCAGCATTAACGAGATGGTTATACCGACATCCGTTAAAAGCCATGAGATCGTCCCGGCATTTCACATAGTTGCCTTGGGTGATAGATTTCCTAATGCCACCATCACACGGCCAAGGTTTTTTTTTTTATTCATTGTTTATAACAACCTGTCATAGTCTACTGCTTAACATAGGCCTTCCCAAAAATTGCCTTATAAGAAGAATATTTTCCATATTTGCCATGCGTGGCATGCGGGTTGGCAACCAAAATTTTTTATTATTTTGAGTTGTTATAAGGAAAATTATATTTTCTGTTTCATTTCTGTCTTTCCTGTTTTCTCTTACGACATCCGTGGGATGACATGGTGTATTAAATCCTCTGACGCCGCTGATACATGGTGACTTTACTTCAAAGCAACATTTGTTTTGTAAAATATTCAAGGGGCCAATGTTTAATCAAGTAGATCATAATTATTTTCGCGGTTAGTGTAAAACTTTTCATACAAACGTCTTATGACATAAGCGTAGAATTTAATCTTAAAACTAAAATGAAGAGATATATTAAAATTTTGACTTTCAAACATTAAATTCATTACAACAGTTCCCAAGCAGAAAGTTTAATATTCAAAATGTAGTATTTAGTGATATTTGATATTCGATGAAGATAATTTATCGTTTAAATGAGGCGAATTCTGAAGTCAAATTTGCATATACATTATTTTAAATAGAATGATATACTGCGCAAAAGTTATGGAATTGCAAACTCGAGATAATTTAACAAACGCTTTTCGTTTTCTATTGCTCATGCTGGCGAATCAAGTAATGGCATTAATAATTACTTTTAGAAAGGATGAATGTATATATAAAAACAGATTCTGTTGTGCACTTTGCACCCACAATATTTTCTCTGCTTAGCCTGGAGGTAGACTGGTAGAGAATGCCTTGTTGCATTAAGTCCGCCTTTTTGTACTTGGTGTGCAAATAAAGCATAAATAAATAAATAAATAAATATGGTATCGCAGACTTTTTTGTAGATATTGATGTCTTCTATAAAACTGTAGTACATTACTTTACTCTACTGTCAATAGTTTCCGCAGCGTACGCGATATAAAGATTTTTCGGCGTTACTACTGCATATTTTAACATGAAAAAGTAGTTATTGTGACATAACTGTAATAGTTAGAAATATGGTATTGCAATTTTTTTTGTAGATATTTATGTCCTCTATAAAACTGTGGTACATCACTTTGCTCTATTGTCAATAATTTTCGCAGCGTACGCGTAATAAGGATTTTTCGTCGTTGCTATTGCATATTTTAACATGAAAAAGTAGTTATTGTGACATAACTGTAATAGTTATAAATATTGTATCACAAACTTTTTTGTAGATTTTGATGTCCTCTATACAACTGTTGTACATCACTTTGCTCTATTGTCAATAATTTCCGCAGCGTACGCGATATAAGGACTTTTAGGCGATACTAGGTATTGCATATTTTAAAATGAAAAAGTAGTTATTGAGACATAACTGTAATAGTTAAACATATGCTATCGCAATTTTTTTTGTAGATATTGATATCCTGTATAAAACTGTAGTACATCATATTGCTCTATTGTCAATAGTTTCCGCAGCGCACGCGATATAAGGATTTTGCGGCGTTACTATTGCATATTTTAACATGAAAAAGTAGTTATTGTGACATAACTGTAATAGTTAGACATATGGTATCGCAGAAGTTTTTGTAGATATTGATGTCCTGTATAAAACTGTAGTATATAACTGCTTTACTGTCAATAGTTTCCGCAGCGTACGCGATATAAGGATTTTTTTTGGTATTTATATTATATTGTTATATTTTATAACGTTACACTACTATGTGATTGTTGCGGGGTATTGATGTCCAACTGTAACTGCTTTGTACTTGAAGTATAACGCGGTACGCTGTCTTATTGCTGATAATGAAATGATTAATCGATGGGCATATAAAAATTTAGTAGTAAATCTACACTTATTAATACTATAAAGAGGAAAGATTTGTTTGTTTGAATTGAATAGGCTCCGAAACTAGTGGACCGATTTGAAAAATTCTTTCACCATTAGAATTCTACATTATCCATGATGAACATAAGCGATACAATATTTTCAAAAAGGTTAGGGATCCGTTTTAAAACTTCGTTAATGTGACCCAAGGTGTGACAAAAATACCAAAAAAAATCCTTATATCGCGTACGCTGCGGA
Organism: Parnassius orleans; assembly: GCA_029286625.1. Lineage (NCBI taxonomy): Eukaryota > Metazoa > Arthropoda > Insecta > Lepidoptera > Papilionidae > Parnassius > Parnassius orleans. The sequence goes on along the minus strand of JAGSMP010000084.1, from coordinate 2,749,566 downwards.
AACTATTGACAATAAAGCAAAGTGATATACTACAGTTTTATACAGGACATCAATATCTACAAAAATTTTGCGATACCATATGTCTAACTATTACAGTTATGTGACAATAACTACTTTTTCATGTTAAAATATGCAATAGTAACGCCGAAAATCCTTATATCGCGTGCGCTGCGGAAACTATTGACAATAGAGCAATATGATGTACTACAGTTTTATACAGGATATCAATATCTACAAAAAGTTTGCGATAGCATATGTTTAACTATTACAGTTATGTCTCAATAACTACTTTTCATTTTAAAATATGCAATACCTAGTATCGCCTAAAGTCCTTATATCGCTTACGCTGCGGAAACTATTGACAGTAAAGCAAAGTTATATACTACAGTTTTATACAGGACATCAATATCTACAAAAACTTCTGCGATACCATATGTCTAACTATTACAGTTATGTGACAATAACTACTTTTCCATGTTAAAGTATGCAATAGCAACGCCGAAAATTCCTTATATCGCGTGCGCTGCGGAAACTATTAACAATAGAGCAATATGATGTACTACAGTTTTATACAAGACATCCATATATACAAAAAAGTTTGCAATAGCATATGTTTAACTATTACAGTTATGTCACAATAACTACTTTTTCATGTTAAAATATGCAATACCTAGTATCGCCTAAAGTCCTTATATCGCTTACGCTGCGGAAATTATTGACAGTAAAGCAAAGTTATATACCAGTTTTATACAGGACATCAATATCTACAAACACTTCTGCGATACCATATGTCTAACTATTACAGTTATGTGACAATAACTACTTTTCCATGTTAAAGTATGCAATAGCAACGCCGAAAATTCCTTATATCGCGTGCGCTGCGAAACTATTGACAATAGAGCAATGTGATGTACTACAGTTTTATACAAGACATCCATATATACAAAAAGTCTGCAATAGCATATGTTTAACTATTACAGTTATGTCACAATAACTACTTTTCATTTTAAAATATGCAATACCTAGTATCGCCTAAAGTCCTTATATCGCGTACGCTGCGGAAACTATTGACAGTAAAGCAGTTATATACTACAGTTTTATACAGGACATCAATATCTACAAAAACTTCTGCGATACCATATGTCTAACTATTACAGTTATGTGACAATAACTACTTTTCCATGTTAAAGTATGCAATAGCAACGCCGAAAATTCCTTATATCGCGTGCGCTGCGAAACTATTGACAATAGAGCAATATAATGTACTACAGTTTTATACAAGACATCCATATATACAAAAAGTCTGCAATAGCATATAAATAGTCACGTAAAACTATTAAAAGGTTTCTACAATATGGGAGCAGAAATGCCGTTGTAATTCAGGGGATACAAGTGTCCGCTTTAAATTTTATAGTACGCGAGCAAAGAGTTCCATAAATGCTGAACAACCGTTAGTAATATATATGTGAACAACATTGAAATTGTTGATTGCAATTTTAAGGGTTGATATTACAAGTGCTGGCGGTGAATGAAAACATGCTGAGAATATCTGCATGTCTAAGTTTAAAAGATGAAAAAAAAATTATGGGCAAGTGAATTTCGCTAACACGTATTGGAGCAGCGCAGCGAACCTTTCCTGCTCCACCTTTATCCATTATGAATGAAATTGGAATTTTTTCATGTATTATAATAATAATCTCCTTCAAACCGAATTTCAGTCACAGCGGCCAGTCTCAACGGAGAATAAGAGCTATCTGCGCAGGACAGAACTATAGTGCCCATGTGTAAGCGCAAGCACAGCTGCACTCTCTATTTGCTCACTTTCAGTCGGATGGGACGGTAATTCGACACGAACGGAGATAGGTCAGGCGCAGAACCTACAGCTTTACGTGCTTTCCGAGACACTGGGGTGAAATTGCTAACTTCGTGACTTTGAACCCTTCCTTTAGTACTTTCAGTGACTAAGCTTTCTCATAGGGCCAGCGTTTCGGTTGCGTAAGTTATCAGTGGCAACACGTTATGTGAAATGTAAATTAGTAATGTTAATAATTGCGATATCGGTAACACCAATCGATACATAATTAATTGGAACATTTCAGATATTACTTTGAATAAAAGCATTGTAAAATGTAGTCAATAACCGTCACCTATTGTCGTATTTGGTATTATGACATCAAAAGATCCTTTGAGGAAGCCATTTTCCCTAAAGTTACTAGGAACGTATTGATTTACAATACTTGCTTTTGAAATAAACGAAACCAATTTCTTTTTTTGTAAAAAGAAAATTTAAACATTATGTAGCCTTTTTTGACCGTAATACAAACAGCTTGAATGCTTCCACTGTTGAGGGTATGCTTTTCTCAGAAGATTATAAAGCAAGAAAGAGTTTGTCACGTCGTTTCAATGCGCGATGACAGACTTTTTTGTGGAATACAGATGACAAACTTATGGTCAGCCGATTTTGAGGCCCATAGACATCTACATCTATTCTCGATTACGTGTCCAAATGTAGATGCTTTGTCTTAGATGCCCTGACTTAGATGGAATGTCTGGAAAATAGTTTTTATCACTGCGACTTAGGGACTTTCAAAATAAGAGCCTACTCCTCTCCAAAAGGCCGGCAACGCACCTGCAATTTCTCTGGTGTTGCAGATGTTCCTGGGCGGCGGTGATCACTTACCGTCAGTTGGGCCGTATGCTCTTTTGCCTCCTCTATTATGACCGCGTACCGGTGTACCGGTGCCGGTATACCGGTGCCGGTATACCGGTGCCGGTATACCGTGTGCTATATCCATGTTTTAGTACGTAAGCAGTACTTTACACTTCTAACATCAAACTAAAAAAGCTGTGTTAGTAAAGGACAAAACAAAATATCTCCCATGGATCCTTCAAATGATGACAAGTACGAACACTATTGAGTTTAGGTAAGCTAGCAAGAGTCATAACTGTTTCGTTTTTGTTGCAGATTAGTACTGCTCCCTTTTGTTTTTTTTTTTAGAAGAAAAAAGTGTCTGTATGCAAATAATCAGCCAAAGTAACGCGTGACTTACATTTACTCCACTATCAACAACATTAAAATAAGAGCTCATCTTAGTAGGCACCAAAAAATTGTCCCGATCCAAAGCCATCTGTGCTCATCGAGGCTTTGCATATTTCATCAGGTTTTCTTTCCATTTAGGGTGATTACCCTACATTGGGCTTGCAGGTACGAATACGCGACGAATACATGGCAATAACTCATTCTTGGGGCGATGTATTTTTTTTAGAACTAGGGTGACAAATGATCACATAGTCCACGTGATGGTAAGTGGATGCTGTGCCCCATAGACATCTACATTTATATTCGATTAAGAATCAAGATGCAGATGCGTTGTCACCTTTGAGGACTACGATGGAATGCCTCGTTTCCAGTAAAAAGAGTCTCCGGTTCCCCACACTCACCATACGAAACACAGCTGCATAAAGCTGCTATTTTAGGCTGGTATTCTGTGAGAGCGTACCTGGTCGAGCCGACCCATTCAAGCTACAACTACAATATGCAGCGTGGCTGTACAAATAAAGTTTGTATAAAAAGGTTTATTATAATATTAAGGAATTTATGGATGATAATAACCCCTGGGAATGAAGTGATCGCTACCAAGCTATTTCTAATTTGTTCTGTGTTGTTAATTGTGTAACATATACGATTGTAAGCTGTTCTTTTTTTAAATAAGTCCTGCTAGATTTCTTGCTTGTTCTTCCAATGTCATAGGTTTTTGTCCGAACCGGTTGTAAATAAGACAAAAGAGTGACTTTAAATAAGTATTATTTATATATAATATATTGAATAAAAAGTTTCTGTTCTGTTCTGTTTAGAAGATTATGTAATTTTGATATATTATGTACTTTATACCTTTTGTGCCAACGGATTGCAATAAATTAATATGTCACCTAAAAAATAATTTCTTATATTAACGCAATTATGTTGACTAAAACAAATTTGTCAGATATTAACGCGTTTATTTTAAGCTTTTTAATTCTCGAAGTTTCGGGAACTTTACAACACCACTACACATAACCTGTAAACATCTGAATGCCGAGACCACACGTCATACAAGTATTGCAAGATAATAAGCTTTGGATCCCGCGCCTACTTCACAGTGATATAGTGAAACCTGCACAATCAAGCGTGTGTCTATTGTGCTACCACAATATTATTTCAGAGGAGTCACAGACAATAAATCTTTTGGCTACATCTGAAGCGGGGTTCCACGAGAGTTTCTTCCCAGGACAGATGTTTTTTTCCGACCCAGTGGTAAAAGTATAAATGACTTTCAATAAGTATTCTTGTAATCTGTAGTTATTGTTTTTTTTTTCCGTTCTATCTTATTCTATAAGCCACTGAAGGATATCAGTCAGTTTTACCCACCGTCATGTGTAATAAATACCCTTCTACAGGATGAATGAGTGTACAAGCATGATTGTGAATGTGGTCTCTCTTATATTAGAGCAAACAAAAATATCTATAAAAACCCGCGTAAAAGAACATATAGCTGACGTGAAACACCAACGCTCCAGGTAGTCTGCAGATTGTGAACGTGTTTTGCAAAAGAATACTTATTCCTACCAAATCTGATTTGCGAGGCTATGAAAATGGCTGAGTCTAGTCTCTGGTAAGACAGGGTAACTTTATATCCCTGAAACACTTCACCGCTGCATTGGAAGACGTTTTCAAGCTTTTGGACTGGAAAGGATACGGTATTAACCTCAATGGCGAGTACATCAGTCACCTTCGATTTGCCGACGATATAGTCCTTATGACAGAATCGTTGGAGGACCTAAGCACTTTGCTCAATAAACTCAATAGTTCCTCCCAACGGATAGGTCTTAAGATGGACATGGGCAAAACAAAAATCATGTGTAACGTCCATGTCACACCTATGCCGGTAGTTGTTGGGAGCACTTAGCTCGAAGTTATTGATGAGTATGTTTACCTGAGACAAATAGTCCGACTAGGTAAGTCCAACTTCAACCGAAAGGTCAATCGACGGATTCAACTCGGCTGGGCAGCGTTTGAGAAATTACAACACATCTTCTCGTCAGGTATACCTCAAAATCTGAAAACGAGTTTGTACAACAAGTGCGTGTTGCCAATGATGACTTATATCATACCGACAGCAGTGAAGGGCCACTGAGACGTGGCCCTTCACTGCTGTCGGTATGAGGACGCTCGAGGTCGCTTAGCGAGCTATGGAGAGGGTTATGCTCGGGGTTTCTGTGCGTGATAAACTTAGAAATGAGGATATCCGCTGTAGAACCAGAGTGACCGACATATCCCAACGGATTAGTAAGCGGAAGTGGCAATGGGCCGGCCATTTAGCTAGAAGAACCCACAACCGATGGGGAAAAAAGGTTCTCTATTTTCAGCCACGTACCGGTAGGCGAAGTGTAGGGAGACCCCCACTAGATGGAGTGACGACCTGCTAAGACATGCAGGAAGTCGATGTATGAAGGTGGCTCAGGACCGTGCTTTGTGGTATTCCTTGGGGGAGGCCTATGTTCAGCAGTGGACTTGTGAAGGGCTGTAATGATGATGAGAATGATGATTTTTTTTGGTCCGACCCGGGATTCGATCCCAGGACCTCGTGATCAGCAGTTGCAACACTACAGCCGCTAGACCAACGAGACAGTCGATACTGGATATACTATACATACGACGCGACAACTAGCTATCCAATAGTAAAGTCCGTATTTACAATTGATATTTAACATATTGGTGATAAAATGAAGCATTTAATGTGAACAACATGTTTTGACCAAATGTTTCGTTCGGGAATCACAATTTAACTCCAAAGATGTTCGAGAGCGTGCTGTCGCTTTGTGATTTGAGACAACACATCGAATTTTCTGTTTTCAATTTTCAGATGTATATAATTAACATACTGTTTCTGTACTGGAATAGCCATCGTAGCCCTACACTTCAGCACTTCGATATACCGACAGACAACTTGGCACCGCTGAAGGGACTGCAGCACCGCCCAAATTTAGACGGAATCAAAGGCTTTCTCAAAGTCCACATGCGCAAGACATAGTGGCAGATTGTACTCTTCGGTCTTTTGTACAATTTGCCCCAGAGTATGTATGTGGTCTATGGGGCTAAAGTCTTTTCGGAAACCGGCTTGTTCAGTAGGCTGGAAGTCGTCGAGTCTGTTTGCGAGACTATTCGTAATGACTCTCGAAAACAGCACGCCGACGCGGGTCAGAAGGGAAATCGGTTTGTAGTACTTCAAGAGAGCGTTTTCACCTTTCTTGAAGAACAAGACCACCGCACCTCTGCTCCACGTATCCGGTGTAGTGCCACCATAAAGGACGGAATTGAAAAGCTTCTAAAGAACTTCAAGTACCGGTTTTCCACCCGCTTTCAGAAACTCCGCTGTAATTCCATCCTTATCCGGGCATTTGCCGTTTTTAAGGTCCTGGAGAGCCGGAGCCAATTATTAAAATATGACGAAGTAAATAATGCTATATCTGAATTTCCAAATTGGTTTAATGTTAATAACTTGCATTTAAATGGCACTTAAACGAAATTCATGACTCCAAATGAAAAACAATTGACAAACTTGTTGATACCACAATTTTTCTTGGAATAACACTAGACGCGAAGTTTCAATGGAGCCCCCATATATCAAAATTAGCAAGCAGACTTAGTTCTGCAGCATATGCTTTAAAAAAGATTAGAAATCTTACCAGTGTGGAAACACTTAGACTTGACTTTAGCTAATTCCATAGCATAATGTCGTATGGTATTTTGCTATGGGGTCACGCGACTGACACTGAAATTTTATTTGTTTTACAGAAGAGAGCTATAAGAGCAATCTATGATTTAAAACCCAAAGAGTCGCTCCGAAAAATTTTAGTAAATTAACTTTGGCCTCTCAAAAATTTATGAAAATGTAATGTACGTACACAAAAATAAAAGTAGTTATACAAAAATAAGTGATATTCATTCTGTAAATACTAGGAACAGACACAAGCTAGTAGTACCAGTTATTCGACTCCACCGAGTTTTGTAACTCGGTGAAAACAATTTTGTAACTCGAGCTGAAAGTTTTCGGGCCTTTGGATTAGAGCACGAGTGGGACGGAGCGTTGACTTCATTAGACGTGACCTCTCCAACTTAACGTTTAGGTTCAGTGTGCCTCTCACCATTCGGTGGTCGCTGAAGGTTTTCACCCTCGCTATCACTGAGACGTCACTGTACAGTTGCCGTCTAGTCGTCATAATGAAGTCAATCTCATAGTCAATCTAAAAAATTATTGGGTTGTTCCGTCAAGAAATTTTCGGAGTCAGGAAGTTGACGGTGTCTTACCCCCGTGCCTCGGGAAACACGTAAAGCCGTTCGTTTACCGACCCATCAGATTATGAGAGTGAGGGAATAGAGAGTGCATCTGTGCTTGCGCATACACTTAGGCACTATAATCCTGTCCTGGGCCGATGACTATTTTCTGTTGAGGCTGGCTGCTGTGACCAAAATTCGGTCTGGGGGACATCACACCTAATATCGTATGGTGTACCGTAAATTGACACTTGCAATTGCTGCGTGTCACTACTGTCTGAGCCCTTTAATTTCATTATACATTTCTTAAGAAAACCAAATCCCGTCGAGAACTTTCGAGAAATTTTAAAATATTTCACTAACACCTGAAACTATAATGCACTGTAGGCAGTGGACTTCGTTAGAAACAGGTTTAGAAGTTAGTTTTAAAAATAATATATGTAGTATGAAAACGAGTTCTCACCTTGAGTATAACGCATTACGCATTACACATTCAACGTAACATAATTACAATTCGACTATACCGTAACACGTGCCATGCACAATCACACAACATGTAATGTAACATGATGGAAGATATTACATGATAGCACCGAACCAAGCCATGATGAAATCGGCAATAACACTGCTTCTCGCAATGTTACACTGGTCAGCTTCACCGTAGCAATATTCCTCTGTGCTTGTTCTAGCGGAGTAATTACAAAGGACAGGATCACAACAAACCAGATAACCGATTGAATAAACAACTTTGACAGAATCACTCAATACTTCGCCTTTGTCGAAGTTTATAAATACTGCTCAAACAAGCAGGGTCTATGTATCCTCTTTTTATTTTCTGCCCAGCGCTTCTGACACTTATTTCCCGAAAAAAAGTTTTTTTGAGGTGTTTTTTTCGTTGCACAGCACTTAGCCAGTCTTTGAAATACCAAACACAACTCTCATAGACCAATGATTAGGAGCAATATAACCAACGCGACGCGCGCGCCTTAATCGATCCCGTTCACCCTTCGTTATTGGCAAATATTTCAAGAAGTACAGAGTCTTATCGGCATTAGATTAAGAAAGTGTAAAGAAGAATAAAAAGGGGTTCTTGAGCGTAATCCCCGCCGAGAACACTGAACTGGCAAACAAAACATTTCGTAGCACAAGCCTTGGTTTCAACTCTACTACTCACTAAACCATAATTATTAATGTCATCTTCATTATCATTACTGCCCATCATAAGTTCACTTATCAACATAGGCCTCCTCATACATTGTCACAAAGCATGATCTGAGCTATTTATATCTAGGTATTGGTTCCCTGCATTTTCATCATGACGTCATCATTCCTTCCAATGGGAGTCGCCTAATACTGCATCTGCCAGTACGAGGCTGCTACTCGATCTTAATTCGGTCTATTGAACCATTAGTCTACCTACTCATGTTTCCATGCTGATATCTTCGTAACACATTTAAACTAGCATGTAAGCTTTAAGCTCACCTTATTCATAGAAAACCTTTTTTGTAATTATTTTTGCTTACTGAAATAAAGATGTACACGAAATAAATTAATGGAGACTTTTTATGTATGCTGACATTTCAAGAGCAATTTTTTACTGTTCTATTATTTGTAAACAAATTTTGCTTCTACTTGAAGTCTTTCTAAGTACTTTCTAAATACGTTCTCTAAGAAATATAATTAAATTAAATCGAAGCTAAACTTGAAAACGCAATGCGATGTTAAAAAGGTCCTTTAAAAATTTCACCCCAAATACGAAAGAAAAAAGATGTATCAATGCTGTAACCAACAAATGCTTAGCGTATTTTCTAAGCATTTTTCGACATTACAAATTAATAAAATGTTTAGTGGTGTATATTTTAAAGTAGTATATACAAATATGACAAAAGGGAGAAAATCACTAAACAGTACCAAATACTTTTTTTGTTCGATGTTAATTAAAAAAATTAGGAGCGTATTCTTTTGACTTAAGCCTCAATATTGAGATAACAAAAATCAATTAGTAAATTTACAGTTGTTAGCAATTCCCTATGTAAAGTGGAGACATTCTCAATTTTCCATATGGAGTTTATTAATTTTTACAGTTAATTGTTTTATATTATTGTTTTATTCCTGTCTCTTTCTTTAGATTTAATACCTTCAACACATATGGGTAGCCACGTTAGTTCCTCTCATACGTTAGAAACTAAATAAAAGGTCGGTGAAAAAGTTTCTTCGTATCTTGTTTGTATAAAATTAAAGAAAAATCTCTTTGATTGTACTGTTTGTATATGGCTGGTTTAATATATATATATATATATATATATATATATATATATATATATGTATGTATATGCGACAAGTAGTTTTGACAGTCCTCTCTTAATGTTAACCTAACACATGTATATACATATACATACACACACACACACACACACACACACACACACATATATATATATATATATATATATATATATATATATATAATCCTATATGACAACAACGGTTGCCACGTTACCACCGATACGACGCTTTGCTAGAGTAATAAAACCTTACTCTAGATCCGGCCAGTATTTTATAGTCGTGCCTAATCGGCCAATCCTGACATACGACCGTCCTCGGGCGTATATCTTCATGAATTCCTGTTCATGAAACACTATTAATCACCACTTCTTCCGCTCGTCCTATCCTGACATGAAAAGGTACACTGTCACTATATTTGGATATTTACACACACACACGCAAGGCAATTACGTTTGACCACATGCAAACTAACACTAGCTAAGGCGTCCTTTTGACCAGCCATCATCTCATATGACAACATGGACCGGAAAACTGGCTCTTTCCACTAAGCACACACAGACACTCAGCTCTTTATACAGTTTGCACGGCACTATCAGCATCGATAGAAGATATACACTTTAACAACACAGCCTCTTGTAAATATACTAACATCCTCAATCATACAATAATCGAAAGCGTGCGTCCCTTCGACCAACCACTCGGGTCTGGCCCGGATGATACTGATATCTGTACTCTGTTCAACCAACCTGACTGGACCGGACGGGTGCATCCCTTCGACCAGTGTTACTTCACATTTCATAAGCCTGGACCAGACGAATGTGTCTTTTCAACTAGCCGCGCGCGGCATAGCCCAGTATGACATTGTCCCTGCGACCAGCTTCACACAAATTAAACCCTCGAAATCAAACATTCATAAGCCTGGACCGGACGAATGTATCTTTTCAACCAGCCGCGCGCAGCATGGCCCAGTACGACATTGTCCCTTCGACCAGTTTCACACAAATTCAACCCTCATCATCAAACATTCATAAGCCTGGACCGGACGAATATGTACTTTCAACCAGCCACGCGCGGCATAGCCTGGTACGAATTTGTCCTTCGACCAGCTTCACACAAATTAAACCCTCGACATCAAACATTCATAAGCCGGGACCGGACGAATGTATCCTTTCAACCAGCCGCGCAGCATGGCCCAGTACGACATTGTCCCTTCGACCAGTTTCACACAAATTCAACCCTCATCATCAAACATTCATAAGCCTGGACCGGACGAATATGTACTTTCAACCAGCCACGCGCGGCATAGCCTGGTACGAATTTGTCCCTTCGACCAGCTTCACACAAATCCAACTCTCAACATCAAACACCAATTCTGTCGACCACACAATATTCAGAGCAAAACTGCTACACTCATCAACACATTAGAACACAAAAAGCCACTAATTCTCTCAATTCATTGCATGTTAAAGTTAAACATTTCCCCGGCACATCTCTAAACATTTTGAACTTTAAAATGTACTTCATATAAATCATATTTCGCATGAACATAAAACTGAGATAACACATCCAATAATAGCATCATCAGGCATGATTGTTGTAGAAATGTATTCTTTAACTCTGATTTCTTTATTAAGGGACATGCCATTTTAGTAAACTTAAGCTCGACAAGACAATTAGCTGCACAATCTTTCAAAGCGATTGTTAGTTAGTTTACGACGAGCTGTTTTCCGCAACTCCACTTATAAGCGCGTATCGTTCCAAAAAATTTATTTGAAAGCTATACATAACACAAACTCAATGAAATCATTATCATTCCCAATCAAACAACACAACTCCTCCAAACTTAAAACGACATTTCGACAATTACTCCTTTCCGCGGCAGCAACGCACCGGGTACTAGCTAGTAGTAAATAAATGTTTGTTAAAGGTATCCTGATCTGTTGCTTGTGCAATCTCATTAAGACTACTGTTAAAATAATAATGTTTATTTCTAGCTGGGCCTCCCTAGCTTGTCTACAGTCCACAAGATTTTTCCAAAGCTGAGCGTGTCGATTAGTAAAGTTATTACGTACCAGTGCACGCCTGTCACCAAAAGGGATCCAAATGATCGGTTCCGGCCTTATAACGGCCATAGCCGATCATCTCCTGGCCAGTTCGTTTACTGCGTCGTTTGCCCATGGATTCACTGTGTCCCTTGATCCATTGCAGAGTTACATTGTTGTGTTTATTCCAGTTTAGTTTACTGTTCAAAGGTAAGACCTAAGTATTTTACCTTAGAGGATAACTAGAGTTTTGTGCTGAAAAGACTTAGCAGGTGATAGTTATTCAGCATTCGTTTTTGTGTACATATTACTAGAATCGTTTTATTTGGGTTAACAGTTAAGTCGTATTCCTTGAACCAACTCTTCACTATACGGAGAGCCGCTTGGGTCAGGTTGCACACCATGCTTGCTGTTTTTCCCGAGACCAGTATTGTCAGGTCATCTGCATAACCAATTATATAGAAGCGATTGGCATTTCATTTGCTGATTAGTTCATTTATGACCATATTCTACAGGATACGTGAAAGAACCCCACCCTGCGGGCAGCCTTTCTTTATTGGGACTGCTAGAGATTCACCAGCAATTTTTATTGTTCGTGAACTGAGCATGTTTACTACCGAGTCAATCAGTGCCGGTTGAACTCTATGTCTACTTAGTGCAACTTTTATGCTGGAGATTGATTGTTATTTTAAGCGATTGTTAATGCCATTAACATCTAATCATTTTCTATCAAAGCTTTTATTATGTGCAATATTTTTTACAACATTACATCATCCCTCTATATCCAAGTTTTAATCGTCTGAATTAAAATGCAAAAATCATTACGTATAGTGTGCCAAGAAACAGAAAAATCACTTATGTTATAATTAGATTACAAACAGTGATCTCAATGCCACAATGACTAGTAACAAACTGTTACCCTGTCTTCATCACTTCTTGTGATACAATCTATTGTAGAGACAACGACTATCAGGTCGTTCCAAGTCAACCAACAGTAGTCTCTACGAAACAAAGGCCTTCCACTACACCTTCAGATGTTCATTGCTCCTGAATGACTCACAAGTAAATCGCAGTTACACCTACGCTCCAATTCGTGTAATGCGAACAAATAGTAATAACAAGTGACTAAGAGTATGAACGCTTGAAAATTCTTCAATACTTAATTCTAGATTAATTCTAAGGAAACTTTACATTACAAAATAAAATGTCCAAGAGCCATAACCTTTTTAATCGTTCAATACGCAACAAATGTATACTACCTACACTTCATTTTATTATTACAAGTACTTATCTCTATTTTCTGTCATTCCCGTTACATCTCAACGAAGACTAAACTAGACCTCTATCAATACCACACGCGCTCCGCACACACTCTTTGAGCTACGGCTACGGTATATCTGTTAACATAGCCAAAACATAAAATGAAATGAATTAAGCAACTCTACAATTTAAAAGGTTCATTAATCACCCAAATAGGCTCAGGTTAGTCAATTGAAATAAGCTTGGCTTTTAGGCATTTCTCTCAACGAATTAAAAAGTTAATCACTTGTTACTACAACATATTTTTTTCAAAGCAATATTTAAGACATATTTACTTCCCTCACGCATCAAATGTCGGTAGGCAGCAGCGTTAATAATAATCGTTAAATAATTAATGGAAGCGTGGGACGCCGACAGCATACTTCCATTCAAGAACGATCGGCAGATTATATGTAGGCGAATGTAGGCGAAAGATGAACTTCATCCCACTTCTGATGTAGGTGAAAGAGGATCATCCCAGATGCACTCATGATGGATGGCGCAAATATTCGTGCGTTACAAAATAAAGTACAAGAGAATATAATAAACAGATCGTTAGCAATTCGTCGCAAATATATGGTACGCTTTCCCGATTATGTTAATTTCAAAAATCCTAAATAACAATAACCGTTGCCACGTTACCACCGATACGACGCTTTGCTAGAGTAAAATGTTACTCTCAATCCGGCCAGTATTTTATAGTCGTGCCTACATATATATATGCTATTTTGTTAATTTAATGTTATTAATATTTGAAAAAAAATGTTTTGAATTTGTAAATACGAATAACTTTTACCCCGACCTATTAAAAACCTAACATCATTATAATAAAAAAAAATGTCGTATATACGATACAAATTGTAAGTAAAACTTTCCTATAGTCTAAAGTAAAAATTTTCTAAGTTATATTGTACGCCTCTTGTTTTCACATTTACTGCATCGCGAATCCATCCTAGATCCTAATAACTATCATTTTTATTCAAACGATCGTGTTTTTCAAGTTCCATAGGAATATTGGCAAGTATTGCACCACATACTCCTTAAAAATAATTTTAAAAGGATTTTTCGCAATATTCAGTGCCTAAGCAGCATTATTACAACTTAGTAATTATTAAAACCCTTCACAAGTCCACTGCAAAGTATTAGCCTCCCCTAAGGAATGCCAGCCCTGATCCACCTGTATCTATCGAATTCCTGCATCCTGCATACAGCAGATCTATCTGGGACCACTCCAAATAGTAGCAGGTCGTCCTACATTTTGCTTACCGATACGAGGTTGTCACTCTAAAACCCTACTTTCTCATCAGTTTTCGGTTTTTAAGTCATATGAATATTACAGACAAAGATGACGTAAACATAGACATAGACATTGATAATATATATATCTGAAACGTGATCCTTCCCTGCTGGCCGTATGAGGAAGTTCAAGGTCACTCAGCGAGCTATGGAGAGCGCTATGTTCGTAGTTTCTCTGTAGGATAGACTTCTAAATGAGAATATCAGCAGTAAAACTATAGTAATCAACATAGCACAACATATCAATAAGCTGAAGTGGCAATGGGCCGGCCATATTACAACTTAATATTTTTAGTTTTCGTTGAAATACTAACTAGTTATAATTATTTATTTGTAAGACTCATTTCAATAGCTTTTTTTATGTGTAAACATCGAAAACTGTCGTACGTTTTTTTATTATCAATTCTAGAAAGACTTCAGAAGAAGGGTAGTGAAATTTACATCATTCAACAGGTACTGTACTATAGATGTGCACAAAAATCGTCTATCAGGTTAAATAAAGTGAACATACATAGCTATGTATGTATGCACCTAGGTACACGATTTTCCATACAAAACGATTTAACCAATCAGTTAGTCGAATTTGGACCAGACGCTAGCTAATAATAATATTATTATGTGTATTGCAATGCATAACATTTGTGTTTGTACTTGGTCCTTGAGAAAATCACATTTAGTATTTTCATTATTAAGGCAGCCAAGAAGACTTGACATGTGATTAAGTTAGTGAATGACGTCTGATAATGGAAATTATAGCGTTACTTGATACATTTAACATAACGAAGATGTTGATTATTGTCGAAGTTACTCGCATATCTTCTCGTTGAAAATGGATCCTTGTGGAGCTTTGTAGTTAAATACTATTTGTAGCTATTACATTGCATAATAGGATACTTTAATGACTCAGGGGTTAGAGTTAGAAGCTTAGTAAATTTCACGCTAAGAAAGCACCTATAAAATTGCGGTTAATTTGAAGTATCACGTACATACTTGACCGTAATAGAAAACCTCTTGAATTATACTTACATGACCCGTAAAAGTCCACTGCTGAACACGGGCCACTCTCGCTGTTACGAGGATTTTTTTTTTACTTGTAATAAGCCACAGTGCTTAGTCGCAGTCCCAAGTGTTGGTAAATGGTGATGAAGCCCTAGATGATAAATCGCACTGTCTTAACGTGTCTGACTGTGTGGTGTACTGATTTTTAAATGCGTATTGTAAAAAATATACTACATTTAGCGGTCAGCCACCGCAGAGGCTATCTCACCAAAGGATACCTCGTTTAGAGGTGAAAAACTTCTTCTTGCTTCTTTCTTAGTGTAGTGGTGTTGTGATTAGTGGTGACAGCTATAGTGCACGCAATTGAGGGAGGGCGTGTAGTACTCTCAAACTAAGTAAGACACATCATTTTATTTTATTACGCGGAACTTAGCAAATTAAATTTTAACATCTTTTATACGACACTGAAATCACATAGTTGGTATTAGGTTATTTTACATCAAAATAAACTTTATACATAATGATGAAATTGGCAATAATATGAATATTACTAGAAAAGACATTCAGTTGTGAACTACAAGTAAACCAGATTCACGTTTTAACAAGTGTATGATCCTTTCAAATTTAGCAATTTCCGATGAAACACATGGCCACCGCACTGAGAGGATTTATGGCTTATCATAAATTTATAATGTCATTGAGCTCGCTAAGTGCTTACTAATTTCACAGTACGCTGCTTTATGAACTAACCACCAATGTTCTACCTCAGGACATACTACGTTCCCTGTCAATTGGTAGAATGGCAGGTATAGATTATTTTAAATTAGCTGGTGCCCGACGCGTTGCTACCACAGAAGAAATAATTGTGGAAATACCGTTTTAAATTTGGAAGAGTTATATTGTTTAAATACATTTTATTAATGATATACATTAAATTTGTCGCTACGATACGCGCGCCACCTACTGTTATTTAATTGTACTATGCCTGTAACGTTCACGCAAGTGCCAGGAATAAGTTAACAAAGTTTTACCGCAATCTGATGAACGGTATGGCAGAGCATAAAATACGAACAAACAAAGATTAATTATTATATAATAGAGAAGATGGAGAAGGCACGCTTTTTATTTTTTATTTGACTGGTTACTTTTCTCTTATCTTCACCTTTTCTTCTTTTTTTCCGCCCTGGCTCCTAAGTGTCTATAATTTAACATGAAAAAATATACAAATTGCTTAAATTTCTTGTATTACAGAAAACTTAGCACTTCTGCGTTTCAGTAAAATATTTAAGGTAACGCAAACCTTATTTTTCATATAGAATTATATTTGTAACTCGAGGACATCTCCTCCTGCTTATAGTTTGGAACGTACTGTCTGTTATTGTCGCATTTAAACTCTCGCGAGGGCAGATTTACCCGCTTAATCGTACGATGTTTCTGCTACTTACGAAAGTAATTTTGTTCCGTACCGTTTTAGTAGTTGTAATGGCATCTCAGCTTTATTTCCCAACGGAAATATTTTAGAAAGGGGTTATTATACTAATTTCTTACTCTCCTTCCAATGTCGTAATCCTGAAGTAGTTCCCGATTTCCCGATCCCGATAGAAAGCTAGAGTCTATATATATTCACAAGCTACTCTTATTCGCAAAAAATATTTTTATGTAGGTACATATTTTTTTGCTACCATATGTACTTGAGCATGAAAGAATCAATTACCCCATTTCGTTCTGTAGGTGTCGTAAAAGACAACTACGGGAACAGACGGCGATGAGCGACTTTGTTTTACTGACCCTTATCCTATAAAAAAATACTATGTAGAGATTTGCCTAAAAACTGTCGTAAATTAAAATACAACTGCGTGGCCCTATATACTGTGCCAACACCCGTCCACGCAACTGCACGGTAAAAGTGTATACACATTGGATTAAAAATTCAAACAATTTATAGGTATTTTAAAAGATAAAGTGTAATAGATGCAAATCTCTAATTAAACTAAAGTCATTAATAATATATTTTTATCAGTATCATTAGAATCTTCGTTCGTATTTATAATAAAAGAATTTTGTTCTGCGTGTTCCATGACGTATCTATATTCCACATGGCAATGTACTATGTTATTATAATGGCAGTTAAAGTTATGGCGTCATAAAATAATTTTTTTACATCACTCAACTTGAATATTGAGTAATTGGCACCAAATTATTTTTTTATTTAGGCCCACATCAACTCAATGGAATTGAGTTTATAGTGGTATAGTGGTAATCGGAGAATTTTAATACCATTACTTTTATCACTTTAAATCACACAGTTTAAATTACTTAAAAACATTGTAAATTTTTCGTCTTTCCCCGCTATGAATTTTATCGATCCACTTTTATTATTACGAATTGATGAGGTATTTAATTTTAAAATTTAATATAGGTAATGCGCAAAGGACAGAAACGTTTCGTACGAAGGTCTGCCTTTAACTGGTCACTGGGAACTTGATTTTCTAATTTTCGGCGAACTGATTGGTCAAGCGGTGTGACTAGGCCGGCGAACAACGATGACTCAATATTTTCTTAACACGATCGGACTATAGTAGTATCACAGTTTAATAAAACTGTGGTAGCACAGTTTGAAGTCCTTACAGTTGGGAAACGAATGTACTTGTGCAGAGCAACGGTGGGGGTACTGCGGGGCAGGGGCCGGGCTGACCTTGTGGTATCGCACTTCACTTAGTCTGATAGACAATACATGCGGTTGATGCGAGCGTGTTTTATAGTACTTATTTAACTAATTTTAAGTGCTGATTTCGAAAAATATTATATCTAGAATGGTGAATTACTGTTATAGTCATATGAGTTACTAAGTAAAATTGAATTCAAATGACGACCATGCTTATGTTTCCCTCATTTTTGTTGATAAAATTGTTTATCCGAATACGACTAAATTACATAATTAAATTTAACAATCAAAAACTGAAAACATCTATAAAAAGAAAGTGTCACGAAAATATTTGGCAGTGCAACACTTGTACCGTACGCGATAGGTCGATATGGCAATCGGGGTATGAGCTGAGGCGCAAGGGTGGGGACACCCCACATATCCGCCCATCACCCGCAGCATCTTATTCTTAGTGCTGCACGAGTTGGCATCGATCGCGTTTATCGATTTCGATCTCGCTCACAATGTTCTTTGTTGTTGTGTATTAAAATGACTTCGGTCGCTTTCACGTCATGTGTTAAAACAAAAAAAAACAATAATTCATTTTCAAGCACGAGAACTAGCCAGAAAAGTATTAGAAAACTGTTAAATTGAACGGAAAAACAATTATTATAAATACCCTGGCTTATCGAAAATAACTTTGTCCACAATAAAATCTGAATCAAAATAAGCAGGACCCAATAAACAATTAAAATCACCCACAAAACGGAAGATGACAGGCCAAACATTTTGTGTAGACAATTTGATCGTACAGTGATTCATAACACTATAACAGAATTTTATTTACAAAAGAAAATCGTTATCTTTACAACGGCTGTTGAAAAAATGGGCTGCAGGTGGCGTCAGTGTCAAACCAAACGAGCTGTATTAATTGAAAAGCCAGAAATAGTTTTTAAACGTTATTAATATTTAAATAAAATTAGAGAATTCCGACAACACAGCAGAAATATTTTTTATTTAGATGAAACGTGGGTGGACAATAATTAACCTTCAAAAAGTGTTGGCAAATAACTGGATCAAAAGGAATTCTCACAGATACTGGTTCTGGAAAAAGACTAATAGTAGTCAGCGCAGGAGGCAAAAAAGGATTTCTACCGGGGGGTTCTTTGATATTTAAGGCTAGTACTACTAACGGCGACTATAATAGACAAATGAATGGCGAGAATTTTGAGAAATGGATAGTAGAAAAGCTTTTGTCTTCACTTCCTGACCGCAGTATCGTGATAATGGACATCACATCTTACCATAGTGTTCGGCTATATAAGCCCCCAACAAAAAGTTTGCTAAAATCTGCAATGATAAAATGATTATAAGAAAATAACATTTCTTGCGACAGGTCAATGATAAAACCAGATTTATTTGAAATCATAGAACAATACAGACCCGTTGATATTATATTATACAATTGACAATATCATTAAAGGACATGGCCATGACATTATAAGACTACCTCCATATATATGCGATTTCGTAAGGGAACACAACATAAAGAGCGATTTGTGTTTGACAAAACTGAAAGGGACAACAACGAATTTGATATTATAATTCTATATTTTTTGAGATCCCCATCTCCCATATTAAAATGATCCACCCCCTTTTACATCCTGTGTAAGGACTCATGTTTTATAAGAACGATAACTTACAAGGCTCATCATTTGCTAAATCTCATCTATTACTTCTAATTACTTTTGATTAAAATGCAATCAAGCGTGTAATTCAGCTTTCACTGCAATTTAGCAAAGAACCGTGCACTAGAATTTAATTCAAATAAAATATACGACGGCGTATAATAATATTTTTAATGTTTTCCTTTATGACTTCTTCTAGTTATGTTTCTATTTATGTGTTTTTTGAATAGAATATGATATAACTTTTTCACTATAGATTATAAATAATTCTTATTGCAAGTCATATTTTACTTTTACCACTGCGTCGGAAAAGCCCCTGTACTGGGACAATCAGCAAGAAACCCAGTTGTACTTTTTTTTTCAAAGTAACATTATACAATAAAAAATATGTTGTACGATTACTTGCAAAACTCATTTAAGAAACAGCTTCAAGCAATCACCCCTTTCCCTGGGGTAATTATTAATCATGTATTCATTTCTTGTATAATAACCCTTTTTATAGCATATTTTCAATAAAAAAAAACTAATTTATATTAAAATTTTATTTATTTGTGAATAATGGTAATGAGACAATAGATTTTAAAACAAGTGGTAAAATTCAAAATATTGTACAACCGACTTCAATATAAATAAAATGAGAACATCATCAACGTAGTCGAAGTCAGTTAAATACTTTGCAAGTTTTTGCAATTAAGGATAACTCAAAAACTACTGGTCAGATCTTGATCAAATTTATGTAAGAGCACAAAAGAAGCACCAGCTTTCAAATAAAAAAGAACCATCAAAACTATTTTGTGGTCAATCTTCAATTCCTCGGTTATGTCGTAACTATTAATAAGACGATTTTGCTCCACTTTTTCAAAAATGGCATCGGCTTTATCCGTATGAGGGTGACCAGAGCGTGCTGCATCTTTGACATCAAAATTCCCGGACTGAAAACGCTTGAACCAACTTTGTGCTACTCTTACTGCCACTGCATTAGGTCCATAAACGTCACAAATTTTTTTCATGGCTTGAGTCGCATTTTTCCCTTTATTGTAATAAAACTTCAGAATGTATCGAATTTCTTCGTTAGATTGACTCATTTTGGTGGACAAAAACAATTGAAAAATGGCGGGAAAGTGTATTTACTTTTTATTTTTCTTTTTCTTAATGTCCTATATGTATTGATATTAAAACCAGCCAGGTACAAACAGTACAAATTTATTAAGAAAGAGATTTTTCTTTAATTTTATACAAGCAAAATACGAAGAAACTTTTCCCCAACCTATTAATTTTGATTGAATACTTTAATCATAAATTGTAAACAGAAAATCTTAACTATTCATTAATTGAGCAGAAGCATTTATCAATTCGTAATGTTTTAAATTCTTTTTTATAATTATGGATTTTTTCAAGTAATCATTATGCTTGGTAATAGATAGCCCATCTGGGACTTTTATTAACGTTCACTGGCCAGATAGATCTTATGGCTTACGATAAATAGCGAAATAAATATTTCATTTACGCCAGGGGTAATTACCCGGACCGACGACGGTAAACAGCAACAAAGGTGTAGCGTGCGTGCAAACGTGGTAATTGAGGCAAATCTTCCCTACAGCAATAGAGATCCATATCCAGCTGTGGAAACATCGAGCCGATTACGAAAAAGTGAATTTTAACGATGCGCGCGCACACCCACACCTAAAAACGACACCATGAAGTTGTAACGATGCGCGCGCACACCGACACCTAAAAGCGACAACTTCAGTGGGTAATTGTCTCTCAAGTTTTCGTGAGAACTGATAGCTATATTCAAATAAATATAAATCTACAACACTTATTTGGCTAATGAAAAAACTAAGATCTGGCAGTTGTGTTGTGGGGAATTCATCCCCATAAATACACAATATTTCACGACGAGGACCTTATTCAAGCATTATTGAGTGCAATAAAGTTAAATAGTTACAAATAAATAATGTCAAATAAAGGAAATGTGTTGTTCGGCAACAACCTCACATTTGATCACCACATGCAAAGATGGGATATTTTTAAGAGTCGATTTGTCCAGTTCTGTATGGCAAATGATTATCATGACGACACTGACAAAGCAGGAGTTATGAGAAGAGCTTGTTTGCTCACATCATCAGCAGAAGATACATATCGCCTAGTACGCGCTTTAGTTTTTCCGTTAAAACAAGAAGACTTAGCTTATAATACTTATTGAAAATATTGACAACCAGTTTTCCTCAAAGAAATGTATGTTTGCGGAAAGATATGTTTTTTATAAAGCGGAGCAAAGACCAGGCGAAGACTTAACTGAATGGGCGACCCGGGTTTGTCATCTCGCACAGTTTTGTGGTTTTAAAGTAGAACTCGACATGGAATTAAGAGACAAGTTTGTGTTAGGATTGGCGAATGCCGAGGAAAAAGAAAAGTTTTTTAGTGAAAACATCGATAGCTTGACATTCAACAAAGCGTTGAAATTAGCATAAAGCGTACGATATGCTCGGGTTGCAGTTCAAAGTTCATTGCAAGATGAGGGACGTATCATCAGCGGCAGCGCAACCCGTTTTCGCTTTACGAGCCCAAGAAAATTCTGTTCATCAAACTACAGAAAAAAACATATCTTGCTTGGTTTTGACAAAATTAATTCGCATTGGATATGCGAGTTATTTTTGTCAAAAGTGTATTAAATAATTACACATTTGTAATACACTTTTGACAAAATTTATTTTTATTAATTATTTTTATCAAAAGTGTATTAAATAATTACATTTTAATACACTTTTGACAAAATATATACAATGCGAATTATTTTTGTCAAAAGTGTATTAAATAATTTAAAATTAAAAATTTTGTGCAACCGACTTCAATATAAATTATTAAGAATAACTTAAAAAACTGTTGATCAGACCTTGATCAAATTTATATGGAAACACATGAGAAGCACCAGCTTTCAAATAAAAAAAGAATCAACGAAATCGGTTCACCCAGAAAAAAAGTTATGAGGTAACACGCATAAAAAAAACATACAGTCGAATTGAGTACCGTCTCCTTTATGAGTCGAGTCTTTAAGAGCAAAATTATTTGGGGTGGATGACAACGATTTAATAAAAGGTATTTCATACGATTTTTATAATATAGGGTGTTTAAATGGTATACCGATGAGAGCGGTCATGCCGATAGCATCAAAGCGAATTTTATGTGAAATAGCAATAGTAACTGCATCTGTTCTACCTGAGAATGTTTATCAATACAATGATTATTCATTAAACTATTGTAACGTTATTTTAAATTGTTATAACCGCTCGAAAATATCTCCTTTGGGCTATTGTTTATTATCAGTGACGTATGAAAATCGTACTGAAATTATTCGTTCTTATATTAATAAAACAAACAGAAGTAAAACAACCAGTTTTGGTGGGTCGTCATTTTATAACGTCGTTTAATATGAAACTATGTATTGGTGAATGTAACAACATACACTTAGTAAACCAACTGAAGGAAACATGCACAGTTGTTTACAGATAAACTGGGGACTTTTAATAAATATAAAGTAACTTTAAAAATAAATAATTATGCTCAGTTAAAGTTTTTTAAGCCGAGAAGAGTACCAGTAGCCGAGTAGCTTTGAAACATAAAGTTGAGTTAGTTATAATTGTATAGAGGTTGAATTATTCTTCTAAATATTATTGTTAAAGTAGATAATATGTTAGATTGTCCTTGCATTACATAAGTTTTGCAAATAAGTCTGCCTTGTCTATTTAATTTGCTTGAATTCCAGGTTGATCTTCATCTTCCATATCAGTACAGAGATATTGAACCTGTACCTAGCTTATCTGCTTATACCACATCAATCAGTGGTGTTGAAGTGACACGAAGAAAGAGGGAAAGGTTAAAAACAATATCTAAATTCAAGAAAAGAATAATCGACAAAGAAAAATGTTAAAAAATGGACATGCTCAAAAGAAAGAATAGGATCTAAAATAATTCAACATATATATTATGTTTATATAATACAAATTATCTGCCACTTCAAATTATATTAGCATTAAGTGATTTTCTTTCCATGCACATAAGAAAAAAAATTGTTTTGCAATATATTAAAGGTGGATAGAGAGGAAGAGTTTTGTAAAACAAACTTAAGGAGAACTTAATGGAGATTGCATCGCAGTTTTGCATTCTCGGCATTATGACGTAAAATCGTTAATATATTTATTTATATCTTTATAAAGATAAAATAAATTAAATTTACCCATCGAAGGACGTGATTGATGTATGTTTATTTTGTGAAACAATATTAAGAGTAAATATAAAGTTTAAAAATCCTAATAAAAAAATAATATATTTTTAAAAAACGTTGCCTCCCCACTAGCACTTTCTCCTATATCGCGGGGACAGTTTACATACATAGATTTCACAAGTACAAACATCCAGACCCAGAACAGTTATTTGTAGGCCATACAAATACTTATTCCGTGCGGGAATCGAACCCGCGGCCATTAGCGCTGCAACTCATTGCTAAGCTACTGCGCCACGGAGCCTTCAATTAATTGTCACCAGGATCTTAAATAATTTTTAGTTATTTTTGTTTTGTTACGCTAAAGAAGTATAACTTCCTACGTGCGTACATAAGTACACACAAACGTTTTTTAATTTAATTTTTAGTAAAAACAACATCACTACAGCTATACAGCATGAAAAAGTTATTATAATTTTTTTTATTATTATGAATTAGCGACCCACCCCGGCTCCGCACGGGTAACACAAGGTATCTCCAGCCGGATGACCTGTGGCGACCAAAGGAACGTATTGATAAGTTTATATACCGACCTTACTCTATGACACTACATGGAGTGACGACCTGGTAAAACATGCAATAAGTCGATTGATGCAGGTGACATAGAACCGTGTTTTGTGGCATTGGAGGAGGCTTGTTTTCAACAGTGGATTTTCGAAGAGCTGTAATGATGATGATTTTGATAATTATGATAGAATATTTGATTTTATTGAGCATTTTCCAAAATAAATTATAAGTCTAATTTCAATTAAATTTACACACTGTAATCAAAAATAAAATTGAAACAATAGGATGTTTCATTCAATCAGCTTGTTGGAAGATTACGTGTGTAAATATCATAGGCTTAAATGATGTAATGCGGGACGGAGCGGGTATTAACCCACGTTGCTGGAAATTATCGGTGGATTTGTATTTCGAGAATATCTTCCTACAAATATAGGTTTGTTATATAAACAACTGGTGTATCAATGTGAGACTTATTATTTTCCACAAAGTTGTACAATATAAAATATATCCAATATACATAGCAACTTACATGCATACGTTATACGTTAAGCAGGTTGCGATGGGCTAACGTTACGTGCAGCGCGTGAAGGACGAAACAACATATAAGCGAAACCTAAGGGTCAATTCACACGTACCACAACCACACCACGTCGCAGCGACAAAATGTGGTCAAGCTGTGGTTACGTGTGAATAGTGTCGCAGCGGCTTTTTGCAGTTGCGTTGTGGTACCGACAAAATGTCGATGTGGTTGCGTTGTCGCTGTCGTTGCGATGTGGTAACCACGTGGTCATGTGCAGTTATACTACCGCTTTCGTAGAGGAAACACGGCTTGACTGAACGTAGTCATGGAGGAAAGATTGTTGTTGCTATCCTTGTTATGGCTTTTATTAATAAGAAGAAGACGACGACATCAGCGTATTCGTCGAAATAGAATTTATTGGGTACATCCTTTATTGGAACACTAAAGTCAAAGCCAATTTCGTACTGATTATCCTAAACTTCGAAGGTTCAAGAAGAAATTTTATAAAAAATTTGGAATGAACAAGAATACATTTGACTACTTGTTAAACGAACTGAATAGTGAGTTGCAAAAAAAGACACGGCCATGAGAAAAAGCATACCATCTGTTGAACGTCTGGCAATGACATTGAGGTGAGTAATTTTTTTTATAGTTAATTATTTTTAAGTACTTAGAAAATATAATTAGTTCCATCTACCGGGACAGACTCACCGGGCAGATGAAACTAATTTATAAAATATAAAATACAGGTGCAAATTAAAGGGTTATACTTGTTTGGTTTGTCGCGGCACTAGCGCCACTTTCATTAAAAAAATATATCCTTTTATCTATGCCTTAAATAAAATACATTATTATTTTAATGAAAGTGGCGCTAGTGGTGAGCAAAACCAGTACGGCCTCTTAATTCATTAACAATAAAAGTAAGATTATGATTGTGGGCACGTTTCATATAGTTTTATTATTACAACAGTATGCATGTACAGTCCGCGCCATATCGACCTACCCTTATCTGTCAAAGGAGTCAATCGTTTTGGGCCCACTAGAAATTTTCGCGACCCTTAATGGTATTATATACAAAAAAAGATACCAATTTATTATTGTAATAGCATAAAGATTTTATGAAAATCTAAACGGAATTAAGAAATCTGAAAAAGAGTTGTTTTGATATTTGTTCTTGTCATTGGTTCAGATAATGTAATATTAAAAAATTGTAGTAGAGATGCCAACTCGGAAGAAACTGACTCGAGTTAACTTGAGTTGAAATTCACGTAACTCGAATAGTACCGAGTTACGCAACTGAATTGGCGGAACAAAGTTGTGTCAGTTTGTTACAAATTATTTTATATTTGTTCCTCCATCCAAGATAATTATTATTACTTAACTTAATAGGTAGTTATATTTTATTGGTTTGCGTATAGACAATTTTCATAAAATAATATCACTCTAACTTTATGACGTAGCGTATAGTTAATGTTATTAATAATTTAACTATCGTATTATACTTAATCAGCTTGTTGATATTACATAATATATCAATAAATTGTTCGAATTAGTAAGTCGAGTTCATCACAAAATTGTAGACAGACACTGAATTGACCGTAAGATAAAGATGCGACTCGAGTAGAATTTTGTGACTCGAGTCACTCAGGTTTTATCATGTCACTGTAGTTGTACTCTAGTTTTGAGTTATGCGAATTAACTATTTACAGTCCCTGCATCGATTGAAGTTTATCACTCGAGTTGATAATAGCGATTACCTTAGTTAAAACATTTTAAATAATAATAATAATAATAATAATATAATAATAAAATCGACCGCGACTTCCCGCATACCCTTAAGCAAGCGGAATCGGGCTGTCGTGAGGGCTCTCAACCCAATGCTGGTGACCTGTTTGGAAGCCAGCCGGGACCTGCGAGACGGACTCAATTCTTTTTGGCGCCGCACTGGCAGTTTGCCGTATTGTGGCGCCAAATTTCCACGGCTGGACGCGCTACTGACAAAGTAGCGCCATCCCAGCCTGGAGAAAAAGAATTGAGGACCGTATCGCAAATCGCAAAACCTCATCGGCAGACTGACAAGCTTCAGGTCGGGTAATAGACCGAGAATTGTGCGCACCGTCAGGATGGCGTTTGCTGGGACAAATATCAGTTTGTCCCAGCCGGATATAACGCAAAACTGACGGAGCGCATGACGTTTCCTAAACAGAGAATCGCTGCTTGGGGAAGCGGATTCGGCGATATACCGAGAGGTCGACACGGTTCAACCAGAATCGTCTCTTCCAGAGTGATCAGAAGGGCTCTATGAATCATTGGAGCGGCCGATGGTACGTGGAACGGGCTCAGCACCGAATCAGGCCGACACTATCGCATTCTGGCGCGGCCTGTGGTCAGAGCCGTAAACCACAACGAGGGCCCTTGGACGGAAGTTGTGGCGAGTCAGTGTGCGAGTGTTACGCCCATGGACCCCGTCATCATAACGCCGGATGACGTAGCTGGGGCGGTCCGTAGGGCCCCAGACTGGAAAAGTCCGGGACTCGACGGACTGCATCACTACTGGCTGAAGGGGTTCGTGGTGTGTCACGCTGTGCTCGCCCGACAGTTTCAAGAGCTCTCGACCAAAAGTCACTCCCAGCCTCTTCACTACTGGGATCACTCATTTGGTTCCTAAAGACCGGGATTCCACAGACCGAGCAAATACCGCCCCATAACGTGTCTACCTACCATACAAGACACTAACATCCATTTTGAGCGCGAGAATCACTCGTCACCTGAACGCAAATCAGGTGATGTCGCGCGCTCAAATGAATGTCGGGCAGTGGTCGTGGAACCAAGGAACCACTCCTCATTGACGCGGTCATTGGCAAGGTGGTTAAACGCAACCGTCGGAACCTCTCCGCCGCCTGGATAGACTACAAAAGGCATTCGACTCGGTGCCTCATACATGGCTGAAGAGGGTCCTCGAGGCTGTACAAGGTTGACTGTACAGTTAGAGACTCCTCGGCAGTGTATGGAGCAGTGGAGTACGATCCTTTGTCATCTAAGGCGAGCGGATGACGTACGGAGAACCACATAAGAAGAAGGTATCTTCAGGGCGATTGTCTGAGTCCAATCTGGTTCTGCCTCTCTCTAAACCCTCAGTACCTTACTGGAGGGTTCTGAGAAGGATTTCAACTTCGGAAAGGAGGTACAAAAGTGACTCACCTTTCTATATGGATGATCTCAAGTTATTCGCCTCCAGTCGCTCACATCTTGTGGAATTGCTAAACATCACTTGTGATTTTAGCAATTCTATTAGAATGGAGCTGGGGACGGATAAGTGTGCGGTCCTCCATGTCGAAGGGTAAGGTTGCTAACTCTGAGGGCATAGATTATCTATGCCCATCAACATATAAGGACCCTTTCCCAGGCTGAAACATACCGATACCTGGGTATGTCACAGAACATAGGTATCGATGAGGCGGATATGAAACAGTCAGTTTGCGATGTGTTTTATGCACGCTTGACAAAAGTGCTCAACAGTCTTTTGTCGGGTGTGAATAAGACACACGCATATAACGGTTGGTCATGCCTGTCCTCATATATACCTTCATGCTCAGGTGGACTCAGACCGAACTGAACGCTCTGGATAGAAAGTCCACTGTTATGACGTCACACGGATGCATCACCCGAGATCGTCAGTAATGAGGCTGTACTTGCCGCGGAAACATGGTGGGCGCGGCTTTTTGCTCTCACCATGCATAATCGCGAAGTGTGCAGCCTCGTAATTACTCTGGCGAGATCGGATGATCCATCTAGGACGTCATTTCGTGTGATAAAGGGCTTACTCCTATCCTTAGCCAACGAGCAATGGAGACCAGCGGTACAGTGCATTTCCGACCGGGAGACCGTATGGAAGGAGAAGGAGCTCCACGGGTTCTACAAGGCTCTACTGAGCCTTTCGTGAACTGATCGCCTCCCTCCACTGGCTACGTTTCGGTGACCTCTTTGGGAAACCGAGGGTTTTGGTCTGTGCGATACAGGATCAGGTTAAGACCAACAATTATCGGAGATACATCGCAAGGATGGCGCCGTCGACATCTGTCGAGCTTGTCGCCATCCCGGCGAGTCACTTAGGCATGTCATCTCGGTTGTTCGGCGCTTTCTAACACTGAGTATTTGCACAGACACAACCTAGCCAGGATTCTACACAGGAGCTCGCTCTGAAATACGGTCTCGTGGATAGGAAAATGCCATATTATAAGTACTTGCCGGAAGCCGTGCTCGAAAATGACCGCGCCAGGCTCTACTGGGACCGGGCCATCATCACAGACAGGACTATTCTTGCGAATAAGCCTGATATTGTGCTGATGGACGGGCACATCAAGTTTGGTCGATATTACCATTCCTTATGACGAGAACCTCGTGAAAGCCGAAACAGATAAGCTGACAAAATATCTAGACCTGGCTCACGAGGTGACCGACATGTGGTGGTCTGCCGACCGAAATTATTCCTGTGGTCGTTTCTGCGAACGGCCTAATCCCGGTCAGCCTCTCGGGTCATCTGAGGCGACTGGGACTCCGTGAAGGACCGCTCCGTGCTCAAATGCAGAAGGCGGTGCTCCTCGACACCGCCACATCGTCCGCCGGTTTCTTTCCTTTCCCTAACCTCGGCCGTTTGTCTCTCCCTTCCATTTAGTTGGGTTTTATTTATTTATGTATTATTTGTGTTAGTATATTTAATATATATACATTTATATTTATGTATATTTATTTACTATATTTCTTTTATATATTTATTCAGCCCAACCAAATGAGTATACTTCAAATATCCCATAATAATACTGTTTGATAATTAAATTACTAGTTAAAGTTTTTTATTATAGTTTTAATACAATATAAAGTAGAATTTCTATATTAATATACTTTTAAATAGGTACCTTTATTAAATAAGTAATATGTGACAATATGAAATAAAATACATATATTTATTATTTATTTATTTGTAGTATTTCCATGTTTTTTTTATTTACTACACACATGTAGCATTTCAAAATCTATAAACTGCTTTTCGCATATCACAAATCCTTCCATTTTTCAAAATAAGCCACACTGACGATTTTTGTTTTGTTGTTTCATTGTTATCATTCATACTATAAACAAACAAGTATATTTAACCCTTCATTGCATGATTTAATATTTTCTTGTAGAAAAATCATATGCATGTAATTGTAGCCCTAGGATGTGTAAAAATAATAAAAAAAATCTGTGACCTTTATAAGTATTAATTTTTTGAAAAAACCATATGATGGATATTTACATAATTATGCAATTAGTAACAACGAGCTTAGTACAAAATAAAATAATGGAAAGAAAAATCAGTTTTTGTGATAATTTTCAAAGCAGTTATTGTTTTATTAAGACACAGATTGATTCCACATTTGTTACATCTTATTGTAGAATACCCCTTACACTGTGGGTACTTACAACGTAGTGAACCTCCAACTTGTGGCCAATGATAAACACCGTCTCTTCTTATGTCCTTTGGTGGAGCAACGACTGCTGGTCCCCTCTTCCTTTTCGCCTGTATTTCGTTCTCTAAAGAACTGGCACTGTGACGACCTCTTTTAACTTCTGTGTCAGCTCCTATTCTGCACAAGACTTGTGCTAAATTATTTCGAAAGTTGCCCATCGAAAGTATATCCTTTTTTGATATATTTCTATTTGCTGCATTTTTTTTGTACAAGATCCACGAATTAATCACTGTCAGATCAAGTAGATGGAAAAATATACGTAAATACCATTTTTTTGACCTTAATGGAATGTGGAACCTCCCCAAAAAACTGTCCATTAAGTCCACCCCTCCCATATGCTTATTATATTCATGGACGATTTGTGGACATGGAATTTCTACCTTTTCCTTTTTCGATTTATCATATCTAGTGACACTAGACACTGGTGTTGCCCCAACATAGGTTGATAAAAGTGTCACTACCTTGTTGTCTTTCCAGGTGACACAGGCCATCTCAATGCCATCATAAGTAGATGTTCTTTCTTTATGACTGCCTCTTGGTACTGCCTTCTTCATAAACTCTTTCTTTTCAGGCAATTTTGAGTTAGGGATCCTATTCTGTTGGACAGTGCCAACAGAGTGAATTTCTTGATTGGCTAGAAAGTAAATTAGAGGCAGTGATGTGTAAAAATTATCAAAGTACACAATATAATTTTGATATCTTGGTACACCTCTTAGCAAACGAATTACTACATTCCCTGTAGCTCCTATGTCAGGTTCTCCTTCAAGTCTCTCTATATTTGCCTGTCCTGCATACAATTCAAATGTATGCGCATATCCAGATAAATCGCAAAGTACATAAAATTTGAACGTCCATTTATGGGGTTTATTTGGCAGGTACTGTTTTAGAAAGTGTGCAACCTTTGTTGCACACATCTGCTCATCCACTGATAGCCGTTGTTCCATAGGTAGTGAAGAAAACTTTGTTTTTAGGTGCTCAATAACTGGACGAATTTTAAATAAACGGTCATGATCTGCTTGGCCCACAGGTCTATGAAGCTCATTGTTTTGAAAATGCAATGAAAGTTTGATTTTTTCAAATTTGTTGACTGGCATTGTGGATGAAACTGGCCATAACCATGAACAGGGTGCCAATATGCTCTCGTATTTTGAAATCTTTGCACTGACATGAACAGCAAAATCCCAAAAAACTTTTTGATATCTGATGCTGTGTATATTATTTTGTTATTAGGATCTTTTTGCATGCTATATAAATTAGTTTCTGCTACAATTTTCTATATAAAATCATCATTAAAAAAATATTTAAAACATTGGTTAGGAGTTTCTAGCTGAGATATTTCAGAAGCAAAGATAAGCAGCCTAAGAATCTAATTTTGTCTTCATCAAAGTCCATATTTCTCTTTTTCCAAATAAGTTTTCTCTTGTACAATAGTGAATTTAAAATATTACCACTAGGGGATCTATTTTGAATTTCTGCTCCTAGTGGTTCTTCAACCAGAGGTGGATCTTCTTCATTTACTTGCTGATCATCTTCATTATCATTTTCGTCACCTAACAGATGTAGAAGTTCATCTCTAATATAGTTTAAATTTGGTGGGTCATCATCATCAGTGTCATCAGCTTCTAGTCCGTCTTCTGACAGCCAACCATCTTCCAGTTGTGCTAGATAGTGTTCTATGTCTCTCTCTTGTAAATTATTCTAAAACAACAAAAAATCATACAAAATGTAAAATTTCATGAACAAAAATTTCTCCATACTACAGGTATGACCATACTGCATACTGATGTAAATTTACATCATACCAAATCGACATAATTTTCGATATATTTTCATGTTTTGTTACAAATTTTAGCAGATTCTAAAACATTTACCTTATTTCCACTCATTATAAATATTTTCAACAACTCCCGTCGATCAAAGCAAGCAAAATAACGTAATTCTTTTGCACCGTTACAACAAAACTAACAGTCACCAGGTAACTAAATTTTGATTGTCATTTGACGTTGACATTTGTTTTTTTTGAAGTAATTACGTTCCGTTTCATTCATAAATATTTCAAGAAATTGTCAGAAGCAAAATATCAACACCGCCCACTGATTTGTGCTTTTTAACTGTGAACAGTTTGATGGAAATTTCCATCAAGATGCAATGAAGGGTTAAATCACCTTTATGTTATGCACTACTTATAAGAAGTAAAAAAATAACAATGATAGCACAATCACGATATTATAAATCAAACTAAGTTCATATTTGACCACAACATGCCAGATGCAAGTTTCACGCCCGCGGCGCCTTATTCTATGTGAATTACTTGATTAGATGATAGAATTAACGAATTAGTGAACTTACATCTATCTAGCGCTCTCCGAATCACACGGTGCGTCGAGTTGACTCGGTGACTGAGTGCAAGCGGACTCGAGTAAAATTTATTTTCACTCGAGTACCGAGTTACACAGATTTCCTGATTGAGTCGAGTGAAACAGAGTTCTAGTTGCATCACTACTTTAAGAATAAAGTCTGTGATTAATTGTTAATTGTTATATACTTTAAAATAATTTTAGTAGCAAACTAGCAAAATAAATTAATAGCTAAAAAGTTTACACGTGTTTGTTTACAAGACAATAAAATAAATATCGTCTCATCGATGCACAAGTGTTTAACAAATAATGGATAATATCTATTTTCCTTTTATTTTTTGTGGTCGCATGGTAAATTTGCCAATGACATTCGAAATTGAAAATGAAAACTAATGACTTTAGTTAATATAAGAGTATGTATCACAGAACACAATTACTCTCTAAGGTATGTATGTAGTACAAGAGTTTCATTTACACCTAGAATTTTGGAAAATCTAAATAAGATCTATAATTTATGATGAATTACCTAAAAATGACAAACACCAGTCTTAGAACCTTATTAGTATGTTAAAAATGACAAAGTATTAAAGTTTTATGTTATTAGTAAAATCTAAATTAAATAATAGATAGAATAAATACATAAATGAAGTTTTTCTGTATCTTATAAGAAAATTAGAATCTATGGGTCGAGGATTTAAGATTTCTCTATTTGATGTAGCTTCATCGGCTTTGAAGAGCGATTCATTTAACTGCATTTAGGTGTAAATACCTTATGTATTCAGCAAGTTGCTCCATAAACTTGATAATACCTAATAAACATGGATCCTAATTTATGCCAGCCATAGTAGATAGACAATATAGATAGTACATATATTTACGTGTAAATAAGTACTTATTACTTGTACTAGAAGCAAATATACAGTTTGCATAAGTATTGTAACTTAGTTAAGCCATTTTATTTGTGTAATGGTTATATCCTTGTTGATCAGATGCTTCTGTTATCCTTAGACTGATGTGTTGTTAACTCTGCAGAAAGGAATATTATTTTGTCATCTACTATCAGATAATTAATATAAAAATAATATCCTTTTCCCCATGAAACTAGTGAAAATAAGAAATCAGACAACTTTTACATAGTCAAATATTTGTTTAGTATTTGTGTTAGTTGATGTAAATTCATAACTACTATTTGTGTATTTGATCATATGGAGCTGATTAACGGTGTATATTTTATAATAATTTCTTATTTATTTAACATACAGGCAGAGACAACAAAATACAGACAGAAATATAGAAATGTAGTTTATTGACATTGAAGTATAGTATATATATAGTCTTATACAATATTAATTAAATTTTTCAGGTGGATCGCTTAGAATAAATGTGTATGTCTTGTAGGCTGAAATCTTGCAGAGCTGCTCGTAGGTAGAGACAAAGTATATGGATATTGAATACAACAGTCTTATACCATATCTTACAACATTGATAATATCCTTCTGATTCATGTTATTATCAAGTTATTTTGAAAATATCTTTTGAAATGATAATGATTGACAATAATTAATACAATTAAATTATACATGTGTTTTTGTTATCCTTACACAACCAGTTTAAAACATCTTACTTACTAATAACATAGATAAACATGATATTACCTAGTCATTTTGGCTTTAATGGTGTTTGGGGTATGATAACTAATAAATTAATATATTTTAAAACAAAGTTTACACACTGCACCTTTACTAATCAACCAAAACATACTAAAACAAAGTCTTGACACCGCACCTGTCTGTCTGTCTGTTCCACTATTAGATTACACTATAGACTGCTTTGGAAATAATTACAACAATATATACAGTGGCATTTTACTTTGTGTTTTATCCTTATACAAACAGTTCAAAACAGCTCTAATTATTTAGCATTTTAAGGTAATATTATAAATAGACATATTTTCCGTTATTCATCTTGGCTTTAATCATATTTATTTAATTACTGTAATGGTGTGTGTGATGTATATTCACTAATCAATTAATACCTGTAAAAATAGTCTCCACACCACGTTTGTTTGTCTGTGCACTGTTTTGCCGGAAATTCTAAAAGGATTTTCCATCTATCTTTCAATATCTTTAATTGCTGAATTTACCTACAATTTTGTTTAATACTATTAATTATTAAGCTATTCTATTCTATATACACTATTCTAACTCATAATATCGGTGAAAACTACTAGAAAATCGCTTTTAGTTTGTTTTAAGGTTATTGCGATATTCATATTTTAATTTTAATTTCTCAGAATTCCGTTAGATGCGATAAAACTAATATTAATTTTGTAATCTATAGATTATAAGGAATTAATCAACATACTTTTCATTGAGGTTCACTAAAATTCGTGGTGGGCCCATTCTCCATACAAAAAGAAACTGTCTCCTTTCTGCAACTGAATTTCAACCTAATTTCAAACGCATAGAGATCAACATCAGTTGTGGTTTTTCACAGATTTTCGTAGGTCGATGTGTCGCTGACTGTACGTTACGCACACGCCACGCATCCAGTCTGCTCAGGCCTTTATTATTGCCAATGAATTAATTTGCAACTGGTAGGGAGGATAGGAAGGCGAAAACAAAGAGCGTACTTATATAATTTTATTTATTTTGTCATTCAAAAATCAACAGAGTAGGTAATTAATCAGTTAATCTCCTAAAATATCCGTTATAATCGGATCATTATAGTTTGAAGCCTGAGAAGAGACGCTGAGTGGAGATTCTGGTACTGAAATATCTCTTGGTGTGGATGCAGTACGCAAATTGCGAAGCTGTGGAGAGCCTGTTTCCATATCCGGCCGATACCCAAACGTTGATGGTCGCTCATACGGTTGGTACGCTGGTGTCGTATACCCCTGTCCATATTCACTGTAATTATCATTACGTGTAGTTGTAGGTGTGTGATATTTTTGAATTACATTCAATATTTCTATCTGAGCATTCAGTTTCCAATCATCGCGAATGGTCTTAAATCTATCGTATAAAGATAGCAAAAAATGCATATCACTGTCACAGGACTTTTCAGGTTCCTGTGTACGAGTATGTGCAGTTACTTGATCGTTCAAATGACTCTATTTTCTTTGGATATTTTTGGTCTCTTCCAAACTTCAGAGTCACTCGTTTCAGTAGTATTATCGTCTTCATTATCGATTTGTTCGATGTCATCGTCTTTGTTTTGTACTGGTAGAGACGATGTTGTATTTCGATTTTCAGACAATGGCTTTAAAAATAATAATTGACTAAAGTAGTAGTATCTCTTTGAACTACCTGCTGAACCGCTTCTCTGTGAATTTTGTTTTTTAAGGTCTCTGTTGAAAGAGTCTCTTAAGCTTTTCCATTTTCTTTGTAAGTTGGCAGCTGAAAAATTAATTGTTAAATTGAAATTTGTAGAAAAGTAAGTTGGTAGTTAAATTTGAAAATAACATATAAAATAATAATAATAATATTTTACAATATCGAAATTACAGTGATCAGATCATATAATGAACTCAGTATTGAAGATAATTTCTGTATATTTAAATATCCATGTTAATAGTTTCAAGTTATTCTTAAATTTATGACAGCCAAGCATCTTTATATGGTTTGATAAATGATTAGTTTTTCTTATACCGGTGGCATAAGCGCTTTTTGAAAGCGTAATATAATTATTTAATGTATTAGCTTCACCCGCCTGAATACACGTTATGTAATATATAAATAAGTAGTATTTAATATTTTAATTTTTTAATTTTACCATATTAAAATTAACTGGATTTATTTTATATTACTCCAGTATAATGTAAGATCGATCACTTCCCAAAATGTCATCAGCCTATTGAATGGTGTTAAAAAAGGTTGAAATACCTAATACTTTAAGGGGTCGTTGTACTCTTCAACACGAGGTACTTTTACTATGGGGACACGTATACCTACATGACCTAAATGTATGAAACAGCTGATTTTTTACGATTTCGTATGTGTCCCCATAGTAAAAGTTGTCATACTCATGAGTACAGTACAATGACCCCAGTGTTATTTATTTCAACCTTTTGTAACAACCTGTATAATTCCATTTCATTATTATTTGTTATTAATATAATTTTTTTGTTACAGATATTTGGCAACGGGGTGTTCGTTTGAAGATCTCGCCAATTTTTTTAAATGTGGTACTTCAACTGCTAGCAAAATTGTCCACGACGTGTGCCGCCTGATTTGGGATTAATTACAGCCTATTCATTTACCAACATGTTGTAATAAAACAATGTGGCTTGATATTGCGAACAAATTTAAAAAGAAAGCAAATTTTCCAAACTGCTGAGGGGCTGTAGATGGGAAACATATTAGGATTATTCATCCACCACGCAGTGGTTCATTATTCTTTAATTATAAACATTTCTTTTCTATTGTTTTAATGGCCGTATGTGACGCCGATTATTTATTCGTGTATGTTGATGTAGGAGCCTACGGTAAAACTTCCGATTCAACTATTTGGAGGGACTGCAGTTTATATGATGCAATGAAAAGAAATGATTTAGATCTACCTGAACCGCAAGCAATTACCCTGTAGGTAGGCCCTTGCCTATGGTATTCATTGGCGATGAAGCCTTTTGATTACACAAACATTTGCTGCAATCATACAGCGGCAAGCAATTAACAATGAAAAACGTGTTTTAACTATAGATTATCACGAGCACGAAGATATGTAGAATGTTCCTTTGGAATTTTGACTAACAAATGGCGAATATTGCATAGGCCAGTTAACGTCAGTTGAATTTACAACAGACATAGTGAAAGCATGTGTCGTATTACATAATATAGTACGCAAGCGAGATGGCTATAAATTCGATGACACTTTATTGATAACTTCAAATTTGTTCCGAATGCATTCCTTTGATCAAAGTCATGACGGGATTCGAGCAGATTCTATTAGAAATGAATTTGCCGACTATTTTGTGAGCCCTGAAGGTGAATTATCGTGGCATTACAATAAAGCGTGAATGGTGTTGTTAGGTATACTCGGTTTAATAAATAGTAATTAATAAACTTACCACACTGGTTTTTTTCTTTTGTTTCCTTATTAAAATCTTCATAAAACTTCATGCAAAGGTTTTCCCATGCTTTGTTTTTTAATATGCGATTGGAATACTCCTCTGTCCTTGATCCCAAATGCATGGAAAATTGCGAATCTCCTCAATAAACATATCCGTGTCAAAAGTCTCGAGTCGGACATTTTAATTTTCGCACAACCACGCGGCAACTCAGTACAACGCAGAATGAAAGGGGAGCGCAGGCGCCAGCCAGGCACGCGCTGTTGATGACGTCATGTCATGGCGATGTGGCCGCGGTGCCGCCGCCGGTGGTGGCGTTGCCGTCGCGATGTGGTTGCGATGTGGTCGTATTACACAGGTGGTCGATAACAATGGAAAATGTGGTACGTGTAAATTGTAATATTCATTTTCAATACAAAATATACGCCCGACCACATGGCGTCGTTGTGGCTGTGGTTGTGGCTGTGGTGTGGTTGTGGTACGTGTGAATTGACCCTAAGGAAAAAACCGACGAATGAAACATCACTGGTATCCACTTTTTGTCGAGTTTAAAAAGGTCAAATATAAAACAATAAAAAAAAAATTACATTGTTCTACGATAAAAACGAGACAAATAATTTAGAGCTTATAAGTGAATAGCAAAATAGAAGCCTCCACAAGGTTTACTAAACAGTATGGAAATCTTTACGATAAGTCATGGATTCGATCAAGCTATGGTTTAATAAGGATTTTTAATAAGGAAATTAGTTTGCCTTCCTTCGGAAACCCGTGCATTCTGGTCTCTCGCCAAGACTGTGCAAGGGAATTTCTGTAAGCCATCACTACTATATCTGAATAGGG
This sequence comes from Parnassius orleans, assembly GCA_029286625.1. Taxonomy (NCBI): domain Eukaryota; kingdom Metazoa; phylum Arthropoda; class Insecta; order Lepidoptera; family Papilionidae; genus Parnassius; species Parnassius orleans. The sequence goes on along the minus strand of JAGSMP010000084.1, from coordinate 2,710,913 downwards.
AGGACGACTCACTGGCCCACGCCGCAAAAGCGAAAGCCGACCTTTTTGCCGCAAAAGCGAAAGCCGACCTTTTTGCGTCCAAATCGATTCTCGATGACGGGGGGAACACACCACCGACCATCCCGCAGTGTGAGTGCTCTATGCCTGATATGCGATTCACACAGTGCTCAGTACGCAAATCACTCCTCTCCCTGAACATCCACAAGTCGAGTGGGCTTGACTGAATCCCGCCAATTGAGCTGAAGACGTGCGCTCCAAAGTCTGCACCGGTTCTAACGCATCTTTTCAGGTACTCCTACTCTCTAGGCGTTGTCTCAAATTCATGGAAGACAGCTTTCGTGCACCCGATCCCTAAAAAAGGTAACCGCTCTGATCCATCCAACTACAGGCCTATCGCCATCACCTCCTTGTCCTCGAAAATAATGGAGTCCATTATTAACTGCCAGCTCATATGGTACCTTGAAGAGCACCAGCTGATTAGTGACCGCCAGTACGCTCAGCTGGTGATCTTCTTGTTTACCTAACACACAAATGGGTGCAGGCGATCGAGTCCAAGTGGGAGGCTTTGGCGGTTAGTTTGGACATATCGAAGGCCTTCGATCGGGTTTGGCACAATGCGCTTCTTTTGAAGCTTCCTTTCTATGGGCTTCCCGAGAAATTGTGCAATTGGATCACCAGTTTTCTTGCAGATCGGAGCATCAAGGTCTTAGTATACGGTGCGTGCTCCGATTACAAGCCTATTAACGCTGGTGTTCCATAAGGCGGCGTGCTATCACCAACGCTATTTCTTCTGCACATCAATAATATGTTGTAAACCGGTAACATTCATTGCTATGCGGATGACAGCACTGGTGATGCTTAATACACCGGCCGAGCAAATATTTCTCAGGAAAATGTCGCCGAGTACTGGAAAAAACTTGTGTCTGAAGTGGAGACTTTGTTGAACAAAGTCTCGGATTGGGGCAACTAAATCTAGTCCAGTTCAATTCCCAAAAGTCACAAGTTTGCGCGTTTACCGCTAAAAAGAACCCCTTTGTCGTATCTCTTCAGTTTCAGGGCACTCCCCTTATTACATCAGCTAGTATCGGAATCCTCGGCGTCGACATATCGAATGTCGTGCAGTTTTGTGGTCACTTGGAAGAGAAGGACGAATTGGCCTCTAAAAACCTTGGCATGCTCAGCAGAGCGGGACAGTATTTCATGCCGGCACACCGCCTGCAACTTTACAAGGCGCAGGTTCGGCAGCTCAATACCGTTCCCATCTCTGGGCTGGGGCTCCACAGTGCCAGCTCGTTCCACTTGGCCGCATCCAGCGAAGAGCGGTTCGATTCGTCTGTCTGCCTGAAATCGATTCACTGGCGCTGCGTGTGAATGTTGCATCCCTTTACATTTTCTATCGCATCTACCACGGGGAGTGCTCAGAGGAATTTCACGAACGCACATCGCGACAAATCTCCCGATACCAATCACACCATTTGGATGCTTGGCGGTCCACCACTGTACGTTTTACTAGGAGTTTTCTTCCTCGTCCGTCCTCTTTGTGGAATAGTTTACCTCGGCGATTTTTCCGGACCGATACGACTTAGAGACCTTCAAGGAAAGTGCTTACTCCTTTACAAAAGGCCGGCAACGCACCTGCAATTTCCCTGGTGTTGCAATTGTTCGTATGCTCTTTTGCCTCCTCTCCTATAAAAAAGTGCGTTAGGCCTTTATTAAAATATCTATGTTTTTACTAATTCCATCATTTAGAAGATGATCTCTTTTAATAATTAAATAAGTGAATGATTCCAATCGCTTTTGTTTAAATATTTAAAACTTTAGATGAATATGTTTGATTGTTTTTGTAGTCAAATAAACATATTAAAATACTTAGACAAACATTAATATGTTTACTTGATGAAACAAGCTCCCTTTTTACTGAAAATGAGACATCTTAGTCCTCGGGGGTGACATCGCATCTGAATTTTTGATTCCTAATCGAGGATAGATGTAGATGTCTATGGGCCACAACAACCACTTACCATCGGATAATCGAGTTTGCGTGCTCGTTCGTCACACTTATTCTATAAAAAACATTAATAACATCATCTTTTGACGTCAACTATTGTCCTTTTAGAAAAGTTTTGTTTGACTGCTCGTAATAATACTTAAATTAAAAATTTTTACTTATATCTGCTACATGATGAATGTTAAAATTTAGATTTTACAATTGTAATCTGCAAAAAATAATTAAAAATCTACGACAACATTAAGTTAAAGTTGAAAAATGAGGCTGGGACGCTAGATTATATGCTATAATTGTATACAGGCAAGCTCTGTACAAATTTGTGTCCAGCTAGTTGTCTCCTCAACAACAAAACAAGTAGCTGCCTCGTTTCCTACACAAACTTGGACTGCACTATGCAGACTTCAAATGGTGGAAATATTTCACTTTTAATATGCAAAATATTAATACAATATACACATGTAATTTTTTATTTTAATGTTCATTTTCATAGGAATTTACTTTTTTTTAATTAAATTTTAGTAAATACAAATATAATATCAATCCATTCGTCTTATGTATGTCGTATGTGTTGAATATATTAAGTCAAAGCTATGTGATTACGGAAATTCCCATATTCTGGAAAACGCCCATTATTTATGTATTATTTGCGCGTTCTGAAGTGGACAGTTTACAATTTTTTATAAAACATATAGTACAAACGAACTTACAGTCTATCTGATGGTAAGTAGCTAATGCTGTCTATGGACGCATGCAACCAAGTTCAAACAAAGAAGTCTACAAATTTGTAGTCACCGCTGAGAACTCAGATGGAATGCCTCACTGCAGTGCAAGCTCTGCTATGGCAGCAGAAATAATTAAGAAGGTGGTACGTATCCTGACGGACTCCTTGGCAAAAAGGAGTCATACCACCTAGTAAGACGAAGAGAAGTTAATCAAGAAAGACAAAAAAGAAGAAACACTTTGAGTTGTTAAATAAATAATGATTTCTTATATTTACGCGAACACTACACATTGAATTAAACTACTTTTACGGATTATATCGCGTTTAATTAACTTATTTTATTAATTCCCGACGTTTCGGGTGCTTTACAGCACCCATGGTCACGGGGGACTGAGGTGATTGACGTCCCAATGTCAAAGTTAATCCGGAGTACCTTCAGCTTTTTAATTATTAATTTTAATTTTGGTCCGATCTACAGAATGAACTAACTGTGTCTTGAAGTCTTGCAGTGGTATGCTTGGGTTTAGTTTTAATTTTATTAATTACAGGATCCCAAGCAGGTGGTAGTACCCAGCCTCCCTCTCTATTGAAATTAGGATGTTTTTTAATTTCAATAGCCTCACGTATCATCCTTGGCAGGAATCGATGTTCTTTCGCGAGAATCTGTGGTTTATCAAATCTAATGTAATGGCGGGGGCCGTCTAGGATATGATCACAAACTGCAGACTTCCCGGAACGTTGGTGCTTCACGTCAGCTATGTGTTCTTTTACGCGGGTTTTAATAGATCGTTTTGTTTGCCCTATATATGAGAGACCACATTCACAATCAAGCTTATACACTCCTGCATCTTGTAGAGGAATATTGCACTTGACGGATGGTAAGAACTGACTAATCTTCTTCGGCGGCTTGAAGAATGTTCTTATAGAAGCTCGCTCAAGATGTAGCCAATCTTGTCTGTGACACCTCTGACATATTGTAGTACAGCAGGCACACGCTCGACTGTGGCCGGCTTCACTCGGTCACTGTGACGTAGGCGCGGGACCCGAAGCTTGTTGTCGTGCAGAACCTGCTTAACGTGCTGAAGCTCGGCGGCCAGTGTTTGCTGTCACAGATCCCTCGTGCTCTCTGTAACAAAGATTTGCCCACGGTAGCCAACTGTGAAGGATGATGGTGGGATTCACCATTTAAATATCTGTTTGTATGGGTCTTTTTTTACACGGTGTGACCTATGGTGTTGTTAGGATTTCGAATGACTAATACATCTAGGAAAGCTAAAGAATTATTTGCCTCTAACTCCATAGTAAATTGAATTTTAGAGTTTATGGAATTAAGATGTTCTAAAATGCAGTTACTTTGTCTGATGACCATGGGTGCTGTAAAGCACCCGAAACGTCGGAATTAATAAAATAAGTTAATTAAACGCGATATAATCCGTAAAAGTAGTTTAATTCAATTGTTAAATAAAGTTCATAAAGAGTTCATTCATTAAAATATGTGTACAAAATTACATCACGTGATATATTACATTCCTTATAAATAATAAATGGTTATTTATTTATAAATAATTCTTTATCAATTACCAAGATTCAAAATCTCGATAGCAAAAAAATGGCTATGTGTAAGGCATTATGTAGACAAATATCTATGTTATTTTCTTGTAAGAAAATAATCAAAAGAGGAATCTTATTATATATACATTGTATATTAAATTGGACTATTCTTTATACAGGCGTTTTAAGGCTACTACTATCCATAATTAAATGGTAAGATTTTAAATCAATAGATCTTTAGTTGACATTGTTGTAACGGGAGTGGCCTGCTCCTTGTTTGCTAGTGAAATAAACGTTCGAACTATTGCGTTAGTAATTACAGTGTTATTTATAAGTTGACTTTTAAGCTCGTCTAAAAAGTGATTTTGTGTGGCAGTTTTCACAGACTGAGTTTTATTTACAGGTTCCTGTACAAGAGAAGCAGGATGAATCTGATCAACATTAGTTTTGTTTACAAGAGCTGGAAAATCATTGTTATATTTTTTGTCTTTTGTATTGGCAACAGTGCTTGCATAAGTAATTTTAGACTTCTTTTCTTGACTTTTTTATTTTAAATTGGACATAAATTAATATATTTCCAAATGTGGTCCATTGCAATTCACGCAAATGATCGGGTTTGTTACAAACTTTATATATAATGTAACTTTGTATATATTAACTGTATATGTGCAATCCAAGTAAGGTAGAAAGCTATCTCTAATTTTTTTCTAAAGTTAACATGCATCAATGTTTGTTATAGACTCGTGATAGCACAGGGGATCACTTGCCTTTAACAATATGCGAGCAACCCGGGTTCGATCCCCACTGGCACCAAAAAAATTAATTCATTACTTCCCATCAAAAGTTGTATTTTTGATGTTATAATTTTTTATAAGTAAGGCTCTTATAAGGTTTATCTATTTTAAGTGAAAGTTAATGAATTAAGAAACGTAAATGTAAATGCAATTTATTTTATTAAAATTTATTAGCCCAAATAGTTTGACATACATCACGCAACTGTCCACATGCGCCGTAAATCTTAAGTGCGGTTTGAATCCTGAGACGGACCATAAATAAACTGTTAAGATTTACGGGATGGTGTAACTGTCCAATTATCTTATTTTGCTACAAAGTTACTAAGAATAAGCGACAGTAGCCTAATAGTTAAGAGTATGAGCTGCAAACTTTAAGCATCGTGGGTACGAATCCACCATCCGAATACCGTCTTAAACTGCTCCTTGTACAAGCATGAAAAGCTAACAATAAAACCAATACCTAATTTCCTTTCATTACGAACACAAACATCGATATTGAACTGTAGATATTGTAAGATTTAGCAGATAAATTCTATAGATAAAGAGATGCTTGTTAATAATAAGTTACTCAGAACTGGTATTTAAAACGAGTTTACTTTCACGGCGCATGCAGCACCCGTCACACAGGGGCGCTCATTTATTTGTATAATAAAAACCCACGCGTGGGATCACGCGCCAGGTAGTGGTCGCATAACAGGCATATATACACGTAGTAGAGCCAGGGTGCAGCTACATTACGTTTATTGCACGGATGGGTCGGCTTGACCTGGGAAAGACCCCGCTCTCATAGAATACCAGTGTAAAATAGCAGCTCAATGCTGCTGTGTTTCGTATCGTAAGTGTAGAGAACCGGAGACCATTTTTACTGGAAACGAGGGATTCTATCTTCATCCTCAGGGGAGACAACGCATCCGCATTTTGATCCTTAATCGAGGATAGACGTAGATGGCAATGGGCCACAGCATCCACTTACCATCAGTTGGACTGTGTGCTCGTTTGTGTGCTCGTTTGTAGTCGTCACGAAGACCCGTCGCACATGCAAAGCATTGTCTCGAGCCGCTAGCATGACGTAGCTCTTAAATTTTAAAGAAATACGCGCGCGTATCTGCAGCGGAAGCCCTAAATCAGAATTCAAATCAACATTTGTATAACAATTTAAGAAGTATTTTAAATAATTTACCCTTTGAAGATAAAATGCAAAAGTCACAAGTTTTCGATATTTGATATGCGTTTTCAACAGCCTTTTGACAAGTGCATAGTATGCTAGAATGCTAGATGAATCTCTTTGTATTATTTCAATTAAATATGAGAATTGTTTTATCTCTAATAAAAGTAAGTTGTGTGTACATTTAGTTGTATTTATAAACAAATTTTGTGGTACTAAAGGAATTATTATATTGTCTTGACGTCAGTTCTTTCTTTAAATGTCTCCTCTTTCGCAAAGTACTGATTGAAACATTGTCTTATAATTTTTTCGTTTATTGTGTGCTTCCTCGAGCAAAATAAAAATGACTTCACAATTTGAATAGAATAGAATTATCTTGAGGATATATTCTTATTATCATTTTTATTAACGGTGAGGGAATGAGCTCCAGTTTAGTTCTCACAGCAATTTTCTCGGCTCTGTATTATTGCATAAATTTTATGAGCGAGGGTAAAATTGTAATTAGAAACTAAGATTTTCCTGTATTTCTGGTAACGTTAATTTACATTATTTACTTTTGTAAGAAGACACATTAATTATGCGTTATTTGATTTAAATGTCTAATACAGTACATAACTTATTAGGAGTGCATTACTCTCGACACGTCAAGGTCAACCAATTTTGTGTTCTTAAATATCATAACCATATTGCACTTATACGACAATATGAAAACACTAATTAATCAATCCGTATAACAAGAAAACACTTTTTAATCCATCTTATATTTTATAAAAATCATTTTATATTGCTACTTTGTAGAAAACACGGTTTGAAAAAATTTTGCGTGTACGTCTGGATGTTGATTTTGAATGTGGTCACGATAACTTCCGAAAAATAGACGTATCGAGACCGGTTTATTTTATTTGCTTAAGAATTACATCAACTGGTTCCTATTTCATTTCAATAGCCTAGTACGCTTAGGTTGGTTATAAAATGAATTTCAACTTTTCTATGTTTTATTTCTATTAAAAATTTAAAGGCGCTTTCATATTTTTAGCTCACGCTCATGAGGCGTGCACTTTTGGATTTTCAAACTATTTCACATTATTGCGAGGCTAATGAAGCGTATGGTGAGGCACAGCGCTGTCCAAGGGAATGTAAACAAACTTGACATATCCCCCAAAAATACACGGATGTTCACTTCACCACCAAAAAAAAGGAAAATCGTGACGAAATTGTAATTATCTATTATAAAGATGATGTAGTGTGGCGCCGGAAATAGAACGCTATATGAAATTCAAAGCGTGAATTTTGCTCTTAGGTTACTACATCTCTTTTATTAATTCTGCCCTCGTAATAGCAAATGTAGTACTTGCAAAATCGCGGTTTCGAGGAAAACATGGTTAAGTGTTTTTTTTTAAATCTCTACTTTAACTGATATAAAACTCTTGTGTTTTGTTATGGAGAAGGTATATAAAAATACAAAGTATTGTTTTGTTTAGTTTTGTAGTTAATATTAATTAAAAAGGGTTTTAGAAGCGGGAATACTGCACTAAAAACTTGTGTATCATAATAAAGTGAAATGCAGTACTCGTGTTTGTTATTGCATTTGTATCTAGGAAATAACGTAGTTACGTTATGCACTACTAAAGTTAGTAACTCAATATTTTTAGAATAAAAGACATAATGTAGTGTAAAAACGATTTATTTAACATAATTAATAGAAAAAATAGGAAAAACATGACTAACGCTGATTTTTTTATTTTATAATTTACGGTGCTTTTTATTATTGTAGAAAATTGTAGAAAACTTATAATTGTAGAAAATATCTTAGTTTAGAATTACCTAATAACCTATTATTAATTATCATTATGTTTATTACAAGTGATTTAGTAACATACGCTCTCACCTTAAATTCTTTAAATGGAACACTGCACAGTAACAGTTTTTAGTAATATTTAAAATTAAATCTCACAGCCTTTGTTTCATGTTTTATCACATTCTTAACCAATATATAAAACTATTCAAAAGATCAATCGAAAAATCATTGATGTGAAGATTTTACCAAAAAGTAATCTGTTTTGTAGAATTATTTTGGACAGTGTAGAAAGAATAGCAGATTTTCTTGCTTCTTTAATGCCCCTTGGTTTGATGTTTTCGAAGGGATTTGAAATTGACAATGAATTTAAGTATCTAACGTTGAGGAACTCATTTTTGTGTCATCATACGCTGTCTTCAAAAACAAGTTGCTTTTATTTCTTTGTTTTTCCACATTAACATATCCATATATTTGCAGAAGTCAGAAACTTCCACAGCTTTTTTGTGACTTTCCCTGAATTTGCTAACTGCACACAATCGATGAAATCAGAAAAATTTTACACTTTCCTGCTTTTTGTAATTGGTTTTCGCCTTGACGGTGAAAGATATCAGCTGAAATAAAAGTGTGTCCTGTTACGAGATATTCAATCGTAAATGCTTCTGCACATATTTCAGAACTATTTATGATTTGAACAAGAAATGTAAAAATGTCCACACTGTTCACACCACTATATCGGTGCGGTAACGTTTGCTGAGAAAAAATGCTTTATAAGCACTGATAATACCTATCCTCTTGTTTTCTGCCTGAGGTAGCTTCATGCCATACTGCAGCGAAGGCCTGTAGAGAGGGAGACAGTATTACAGGACAGGAATTTATATAAAAAATTACGGCTTTAAACATGTCGATCCTTGGCAGCATAATCACTTTCTGCAAATCGGCAGAACAAAATATCTTTCTGGGATCAGCAGATCATAAATCGACATCTTTTTGATAAAGCTCTCGGGCTTTTTTTATATTCTACTAAACCAGCGCTTATCTACGATCCCACCTGATGGTAAGTGATGATGTAGCCTAAGATGGTGAAGCGCACTGACTTAAAAAAAAGCCTATTCACTCTTGCTTTGAAGACACCCACACTGTAATCGGATGAAAAGACGGAAGCTGGTAACTTATTCCACTCCTTTGCTGTACGCATGATGAACGACGTAGCGAACCGTTTGTTCCGAATTCGTGGTAAGTCAACAACGAAAGGGTGGAGACTGGCCGAACGTCTGGTTGTCTGATGGTGGAAAGGAGAGGGAGTAATTAAATTATGCAATTCCTGCGCATACTCTCCGAAATGCATCCTGTAGAAAACCGAAAGGCTGGCTACTTTGCGTCTGTGTCCGAGGCTGGTAAGATTGGTATTAACCAAAATCTGGTCACCAATAAGTCTCTTAGCACGCCTTTCCATTGAGTCCAAAGCTGCTGGGTGGCATTTTGCAGCATCAGCCCATACATGGCAGCAATACTCCATGCACGACCGGACTTGCTCTATATATAAAGTAAGCAGCTGTCCCGGCGTGAAGTATCGCCGCACTTTTGCAAGGACTCCCAGCTTTCTTGCAGCTGCTTTGGCCTTGGATTCAATGAACTACCCAAAGTTCAGATTTGAGGATATCTCAAACCCTAACAACTGAAGGCGGTCCGTATATTCCAGTGATACATTTCGGAAAGAAGGAGCCAAGGTGAGCTGGCTCTTTGGCTCCAGTTAAGAGACACGCTTGTGTTTTGGAGGCGTTGAATTTCGCCCCATTCGGAGACTGCTTGTAGTGTGAGATTCACATGCTCTACCATAGCTTTTCTTTCAGACTGGATTTGATCCCGACTGGCCCGAGGACTTGGTTGGACTTGGTAGTGGAGGGTCGGGTATCTCTCTACAACTGTGCTATCGTATGCATACCCATAGATACCGTGCATAAGCAGATCATTAATATGCAGCAGGAAGAGAATTGCGGAGAGAACGGACCCCTAAGGAACACCGGCGTTAGTCGCCATACGACGACCCGGAGAGACCGTTCACTCAGAAAGTCTTTTACCCATTCAATCAGACCAGGGATAAGCCGTACGCTGCAAGCTTACCCAAAAGGCTAGTGTGCCAAACTCTGTCAAAGGCCTTCGAGACATCAGGGAAACAGCAAGTGCTTCCCCACTGTTCTCGAGTGCCTCGCCCATACGTGTGTGGCATACGCTAGAAGGTTGACAGTTGACCGATTTCGGCGAAACCATATTGCCGGTCACAAAGGAGGTCATTCTGTTCTAGGTATGCCATTAAGCGTGCGTTCAATAAACGCTCCATAATCTTGCAGAGTATGGAGGTAATTGAGATTGGTCGATCATTGTCAGGGTCGGCACGGCTGCCTATTTTGGAACAGGCTGCACGTTGGCCAGCTTCAGGATTTTGGCACTTTTTCTTTTTAATTTTGGCGTTAATGGGAGACTTCAACGCAAAACTAGGCACAAGAGAGAAGGGTGAGCTGAACTCTTTCTTCCAGAAGCGGCCCCACAGGAGGTGGACCTGGTCGAGCCCCGACGGTTCGACAAAAATGAGATTGACTTCATTATGATGACCAGACGAAAACTGTTTAGTGATGTCTCAGTGATCGCGAGAGTGAAAACCGGCAGCGATCACCGAATGGTGAGAGGCACACTGAACCTAAACGTTAAGTTGGAGAGGTCAAGTCTAATGAAGTCAACGCTCCGTCCCCCTCGTGCTCTGATCTAAAGTCCCGAAACCTTTCAGCTTGAGCTACAAAACCGTTTTCAGTACCTAGAAGATTGCAATGCAGTGGACTGTCTATGCGGTCAGTCAACTTTAATTGGCGAGAATGGAATTACAGCGGAACTTCTGAAAGCGGGTGGAAAACCGGTACTTGAAGTCCTTGCGGTTCTCTATTGAAACGTAATGAAACCGAACCATTTTTGAAAAGATTGATCACTGGTGATAAAAAGTGGATCACCTACGACAAGAAGGTATGAAAAAGATCATGGTTAAAGGGTAGTCAAGCTCCACAGAATGTAGCGAAACCCGAATTAACACGCAATAAGGTAATGCTCTGTGTATGGTGGGATTGGAAGGGCATCGTTTATTATGAGCTTTTACCACCGGACAAAACCATCGATTCGGATATTCACTGCCAACAACTAATGAGACTGGAGAAAAAAAGTGATCTTTCATCATGATAACGCCAGACCACACATATCTGTGTCCACTCAGCAAAAATTGAGAAAGCTTGGTTGAAAAGTGTTAATGCATCCACCTCGCACCCTCAGCCTCAGATTTTTAACTGTTTCGGTCTCTTCAGAATTCTTTGGGTAGTGTTAGGTTAACATCAAGAGAGGACTGTCAAAACTACTTCTCGCATTTTTTGATCGAAAATCCCATGATTTCTATAGCAACGGGATTATGTCACTACCTATATGATGGCAACAAGTTATCGAACAAAGTGGCACATATATATTATTATTAAATGTAATTAAACTTTGAAAATAAATGTCTTGAATTTGCATATTAAATACGAAAAAACTTTTTCCCCGACCTATCGGTTATAGAATTTACCGATATTACATAAAAGTTACTGAAAGGTACACTTGTAAGTAGCTTTTAAGTAGTGACAGTATAAGATAAAAATAATATCAAAAATACACATGATTTGTAATTTTTTCATCAATTAATTCATTCATTCATTACAAACTATCAAGGTTCATTGCTGAATATAGGCCTCCCCTTCGATTCATCAAAAGAAGGATGCGCAGTATATAAGGGTCCTGCGTTGTGCGTTATAAGTTTTCACGAAAGTGAGTCGACACAGTCGACTTATTAAAGTAAGCTAGTAATAAATACAATTGGGTGGCATAGCGCTGTATTACCAGTCGCTCGCAGTAATAGCTCAGTTTACATGATTTGTGCACTATGATTTACTACTATAAAAAGTTTTAAAGCTCTAAGTATGTTAACTTTCAGCTTCTTATTACCCGACTGATAAGGAAGGGTTATGTTTTTCGCGCGTATCTTGTATGTTTGTAATTTTTTTTTATTACCTCGTATCTTCAAACGGCTACATGGATTTTGACAATTAAAGTATCATGTTATTCGTCTTAAAATCCCAAGTTAGGTAGTTTTGGCGCAAAATAGTAATATGTTAAAAATTAACCAAACCTATCCAGTAGGGCATTAAAATAAAAGGAAATTAAAAGGGATTACAAAATATATATAAGTTATATGTTTAGATTTAATTAGAATAATAAATTAGTTTAAAAGTTTTTGATAGCGTAAAATGGGCCATGTTTGTGTCGGACCTCGTGCTATCATATTAAATTTAGTTCATAAGAGTGTGTCTGTACACTAACAATTCTAAAATAAAATATATAATTAAAAAAATAAAAAACCCGACTTCAAAAAAAAACAATTTAAAAGTAATGCACTAAAAAGACCTAAACAAGATTGAGAATAGAAACCAAAATTAAAATAAGCTATAAACAGACTATATTGTGAGTTTAAAGCCTAAGTTAAATGCCCGCATTAAGTTTAGTAGCAGGCGGGAACCAATTGCAAATTATAAGCCGAAAGAAAATTAATGGGTTCCGTTTGCTACTAAACTTAATGCGAAATACAAAAAATATGTTTTCCTACCGCATCTGTCATATTATACTGATCTAGTATCGTATGCTTTTTACCTGTTTCCAAATATCAATGCGTAAAAAAACGTAAAAAAAAATACGTTACACATAATTTTTTGTACATGTTTGCTTTCTGTGTCTGTTGCATGGAATATAACTCAATTCTATCGTACGCACAAAAATTTCCAGTATCATTAATAGCATGTGCTTTATTGAAGTATCTTTCTTTCCTACACTTACTATCATCTTTTGACGATTACTTATCTTTTAATTAAACTAAAATAATTCGAAATTGGGGCGGTGCTGCAGTCCTTTGAGAGGTGACAAGTTGACTGTCGGTATTTCGAAGTGCTGAAGTGCTTAGGGGCTGAACCATTGAATAGGAATGACCCATTGAATTTATCATTTACCACAAAATCAGACTTGGAGGCTAAGAAAGAAAAACTTGTGAGTACTTTAAAAGAAAAAGAAGACTTTAACCTTGTTTTATCAATAATGGATCCTAAAGATTCAAAGGATGTTTCAGTGGTGGAAACAAAGTATTTTCATTGTTATCTAAATTAACAGACGCTATTAATATATCAGAAAGTGAACTTTCGGATAATAGTAGTGTTCCCACCTCGAAGCTTCCTAATATTGATATTTCAAAAATAAAACCATCTACTGATTTAAATAAAACTAGTTTTAACGGATTTTACCGCGTATATTAACTTATTTTATATTCCCGACGTTTCGAGTACTTTACAGCACCCATGGTCACGGGGGGGACTGAGGTGCTTGACGTCCCAATTTCATAGTTAACCACGGCTACCTCCAGATTAAAACTATTAATTTATGTTCCGATCTACGCAGTATGAACTTACAGTATCTTGAAGTCTTGCAGTTGTATAATTGAGTTGAGATTTAATTTTATTAATTATAGGATCCCAAGTAGATAGTAGCACCCAGACATCTTTTCTATTGAAATTAGGATGTTTTTTGATTTGAATAGCCTCGCGAATCATCCTTGGAAGGAATCGGTGTTCTTTAGCGAGAATTTGTGGCCTATCAAATCTAATCTATTGACGGGGACGATCCTGTACGTGTTCACAGTACAGGATCGTCCCCGTTTCCACAATCCGACGATCCGGTTGTTTCTCCTTGTGAAGTTTATGTTTGTAAACTGCCTCCACGATACAGGAGAAAATCCTAGTGTGGGGGTAACGTTTAAAAAAAAATTCCTTGGTAGTCGGGTAAAAAGTCCCTTTTCAAAACGAGATATCTTAGTCCTCAGGGGTGACATTGCATCTGAATTTTGATTCCTAATCGAGGATAATGATGATGTCTATGTCTATAGGCCACAGCAACCACTTACCATCAAGTGGACTGCGTGCTCTTTCATCACACTTATTTTATAAAAATTTCAATTATGTCATCTTTTGACGTCAACTTTTGTTCCTTTAGAAAAGTTTTGTTTGACTGCTCGTAAAAATACTTTAACATGAACATCGAATAACATATTTTAAGGACGTATTCACGTTCCAAGCGCTGATTAGCCCAAAACAGTACTTTTCAAACCTGTTAATATCCATCAAACACTTATCTTATACAAATGTTAATTACTCATAATTTTAGGAAGTTTTATAGTCAAAATAGTTATAAGCTTACATCCGGCAGGCAGCACTTTAGTACCAGTAGTATCAAGTTCACACCACTAGTAACAAATTATGTATTTGGTAAATATTGAAGTTATTAGTAAATTTTATATTTTTACTATAAAAATGCTGAAAAGAAAGTGAAACTCTTTGCGCCACCTACTAAAAGCGCAAAACAAAGTTTGCCGGGTTAGCTACTTATTTATACGAGTACAATAACAGCGGCATAATAACAATGTGAATATACCAAACTTTCAATATTATGGTTACTATTAGTCATTCTCTTATTAGGTTTATGTATCTAAAGTGAAAGCTAATGAATTAAGAAACGTAAATATGATGTTAATTTCAATTATTTTATTTAAATTTATTGGGCCTAATATATTTTGACATACATCCCGCAACTGTCCACATGCGCCGTAAATCTTAAGTGCGGTTTGTATACTGAGACGGGTCATAAATAAATTGTTTAGATTATATATATTATGTATATAATAATAAAAAGTTACTAAGAATAAACGACAGTATCCTAGCAGTAGTTAAGGGAATGAGCTGCGAAATTTAAACATCGTGGGTTTGAATCCGCCATCCGATTACTGTCTTGAACCGCTCCTAGCACAAGCATGATAGCATGAAAGCTAACAATAAAACCAACACTTACTTTCTTTTTATTGCGAACACGAACATCGATTTTGAACTGTAATGTAAATTTTAGCAGATAAATTATGTAAATAGAGAGATACTTGTTAATAAAGAAGTTACTCAGAACTGATGATTAAGACGAGTGTACTTTCGCGGCAGTACGCGTCACGTAACGACGCTCATTTATTTGTATGAGACAAGCACACGCGGGATCATGCGCCAGGTAGTCGTCGCATAACGGGTATATTTACGAGTGGTAGAACCATGTTGCAGCTAGCTAGTTTTAGCATGAATGGGCTGGCTCGACCGGGGAAGAACCACGCTCTCATAGAATACCAGCGTAAAATAGCAGCTCAATATTCCTGTGTTTCGTATGGTAAGTGTAGAAAACCGGAGACACCTTTTACTAGAAACGAGGTATTTCATCTTCGTCATCAGGGGTGACAACACATCTACATTTTTATTATTAATCGAGGATAGACGTAGATATCTATGGGCCACAGCATCCACTTGCCATCAAGGTGACCGTGTGATCGTTTCCACCCTTATTCTTAAAAAAGCGTAAACTATTTATGTACAAGTCACGAGGACCCGTCGCAAGAACAAAGCATTGTCTCGGGTCGCCAGCATGACGTAGCTCTAAAATTTTAAAGAAATAAACACGCGCGTTTGTACCCGCGCGGCTGTTCACAGCGGACGCCCTAAATCAGAATTCAAATCAATTTTTGTATATCTATTTAAGAAGTATTTTAAATAAATTACCCTTCGAAGACAAAATGCAAAAGTCACAAGTTTTTGCTATTTTATTTTACATTTTATACAGCCTCTTGACAGGTGCATAATATGTCAGAATCCTAGATAAATTTCTTCGTATAATTTCAATAAAATGTGAGAATTGTTATTAATTGCAATGAAAGTAGGTTGCGAGTATATTTAGTTCTATTTAAAAATAAATTTCGTGTTACTAAAAAATTGTAATATTGTCTCGACGTCAGTTTTTTTTAAATGTCTACTTTTTCACAAATTACTGATTGAAATTTTTTGTTTATTGTATGCTTCTTCAAGCAAAATAAAAACGTAAATTTGAATAAAACAGAATTATCTTAAGGAAATATTCGTATAATCATTTTTATTAACGGTGAGGGAATGAGCTCCAGTTCAGTTCTCGCAGCAATATTCGCGGCTCTGTATTATTTCATTGAGCGGAATGTAAGAATTGTAATTTGAAACTAAAATTTTCCTGTATCCTCGTAACGTTTATTAAGTGTTTTGAAATATTTACTTTCGTAATAGGACAAATAAATTGTTCATTATTTGTTATAAATATAATACAGTACAGAACATATGTTCCTCATTAAGGTGAGGCAAATGAAGAGTATAGTGAGGTACAGCGCTGTTCAAGGGAATGTAAAAAAACTTGACATATCCTCCAAGAATACACGGATATTCACTCCACCACGGAACACAAGGCAAATCGTGAAAAAATTGTAATTATCTATTCTATATATATATATTCTAACCACAAAAGTGCTGCAAGGGTTTTAGTTATTCTATCAGCAAGTAATTGGATGAAATACGTAGAAGTTAACCTTTGTACAAAATGAAAACGCAATATAATTCATACGTGGTAGAGTCATGCTGCAGCTATATTAGTAGTATAGTTGTAGCACGAATGGATCGGCTCGACCAGGGAAGGATCACGCTCTCACAGAAGACCAGCGTAAAATAGCAGCTTAACGCTGCTGTGTTTCAATGGTGAGTGTAGAGAACCGGAGACCCTTTTACTGGAAACGAGGCATTCCATCTTAGTACTCACGGTGACAACGCATCTGCATTTTAATTCGTAATCGAGGATAGATGTAGATGTCTATAGGCTGCAGCAACCATTTACCATCAGGTGGACTGTGTGCTCGTTTGTCACCATAATCCTATAAAAATTATAATTCCATGTACATTTCATAGAGTTTCGTTTAAAGGTCACAATTATATATATTTTCACTGATATAACTCAATTGTGTTTTTCCTCGTAGCTTTCTGTCTATAAATTAATATTTACACAAAAGTTTTGTCGTCGCCCATTATTCGTGGATCTTGAAAAACCATGTAATAACCATTTGTATTTATGTATTGAAATTAAATATCTTTCTTTCTTCTACGGAAAAATTAAAATGTCGATTTTCAACCATAATTTTTAGTCTACTACCATTTCAAAATGAAGTGCTTATCTAAGACCTGGCCTTCTCATTAGTTAATGGAGCTGTCCGCCACGTTGACCAACGTGTTAACTTCAAACCTATAATTTTGAATATTGCTATAATAATATTATTTGAATAAAAATCACGACCTGGCGAGGTTGGCGTAATTTCGTTTTCCCCAAATTTTGACAAGCCTGACATTTTAATATTTAATTAACACATTAATAAACAATTTTGAATTTTTGCATTGGAATATAAACGTTAAATATGTAATTATATTAAAGTAGCATTATAGTATTATATTTGGTACGTGGTAGATCCACATCTATACATATAATAAATCTGTAAAAAGTCGTGTCTGTAATTCTAACTCCTTTGGACTCTTGCGCTTAGTGCGCATTAGGAACTTTGGAACTAAATAAAGGCACTGAGGCCAAATTAGTGGTTTTAAATTTTTGTCTGTCTGTCTGTGTATTCCCGATTCACGCAAAAACTACTTGACGGATTTCCATAAAATTTTGTGTGTAGGTAGTTAGGAACCCGGGGCAACTTATAGGCTACCTTTTATATGATTACCAAACTTCAAAAAGGAGGGTTAAGTATTTTCCATCCTTGAGATGTTAATTTCTAATATATATTATTGATATTTTTTAAAATAAACAACATATTTATCAATAAAGCATAAAATTAGTTTCAACCGTTGCGTAATAATTTTAACTACGCCGACAATCTAAGTTTCATTTTATCAAAACAGTGCCATCTAACGTGAAATTCAAAAGTAGTAATATTTTACCTGCAGTTACTAATAAATTAAATAAAATATATAACGTACATTTATATGTTTTAATAATTTAATTCATAATTATTTGAAAATTCTTACGTTCATTTTCAGTTTTTCGTTATTTCATTTTACTAATTACTAATTAAATAGTAGATAATAGTGACATCTATCGAAAATCATAAAATGTGAGATGTTTGTAGGTTTAAATTTTAATCTATAAAGTTTTGATTATCTATAAACAAACTGATAAAACTGTAATTATTGCAAAACTCTCACTATACATACTACATATAGTTTAAATAAAGAGATTTTTTATATGTATTAGCCAGATCTTAGAATTAATAATATCATAAAGTACTCAATTATGGCACGAAATGGTGGCATTTAATTAAATTTAACATTGTTTTTGACTATATCATGATATAGCTTGACCTAATCAATGAATAGAGATTGTTTGGCGATATTAACAACTAAACACAACATTGCTATTTCTTCATATTGTTATATCGTAAAATAATTTCACTACACACTAGCAGCGCTGATAGCGTATTTTTAACAGAAGAATATTATATTATATTTTATTATATTTTTAATAGAATCTACATCACTTTATGTCTAATTTATTTATTATATAAATGTTGGCGGCTTTGTTGTGTGATTGGGCCACCCCAGTCGCACCTCAAGTTATTGTCGCTGAGTACTAGAGGTACAGTTTTGTTTTCATAGTTTTAATGTCATAATACCGCCATCTACTTACTGCTAAATAAACTAATAATAAGTAACTAATGAAATTAATGAGAATTCTATTGAATACTTATTCTTCCAGAATCAAAATTGTCAGACTTAAAATATCCAAACCGGTGTCAGGATGATTTATCGTTATTGTCACTTTTAGCAAAATGACTAACAGAACTGTGTACACAAAATTGTGATTAAGAGAATGTCTTTAGTTGAATATGTTGGGTGTCTATCAGCATAGCAATATTTCTAACTTCTTCTTGAATTAAGTCCGATGTAAGTAATTGAAAATTAAGTGGACTGTAAGATTTTCATATCTAAATGATGGAATAGTATGATTGACTAATTACAAGGTAGATAATGCAAAAGCTTCTTTTCAGTTTTTATGAGTTTTATTTAAGCAAATACGAGCCATGTAGCTCGCCGTAAGATTTCAAAGCACAGGAACATAAGAGTTCGATTCACGCGAGGACCAATGAAACTGGTAAGGAATTTTTATTTGCTTATTTTCCACGTGCTCAGTGAAGTGGCAAAGAATAACTTGCGACGAAACCTTGATGTCTAAATAGTTTTAATAAAATCGTGGACATGAAACCACTATTTTGCACATGGGTGATTAGCAGCACTGTGCACAGTCGTAAGATGTATATAAGCTGCTTTTTATTTTTTACTTTTAATGAGACTTTTAAAACAGTTTGTCATATATTAGGATAGCTTTCATGTTTTCAGACATACCTACCTATTGAGATTTTGTGACAGTCCCTGCTTCATAGCTGACATGAGTATATAGACAGGCTCTTGAAAAAAGTACTATAAATATCAAAGACAGCAAATTCTAAACGCATGTTTATTTTAATTTTAACAATGAGTAAAACAACATTGATAGATTCTTGAAAGTTATCCGGTAATCGAACCGATCAAACGTAAATTTCATAGCACGTAAGCAACCCAAATTCGATCCGTACCGACACCAATCATATTTTAATTGCAATTTAAAGTTTCGATTTACCACGTTCTCGGTGGTGAAGGAAAATATATCGAGATGACTTACATATTTGAGAAGTTAAAATAATATTTCGGAAATCATTTTAGGTATACTTATGTGAAGTCGGTCAACCCGCGTTGGAGTCAACTCAATGAACTAATTTTTTCCTAAAACTCGCTGCGGCCTGTCCTCAGTAGTGGGATGTATGTAGGCTGCTACTTTTTACTTTTAATAGGTCTATACATTGTTGATCATAGGCTTCTCCCATTGTTTGTCAAGTAGGCCGGATATTTGCAGTAGTAGCCACGCTTAGGAGTGGGTTGGCAACCGCAGCTTTTTATTACCCTGCACTGTTGTCACGAGGATGCTGCCATCCATCTCCTGTTTCAGTTTCCTTCAGTCTGTCGCCTCTTACGACACCCACGAGACGAAATTAGGTATTGGTTTCTATTTCGCCGCCTCTACATTGCTAATATATTTCTATTCCGTTCATCATTTCGATTCCCTATATAGATAACGAAATAAGTATGATATTAGCCGTTGTTGCCACGCTTGGCAGGCGGGTTGCCAACTTCACCTTTTATTATTTTGATCTGTAATCAGAAAGATGCTGCTGCCCATCTTCTGTATATTTCTACTTCCGTTCATGAATATAGTCTCTGTCACATGTTCATCGTGAATAGAACTACATTTATGAAATTTTAACTTTAATTGAAGTAGTATTAATTATATTTCTAAATTAAAACCAACGCGAGCGAAGCCGCGGGTAAATGCTAGTTGAAGCTATATAATGATTATAGCACGATTGCGTCGGCTCGTCCGGGCTAGGACCACGCTCTCACAGAATGTCAGCAATAGCAGCGTAATGCTGCTTTGTTTCGTATGGTGAGTGTAGAGAACCAGAGACCCTTTTACTGCAAACGAGGCATTTCAACTTATTCCTCAGGGTAACAACGCACCTGCATTTTGATTCTTAATCGAGAATAAATGTAGATGTTTTTGGGCACAGCATCCACTTACCGTCAAGTGGACTGCGTGCTCGTTTGTCAACCTATTCTATAAAAAATATTTCATTGGACATCCCACTACGATCGAACACAAATCTATATCGTAGCGATCAGCTTTTATTCATTAAAACCTGTTATCAAATAAATAATAAATAATAAGTAATAAATAATAAAAATTACCTATCTCTATTTGACTGGTTCCGAAATAGTACGCTATGAATTCTAAAATAGCGCGTTTTGAGTTCCGAGATTTTGCGTTTTTTTTTAACCTTGCAATTTATAACTTCCAAAACAATGCAAAACTTGTCGCAGTGGCCGATATTGGCTAGGAGAACATAGTCATCATTGACAATATTGACTTAGTACACAACATATTTTTTAGCTTTATATACAACTAGCTGCTCCCCGCGACTTCGCCCGCGTTATTTTAAGGTTTTAATTTTTTTTTGCGCGTAACCCTAATTCTTTTTCTAAAATTAAAGTAGCCTGAGTTACTCCTTATAATATCAGCTATCGGCCAGTGAAAGTCCCGTCAAAATCGGTCCAGCCATTTCGGAGATTAGCCGGAACAAACAGACAGACAAAAATTTAATAAATTGTGTTTTTGTTGTAAGTACCGTATATACTTTCATATGCGTTAAGTAAAAAGCTGTTATTTTGACATTACAAACAGACACTTCAATTTTATTTATTTGTACATACAACATTTTTTTATAAAAAAAATACTGTAGAAAATGTTGAATAAAACACCGCATTTAAAGTTCATCAAGATTCAATTAAAAGTTGTTCTAGTCTATAGTTCTTTTTTCGCCTTGAAAAGTGATCGTTTTAGGACGCGTAAAAGAAATTACATTAATTTGCTGACTATTATTGTATTTATGAAAGCCGTTGCAATAGAGTAGACAGTCTTTATATTTTGTTAAAATAAAGATAATAAAATATATTAAGCTTATACCGCCTTATTAGAAGAGTACTTTATAATTAGTCTCAGGTTTAACCTCTGTGTCAATAAAGATCAGAATATGCCAAATATAAGGTCGGGAAAAAAGTTTATTCGTATTTTATATGCAAATTCAATACATATTTTAAGTATAACTTATATAATTTTAAGTTATACTTCTTTTGAGACGTTTGGGAAAATGACGAGAGTGAATTTTTACGATACGCGCGCACACCGACACCTAAAAACGACACCATGAAGTCGTTACGATGCGCGCACACTGACACCTAAAAGCGACAACTTCAGTGGGTAATTGTCTCCCAAGTTTTTTTTTGTTTTGTTACGCTAAATAAGTATAACTTCCTACGTGCGTACATAAGTACACACACACTTTTTTCACAGTTTAATTACATTTAATTATAATATATATGTGCCATTTTGTTCGATAACTTGCTGCCATCTTGTGGGTAGTGGCATAATCTCGTTGCTGTAGAAATCTTGGGAGATTTGGTCAAAAAAATGCAACAAGTAGTTTTTTACTTAATATTTTTATTTTTCTTTATGTCCTATATTTTCTGATATTAAAATCAGCCAGATACAAACAGCACAACCAAAGAGATTTTTCTTCAATTTTAGGCAAACAAAATACGAAGAAACTTTTTCCCCGACCTATTATATCAGCCAATAATATCGTCTTCCGTATTGGATAAAACCTCCATTGAATTTTATGAAATCAAATTTTTCGTATTTACGGGCTGTTTCAAACCGAAGCTTGTTTCAAATAAAGAGCAACAATTTTTTGAAACGTGCTAGTCCTTAATTACATGCACAGTCAGAAAAATTCTATAACATGCTAAATACCTACTAAAGTAGATTAAAAAAAATACCAATTTAATTGAATGGCCTAAACAGTTAAGTTTTTTATGACACATAACAACATGGTTTAATAAGGTATTTCGTAATGACGGGTTAAAAAATACATCATCGATCCAGGCGTTAGAGAATAGATTATGTCTACAAGATTTTCAATAGCTAGGTTATTTCTTATTGAACTTATCTCATACACGAATATAACTCTCCATGAGCAGAATAGCTTCAATTTGAGTAAATGAATATTGTAATCATTATCATAATTAGCGTACATTATAAGTATTTTGCTGAATAAAAGTCTTCCTCAATAACTGGTAAATAGCAAGATCCCGAGGCACCTGTTTACTTCAACTCCCTGCACTTCTCATAAGACCATTATTCCACGTAGTGAGAGGTCGCCTCACATTAGCTGGCGGCTGGGCCACGACACGAGAACTTTTTTCACCATTATCCTCATCATTATAGCCCTTCATAAATCAACTGCTAAGCATATGGAACTGCCAAGTAACGCCTTGTTTTTCATGGGGATGTTTACCATAATTTCCACGCTCAGCATGTGGGTTGATAACTGCAGTT
Organism: Parnassius orleans; assembly: GCA_029286625.1. Taxonomy (NCBI): domain Eukaryota; kingdom Metazoa; phylum Arthropoda; class Insecta; order Lepidoptera; family Papilionidae; genus Parnassius; species Parnassius orleans. Next base: position 2,687,849 of record JAGSMP010000084.1, on the reverse strand, counting down.
TTTTATTACAAAGTTGTTATCACGAAACGCATGCCCATATTATCCTTCCGAACTCGACGCTTCTTCTACGACGTCTCTTCTCGAAGTCTCTCGAGGCTTAGTTTCTGCCTGATTAAAAATTGTGAATTCTCTTACCCCATCACTACACGGAGTTGTCTTCCCATCTTTGTTAGTTAGTAAATACATGTGACTTGATTGAATAAAAAAAAATGTTATTCTAAATTGTAGATTTGAAATATTAATCCTTTGTTAAATTACTGTGAAACGGTTACTACCCTAATTACTTTGATGATCCTATAGCAACATTAAATAAATAATCCGTCCCACTAGACTTGCCCTAATAAATTTGCATGTTAATTATCAATGAAGAATCCCTTAAAAATTTTGATTCAGATTAACCTTGATAGTCAGATGATTGAATTGTACAATTCATTTTTCTTTATAATTTTACGTGCTAGAGATAAACTATATTATGACTGTAGCAATGTTTCGGCTCGACCGGGGAAGTACAATGCAGTCGTCGTATGATGAGTGAAAAACTGAAAAGCTTAATTAGTAAAGAGGCATTTCATCACATTAGTCTTTAGTATAATCCATACTATGGGATTTATATCACAGTAGTAATATTAAAGTAATAATATTGGTACATATAATTCGTGCCGATTCACGAAATGGAAAGAATTCGCAAACACAAATTATATATTCATTATTCACATTAAAATATAAATAGAAAAAAAAAATTTTGTATGTAACTCAAGTGACAAACTAACTTTCAGTCCACCTGATGGTAAGTGGCTACTGCAGTCGATGAACAAATGCTGCCAACTTTATACAAAGAAGGCTACAGATGCGTTGTCACCTCTGAGGGCTAAGATGAAATTGCGCGCAGCCTGTAATATTACTAATTGGTTTTAATGGAGTGCAGTATCCATTTACCATCTGGTATCGTTTATATAAATAAAAAAGGACTGTCCTGAAGCATCTACATTCATAGACTTCTTGCATCTCATACCAGGTCGTTACTCCATCTATTAGGTGCCACCCTACACTTAGATATCTGATACGAGGCTGCCACTTTGCAACCTTTCCTCCCCAATGTTGGGTCTTCGAAATATGTGGCCGGCACATTGCCACTTCAGCTAACTGATCCGTTGGGCTATGTCGGTTAATTTGGTTCTATCCTCATTACGAAATCTATGACGCGAGAAATTTCGACTACAACCCTCTCTAAAGCTAGGTGAGTGACCTTGAACTTCCTTATACGACCAAAAATTAGCAAAACAACGCCTCAGATATTTCATCACTGGCAACATGATGTGAAGATCTGTTAAGATATGCAGGAAGTCGATGGATACAGGTGGCTTAGGGGCGTGGTCCTTGTGGCATCCGTCGATTGAGCTATGCTTTAGGTAATGTATGTTCGTTCCGTGAAATCAATATTGACCTCTATTTGAAAATCAGTGCTGCTGTCATTTAGTACAGCAGCAGTTAGCTGAAATAGGGACCTTATTTGACTTAACACAAATTCTCTAGTATTTTTTATCTCGTGTTATATTTTTTCTTTGTGATGTCCAATAAAGTTTTCTTTCCTTTCGGTCGAAGTCGACAACTTAGATTCGTATATTTTTTTAAATTTATATTATAAAAATCTAAGTACATAACCACAGAATAAATAATAGTACTACGTACAGAAGTTGCCCTCCTTTAATGTTGACTGCTTGCCGACGTCTTAATAGCCTACATAATTATTATTAATTAAATAAATCGCGCACGCAAGCTAAATAAAACTTTATCGCTGCGCGCGAGTGTCCGTATTACTTTGCATCTTTTCCCCTTCCTACGTCACGGCGGATATTCCGTGGTTACTAAGGGCTGTCAATAAAGAGTAAAAAAATACATTGCGAAATGTTAACTAAGTTACTTAGGTAAAGTACCTATTCTGACTACGATCGACTGACCTGACTGACTGACTGAAATTTTCGCTACTATGTGAGTTTTGTGATGCCCAACGCATGCAAATTGCAAGGCCATTCGTCGGGAATCACGATGTTTGGCTCGGAATAAATAGGTAGATAGTGTAAACAACAAATAAGCTCGAAATACGATTCCTAACAGAAATTTGATCGTATTATACTTAGTTATCAAAATCTTGTAAACGAAGTTTTGATTTCATTTTTGGCCGACCTGCGTCTTGTAAAGTTGCAAGCGGTGTACCGGCATGAAATACTGACCCGCTCTGCTGAGCACGCTAAGTTTCTTAGAGGCCAATTTGGCCTTCTCTTCCGAATGACCACGAAACTGCACATCACTCGATATGTCGACACCGAGGATTCCAATACTGGCTGAAGCAACAAAGTGCGTTGAAACTGAGGAGATACGACAAAGTTTTTTAGCAGTAAACGCGCAAACTTGTGTCTTCTGGGGATTGAACTGGACTAGATTTAGTCGCCTCCAATCCGAGACTCTGTTCAGCAAGACTCGACTTCAGACACAAGTTTGTCCCGGTACTCGGCGACGTTTTCCCGAAAATATTTGCACAGCCGGTATATAAGGCATCACCAGTGCTGTCGTCTGCATAGCAATGAATGTTATCAGTTTGCAACATATCATTGATATGCAGGAGAAACAACGTTGGCGATAGCACGCAGGCTTGTGCAACACCAGTGTTGATAGGCGTAATCAGAGCATGCACCGTCTACTACGACCTTGATGCTCCGATCAGCAAAACTGGTGATCAATTGCACAATTTCTCAGGAAGCCCATAGGAAGGAGCTTCGAAAGAAGCACTTTGTGCCAGACCCGATCGAAGGCCTTCGCTATGTCCAAACTAACGGCCAATGGCCTTGGACTCTACGGCCTCCGCCCATCTATGAGTCAGGTAGACCAGAAGATCACCAGCTGAACGACCACGACGAAAACCGTATTGGCGGTCACTAATCAGCTGGTGATCCTCAAGGTACCTCATGAGCTGGCAGTTTATAATAGATCCCATTATTTTGGAGAACAAGGAGGTGATGGCAATAGGCCTGTAGTTGGACGGGTCTGAGCGGTCGCCTTTTTAGGGATCAGGTGGACCAAAGCTGTCTTCCATGAATTCAGGACTACGCCTTGGCAGTAGGAGTACCGGAAAAGACGCGTTAAAACCGGGGCCAACTCCGGGCACACGTCTTCAGCACAATGGAAGGGACTCCTTTAGGCCCACTCGACTTGCTGACATCCAGGAGAGGAGTGCTTGCGAACCGACCGCTGTGTAAACCGCACGTCCGGCATGGCGCACTCACACCGCGGGATAGTCGGCGGTGTGTTCACCGTCATTCAGAGTCGAGTTGGACGCAAATAGAGAGCCTAACAGATCGGTTTTCTCCTTTGCGGCATGGGCCAGTGAGTCGTCCTCTCTGTGCAGAGATGGTAGAGATGGCTGACAGAAGTTCCCATGGATAGCCTTGGCGAGAGACCAGAATGCACGAGTTCCCGAAGGACGGTGAATTAGCTTTTCGCCAATTCTGTGAATGTGCTCAGACCTTGCCTTGGCAATGACTCTTTTGAAGGACCTGGAGGCGGAATTATACTTCTTTTTAAGAGCGCTGGTGTTTACATCCCGAGACGTTGATGCGTCAGCCCAGGCCCGGTAGCACTCCTGCTTATAGCGTGGTGCTATTTTACAGAAGCGACATAACCATGGCTGGGATCTGCCTCCAATGGGCACCACAGAGGATGGAATAAAAGTTCCATACCCTGAAGTACCACATCAGCAACAGAATCAGCAACAACGCTGGGATCTTCCGGTGAGAAGCAAGCCCGCCCCAAGGGTAGGATGCAAAAAATACCGCATCCTATCCCAATCGGCAGACCTATAGTGCCAAACACGGCGGTAGCCTGCAGAATGCAACCGCGACGTTAGTGTGGTGGCACCACACTCCAGACAAGACAATGGCCCGACGAGGCGTTGACGGAAATCTGATATCCGTCCGGAGAGAGGTCAGCAGAAGGTCCAACAGGGAAGGTTCATGATCCTCCACATCTAGAATCTGCGTAGGCGAAGTAACCAGCTGTGTAAGACCATATGCCAAAGCAAAGTCATAAACAGATCTCCCCGCATGATCGGTTGAACGTGAACCGAGCCATTCGGCGCGGTGGGCGTTAAAATCGCCAAGGATCACGATCTCTGCGGATGGGATCTGCTGTAACAAGGAATCTGTAGCCATTTGGACGTGGTCGATGAGTCGGTCTGTTTCGGCATTACCGCTATGGGACCTATAGAGGCACCCGTAGACGCAGGGATGGTCGTCGCTGTCTACGCGCAGCCATAGGATCGACAGGTCCGAACCTTCAAGACTGCCGAGGCGTCGAAAACAGATGTCTCTCTCTGACGTATACGCAAACTCCAGCCCGGGGCACAAAGGAGTGTTCTAATTTGTACCCCGGGTAGGAGAGATATGAAGTATCAGTCGGAGAGGACACCTGAGTCTCGGTTAAAAAGAGAAAGGCCGGCTTCGCCGTCTCTAGATGGAAGTGGACAGCGTTAGGTTGGAATGAATTCCCTGATGTTGCAAAATTCACGGATAGCGTGACAGGGGTCGCCTTGGTCTTAGATGGATTGATTTGGTCGTGGATGCTCAGCAAGGATTCTACAGGGGTGCTGGTACCCTCCTGGGGTAGTCTTTCGTTTAATTCCGCTACCATGTTGATGGGGGGGGGATTTTGGCCTCTGGCCACCTGCACTCACCAAGCGAAACGCAGAGGTAAATCTTTACTTCACGCTGGTATTCTGTGAGGTCGTATTACCAACCCGGTTCGAGCCGGCCCATCCGTGCGACAGCACAAGCTGCCGCGTGGCTCTACACATTAATTTTAAATTTTATTAAATTATTGTCGTATTACTTGTTATTTATTACTTAATGATATTGTTCTCGTTGTTACGTTTTGTGTTTTTGTTTTGTTTTAATAATGCCTAACGCGTAGGTATGTTTATAGTGCTCGTGAATACGGCAACATGTTAACGTGCCTTGGAGAATCTCATAAGGCCACGGAGGATCGGTAAGCTGTTTCATACCTAATTTTTTAAATAACTTAGTACTGAACTGATCTGAATATGTACATAACTGAATATATCAGAATAATAAACATACCTACACAATGGATAAAAAGCATGACTCTTACATTGTTAACATTTTATTTAAGTATTTTTTCATTAGCGGGAATCGAACCAGTTATTTGGTTTATTTAACCAGTGAATTCGAATTAAAGTGGCTACGTTGAGGCAAACACAGTGGCAAAATAGTAGGTTAAGTAGATAAGTTAGGTATTTAGACAAGTGTTGTAAATTTTAGGTATTGTGGTACCATTGCTAGTTGTGGGCCGCGCGAATTCGGCGTTCGTGCGTACATTGACCCCTAGTCAGCTGATTGTAATTCAGTAATTCCACTGCTGGTTTTATGTTTCAGTATTTTCATGATTTTTAAATGAAATAATCGTTTCATTAGCTGTTCTAACATGATGGAGCAGGAATAAATCTAATAAAACTTTGTGAAAAGATGATTGTTTTTTCATCAGGATCGATTTTATATTTCACCCATCATCAAAGGTATAGTTAGTTGTCGTCTGTCTTCGTTTTCGGGAGCATTTCAAAAATACCTGTATGTACATATCTAACAAAAAAATTTAATAAGCTTACCTTTCATTATCCTTCGGTAACTTAAAAAATGATAAGGGACGGAGGGGCAAGACGGAGAGGGAGGCAAAAAGAATAATGCGTCTAGTTTATTGTGAAATTGTTAGAAAGAGATAAACCGAGGATCACGTGATGAACGTTACCGAACCGCGTGCAAGTAGTGACCTGTCGGCTGCGGGACGAGTGTAACGAGTGCTGTGCGGACAGAATTGTATTTTTAGTGAAAAAATATTCATTTTTCAAGGTTATTATAAATCAATTAATTATTTAAATGTTACTAATTTACTTGTGTTGATATTTTTCCGTAGTTAAAAATTATTTTAATATATTTACGTAAACATAGATGAGTATTTTGATTTAGAAAGTATGGGCGGGCAAAATGAAACCGGGCAATATGAATAGTATTCGTTTTGCCGTCCTTGTTTATCGCAACTAATTGAGTTTCTTTTATTTATTTCAGATGGTGTATAACTATAAGAGCTGATCCATCCTGACCATCAAAGCTTCAAGCAAAGGAAAAATATTTTGTGACGATTGCTTTGACTAAATGTTGATTATTAGCTTCTAATCGTTTTGCCCGGCGAACAAATTTGCTTTGCCTGCCCAGGTTAGGTAAAACGGATAATAGCATGATTTCAAAAACAATATGTTATTTAAAGAATAATTAATTTTTAGTTCATTTTGTTTGGGGATGAGTCGCTCGCGTTCGTAGGCTTCGACCACCTAACCCTAGGCCCACCACGTGTCCCCGGGTGGTGCTAAGCGAGCGACAAAGCCGAAAGGATAGACTCCGCTCCTCGCCGTATGGTAGCGGCGTAAAATCTACCACCCCTTAGATCGCACCATGAGCCAACACATTAAAGAAATGGCCCCGAGTTCCCGGCGCCCTTTAATGGGGCAGGGTGCGAAGAATCTCAGGAGTAAAACCGGCGACGAGGTTCGCCACCGTCACGTTCTGTCTCCCGGAGGGCGAAAATAGATTGCGGAGGCCCGTCTGGCTACGCTGAATATATGTGGAGCAATGAATGATAAGATGGATGAAATATGCGAAATGATGAATGATAGAGGAATAGATGTGTTATGTGTAAATGAGACGAAACGAAGGAAAGGATGCCACTGCACATGGCATGTATACCGCTTACTGGTCTGGTGTAGAGGAGACCGAGCGGGCATGCCAGAGTCGGTGTCATCCTTTCAGAAAAATGGGTCAATGTGTGAAAGAGTATGAATGTGTAAGCCCAAGGCTGCTGTGGATACGAATGAAAGTGGGCTTAAAGAAGTTGTTTGTGCTAGGGTGTACGCCCCAGACATATCTAAGCCCACTTATATCCGAGAGCAGTTTTGGGACATGGTAAGAGATGGTGTTGATGAAATGTAAGGAAATGAAAATATCATTATGTTAGGAGATTTTAATGGAAGGGTTGGGGTGAAGAGGTCTGGTTATGAAAGGATATTAGGAATGTTTGGCGATGAAAGTGTAAATGAGAATGGTGAAGACCTCCTCGCCGTCTTCACAAGAATTTTTTGTGACGAATACTTTCTTTCGCCATAAGAGGATTCACATGTATACATGGGAAAGAGGTAATGATAGAAGCATGATAGATTTCATAATTGTGGATGAAAGAATGCGGAGCGCAGTGGTAGATACAAGAGCTTACCGGGGATCCAACGTAGGGACGGATCATTACTTGGTCTTATGCCGAATTAATGGTCTATTCAGGCGTTGGCGGCATCGGACATCTGTGTCTACCACTGCGTTACAGCGTATAAGAACAGAGGTTACAAGATGAAGGTGTGAAAGAGAGGTATAAATGTAGACTGAGGAGAATATAAATGGTTTGAATGAAATATGCATGAATGATTTAGACCTGAAGACTGTATGGAATAATGTTAAGAAAGTTTTGGTGGATGCAGCCACCGAAGTATGTGGTGTAAGTAAGAGAACGAATGAAAGGAAAAATAATACGTGGTGGTGGGATGATGAGATTCGGATGGAAGTTGAAGCAAAGAAGAGAGCATGGCTAGATTTACTGGCAACCAAAGCTGGTAATTCTGGCGGTATGAATGATGAGATTGAAAGAAAAAAGGCAGACATACGACTTATAAATAAGAGAGTAAAAGAAGTTGTTGAAAGGAAAAGCAAGAAAGAACGGATAAGAATGATAGAAGGATATCTGATAACTTCCAGGCAAATATTAAAATGTTCTGGAAACTTGTAAGAACTGCTAGGGGAAATTCAAAACAGCCTAGAATGAATGCTATACGAGACGAGAATGGCTGTATGCTGAATGATGAATTTTCGAATTTAAAGAGATGGAAGAATACTTTGAAAGCGTGTTTATGAGTGAAGGGTCGTCTGAATTAAGTGAAAAATTCCGAAAGAAGTGGAGGTAAAGGTCGTATAGGTAGATAAGTGTAGATGAAATAATGAAAGCAATGAAAAGCATGAAAGCAGGTAAGGCAGCCGGATATGATGAGTATCACTCGAAATGCTAAGGGCTGGAGAGGGAGTGGTGGCAGGCCTGCTGTACACCTTGTTTAATTTATGTTGGGAACTGAAGCGGGTACCGGAAGACTGGTGCAAAGCCGTTATAGTCCCAATATATAAAGGAAAAGGGTCACAGCAGGACTGTAAAACTACTGTAGTATCAGCTTGTAGCATTGTGGGTAAACTGTATGCTAAGGTGTTAATTGAAAGAGTTATGGAAGAAACTGATGGAAAATTTGGGATGTGCAAGCTGGATTTAGAAAGGGAATGGGGTGTACGGATCAAGTATTTTCCATGCATGATTGCGGAGAAGTTTTGGTCAAAACCAGAAAGTTTTGTGTTTTCATGGACTTGGAAAAGGCTTATGACAGAGTGGACAGGAATGTGTTATGGCAAACACTTAACTCATTTGGTTTGAGCGCTGGTTTGATACAGGCATTGAAGTCTCTTTATAGGGACTCTAGTGCTTGTGTCAGGATCAACAGGGTCTACTCGGACTGGTTTGGCATCCAAAAGGTGTCAGACAGGGCTTGATAGCTTCCCCTGGCTGTTTAACCTATTTATGGACAGTTGTTTGCAAACTTTGAAAGTTGAAGAATGTGGGTTGAGAATGGGTGAGTTAACCGTCAAATGCCTTTTGTACGCCGATGATCAAGTCATATTTGCATCGTCGGCGGCCGAGTTGCAAATGATGGTTACTTTAATGAACCGATCATTAAAAGAAAGTAGTATGAAAGTGTGAACGCAAGTAAGACGAAAGTGATGCTTTTTGAAAGAGTAGAAAGTAAAACGTTATGTGAAATAAGAATAGAAGGGGAGTTGATTAAGCAAGTGGATGAGTTTGTATATAATTGGGATGTTTATTTAGTAGGTATGGTAGATATGATAAGGAAATAGAACGACGAGTGAACGCAGGAAATAGAGTGAATGGGGCTCTACACGCTAGTATGACGAGTCAGAATATGTCAAAAAGGCACGTTTGGCAATTCATAATGCTGTGTTAGTCCCTATTTTAATGTATTGTAGTGAAAGTTGGGTCTGGCAGAAGAAGCATGAGAGTAGAATAAATGCTGTAGAAATGCGGTCATTAAGGAGTATGCTAGGGCTGAATCTGAATGACAGGGTGAGAAATAGTGTTATAAGAGAAAAGTGTGGTTTGCAAGATGACGTTGTGACCAGGATTAAGAAAGAATGCTTCAGTGGTTTGGTCATGTAGAAAGAATGAACGAAGAAAAGTGACAAAGCAAATTTATGCTGCAGAAGTGAACGGCAGAGTCGGAAAGGACGCCCTGGATGAAGGTTTATCGACCAAATTGGCGATATATTGAAAATGGGCCAGATTAGGAGTACCCTTAACCGACGAGCGTGTATGCGTAGATATATGGATGTAAAGGAGGCGAGAGAGGTGTGCCAGGATCGTGCGAAGTAGAAGTCCGTAGTCTCTGCCTACCCTCTGGGTGACAGGCGTGAGTGTTTATGTATGTATATGTTCATTTTGTTTAAGTTTTAAACTTTAGTAACTATTGTTCCTTATTACCAAAAGACTGATTAAAGACTTTTTATAACTTTTTTAATGTCAAACTTAACATATTCTTATTGCCCGTCCCTATATCTGAATCCTTTTGTTTGCTGATTAAGCATCTATCCACGCCAACAATTATAGTAGGAACGACGTTTTCCATTATAATTTATCAAATAGATAGGTAATATACACACACATAATAATATATATATATATTATTTTTAAATTACGTTAAGCTTTTTTCAGTATTTACTAAAAACGATTTAGGCTGCAACTTTACTTTTCACTACATAATTATTTTAACAATATAGGATCTAATTATATAAAAGTTAAAGTTACAGCGTATATACGTCTAACTGCTGGGCATAGGCCTCCCCTCATTTCTTTACGGCAAGAAAATATCCGCTGCGCTCCCCCAATGCGTGTTGGCGAACTTCACATGTCTCAGAAAAAAAATTTTTTTCTTATTTCTCAGACATGCAGGTTTCCTCACGATGTTTTCCTTCACCACCGTGCACGTGGTAAATCAGCATTGAAAATTGCAATTAACAATTTCATTGTGCCGGATCTAATTATGTAACATAAAATATACAAAAGGTATTTAAAAACTATAACTAATGTTATCGTACAGTGTATAGTGCCAAGAACACAGGCGACGTTCCTCGCTGAACGGCTATACTTAACCTTTCGGCGCGTAAAACCCAGCCCTTGGTCACCAGCGCCGGCGATAAGTCGTGGATACAATTAGGAACCCTTCGGAACCCCTCTGCACGTGGATTCCACGGACCAATATTCGATACTAAATTGAATATATAGTATTACACACCTCGTCAAATTCTACATTCATTTATTCTACCTAGTAATGTAAATTCTACAAAATTACTATTTCATTATATTCAAGTTACGGCTGATAAGTCCGCGGCCTAAGCTACTTAATGACAGAAAATATATGGTTTCTATTTTTTATTTTTCAATATAATCTCCCTCAAGTGAAATATATTTTTCACATATCGCATACAATGCCTTTATTTTGCCCAAAAAATATTCTGTATCTTTCTCTTCAAAATGAAAATCAACAGCAGTTTTCATTTCGTTGTCATCTGCAAATCTCTGGCCCCGTAAGTCCTTTTTCAATTTGGAAAACAGGAAAAAATCACTAGGTATTAGGTCTGGGCTATACGGAGGGTGGTCAATCTCTGAAAACCCCGTGTCTTTCAGGGATTGCCTCGCAATATGTGCGGTGTGAACGGGTGCGTTGTCTTGCAGAAAGAGCACTCCGCGCGTCAGTTTCCCACGTCGTTTCTCTACAATAGCCTCACGAACCTGAGTCAATAAATTGGCGTAATATTGGCCATTCATCGCAGTTCCCCTGGATAGGTAGTCGATAAGCAAAATTCCTCGCTATCCCAGAAAACAGTCGCCATTAGCTTGGGCGCCGACTTTTCAGCTTGAATTTCTTCGGCGGCCTTTCTCCTTTTTATCCATTGCATGGACTCTTGTTTGGACTCCGGATCATATCGGCGAATCCATGTTTCATCTACGGTGATTATGCGTTGCCAAATGTCTTCCTTGTTATCGCCGACTAGCTCAAAAATATTTGCAACTTGCAGTCGACGTTGCTTGTTGAGCGGTGTGAGCATTTTCGGTACCCAGCGTGCGCTAATTTTCTCATATTCAAATGTTTATGTAATATTTCTCCAAATTTGCAAATCTGCAGTTCTTCAGCAATCTGCCACAATTTAATTCTTCGGACGGCCAGAACGATTTTTCGTCTTTTCGGACGTTTTTTCGGTCAGTACCGTAACGGCGGCCCAGGCGAGTGTCGTCTTCACAACTCTCTCTTCCTAGTTGAAATATGCGGGCTCATTTTTTGACCATCGTATATGAAGGCGCAGAATCCTGAAGAATCGACTACACCTCTTCAAAAATGTTTTTCGGTGTATTTCCCTTCTTTACGAGGAATTTTATCACGGCGCGGTGTTCAAAATTCCGAGAATTTCCAGATTCGGCTGACATGGTTTTGTTTGTTGTTCAATACATAATTGAACTATGAGTGCAAACAATTAGTGATTGCTTTTATAATACTACTGAGTGTTGCAACTAGTGAAATGAGTAACAAGCTAATTACTCATCGTTAAGTACCCTAGGCCGCGAACTTTTCAGCCGCCCTGGTACTATATTCAAATGGTTGTAAAATTTACATTTGCAACCAAAGCATTATTTGACTTCTTTAAATAACTTTTGATTAATTTTTATAAACCTTCTCAATGGTCGAAGTTTGAAAATTTCTATTGTTTACCCCAAGAAAACTTATTAATCTATTTGGAGTTGCAGTAACTAACTGATTTAATAAACTTTAATTTTATCACATGTTTATAAAATATTACAAGACATTCCGTTTATTAAATTATGAACTACAAAAATAATTATGATTCATTAATATATCTTTCTTATTCAAAAATAATAATATGAAAAAAAATGTTTCCTGTGTTAGTAATATTGAAATTAACAAATAAAATAAATCTTGCACCGTAAATAACATGGCTTGCAAACGTATGTGTTGTTTAAAGGTTAACAAAAATAAAAACAAAATCTACTAAGGTACTAAGCATCGTGTTAAATTTATTTGTTAATTATTCTTGCTACCCTTGTGGGCAGAATGCAATTAAAAGTTTTGCTGCGCTCAATCCATAGTACATTCTAACTTCATACTGAACAAAAGTCGAATGCTTGTTGTGGGCGAGACAACTAGAGACAAATCGTAAACAGTAAACTAAGCTACATGTTGTATATACTAATTTACATAGTACACAAGGGTAATATATTAATCGTGGGTGTCAAAGGCAAGAGGGGAAAATGAAACAGAGGATGGGCAACAGCATCTTACTGACAACAAGTTAATAATAATAAAAAAATGTTCAGCAGTAGACTTTTTACAGTCTGTAATGATGATGATGATAATAATTTAAAGTATGCTGTTTGATATTCAAATCAATAAAAAAAAAATTAAAAATATAGTATTAAATATAGAATACTACATACTATATTTAATACTATATTTTTTTTTATTTATGAACCAAGAGTTCTGGTCAAGAGCTAATCAGGGAAAATATTGAAAATAGCAATAATAAAAAATGGTTTGAATTTCTATCGTTGGCTATACACTAGTAATAGCTTCTGGTTATTTGTACACCTGTTTTTGTATAACTGACTCAATTATTCATAATTCGCAATATTGAATCAAGGTAAATCAGAATAAATTATAAATAAACTCTTCCTTTGAATAGCAGCATACTTTGACGTCACTTGTGTATTCTAGTTCTAAAACAACTTCATTTGATATCCTACGGAAGCGATTTGTACTACTTGTATTTCAAAAAGTTTGTTTGTGCCACAATCATGCATTATAATATATATTAGGTCTTTACTTATGACATTGCCGTTTTTTATGAAATAAGTTAACGTAATTTTATTTTCTATATATTTTTTCTATTAATCAAAGTAATCACCCATGCAATCGATGCATATTTGCCAACCAAGTGGCAGATTACTTATGCTCTTCTAGAAGAAATCAGCTGGACAGGAGGCAACAAATTCTTCAAATGGATGTTGTACTGCCTCTTGGGTATTGAATTTGTTTCCCGCCAAAAGTTATCAAATTGTGGAAAAATAAAAGTCTGTAGGTGCAAGGTCTGGTGAGTACGGCGGATGACGGAGAACTTCCAACCCCAGCTCTTGTAACTTGTATACCGTCTGTTTTGTAGTATGAGGTCGCGCATTGTCGTGCAGGAATAGCGGGGACGACCGATTGACCAAAGCTGGTTAGAGACGTGCGAGCTTCTTCATCATAGTTTTCAGTTCTTCATAGTAGCTGTAATGAATTACACCTGCGCTAGACCACCAAACAGTGACCATCACTTTTATAGGGATAAGTTTTCGTTTTGGGCATTGTTTAGGTGCTGAACCAGAATCCAACCTACTGAGCTGAGCGCTTGCGATTGTCAAACAGAATCTATTTTTCGTTGCAGGTAACAATGCGGTTCTAAACTCCATCGTTTTTGTGCCTGTTGAGCAGTTGAAAGCACTTCTTGACGCGTACTTCACGCTGGCGATCATTCGTGATCAGTTCATGGGGCACCAATTTGCCAAACTTTTTACCTTGCCGATTTGACAAAAATGAACTGATATTATTTTCAAGCTAACGTCGAAAACTGCTACTAATTAAAATGTATATTGAGTATCATCAGCTTCCACGATCGCCTTTAAGTCGTCATTGTCGACCAAAGTCTTCGGACGACCACGGGGTCGAAATTTCCAGAATGAAAGCGGGTAAAGCAATCAAATCAGGTGGTGAGTCCGTTTGCAGTATTCGCTCCGTAAACATCGTTGATGTTGCGTGCCACTTGTGCCACGTTGCTGCCACGACGTTACTCATAGTCCATAATTACTCGAAATTTTAAGGTATCCATGGTGACAAAAAAGATTCAATTGTGAAGAAATCATAACGCTAATCAATTAACTAATGACTGATTTTGAAAAAAAAAATTCCATGTTTTTAAAAGAATATTAATTTGAAATTAGAATTCTTAGCCAAACAAAAAATATTTTGATTTGAAATTGCCACTAATGCAGAACAGTAATTTCATAGGGAAAGACCTATTATTATGTATTTGAAAAGTAACTTTAGTTTCGGTGCAAAAATTAGCACAACGGAATATTTTTGGAATTACGAGTAAATCGATGTTATTTTGTTATTATGTTGTATTTGCTATGTCTATCTGTCACAAAATTATTTTTTTAAACTATTTCATATGATAAAAAATCGCTGAAAAATAGCATTTAAAATCATTTGCCACCTAACGACATCGTTTTAGTTGCATAAGTGTGCGTCCAACAGTAAACTTTTACGGACTAATAAAGAAAGAAAGTTGTGAAAGTGAGTGGGTCAACAAGTTGGTTTCAGCATACGAAACGCTCCGTCTGTAGAGCATAATAGTTTTAATGCTGTTCGAACCAAAAGTAATATTCAATAGTACATTTCTAGGCTACAGATGCGTTGTCACCACTGAGGTCTAAGATGGAATGCCTCACAGCCTGTAATTGTATTGGCTCTTTATACCCTTCAGACCGGGACACTGGAGTCCTACCACATAGTAAAATCAATAAAAAAAAAAGAAATAATTTTGCTTTTCTTTACCAACCCGATAAATTTTTCGAAGATTATGGAATAAACGTGTTATATATCCAAGAATGATTTGCAAATACTGACTTATCTAAGTGTGTTTAGAAACATGGGCTAATGTGCCTGCTGTTTAATTAAGATAATGTGGTATCACACGGGCTTTTCATGTAATCATTTCGTTTATTCCAATTTGGTCTTCTGATAAATTAGTATTAGAATATGTTAAATTACACTTATATGCATGAAGTGTATTTGACGAAAAATAGAATACATATGTCATTAAACTTGATAAATGTAAATTACTTCCTCCTACTGAATACCGGCTGAGTACGTACCATCCTCTTTCTTATATCTTAATCCTTATTGGTGACAACGCATACTGTACCCATCTTTATTTGAAGTTGGTTGCAGGTGTTCATGTGCTGCAGTAGCCCTCAGCTGGACTGTTAGTTCATTTGTCACCTTACTTTTATTAAAAAAAATATCTATATTATAAAAAAAATACAAATAATAAATGTAATGTTTCCATACATACGAGATTGGTATATAAAATACGATAAAAATAAATACTTTATTTTTATCGTATTTTAATGGTGACTTATAATGAAATTGTCTTGATTACTCTGTAAACTCAATTGTGAAGTCAGGTAAATGAGAATAAATTATGAACTTTTCTTTTCACTAGCAACTTGCGGCGTCTAATCAACTGCGTATTAAAATTCTCGAACAATGTCTATTATAAAAGTTTGTTCTAAAAACTGGTTGTAATAGTTTACCTTAAAATTTTACAAACGGAAATACTCAAATTAATATTAAAGTGGCCTTTACAAAGCACTTTTTGGAAGTCAAGAACGCTACGCCATTGCTTCAACAAATCCCTTCTGCAGGAGACTTTGTGGTAAGAAGCGGCGCGAAACTCATTTTTGTCCTAAATGTTACAATTTAACGTTATAAAATATGTACATAAGTAAAAAAGTCTAAAGAAGCTTATTATGTCCAAGCAACTAAGTTACTTTACTTTACGGTACGCAAGCAAACCTGTTTGGATACCCCAGTACTAAATTATTGACTGCAATTTTTATTTATTTTTTATTTTATTTAAAAACTTTATTGCACTAACCATAAACATACACGGCGTGGTAAATTACACAATTGCATATGAATACAAACAAATACATAATAATCCATATATAACAATTATCCTTAATACATATATACATATACACACACAAATACATACATAAATACTCTGTCTCTGTAAATGTCTGGATAGAGGTCGCAGTATTAAATTCACAATATGCAGCCGACATTGTTTTCGAAAGATGTTCCCGGACCAATCTTTTGAAGGCTAACTTATTTGGTGCTTTGCTAATGTCTTCAGGTAAGGAGTTCCAGAGAAGTGTATCCTGAACAGTAAAAGAATTGCCGATAAAGCCTGTAAAATGGAGTGGAACTTAAATCTTCAGATTAGTTGAAGAGCGAAGTACCTTGTCGTGGTTGGAAGAAAGATATTGAAATTTTTCTTAAAGGTAGGAAGGAGAGGTCAAATCATTTAAAATGGAGGGGAGAACAGACAATATTCTGGAAGTGCGCCTTTCTTGGACAGTTAGTCATTTAAGGCGAATACGAAATTGAGAGATATGGTCATATTTTCGAGGGCCGAAAATAAACCTGATGCATTTATCAAGAAGGCGCTCAAGCTTATTGAGAAGATTTTGGTTTAAGTCTGAGTAACAAACATCTCCATAATCATTGACAGGCAAGATGAGTGTTTGAACAAGCATATGTTTGGTTTTGTATGGGAGAATTTTTTTCAGATGGTAGAGTGATCTTTAGGTAGCAGTAACTTTACGGCTGACCTCAGTGACTAGTTTTTCCCAGTTCAACGTTTTATCCATGTATAGGATGTATAGACCTAGGTTTTTTACCCAGTCTTAGAACGGTATTAAATTATCATAACAAAATACGG
Source organism: Parnassius orleans (assembly GCA_029286625.1). Taxonomy (NCBI): domain Eukaryota; kingdom Metazoa; phylum Arthropoda; class Insecta; order Lepidoptera; family Papilionidae; genus Parnassius; species Parnassius orleans. The sequence goes on along the minus strand of JAGSMP010000084.1, from coordinate 2,671,017 downwards.
GTGGCAAGCAATTGACGTAAATTTTTGCCAGCATTCTTGAGCTGCCAACAAGCATTGGTTGACATTGAGATGGATTGACAGAAATGCGAAAACGCGATGACCAGTCATAAGTGGCTTTCAAATTATGGTTTAGTTTAGCGATAGCATCATGAAGATTATCGATACGGCTATTCTTCGGAATTGCACATATATTTGGAGATCGTCTGCATATAGATGGTACGAACAATCAATGAGCAAATTTAAAATGGGACAGGATACATAGGAGTTTATCGTGGTCAACTGTGTTAAAAGCGTTGGAAAAGTTTACTAACACCATCACTGTTACTTTCTTGGAATCCATTCCGTTTTTTATATCCTCAGTAACTTTTAACAAAGCAGTGATGGTGCTGTGAACGGAGCGAAAACCAGACTGATAAGCACTTAGTTGGTTATTTTTGAATATGAAATTGGAGATTTGCTTGTATACACAGGTCTCTAAATCTTTGGAGAGAAAGTACAAGATAGATATGGGACGAAAATGGTTAGGGAGTAAGAGGTTTGAAACTTTAGGAAGGGGACTCACATAGCCCTTTTTTCCAAAGGGTCGGATACGAAGGTCCAGAGTCTAGAGAAAAAATTATAATATGTGTTTCAGTTGGTAGAAGATACTCTAAGATGTTAACAATTACATCTCTACTGATTTCATCACAACCCACGATCCTGAAATTGATTGACAGCACAGCATTTCTAACCTCATCCTGATGAAAACCAGTTCATCAGGTTTCTCACCAGAGAAAATAAAAACTGAGGTGTGAGAAGATTGGATTGAAGCCTTAGCTATAGTTTGAGCACGAATTGCAGGGTCCATTGCTGTAGCAGAAACAAAATTCAGATTAAAGTCATTGAGTGAAAGAGAAGGACCGCAATCCGGTGTAGGTACCTTACCCATACCAAAAGGTTTTAGAAATTTTCAAACATCGGCTGGCGAAGAGTTACAAATATTAGTATGGATATAGCGGCGTTTAGCGTTACATACCATCTAATTGCATCGATTCCTACATAACTTAAAGGCTAACCAATTTTCCTCCGTTCGTTCCCTTCTAAATTGACGACGAAAAGCCCGATCCCGTCTAGTTATGGCTACCCGAACACTCTCTGTCATCCAAGGAGCAGGAGCACGCTTTAATATAACTTTGTGAATCGGAGGATGAGCATCATATAGGCTGAGAATTGTATTATTAAGGTAAGATATCTTAACTGCAGATGCAACTGCAGATGCGTTCCCTAAAGGATCGAAATTTAAATTAGAGGCGTCTTTCCTGAGATTTTCCGTGTTTAATCTTTTGAAATTATTAGAAATAATGGGGGATGAAGCTGCTCGCGTCCGTAGGAATTACTTGAATCCTGATCCCCTACACATATTCCCCTGGGTAGTGCTCAACGAGCAGCACCAGATACTGGTGGTAGGTTGATCTTCTACTAGTGAGAGGCCCGGCCTAGGGTTAGTTACTAAGTAGTAGTAGTTGCAAGTCGTGTTCCGGTATGATGTTAGGTGAAACCCATTTCTTAGTACAGTTGCGTTGCGCATAAGAACCGGTTGCGACGCGGCCGTTTCTTAGTGTCAGGTGCCTAGTTATGGAGGTTAGCGGGATCCAAAGCACGTTTGCACCGCTGGCCGACCGTAAATAGTTGGGGCCCATTTAATGAAACAGCCACTCATGAAAATCTGCCCCGCCATCTTACGAAAAATCCTGGGATGGCTCCACCATGCTGGTTGGTGACCGGATGAGAGGTCCTGGTGGCGATTTCCAGGGGGGTTCGGGCGTCCCCGCGATCTCCATGCTAGGTACCATCGATGCTGTGACTCTGTTTCCGTCCCTAGGTTATATGTGACGCCTCGTCCAACTGCCATTCTCTCAACCTATTTACTCCTCCATTTATGAAAAAAAGGAAAAAGAAGAGTAAGTTTGTTCAGCGATTGCACTCCCTCTCCTTCATAGTGCACCTTACAAACATCCGAGGCCTGCACTGTAATCTCAATGTAGTCCACTACCACCTTGAGACTGACAAGCCGCACTTACTCTTCTTGACTGAGACGCAGATCAGATGTCCTCTAGATGCGGCGTACCTTGGCTATCCTGGGTACACATTTGGTGCATAATTTCCAACAGCGCGCCGAGTCTGTGTTTACGTCCGCAACGAAATCTGTTGTAAGCGTTTCCATCACCTTGAAAACCCTACTTTCTCTAAGATCTGGGTATTGATAGACACAGTAGGGATAAAATTATTTATTCTTGTGTCTACCGATCGCACAGCAGTGACCAGGAGACAACTAGGCTATTTGAACACCTCAGTGAAGCCTTTGATGTGGCTCTAAATCGGTACCCTAATGCACAGTTGGTTTTACTGGGAAATTTAATGCCTGTCATCAGGACTGGCTGTTCCCATACCAGAAGACCCACCACGCTGGGAGAGGCGTGAAATTTTCCTTGTCACTGGGGCTCTCCCAGCTGGTACAACAAGCGACTAGAGTACCTGATGTGGATGGGCACACAGCCAACTGCCTCGACCTTTTGCTGACAACCGATCCAGACAGGTAAGATGTTCAAGTTACCTCACTCTTGGGAATTTCTGACCACTGTCTGGTAAAATCTGTGTCATTATGTTCCCCACCTAACTACGATTTCCACGGTGTGCGGCGAATGTGGCGATACAAGTCAGCAGATTGGGATGAGATGCGGCATTTCTTTGTATCTTATCCTTGGCGGCAGGTCTGCTTCTCGTCTGAAGATTCGTCGAGCTGCGCGGATGCCATAACCGATGTGATACGTCAAGCGATGGAGTATTTTATCACCTTTGCTGTCGTGCCCATTAGTGGTAAAGCTCGCCCTTGTTTCAACGCCGAGTGCGCTCGTGCTGAAAAGCACAAGCATATGGCGTACTTATCCTGGGTCGAGGCTCAAGACTGCAAAGCTCCGGATGTAAGCCTTAAGAAGAGAGCCTTTAACCAAGCCGCCAATTCCTGCAAAAAGGCATTACAGCAAGCCAGTTTCGACCGCATTAAACGCATCAGTACAAAGCTCTCTGTCAAACCATCTGGCAGTAGAGCTTTTTGGTCCCTCGCCAAAGCGATCGAGACAAACTTCTGCCGGTCAACATTGCCTCCGCTGGTAAAACCAGATGGCTCACTGGCGCATGCGCCTAAGGAGAAAGTGGACTTATTTGCTTCTTTTTTTGATTGCAATTCGCGTCTGGACAGTAGCAACAGCGTACCATTTTAATTACCTCACCTCTTTGTCAGAGGTCCGTATCTCCAACAAGGAGGTTCTTAAAACCTTGCTTAGTCTAGACGTGAATAAAGCTAGTGGATCTGATGGTATTTGAGCTATAGTTCTAAAGGTATGTGCACCTGAATTGTCTCCTGTATTGACGCGCTTGTTCCGCCTCTCATTCAGGACTGGAATAGTGCCCAAATCATTGAAGCTGGCCAATGTGCAGCCTGTGCCTAAAAAGGAAGCCGTATCGGCCCTGCCAACTATCGGCCAATTTCAATTACCTCCATACTCTGAAAAATTATGGAGCGTATATTGAACGCCCACCTCATGGTATACCTAAAGCAGAATAATCTCTTCAGTGACCGCCAGTACGAGTTTCGCCAAAATCGATCAAAAGGGGACCTTCTAGCGTATGCTACCCACATATGGGGCGAAGCCCTCGAGAACAGTGGTGAAGCACTTGCTGTTTCCCTCGATGTTTCGAAGGCTTTTGACAGGGTTTGGCACGCTAGTCTATTGGGCAAGCTTTCAGCGTACGGCTTATGCCCTGGCATGATTGACTGGGTGAAGGACTTTCTGAGTGAACGATTTCTCCGAGTCATCATCGACGGGCGTCCTGTTCTATCGCGACAAACGCCGGAGTTCCTCAGGGATCCGTTCCCTCCACAACTCTCTTCCTGCTGCATATCAATGATCTGCTCCTTTCCGGTATATATGGGTATGCAGACGACAGCACAGTTGTGGAGAGATACCAACCAAGTGCCCCGGCTAGTCGGGATCAAATTCAGTCTGAACGAGAGTCTATGGTTGAGCGTGTGAATCTCACACTACAGGCAGTCTCCGAATGGGGCGATGCCAATCTCGCGTGTCTTTTACCGCGGACCTCAACTATGGGCGGTTCATTGAGTCCAGCGATCAAAAGGACTAGCTGTGGGATACCTTGTGGATCAGTATAATGTGGAAGGCGAGGTAGACACATTTTTTGAATTAAGAATTACCTTGTCGTAGTGGCAGAGATGGTGCCGTATTCCTGACATTGGTCATTTGTCACACCATGCTGATAATACTTTGAGAGCACAAATTGTCACAAACCACTCCAAGTTCACAGAGTTAATGCTTATCCAATAGCTAGTCTGTACGTAAATCGTAATTTATGACTGCTCGAATATTTTCTTAAGTGATTACTGTTGGTGGAAGCTGTCAGCGCTTCATATTCAAAGTGCCACTTTTGAATTTTCCTTTGATACTAAAACTGAGTACAAACAGACTCACTAAAATAAGTAGCTGAAAGTTTATAACATTCATAGGGCTTTAAATCTTCTTTTATAGTCAAAGTAAATAATAGTGCGAAAATCATGTAAACTGAACTCCTTTACTGCGAGCGAAAGTCTGGTTAATACAGCACTAATATTGCATTAGCTTACTTATCCACTCACTATTGTGGAAACTTGTAACAAACAACGTAGGACACTAATATGCCGCGCATAGGAGGGATGTTTCTAAAATAAAAATAATTTAGAAAAATCTGTTATTTAATATCGCCTTAAGTATCGCGTGCCAAAAATTTATTTATTTGAGATAAGAAAATTGTGTGTATGTGTCTAAATAAATAACAAAATGATCTCGGGTTTGAGTAATCATACAAAATGCGTTATGACGCAATGAGCGCACCACCAAAACAGAAACCTGCGCTGAGATATAGCGCTAACTCAAGAATTTTTGCCGAATTATCCAAGCCTGTGCGAGCGAATTTCCGCTAGATTCTTACGAAAATATCATTTTCCGAATAAATATATATACATGAAATAATAAATGTTCTATTATCAAATTTATCAGTGAACACCACCAGCCTTTTGATAATAATGTAGGTATATGATGTATAACATGCCGGTGTCAAACAATTATGTAAAGAGTATATCACTGCTTTTGTGATGCCCCTTGTACAATAAACATTTTCAACAAAAGCAGCAGAGCAGTTTACGTCTCTTATATGGAGAGCGACGATAGTTTGGAAGTTTCTCTCCTCCAACTTCTGCTTTATGGTTGTAGTACTCTTGAATTGTTTTAACTTGTTAACATTTTGAAGCTCATGGCTGCTATCAGACGTGTAGCTTCAGTAGATTTTACAATATTAGTACTAATTTAGTGGATTGTTAATTTTTAAATTTCAGAGTAAAGATATTTAATTTTAACTAATAAATTATTCTTCTGTAGGTAATATAAAATACTGGTAGCTTGAAAATTACATTTAATACAACTTATTTGAACCTACGTCATAATTATGTTTTATTTTTCCTGTAATATTCCTCTATTTACAAATATCTGACAGCTCGGTAGCGCATTGACTAAGCGTTTGGCTGCTGTGCTGCGAATAGCAGGTTCAAATCCTGCACGGAAAAACTATTGGGATGGCCCAAAAGCAATTTTTCTGAGTTCAAATGTTAGTACATGCGTAATTTATAAATGGAAAAGGCCCTCACTTAACAGAAGAAAAACTTAGTGTGTTAGTAAATTAGTTTGGAGATAAGAAGCCTAAATGCTACGATGTGCGTAATAATGTTAATCGAAATTGTTTAAGGATTTAAGAGCAATTTTTTGAGATTTAAGCTGTCTTATTTAAAAGTTTATATGACGATATGGGTAGGCAACTCCAAGCTCGATATTTTAAAAAACTTAACACAGGTACTCAATTGCTAAGGATAGTTTTTTGTATATTGTAATTATTTTTAAAGACTTGTTTCCGACCGATGTAAGAATATCCACTATCCCATATCGCCCCATAGGTGACGTAAGAAGCGACAGAGGGAAACAAATCATGTGGGCAGCAGCGTCTTCCTAATATAAACTAGAAAATAAAAGACTGCGGTTGCCTGCCAAGCGTCGTAACTATGGCAAATATCCGTTTTTTGATGAATCGAAAGTGAGGCCTATATTCAGCAGTGGACTTTGATAGTTTGTAATGAATGAATGAATGAATGAATGCAAAAAATATACGAAACACGTATACTTGTAATATTATTTGAATCTTAAACTGTCACTGCTTAAAAGCTGCTGTCAGTAACTTTCATGTAACATCGGTATATTCTATAACCGGTAGAAATACACTTATTATTCCGTTTCAATTTGAAGCGGAGAACTAGTGTTATAAAAAGCTATTATGTATTTTGTCACTCTTCTAAGGTATCACATGTTTGGATTTGACTTTTAATATGTATGTGCAGATGGACTGTAAACACCGTTTGCAAATTCTTCATTAGCCAGTAAAAGTTCACCTCTGGGCCAGGGTCTCTCCGATTGTATCGCAAATCCAAATATTTTTTTATCGCAGTCAGATTTGCGATCACTGTACTAGACGTATGGTGTGAACAAGATGGTTTAATCGCCATTTGTCAGAAACTATGATATCTTTACGTAATTTCCCATAGCCGTTTTTTACGACACCGCCGGTTGAAACGAGATCATGGATTTCGTGTTGCGTAACTAATTATATTCGAGACCGCGTAGTAGCGATGTAAGAATATTCATTAGGTACCCCATATCGTCCCGCAGACGTCGTAAGAGGTGACAGAGGGAAACAAACTAGGATCTGAGCAGCAGCATCTTCCTCCATAATAATAAAAATATGTAAAACTGCGGTTGCTAACCGGCTTGGCAACTATTGCAAGTACCTACTCCTATGAGGCAATCCCATAGATTGGAGACTATCTATGGCGAATGACGGAATTATATTCGTACATAGTAATTATAAGTTTTGAAGAATGTGCTCTCTATACTCGTAGGTGCAATAAAGTGTAATTAATAATCTCTGATTTAGGTCTACTGCGTAAATCCGACTAACTTGTTTACGCGCTTGTAAAGGTACATGTCAAGTAAGGTTAGCAACAACATTGTGAGGTTATAACGTGGTTGTTGTTTGCACTTTGATTTTAGATGATTTTAGATGTTTACGATAGAACAGCATATTGCAGCCCTCATTAAAATATATATTTCATTTTGATTATAAAGTTTAATTTAGGTATTTCATTTTGATTATAAGGTTTAATTTCCTCACTAATAACATATTTTATAGCCAGACTAGTAATGAACTCGTAACTAGGAAATGAACAAACGTATTTACAGTGTTCCAAAAAATATAACTACTTCATAATTATTATTTTGATACAATGCTTTATTTACGCAAATAATAAACACTAAAATACTTTATACATTGATTAAATCGATTGATTTAACTTAGTCTTAAATTACAAAGCCAAGATCGTTTCGAGTGCTATCCATATAGCATCCATTTTTACGGGAAGATGAATAATTTAAAATAAATTAAATTAAACACGAAAAAATTGTTAAATTTTTAATAAACAGTAAAATCCAGCTTCAAAAATAAAAAAAAACATAATAGAGTCTGGAGATCAGTGCCTGCAGTCTAGACATAGATAGCGACGCCATCGCTAACTACCGATCGCTAAATAATAACGAAAAAATCGTTTGCCGAAACGATGCTTACGATAAATGCAAGTACTCTTTACGATTTCGTTACGCTAACGAAAAACATATTCATAGTGTAGTGTTTACTTAAAAAAAAATTTGAATCACAGGGAAAATTGGTAGACGTAATTTTATAAAAATATTTTTTTTTTAATTGTACAGACACAGTAGAAACCTTATCTTATAAAAATATTTTTCATAGTAACTTACAAGCAGCTTTTACCGGTTCTAAGAATTGAACTAACTTGTTAAATATCAAAGAACATAAAAGTTTGCCTCGTTGCAACACTATGATGTTAATGTCAAAATCAGTCAAAATTCTCAAAGTCTCAATCAATGTCAACTTCTTGCTTGTTGCTTGCCAAAAGAATAAATTCGTAGTACATAATACATAGTATCATGTCCTTTTTTTGTATCATGTTCATGATATTTTCAATGGTGGGGGACAGTGACGCAGGCGCAGGCCTGGTTTCGAGCTGCGTTTAGTAAGTACAACCTACAACTCCTATTTTAAAATCTATCGTTGTATATTGAATGCTTTGTTGAAAGACTATGTAATTTTTACATTTTGAATATACTTCTATGTATGTTTCAGACGTAAACGCACACCATGCGTAACAAATTCTCTTCTGTCGAAGTTAGGAGCTCGTCCATTTTTGTTTATAAGAAAATTTACCGGCCATCAGGACAAGAAGAATTTTAAAATGGGCTGGAAGGAAGTAGCCGGCGAGCAGTGGATAGAACAGTTAAGTTTCTATCAAATAATTTTCCAGATTTACTACTAATGGCTTATACATAAATCAGGTGGTCTGGTGAGACTAAAGCCGGAGCTCAATAAAGCAATAAAGTTAAGGAAAGAAAGGATACAGACCGGCAACCGAGGCATTACCAATGAACAACAGGTGCAAGAAATAACAATGCAGTCACCAGTACCACAAATAAGTAAGTTTGAGCTTTGTTATTCATTTAATTCCTACTTACATTATATATTTCTGTGCTCTGCTGTTTTATCCACTATTTCCGAGATAAAAAGTACCCTGTGTTAATCCAGGATATGGTCTATCTATGTGCTAAATTTCTTATGAATCTGTTCTGCCGTTTTAGCGTGATTAAGAACAAAAATATTTGCATACCAGCATGCTAGAGAGAATTAGCAAGCATTTCTCAATCTATATTTTTCATTACAGATGCTGGCAGCTGCAACTCAACTGTAAGCAGAGGCTGCCAAAATGCAGACAGAGGCAGCCAAAGTGCAAGCTGAGGCGTCTGTCTCTTTTATTTGGGAAATAAAATAAGAGATGCATTAATTTTATTTTCAAATAAAAATAATAAATAAATTGAGATGTTTAATGTTTTATTTCAATTCACACATTATTACTACAGATAACTAAGTAAAAACAGTACTTATGAATCTTGATAGAGATATGAGTCATCTTTGTATATACTCTGCAACAGCTTGCCCAGTGCCAGTCACTCATTCTGTGATAAAAACATAAAATTTTATGATTATTCTAATATTACAGAGACAACATAGTCTAATGTAATATGTCCTAAACAACATTATTGCCTATATTTTCTGGGCCATCATCATTGAAGCTATTAACAATTATTTCTGTGGATGTGTTCAAATATAGTTCCATCATCATTATTATCATCATTACAGCCCTTCACAAGTCCACTGCTGAACATAGGCCTCCCCCACGGAATGCCAAAAGCACGGTCCCGAGCCACCTGCATCCATTGACTTCCTGCATGTCTTACCAGGTCGTCACTCCATCTAGTGGGGACGCCTACACCGCCTGCCGGTACAGAGGCTGCCACTCGAGAACCTTTCTTCTTCCCATCGGTTGTCGATTCTTCGAGCTATATAGCCGGCTCATTGCCACTTCAGCTTACTAATCCTTTGGCTATGTCGGTTACTCTGGTTCTACTGCGGATATCCTCATTTCTAAGTTTATCACTTGAGAAACCCCGAGCATAGCCCTCTCCATAGCTCGCTGAGCGACCTTGAGCTTCCTCATACGGTCAGCAGTGAAGGACCACGTCTCAGTTCCGTATGTTATCACTGGCAACACGCACTGGTTGTACAATTTAGTTTTGAGGTTTTGAGGTATGCCTGACGAGGAAGATGGGTCGTAATCTCCCGAACGCTGCCCAGCCGAGTTGAATCCGTCGATTGACCTCTCGGTCGAAGTTGGACTTACCTGGTCGGACTATTTGTCCCAGGTAAACATGTTCGTCAACAACTTCGAGCTTAGTGCTCCAACAACTACCGGCATAGGTGTGACATGGACATTAAACATGATTTTTGTTTTGTCCATGTTCATCTTGAGACCTATCCGTTGGGAGACACTATTGAGGTCATTGAGCATAGTGCTTAGGTCCTTCAGTGATTCTGCCATAAGGACTATATCGTCGGCAAAACGGGTGGGTGATGTACTCGCCATTGATGTTAATACCGTATCCTTTCCAGTCCAGTAGCTTGAAAACGTCTTCAATGCAGCGGTGAAGAGTTTTGGGGATATTACGTCACCCGGTCTTACACCTCTCTGCAGTTGGATGGTTTCGTACTCTGGTTCTGTACTCGGATAGCCATCGTAGCCCTACTGTACAAACACTTCAGCACCTCGATATACCGACAGTCCACTTGGCACCGCTGAAGGGACTGCAGCACCGCCCAAATTTCGACGGAATCAAAGTTTCTCATAGTCCACATACGCAGGGCAAGTGGCAGATTGTACTCGTCGGTCTTCTGTACAATTTGCCGAAGGGTATGTACTCGTATGTGGTCTATGGTGCTAAAGCCTTTCGGAAACCTTGTTCGGGAGGCTGGAAGTCGTCAGAGTCTGCATGCGAGACGATTCGTGACTCTCGCAGCACGTAGAGGCTCAAAACAGGAAATCGGTCTGTAGTTTTCAAGAGAGCGTTGTCGCCTTTCTTGAAAATAAGACCACCTGCCTTCTGTTGAAAGAGCTTCTGAAGGACTTCAAGTGCGCCGGTTTTCACCCGCTTTCAAAGCTCCACTGTATTTCATCCTCGCCTGGGGCCTGCCGTTTTAAGGTGCTGGAGAGCCATTCTAATCTCGCTCAGACCGGATATCATCGGAATATTGTCGGATAAGACTTGCTCTGGATCGTTACTCACACGTGTGTGGCTCTAACGATGACGTGTACAGCTGCCCATAGAACCTCTCAATCTCACTCAAAATCTCAGGTGTCCCGGAAACGATGCTGCCACAATCGGTCTTCAGCTTCGACAGTTGGCTCTTTCTGGCAGACAGATCTCTGGCAAAGACTTTGGAGCCCTGGTTCCGCTCGATCGCTTCTTCAATACGATCTGTATTGAAGTTGTGCAAGTCCCGCCGCATGCATTTGGAGATCTGTCTGTTCAGTTGCCTGTATGCTGTCAAATCTGCTGAAAACTGCAGCTTCATCTCCGTCTAACAACCATGAGATTAAGAGTGTGATCAGAGAGTTTTGTGTTCTTCTGCGACGGGTCTTACAGAAGCTTAGTCTTCTGCATGGACAGTTTCCACAAGCTTGTCATTCATATCGTCCACTTCAATGCAATCTTTAGGCACAAAACGATTTTGTAACTCGAGCTGAAAGTTTTCGGGACTTTGGATTAGAGCACGAGGACGGGCGTTGACTTCATTGACGTGACCTCTCCAACAACGTTTAGGTTCAATGTGCCTCTCACCATTCGGTGAAGACATCACTGAATAGTTGTCGTCTGGTCGTCATAATGAAGTCAATCTCATTTTGTCGAACCGTCGGGGCTCGACCAGGTCCCACTGTGGGGCCGCTTTTGGAAGAGGAGTTCATCATAAAGAGTCCCTCTTTCTCCATAAAGTCGGCCAGCTGCTGGCCCTTGGTTCCGTTGCCCTATTCCGAATTTCCCTACTTTCAACTCACCGCTCTCTCCTGTGGCTAGTTTTGCGTTAAAGTCTTCCATTAACACCGTATAGTGGGTTTTGGAGGAATGCATGGCTCTAGAGATATCCTCATACATTTCCTCCACCTCCTCATCAGGGTGTGCCGAGGTTGGTGCGTAAACCTGTATGACCTTCAGCGAATACCGTTTGGTGATTCTGAGTATAAGGTACGCAACCCTCGTCGACACACTCGATCTTTAACGTTGTTAACGAGAGACTTGTGGACGATAAATCCGACACCTCCTTGGGACAGATGGTCGCCCTCCGGTGATAGAATAAGTCGCCGGATTCGAGGTTACGTGTCCTCCCCTCTCTTCGGACCTCGGATAGTCCTATTATATTCCAGCGTAACTTATCTATCTCTTCTTCCAGCTCCAGGATCTTCTCGTCAGTCCTCAGGGTGCGTGCGTTATATGTTGCCAGGTCGAGTCGTCGTAGGTGGCAACCGAACCTCCACCGGAGATTCTTAGCACCCCCTAGTTCCATCAATCTGAATTTGAAATGCACGTTGTGTAGCATTGGACATGCATTGACTATTAGGACAGCAGTGTATGGCTCATATTTTAACAAGCGTTGATATATGAGCCATACACTGCTATGAACTGACCAAAGAATCTTTCTATGATGTTTCTGGCTCCCAAGGCATTGAATTTTCATTGGGGTTATAGACCATGGCTCCAGAGGATATCCATCATCACCTAAAAGTTTAAACATAGAAATTTCATTTGGCAGCCTTATAGACATTCTCTTTCAGATAACCTTTAACTCACCAAGTAAATGTACGGTGATCCCCATTGTCAAATATCGCGTGAATTTGCCCATATGTGAGCGTTGTGTCTAGCTCCTGACCATTTAGTGTTGATGTTTAAAATTAATAAGTCTGTGTCACGCACCTAAAATAATTTAAAATATACTTAATTAGGTGTACCTATTTGTGCTAAATAAGTAAATAGATTTATTAATAATTAATGATATTCCAGAGTAAAACTAGGTAATTGCATTAAAATTATAATGTAAGCCCTTAAGACTTATAAGTATAATTTAAATTTGATCTAAACTGCTGAATGAAATGTTTTCAATGACACTTTTCTTAGTGTCAATAATAAGGGGAAGATACTTTGTTCATGTGTTCAAGCAAGTAAATAGGTAAAAAATAACTACTGGAGATAAACTTACAGCTTGTACATTTAATGAATGACCCTCATGTTGAACACTTACATTTGCCTCTTCAGAGCTATGTAGTCTAAGACTCCAATTGCATCTGGGATTGCTAATTTTTTTCTTTAGCTGCTCGCCGATCTTCATGGGTAATTGAGAATTTTATGTTTTCTCAATAATTTTTCATTAACAGCATGTATTACTCGGCTAACCGATTTTTAGCTCAAGCTGCAACCCCACAGCATGCCAAGTGATAGCACCCACTACCATAAAATAGGAGTGTCGTCAGTAGGTACCTATTTAGAAGGAAATGAAAGTCAAAATTAATACAAACGAAAAAGAGTGTTAGTGTTTTAAAGGTATATAGACAATTACATGATGACACTCACTTGGGAATACACAGAATATCCGTATGGCTGTTGTTTTAAAGATGGCCAACTTCATACTAAAAACGGAAACACGTATTTATGTACACTAAAAGCGCTACGGAGGGCGCCCATATAAACTTTTAGCGGGCTGAACCTTGTATTCTGTAACTTTGAACTTTTATTTATAGTTATTCTCGAGTTTTAGCTCAGGCCTCACAAACCTATGGGGTAAATTCCTATACATTGAGAGTTGACCAAAATTACTCGAATGTACTTTAGATTAGTATGTGAGATAAAAAAAACTATAAATAAGTATAGTTATGTAATTTTATTTTCTGGAAGACAGATTGTTTTATAAACTATACATTAGTATTGCTGTTTTCATTGCTTTTGCACATAATATTTCACGCTTGTTACTGATATATAACACATGTTATTTTCAGAGAGTTATTCTTCACAGAACATTAACGTAAATTTAAATCAGCAAAATTCTCATGGTGAAAACTTAACTCAGCCTAAATACGTGATCTGAAACAGATACAATTCGAGTCAATATAGTAATAATCCCTACAAATAGTGGTCAATAAATTCAAAATATTTATAGACTTACCACAATATTGTCATAAGCTTTTCTTTTCCTGATTATATATATTCCTATTAGAGGAAACCTGCCGAAAGTGATCAGATGATTTTGTGCTTTTTATTTGCACAACACTTAACTTACTTTCGATGATGATCACACATCGTGCATAAAATTTTAAAACAATGAATTCTTTTATAGTCAATATCTTATACATAGTTAACATCTCACAAAAAATCTTTACTATATATTCACGAGGATATTATGACTGTGTATTCGCCTACAAACGAAAATGAAGTATTCTGAGCCCATAATAACTGAATTTAGGCAAAAATCAATAATAAATATTAAAATCTAAACCTATGAAATAAATTTGAATAAATTTCAGAAAATATTTTCAATCTGAAAGACGTTGACAAACAAATGTCATTTTTTTTCTTCTATTAATTCATGTATTCTTTTGATAGAATTCTGCTAATATTTAATAATTTAATTTTAATCAATTAATAAGTAAATTAATTGTGTAAATGTCAGAGTAATATGTATGTAATTATCCTTTAAAGAGCAATACCAAAAAAGTTTAACACAGAATTAACATTTTAGTTTCTTCCGATATAAAATGAACTTTTGTATCTTATTTTAAAATGGCAATCTAAAACAACATGAAGGAAAGAAACAGCGATATTTTTTTCTCGCTTTATTTTTACAAGCCCAACATGAACATTGACAAAATCATGATTGTGTGCAGATTTTTCAGCTTTCATACAAAGTTGCATCACCCTGGTTATGACTTAACGACCGATATTGATTGTTTAGCGATCGTTATCTATGACTGTCGAGACTGCAACCACAGAGGTTATTTTATTTTAATTACTTTTGATGTTGGTCTGTATGTTTTATTAAAAGTTTTATTATTTTTCTTTTTGAGTGTTTTAGGGATATCAAAGTTGATGTTAACAACTGGATTGTAATTTAAATGGGAACATTGACACCGTCAATTCCCATTTTCCACTCTTAGGGATGGTATTTGTCCTCAAAATATATTTGGTACAAACATTGCAATTTAATAAAATATCATTTAAAGTGGTAAAAGCCTTTTCCGAGAAATCAGTGAACATTAATAAAAACATACGCATCAAATATATAACATTCTCGTTTTTTGAACTCGGCGAAAAGCTCAGGGCTATTCCTCCTAAGGATGTTTAGACACGTATATGGGAAGTTTCGTTTTTTGTAAAATTTTAATGCACATTACTCTTAGAGCATACTCCATGACAGTGTACTTGCTAGAGGATTGGAGCTTTGGGACACAGTCTCCTTTCGTTATTGTGACCAAACTTTTAATTGTAACTATGTTTTACTTAATACATAACGAAGACTATAAGAGTATGTTTGTGGATATTTTTCTAAAACTACTGGACTGAAAGTCGAAGCTGAAAGCTTGTATTCGGGTGAATAATCTTAATTTGCTATTTTAGCATAAAGTTTACGCAGCAGGTTTTATAATTAAGATTAAAATCTCGAAAACCACTGAACTAAAGCGACTTTATTTTTAATTATTATTTTGTAAGTTCACTTCCATCTAAAGAGTATTGATTTTATGCAACGAATTAATAATCATAACATATTCCACAAATAAAATAATATCTTTAATTTTGGAGAAGTTACCTAAGAATGACAATATAAGCAGAAAATTTGGGACATTTATTCGTCAATTGTATTTATACGAGGTTAATGCGCAGCTTGATATTATGCCGATTTTTCATCTAGTATCGTAATTTCGTTGTTGGTTAGTTGTTTATAATGGATATTTTACTTACTCGTATATTATGAACTTGAAATTTAATTTTATTTAAACTCGACATACGTTAACAAATTTTGAATGAGAATGAGATATAGATAGATAAATAAAACTTCAATACGATGTTTATTCAAAACGCTACAAGTGTCGACGGCGTGGTGACTGCTTAAGAAAATCTGACACTACAGTTCATGTCGTGGCTGAAAACGTAACTTAGGAAGATACACGGAAGATTTTGTGAGACAGGTTGGCAACCCAAATTTTTATCATAGTTGTCATCAGGAATATGTTGCTACCATATCCTAGATTTTGCATTTATGTTTTTGGTGGGATATCATTCATTAAAAATCCTTTTATTAATTTAAATAAATTTATGACCTGCAACAGTTTTTCCTGCATTTACGCTTCACTGTTTTCTTTTCAAATGCATTACTTGGAACTACCACCGAATGTTTTGTCGACACTCTATTTCTAGTTTATAGTATTTTTTCTGTGTATACGCCTAATGATGATCTACTTTTATGCCTAAGTATTTGATGAGTGAGTCATAGAGTAGTAAAAATGCACTATCAGACCTTAGTAACTAAAGAATTCAGTGGCAGTAGCTTTTTAATTTTGCCTTTATTTAGGCCGTATATGATGGTGTTTCAGGAAAGATGTGGGACAGTTCCACGTCAATATGAATTTATGTCATATAAAGACTTTTGAGTGCTGTAGAGATCTGTTTACATTTTACTGAATGTCGTCGCTCGGTACATTCACAGCTGGATTTCCTACAGTGTCAAAATTGTACCAACGGTAGGCTATTTAAGGGTAAAAGGGAATTAAATACACATATTAAACGATGCCATAATAAAAATATTTCGGCTTCACAGCCTAGCGTGAGGATTCATAACTTTATTATTCATATTTCAATGAAACAAATTTTATTGAAGTTTTAAAAAATTATTTACTTTCGCGTATTGTATTCATTTTGATAAAACTATAAATAACAGCCTGGACTCAAGCTACTTTACGAATCCGACTAGGAGCGGTGATTTGTAAACCTCATCAGTGCTCCATCACACATTCCACTATTCGAGATGAAAGAATCACACCAACTCCTGACTACCTCGGCTGGTTTGGGGACTCCCGACCAGTATGCCGTGTAGGGGCCATGAAACGTGGTGTCACATCCTTTCCTCTTGGTTTCGTTCACGCACAAAATATCTATGCATCGTTCATCCATCATCTGACATACTTCATCTATCTTACCATCCATTCCTCCTCTTACATTCAACGTAGCGAAGCGGCTCTCCGTGGGCCGCTTTTCGCCCCGCGAGAAACGAGACGTGATGGGTGGCGAACCACATCGCCGCCATTGTGGTTAATTAAATTATTTTATTATTCTCCATTGCGTTCCCACGAATAGCGAGAAAGGTTTTTCCCCAGCAGAGCCCGCATGCCAGGGTAAGGCTGGCTAATTCTGGGGTCGCCCGGTCCCAGGGCAGTGTGGCACGCTAACGACTAGGCTTGCCCATAGCCATGCATCCATCCGCGCGGCAGACGTTGGATTGGCGGAGAGGGTAGGAATAGGAAAGGGAAGGATAGGTGCTGTGACAAGGAAGATTGGTAAGTTAGTGGGAAATAGGAAATGTAGGATATTACCGTCCAGGAGGGCAAGGATAGGACAGTAATAGCTAGGAAGCCGGGGTCGCATACCCGTATACTATACCACAACTACCGGACAGGTAGATTGGAATGAGTATCCCATGACTATAATTAATAGATTTCAATAAATCTTAAAACATCAATTCAACAGTTTACGACCGTAACGAACACTTAGCGGACTGTCAAAATGGTCGCTAAGATAAAAAAATAACATAAACATAAACACTCACGCCTGTCACCCAGAGGGGTAGGCAGAGACTATAGACTTCCATTTGGCACGATCCTGACACACCTCTCTCGCCTCATCCACATTCATATACCTACGCATACACGTTCGTCGGTTAAAGGTACTCTTAATTTGGCCCATTTTCAAGATATCGCCAATTTATACATATAATTAATAAACTTGTATTTATAACAAGTTACAATAATAACCCAGGCAGATATATTATTTTAAAATGTAGATGAACCCCGTGCTTGTGTGCATGCGTTGCTAGCCACTTTTATGAAGCTTTCTTACTCTTCTTTACTCTGGTAATATCAAACAAAGAGTAAATATAAAGATAATATTTTTTATTTTAGTGGGAAATTTTATGACCAATTTTCATTTGTTAGAACTTAGAACTTTCAACTTAGAACAAGAGTCGTTGATTTTCAAGAATGTAATTACGGACTGAAAGCTTTTTGTATATCAATTAAACTTGTATAGTCTTAAGATTAATAGATATTAACTTTTTAATTTAAATATTCACTAGCACTATAAAAAAGGTTTATGCGTTATCGGCTGCGAACATAAAATGCACTTTAAATACAATCAAGAGAGTAATGATGTTTCCGTTGTAAGCAGGTTATTCTGCATATATAATAATATATGTTTAGATTTAGATTTAATACGTGGTAGAGCCACTCTGCAGCTATATTAGTAGTATAGTTGTAGTACGAATGGGTCGGCTCGACCGGGGAAGAACCACGCTCTCACAGAATACCAGCGTAAAATGGCAGCTTGACACTGCTGTGTTTCGTATGGTGAGTGTAGAACCGGAGACCCATTTTACTGGAAAAGAGGCATTCCATCTTAGTCCTCACGGGTGACAACGCATCTGCATTTTGATTCTTTATTGAAGATAGATGTAGATGTCTGCGGTCACAGCAACCACTTACCATCAGGTGGACTGTGTGCTCGTTTGTCACCCTATCCTATAAAAAAGAAAAAAAAGATTTTGTGATATAATACGAATTTTATTTACACCTCTGTGTGTAATATTCTTCTTTACCTTTCGTTTCTTGGTAGCAACATTCTTATTTTGCTTAGCAGTGTATTAAATTTTTATAGTAGATACCTCAAACAAAGAGTTATAATGTGCAGAAATAATAGCTTGTAATGATTTTAACGTTGAATCTTTTTATTTGTTGAGTTGAGCTAATCTAAATAAAAAAAACATGTGTGGTTGTCTTAAAACGTAATTGATGATCGCTTGATAGCCGGACAATTCTGCATTTGCTTGGAAATATGGGTGTGGTTAATTAGTTATTAGGTTAATAGTGGTTTCTATCGACCGACCCTGGGTGAGTTTTCGTTTCGATCTCTTTTAATTATATCTAATGATAACCTTCTTCTTTTTCATTAAACTGTTATTATCCACAGTTGGATATGGGACTTTCCATTTGTAGTGAGGATTTACCTTAATCGCCATGCTTGACAGGTGGATTAGAAAACGCAGTACCAGGTGCCTTGCTCGTTCGATGTTGCCCTCCGTCGTCGGTCTATGTATTTAATACTTTTATTGACGAGATGGTTATACCGCTATCTATCGCAAGCCATAAGTTCTTTCTAGCGTTCTCTATAGTCGCCTCTTACGACACACACCGTATATAACGTTAACAATGAATTTGCTATGATTTGCGTAATATAATAAAATGACGTGTCTTACCTAGTTTGAGCACCTCCTGCCCTTCCTCAATTGCGTGCACTACCAACACTACTATACAAGGAAAGACCCATCACCGTCAATAATACAACACGTGTTTCACCAGTAAACGAGGTATCATCAGGTAAAATAAATCTGGTATCTGCAATGGCTGACCACTAAATTGGTTGACTTAGCGGGTAATTTTTAACATCACTAATATAATGGATTTTCGCAAAGAAACCGAATTTATTAATTATATATTAAGGCATTAATACTTCCACCTATTTGAGGCATATCGAATAAAAATGCCAATTCAACATCCGCAATGGTGTTTACGGCAAGTTATGCTTATTTAAAAGGACCATGTCAGGAAGTGGAGTTTTAACGGGTGCACAAGGAAAAAGGTGTAGAAGTTTTCAAATTATATTTTTTTGGTTTAGAGGTAATCATGAAAAGTTTTATTATAAAATAATGTTTAACGTAACCATTTCTCAATTAAACCTTAAATTAAAAAGAAATGAAAAATATTCATCCAACGTGAAAAACATTTTAAATACTTTCACATTTCTGGTTGTTTCTCAATTATTCAACTTAGTGCACAACCGCCACTGGCGCTCTTGTTTAAATAGTCTTAATGTAACCTCGGCATTGAAGCCACGTAAATGAGAATAAATTATAAATTATTTTTGAATTGCGACTTTGCGGACTGTGTAATTAATTGTGTATACAATTTTAAAAAAAAACAATGCCTTATTACAAGGGAGGTATTTGTTCTTAAAATAAAATTAATTTTTTCTTTTAAAATTTAAGTGATAAATGAACTTACAGCCTACTTGATGGTAAATGACTGCTGCAATCCTGAAGATTGAAATTTCGAAGACTTGAATTTTGTTCTTCTATTAAAATTTTGAATAGATGAATAATCTATGGTTATTTATCGAAATAGAGTTCTGTTCACTATAGTCTTAACTGAATAGCTCTTGTAACAAACTTCATGAGAGTTGTTATTAAATTATTCTTTACCAAAATGTTGACCCCTTCTTTTCTCTACTTATTTAAATAAGCCATTTATTGAAAAGGACCCCAACAAAATAAGTGGGATTCATCATTTAAAAGTGGTAATTTAAGTAGGAGTTATTTGAAAATACATATTCATCTGAGTGTTCACCGCTGCGGGGGTTAATGCGTTATATATTTAATTAGAATAATGTGAAATTATACCGGCTTTTCATGTAACCTCGTTATGGTTGTTAAAACAAAATTATTTATAATTGTTATGTTTGAAATTGCTTTTACTCGTATACTCAAGGTTTAAAAATTAAATTAAGAGTACAACTTATGAATTTAGTTGGAATAAAAGTAATACACAAAGATAATATAGTATGTAGCTTGAAAGTATTTTTATATGCAGTACATGAGTGACCGAGCTTTTCAGCGTTAGAAAAAATATAATAACAAGTGGTTTAAGACATTTATTCCTCAAAAAGAATATTTTATTTTATTCACTTATCATGAGATATAACAAGTTAATCTAAGGTACTAAATACATGAACCTTAACCAAATCACAAAGCAAATAACAAACAACCGAAATCAAGCAGGTAGTCGAATAAGCTACGAAATAGAAACAATTTAAGCGTATAGGTACCGTATGCACTATAAGTTGACGCGCGGCTCAACGGCGGGAGTTAAGTACATGTCAGGAAACATTTCGTTACCGCGTTTTAAAACCTAGTAACGACATCTAGCGGAATCAATTTAAACTATGTATACTTTACTTAAAAGAACTCTCAAAAATATTTTTCTTATAATTTTGCACAATTTTTCTTATTGTAATACCGATTTATTCATAACCACATATAAGAACTGTATTCATTTCCGTTCAATAAATATTACTAAGGCTTATTAATAAGGCTTATTAATAAGGCTTACTAAGAACTGTTTCTACCATTGTTAAGTAATAGTTAAGGGTGAAAGCGTGACAGGTGGTGATAGTATTTCTGATCCATACTTATAATCTTCCCGGTCCTGCGTGGAAAAATACAGATCCATACATTTTTATCTTAATTTTGGTAAAAGACATAATAATCCAGATATTCTGACCTTCTGTGTTCGTTTATCGTACCGTCGTCCGTCTTGTAGAATCACGGTGGCGCCACCTAGCTGAATTTAATTTTGCAACATATTCGATTTTCCACGGAATAATATGTTTTCCGCTGAAAAAGTAGCCTGTCACTCTACAGCCACCGAACTATCCCCATACAAATAATCATGCCATGCCGACGCTCTGTTGCGACGTGAAAGAAGGACAAACTTGTGCAACATATTCGATTTTCCCACGGGAATGAGATGTTTTTCCGCGGAAAAAAGTAGCCTATGTCACTCTACAGCCACCGAACTATCCCCATACAAAAAATCATGCCATGCCGACGCTCTGTTGCGACGTGAAAGAAGGACAAACAAACAAACAAACAAAACAAACAAACACACTTTCGCATTTATAATATTAGTATGGAAGTATGGATATGGATATATTAAACGTGGTAGAGCCATGCTGCAGCTATATTAATTGTATAGTTGTAGCACGAAGGGTCAGCTCGACCGGGAAGGACCACGCTCTCACAGAATACCAGCGTGAAATAGCAGCTTAATGCTGCTGTGTTTCGTATGGTGAGTGTAGAGAACCGAGACCCTTTTACTGGAAAGAGGCATTCCATCTTAGTCCTAAAGGCTGACAACGCATCTGCATTTTGATTCGCAAACGAGGATAGATGTAGATGTCTATGGGCCACAGCAACCACTTACCATCAGGTGGACTGTGTGCTCGCTTGTCACGCTTATCCTATAAAAAAAAAAAATGTTTAAGCTACACGGTGTCTGGTGAAAGAGTTCACTTTTAATCAGCTAGGTCCAACGTAGTGAAATCCTAAACAAGAAGAAAAAATATTTCTAAGAAGTAAAAGTTTCTTAAAAAAAGCTTTTTTTGTTGACATATGATTGTTGTTTGTTTTGATTTAAACAAATATTATCTTTAGCTTTATGAAGACCGAATAATCTCGATACGAGGCCGTTTGGTTATATAATATACTAGAAACCCGGACCGGCTTTACCTGGATAGGATCTACAAATTTATGAGGCGTTATATAGATTACAGATAATCAAAGGCCATTTATTTTATTAACTTTTCGTTTTTTTCAAAAAAAAAACCTCCAAATTTTTCGGATAAAATAAAGCCTTGATCACTCCTCGCATTGTTGTCTATATGTTCGTAATGTTCGTAAAATTTCATCACAATCGGTTTAACCGCTCTGAAGACTAGCCCAGACAGACAGACAGACAAAAATTTAAAAATTGTTTATTTATTTCTTAAAAGCATGCTAATAACCCCAGAGCTTGATAGAAGCCAGGTATTTCAATATTATAGACAGACACTTTAACCCGTATGTGCTCAACTTTTTCTCGTAAAAGCTGGTATTTTTTTGTTTTATTCTAAGTCCAATTGGCATAAAAATAAGGTTTCCTGAAAATTAAATAATAAAAAAAAAACCATTTTGGAAATTTTCACCGCCCCAATTTTGGGGCGCTGAGCACGGTAGACCACGTTCATAACAACTCCTTAAATTTTTCAATTTTAATTAATTTAAAAGTAATATTAATATAATAACTATTATAGAGGTTGTAAAGAAATTTTATTATATTTAAAAATATTTATTATATAATAGTGCTTATTCTATCAGTATTTATCATATATTTAGGAGTGGAAAATTTCAAAACAATTAGTATGACAGCCGACATCACATTTTCGGCATTTTTTCGTAGTATTTTTATGGCATTCGGCACAACGTATCTGAGTTGCACTAGAAATAATTAAATGGTCAGCCCCATCTAGACGTACATCGTCTGGCACCTCCTTTCCTAGACGGCTTCATAGGACGGCCTAAAGAGCGAGCCGACGCATATCTTCGTAGATAAGTTGTAACCACAGATCTGATAAAGGCTAGAAAATCAAGATGCCCTTTCTCTTGCCCAGCTGGTGAGAGCCTGTACAACTGAAAAGCGTTATTCATTGAAGCGTTCAAGGCCACATCAGAAGTTGCCAATACCATTTTTTTTTATTTATGCTAATGCGGTAGCAGCCTATGTTTTGATCTAGACGATCTACTCCGCCCATATATTGATTATACATTTGAACACAAAAGGGCTGTTGGATCAAGATTTTTTTTCTTTCAGCACTTGACCATCGCTGTGCGGATCAACTGGAGAAACACCTTCACAGGTAGAAGCTACGGTAACAACGTTATTGTCGTTGTATCGCACTAGAGACACGCCTGATGTTTCATCGATGATTTGATCATAGCTCCCACGCTGTTTTTTCTTTATGTCAGCGATTGATTCCAGAGGCGCATTTTCGACCCTATTGGCGTATTGTTCCTGTCCCTGGTGACCAATATCCTTCAAAGCGATGAGCAATCTAAACGATGTAAAAATTGTCTATGTAAACATGAACTGGGAAATCTGTGGGCAATTTGGCCACCAAGTTCATAACGACAGATCCTCCAACACCTAAATCAGGATTAGTGTTGCCTGTGCCTTATGATAAGGTATGGCTTGTATAAGATATCCCAGCCGTGTAGCCATGCACCAGCACTTGAATCCGAAACGAATGGGTTTTCCATGAATGTGCTGTTTTGTACTATGATGGCCGTAGTACGGAATCATTGATTCGTCGATGCTAACTTCGTTATACTGAGGCCAATACTTCATCCATTTTTCGTTTAGTTTTTCCCATAAAGGTCGCACTTTGTGAACTTGTCCAGGACATCTAAAGCTGCGTTATCAGAAACATGCATAAATCAAGTATTTGTTCAAATCGAGATCGAGATATTGCATTAGCTACGCCAGGGTGATAGGTATCGATTCCAGTATCCCAGTACATGCGGTTCCTTGCTTGAACGTTATAGCCACTTAGCAAAAGTATTGCTAAGACGAGGCGAATTTCTTCTTTGGTAACATCAAAATGTTTACCTTCAAAAACCGCATACCTTCTTGAATTTTCTACAAACAAATTCACAACATCGTCATCGTAAAATAATTCAAAAAATTCAGTAGGCGACCTATTAGTGTCTATAAACTCGGGACGATGGCATTCCCTTCTTTGATATTCGGGTAAATCTGATTTTTTCCACTTTCTTTTTTCTATGATCTTCTTTTTTCTTTTTGGCGCAGAAGTGGATGCGATCTCCGATAGGGGTACGTTGTCGTCATCACTCGACTCCAATCCTATAAATTCTGTTTGTAATAGTGGACCCGATTTGCGCACACATTCAAGCTGCGCCTCGGCTCGTAGTTGGTTGCCTGTCAGGTGATTGATATCACCTACAAGCGCATCCTCCTCGTCACTATCGCAGTCACTCAACATATGGTTGCTAGGCGGGCATGTGTAGATAGTGCCCTCAACAATGTCATCTTCAGTCTCCAATATGTCAATAATTTCTGCCAAACTCAACCTAAAACAACAAAATAAATATAAAAATATAACATATAAAGTACCAATATAACTGGCAGTAGCTATAAACAACGTAAATAAAATATAACGCATATACTATGAAATTTGAAATCAACATGCAAAGTGCGACCAGCGCCCAATAATGGGGCGCTATAAATAATGCCTCTAAAAAACTAAATCTCAACAGAAAGAATCGATTTTTATCACAAAACTAACCAAGTGTAAACTAATACATACAACAAACTGCTTTACACAGTATTACTTATGAAAAAATAATAATAAACTTACTTTTTACTTCTCGCCATCGTAAACACCACACACTTGCTTTTTATTTTTCCAAAAGTTAAAGAAAAAATGGCGCCAACACTTTGACGTTATTTTTCTATGATGCTAAAATGTAAACAAAGCGAACAGTACCATTCAAAAATCAAACCACAGTTTATGATCGCCACAGATAATAAATAACGTGCCGTTTTAAAAATGGGGCGGTGAGCACATATGGGTTAATTTTATTTATATCATTTCGTCCATGTAATAAAATAATGTATTTATAGTTTTCGAATTTTCTGAAGTTGGAATTGGATTTTTTCACATGAAACTAAAGTTGAAACAATTTCCACTATCTGTCTATACAACGGATTTAAATGAAAACTATGGAATCTATGTATGCAAATCCATATATAAGTTTTTTTTAAAAATAATATCCTTACAAATACAAGCATCAAATTTATGTCAATTATAGTTTTGGAAAATATATTTCTTACCGTCATCTTCGTCGTCAATCTTTCAATTCCTGTGCTGACATCGGCCGTTCCAAGAATATATCACCTGGGATACATTTCATGAAAGTTCTGCCCATACTCCTCACGTAGGCAAGAATGGGGATTGCGGAAATTAAACCCTCACTCTAGAGGCCGTTTCTACCTCTTCTTACTAGCCTGTAAGAAAGAATTCCTAAATTTATTTTTTAGTAGAATTCCGCGAATTAAGATGGATTTATCGGTATCAGATGTTCCTCTTGTCTGTAAATCGCATTTGCAATATTGACAGATTTACAGTAATCGTCTTCCTGATTATTAGTCAAAAGTAAAAAATTGCGGTTACATACCCGCATGCCGAGAGTGTCATGCCAAATATAGTCTGAGGCAATCTATAGGGGGACGTATTTTATGTAGTGGACTGTTGAAAAACTGTTGTAATTAGTATTGTATGGTACGAGTAATGCATTAAAATGATTTCAGTATCGCAATAAGGCAAAAATGACATGCACTGAGATGAGAGAAAAAGGAAATTTATTTTAACTTCCGTTAATTAAAATAGTTTTTCATTGAGTCCTGATTCACAGATAATTTTCATTTCAAAATTGCTTTAAGCTTTCTGAGATAATTAAAAAACGCAAAGTAAATCATTATCATGCAGATTGGACGTAGTTTTGTTTTTTATTAGTACTATTTTTAAAGAACATGCATGCATTGATATTATTCATGCTTCCGGTAAACAAATGAAAAAAGCTTAAATATATGTTCCAGGACTTTTCAGTTCAACTTACGTATCCTTCGCATAAGGCTTAAAGGGTAAACAATTTCTGATATTTACCATACTATAACATAACAGCCTATTAAGGCCCTAAATAGGTGAAATGCCTAAATTCTTGGATACTAAAGTAAAAAAAATCACAATAACCGTTCATTTAATCCGCAAAGAAAAAATACAAGGTGACAGAAGAGGATTTAATGAACGTTTTTAATTGAGTAAAATTGTATTTTTGTCAACCCCTTATTAGAAAAAAAATCCCCAAAGAGTGGCTATCTTTGTCATATTTTGCAAAATTTCTCCAAAACGGCACAAGCTCTTTAAATAGTTTTTACACTAAAACACAAGTCTTAAAAATATTAATATTTTTGATTGAGAGCTTTATTTTTATTTCCCATTTTCTTCGACAAATTATAATTTTTCCCCAAAATTGAATATATTCGCGAGGGCGTGTCTGCTCCGTCACCCTGCAATCCCCGCGAGCTCTGTCGCAGTCCGTTTTCGGACATCGTCGAAGGTGGACTACGCGTCGATGTTGGAGCGACTTCGTTCAAATATATTTTAGTTTTTTTTTAAGAATTTATCCTCAATTATAAATAATTTAATGTATAGAAATACTTAATTTAGTTAATATCTGTACATTTGTAACTGCAAAAGTTGTTTTCTAAATAAATAAATTTTTAAAGTGCCTAAAGAAGAAGAAATTTCGCTGCGTTGTTGATAAGTGAAATTGAAAAATGCATTTTTATATAATTTCGATGTGGAACGACCAACATGCTCTTGTTTCTTAGATTTCGATAGTTTTTAATACCTATAATATTTTATTGTTGCATATTTTTATTAAGTAGGTGATACTGAATTTTATAATTATGTAATACAATAAAACACTGTTTTTATGAGTATGACTTTAATAGAGTATTATTGGGGAGGGAAATCTAGACACAGATACTTATATTTAGGTACACTATTATAAAATTAAATCAAACAATTTAAATAAAAAAGGTGCTTCCCTAAGTGCTATTATACATACATATATATTCTTGGGTTTATGTTTTCTTTAAATGTTAGACAAATCATTATCTGAAAAATGTAGAAATTTTGGAGAGGGGTTTCTCTGCGTGAAAAGGTTAGAAATGAGCATATCCGCAGTTGAACCAGAGTAACTGACATAGCCCAACGTATTAATAAAGTGAAATGGCAATGGACTGGCCATTTAACTTGGAAAACCGATAAACAATAGGAAGAAAGGTTCTCGAGTGGCAACCTCGTACCGGTAAGCGAAGTGCAGGCCAGCCTCCCACTATGTGGAGGGACGACATGGTAAGATGTGCAGGAAGTCAATAGATTTAGGTGGCTTAGGACCATGCTTTGTAGCATTCCTTGGTAAGCCCTATATCTATATATATATATAGGCTTTGTGAAGGGCTGTAATGATGGTAATGAAGCCAAATGTACTTACTACGAATACTCAATCTTTATTCCTTCATTCTATTCTCTTCACGTATTCTCATACGCTTTTCTTCACACACATACACATACACACACACAAATAGGTCGCAAATAACACTTACCTACTACTATTAGGCAAAAGTGAATAGGCTTTTGTCAAGTCAGTGCACTTCATCATCTTAGGCTACATAACCACTTACCATCAGGTGGGATTTTAGTTGCTTAACTACTTGCTGGGTAAGAATAGTAAAAAAAAAGGCATTTACCCTGTGAAAGTTTGCATGTAGATATAATTTTTCTAACCAACCATAAAAATGTATTACGTGTGATGCGAATATGTATATAAGATTAAAGGTTGTCTCACACAGGATCGTTTTGTGATTTCACATCGTTATCGAAAAAAATTGTACTTACAATTTATTTTGATTCCACAAAATTAACTCAATAGAAAATAATTGCAAAGTAGCTTCTGAAAATACTTAAATTTTCAACTTTCTCAGATTTCCATAAAATAATGTTGAGTATTTTGATTTTTAATAAAGTGATTTTACTTTAGTTTAAATAATTGATTTTGCCCTTCTATTATATCAAGTAGCGTTTCTTCTGTCACTCCTATTGAATTTGACCACGAATATCTGAATAGCGCTGATGCGGCTGTTAAGATATTGCAAAAATAATCGAAAATATTTATTTTTACTTTCACGCCGAAGACTATCTTGTTCTATTTTATTGCGGTTAAATGTTGTAAAGGAAGTATGTTATTCAATTGTTTACAGTTATTATCACATCTTAGCTTACATTAGAAATTCTTGGTGGAATGTGACGTATAAATAGGTACCTTATTTTTGTTAACAACTATCATATACATATTTGTTTTTTTTTTACTAATTGAGCTTGAACACAATCTTAAAAATGTTCAATGAATGAAAAAAAAAATAACTACCAATAATTATTTGATTTTCAGTCGGTGTCTTATATTTGATAATCAGTTATAAAGAGCCATTAATGGGACATTTTGGAAAAGCGAAACCTATCCCACCTAATTTTTACGACGTTTCATCAGCAACATTCTTAGTTTTGGCTAAAACAAACCTTGTCAATTTCAAATAAACACGACTTAGTTCATATTGAAAGAAATGCACGTCTTTACAAGATTTCTATGTAAAACGAAGGATACCGATGGAACTTATTAAAAAGTAAAAGTATGGAAAAAAATTACCAGGTTTGCAAAAAATTAAACAAAATTCAAAAAATCAAAATAATAAAATCAAAATTGTATATATTTAGGTCTATACATATATATAATGATTTATGGTCGCTTAGTAACTGATGGTAACTCAGTACCTATATAACATCCTACAGTCACGCCGAAACTAAGAGGAGAGTATCAGTGTAGAAAACGTAATAATTTATTGCGAAAATTTTGTGACACAATAAAAAAAAAATACAAACTTATCCAAGACACCCAATACGTTAGAGAAACTAATGAGTTTGCGTCAGTTTCTTAAAAAGGTTACAAGATATAACAAAAAAATAAATGTCAAAAAAGTTCAGGATCTGATTGACGATATACAGCTGACACTTAATCACGCTTTTGGAAACCACGCCAGTTGTAAACAATACTTTTGTGAAATGATGTACATGAGAATTAAGAACAGACAAAATCTTTATTTTCAAATTTCCGCCGAGTTGTAAGTAGAAGGCCAAATAGGCCAGGTGCCAATTTAATTAAATATATTGTATATGAAGTGATCTTGACTACGTTTCATCACTTAACCATTGAAAAAATGAGTACAGCAACTTTACAATTGTGTTTACAAGAAACACTAACAGTTGATCCTTGCAGCTTGTTCGTTATTTTTATTATAAATACCTATAAATGTATCTATTATTAATAAATCATATCCCATAATATTTTGTATTATTTTTTATTTTGCCCTATCTGAAACGTTCGAAACTCTATCGAAAATGTGGCGTATGAAATGACTGACAACCACTAAAGTCTTATTTTTAATTAAACGAAGCTGCCTGACGTTTACTGGGTTGTGAGGTTTTGATGAATCAAAAATAGTGTTGTGACTAAATGACTGAACGGAAAACAAAATGACTGAGTGATAAAGAAAACGACTGAATGGTAAAAAATATTTTTTTTAACTGAAGGTTTTAAAAATTACGTCAAGATTTATTTAAGGTACATCCATGTTGTCAGTTTATCAGGCGAAAATTATCCATAGTGTATGTCGTCAGGGATTTCATTTAAGAAAACCTATGCTTAATTATTACATTTTTTATTCATCGTCATCAGATATAATATCATCACTGTCACTGTCACTGTCCATAACATTTATTATAAACTTTTCTGAGACACTAGCAATCATGTGGTCGAGATTAAACATTTTATCTTCTTCTTTTATTATGTGAGCCACGCAGCTACTCCATTTTTCGGCAGTCACTTCATTTAGTCCTTCTTCGAAAAGTTTTTTACATCTTTCATTTGAAGGTTTGTTTTGCAACATACCCTTTGGCCTTGCCCAAATCAGCTCAATGGGATTGAGCTCACAATGGTGGGAAGCAAACGTAAAATAGTGACTCCACGCTCCGCTGCCATCTCGTCCACGGCATATTTGTCGCAGTGTTAATGTTTGTGCTGCTGTACAATGTCTATAAGAGTAGCTTTTACCATTTGTGCCTAGAATGGGATATTTTTGCTCGCCATCCACTTGTATTCTTAGTTTATTCCAAGACATTGTAGGCAGCAATTTAACTTTCTGGAGTGATAGGGGCTTATCCATCACCACTACGGAATTAGGTTTTAGTTTGGGCAAACCCACTAAACCACTCCTCAAAACACTCAGCATTCATCTCTTGATGGTAATCTACTTTTCCTTTTTAGCCTCAAACACAAGTAAGCTATCTTCTACAAATACTTCTTCCCCTGTACTAATAATTAGCCGTTTGCCTTTTCCTGAAGGCCCTTTCAAGCCGGTGGTCAACCCTTCTAAGAATGCCTGCAGGGATGATTGTACAGTCTGGTCAATCCATTGCTTCGGTGTATGACCTCGAGAAAATGAAAAATACCAATTACTCATTAAATTCAGTGGCATGCAATACCTACACTGTAATAGATAAATAAAAGAGAGAAAATTTTAATTACCTTCGTTAATCCAGGTTTCATCTTGGTAATAAATGTACCTTCCTTCCTGCGATAATCTTTCATTTTTTGAAGAGCTGTTGGCGCCAAAACAATATCGCGTCTATCTATTAGCACGCTCTTTATTGATTTTGTGGCGTATTTGAAATTTAAGATTTTAAAATTTTCTCAAGGTACTCCAAGAGAAGTTCGGTAAATCTGGGTCATTATTAACAACCTTAAGAATCTGTAATTTAAACAGATTATGGGTAAGAAAGTCTACGCAATAGAAAAAGTCAAATAGAACCTCAATAAAACGCTATGTGTGCGTGAGCGTAAATATGCAGCTTTGATTTGTGTGATAGTGACGCGACAGTCCTCGTCACGCACACTGTATCTATAACAAGCTTTACGCACACAGCGCCGCGCGCAAAGATGTAAAAAATAACACTAAAGTTACCTTTGCAATGGTGGGTGCCTCATTTACATTAAAAATTGGTGTACTTTTCGTCTTATAGCCGCTAAGGTGAAATCGTCTAATTTTTCTTGAAATTATCTTTCGGTCCAAGTTTTCAGGAGACTTAAATTGCTCGTTTTCTTTGTATTCTTTTAATACACTGAACACTGTGGTCATACCGATTCCCAAAATTTCAGCTGTCTTAGAAATACATTTTTTCCGGTACTTCAGTAGGTAATACCGAATCAGTTTCCTGCTCAAATGCGTATTTGTAGACACATGTACCATAAGCTTTTCGGTAACGCTAAGATAAGCCCGTGGTCTCTTCTTTTTGGGCAAAAGAGCATTTGCTCGACGTGCTTGGTTGAGGTTCCATATCGTTTGTACGAAACAATATAAAACACAATAACTCAACAATAACAAACAACACAAACACAACGTAACAAAAACCTAACAAGAAACTAAAGAAAAGCAACAGGAGAACAGCGCGCAGAGAAAATTCTGAGAGCGATCAGACCAGAGGTTAGAAGCCGAATGAATGACAAGACAAATGACACACAAAATGGCGACCGACACGAGGCGCGAAGGGTGCGTTCCGAAAGTCAGAGCGCCCTCGAGTCACAATAGTATTAAATTATTATTCTTACTAACAATATTTTTTCTGTATTTCAATGATATAATATTCGTCAACAAGTTTCACAATGTCAATCAAGATAGGTTAATTTAATTTTAGTCATAATCATCAAGTCATCGTATACCAACTGACTGACTGAACGCATCACTATTACAATAAACCTGGCAACATTATTTCACAAAGTGACATTAGTATCTGTCAGGCAGCTTCGTTTAATTAAAAATACGATTTTAGAACATTCCAGGTACAAAGATGTTTTACGTTTTCATGGCCTCCACATAATATTTTTCTCAGCATTAAGTACCCTTCTGTATCTGAAACGAATATGAATATTGCATATATATACGATACAAAAGTAAAGTAACAGACTATATAAGTCCCTCTGCTGGGCACAGGACTCTTCTTATTTCTGAAAGGGTTTTAGGCCAGGAAATGTCCGCCGCGTTGCCCTAATGCAAAAATCTCTCGAGATTTTTTTCTCAGTCCTCAAACATGCAGGTTTCCACGCTGTTTTCCTTCACTGCCGAGCACGTGCTAAACACTTAAAATTGCAATTAAAATTTATTGTGCTGCTGGGGATCAAACCCGCGAAATTTACAGCGAGTGCTTAGACCCAGAGCTACTAATACGTCACAAATAAATACGATTTAACATATTATATAATAAAACTCTTACGTACTTAAAACTTAAACACTTGATAGCTCGTGATGCCTACCGGACGAAGCTACAGCACCACACCGTGCAATGTAATTGAAGATGCTTAACCGCGACATAACCTCAGTGATGCGCAAGCATAAAAGGCAGTATATCACTTATATACTATTCACCTCTGCAGTCTATTAATCTTTTCATTTTTCTGTAATACAGAAAGTAGTCGCTAGACGGTGTTGACGTCGGCTAAAATCTCTGCGGTCACCGTGCTTTCAAGGTCATTCAGGCTTTAAAGCCTTAAGTGTTTACTGCTAAACATAGGTCTACCTTATAGAGGTGACATCTGTGACAGTTGATACGCTTTGATGTCATCATCATTATCATCATTACAGCCCTTCACAGGTCCATTGCGAACATAGGCCTCCCCAAGGAATGCCATAAATCATGGTCCTGAGCCACATCCATCGACTTCCCATATCTTACCAGGTCGTCACCCATCTAGTGGGGGTCACCTACACTTCGCCTACCTGTACGAGGCTGCCACTGAGAACCCTTTTCCCCATCGGTAGTCGGTTCTTCGAGCTATATGACCGGCCCATTGCCACTTCTTCTTACTAATCCGTTGAGCTATGTCGGTCACTCTGGTTCTACTGGGATATCCTCCTTTCTAAGTTTATCACGCACAGAAACCCTGAGTATAGCCTCTCCATAGCTTGCTGAGCGACCTTGAGATTAGTCATATGGCCACATTTGAAATCACGCAAAATTCACAGCTCTTTCAATCAATCTCCCAATAATAATTTGTAAAAAATTTGAAATTTTGGCAACGTTCTCTACTCTGTGCGACTATTTTGACCACAGACTATTAAGTTTTGACATTAGCCTATGTATAACTTAGTGATTATATACCCTTTAGTAGTATGCTTGTACCGTGTACTTACTCCTGAGACATTGGCAGTATGAACGTCAACAAACGACATGATTTGTCTAAGCGACTAAACGTAGTTATTATAGGTATTACTCATGGATTCACCGACCTCCAGTCTGAGTACGTGAGGAATTGTGCAGCACGGTACGGTAGAAATTACATCTCTATATACAATAAGGACTAAATATGTACAGTGGCTAATTGGTTGGTTGCTCTGGACTGCAAGATCGATTTCACGGAATAAATTTTATATCTATCTATATATATATATATATATATATATATATATATATATATATATATATATATATATATATATATATATATATATATATAAAATTCTGAATAGTTCTGAAAATTTTAATAGTTGGAGATAAAACAATATATTAATAACAGAGTCGAAAAGAAATTCTAGGTGATAGGACTCCTATTCTGCCTGGGGGTCCGTCGGGGTAGTGGTTCCACCCTATTAAATCTTTTGTTGCCAAATAGCAGTGCTTGCACTGTGTTCTGTATAGAAAGCCAGTATAATTACAGGATGAGGCATTCCATCTTAGTACTTAGACGTGATAATGCATTTGTAGTCTTCTGCTCGAAGTTGACTACAGCTTCATATCCACGGACTGTAGTAGCCACTTACCATGAAGTGGACTGTGAATTCGTTTGTAACTTCAGTTTCATAAAATTTATTTTTATATCAATGAAAACAGCTCGAGATGTTAATAAACCTATGCACCACAAACTAATAAGAATTACTAACACACTACACTACGAGTATTCACACTACGTAGATCATCCGTGCTAACTTTTATCGAAATGGGGCAATGAGTCTCAGAGGAGATAGCCAAAAAATGCATCGGAGTTGATAAGAGGCTGCGCTACTTCCGCCCCAATAAATAGAATTTATGAACTCATCAACGAAATAACAGAACGGCATCTATCAAAATGGATGTAAAATAATGGTGGTATAATGTTTGCTATTTTATAAATATCAAATTTACCTTATTTGAAAATGAAACTGAACTGGAGCAAGTAATTCAAAAATAATAAATTTCAAGCATTTTTAGGATGTAACGATATCGCCAAACGAGATATATATTATAGTAAAATAAGGAAAATAGCCCGATTATCACTTTTTATTACCTTTCACGGAATGAGTTCATATTTTGTTCTTTTATACTGGCAATTTTGCGACGGTTTATTTTCTCATAAAATTTACGAGAAAGAGTGCGAAATGAAATTAATAGCTTAATACAATTTTATATATATAGATATAGATATATATATATATATATATATATATATATATATATATATATATATATATTATCTGAAAAATAAAATCTTTCTGGTTTATGTTTTTTCAGTTTAAGTTGTTAGTCATCTAATATCAAAGAGATTAAAATGAAAATCAGATGTCGCTAGCCACTACGGAAGTAAAACTTATCAAAATTATAAAAATGACAAATGACAATACTTAACAGAAATGATACGAATGTTGACAGAAATGATGAATTCTAAGCTATCTAAAAAAGTAATAGCAATTCTTATGTGATCCTGTGTACTTCTGAGTGAGATATGTGCATTGATGCATGAACTTTTGCATTCGTGTAATCACTTATTCAAAGATATGTATAAAAAACAAAACACAAACGAGTGCGTAATTCTTGTCAAACGTAAGTGGCAGGTGTACAGTGTACCATAATAGGTAATGAATTACTGGGAAAATGGTTTTACTCAGATTTTTTACAAAAATTAACTCACAGCTATGACGAATTCTTAATACGCGAGTAGATTAACGATACAAATTTAAATATCAAAGCTATTTTTTTTGTGTTCATATGCTCTTAAAAAAGAACTCAATACACTCTCATTGTTAACAAAATTGGCAAATTTTTCTTTTTTTATGATTTTTAGTGAGCTTCAAACCTGGAAACACTTATTGGATACGTGTTCACAGGATATGACGATGACTGTTTAAAGCTATTGTAAAATGCCGAATAACTAATGTTGCTGCATTTAATAATGAGAGTTTTAATGGTAATGTTTAATAAATAATACTTTTTTAATTTAAAACACCGAGCTTAATACAGTTCAGATTTTTCTTACTTGAGGTTCATATAAATTAGATGTAGAATAGTCTTAAATTTGAAAACTTAACTTTAGAAAAATCAAATATCTGCATAGCAAAACTTGCTTTAAAATTGCAATATAAATTGTATTAAGCACAAATTAAATTGTATGTATATTATTGTATAATGAAAAACGCATGTTATCGTCTTCTCTTAAGCCCAGAATATACGACTACGATTGACCTCTGATATTCGTAGGGATGTTACGAAAATTAAACGCCAAGGGTATCCCAATCTGTTTATACAAGTGGAAATTATCAAATCTGAACATGTAGTATTTAACTGAATGATGAAGGGTTTGTATAAACTATTTTGTTTTCTAAATGTTGATGTTCCAATGTAGGCAAACCAATGAAAATAATAAGTGGCGATAACTCACGGTTATGTGAATATCAAAAATTACGAAATGATATGCAGTTATTTAACGTGGTAGAGCTTGATGTACCTGAAGCGACGTAGGCGCATACGTGCTCAGAATACCAACAGGATAAGCAACAAAGTGAAATCCGCAAAATGCTTTAAGGACAATTTCACAATCGCCGTAAATTTCATGGCTGTAATTTGTTTTCAGTACATAGCTTGGTTTTGAAACTACTTTGCTGTGTAATTTTATGATTGGTCATTTACTTTGCAAGAAGTGTAATACTTTACTTTTAAAAATTAATTAAAACTCTTGATTTCTTATATTTACACACGACACATTAAATAACTAATTTTACGGATTTTATTGCGTTTAATTTTAATTTTATAATTCCTGACGTTTCGATTTTACAGCACCCATCGTCACGGGGACAGAGGTGTTTGATGTACTGATGTCATAGCTAGCCTGACTACCTTCATTTTTGAATATTAATTTTGGTCAGATCTACGCAGCATGAGCTTAGAGTATCTTGAAGGTTAGGTATTAAAAGTTAAATTCAAACGTGATAAAATCCAAAACTAGTTTCATTAAAAAGTCTTATTAGAAATTTTCCATATTAAATCTATATATACATATATATATATATATATATTATGTTTAGTATTATATTATGA
This sequence comes from Parnassius orleans, assembly GCA_029286625.1. Classification (NCBI taxonomy): domain Eukaryota; kingdom Metazoa; phylum Arthropoda; class Insecta; order Lepidoptera; family Papilionidae; genus Parnassius; species Parnassius orleans. The sequence continues at coordinate 2,634,427 of JAGSMP010000084.1, read as the reverse complement.
TGTAGGCATCCATTAAGAAAGGATTTTTGGAAATTCCACCCTAAAAGGATGAAATAGGATGTTACAGTTTTAGGAAACTTTTTATTTTACAGGGCGATTGACTGAAACTTACTGAAAGTATTCTGTAAATAAAATAAATAAATGTATTATATGATTTTTTAAATAACCACAAATGCAGAAATTTGTATGGAGACAAAAGTAATAAACGGTTTCTAATTTTCAAAGTGGTGCAAATATTCTTAAATTATAATAATAGAATATCCATTTTTTTCATACTTCATTAATACTTGATATTATATTTATTTTGTGGAACTTTTTTTGAAGTATTTATATAATTATGTATTAATATGTGAACATATTATATTCATTCATCCTTATATATATTATTTTATGTATTATTGTTTATTTATCTGTCTTCACAGTATTATATTATTTTTTATTATTTATATACTTATGTAAATTTGATTTAGTTATCCGTCAAAATATTAAATTACAATTTCCTCTCACGTTCAGTTTAACCACCGTCTGTAGTTCATAAGTTTCCGTTATTGTAAAGGTTTAAATGTAATAAGGAGTTATATATCTATCTATGAATGTATTTAATTTCTTATGACGTGTCGCCAATATGTAAAATCCTATAATGTGATACTGTTTGTCAAGAAATAAATACTATTTACCCTTGATAAATAACATTATTACTCGACACACTTTAAGTATCTAGAGATAAGAGTTTGCCAATATCTTGATATGTTATCAATCTAATGTGATGTTATCAAAGCTAATATCACATCTTAGCTTACATTAGAAATTGGTGGGATGTGACGTATAATGTGACGTATAGATGATAGTTGTTAACAAAAATAAGGTACTTATTTTTGTTAACAACTATCATATACATATTTGTTTTTTACCAGTTGAGCTTGAACACAATTTTAAAATGTTCAATGAATGAAAAAATTCAACAATTATTTGATTTTCAGTCCGTGTTTTATATTTGATAATCAGTTATAAAGAGCCATTAATGGGACATTTTAAAAGAAACCTATCCCACCTAATTTTTACGACGTTTCATCAGCAACATTCTTAGTTTTGGATAAAACAAACCTTGTCAATTTCAAATAAACACGACTTAGTTCATATTGAAATAAATGCACATCTTTACAAGATTTCTATGAAACGAAGGATACCGATGGAACTTATTAAAAGTAAAAGTATGGAAAAAAAAAACCAGGTTTGCAAAAATTAAACAAAATTAAAAAATCAAAATAATAAAATCAAAATTGTATATCTTTATGTCTATACTTATATATAATGATTTATGGCTTAGTAACTGATGGTAACTCAGTACCTATATAACATCCTACAGTCACGCCGAAACTAAGAGGAGAGTATCAGTGTAGAAAACGTAATAATTTATTGCGAAAATTTTGTGACACAATAAAAAAAAAATACAAACTTATCCAAGACACCCAATACGTTAGAGAAACTAATGAGTTTGCGTCAGTTTCTTAAAAAGGTTACAAGATATAACAAAAAGAAACAAAAATAAATGTCAAAAAAGTTCAGGATCTGATTGACGATATACAGCTGACACTTAATCACGCTTTTGGAAACCATGCCAGTAGTAAACAATACTTTTGTGAAAAATGATGTATATAAGAGAATTAAGAACAGACAATATCTTTATTTTCAAATTTCCGCCGAGTTGTAAGTAGAAGGCCAAATAGGCCAGGTGCCAATTTAATTAAATATATTGTATATGAAGTGATCTTGACTACGTTTCATCACTTAACCATTGAAAAAATGAGTACAGCAACTTTACAATTGTGTTTACAAGAAACACTAACAGTTGATCCTTGCAGCTTGTTCGTTATTTTATTATAAATACTATAAATTTATCTATTATTAATAAATCATATCCCATAATATTTTGTATTATTTTTATTTTGCCCTATCTGAAACGTTCGAAACTCTATAGAAAATGTGGCGTATGAAATCATTGACAACCACTAAAGTCGTATTTTTAATTGAAGCTGCTTGACGTTTACTGGGTTGTGAGGTTTGATGAATCAAAAATAGTGTTGTGACTAAATGACTGAACGGAAAACAAAATGACTGAGTGATAAAGAAAACGACTGAATGGTAAAAATATTTTTTTAACTGAAGGTTTTAAAATTACGTCAAGATTTATTTAAGGTACATCCATGTTGTCAGTTTATCAGGCGAAAATTATCCATAGTGTATGTCGTCAGGGATTTCATTTAAGAAAACCTATGCTTAATTATTACATTTTTTATTCATCGTCATCAGATATAATATCATCACTGTCACTGTCACTGTCCATAACATTTATTATAAACTTTTCTGAGACACTAGCAATCATGTGGTCGAGATTAAACATTTTATCTTCTTTCTTTATTATGTGAGCCACGCAGCTACTCCATTTTCGGCAGTCACTTCATTTAGTCCTTCTTCGAAAAGTTTTTACATCTTTCATTTTGAAGGTCTTGTTGTTTCGCAACATACCCTTTGGCCTGCGCTCAAATCAGCTCAATGGGATTGAGCTCACAATGGTAAGGGGCAAACGTAAAATAGTGACTCCACGCCCGCTGCCATCTCGTCCACGGCATATTTGTCGCAGTGTTAATGTTTGTGCTGCCACAATGTCTATAAGAGTAGCTTTTACCATTTGTGCCTAGAATGGGATATTTTTGCTCGCCATCCACTCTTGTATTCTTAGTTTATTCCAAGACATTGTAGGCAGCAATTCTAACTTTTGGAGTGATAGGGGCATTATCCATCACCACTGAATTAGGTTTTAGTTTGGGCAAAACCCCACTAAACCACTCCTCAAAACACTCAGCATTCATCTCTTGATGGTAATCTACTTTTCCTTTTTAGCCTCAAACACAAGTAAGCTATCTTCTACTTCTTCCCTGTATGGCTAATAATTAGTTGTTTCTTTTCCTGAAGGCCCTTTCGCCGGTGGTCAACCCTTCTAAGAATGCCTGCAGGATGATTGTACAGTCTGGTCAATCCATTGCTTCTTCGGTGTATGACCTTCGAGAAAATGAAAAATACCAATTACTCATTAAATTCAGTGGCATGCAATACCTACACTATAAATAAAAGAGAGAAAATTTTAATTATTCGTTAATCCAGGTTTCATCTTGGTAATAAATGTACCTTCCTTCCTGCGATAATCTTTCATTTTTTGAAGGTATCGCTGGCGCCACAAAACAATATCGCGTCTATCTATTAGCACGCTCATTGATTTTGTGGCGTATTTGAAATTTAAGATTTTAAAATTTTCTCAAGGTACCCAAGAGAAGTTCGGTAATCTGGGTCATTATTAACAACCTTAAGAATCTGTAATTTAAACAGATTATGGGTAAGAAAGTCTACGCAATAGAAAAAGTCAAATAGAACCTCAATAAAACGCTATGTGTGCGTGAGCGTGTAAATATGCAGCTTTGATTTGTGTGATAGTGACGCGACAGTCCTCGTCACGCACACTGTATCTATAAGCTTTACGCACACACAGCGCCGCGCGCAAAGATGTAAAAATAACACTAAAGTTACCTTTGCAATGGTGGGTGCCTCATTTACATTAAAAAATTGGTGTACTTTTCGTCTTATAGCCGCTAAGGTGAAATCGTCTAATTTTCTTGAAATTATCTTTCGGTCCAAGTTTTCAGGAGACTTAAATTGCTCGTTTTCTTTGTATTCTTTTAATACACTGAACACTGTGGTCATACTGATTCCCAAAATTTCAGCTGTCTTAGAAATACATTTTTTCCGGTACTTCAGTAGGTAATACCGAATCAGTTTCCTGCTCAAATGCGTATTTGTAGACATTGCGTACCATGCTTTTCGGTAACGCTAAGATAAGCCCGTGGTCTTTCTTTTTGGGCAAAAGAGCATTTGCTCGACGTGCTTGGTTGAGGTTCCATATCGTTTGTACGAAACAATATAAAACACAATAACTCAACAATAACAACACAAACACAACGTAACAAAAAACTTAACAAGAAACTAAAGAAAAGCAACAGGAGAACAGCGCGCAGAGAAAATATTCGAGCGATCAGACCAGAGGTTAGAAGCCGAATGAATGACAAGACAAATGACACACAAAATGGCGACCGACACGCGGGCGCAGGGTGCGTTCCGAAAGTCAGAGCGCCCCCTCGAGTCACAATAGTATTAAATTATTATTCTTACTAACAATATTTTTTCTGTTTATTTCAATGATATAATATTCGTCAACAAGTTTCACAATGTCAATCAAGATAGGTTAATTTAATTTTAGTCATAATCATCAAGTCATCGTATACTAACTGACTGACTGAACGCATCACTATTACAATGAACCTGGCAACATTATTTCACAAAGTGACATTAGCATCTGTCAGGCAGCTTCGTTTAATTAAAAATACGATTTTAGAACATTCTAGGTACAAAGATGTTTTACGTTTTCATGGCCTCCACATGATATTTTTCTCAGCATTAGGTACCCTTCTGTATCTGAAACGAATATGAATATTGCATATATATACGATACAAAAGTAAAGTAACAGACTATATAAGTCCCTCTGCTGGGCACAGGACTCTTCTTATTTCTGAAAGGGTTTTAGGGCAAGGAAATGTCCGCCGCGCTGCCCTAATGCAAAAAAAATCTCTCGAGATTTTTTCTCAGTCCTCAAACATGCAGGTTTCACGCTGTTTTCCTTCACCGCCGAGCACGTGCTAAACACTTAAAATTGCAATTAAAATTTATTGGTGCTGCCGGGGATCAAACCCAAGGAAATTTACAGCGAGCGCTTAGACCCAGAGCTACTAATACGTCACAAATAAATACGATTTAACATATTATACAATAAAAACTCTTACGTACTTAAAACTTAAACACTTGATAGCTCGTGATGCCTACCGGACGAAGCTACAGCACCACACCGTGCAATGTAATTGAAGATGCTTAACCGCGACATAACTCTCAGTGATGCGCAAGCATAAAAGGCAGTATCACTTATATACTTGTCACCTCTGCAGTCTATTAAGCTTTGCATTTTTTTAAGTAATACAGAAAGTAGTCGCTAGACGGTGTTGACGTCGGCTAAAATCTCTGCGGTCGCCGTTTCTTCAAGGTCATTCAGGCTTCTTAATGCCTTAAGTGGTTACTGCTAAACATAGGCCTACCTTATAGAGGTGACATCTGTGACAGTTGACACGCTTGGATGTAATCATCATTATCATCATTACAGCCCTTCACAGGTCCACTGCTGAACATAGGCCTCCCCCAAGGAATGCCATAAATCATGGTCCTGAGCCACCTGCATCCATCGACTTCCTGCATATCTTACCAGGTCATCACTCCATCTAGTGGGGGGTCGCCCTACACTTCGCCTAACTGTACGAGGCTGCCACTCGAGAACCCTTTTTCCCCATCGGTTGTCGGTTCTACGAGCTATACGACCGACCCATTGCCACTTCAGCTTACTAATCCGTTGAGCTATGTCGGTCACTCTGGTTCTACTGCGGATATCCTCCTTTCTAAGTTTATCATGCACAGAAACCCCGAGTATAGCCCTCTCCATAGCTTGCTGAGCGACCTGAGATTAGTCATATGCCACATTTGAAATCACGCAAAATTCACAGCTTTTTCAATCAATCTCTCAATAATAATTTGTAGGCAACATATTGATATTCTTTGGCAACGTTCTCTACTCTGTGCGAATATTTTGACCACAGACTATTAAGTGTTTGACATTAGCCTATGTAAAACTTAGTGATTATATACCCTTTAGTAGTATGCTTGTACCGTGTACTTACTCTGAGACATTGGCAGTACGAACGTCAACAAACGACATGATTTGTCTAAGCGACTAAACGTAGTTATTATAGGTATTACTCATGGATTCACCGACCTCCAGTCTGAGTACGTGAGGAATTGTGGCAGCACGGTACGGTAGAAATTACATCTATATACAATAAGGACTAAATATGTACAGTGGCTAATTGGTTGGTTGCTCTGGACTGCAAGATCGATTTCGCACGGAATAAATTTTATATCTATATATATATATATATATATATATATATATATATATATATATATATATATATATATATATATAAAATTCTGAATAGTTCTGAAAATTTTAATAGTTGGAAATAAATACAATATATTAATAACAGAGTGGAAAAGAAATTTTCTAGGTGATAGGACCGCTTTTCTGCCTGGGGGTCCGTCGGGGTAGGTACCACCCTATTAAATCTTTTTGCCGCCAAATAGCAGTGCTTGCACTACTGTTTTCCGGTATAGAAAGCCAGTATAATTACAGGATGTGAGGCATTCCATCTTAGTACTTAGACGTGATAATGCATTTGTAGTCTTCTTCGTTTGAAGTTGACTACAGGTTCATATCCACGGACTGCAGTAGCCACTTACCATGAAGTGGACTGTGAATTCGTTTGTAACTTCAGTTTCATAAAATTTATTTTTATATCAATGAAAACAGCTCGAGATGTTAATAAACCTATGCACCACAAACTAATAAGAATTACTAACCCACTAAGCACTATTCACACTACGTAGATCATCTGTGCTAACTTTCATCGAAATGGGGCAATGAGTTTCAGAGGAGATAGCAATAAAAAATGCATCGGAGTCAGGGATAAAAGGGCTGCGCTACGCTCCGTCCCAATTAATAGAATTTATGAACTCATCAACGAAATAATAGAACGGCATCTATCAAAATGGATGTAAAATAATGGTGCTATAATGTTTCCTATTTTATAAATATCAAATTTACCTTATTTGAAAATGAAACTGAACTGAAGCAAGTAATTCAAAAATAATAAATTTCAAGCATTTTTAGGATGTAACGATATCGCCAAACGAGATATATATTATAGTAAAATAAGGAGAATAGCCCGATTATCACTTTTTATTAACTTTCACGGAATGAGTTCATATTTTGTTCTTTTATACTGGCAATTTTGCGACGGTTTATTTTCTCATAAAATTTACGAGCAAGAGTGCGAAATGAAATTAATAGCTAAATACAATTTTATATATATATATATATATATATATATATATATATATATATATATATATATATATATATATATATATATTATCTGAAAAAAATTTTCTGGTTTATGTTTTTCAGTTTAAGTTGTTAGTCATCTAATATCAAAGAGATTAAAATGAAAATCAGATGTCTAGCCACTACGGAAGTAAACTTATCAAAATTATAAAATGACCAATGACAATACTTAACAGAAATGATACGAATGTTGACAGAAATGATGAATTCTAAACTATCTAAAAAGTAATAGCAATTTTATGTGATCCTGTGTACTTGAGTGAGATATGTGCATTGATGCATGAACTTTGCATTCGTGTAATCACTTATTCAAAGATATGTATAAAAACAAAACACAAACGAGTGCGTAATTTTGTCCAACGTAAGTGGCAGGTACAGTGTACCATAATAGGCAATGAATTACTGGCAAAATGGTTTTACTCAGATTTTTACAAAAATTAACTCACAGCTATGACGAATTTTTGACATACGAGTACAATTAACGATAAATTTAAATATCAAAGCTATTTTTTTGTGTTCATATGCTCTTAAAAAAGAACTCAATACACTCTCATTGTTAACAAAATTGGCAAATTTTTCTTTTTTTATGATTTTTAGTGAGCTTCAAACCTGGAAACACTTATTGGATACGTGTTCACAGGATATGACGATGACTGTTTAAAGCTATTGTAAAATGTCGAATAACATTAAATGAGAGTTTTTAATGGTAATGTTTAATAAATAATACTTAGTTTTAATTTAAAACACCGGATCTTAATACGGTTTAGATTTTTCTTACTTGAGGTTCATATAAATTAGATGTAGAATAGTATGACCCGTCTTAAATTTGAAAACTTAACTTTAGAAAAAAAAAATCAAATATCTGCATAGCAAAACTTGCTTTAAAATTGCAATTTAAATTGTATTTGACCACAAATTAAATTGTATGTATATTATTGTATAATGAAAACGCATGTTATCGTCTTCTGCCCAGAATATACGACTACGATTGACCTCTGATATTCGTAGGGATGTTACGAAAATTAAACGCCAAGGGTATCCCAATCTGTTTATACAAGTGGAAATTATCAAATCTGAACATGTAGTATTTAACTGAATGATGAAGGGTTTGTATAAACTATTTTGTTTTCTAAATGTTGATGTGTTCCAATGTTGGCGAACCAATGAAAATAATAAGTGGCGATAACTCACGGTTATGTGAATATCAAAAATTACGAAATGATATGCAGTTATTTTACGTGGTAGAGCTACGATGTACCTGAAGCGACGTAGGCGCATACGTGCTCAGAATACCAACATGATAAGCAACAAAGTGAAATCCGCAAAATACTTTAAGGACAATTTCACAATCGCCGTAAATTTCATGGCTGTAATTTGTTTACAGTACATAGCTTGGCTTTGAAAACTACTTGCTGCGTAACTTCATTTTATGATTAGTCATTTACTTTGCAAGAAGTGTAATACTTTTACTTTTAAAAATTAATTAAAAACTCTTGATTTCTTATATTTACACGAACACGACACATTAAATGAAACTAAATTTACGGATTTTATTGAGTTTAATTTTAACTTTATAATTCCCGACGTTTCGATTGCTTTACAGCACCCATCGTCACGGGAGACTAAGGTGTTTGATGTACCGATGTCATAGCTAGCCCGACTACCTTCATTTTTTGAATATTAATTTTTGGTCAGATCTACGCAGCATGAGCTTAGAGTATCTTGAAGGTTAGGTATTAAAAGTTAAATTCAAACGTGATAAAATCCAAAACTAGTTTCATTAAAAAGTCTTATTAGAAATTTTCCATATTAAATCTATATACACATATATATATATATATATATATTATGTTTAGTATTATATTATGATGTAGGCATCCATTAAGAAAGGATTTTTGAAATTCCACCTAAAAGGATGAAATAGGATGTTACAGTTTTAGGAAACTTTTTATTTTACAGGGCGATTGACTCGAAACTTACAAGTATTCTGTAAATAAAATAAATAAATACGTATTATGCGATTTTTAAATAACCACAAATGCAGAAATTTGTATGGAGACAAAAGTAATAAACGGTTTTCTAATTTTCAAAGTGGTGCAAATATTCTTAAATTATAATAATAGAATATCCATTTTTTCTCATACTTCATTAATACTTGATATTATATTTATTTTGTGGAACTTTTCTTTGAAGTATTTATATAATTATGTATTAATATGTGAACATATTATATATTCATTCATCCTTATATATATTATTTTATGTATTATTATTTATTTATCTGTCTTCATTAAGTATTATATTATATATTTTATTATTTATATACTTATGTAAATTTGATTTAGTTATCCGTCAAAATATTAAATTACAATTTCCTTTCACGTTCAGTTTAACCACCGTCTGTAGTTCATAAGTTTCCGTTATTGTAAAGGTTTAAATGTAATAAGGAGTTATATATCTATCTATGAATGTTTTTAATTTCTTATGACGTGTCGCCAATATGTAAAATCCTATAATGTGATACTGTTTGTCAAGAAATAAATACTATTTACCCTTGATAAATAACATTATTACTTGACACACTTTAAGTATCTAGAGATAAGAGTTTGCCAATATCTTGATATGTTATCAATCTAATGTGATGTTATCAAAGCTAATATCACATCTTAGCTACATTAGAAATTCTTGGTGGATGTGACGTATAATGTGATGTATAGAGTATGATAGTTAACAAAAATAAGGTACCTTATTTTTGTTAACAACTATCATATACATATTTGTTTTTTTTTTACTAATTGAGCTTGAACACAATCTTAAAAATGTTCAATGAATGAAAAAAAAAATAACTACCAATAATTATTTGATTTTCAGTCGGTGTCTTATATTTGATAATCAGTTATAAAGAGCCATTAATGGGACATTTTGGAAAAGCGAAACCTATCCCACCTAATTTTTACGACGTTTCATCAGCAACATTCTTAGTTTTGGCTAAAACAAACCTTGTCAATTTCAAATAAACACGACTTAGTTCATATTGAAAGAAATGCACGTCTTTACAAGATTTCTATGTAAAACGAAGGATACCGATGGAACTTATTAAAAAGTAAAAGTATGGAAAAAAATTACCAGGTTTGCAAAAAATGAAACAAAATTCAAAAAATCAAAAATAATAAAATCAAAAATTGTATATATTTATGTCTATACATATATATAATGATTTATGGTCGCTTAGTAACTGATGGTAACTCAGTACCTATATAACATCCTACAGTCACGCCGAAACTAAGAGGAGAGTATCAGTGTAGAAAACGTAATAATTTATTGCGAAAATTTTGTGACACAATAAAAAAAAAATACAAACTTATCCAAGACACCCAATACGTTAGAGAAACTAATGAGTTTGCGTCAGTTTCTTAAAAAGGTTACAAGATATAACAAAAAGAAACAAAAATAAATGTCAAAAAAGTTCAGGATCTGATTGACGATATACAGCTGACACTTAATCACGCTTTTGGAAACCATGCCAGTAGTAAACAATACTTTTGTGAAAAATGATGTATATAAGAGAATTAAGAACAGACAATATCTTTATTTTCAAATTTCCGCCGAGTTGTAAGTAGAAGGCCAAATAGGCCAGGTGCCAATTTAATTAAATATATTGTATATGAAGTGATCTTGACTACGTTTCATCACTTAACCATTGAAAAAATGAGTACAGCAACTTTACAATTGTGTTTACAAGAAACACTAACAGTTGATCCTTGCAGCTTGTTCGTTATTTTTATTATAAATACCTATAAATGTATCTATTATTAATAAATCATATCCCATAATATTTTGTATTATTTTTTATTTTGCCCTATCTGAAACGTTCGAAACTCTATAGAAAATGTGGCGTATGAAATGACTGACAACCACTAAAGTCTTATTTTTAATTAAACGAAGCTGCCTGACGTTTACTGGTTTGAGGTTTTGATGAATCAAAATAGTGTTGTGACTAAATGACTGAACGGAAAACAAAATGACTGAGTGATAAAGAAAACGACTGAATGGTAAAAAATATTTTTTTTAACTGAAGGTTTTAAAAATTACGTCAAGATTTATTTAAGGTACATCCATGTTGTTAGTTCATCAGGCGAAAGGCGAAATTATCCATAGTGTATGTCGTCATAGGGATTTCATTAAAAAGAACTATGCTTAATTATTACATTTTTTATTCATCGTCATCAGATATAATATCATCACTGTCACTGTCACTGTCCATAACATTTATTATAAACTTTTCTGAGACACTAGCAATCATGTGGTCGAGATTAAACATTTTATCTTTCTTTTATTATGTGAGCCACGCAGCTACTCCATTTTTCGGCAGTCACTTCATTTAGTCCTTCTTCGAAAAGTTTTTACATCTTTCATTTTGAAGGTCTTGTTGTTTCTGTAACATACCTGGCCTGCGTTCAAATCAGCTCAATGGGATTGAGCTCAATGTAAGTAAGGGGAAACGTAAAATAGTGACTCCACGCCCGCTGCCATCTCGTCCACGGCATATTTGTCGCAGTGTTAATGTTTGTGCTGCTACAATGTCTATAAGAGTAGCTACCATTTGTGCCTAGAATGGGATATTTTTGCTCGCCATCCACTTGTATTCTTAGTTTATTCCAAGACATTGTAGGCAGCAATTCTAACTTTCTGAGTGATAGGGGCATTATCCATCACCACTACGGAATTAGTTTTAGTTTGGGCAAACCCACTAAACCACTCCTCAAAACACTCAGCATTCATCTCTTGATGGTAATCTACTTTTCCTTTTTAGCCTCAAACACAAGTAAGCTATCTCTACAAATACTTCTTCCCTGTATGGCTAATAATTAGCCGTTTGCCTTTTCCTGAAGGCCCTTTCAGCCGGTGGTCAACCCTTCTAAGAATGCCTGCAGATGATTGTTGTGTCTGGTCAATCCATTGCTTCTTCGGTGTATGACCTTCGAGAAATGAAAATACCAATTACTTAAATTCAGTGGCATGCAATACCTACACTGTAATAGATAAATAAAAGAGAGAAAATTTTAATTACCTTCGTTAATCCAGGTTTCATCTTGGTAATAAATGTACCTTCCTTCCTGCGATAATCTTTCATTTTTAAGGTATGCTGGCGCCTAAAACAATATCGCGTCTATCTATTAGCACGCTCTTTATTGATTTTGTGGCGTATTTGAAATTAAGATTTTAAAATTTTCCTCAAGGTACCCAAGAGAAGTTCGGTAAATCTGGGTCATTATTAACAACCTTAAGAATCTGTAATTTAAACAGATTATGGGTAAGAAAGTCTACGCAATAGAAAAAGTCAAATAGAACCTCAATAAAACGCTATGTGTGCGTGAGCGTGTAAATATGCAGCTTTGATTTGTGTGATAGTGACGCGACAGTCCTCGTCACGCACACTGTATCATAACGCTTTACGCACACACAGCGCCGCGCGCAAAGATGTAAAAATAACACTAAAGTTACCTTTGCAATGGTAGCCTCATTTACATTAAAAATTGGTGTACTTTTCGTCTTATAGCCGCTAAGGTGAAATCGTCTAATTTTTCTTGAAATTATCTTTCGGTCCAAGTTTTCAGGAGACTTAAATTGCTCGTTTTCTTTGTATTCTTTTAATACACTGAACACTGTGGTCATACCGATTCCCAAAATTTCAGCTGTCTTAGAAATACATTTTTCCGGTACTTCGTAGGGCTCGAATCAGTTTCCTGCTCAAATGCGTATTTGTAGACATTGCGTACCATGTTTTCGGTAACGCTAAGATAAGCCCGTGGTCTCTTCTTTTTGGGCAAAAGAGCATTTGCTCGACGTGCTTGGTTGAGGTTCTATATCGTTTGTACGAAACAATATAAAAACACAATAACTCAACAATAACAAACAACACAAACACAACGGAACAAAAAACCCAACAAGAAACTAAAGAAAAGCAACAGGAGAACAGCGCGCAGAGAAAATATTCGAGCGATCAGACCAGAGGTTAGAAGCCGAATGAATGACAAGACAAATGACACACAAAATGGCGACCGACACGGCGGGCGCAGGGTGCGTTCCGAAAGTCAGAGCGCCCCCTCGAGTCACAATAGTATTAAATTATTATTCTTACTAACAATATTTTTTCTGTTTATTTCAATGATATAATATTCGTCAACAAGTTTCACAATGTCAATCAAGATAGGTTAATTTAATTTTAGTCATAATCATCAAGTCATCGTATACTAACTGACTGACTGAACGCATCACTATTACAATGAACCTGGCAACATTATTTCACAAAGTGACATTACATCATCTGTCAGGCAGCTTCGTTTAATTAAAAATACGATTTTAGAACATTCCAGGTACAAAGATGTTTTACGTTTTCATGGCCTCCACATAATATTTTTCTCAGCATTAAGTACCCTTCTGTATCTGAAACGAATATGAATAATATTGCATATACGATACAAAAGTAAAGTAACAGACTATATAAGTCCCTCTGCTGCAGGACTCTTCTTATTTCTGAAAGGGTTTTAGGCCAAGGAAATGTCCGCCGCGCTGCTTCAATGCAAAAAAATCTCTCGAGATTTTTTCTCAGTCCTCAAACATGCAGGTTTCACGCTGTTTTCCTTCACCGCCGAGCACGTGCTAAACACTTAAAATTGCAATTAAAATTTATTGGTGCTGCTGGGGATCAAACCCAAGGAAATTTACAGCGAGTTTAGACCCAGAGCTACTAATACGTCACAAATAAATACGATTTAACATATTATATAATAAAAAACTCGTACTTAAACTTAAACACTTGATAGCTCGTGATGCCTACCGGACGGCTACAGCACCACACCGTGCAATGTAATTGAAGATGCTTAACCGCGACATAACTCTCAGTGATGCAAGCATAAAAGGCAGTATATCACTTATATACTATTCACCTCTGCAGTCTATTAATCTTTTCATTTTCTAAGTAATACAGAAAGTAGCTAGACGTGTTGATCGGCTAAAATCTCTGCGGTCACTGTGTTTTCAAGGTCATTCAGGCTCTTAAAGCCTAGTGTTTATCTAAACATAGGTCTACCTTAGAGGTGACATCTGTGACAGTTGATACGCTTGGATGTCATCATCATTATCATCATTGCCCTTCACAGGTCCACTGCTGAACATAGGCCTCCCCAAGGAATGCCATAAATCATGGTCCTGAGCCACCTGCATCCATCGACTTCCTGCATATCTTACCAGGTCATCACTCCATCTAGTGGGGGGTCGCCCTACACTTCGCCTAACTGTACGAGGCTGCCACTCGAGAACCTTTTTCCCCATCGGTTGTCGGTTCTTCGGGCGATATGACCGGCCCATTGCCACTTCAGCCTACTAATCCGTTGAGCTATGTCGGTCACTCTGGTTCTACTGCGGATATCCTCTTTTCTAAGTTTATCACGCACAGAAACCCCGAGTATAGCCCTCTCCATAGCTTGTTGAGCGACCTTGAGCTTCCTCATACGGCCACATTTGAAATCACGCAAAATTCACAGCTCTTTCAATCAATCTTTCAATAATAATTTGTAGACAACATTTTGAAATTCTTTGGCAACGTTCTCTACTCTGTGCGACTATTTTGACCACAGACTATTAAGTTTTGACATTAGCCTATGTATAACTTAGTGATTATATACCCTTTAGTAGTATGCTTGTACCGTGTACTTACTCTGAGACATTGGCAGTACGAACGTCAACAAACGACATGATTTGTCTAAGCGACTAAACGTAGTTATTATAGGTATTACTCATGGATTCACCGACCTCCAGTCTGAGTACGTGAGGAATTGTATGGCACGGTACGGTAGAAATTACATCTCTATATACAATAAGGACTAAATATGTACAGTGGCTAATTGGTTGGTTGCTCTGGACTGCAAGATCGATTTTGCACGGAATAAATTTTATATCTATATCTATATATTATATATATATATATATATATATATATATATATATATATATATATATATATATATATATATATATATATAAAATTCTGAATAGTTCTGAAAATTTTAATAGTTGGAGATAAAACAATATATTAATAACAGAGTCGAAAAGAAATTTTCTAGGTGATAGGACTCTATTCTGCCTGGGGTCCGTCGGGGTAGTTCCACCCTATTAAATCTTTGCTGCCAAATAGCAGTGCTTGCACTACTGTGTTCCAGTATAGAAAGCCAGTATAATTACAGGATGAGGCATTCCATCTTAGTACTTAGACGTGATAATGCATTTGTAGTCTTCTTCGTTTGAAGTTGACTACAGCTTCATATCCACGGACTGTAGTAGCCACTTACCATGAAGTGGACTGTGAATTCGTTTGTCACCAGTTTCATAAAATTGATTTTATATCAATGAAAACAGATCGAGATGTTAATAAACCTATGCACCACAAACTAATAAGAATTACTAACCCACTAAGCACTACGAGTATTCACACTACGTAGATCATCCGTGCTAACTTTTATCGAAATGGGGCAATGAGTCTCAGAGGAGATAATAAAAATGCATCGAGTCAAAGAGGGCTGCGCTACTCCGTCCCAATAAATATAATTTATGACCTCATCAACGAAATAACAGAACGGCATCTATCATAATGGATGTAAAATAATGGTATAATGTTTCCTATTTTATAAATATCAAATTTACCTTATTTGAAAATGAAACTGAACTGGAGCAAGTAATCCAAAATAATAAATTTCAAGCATTTTTAGGATGTAACGCTATCGCCAAACGAGATATATATTATAGTAAATAGGAAAAATTGATTATCACTTTTTATTACCTTTCACGGAATGAGTTCATATTTTGTTCTTTTATACTGGCAATTTTATGACGGTTTATTTTTCATAAAATTTACGAGCAAGAGTGAAATGAAATTAATATTAATATAATTTTATATATATATATATATATATATATATATATATATATATATATATATATATATATATATATATATATATATTATCTGAAAAAAATTTTCTGGTTTATGTTTTTTCAGTTTAAGTTGTTATCATCTCATCAGAGATTAAATGAAAATCAGATGTCGCTAGCCACTACGGAAGTAAACTTATCAAAATTATAAAATGACCAATGACAATACTAAACAGAAATGATACGAATGTTGACAGAAATGATGAATTCTAAACTATCTAAAAAAAGTAATAGCAATTTTATGTGATCCTGTGTACTTCGAGTGAGATATGCATTGATGCATGAACTTTGCATTCGTGTAATCACTTATTCAAAGATATGTATAAAAACAAAACAAACGAGTGCGTAATTTTGTCCAACGTAAGTGGCAGGTGTACAGTACCATAATAGGTAATGAATTACTGGCAAAATGGTTTTACTCAGATTTTTTACAAAAATTAACTCACAGCTATTACGAATTCTTGGATACGCCAGAAGATTAACGATACAAATTTAAATATCAAAGCTATTTTTTTTTTGTGTTCATATGCTCTTAAAAAAGAACTCAATACACTCTCATTGTTAATAAAATTGGCAAATTTTTCTTTTTTTTATGATTTTTAGTGAGCTTCAAACCTGGAAACACTTATTGGACGTGTTCACAGGATATGACGATGACTGTTTAAAGCTATAAAATGCCGAATAACTAATGTTGCTGCATTTAATAATGAGAGTTTTAATGGTAATGTTTAATAAATAATACTTAGTTTTAATTTAAAACACCGGAGCTTAATACGGTTTAGATTTTTCTTACTCGAGGTTCATATAAATTAGATGTAGAATAGTATGACCCGTCTTAAATTTGAAAACTTAACTTTAGAACAAAAAATCAAATATCTGCATAGCAAAACTTGCTTTAAAATTGCAATATAAATTGTATTTAACCACAAATTAAATTGTATGTATATTATTGTATAATGAAAAACGCATGTTATCGTCTTCTCTTAAGCCCAGAATATACGACTACGATTGACCTCTGATATTCGTAGGGATGTTACGAAAATTAAACGCCAAGGGTATCCCAATCTGTTTATACAAGTGGAAATTATCAAATCTGAACATGTAGTATTTAACTGAATGATGAAGGGTTTGTATAAACTATTTTGTTTTCTAAATGTTGATGTGTTCCAATGTTGGCGAACCAATGAAAATAATAAGTGGCGATAACTCACGGTTATGTGAATATCAAAAATTACGAAATGATATGCAGTTATTTTACGGTATTATGTACCTGAAGGACGTAGCGCTCACGCTCAGAATACCAACATGATAAGCAACAAAGTGAAATCCGCAAAATACTTTAAGGACAATTTCACAATCGCCGTAAATTTCATGGCTGTAATTTGTTTACAGTACATAGCTTGGCTTTGAAAACTACTTGCTGCGTAACTTCATTTTATGATTGGTCATTTACTTTGCAAGAAGTGTAATATTTTTACTTTAAAAATTAATTAAAACTCTTGATTTCTTATATTTACACGAACACGACACATTAAATAACTAATTTTACGGATTTTATTGGCGTTTAATTTTAATTTTATAATTCCGACGTTTCGATTGCTTACAGCACCCATCGTCACGGGGACAGAGGTGTTTGATGTACTGATGTCATAGCTAGCCCGACTACCTTCATTTTTGAATATTAATTTTTGGTCAGATCTACGCAGCATGAGCTTAGAGTATCTTGAAGGTTAGGTATTAAAAGTTAAATTCAAACGTGATAAAATCCGTAAAACTAGTTTCATTAAAAAGTCTTATTAGAAATTTTCCATATTAAATCTATATATACACATATATATATATATATATATATATTATGTTTAGTATTATATATGATGTAGGCATCCATTAAGAAAGGGTTTTTGGAAATTCCACCCTAAAAGGATGAAATAGGATGTTACAGTTTTTATGAAACTTTTTATTTTACAGGGCGATTGACTTGAAACTTACTGAAAGTACTCTGTAAATAAAATAAATGAATACGTATTTTGCGATTTTTAAATAACACAAATGCAGAAATTTGTATGGAGACAAAAGTAATAAACGGTTTTAATTTTCAAAGTGGTGCAAATATTCTTAAATTATAATAATAGAATATCCATTTTTTTCATACTTCAATACTTGATATTATATTTATTTTGTGGAACTTTTCTTTGAAGTATTTATATAATTATGTATTAATATGTGAACATATTATATATTAATTCATCCTTATATATGTTATTTTATGTATTATTGTTTATTTATCTGTCTTCATTAGTATTATATTATTTTTATTATTTATATACTTATGTAAATTTGATTTAGTTATCCGTCAAAATATTAAATTACAACCTCTCACGTTCAGTTTAACCACCGTCTGTAGTTCATAAGTTTCTGTTGAAAAGTTATATATCTATCTATGAATGTATTTAATTTCTTATGACGTGTCGCCAATATGTAAAATCCTATAATGTGATACTGTTTGTCAAGAAATAAATACTATTCACCCTTGATAAATAACATTATTACTTCGACACTCTTAAGTATTTAGAGATAAGAGTTTGCCAATACCTTGATATGTTATCAATCTCTACGAGCGTAAAAGGTTTCACCCTCCAGTAATATAATGGCAGTACCGAGTGATTGAATTTAATCAGCGACAATTTATCACATACTTTAACTGATTATTTACTCGCTAAATAAAGTCTAAAAAGATGATTACAACAGGAAATATGAAATGTAGAATAATTTTAGAAATAAAGGGTTATTTTTCAAAGAGTAGCCAAATTTATGTTTAATTTCAAAGAAATAAACAATTATATACCAATATTTTTTTTTTTGATAATACGAGTAAATAAGGCTTCTACATTTATTTGAAACTATCCTAAATTGAATGTGATTTACGAGCAAGACCTACGCTTACGCGCGCTCCAGTGTGTGATATCCCCGTTTTCGTTTCTCAAGTTTTTGCCTACTGTTTACTTTCTTAGTGACAAGCTTACTACTAATGCTTAAGTTAATAACTACATGACGCGAATTATGATTTCAATTTTCTCTTCTCACTTTTAACGGGCTTAGGATCGTCATAATAAATAAAATAAAAAAATATTTTTGCTTATCAACGACATAACCAACGACTCTCATTATTATATGTATTTAAAAAAATGGATAAATTAAGCAAGTGGTCCTGATATCTAGAGAAGTTCAAATGTAAACTAAGAGAAAATATAAGTGGTATGGATGAATGTGTATGAATGATTTAGGCTTGGAGACTGGTATAATGTCAAGAAAGGTTTGGTGGATGCAACCACCGAAGTATGTGGTGTAACTAAGAGAACGAATGAAAGGAAAATAATACGTTGTGGTGGGATGATGAGGTACGGATGGAAGTTGAAGCAAACAAGAGACATGGCTAGATTTACTAGCAACCAAAGCTGGTAATTCTAGCGGTATGATTGATGAGATTGAAAGAAAATAGGCGGACTTTAGACGTATAAATAGAGAGTAAAAGAAGTTGTTGAAAGGAAAAGCAAGAAAGAACGGATAAGAATGATGAAGGATATCTGATAACTTCCAGGCAAATATTAAAATGTTCTGGAAACTCGTAAGAACTGCAGGGAAATTCAATACAGCTTAGAATGAATGCTATACGAGACGAGAGAATGGCTATGCTGAATGATGAAGTCTCTAATTTAAAGAGATGGAAGGAATACTTTGAAAGCGTGTTTATGAGTGAAGAGTCGTCTGAATTAAGTGAAAGAAATTCGAAAGAAGTGGAGAGAGGTAGGGAGATAAGTGTAGATGAAATAATGAAAGCAATGAAAAGCATGAAAGCAGGTAAGGCAGCCGGATATGATAGAGTATCACCTGAAATGCTAAGGGCTGGAGAGGGAGTGGCAGGCCTGCTATACATTGTTTAATTCATGTTGGGAACTGAAGGGTACCGGAAGACTGGTGCAAAGCCGTTATAGTCCCAATATATAAGGGAAAAGGGTCACAGCAGGACTGTAAAAACTACTGTAGATTAGCTTGCTTAGCATTGTGGGTAAACTGTATGCTAAGGTGTTAATTGAAAGAGTTATGGAAGAAACTGATGGAAAAATTTGGGATGTTCAAGCTGGATTTAGAAAGGGATGGGGTGTGGATCAAGTCTTTTCCATGCGCATGATTGCGGAGAAGTTTTGGCTAAAACCAGAAAGGTTTTGTGCGTTCATGGACTTGAAAAGGCTTATGACAGAGTGGAAAGGAATGTGTTATGGCAAACACTGAACTCATTTGGGTTGAGCGCTGGTTTGATACAGGCATTGTCTCTTTATAGGGACTCTAGTGCTTGTGTCAGGATCAACGGGGTCTACTCGGACTAATTTGGCATCCAAAAGGTGTCAGACAGGCTGTGTAGCTTCCCGTAGCTGTTTAACCTATTTATGGACAGTTGTTTAAAAACTTTGTAAGTTTAAGAATATGGGAGATTGGATGAGTTAGCCGTCAAATGCCTTTTGTACGGCGATGATCAGTCATATTTGCATCGTCGGCGGCCGAGCTGCAAATGATGGTTACTTTAGTGAACTGGTCATTGAAAGAAAGGGGTATGAAAGTGAACGCAAGTAAGACGAAAATGATGGTTTTGAAAGAGAAGAAAGTAAAACGTTATGTGAAATAAGAATAGAAGGGGAGATGATTGAGCAAGTGGATGAGTTTGTATATTTGGGATGTTTATTTAGCAGGGATGGTAGATATGATAAGGATATAGAACGACGAGTGAACGCAGGAAATAGATTGAATGGGGCTCTACACGCTATTATGAAGAGTCAGAATGTGTCAAAAAAGGCACGTTTGGCAATTCATAATGCTGTGTTAGTCCCTACTTTAATATATGGTAGTGAAAGTTGGGTCTGGCAGAAGAAGCATGAGAGTAGAATAAATACTAGAAATGCGGTCATTAAGGAGTATGCTAGGGCTGAATCTGAATGACAGGGTGAAATAGTGTGATAAGAGAAAAGTGTGGTTTGCAAGATGATGTTTTGACCAGGATTAAGAAAGGAATGCTTCGGTGGTTTGGTCATGTAGAAAGAATGAACGAGGAAAGAGTGACAAAGCAAATTTATGTTGCAGAAGTGAACGGAAGAGTCGGAAAGGGACGCCCTAGACGAAGGTTTATCGACTAAATTGGCGATATATTGAAAATGGGCCAGATTAGGGAGTACCTTAAGCGACGAGCGTGTATGCGTAGATATATGGATGTAAAGGAGGCGAGAGAGGTGTGTCAGATCGTGCCAAATAGAAGTCGGTAGTCTCTGCCTACATCTCTGGGTGACAGGCGTGAGTGTTTATGTCAATCTACAAAATAAAAAATAATCACTATTTTCTTATTTTAAACTTATTGAAAATTATTTTCTACTTTTTAGTTCGGTTATCTACAAAATCGTGTTTTTTTTTGTTTTTATAACTATTATTGGCTTTCTATTTTTTAGTGCGGCTAACTACAAAAGCGTGTTTTTTTTTTGGAACTCTCTTTTACGCGGCTTACAGTAGATTGAACAGAACAGGCAGAAATCGTAGTTGTTTTATGAATGATTCGCAAATCCTGGCAAGGATAATGTCACAAAATATTTAAATTATTGCATTGTCATCGATCCTTGAGAAGTGTGTGAAGTTTTAAATCAATCCGACGATCCGAAGGGGATAAAATCACATTCAAAAATCCCGTTACATAGATACATAGATACATACCAAGCTAATAATAAATAAAAGCGTGTTAAAAAGAATCAAGTCCACAAAAAATTACTTTTGAAATACTTATTGATTTGAAGTTTGTTTCGATCGGTATTCAGCGGCATTTGCTTGCTACGATAGTTTCGCTTTTTTTAGAATAAAGGTGACAAACGAGCACACAATCCACCTGATGGTAAGTGAACGCTGTGGCCGATGTACACACTTGAACTTTCCCCAATTATTAATCAAAATGTAGACGCGTTGTCACCGCCGAGGACTACCTAAGTTATAATGCTTCGTTCCAATAAAAAGTGTCTTCGTTTCTCCACACTTACTATACGAAACATTAGCATAAACATGTTATTACACATTTTCTATGATAGCATGGTACTACCCCTGTTGGCCGACACATTCATTATGCAACCATAATACAGCTGCAGATTGGCTCTACCGCGTACGCGTAAAAAACGTACCACGTTCGCTTGTTCATACGCCTTTATTACCTTGACCTGTTTGTATGTCTACACACTCACGTATGTAAATGTATGACTGTAATGGAATTTTATAATACAGTTTTCACACTTTCGGAAGTCTTAATAATCTATAAATTTACAGACATATATTAAGAACCGGTGACAATACAATAATTTAATGACCTAAGAAGTATTCTTACTAAGATCACAACAGCACATGCTCAAATAGTGTTGTTGGAACTTTAATATTATTCGACTTTTTAAATTGTTTTCACCATAGAAAAGTGTAGAACCTATATGATATGAGTATCTTCTAAATAGATGATGGATGAAAAGTATTGCGATTCCCCTGGTGTTACAATTGTTCACGGGCGGCGGTAGTCACTTATCATCAGGTGAGCTGCATGTCACAACCAACTTTAAACAAAGTAGGCTGCAGATTTTGGCGATGTCACCATTGAGAAATACAATGGTACGTAGCAGTGAGTACACTGCTGCTTGGCAGCAAAAATTGGCATGAGAGTGGAGAAATTTGAGCCATCATAATTAATCGAAAAATAATACTATTGAAAATCGCTCTTATGTTTAATTTATCACTGGTTCGGAAAATACCTTTGTACTGGGAAGAACCTGCAAGAAACCAAACGGGACATTTGAAAAAAGAACATTTTACAATAATTTTAGTTACACAATAATTAACGTGTGTTATGTTTCTCACCTAATTTATTAGATTCTTTATAACAATATTACATGGTAAAGTCATGCTACAGCTATATTATGGCTGTAGTATGAATGGGTCGGCTCGACCGGGGTAGGACCACACTCTCACAAAATACCAGCGTAAACAAGCAGCTTAATGCTGCTGTGTTTCGTATGGCGAGTCTAGAGAACCGGGTACCCTTTTTACTGGATACGAGGCATTCCATCTTAGTCCTCAGGGGTGACAAGGCATCTGCATATTGATTCTTAATCGAGGATATAATATGTAGATATCTATGGGCCACAATATCATGTACATGTCACAAACAAACTTACAGTCCACTTGATGGTAAGTGGGTATTGTAGTCCATGGACACATGCAGTCAATTTCATACAAAAAAGGCTACAGATGCTTTGTCACTTGAAGGCTAAGATAGAATGCCTTGCAGCATGTAATTATACTGGCTCTCCTTACCCTTCACATCCGAATACTGCAGTGCAAGCATGCTAACGTACTGTTGCGCGCCACAATTAATACATGGTACATGGCGACACTAGTTACCACTAGCGCCCTCTTGTATCGAGAAGCAGAATTTCCAAAGAAGAACTTTCTATAACTATCGACACCTAGTCAAACGGGACCGATATGTACTCGAACATTGTAGATGTTTCTACAGTAGAAGGTTCTGGAAACTATCTGAGGCCCTATATAAAACCGGTATAGACCGCGACCGATTCAGTATTGAATTGGCGATACAAGCGAATACTTCGAAGCGATACAACTGCGAACTAAAGTGATCAGTAGTACAATTGTGTTTTATTATTAGTGGTTTTAAGTTGTAATTAGTGTTCTGTAATTAAAGTGTCAATTTTGGTAATTCACTCGGCAGTTTTTAATTGTCTTGAACCCCAAGCTCGTAACAGTACCTACCCAGACGCATGCCTAGGCAGAAAAGAGCCCTACCACCTAGTGGAATGTGCTTAAAGACAGCGATTACGTTAATTCAGTCTATATCTTAGAATTTCGAATCCGCATTTGTGTTACCGCAGAATAAAGTCACTGTATTATAACTGTGTCACTATGTGAAATAGTTTTAAAGAAATAAGTTTGTGACAGATAGACATAACAAATACAACACAATAACAAAATAAAATATCTATCAATAGCATTATTTTTGCACGGAAACTAAAGTTACTATTCAAATACATAATGTACAATACATGATTGTGGCACAAATAAATTTATTGAAAAACAAGTAGTACAAATCGCTTCTGTAGGATAGCAAATGAAGTTGTTTTAGAACTAGAATACACAAGTGACGTTAAAGTACGCTGCTATTCAAAGGAAGAAGTTTATAATTTATTCTGATTTACCTTGCTTGCTTCAATATTGCGAATTATGAATAATTGAGTCAGTTTAAATACAGATAATTAGAAACTATTACTAGTATAAATAAATAATAGAAATTCAAAGCTTTTTTAATTAGCACCATTTTCAATATTTCCCCTGATTAGCTGTTGACTAGGACAAACTAAATGAATGTCAAGACAAAGTAAAATTACACTATGCCGAACTATTGGTTCACAAATAAAGAAAAAATTGTATAGTTTAAATGTAGTATGTTTGATTTTAATATCGAAAAGCATAAATTAAATTATCATCATCATCATCATCATTACAGGCTGTAAAAAGTCCACTGCTGAATATAGGCCTCTCTTATAGATTGAAAGCAATCACATTTTTTATTAATATTAAGTCAGTAATGCGCTGCTGCCTATCCTCTGTTTCATTTTCCTCTCCCGTCTCCGACACCCACGGTTGATATATTATCCCGGTGTACTTTATAAATTAGTACATATAACATGTAGCTTAGATAACTGTTTACGATTTGTCTCTAGTTGCCTCGCCTACAACAAGCATTCGACCTTTGTTCAGTACGAAGTTGGAGTGTAGGTACTATGAATTGAGCGCAGCAAAACTTTTAATTGCATTCTGCCCACAAGGGTAGCAAGAATAATTAACATAGAAATTTAATACGATGCTTAGTACCTTAGTAGATTTTTTATTTTTGTTAACCTTTAAACAACACATACATTTGCAAGCCATGTTGTTTATTGTGCCTTTAAAACTATTTTTCCATATTAATAATGAATAATAATTATTTGTGTAGTTCATAATTTAATTAACGGATTGTATTCTATTATTGAAAAACATGTGATAAAATTAAATTTATTAAATCAGTTAGTGAATTATGAAAACAGTTGCAAGATTTATTTATTTAAGCAACCCCAAATATTAAAGAAAGATTAATAAGGTTTCTTGCGGTAAACAATAGAAATTTTCAAGGTTCGGCAATTGAAAAGTTTCATAAATATCAATCAAAAGTTCATTAACATAGTCGAATAATGTTTTCGTTGAAAATATAACTTTTTACAACCATTTAAATATATTACCTTGATAACTTGAATATAATTAAGCAGTTAGTAAGTTTGTAGAATATACATAAATAAGTACTTAGAATAAAGGAATGTAAAATTTGATGAAGTGAATAAAACTATTATATGTTCAATTTAGTATCTATCGAATATCGGTTCGTGCGGTCCTGGGCAAAGTACGACTGTACGATATTCTTTAAATAGCTATTATGTATTTTATGATACGTATATAATTAGATGCAATATTGTTAAAATAATTATTTAGTAAAGTTAAAAGTAAAGTTGCAGCCTTTATATATGGGCACAGGCCTACTCTTATAAAATGATTTGTATTGTATAACTCATTAAAAAAGAAACTTATTTACCTCAGCCTATCAAAAGTCCACTGCTGAACATAGGCCTCCCACACAGACTGCTTCATAGGTTATTTGTCTTAGTAGTCACGCTTAGCGTTAGCGAGATATTATTTCATATTTCAGTTTCCCTCCGACGCTTCTTACGACACGCACATTGAATTTCCTACTTTTTGTATTGTCTAAAGACTTGGTTGGTTTTATGTATTAAGATTTTTAAAATTAAAATAAAAAAATATATACGAAACTAAGACGTCAAGTTAGACAAATTGTCCAACTAGGTAAGTCCAATTTCGACCGAAAGGTAATCCAAAAATCAAAGGATCCAAAGCTCGCTGAGCCACCTTGAGCTTCTTTATATGACCAAAAATTTGCAAAACAACGCTTCAGACATGTCATCACTGGCAAAATGGTAAGACAAACTGGTAAGAGTTGCAGGAAGTCAATGGATGCAGATGAATTAAGGTCGTGCTTTGTTATTTTTTTAATAAAACTGGGGTATCAAACTAATTTACAGTCCACCTGATGGTAAGTGGATAGTGCTCATTGAAACAAATTAGTAATGTTACAGGCTGCGAGAAATTTCATCTTATTCGCATCTGTAGCTTTTTTTGTATAAAGTTGGCTGCATTTGTTCATGGACTGCAGTAGCCACTTACCATTAGGTGGACTGTATGTAACTCTAGTGACAAACTAATGTTTGTGACTAGAGTTACTTACAATTTTTTTTTATTTCTATTTTAATGTAAATAATGAATATATCATTTATGTTTGCGAAGTCTTTCCATTTCGTGAATTGGCAAGAATTGTATGTACCAATATTTTTACTTTAATGTTACTAGCGTGATACAAAACTTACGAGACAGACATCTTTTTCAAGCTGACATCACTTATCACAATCGCTTGACAGAAAAAATTTTTCTAGTTTTACTCAAGTGTGAATATCATTTATGTTTGAGAAGTTTTTCCATTTTGTGTAACAACACGAATTGTATAAGCCAATATATTACTTTATTATCACTATTGTGATCGAGAGGGAAATCTTTTTTAAGCTGACATCACTTACCGCAATAGCTTGACAGGCGGAATGGGGCTCACAATTCGATTTTAATGGCGAGAATAAATTTTAGTGTAAATAAATTATTTGTGATTGCCATTACGTGTAGACAGTGGAATCAGTTTCAATTATAATTTCTTTGTGATTGACATTGATTTTGCTGTTACCTAATAATTATACTAATGACTAATGATTAACATGAAATGCCTCTACAAATAAGAGGTTTTCAATTTTTCACTCATCATACGACGACACTGCATTGTCCTTCCTCGGTCGAGCTGAAAAATTGCTAAAGTCATAATGCAGTTTGGCTCTAGTACGTAAAATTCTACTATCAAGGTTAATCTGAATCAAACATTTTAGGGATCAGCTATAGGGATTTGCTATTTACCAATTATTGAGGAAGACCTTTGTTCAGCAGAAGACTTATGATGCACTCTGATAATGATAATGATTACAATATTTATTTACTCAAAGTGAAGCTATTCTGCTTATGGAGGGTATTATTCAAGTATGAGATAAGTTCCATAAGAAATAATCGGGCCGTTAAAATTCTCGTAGACATGATCTATTTCTCTAACGCCTGGATCGACGATGAATTCTTTATCCCGTCATTACAAGAGACCTTATTAAAACAATTTGTTATGTGTCATAAAAACTTAACTGTTTAGGCCATTCAACTAAATAAGTATTTTTTTAAATATTTGTTAGTACTTAACATGTTACAGAACTGACTCGGCATGTAATTGAGGGCTCGCTCGTTTTAAAAAAATTGTTGCTCTTTATTTGAAGCATGCTTCGGTTAAATAGTCTTGTAAGGACGAAATACCGATTCCTTAAAAATGCAATGAAAGTTTTTATCCAATAAGTAAGATGATATTATTGGCTGATATATTTGTATTATTCTGTTCTAAATTGACACAAGATATTAAACCTGAGACTAATTATAAAGTACTCTTGTAATAAGGGGTGTAAGCAATATACTTTCATAAATACAATAACAATTATAGTAAGCAAATTAATGTAATTTCCCTAAAACGATCACTTTTCAACGCCTAGGCTAGAACAAGTTTTAATTTAATCTTGGTGAATTTTAAATGCAGTGTTTTATTCAACATTTTCTACTGTTATTTTTTATAAAATAGGTTGAAACTGTATATAAAAGTAAAAAATATGTTGTGATCTATGTCAATATTGTGGATGATGACGATGTTCTCTTAGACAATATCGGTCACTGCGACAACTTTAGAATTGTTTTGGAAGTTATAAATTGCAAGGTTAAAAAACGCAAAATCTAGGAACTCAAAACGCACTATCTCAGAATACAAAACGCACTATTTTGGAACCACTCAAATAGAGATTATTTTTATTATTTTTTTAATTTATTATTTCGATAACAGGTAACCTTAGAGTATTTATAAGCAAACTATAGAGCGCGTGTAAGCAAGTCAGAACGGTAAACACACGTTAGAACGTTACTAGTATAGTTGTAGCACGAACGGATAGGCTCGACCGAGAAAGGACCACGCTCTCACAGAATACTAGCGCAAAATAGGAGCTTAACGCTGCTGTGTTTCGTATGGTGAGTGTAGAGAACCGGAGACCCTTTTTACTGGAAACGAGGCTTTCCATCTTAGTCCTCACGGGTGACAACGCATCTGCATTTTGATTCGTAATCGAGGATAGATGTAGATGTCTATGGTCCACGGCAACCACTTACTATCAGGTGGACTGTGTGCTCGTTTGTTACCCTTATCCCATATAAAAAAAAATGTTTCAAAAAATTGTTTCGTTTGGGATTCGAACCCGCGTCCTTTAGCGCTGCAACTCATTGCTAAGCCACTGCGCCGCGGAGCCATCAAATAATTGTTAATATAAAAAAAATTATAGAAAAGTAACACTAGACTTAGAATAGTTGTTGAAATTACGAAGTATGTATTAATATTTTTTATAAATAGTAATTTAAAATTAATAAACGATCTGTGGTTACCTAGGAGCAAAATTCTTGCTCTGAATTTCAAAAAGCGTTCTTTTTCTGGCTCTTCTTTTAAAAAAAAAAACAAACAAAAGAAAACAAATTCCTATCTACAGCATCACTAGAATAAATAATTACAGTTTTATCACGATTTGTCTCGTGTATTCTTGGAGGATTTCAAGTTTGTTTACATCTTGAACAGCGCTGTTTCTCACTGTACCTCACGATACGCTTCATTAGCCTCACATTAATGATACATATCTGTTCTCTACTTTATTACATTTATAACAAATAACGGACAATTTATGTGTCTTATTATGAAAGTAAATAATGCAAAACACTTAATAAACGTTACGAAGATACAGGAAAATCTTAGTTTATAATTTCAATTTTTACCCTCGCTCATAAAATTTATGGAATAATACGGAGCCGCGAAAATTGCTGCGTGAATTGAACTGGAGCTCATTTCCACACCGTTAATAAAAATGATAATAGGAATATTTCCTTAAGATAATTCGATTTTATTCAAATTGTAAAGTCATTTTTATTTTGCTTGAGGTAGCACACAATAAACAAAAATTTAAAAGACAATGTTTCAATCAGTAATTTGTGAAAAAGAAGACATTAAAAAAACTGACGTCAAGACAATATAATTTTCCTTTAGCAACACGAAATTTGTTTATCATTATATCATTACAGCCCTTCACAAGTCCACTGCTGAACATAGGCCACAATGCATTTGTGGCATTCCTTGGGGGAAATTGGTTTATAAATACAACTAAATATACTCGTAACCTACTTTCATTGTTAATATTGACGTAGATGTTCAATTTTTATTGCGGATTATAATAATTGTAAAATCTAAATTTTAACATTCATCATGAAGCGGATATAAGTTCATCAAAAATGTTGAATGCATAGGTAAGATAAATTATTAATAAGATAGGTTATTCGACGTCCATGTCGATTAAGTAATTTTTACGAGCAGTCTAACAAAATCTACAAACCTGACTGAATCATCTATCAATGCACAGCCGAAAGTAATGAACGGATTTCGCTGAAATTTGGCATACAGACAGTTGTAATGACGTAGGCACCCGCTAAGAGAGGATTTTTGAAAATTCGCACCCTAAGGAGGTGAAAAGGGGGGGTTAAAATTTGTATGGGAGTCCGTCATTTTTAGAGCTAGAAGCCTGAAACTTTTCTTTTAGGTTAACGATTAGAAATAAACACTTACGTGTCCTAGGGTTTTTGAAAATTCAACCACTAAAGGGATGAAAAAGGGGTTGAAAATTTGTATGGGGAAACATGATTAGTTAAACTATTTTATTCGAAACTTCACAGAAGTACTCCTATCAATAAATGAGTAAAAAAGTGTTTCAGGCCGTTTCAGAATTCAACCCCTAAAAGGTGGAAAAGGGGTGACAAATTCTGAAAATCAACATGGGTATCGTTTTTATGGTTTATCGGGTCGCTGATTACGAAAACAACAACTATTTCAAAATACAACGTAGCAGACGGGAAATACCTACCATCATCCCCTGTGGGGGTGCAATGTGGTTGAAATGTCAATATAGGTGTCGTTTTATGGTTTTTTGGGACGTTATTTACGTAATCACGAAAATGGCATCGATTATGGTTTGAAACCAACATGGATGGAAGGATGGATGGATCTATGTTTGTATGTAAAAATCATGGGTTGGGTGACTTGAGTGTCATTTTTAAGGTTACTATACCTATCAATTTTGCAAACGCGTCCTTAATTTATTAGAATAGAATAGAATATTATTACATTATTACAAAAGAAATACTTAGGTACCTACCTATTTTGTATTGATCTTTAAGTTCCAATCCCTACCAATAGGAGGCGTTGGTATCGTTTTAGAACGCGGTGACGTTGTGTTTTTTCGAACTAATATAAAGTGAATGGTGAATGAGTACTTCAACCTGTACCACATACGTTACCTATTCACTGTTAACGGGTCTTTGGCTAGACTTCGACTTTGTTTGCTTGCTTACGGTTTAAGATTTGCTTCGTGTTTCAGATTAGTTGCTTGATTTTGTCTTTCTTACAACCACTGTTCAAACATGGAATACGATTTGCTTTGTGATTAGGTATTGTTGATAGAGTATTTTTCTCACAGAAAAATGACTACAAAACTCCTAATATTATGCGTTTTTTGTGTTTTTAGTGTTTTTTGCCTGTTAATATACGGAACCTAAGAAAATTCAATGGTGGTGTGTTCACAAATTGTTTGATTTGTGGTAAATGATCGGCCTAGGTTTTCAGTTATGACCCAAGACAGAAATGGCGATAATTATTCAACAGCAAATCAATATTCAGCCGATATGTTAAAAAATGAAAATTACGGTGAACTTTGTGAATTGGTAACTGCAGGATTAATATTTACGTTTCGGTTTGAAGTATATCGAAGCGGTCTGCTATACACAGAGTCCGGAACAGATAGGATACAGATAAGATCTGTCCAGTAAGGCGATTACGAATTAGCCATGATTTATCTAATGGACAGTTTGACGCCTATCTGCCTACTGTTGCGAAGAAAATTACACAGCGTTTCATGGTGGTACCTGTCAAAGAGCGTGATCCTTTTACAGAGCTTGACCATTTAACTGTTACATCTTTTGTAAAAAGTGAAATATCACCTCCAACCAGCGAAACAGATCAATATGTATCGTCGACATTAAAAGATGAAAAAAATAAAAATAAACGAAGGTCGAGATTTACTAACTACAAAAGAAAAAGTCAATTAAAAAGTGCATAAGAAAGATGTAAGCAGAACAAGCCAGATTCAAATCGTAATGCTGTGTCCGCTTATCAGAAAAAAATCCCGATGAACACAGGCAAGCTGTTGCAAATTACCAAACTGCGAATCGACAAGTGCATAGAGCAATTCAGTCACGGTATGAGGAAAACATTACACTGCGTTTCTGGAAAAACAAGTTCCATTCCGCTATGGAGTATGACCCTGATATTGCTTATAGATCTGACAGCAGTGTAGCCTTGGGTTCTATGACATACAAGTGTCAGTGGTGCAATGCGCTTAAATGGAAGGATGAGACACCTGGCATTTGTTGCAGCGCTGGTAATGTGCAACTTGATCGGTTGAAACAACTGCCTGAACCACTCTTTAGTTTGATTAATGATCTACATCCAAATTATGACCATTTTATGGGTAATATTCGTAAATATAATGCCTGTTTTCAGATGACTTCCTTTGGTGGTAAACAGGTAACAACAGATGGTTTTTTACCGACTTTTAAAGTACAAGGCCAGGTCTACCATTTAATTGGAAGTATATTACCAGAAGCCGAACAAGACGCTCAGTATCTTCAAATATATTTTGTAGGTGAAGATGATCGAGAAGCAAAGATTCGATGTTCTAAATGTCCTAACATAAAGCCAAATTTAATCAAACAATTGCAGAATATACTGCATCAAGTGATCCCGTATATAAAAGATCTGAAAAGTGCCAATGATAAAGCCCCTCCTTCAGAGTCATACCAAGTTGTCATACATGCTGATAAAAAACCACCAGAAGAACATAGAGGTAGGTACAATGCACCAACTACAAATGAAGTGGCTTTAGTGTTAGTAGATCAACAATTTGATCGAAGAGACATCATCCTCGAAAGCGGAAGTAATTCACTTCAGCGATTAGTGAGATGAATGATCAGCATATGATGCGCTACAGTATCATTGGTGTTTTGCTGGGGGATGATGGGTATTCAATCAACATACCACAACGCGATCCCACAACTAAGTTGTCGCTTAATGAAACTGTCTCTTCTGCAAGTTTCTATTCGTATAGAATAATTATTAAAGAAGGAGAAGATAACTATTTAGTCAACTATCGTGCCCGTTTTAGTCAATATTTGGTGGATGACTACGCCAAAATAAAAACAGAGAGATTAAATTATATCAAAAGTAATCAAGCCAAATTACGTGCTGATAGATACATCCATTTAAAAGATGCTATTGGACGACAAGACGCAGAAGCCAACCAACTAGGACAAATGGTTGTCTTTCCATCATCTTTTACGGGGGGGGAACTAGGTATATGCACGAAAGGACGCAGGACGCTATGACTTATGTTAGGGATTACGGCCGTCCTGATCTTTTTATCACTTTCACATACAATCGTCGCTGGGACGAGATAAAAGAGCAATTGCTTCAAAGACAACAATCTAATGATAGACACGATATAATTTCGAGTGTGTTTCGACTAAAGGTGAAAAAGATCATGAACTTATTGACAAAGGGCAAAATATTTGGTGAAGTGCGATGCTACATTCACTCAACGGAATGGCAAAAGAGAGGTCTTCCACATTTTCATATTCTTTTATGGCTTCACAAACGTATTACTCCGGATGAATCGACAATATACTTTGTGCTGAAATACCGGATCCCAAACGTGACCCAGGGCTTCACGAAATCGTTAAATGTAATATGATACATGATCCACGAGGAACTTTAAATCGAAAGTCACCATGTATGAAAGATAACATGTGCAGTAAACGATACCCAAGGGCGCTCATTAGGAAAACTCAAACTGGTGAAGACGGTTATCCGTAGTACAAGAGACTTTTACTAGATGACGGTGGGTTCTCTGTTGATATCAAAGGCACCACCGTAGATAACCGCTGGGTAGTCCCTTATAATCCAGTATTATTAAAAACATTTAACGCTCACTTAAATGTGGAATATTGTCATTCGGTGAAATAAATAAAATACGTCTATAAGTACGTAAATAAATGTTCAGGACAGGCATCGTTTGCTTTAGAGAATGAGAAGGATGAAGTTAAAACTTACACAAGAGGAAGATATATAAGTTCATCACAGGCAGTATGGCGAATCCTTGAATTTGTTATTCATGAGCGTTTCCCTCCCGTAGTCTACCTCGCTGTTCATTTGGAAAATGGGCAAAGGGGCAAGTTTTAGTGAGCAAAATCTGAGTGAAAGGGTGAATAGTCCTCCAACAACCACACTCCTATCCTTTTTGAATTTGTGTAAAGTGGATAACTTTGCAAAAACATTGCTCTACCTAGAAGTACCTGCATACTACGTTTGGGATAAAAGTTCCAAAGGAGAAAGAGAGGAGCAAACGTTGAATGCTGGCCAGGGGTCAAAAAAAGCACGTTCTGGGCAGGGTTTATACTGTGCATACGAAAAATACAGACTGCTATCACCTTCGCATGCTTCTTCATGAGATCCGTGGCCCAATTTCGTTTGAAGCGTTAAAAATTGTAGATGGTCATGTATATTCCACGTTCCAATCAGCGTGCAAAGCTCTCGGCTTGCTTGAAGATGATCAGCATTTGTTCGCAGTAATGGAAGAGGCAGCACTTTCCCAATCACTGCAAATGATTCCGTATGTCTTTACGATTATTTTAGTGTTCTGCCAAGTAGCAGATCCTTTAAGCCTTTGGGAGAAATTCAAAGAATACCTATCTGAAGACTTTAAAAGGCAATTAGAAAGACAGGGAGATGTGGATGCAGAGCACATAACAGATGTGGTATTTAACAAATGCGTTTCGGTAATAGAAGATGCCGTATTAGCGTTGGGTGGTCGGCTACTAAAAGAGTATGGGTTACCTCAGCCAAGCAAAGAACAACAATTTGAAAATAGAGACTTTCTTAAAGAGACAAGTTACGACTTAGCATCATTAGAAAATACAGTTAAAAATAATGAAGGATCACTGAATGACGAACAAAAAGCAGTTTACAATCAAATTAACACAAAAATTGAATCAAACATTATTTTTAGATGCTCCCGGTGGAACAGGCAAAACTTTCCTCATAAATTTGCTATTAGCAAAAGTTTGAAGTACTCGCGGAATTGCTTTGGCTGTGGCTTCTTCTGGGATCGCAGCTACACTGCTTGAAGGTGGACGAACTGCTCATGCTACCTTCAAGTTACCACTCAATATATAAGCCAATGGAATGGTTGTGTGAATGTGCCATACTAACCCCGAAAAACGACCAAGCAGCGGCAATTAACGATATACTGTTAACGTCTTTTGAGGGGGGAAGAAATGGTGTACACGTCAATAGACTCTGTGGTCAACACAGATGACGCAATTAACTACCCTGTCGAATTTCTTAATTCACTGAAACCATCGAGTCTTCCACATCATAAGCTTATTCTGCGCGTGGGCACTACTGTTATGTTGTTGAGAAATTTAAAACCTGCTCAACTTTGCATCGCAATGTAGTGGAAGCCACAATTACAACTGGATGTGCGCAAGGGTAAACTGTATTTGTACCAAGAATTCCCTTGATCCCGAATGATCTTCCTTTTGAATTCAATAGAATACAGTTTCCCCTCAAAGTCTGCTTTGCAATGACCATAAACTAATCACAAGGGCAGACATTAAAATTTGCGGGTATAGACTTGAGAGAAAATTGTTTTTCACACGGGCAATTCTATTGCATGTATGTATATTCATAAAAAATATTATTTATAAATGTTATAGCTATATGAATGTATAAAAAAAATTAAGGAAGACGCTATAATATTTTTTCAAATAAATTTTGAAAATGAGGTTTTTGAAAACGTGCGTCTAAACTGTTTATGGTTGAACTTTTAGCAAATGTTAGCGCGTGAAAAAGTTGAATTATTATAATGATTATATTTATAATTTTGGTTCATTTTAGGAAGACCATGTTATATAGATTATGAGAACATAAAAATAAAATAAAAACTTACATTTTTTCATTCATAAAACCAAAAATATTGGCAGTAAATACACTTGTTCATGGTCCCTTAGAAATAAAGAGCTATACAAAACTAAATAAACATCTAAATGTCAATACAGGTTAACTCCCGCGTAAGCTCGCCCAGTAGTCTGATAATTTTGGCACACAATAATAGATTAGCAAGAAATGTGGTGTATAAGGAAGTTTTGTAGTTTACTAGCTTTTGCCCGCGACATCCAGTTATAATTGTGGCTTGTACCAGCAGACTCTTTTTCACACATGGGCGCGATATAACCGAACTCCACGCGGACGAAGTCGCGGGCAAAAGCTAGTTTTTCTAAAAGAATAAAAGTTAACGTCATAATTTATATTTATTTTTTTTTGTAACCGGCTCCAATATAAATTATTAAGAATAACACAAAAACTATTAGTTAGACCTTGATCAAATTTATATCGGACCACATGAAGAGCACCAGCTTTCAAATAAAAAGAGAATCATTGAAATCGGTTCACGCAGAAAAAATTTATGAGGTAACACACATAAAAAAATATAGTTGAATTGAGTACCTCCTCCTTTTTGAAGTAGGTAGAAAAGATGACGTCATTTATGTTTTTATAGAATAAGGGTGACGAATGTGTGTGCAGTCTACCTGATGATAAGTGTTTGCTGTTGCCCATAGACATCTACATAATATATCCTCGATTAGGAATCAAAATGCATATGCGATGTTACCCCTGAGAACTAGGATGGAATGTATCGTTTCCAGTGAAAAGGGTCTTTTTTGTCATCAAGTAAATATAAAATAGACAATTATTAATACTAATTAATAATTGTCTATTTTAATATGTTTATTTGACTACAAAAACAATCAAACAAAGAATAAACCGTTTGGAATCTATCACTTATTTAATTATTAATCTGAGATCATCTTCTAAATGATGGAAAATAGTAGAAAAACATATATTTTAATTAAAGACCCACAAGCACTACAGTAATAGCATCAATTTAATATAAGGCTTTGTTTATTACTAAAATGAAAACAACGGCTAAGAACTTGAGCAAGTTATAATTGAATACCCGAGAACTATGACTGCGAAGCCTTTAAAATAGATTTTAACAAAGGAACTATTATTTTCGCTTAAAAATTGACTTTTTATATGATTGGATAAAACTAATTTTCCTTTTGAGTCACCCCACAGATGTAATTAATACTACTTAACATGTAGTTACTTGGGTGTCGTAAGAGGTGACAAAACAGGAGATGGGCAACAGCGTATATCTAGTATCAACTATAAAATAAATAACTGCGGTTGTCAATCCGCATGTCAAGCGTGACAACTGTGGCAAATATCCCCCTTATGAAGCAATTAATGGAGAGGCCTATGTTCAGAAATGGACTTTGATAGGCGGTAATGAATATGAAATATACTTATAAGTATTATACTTTAATAAGAAACCGTTATGATGGAAATGAAATATTAGAAAAGGGTGCTTGATAATGAAGGGCAAAGTGGAGAAAAATAAACAAGATAGCGAAATCAAGCCGGATATGCGACAAGATATGTTCCTTAATTTTGTTTACAAAATACAAGTTTAAGATCAGCTTTACCATCCCATTAAGTTATACTCGTGATATGTAGCATTTCTTTGATAGAACGGCTAGACTTTTAACCAAACATTTCACGGTGGTGAAAGAAAATATTGGAAGGAAACCTAAAGTCAAAGTTATAATTTAAATTCAAAGACATGTAAAATGAATCAATTTGCCGGACATTTTCTGTCCCACTGCTCAGTGCATTATAAGAGGAGGATTTTGCCCAGCAGTGGTGAGCTTATTGGTTTTTACTCAAAGTAAAGTTCTTTTATCTGTTTCACGTTTAATTTTTGCTACTAAGCAGCATGGAGTCCACTGTTGTATTATCGTTTGATAGTTACAGTAATATTTTGGACATAACGGCCTGGGAGCTGCGAGGCTTTCTATCTAAGTCCTGTGTGATAACAAGGCACCGCTAGCTATCTCAG
The DNA here is from genome assembly GCA_029286625.1 of Parnassius orleans. Lineage (NCBI taxonomy): Eukaryota > Metazoa > Arthropoda > Insecta > Lepidoptera > Papilionidae > Parnassius > Parnassius orleans. The sequence continues at coordinate 2,596,857 of JAGSMP010000084.1, read as the reverse complement.
TCTAAGTTGTGTACAATAACATGATAATCTCCTCAAAACCGAAATTTGATCACCGCGGTCGGTATCAACAGAGATTAGCCATCGCTCAGATTAAGAATAAACGAACGTAAAAACGAGGGAATAGAGTATCCACAAGTGCGTACTCTATTCCCTCGTTTTCTATAGTGCGATGAGACAGCAATCCGACACGACCATAGAAAGAGTAGGCGCAGGACTAACGTTATTACATGTTTTCCAAGGCAAAGTTATGTAACACACACACACACACACACACACACACACACACACACACACACACACACACAGAGAGAGAGACACGCGCGCGCGCACACGCACACAGCACGCACGCAAGCACACGCTTGCACTTACTCAAGCACACACGCACGCTTAGTTATTCGTTGACAAAAAATTGTGTAATCTCTATTGGCCTTACTGTATGATAATATTGTTACGAGCTTGGGGTTCGAGACAATTAAAAACTGCCGAGTAAATAACTAAAATTGACACTTTAATTACACAACACTAATTATAACTTTAAACTACACTAATAACAAAACACAATTTTACTACAGATCGCTTTAGTTTGCAGTTGTATCGCTTCGAAGTCTTCGCTTGTATCGCCAATTCAATACTGACTCGGTCGTGGTTTCTACCGGCCTTATATAACGCCTCAGATACTTTCCAGAAGCTTCTGTAGAAACATAGAATGTTCGAGTACATATCGGTCCCGAAATTTCTAGAAGGATCTTGACTCTCCTAGTTCTGCTACTCGATACTAGAGGGTGCTAGTGGTAACTAGTGTTGCCATATGCAAGACATTAACCCATAAGTTCCTGCCCGCGGTCACCATGACTCCGCCGAATATTTGAATTTGATTTTTTCCGTTAAACGGCTACGCGCGTTGGCGTGCGTCTATGTACTTTTTCTACTTGTCGGTTAGTGTCGCGCATGCTCAGCGAGGCTACGTGCACGCGTTTAGCTTGGGTGAATAAAAATCTCGTGAGCGGTCATGGTGACCGCGCGGAAATTACGTGATTATTTTGTATTACGTGTATTTGTTTTGTTTTATTGTCAACATGAATAAAACGACGAAAATATAACAAGATGGTTGGAAGAGATGTCGGATGAAGAGGACCCGTGACGGATTGCAGCGATGTGGACTCCGTTTGTTCTGACAATCCGTGCCTACAGAAGACTGCGAGTCTGATGACTGCTTGGTATTTCATCTTCAGAGGAAATCGACGAAGATCATTCTACTGGTGAGAATAGATTTGTGTCTTCACAGCGTGTGAGGTACCAGTTACTCAAGATGATAACTTTTCTTTGGATGACGAAATACCTTTATCACAACTTCAAACGAGAAACCGAAGCTACTTTGGTAAAAATCGTTTCAGGTGGTCTTCTGTTCGAGTGCCATTCGTGCCAGAACTCAGCAACATAATATTGTGTCACAACACCAGGACTAAAACCACCATATCGTGATGTATTCAATGAATCAACCACCTCTCGACCTTTGGAGTCTTTTCACGAATGAGATGCTCGATAAAATAGTATTATACACTAATCAAAAATAAGGCAGTTGCGACCAACATATAAAAAGCAAGGATGCGTTCAAGATTTAGATCGAACAGAACTAAAGGCCTTTATCGGATTTTTATTTTACGGCTATATTCAAAAGAAAGAAGATTATAGATCGTGGTATAATGATGGCTCTGGCAGAAATATATCGGTGCATATTGAGTAAAATAGATTTGAAATTTTGATGAAAACCATCCGTTTCGATGATTCTGAAACAAGAGCTCAAAGGCGAGAGACTGCCTGGCTGCACCAATATCAGAGCTTTTCAATTCTTTTATTCAGAACTGCCAAGTATACAGCATTGACACTTGTGCTTGCATAGACGAGATGTTGGTGGCTTTTCGTGGCCGTTGTAAATTTAGAATGTACATTGTACATGTGAAGAAAGCCAAATATGGCCTGAAACTTATGTGCCTTGGATGCCAGAAATGGTTTCCCTCAACTCCATTTACTTAGGCAAAGATTCTGATGGAACAAATTTGACAGCGGAACAAAACGATTGTCAAAACCTACGCAGCAGTTTGCGACTTATCCCACCAGTGGAAGGCTCGAACAAATATTACTGCCGACAATTGGTTTTGTTCTATAGAACTTGTAAACATTCTGAAGGATAAAAATTGACTCTGGTGGGCACTCTAAAAAAACAAGCGGGAAATACCACCAGAATTCTTACCAAGGCAGCAAAACAAGTTGAATCATCGGTTTTGGTTTCACAAAGATATAACTCTCATCTTTTGTTCCGAAGAAAAACAAAGCCGTGGTTATGATTTCTAGTATGCACCATACGGCTAGCGTAGATGAAAATACCAAGAAGCCAGAAGTTATTATGTATTATAACCAGACTAAAATTGGCGTCGATTTATTGGATCAAAAGTGCTCAAATTATTCAACGGCCCGACGAACGCAAAGATGGCCCTAATTTTTTATCGGCTGCTGGATATATCTGCTTCAAATGCACGTCATAAGTTCACACATCAAACACAGAGAACCGGAAGCAGATTCAAATTTATGAAACAGCTAGCACAAGATCTGACGACACCACACATGCGACGGCGAGGGTTATGAAAACACTCCTCGGGACATAAAATGTTCAATACGCCGCATTTTGAAAATTGAAGATGAAATGCCCAGCTGTTCAGATGCAGATAAACTAGAAAACGTAAAACATGTTCAACTTGCCATCCCAAGAAAAGACGCAAAACATTTCACCTATGTTTTATGTGTAAAAACCCATCTGTTTGAGGCGTATAAAAATGTGCCAAAATTGTCATGAAAAATTGTGAACTTTACCCTGCAATTTTATCAAATGTTCATAATTTTATATTTTTATAACTTTGTTTTGTTCAAATGTTTATAGATATTAAGAAAAAGTGCAAATTGTTCTAATTTTAAATTCCTAATTTGATTGATCTCATTATTTGAAGATGATTGTTAATTTTGAAGAAATATGCCTGCATTTATGTTTTGTCATTTCATAGAAAGAAAATGTTGTATTTAGTTTTTTTTTCTTTTCAATATCATTATTATAATCTTAAAGTGTGTTTCATTTATTATTTATTACATTATTGACCCATTACATAAAAAACATGGTTTTAATGTAGGAGTCACTGTGACCATGGGCAGGTACATGCGTTACAAATATAGGTGGCAGGAACTTGAGGGTTAATAGTGGCGCGCAACACTGCCCCTCCTGAACATGCTCGTCCCGAGCATTATTGGCCCCATAATAACGCGCCAGTCGATCCACATGGACGACCTTAGGAGTACCTCTTGCACCTTTCTGTATCCGGTAGGTTACGTCATTGATCCTTGTCACAAATCCGGTGGTCCGTCCATTTATTAAGAAGCTTGGAGATTTCCCTTTGCTGCGAACTGGTTGTGTAACCACACTAGTGAACCTTCGTCAAACCCTTTGTTGTTCATTTTGCGGTCATACCGTGATTTCATCTTTTCAGACGTTTGTCCCGATTGTCTGACGTGCTCATAAATGTCATTCATTTTGTTCCGCAAGTCATTTGCATAATCGGTTATCTGCGGGGCATCAGGTGGTATTCCGGCGATCAGGTCTGCAGGCAGCCGTAATTCTCTCCCAAAGTTTGCGAAAGCTGGTGTCACTGATGTACTTTTGTGAACAGCGCTTCGATATGACAACAAAACGGTTGTATGTCCTGTCCCAGTCTCTCGTTTTTCTACAACTTTTGCTAGGTACCTCTCCAATGTCTGATTAAATCGTTCTACCATTCCATCAGATTGTGGGTGGTAAATTCTTCTTTTTATGAGTACCCATAACTCGGCAAGTTTCCTGGAATATATGAGACTCAAAATTCCTTCCTTGATCGCTGTGAATCTCTAAAGGTACTCCAAAACGACAGAAGACTTCATGAACCAGTTTATCTGCAACTGTTGAAGCTTCTTGATTTGGAATGGCGAAGACTTCTGGCCCTTAGTGAAGTAATCCATCACAACCATGAAATACTTGTTACCACTTTCACTTTCCGGAAACGGCCCCGCAACGTCAATGGCTATCCTCTCCCATGGTGCACCAACATTGTACAATTTCAATGCACCTCTACTACGAGTTTGAGGTCCTTTACAGCCACAACTTGTACATTTGCGACACCAGTCCTCGACATCGTCACGACAGTGGACCCAGTAAAACCGTTCTCGGATCTTCAGTAGAGTTCGTTTAACTCCCAGGTGGCCTCCTGAACAACCATTATGGTACAGCTGTAGAACATCCGGTACTTTAGCCTTAGGGACAACCATTTGCAAATGACAACTGTCTCCCCGACCATTTTCCCATTTACGGCACAGGACTCCATCCTGAATCAGCAAGCTATCCCATTGGGCCCCAGCTTTTGCACAAATGGGCCCAATAGCCAAAGCACTGGCCTTCATCCATTCTAGAATCGGCTTGATGTCCGAATCTTCCTGCTGTGCATGTCGTAGGCTGTCTTTCCACTCATTGTTGAGCTGGTCTGTCATAAGCATCCTCACAGATACCACTTCCTTATCCTCTTGTCTAGTACAATGGTTGCAATCTTCAGGACAAGGTCTTTTGACAATGCATCTGCGTTGCCATGAGATTTCCATGCGATGTTCGATCACAAAGTCGTATTCCTGTAGTAGTTCAATCCATCTCGCAACTTGTCCTTCTGGATTTTGAACTGCAATAGCCATTTCAGTGCAGCATGGTCAGTTCGTGGTGAAATTTCCGCCCAAGAAGATATTTGCTAAAATGCTGCAACGACTTTACCACAGCAAGCAATTCTCGCCTTGTGACACAATAATTCCTTTCTGGCTTTGACAACGACTTACTGGTACGCTATCACAACCTCTTGATCACCATTCCTTTGAGACAACACACCGCCAAGTCCTATATCACTTGCATCTGTGTCAACTATAAATTCCTGCCCGCATCAGGGTACCCCAAAATAGGTGTTTTCCACAGACGGTCCTTGAGCTCCTGGAATGCGATATCGCAACTTTCATCCCAGCAGAAATGTCGCTTCTCCTCGGTTAGCTCGTGCAGAGGTTTGGCTATATCTGCAAAGTTCTTCACAAATCGCCGATAATAGAGCACAAACCCAAAATGCTCTAACCTGTGTCTTGTCTTTTGAACCGGCCAATCCTTGACAGCGGCAATTTTCTCTGGATCGTGCGGATACCTTTTCCGACACTACATACCGCAAAAAGCTAACTTGCCGTTTGAATAGTGAGCATTTCTTCGGACTCAACTTGAGGTTGGCACTCTGGATCTTCATGAGCACGCGTTCCAGGTTTTGAAGGTGTTCTCAAACGTACGGCCTACGATGATGATGTCATCCAAGTAGACCAGACAGGCATCGCCAATTAGCCCGGTAGTAGCTCCATCAACCTTTCAAACGTTGGAGCATTGCACAATCAAACGGCATGACTTTAAATTGCCACAGACCCTTTCCTGTGGAGAATGCAGTTTTCTCCTTGTCCTTAGGGTCAATTTTAACCTGCCAGTAGCCACTTTTCAGGTCTAGCGTACTAAACCACTTTACGCCTGTAAGCATGTCCAGCGTGTCATCAATTCTTGGCAAGGATAGCTGTCCTTCTTCGTAACGTCGTTCAGACGGCGGTAGTCAACAAAAACCATGCTGCCGTCCTTCTTCTTTACCAGCACCACAGGTGAACACCATGGACTAGATGAAGGTTCAATAACACCATCCTTCACCATTCCTCAATCATGGTTTCCACTTCCTTTTCGTGCTACAGGCAATCTTCTTGCCGCTGACGGATAGCAATTCTTCTCCTGTGTTTATTGTGTTGAACTAAGCCAGTCTTTCCTATGTCAGCATCGTTTGACGAGAAAACATCGGCGTATTGAGTAACAACTTCTTCGCGTTGACCATTTCATTCGGGGAGAACGCTGCGACAGTCTTCTAAAAGTGTGGTCACCCTTGTTTGTGCATCTTACTGGGGTCCCAGTCGATGGATATTGGCACCTACACAACCAATCCACTTCCTCACAAGTACCAACCAGTGTGCCTTTTTCCATAATCTGTTCCTGATTACAAAGGTTCAGCACACGTACTCCTGAGATGTCGGTAGTTCTGACCAAGGTTCGAGCCACTTTCACGGAAGGTCATTGTCCACGGACTCTCCACGGACGGGTATGCGCTGACTGGTGGCTGTTACCAAATTAATGCGCTCTCGGTTGTGCGGATTCCCCAAGAAACTGACTTATAAGTTGGGAACTGACAACCGTGCGAGAGGCTCAGTGTCTATGGTCAGTTTACGGCGTTCCGTTGACCTCGCCTTTGATGATTAGGCTGTTCCCATCATGGGTTTGTGAGATCGAAATCCTGGGGCTCTTTTAATATCAGCCAGCACCCGCCCCGCAGTCCTGGCTTTTACTCGTTTCCCTGCTGCCTGCTGGGCGGTGCTATTAGCCGCACTACCCTCTCGAGATCGATCACCTCTCTTTCTACAGTTAGCTTAGGACAGCTGGATCGAATATGGCCCTTTCCCACAGCCGTAGCACCTAGGGCTGTATCCTTTATTGCGGTCGCGAACTGTAGCTGCTGCAACCTCCTGACGCGATGGGAAGGATGATCCTGCCGCACAGCTTCCACCTCCAGTGCATGGGCCAACGCGTCCCAAGCGTCTCATAGTGCCTGAGCCTCACAGCAGCTCTGACTTCAAGGTCGCGGATGCCATCGATGAATGTCTGTACCAGGTTCCCCATAATGAGCGCAGGTACAGACTGGTATGCTTTTCGAACCAGCTTCTCCACCTCAAGGGCCCACTGCTGCAGGTTTTCGTTGCTGCGTTGCACGCGATCCTTGAGCTGCGCGCGAAAGACGTGTTCCAGGTGAGCGTCGCCATATCTTGCCTCCAATGTCTCAAGGAGCTGCTCGTAAGTCACTTCCTTACCGAGAGCTTCCAAAACAGTTAAGGCCTGGTCACGCAGGCCTAGGGTAAGAGCAGTCATGGCCTGACTTTTATTCCAGCCGTTCGCCTTCATGACAGCCTCGAACTGGATTTTGTAGGCCGACCAGGAAGAAGTCCCGTCGAACGGCGGCACTTTGAATCCACGTAGCGAAGGTGTTGTAGCTACCACGGGAGCTGTAATTCCATCCCCAATTTTCAGGTCGTCCAGCGTTTTCTTCACGTCAGCCATCACGTTGTCAACCCGATTGTTCACTTGGTTGATTCGGGTTTCAGCTTCCGACAGGCGGTTGTCATATTGAGCAACCCTATCCTTCACCTCCCTTATCTCTTTCCCGAAGGTAGCGTGAAGGTTCTTCATGAGAAGCATCTGCTCCTCCTGTCCCCGCTGCAGCCGCTCTTTCAACTGACGGGCCTGTTCCTCCTGTCGGTGGGCCTGTTCCTCCTGTCGGCTGGCCTGCTCCTGCAGCATCATCATCAGAGCACCTAAGTCAGGTGCTGCAAATGCAGGAGCTGCTGACGGGCCGACCTCCGTGGTCGGCAGCTGGCCCTCCGAAGCTTGCGATGTTGTACCACCAAATCGTCTCTGGTCCGTCTCCTGTTGGCGTTGACTTCTGGCACGGATACCCTCCGTGTCATCTTTAGGTAAAATCGGCATGATTAAATCCCACTTCTGACACCAATTGTTACGAGCTTGGGGTTCGAGACATTTAAAAACTGCCGAGTGAATTACTAAAATTGACACTTTAATTACACAACACTAATTATAACTTTAAATTACACTAATAACAAAACACAATTTTACTACAGATCGCTTTAGTTCGCAGTTGTATCGCTTCGAAGTCTTCGCTTGTATCGCCAATTCAATACTGACTCGGTCGTGGTTTCTACCGGCCTTATATAGCGCCTCAGATACTTTCCAGAACCTTCTACTGTAGAAACATCCAGTTCGAGTACATATCGGTCCCGAAATTTCTAGAAGGATCTTGACTCTCCTAGTTCTGCTACTCGATACTAGAAGGCGCTAGTGGTAACTAGTGTTGCCATATGCAAAACATTAATAGTGGCGCGCAACACTATGTATTGTAAATACCATGAAAACGCTGTATGATTACTTAAATAAATAATTAAATAAATAAATATACACCGCCAGTTTTCCAACTGAGAATTTCGTAATAAAAAAACTGATTTTCCCGTCACACGGGATTCGAACCCGGTACAACATGATAAGCAGTCGCGCTTATGACCATTATACCAACGAGGCAATTGTCAATACAAGTGGATTAACTGTTATCTCGTTTAGCACTTTGATTTTATAAATAACCTGCTGTGTTATTATCTACTGCTGTTGAGAAACGAAGACCATTAGCGACACTGGTATACATTTGAAAATGCCTAACCAAAATCCCACTATATACATATTGGATTATTTTTGATTGGATATATTAGATGGGGAAGCATTACTAAAGCCGGGATATTGGCTTGCCAACCGCTTAGAAACGAAGAATATGGAGAGTTGGTGCATGTTTGAAAACATCCATCCAGCAGTGGATTAACAAAAGTTATAAAATTTAAAGACCGTCGTCTCGGCCTACCCATTTGAGTGTCAGGCATGAGAGTTTAAGTATTATTGTATTTATGATCAAGAAAAATCTGAAATGTTAATGTGCAAAATTTATCTAACCATAGTGACACTTACTGTATCGTTTGATCGCCCTTTAAAAAACAACACAGCAATCGAAAAGCAAAGTGATTCTAATATTCAGCAAGACAGATACGAGCATTGTCAAAAAGATCTAAGGATTATTTTCTATTTCCTTGATTTCACAAAAGGTAAAGTTGTCATAAAAAGCGCAGATTGGTTTTCATTAATATCGTGTGTTATTTCGAAATAAACAGAGGTTTAAAAAAAATCGACAAATGTACCCAATAGACTTAAGCAAGCTTGATGCAAAATTAATGGAGAAGAAGGTGAGCTATATGTTTGATTGCTTGCACCAAAAGTGTTATAAAATAATTATGAATACTGTCAAATCGCACAGGACCAACAGCAATCATGTTCCTAGGTTGATTAGTGACCAATTTTGTCAGATAACAAAGATCGATTTATTATTCTATCATACACAATACAAATTTAATTAAAGCATTGAATAGTTAATTGTAAAAGAAGTCTTTAATAAATCTAATAAATTTCTATAAAACAAATGTTAGGTCAAATTAAATAAAATACAATCAGTTTTATTACATGAGGTAAAATTAAAAATCAAATTAAATGAAATGAAATCAAAAGAAAATATATCAAATTGTGTAAGTAAATCCATTAAAAATATAATATATTCTAATTAAATCTTAAATTCAGAGATTCACCAAGCAAGAGTTTGCTATTTAGTGGTAGTGGAAGAATATCTTTACACTCCCTATAATGATATGCATTCATTGGGTTGCGTATTACGCAACAGAGGGAAACTAAAACAGTTGATGGGCAGCACCATCTTCCTGATAACTACTGCAAAAAATAAAAAGCTCATTTGCCAACCCGGCCTCCAAGTGTGGCTACGCAAAATACGTGACTTGGTAAAATCCACCCATTAGTCAATCAAGGGGGAAGCTTATGTTTAGTTGAACCTTTTTATAGGTAGTAAAGAATAAATGGATGAGTGGAACCCAAAGTAGAGAACATTACTTGTGCTCAATTATCATTGATGCAACGAAACGAAAGCTATTCGGATTACAATATTAAAAAGTCGTGAGTGCAAATTTGCCATTCGAATATTGTTTTTGAACCACTTCTAGTACAAGCACAAGTGCTTAATGGAAGTAGCTAGTATCCTTTATATAATATATATGAGTATGTCCACACAGGTCTACCCTCATTTATGAAAGGGTAGAAATCAATTAAAGCGTTACTACCACGATGCTCCAGTGCGTGTTAAAGGACTTTACGAATTATGATCCCGAAATAAAAAATATAAATTAATTAATTAAACGACACTACAATATGAGCTACAACTTATTTCTGATTGTCCGAGCTATCCGAGTCCCGGAGGCTGCGTTGGAAGATGCTGAATAGGGGCGCGACGCCGTGGCCTCGCTGTTGAGATAAGCTGGCTGCATCCGTTGTAGAGTGTACATAACACACGTGTCTCGCTTCATTTTGCCTCCTAACGTTTTCCACCACTGCTGAGCACGTGGTAAATCAGCACTTAAATTTACAATCAACAATTTCATCGTTAATTTTTTTTATGTGAAAGCGAACGCTTAGTTGAACTACCACGTTGAAGTTTAAAACTCTAATAAAATATTTTTGATTTCATTGGTGCCGGCAGGTTTCGAACCCAAGTTGCTCACGAAAAGTGAAACTTACGGCGAGCATTTAGCCTTCAGTAGACAAAGTGCACGGTGATAAGTCGCCGCTGAGAAGTGTACAAAGATGAACTTCGTATCTCAAGTGCGCAGACATTGCTGTACTGTCCGCATAAATCATTTTTGTTCTCATAACCTACACATTATATAGGCTTTATTTTTTAAATTTTACCCGGCATACTAACGAAGGCACAAGTGACCAACAAATGGCAGAATACCATTTCAAAAGTGCTTTATGCGTAAGAGAAGGTTCCGCTGTGCAAAGAATCTCAAAATATATATATTATAAAATATTTTCTACCAATTTTATAAATAGGATACTTCTAAAATAAATTAGAATACTAAAAAGTCTGGCTCCATAAAATTTTCAGGCTAACAGCACGTAAATGAAAGGGACAGACGATTTTCTATTTACATGATCAGCATATATAAGAAAATTACTCTGCGTAAAGGCAGCTATGTGAATAAATAACCTTTTAAAAAAAATAGATTAGAATATCATTAAAATAACTATTAACAATATCATTGGTGGCGGTGGGGATACAAATTGGCTTACTCAGGTACTATGTCACATAATTTTAATTATTACGTATCTTTTATTATGTGAAGTTCTTAGATTTTAACATTTGTCATTATTTTCAAAACATTAACATTTTTAGCGTTAAGGTTTACTTTCGTGTAGGAGTTCGTACGAGTAGTTTTCTCCTCTTTCTCTCGTGCTCCCTTTCCAAATTATATTGCTACCACTGTACTGTGGTGCATCTACTACTGTGTTACCATCTAAAGGGTAATGGTTATTCAGTAAAGTTAAAGCCTTGTAAGTCACGTCATCTTCGTTCCTAGAATTGGTAGCGAATTTGTGACCTTCTCTGTTAAAATAACTTAAATAATCTTTAACATATATAAAATAAGTATTAAGATTGTGTATTGTAAAAACTTAATAAAGAAGCGCATTTAACTGTAGAAGGTTTATTAATTGTTTTATTACTTATTCAGTTTTGTTTTAAACAAAGTTACCTCACCTTAGGTATTCCTTTGCAATCGTTGCAGCATTTCATAATAATGTATGTACGTACATAAATTGCACATGAATGCATATACTAACACAACCTATTATATTATTATAAAAGTATAGGTAACCTCTTAATGTATATCTATGAATAAAATATAAATGCTATGAATTTAGAAACTTTTACTTTGGAAAAATATTTAGAATTTCTCTTGAAGGGGCGATTTTGATTTCACGGTGTGCCTGACGCTGTACCTTATATCTAATTCTGTGTAATCACTTCTTAAGTTAAGTTTAAAGTGAGGTTATTTATTATAAAATTATTTTAATTTATACGCAGAATGCTGTACCCGATTTTACATTAGAGTAATTTACTAGTAGATATTTACTAGTAGAGCCGTGGTAGCTCAGATGGTTAGCGCTCGCTGTAAGTTTCACAGTACGCGAGCAACCCGAGTACGATCACCGCCGACACCAATGAAATTGTTAATTGCAATTTTAAGTGCTGATTTACCACGTGCTTGGCGGTGAAGGAAAATATCGTGAAGAAACCTGCATGTCTGAGAAAGAAAAAAATTTTGAAGACATGAAGTTCGCCAACACGCATTGGGGCAGTGCGGCGGACACTTCCTTGCCCTAAAAACCCTCTCAGAAAAGAGAGGAGGCCTGTGCCCAGCTGTGGGACGTATATAGGCTGTAACTTTAACTTTTAACTTTTTAACTAGTAGATATAAATAAAATGAATGTACTCGTGGGTATAATTTCTCGGAACAATTTAATTTTGTTTTTCAGCTTTAAGTCCTTATCAAGCCATAGCTTGATCAAGTGTGCAATACAACTGATTGTATCCATGACTAACCGCCCGGATTTCCTATTCACTGATTTCTGATTCTCTTTGATATTTTGCAGCTCTAAATTATTTGTCTCGTTTTTATCGTATTTACTAATAGGTCTGTCATTGTAATTTTTTTATTGTTTTGTGTTTTTGACCTTTTACACTTGACATAAAGTGGATACCAGTGATGTTTCTTTCGCTTTTTTTTTCCTTCGGTAAGAAGAACCCCTTTGTAAAACGGTAATAGACTAAAGGAGGTTATTTGTTATAAGTCGCTTATGTGTTCTTGCGTCTTTCATGCCGTCATGCGCTACATGCAACGTAAGCGCATCGCAGCCTGCTTAACTTCACGTATGCATGTAAGCTACTATATTGGATATATATAGATATACAACTTTGTGGAAAATAATAACTCTCACATAGCTTAACACTGCTGTGTTTCGTATGGTGAGTGTAGAGAACCGGAGACCCTTTTTACTGGAAAAGAGGCATTCCATCTTAGTCCTCACGGGTGACAACGCATCTGCATTTTGATTCTTTATTGAAGATAGATGTAGATGTTTATGGGTCACAGCAACCACTTACCATCAGGTGGACTGTGTGCTCGTTTGTCACCCTATCCTATAAAAAAAAAAAAAAAACATTGTTACTACAGTTGCTTATACAACAAAAGGTAATATTTGTTGGAAATAACTCGTCAAATACAAATCCACCGATCATTTCCAGCAACATGGGTTAATACCCGCTCCGTTTCGCATTACATCATTTAAGCCTACGATATTTACACACGTAATCTTCCAACAAGCTGATTGAATGATTATTCTATTGTTTCAATTTTATTTTTCAGTACAGTGTGTAAATTAAATTGAAAAGAGAGTTTTAGATAATTTGGAAAATGTTCGATTACACCAAATATTATATGACAGCATCATCATCATTACATCCCTTCACAAATCCACTGCTGAACATAAGCCTCCTCCATGCAATGCCAGGAAACATGGTCCTATGTCACCTGCATCTTACCCGGACGTCACTCCATGTTGTGTCCTGCACCTCACTTGCCGGTACAAAGCTGTCACATCCAACAGGTTTTTGCTTTAATAATTTGTACTGACATATTTTGATTTATGCAAGAAAATTACAAGCAAATTTGATAATTTTTGTAATTAGACTATTTATAAATCCTTATAAAAATTTAAAAACTTTTAAAATTCAGTACTATGCCAAGACCAAAACTGGTTAAGTTCGAAGACTTTTTATAGTATTTTTGTATGGATAGGATTGAAGATGCCCTAACGTTGTACAAAAAAGTTGTATATGTATATAGGTAGTTGTGTTAGGTTTAAGGTTTACTCAGTCATAGGGTAACGTTAAAGGCATAAGGCATCTACATTTTGATTCGCAAACTAGGATAGATGTAGATGTCTATGGGCCACAGCAACCACTTACCGTCAGGTGGACTGTGTGCTCGTTTGTCACCATATCCTATAAAAAAAAATTGTCACTGGATAAACTTACCACTTTGTACCTTTGGTCACAGGTCATACGTTGGAGATACTTTGTCGCACGGGTAACACATAGTGTATTACTGTTGCAAAAAATAAAGCCGGGGTTTGTCGCTAATTTATAATAATATAGTCCATAATGTCTTTTTCATGCTATATTGCTAGTGATATTGTATTTTGCAAAAAATGCATCCTACGCTTCTCCTTAAAAAAAATCTAAATATACTATATACGTCCCACTGCTGGACACAGACCTCCTCTTATTTCTGAGATGGTTTTAGGGCACAAAAATGTCCGCCACGCTGCCCCAATGCGTCTTGGCGAACTTCACATGTCTTCAAAATATTTTTTTTCCTATTTCTCACATAATAAAAAAAAAACATGCAGGTTTTCTTACGATGTTTTCAAATCAGTACTTAAAATTCCAATTAACAATTTCTTTTTTCAATTATTTTACTTCGTGTCAATTCTTACAGTTCTTTTCAGTTTAATTTTTCTATTTGTTATTATAGTTAATTTGTGCGTCAATTGACGTATAGTAACGTACCTATTTTAATGAATAATATACGCTGCACGACAGACTTGCTTGCATGGTTTTTGTGCAATTTTTTGTATTCATTTATGTTTATATAATTTAGTTTTGTTGGACGTCATTCATATATCATCTTTCATAGAGGGATGCGTATATTTTTTATTTGTAGGCAATAATTGGAAGTCTTAAGATTAAATTATATTTTAATTTAGATCAACACTAGTTTGAATTATATTTGAGTCAACATAATTATGTAGTTTCTGTAAAACGAATATTGTTATTTAAACAAATATAACATTTGTATAAAAAAAACATAAATCATTTATTGCAAGACAGTGTGGCGGCACTGTCGTCGCGCCACAAGCGAAATACATCGAAGCCTAAATCGCGCTATCAAAGTTCCGAATTAAAACGTGGTCCAACGCTCAGTAGTTCGGACAACTGTATATATACATACAATAGCTCCGAACTACCACTAGCGTTGGCGCCCCCAGAACACCTTTCCCGGCGGGGGATCTCCCCTTTTCCTTCCACCCGCCACAGTGGTGACCAACCGACGTGATATGAACACGCAACCAATCCTCGTCACCGTTCTCAAGTAACCCATTCATTCGCTACCGAGCAAATATTCAGTCTTCACATCCTGCAAGCCGTCTAGCTTTACAAAGGTTCATCGGCAGCACTATAATAATGCTTCCTGTTCCTTCAAGCTACTCTCTGCGCTACAGTGTTCGGCACGGCTCCTGAGCCTTACTGCTCGCCTCTGCTTCACGGCACTCTCGCAGATTACTTGCCTTCTTCTCGACTCACCGCAGACTACAAGGCAATTCCCTAGCACTTGCACATTCGTCGACATCTAGACTGCACTATCGACCTCCGGACTGAGCAAGGGGGTGATGTGGCGGTTTACCGACCCCGATCGTCCGGAGAAATTTCCATGTATTTATTGCATCTTTACAGCCCTTCATAAGTCCACTGCTGAACATAGGCCTCCCCCAAGGAATGCCACAAAGCATGGTCCTGAGCCACCTGCATCCATCGACTTCCTGCATGTCTTACCAGGTCGTCACTCCATATAGTGGGGACGCCCCTCCTCGTCCGCCGGTACGAGGCCGCCACTTGAGAACCTTTTTCCCCATCGGTTGTCGGTTCTTCGAGCTATATATGGCCGGCCTTGCCACTTCAGCTTACTAATCCGTTGGGCTATGTCGGTCACTCTGGTTCTACTGCGGATATCCTCATTTCTAATTTTATCACGCAGAGAAACCCGTATAGCCCTCTCCATAGCTCGCTGAGTGACCTTGAGCTTCCTCATCCGGCCAGCAGTGAAGGACCACATCTCAGTTCCATAGGTCATTGCTGGCAACACGCACTGGTTGTACAGTCTCGTTTATGTGGATCGTTTATGTGGATCATGTTGATCCACAAATATTTTGAATCAAGATACTTGTTTCACGTGAGTAGTATAAATAGGGTTCCACACCGTAGATGCATATTCAAGATGACTTCTTACTAAAGAATTATAGAGCATTATATACGTGTTTATGTTTTTGAAGTCCTTGCATTGTCGGAAGACAAAACCTAACATTCTATAAGCCTTGGCAGTAGCCTTGTCAATGTGAGATGCAAAGTCTAGTTTATCATCGAGATATACTCCCAGGTCCCTCACTTCGGTCACTGTTTTAATCAAAATATTATTTAATTTATAATTGTAAACAATCGGTTGTTTTTTCGGGAATAAGTTATAGTATAACATTTATCAATATTTAATTTTAGATTATTAGCCGAGCAATATTCATAAAATTGTTTAAATCGTTTTGAAATAGGAAAGCGTGTTCGAGATTCTTGAATGTAAATATTTTAGTATCATCAGCGTATAGTAAAGCTTTCGAATGTTGAATGCTACGCATGACACCGTTTATAAATATATTAAAAGAAGAGGACCGAGATGAGAACCCTGAGGCAAACCAAAAGTGATCGGGACAAAGCTCGAGGTAGAGCCCTTCACAGCTACTGCCTGAGACCTATCACGCAGATATGAGGTTAGCCATCTCAAGAGATCGCCGTGTATACCGACGTTTATAAGTTTAGCAATCAGTAGATTGTGCGAAATTTTATCAAATGCTTTTGAAAAATCGGTATACACGGCGTCAACATGATAGTCCTTTTCCACGGCCTCCAATGTTTCATCCAGAAACTCGCATAAGTTAGTTTCTGTGGATCTACCAGATATGAAACCGTGCTGACTTGAAGCTATTTGCGGTTTGATTGCAGGAAATAGAGAGTCGTATATAATTTTTTCAAATAACTTAGGTATAACAGATAGTATGGAGATACCACGGTAATTAGCTATATTGTGTTTGTCTCCACACTTAAATATGGGAACAACAAAGGATTGTTTCAAAGCAAGGGCATCACACTTTGCTTCAAAGAAATATTAAAGTAATAAAGAGGAGCCGCTAAATGCTTACTGCATTGTCTGAGAAAGATAGGATGAATACCATCAGGGCCAGTATCTTTATTAATATCGAGATTCTGAAATATTTTCGACTTTAACGTTAACAATGTAAACACAATTAATTATACAATTATTATTTTCGGTATCGCAGTTCATGACATTATTGCCGGGTGGCTCAAATACAGAATGGAAGAATGAATTAAATAGATCAGCAATTGTCTGACCCTCCGACGCATGTATATCACCAAAGTATAAAGTATCAGGTATATCACAGCTTTTCGCTTTGATTTAATGAACGACCAAAAGTACTTAGGGGTCAACTCGAATATTTCTCTCAGCGTGATTAATAAATTGTTCATAGCATAAAACTTCATATTCTTTAACATCACGCCGTGCATTCGAAAAGTTGTCATAATCGCACTGTCTACCATAAATTTTCCATTTTTATGAAGTTTAAGTTTTCTATTAATGAGTTTATTTAGACGCTTATTAAACCAGACTGGGTATTTATTATTATTTTAACAACTTTATGAGGGACAAACCTATTTATAACATCACGCACAATTTTATAAAAGTTATCAACAGCAACATCAATATCGTTTAGATTTAAATGGTCTTCCAATTAATATTTGACATTTCTCGGCTAATTTCATCATAATCCGCCGCATGAAAACGTCGTACTATCCGGGTGGCTGGACACAGACTTGAAGTATAATCAATACTTATGTCAATACATAAAGAGGATGGTGGCCATCCTCCGGCAATGACAACGGCACGACTCTTTGTACAATACACTTCAAATCAGAAATCACCAAATCCAACTGTCTGTCGTTCATATTGTTAACGTGATTATATTGTGACCAGTCATTAAAGCATAAAATGCAAACAGTTGCGATGTCAATATGTTATCATGTGGATTCTCAAGATACAAATTACTATCTGAAGATTGGGGATTTGAGATCCATCTAGCAACTCCTTATATTAAAATCTCCCACCAATAAAACTTATCATTAGGATAGTCAATTTTAAGATCAGATAAATATTCATAAAACGATAATTCAGATGCCGCTTGATAATCATTTTGGGGAAGTAGTAGCAACAAAATAGCCTCAACATTGATGTCATCGGTGACTGATTCAATAAAATATTAACACATGTTACGTCAGCATCATACATAAAAGGTAATTTGCGTAGTCCCTGCATACTCACGTTTATTCCTCGGCGAAGCGCAATCATGGTCCCACCACCTTTTTTAACAGTTAAATTATCATAGTCACGATCGTTATGGTACACGTTATACCGAGAGTCAAATAACTCTGCATCATAGATTCCTGGTAACAACCAAGTTTCGCTTATACATATAATATCATAATTTGAGTTTAGAATATTTCTATAAATTGTTTAACTTTCGTCCACAGACCTCTAGCATTTTGATAGAATATGTTGTAACACTGTAAATGTTAAGTTTAACTAAATAATTTCTTACGTATAGAACGTTCAAATAAAGTAGAAACCACTTCAAGTGTAGGTCTATTGCCGGCTCCAAAGCAAGTTGATAGAATCTTACAACGTGAAAATAAAATATTTGGGCTTGCAGCAATACTTTTATAAAAAGCAAGTTGACAACTGGTGGACACAATACTTATTTAAAAAAATAAGTCAGTTACATTTATAGCCAAAAACAATAAGCAGTAAGAAAAGTGTGAAACAACCATAGCACTTATACAATTTTGTTTAAAGAGTGTTCAGACGTGATGTGTATAATTGGCGATTGATCACTGCGGCGCACCATGATCGTACAGTTACGGACCCAGCAGTAGACGTAGCCTTTCTCCTTCGCCAATCGCTTCGCTTGTTTGAGAAGATACTTATTTCTTGCCGAAAGATGGTCTTTGAAAAATATCTTATAGCCACTCTGTGCCCCAGTAATACCAATATCGCTTGCGTTACAGTTCTTCAATTTACGTAATAATGATAGAAAATCATCCTTTTTATACCTCGAATGCATTTTCAAAATAATCGGCTTCGGCGTTTTATTATCCACGTCATTCTTAACCGCCACACGAGTTACGAAATCAACATCACTATCTACATTAATCGTAAAATTACATTTTTGCGCTAGGGACTTCACTAGGCTTAAGGTTTTCACCCTTTTCTCAGGGACCCCGTTTATTTGTATGATTGAACGGCGAACCCATTGTTCATTGCGATCATTGCAGTCAAATAACCGTCACTTTTGAGCGGAGATGGTCGAGATCTTGCTTCAATTTATCATTTTCCTCTTTAAGATCGGAAATCTGTTCATTTATCGAAGCAATTAATGATGCAAAACTATTCATTTTAGTCTCGCACGAATTAACAGTGGCTGATAGTCCTGTTAACCTGTCGTTAACGTCGGATTTCAGAGGTCTATAGCAGACTGTAACGCACTAAACCTATTATCAAAATGTTCCATAATAGCATTTGCATCGATGTTTATCATAAATTGCGATTGCGATAAGCTGCATTCAGGACGAGGTGTGTTTGGGCTGTTTTATCATCCTTTTTTCGGATTTACATGGACACTTCCATTTAATTTTGTTCATAGGTAACATTTTCTTAAAATCCAGTTCTTTTAATCCTATGCATGCGTAATGGTATGAGCCACGACATACAGAGCAATTAATTAAGTCCTCCTCCTTCACAACAACGAGACATGTTTTGCAATCCATAGTATAGTAGTATACTAGTATATTTGTATTTATTTAAACGAGAGGTAGATTATTTAAAACAGTAGGCACGCAAAACAATGTAAACTACGTCAAAAGCTATCGTTAACTCAGCCAACAAAACATCCCGTCCAAGAGCTTAAGCGCCGTGCGAAACTTGTCGCTTACGCGTTATAGTAAACAATACAGGCCAGTCACTAATATCTCACTGCACAAAAGATGTTTATGGTTATTTTCTTTAAATGCTTATTTAACTGCAAAGTTTATTATATCACAATGACAATAAACAGTTTATGTCACTTATGCTATAGTTTTCGCATATCAAAAACACTTATTTACCGGTTATTTGATTAAAAATTACGCATAGATGTTCCACGGACGAACTTGTTACTTCAATAGAGTAGTAGAGTAACGATCCAAGAGCGAGTCTTATCCGACACTATTCCGAAAATGTCCCGGACGTCAGTCTGATCTAGATTAGAATGGCTCACCGCCAAAACGGCAACGCCCCAGGTGAGGATGGAATTACAACGGAGCTTCTGAAAGCGGGTGGAAAACCGGTACGAAGAGTCCTTCAGAAGCTCTTTAATTCCGTCCTCTATGGTAGCACTACTCCGGAGGCGTGGAGCAGAAGTGCGGTGGTCTTGTTCTTCAAGAAAGACGATAATGCTCTCTTGAAGAACTATAGACCGATTTCCTTCTGAGCCGCGTCTACGTGCTGTTGTCGAGAGTCATTGAGATTGTCTCACACGTAGACTCGACGACTCAGCTACCCGAACTAGCCGGTTTCGAAAAGCTTTAGTACCACAGACCACATACACACCCAGCAAATTGTACAGAAGACAGAAGACTGCAGCTTCATTTCCCGTCTAACAACCATGAGATTGAGAATGTGATCAGAGAGTTTTTGTGTTCTTCTGCGGCGGGTCTTGCAGAACTTAGCTCCGACCGCATGGACAGTTTCCACGAGCTTATAATTCATATCTTCCACTTCATTGCAGTCTTCTAGGCACTGAAAACGGTTTTGTAACTTGAGCTGAAAGGTTTCGGGACTTTGGATTAGCGCACGAGGGTACGGGGCGTTGACTTCATTAGACGAGACCTCGCCAACTTAACGTTTAGGTTCAGTGTGCCTCTAACCATTCGGTGATCGCTACCACTTTCACCCTCGCGATCACTGAGACATCACTGAACAGTTATTTTCTGGTCGTCATGATGAAGTCAATCTCATTTTTGTTCAACCGTCGGGGCTCGACCAGGTCCACTTCCTGTGGGCCGCTTCTGGAAGAAAGAGTTCATCATAAAGGTCCTCTTTCTCCATGAAGTTGGCCAGCTGCTGGCCCCTGGGTTCCGTTGCCCTATTCCGAATTTCCCTACCAGCTCACCGTTCTCTCTTGTGCCTAGTTTACGTTGAAGTCTCCCATTAACACCGTATAGTGGGTTTTGGAGGAATGCATGGCTCTAGAGATATCCTCATACATTTCCTCCACCTCCTCATTGGGGTGCCGAGGTTGGTGCGTAAACCTGTATAATCTTCAGCGAATACCGTTTGATGATTCTGATTATAAGGTACGCAAACCTCGTCGACACACTCCCAATCTTTACAACGTTGTTAACGAGAGACTTGTGGATGATAAATCCGACACCTCCTTGGGACAGATGTTCGCCCTCCCGATGATAGAACAAGTTGCCGGATTCGAGGATTACCGTGTCCTCCCTCTCTTCGGACCTCAGATAATCCTAATATTCCAGCGCAACTTGTCTATTTCTTCTTCCAGCTCCAGGATTTTCTCGTCAGTCCTCAGGGTGCGTGCGTTAAAGTTGCCAGGTCGAGTCGAGTCGAGGTGGCAACCGAACCTCCACCGGAGATTCTTAGCTCTCCCTGCCCGCTGTTACCATGGTCGCCACCGTATGGGATAGTGGATATTCTTAACCGCCACTACACTGCTATATATATATATATATATATATATATATATATATATATATATGCATTATATATATATATATATATATATATATATATATATAATGCATCTTAAAGAAAGCAAAATAAAAATTTATTAATTGAATGAAACAGCAGGTTACTAATAGGTCGGGGAAAAAGTTTCTTCTTATTTTGTTTGTATAAAATTGAAGAAAAATCTCTTTGGTTGTACTGCTTGTATCTGGCTGGTTTTAATATTAATATACATAGGAAATTAAGAAAAGAAAATAAAATTCAAAAAAATATTTTCTCGCCATTTATAAGATGATGCTGCATGGTGGGATTGAAGGCAATGTTTATTATGAACTTTTATCGCCGGAAAACCATCGATTCGGATCTCTACTGCCAACAACTAATGAGACTCAAGCAAGAAATTGAAAAAAACGGCCGGAATTGATCAACAGAAAAAGAGTGGTATTTCATCATGACACCTTTCATCAGCCAGACCACACACATATTTGGCCACTCAGCAAAAATTGAGATAGCTTGGTTGGGAAGTGTTAATGCATCCATCATATAGTCCTGACCTTGCACCCTCACATTTTCACCTGTTTCGGTCTCTTCGGAATACTTTGGGTAGTGTTAGGTTAACATCAATCGAGGTCTGTCAAAACTACTTGTCGCATTTTTTGATCAAAAGTCCCAAAATTTCTACAGCAACGGGATTATGTCACTACCTACAAGATGTCAACAATTTATCGAACATAATTTAAATTAAAAATTTTGTACAACCGACTTCAATGTAAATTATAAAGAATAACTCAAAAACTATTGGTCAGACCTTAATCAAATTTATATGGGACCACTTGTGAGCTATCAGCTTTCAAACAAAAAAGGAATTATCGAAAAAACACATAAAAACATACAGTCGAATTGAATACCTCCTCCTGTTGAAGTCGGTAGAAAAAACTTTATACAGAATAACTTAGAGCCATTATATTACAATTTTTTTTTTCTGAAAAGCTTCGAGGATATAATATAATCGTGATATACAAAATTTCCGAACCCTTTCCATAGTACATTCAGTGACCAAGCTTTCTCATAGAGCCAGCGTTTCGGTTGCGTAAGTTATCACTGGCAACACGTTATGTGAAATGTAAATTAGTAAGGTTAATAATAGCGATATCGGTAACACCAATCGATACATAATTAATTGGAACGTTTCAGATATTACTTTGAATAAAAGCTTTGTAAAATGTAGTCAATAACCGTCATCTATTGTTGTATTTGGTATTATGACATCAAAAGATCCTTTGAGGAAGCCATTTTCCCTAAAGTTACTAGGAACGTATTGATTTACAATACTTGCTTTTGAAATAAACGAAACCAATTTCTATTTTTGTAAAAAGAAAATTTAAACATTATGTAGCCTTTTTTGACCGTAATAACAGCCTGAATGCTTCCACTATTGAGGGTATGTTTTTCTCAGAAGGTTATAAATCAAGAAAGAGTTTGTCACGTCGTTCCAATGCGTGATGACAGACTTTTTTATGGAATACAGATGACAAACTTATGGCCAGTGGATTTTGAGGCCCGTAGACATCTACATCTATTCTCGATTAGGAGTCCAAATGTAGATGCATTGTCCCTGACTTAGATAGAATGTCTCATTACCGGTAAAATAATCAATATATCGGCAAAATAGTTTTTATTAATGCGACTTAGGGACCCTCCAAAAAGAAGCCTAAAAAAAGCCAAGAAGCCTAAAAAAAGCCTAAGAGCCTACTCCTTTCCAAAATGCCGGCAACGCATCTGCAATTTCTCTGGTGTTGCAGATGTTCCTGGGCGGCGGTGATCACTTACCGTCAGTTGGGCCGTATGCTCTTTTGCCTCCTCTATTATGACCGCGTTCCAGTATATCGGTGCCGGTATACCGTGTGTTATCTCCATGTTTTAGTACGTAAGCAGTACTTTACACTTCTAACATCACAACTAAAAAAGCTGTGTTAGTAAAGGACGGAACAAAATATCTCCCATGGTTCCTTCAAATGTTGACAAACACGAACACTATTGAGTTTAGGTAAGCTAGCCAGAGTTATAACTGTTTCGTATTGTTACAGATTAGAACTGCTCCTCTTTTTTTTTGAATTAAAAAGTGTCTGTATGCAAATAGTCAGCCAAAGTAACGCGCGATTTACGTTTACTCCACTATCAACAACATCAAAATAACAGCCCATCATAGTAGGCCACAAAGCATTGTCCCCATCCTAAGCCATCTGTGCTCATCGAGTCTTTATAGCGTTTCATTTAACTTGTTTTTAATTCCCCCCTCCGTGTCGGGAATTAAAAGCAAGTTAAATGAAACGCTATAAAATACGTAAAATAAGTTTTAATCACAATGTAATCGTATTAATGAACCTAGAGTCGCATAAAATTTTTATAGGTTAGTGTTTAATTACTGATCCAGATGATTGATATTAGTTTATAAAAACATTTTGATTATGTGCACATAGATCCTATACGTTAAGCTTCATATATAGCGCTACTGACATATAGACCGAAGGGTATAAAATGTACCAAAAAGCCATTGATTCCTTAGATATTTAGGCGGTGCTACAGACCTTTTAGTGACCAATGCATGTTTCCAGATTGACGATATCTAGAGCAGAACGCGACAAACATAGACTAAGGGATTAGTAGGCGAAAGTGGTAATGGGCCGACTATTTAACACTACGAACTGTCAAACGATGAGGAAGAAGGGTTCTAGAGTGACAGCCTTGTACCGATCTGCGGAGTGTAGGACGGCAGTCAGCAAGCAGGCATTCGATGGATCCATGTGTCTCAGGAATTGTACTTTTCGGCATTATTGATAGTAAACCTATCTTCAGCAATAGACTAGTATAGGGCTGTGATGAGGGTGATGATTATCCTTGAGGTATATCCTATTTAATTAAAAAAGCCATTGAAATTGGTTTACACTTGGCGCAGATATCGCGTATTGTGCACTTAAGTACTTAAAATAGTCGAATTCAAAGCCTCTTCAGGCTATGAAATCGGGTACGAATTATACATAAAGAGTGATAGATATTAGACGATATATGTAAAAATGCTGGTAAATTCAGTAATATTTATTTAAAATAAAACAAATCTGTCATGCACAAGGTCTTTCAGGAATATTTATCACTGAGAACCTACAAAAAGCTGACCAATATCGAGCAGTATGCCTGGGGCAAGAAGGAAGATTTATTGACTTTATTTATTTCAAAGAGTAGAGTCACGCCTCTCCTCGTGAAAAAAGTAACATAAATTTACGTATTTTAAGTATAAAAAATAACTAAAAAAATTAAATGTTTTGTATTGAAAAAGTTATAGAATTATATTTTACTGTGTAGCTAGTAAAATATAATTCTATAACTTTTTCAATACAACAAATTTAATTTTTTTCCCCAGCTTCGCATGGATGGATCACGACAACAGCGCCACCTACCGGGTCCAATTGTGAATGGTTTAGATCAACACAAAAAATCATCTAAATCGGTCCAGCCATTTTAATTTTTTTGCGAGACTAACGGACAGCAATTGATTTTTATATTAAATGAATAACACAGAACTGCGCCAGAAGTAAAAATACATATTATATAGAAACAACTGTTTTTTTTTTTGTAATGCTGTTATATGCGACAGATTCTATTGTATTTAAAGACCTTTTTATTATGATTATAGAAGTAAAGCTACTTGAATAATTGTACAAATGGTAGAGAAAAATATTTAATTCATTGTTTACAGATAAAAGTGAATCCACAAATAGATTATTCTAGCAGCCATCACGTAATAAAACTTAGCGGCCCCGGCACGTAATAAAGCTTAACGGTTCAATAGCGTGTATTTTAACCGAATTTATTTTTGTTTATTTAAGAGTGCATTATGTAAGTAAAATACCTACATATTATACTAAGATAATCCTTTGCCCCAATTTTGTATCGTGGGTGTGGTAAGGCGGCGAAGACGACCATGGGTAATACCAAAAGTCCTAATGGCTACTGTCAAATGGCGATAAAATTATATCGTTATACTAGAAATAAAATACTCAGACCGGCGACAGAGAACACCTTATACGTAGTAGAGCCATGCTGTAGCTGTATAATGGTTGTGGTACGAAGGA
Source organism: Parnassius orleans (assembly GCA_029286625.1). NCBI lineage: Eukaryota > Metazoa > Arthropoda > Insecta > Lepidoptera > Papilionidae > Parnassius > Parnassius orleans. Next base: position 2,571,358 of record JAGSMP010000084.1, on the reverse strand, counting down.
CCCATTCGTACCATAACACATAGAATACCCCTCTCATAGAATACCAGCGTAAAATGGCAACTTAATGCTGCTGAGTTTCGTATGGTGAGTGCAGAGAACCGGAAAGCGAGCGAACTACTGGCGTTGCAACCGTCAATCCTCCTGCTAAGCGTTACCTTTAAAGCAAATCCTCCATACAATTGCAGGAACCCAAGTCCAGCAGTGGACTTTTACGGACTGATGATTAAGAAGAAGTAGTGTTAGGGGAATATAACAAATTCTTAAATTTAGAATCTTACCTTTACGTTATGCAAACTGCAAAATAAAGAAGTGGTGCATTTTTGCGTATAAAGTGTTTCTATTCAGTTATAGACAAGGCTTACGATGAAGAAAAATATTGATATATACTCGTAAATATCCTGATTGATATATTAATCTTATTTTACTTAAGCAATTTTAGGTTCAGGGATCAGCGATGAAATGCATTCTGTACTCTGGTGCACAATTACAGCACTAAGACGAGTCAAAACTAGTGAAATAAACAAAAATAATCAATATACATATTTGGCATTAAAATATTACATTTTAATGAATCTATAGTACACAAAAAGAAGTGAATATTACTTTAATTCATCTTGTGAAATAAATGAAACTAATTTTGCGGATTTTATCGCATTTAAATTTATCTTTTTAATTCCCTACTTTTCTTCACGGGTGACACCGCTTTCATTCAATGCTTAGTGTCCGCTTAAATATAAGAAATCATCATCTTTTGTAGTAAATTGTCTTGTGGCTACCCACAGGTATATAATAAACAATATCAATTTCTTTTATTATTATTTTCTATTAACATCTAAACAGTGAAAGCTTACGATCAGTACTAGGAAGTTTGTAGGCTGTGCCTATTTACAATAGCCTTTTTTAATCTCATTACTAGCATTTAATTTTAACTAACTGTACTCTTAGTTAAATATTTAATACTCAATAGTTATGCTACTATTATAATATGTGGTTACATGAAATGTCAACATGAGTGAGTATAAAATTAATTAATTACGTGGGGATTAACCCTTATTACCAAACATTAAACAAACAGGCTTTTGTTTTGTGACCCATATTATAGTATGAAAGTAGGTTAAAGTTGAACAGCTTGTGTTCAAATCTTGTCATAATAAAAATACTTATAAAATTTTAAACTTTATTTCGTTAGGGCGAATGCACAATTTCGGGTCACAATGTAAGGGCAGACTAAATGCAAGTTAGTATTCTCTGTTATTCAACACATGGTGTGGTAAAATATGAAAGCAGGTATCGTATACATAAATAAATGTATACAGTTTTATTTGTGACTAACATTAGGTTTGTCTAATTGCTTTCAAGTAAAATTAAGTCTAGTAAAGTCCAAATAATAATTAATATAACTATGACTTCTGTTAAATATTTTAATAACATAGCCTACCGGATTAGTAAGCTGAATTGGCAATGGGCCGCCATATAGCTCGAAGAACCGACAACCGATGGGGAAAAAAGGTTCTCGATCCTCGTACCGGCGGATAAAGTGTAGGGTCTCCCCCCTCTAGATGGAGTGACGACCTGGTAAGACATGCAGGAAGTCGATGGAGTGATGACCTGGTAAGACATGCAGGAAGTCGATGGATGCAGGTGGCTCAGCTTGTGAAGGGCTGTAATGATGATGATGAATGACTTTTTACAACACCCATGGGACGATATGAGTGTAAGAATATCCATATATTACATATATATATATAGATATTCTTACACCTCCACTATACAGTACAACACGTACACATACATAACATATTAAGTAAATAAAAGGGCTATATGAAAAGGGTGACTACCCAATGAAAATGATACACCTAATAATAATCATCACTACGTGTCTGAACGTAAGACCTCCGTTACGAATTTTTACTTATTCAGTGTACGGATGAGTTATCTAACCGTTATCCAGTTGGTATACTTAATATATACCAAGTATATTTAATATATGATATAGTTGGTATATTAAGTTGGTATATAACAGACCTTTGTTCTGATCTGACGGTTTAAGCGATGCCAATAAGCTGACACTCTAGTGCTTTAAATTCCTAGGTACTATGTGGGACATTTATTAATTTATTACTATTTTTTATGGTAAGACTTCCAGGAAGTCGATGGATGCAGGTGGCTAAGAACAGTGTTTTGTAACGGTATACGGCATTCCTTGGATACGGCCTATGTTCTACAGTGGATTTTTGAAGGGCTGTAATGATAATAATGATTATTGGTGATTTATTTTTCATTACAAGTAACGATTATGTAAGTAGGTGGTATTTTGAAAAGGATACCGTTACAAATCTCCGATTAGAACATAACTAGATCTTTTAATGTAGCGTAAGGTGATACCCCGCAACAAAAAATGCAAGTAAACTTTGTGCAGTTAATAAGTGCACAAATAGAAAGCAAGAGCTGACATTTCAAAGCTAAATTTAACAATAAATGGAGAAGACCCAGATTCTTTTGCGTTCGTTTCGTAACCGTAGATGAAACGTGGGAACACCATTTTATAGCATGGTGTGGAAAAGACCGTCTTCCCCGTCAGTCAAGAGATTTAAGGTGTATGCGTCCGCTAGAAAAATAATGGCCTCTGTCTTCAGGGATGCGGAATGTATAATAATGATGGACTATTTAAGCAAAGGAGAGACAATAACCGGAGATTATTACGCATCATTAATAAATAAAAAAAAAACTACGCGAATAACTAAAGGATAGGAAAAATTGCTTGTTCATCATGATAATGTCTAATGATCTATCGATCTGATGTTGGAGGCGCTGTAATCCAAACTGCTGCGTTTCATTTGATGCAGCACCCACCATATTCTCCGGACCTAGCTCCGAGTAATTTTCACCTTTTTACTCACCTGAAAAAGCACTTGCGTGGTATTCGACGGTGACGATGAGGTGATGTGTGCTGCAGAGGCCTTTTTCGAATCCCAGGATCAATCCTTTTTCTTTCAAGTGAATCAATCAACTTGCAAAACGCTATTCAAGGCGTATTAGATTAAAAGGCGATTACGTTGAAAAATAAATACAATTTACATATACCTACTTATCCTAGAGTTTCATTGCGATTCCAAAAACTTATTGTTCAACCTAATATTTTACTGATTCCATTATTAAATTTTTGTGGGTTATTCCCTGAGATGTTTTAGGTGGTTTTATTACTTATTGTAGATTTTGTGTTTATGGTTGACCTTGACTTAAAGCTGAAGTGAATAAAATATTTTTGATATTGAACGATACAACCGTTCAATATCATGTAAGATATTTTTTTTATATTTTTTTGAATTTTACTATTTGTGTTGTTCATTAACAAAACGGAAAATTAAGCCGTCAAAATATTTAAAGCCTAAATTGAACTGGAGGATCAAAGGCATTTAAATTATAATATTTGGTTTAATCCTAGCCGCTCTTACCAAAAGCACTGGATGCACATTTGCATTTATTTGCATTTGCAAACAATATAATTATTTATTGCCATAACCGATCACTGTCCATTGAAATTAATTACATTTCAGTATGAAACAGATGGTGTATTGGTATTGTTAATTAATGTAAATAGTTAAATAATATTACCTGTAGATTATTGCATACATTTTCTTATGAAATAAAAAAGTAAGCAAAATAAAATAGCAAATTTATGTCAGATAAAAAGTGGAGATAAGAACAGCAGGCGCGTTTTCATTTTTTTGTATTATTACTCATAATTTCAAATATACATTTTGTGCTCAATGTCAATGCTTCTAACAATGTTTTTCTGAGAAAATTTAGTTCTATTAGGTCCTTACATATGAAATTAGCGTTTTGTCGTACTAACCACTTTGATCTGAAATATCTCCTCTTTGGTTAAGAATTCCAAATTAAAATTTATAAATTCATTTAGCTGGTACATTTGAGTTTTGAAAACAGTCATTCATTTGTTTTTCCTCATAATTTTTTCTTTGGCGTCGCTTATTACCGCACAATGGAAAACATGAAATATCGGTATATTTACGAGTACGAGTTCTACCGTGGCACCTGTGGTGCAGAAACAGCTCGAAGGATTAATAATGTGTACGGCGCTGGTGTCGCAAAAGAAAGCACGGTACTTTTTTGGTTTCAACGTTTTCGTTCTGGACATTTCGACCTTCAGAACCAACCCCGTGGACGGCCGGAGACCAAAGTGGAAAATGAAGAATTAAAGGCTATTCTGGAAGCGGATCCATCACAAAGCACTTCAGAGATAGCTGCAGGCTTCGGGGTAAGTGATAAAACTGTATTAATCCACTTGAAGCAAATCGGGAAAGTAAAAAAACTTGAACGATGGGTACCTCATGAATTAAGTGAATCGAACTTGCAAACACGCGACTGCTGTGTTACTTTGCTCAACCGACACAATAATGAAAGGATTTTAAATGGAATCATTACTTGTGATGCAAAGTGGATACTGTACGATAATCGGAAGCGCTCGTTGCAATGGCTGAACCCTGGGGACCCAGCCAAAGCCTTAAACGAAAATTGACTCAGAAAAAGTTACTTGTGAGTGTTTGGTGGACTAGCGCCGGTGTCGTTCACTACAGTTTTCTAAAATTAGGCCAATAGATTACGGCAGATATCTATTGTCAGCAACTGCAATTCATGAAGGAAGAACTAGCTGCTAAACAACCGAGATTGGTCAATCGCTCTAGGTCACTGCTGCTTCACGACAACGCAAGACCACACACTGCACAACAAACAACCACTAAGTTAGATGAGCCACAATTGGAATGTCTGCGACATCCACCGTACTCCCCGGACCTAGATCCAACAGATTACCATTTTTTCCGGAATTTGGACAACTTCTTACAAGGAAAAAAAATTAACTCCGATGCGGCAGTCCAAACCGCCTTCAAAAAGTTTATTGATTCTCGCCCCCATGGTTTTTTTAGTAAAGGGATCAATGATCTACCTATGAGATGGCAAAAGTGCATAGATAACAACTTAATTACAATAACAAATTAATTAATTTAATATATTTTACAAAAAAAATGACTTTATATTCCTCCCGTACAAAACACCAGTTTCATATGTAAGGACCTAATATATAAGTTGTTAAAAGCGATGAGATGCTTAGTAAGTTCGTATGAATTAGAAATTTATTTTAAATGGAAAAAGCTAAGATCAGACACACTCGCGAGTGTGAGCACGAGCAAAAAGTCCGCTTAAAGGCAAATAACTACATAAGAGGGTCTTACCAACCCAAACAGTTTCCAGATTGGTAAAAAAGTCCTATCCCTTTGAAAATATGTCAATGTATCACATTATTTACGTTACATCAAGATGATTAAATGCTAGTTGATTACGTGGTAGAGGCATACTGCAGCGACCACGTTCGCAGAGGATACTAGTATCAAATAGTAGCATAATGCTGCTGTATTTCAAATGCAATTTCAATGGCAAGTAACGAATACCGTGCCAGAGGTGATAATTTTCTTTTTGATTCTGAATCGAGTAAGATGTAAATGTCCGTGGCCATAGCGTCCCCTTATTATTAGGTAAACTGTGTGATAGTTTGTCGTCTTTATTAAACAAAAAAATTGTTTTATTTATTCTGCTAATAAAATAATTCATTTGGTACAGATTTGAAGGAGGAACAGGGCAATAGAATATGATGTTTTCACCAATTTTCAACGGACGTCAAAAAAAGGAGGAGGTTCTCAACTTGACTGCATTTTTTTATTTATTTTTTATGTGTATTACCTCAGAACTTTTTTCTAGGTAAACCTATTTTGATAATTCTTTTTAACTTTGAAAGCGAGTGCTTCTCATGGTGATGCCATATAAATTTGATCAAGATCTGACCAGTAGTTTTAGAGTTATTCTTAATAATGCGTATTTAATTGACTTCGACTACACTGATAATGTTCTTTTTTATTTATATCGAAGTCGGGTATACAAAATTTTTAATTAATAAAATTTTATCACTTGTTCATAGTTATTCTGTACTGCAGTGGCATTGGCCTATCTCGGTTACTAGCTTGTTCCGACACAGCGTGACTGCATAGATCTTTAAAAACATATTTTTCAAATTTCTTGTAGTCTGGATATCCTCTTAATGAAGTTTTCTCTCATAAAAACATCTAGTTTTGTCATAATCACGCCGCTTGATAAGCAAGTTGGGGTTCCACACTTTTAGGCAAGTTATAATGCCAACCATAACTTTTTTTTTAATATTCTTAGAAAGAATATAGTAAATTAATAATAATGTGGAATGCCGAAAATGTTAATTTTATCTTTTTCAAAAAGAAAAATAAAAGAAAAATTAAAGGTAAAAAACACGTCCCCGCCATTTTTCAATTGTTTTACTACCCATCAAAATGAGTGAACCTAACGAAGAAATTCGATATATTCTGAAGTTTTATTACAAAAAAAAAGGAAAAATGCGACTCAAGCCGCGAAAAATATTTGTGACATTTATGAACCCAATGCAGTGTCAGTAAGAGTAGCACAAATTTGGTTCAAGCGTTTTCAGTCCGGGAATTTTGATGTCAAAGATGCAGCTTGCTCTGGTCTCCCTCATACGGATAAAATCGATGCCATTTTTGAAAAAGTAGAGCAAGATAGGCATATTAGTAGTCACGACATAGCCGAGGAATCGAGGATTGACCACAAAACAGTTTTGACTCATTTGAAAAAGTCTGGCCCCCATGGCCAGAACTTACTGAAAGAAACCTAATGAATTTTGCGATTCTCTATTGAAACGTAATGAAACCGAACCATATTTGAAAATATTGATCACTGGTGATGAAAAGGGGATCACCTACGACAAGAACGTACGAAAAAGATCATGGTCAAAGGGTAGTCAAGCTGTCAAGACTGTAGCGAAACCCGGATTAACATGGAATAAGGTGTTGCTGTGTGTATGGTGGGATTGGAAGGGCATCTTTTATTATGAGCTTTTACCGAGAGGCAAAACCATCGATTTGGATCTGTACTGCCAACAACTAATGAGACTAAAGCAAGAAATTGAAAAAAAAACGGCCGGAATTGATCAACAGACATGGAGTGGTCTTTCATCATGATAACGCCAGACCACACACATTTTGGCCACTCAGAAAAAATTGAGAGAGCTTGGTTGGAAAGTTTTAATGCATCCACCATATAGTCCTAACCTTGCACCCTCAGATTTGGACCTGTTTTGATCTCCTCAGAGTTATTTGGGTAGTGTTAGGTTAACATCAAGGGAGGACTGTCAAAATATTCTTGTCGCGTTTTTTTTTTGGTGAAAAATCCCAAGATTTTTACAGCAACGGGATTATGTCACTACCTACAAGATGGCAACAAGCTATCGAACAAAATGGCATATATATATTATAATTAAATGTAATGTCGGTTAGTGGCCGTGTAGTGGCGGTTAAGAATATCCACTACCTCATATCTTCCCATGGGTGTCGTAAGAGGCGACAATGGGAAACAGGCAGGAGATGGGCAGCAGCATCTTCCTGATAACAGCGACATCAGAATAAAATACTGCGGTTGCCAACCCGCTCGCCAAGCGTGGCAACTATGACAATATACCCCCCCAATGAATAAAGTTACGAAGAGACGGCCCTCAGTCCCCGGCGGCCCTGCTATTCCTGGCTACGGTGGCGACCATGGTAACGGCGGGGCAGGGGGTGCTAAGAATCTCCGGTGGAGGTTCGGTTGCCACCTACGACGACTCGACCTGGCAACCTATAACGCACGCACCCTGAGGACTGACGAGAAGATTCTGGAGCTGGAAGAAGAGATAGACAAGTTGCGCTGGAATATTATAGGATTATCTGAGTACCGAAGAGAGGGGGAGGACACGGTAATCCTCGAATCCGGCAACTTGTTCTATCACCGGGAGGTCGACCACCTGTCCCAAGGAGGTGTCGGATTTATCGTCCACAAGTATCTCGTTAACAACGTTGTAAAGATTGGGAGTGTGTCCACGAGGGTTGCGTACCTTATACTCAGAATCACCAAACGGTATTCGCTGAAGGTCATACAGGTTTACGCACCAACCTCGGCACACCCCGATGAGGAGGTGGAGGAAATGTATGAGGATATCTCTAGAGCCATGCATTCCTCCAAAACCCAATATACGGTGTTAATGGGAGACTTCAACGCAAAACTAGGCACAAGAGAAATTCGGAATAGGGCAACGGAACCCAAGGGGCCAGCAGCTGGCTGACTTCGTGGAGAAAGAGAGACTCTTTATGATGAACTCTTTCTTACAGAAGCGGTCCCACAGGAAGTGGACCTTGTCGAGCCCTGACGGTTCGACAAAAAATGAGATTGACTTCATTATGACGACCAGACGACAACTGTTCAGTGATGTCTCAGTGATTGTGAGGGTGAAAACCGGCAGCGATCACCGAATGGTTAGAGGCACACTGAACCTAAACGTTAAGTTGGCGAGGTCTCGTCTAATGAAGACAACGCCCCGTCCTCCTCGTGCTCTAGTCCAAAGTCCCGAAACCTTTCAGCTCGAGTAACAAAACCGTTTTCAGTGCCTATGAAACTGTATATAAATGATAAGCTCGTGGAAACTGTCCATGCGGTCGGAGCTAAGTTCTGCAATATCCATGAATGGGAAATTCAAGGATTCTCCATACTGCCTCTGATGAACTTATATATCTTCCACTTGTGTAGGTTTTAACTTCATCCTTCTCATTCTCTAAAGCAAACGATGCCTGGTCTGAGCCTTTATTTACGTATTTACAGACTTATTTTATTGATTTCACCGATTGACAATATTCCACATTTAAGTGAGCGTTAAATGATTTTAATAATACTGGATTATAAGGGACTACCCAGCGATTATCTATGGTTGTGCCTTTGATATCAAGAGAGAACCCACGGTCATCTAGTAAACGTCTCTTGTACTGCGGATAACCGTCTCCAGCAGTTTAAGGGAAACTAAAATTGGTGGAGACGGTTTAAGGGAAACTCAAATTGGTGGAGTTTGAGCGAAACTCAAATTGGTGGAGACGGTTATTCGCAATACAAGGGACGTTTACCAGATGACGGTGGGTTCTCTCTTGATATCAAAAGGCACAACCTGGGGTATCGTTTACTGCACATGTTATCTTTCATACATGGTGACTTTCGATTTAAAGTTCCACATGTGCCATGTATTATATTACATTTAACGATTTCGTGAAGCTCTGGGTCACGTTTGGGATCCGGTATTTCAGCACAAATTATATTGTCGATTTGATCCGGAGTAATACGTTTGTGAAGCCATAAAAGAATATGAATATGTGGAAGACCTCTCTTTTGTCATTCCGTTGAGTACATATAGCATCGCACTTCACCAAATATTTTGCCCTTTGTCAATAAGGTCATGATCATTTTCACCTTCTGCGTCTTGTCGACCAATAGCATTTTTAAATGAATGTAACTATCAGCAAGTAATTTGGCTTGATTATTTTTCATATAATTTAATCTCTCTGTTTCTATTTTGGCGTATTCATCCATCAAATAATGACTAAAAAGGGCACGATAGTTGACTAAATAGTTATCTTCTCCTTCTTTAATCATTATTCCATACGAATAGAAACTTGCAGAAGAGACAGTTTTATTAAGCGGCAACTTAGTTGTGGGATCGCGTTGTGGTATGTTGAATGAATACCCATCATCCCCCCACCAAAACATCAATGGATACTGTAGCGCATCATATCCTCGATGTATCTCACTAATACGCTAAAGTGAATTACTTCGGCTCTCGAGGATGATGTCCCTTCGATCAAATTGCTGATCCACTAACACTAAAGCCACTTCATTTGCAGTTGGTGCATTGTACCTACCTCTATTTTCTACTTTGTATGACTCTGAAGGAGGGCTTTATCAATGGCACTTTTCAGATCTTTTATATGCGGGTTCACTTGATGCAGCATATTCTGCAATAGTTTGATTAAATTTGGCTTTAATTCATTTTGGCTTTATTTCATTTCATTGCTTCTCGATCATCTTTACCTACAAATTATATTTGAAGGTACTGAGCGTCATGTTCGGCTTCTGGTAATATACTTCCAATTAAATGGTAGCCTTCTATTGGTAGGGGTAGGAACTTGAAGATCAATACAAAATAGGTAGGTACCTAAGTATTTCTGTTGTTATTGCCATTTTATTAATTTCTAAAATAATATATTTGGTTTGGTTGTTTATTTTCATTATTTTTTAATTTGGACTTGTGAAGGGATGTAATGATGATGATGATGGTGATGATAACAAAAGAAAAAAAGAAGAGCCTAGTTCCCTCTCTCACTTCTATCTCTTCTTCCACTCTCTCTCTCTCTCTTCTTTTCTCTCTTCATGCTTGAGAAGTGGTTAAGTTTAGGCGACGTTGAATTAGTATTTTTTTTTGTTCAGGTGTAATTTTGAGCAAATTTTTTGTACAAATTTTCTTGTCTATTTTATTTTATGTTTTTGTGCAATAAAGGTATATTTTATTCTATTCTAATAAATTAAGTTTAAAATATTTATCTATATCATTTACGTTATTTACGACCCAAAAACCTTATAAATGACACCCAAGTCACCCAACCCATGATGATTTTTACATACAAACATACATCCATACATCCTTCCATCCATGTTGGTGTCAAACCATAATCGATGCCATTTTCGTAATTAACGTCTCAAAAAACCATAAAGCGACACCCATATTGACATTTCAACCACATCGCACCCCCACGGGGGATGATGGTAGGTATTTCCCGTCTGCTATGTTGGATTTTGAAATAGTTGTAGTTTTCGTAATTAGCGACCCAATAAACCATAAAAACGATACCCATGTTGATTTTCAGAATTTGTCACCCCTTTTCCACCTTTTACGTGTTTAATTCTGAAAGTGCCTGAAAAACACTTGTTTACTCATTTATTGATAGGAGTACTCCTGTGAAGTTTCGAATAAAATAGTTTAACTAATCTTGTTTCCCCATACAAACTTTCACCCCCTTAGGGGTTGAATTTTCAAAAACCCTAGGACACGTAATTGTTTATTTCTAATTGTTAACCTAAAAACAAAGTTTCAGGCTTCTAGCTCTAAAAATGACGGATTTCTATACAAACTTTTAACCCAGTTTTCACCCCCTTAGGGGGCGAATTCTCAATAATCCTACGTCACTATACGTCTGTATGCCAAATTTCAGCGAAATCCGTTCAGTAGTTTCGGCTGTGCGTTGATAGATGAGTCAGTCAGGTTTGCCTTTTATATACAATATGTAATTAATTACTCTAAGGGATAGATCTTTGACAAAGTATGATACTTTGTCTAGGGCAGCCATACTCAACCTTTTTTTTATAGGGGCCACAAACATTTCAGTTATGGTGTCGAGGGCCGCAAGCAGAATTTTTTAGGTCTTTATTAAAACGTAATTCCAAGTTAACGATGTATTTACTTTATTAACGAAAAAATATGTTTTAACAAAGATGTTTATATGTTTTAATGCGATTTTTGATACTGTGAACACTTTTTCAAAACTTTTTCAAGATCTGGCTTGTCGCTACATGCTATCCTTATTACATCATCCAGATGAGAATCTGTAAGTTTGTTTTTGTACACGTTCTTTGTGTTTTTCATTTTTGAAAAATACGATTCGCACACATACGTAGACCCAAAGAATGTAAGTAGTATTTGGGTACATCTTTGGACGCTTTTATATTTTTGGGGAACAATACTTCAAAATTCCACATATTCCCTGTTTGCCCTTTTTTCTTTAAACAGAACTTCTAGATTGGTGTCGTTTTTAAAATCGATGAATTTATGAAACAACTCTGAGTAGTTACAATTCAAAACTGAAGCTAACTCTGAGATAGTTGTTGTTTCTTAATGCCATGGATTTTCTATAAGTAACAAACTCTTTTTTTTTCTTAGATCTTGAAACCTTTTTCGAAATTCTTTTAAAAGTGCAGTTATATAAATTGAAATTATGGGGCAGTTTTCTTCCGAAATGTTGGTAACGTCCTCTGTAGTTTTTATCATAGTTTGAAAATTTTGCAGCTGTTTGTTCTGTATTTCTTCATGATAAATGCTTAGCTTTTCCTCAAATGCAAACACTTTATTTGCTATATTGGAGACCATATTATTTTCACCTTGTAAACTCCGATTGAGATTATTGAGTTTTTCCGTAATATCACATAGAAAGGCTAACATTACACGACCATTCACCATTTTGTAATTCAGGGTACACTTTATTATTTTGCTCTAAAAACAGTATTATTTCATGGCGTAAAAAAACCTTTCCAAAACTTTTCCTCTACTAAGCCATCGCACCGAGGTATGTAAAAGGACGTCGTTATACTGACTTCCCAGTTCTTCCAGAAGGCTTTTAAATCTTCTGTGGTTCAATTCTCTTGCTCGTATATAATTAACAATATTGATAACTGTCTTCATTATAGCTTCTATTCCTGGATTTACAACACGCGCCGCCAAGTTTTCTTGGTGGATAATGCAATGAAATGTTATTAAATTGGTTAAATTATAGTTTTCTTTAAATAACGAAATAAATCCATTTTCGGATCCAGTCATTGAAGGACAACCATCTGTACACAAATTTGGAAATTCAGATAGGCCAATCACAAATGCTATACTCAAAATATGCTATATACAAAAGCAGCTATACTCAACCTGCGGCCCGCCGGCCCCAGGTTGAGTATAGCTGGTCTAGGGGATAGATAGCATGGATAATGAAATCAGTACGTCAAATGCCCGAACTCTCATGCATCATGAAAAATGTACTCTGTGTGCAATAAATTGTCTAAATTCGACAACTAGATAAGTTTTTCTAATACAGGGTAACATATGAGCACTACATGCACATAGCACACTTAATAGTAAGTGAATGTTCTGAGCCATTAACAATTTATACCTTGATTGAGATTCAAAATACACATGGAATGCCTTGTTATGCTCTCGCCATTCAACAAATATAACAGCACCATATTGATATTTTACCCTGGTACAGTTACAATACGCTGCGTCGTAGCTCTACCACTTGTGTAAGGGCGGATATAAAAACGGACTCACACACACACATACCCAGCCAAACACAACATTACCCTTCTTAAGGGTAGCCTTCTTTCGGTTAAGCACTAAAGACTAATTTGATAAAATTCACAAAAAATACAAAGCAGTAAAAATTTCGCATAAAAGAAAGTGAAGAGAGACTCATTTCGTTACTGGCTATAAAAGTCATAAGGGGCAATCTCATTTGGATAATACATTTCGAACCAAGTTAAGCGAAATTGTTTTTGCTCTTGAATACTTAATAATTCAATTCATAAAACAGTTATGAAATGAAATATATTTATTTCTTCGACCTAAGAAAATAAAATTTCGTTTGTCACGTCTACTACAGATTTGAACAAAAATACGTTTCAATATGAGGTTCCTCTGTTATCAAATATTAAACGACTACAATTAAAAGTTCACAAGTACAATAAAAGTTAAGATATTTATTATTACAAGTAAAAATGTTATATTATTATTATAAATAAAACTTTTACAATATCAAACGCTTATTTTTATATATTTGCTATTTATTGCTACGTTTACAAGTATGACGTTGCCACTAGAGCCTTTCATACCCATTGATTCATTCATTTTCATTTTTTAAATTATAAATGGTCTCACTTTTGAACTCCATCTGGCCCCAGGGCAAAGATGAGGTCTACGATGGAGCGAGTTTTCCCAGGAGAAGCCTGTTAACACAGTTTAACCCAGTTTTTTGGCCGCAGTTTGTGCTTTCGACTCAATGTTGGTGCCAAAGTTGAGGAAGCTCGAGATGACCAGTAACCTCTACAAATGTACCTCGGAAAGTAGGAGTCAGATCAAGCGGACTCTGTTTTGCGGAGAACAGACATGCCTACATTTTGGCGGCGTTGAAAGTGACCAGATTGTCGTCACCCCATTTGGAGACGAGACTTAAGGTCGCATTTATCCGCTCCACCTCTCTAAATGAACGTATTACTGCCCCTCCGTCCTTTGCACTGGACATGAATCTCTCTGTGACTGTGCTGTCATCTGTATACCCAACAATACCTGGTAGAAGTAGGTCATTGATGTGCAACAGGAAAAGAGTCGCAGAGAGAACAGACCCCTGAGGAACTCCGGCATTAATATGCATTAGGTAAGAAGAGCAGCTATCTATGACGACCCTAATCGACCGTTCACTCAGAAAGTCAGATATCCAGTTGCAAAATTTGGCGGGGATGCCGTAGGCAGGAAGCTCACTCAGCAGACTTGTGTGCCAAACCCTGTCAAAAGCCTTCGAGATATCGAGTGAAACTGCTAGAGCTTCTTTTCAATGGCCTCGCCCCAAAAGTGCGTGACATACACAAGGAGATCCCAAGTGGAGCGTCCCCGGCGGAAGCCATATTGGTGGTCACTGAGGAGGTCATTTGTTTCAAAGTATGTCAGCAGCTTACTGTTCAGTACCCTTTCCATAAATTTACAGAGTATGGAGGTGATGGCGATTGGTCGGTAATTACAGGGATCGGCACGGCTACCCTTCTTGGGTACTGATTGCACATTGGCAAGCTTCCAGGATTTGGGCACTGTTCAAGTTTTAAGAGAGAGGCGGTACAGGCGCGTCAGAACAGGAGACAACTCAGGCGCACAATGCTTAAATACCCTGGCAGGCCTACCATCAGGTCCACTGGCCTTGTTCAGGTCTAGGGTTTGTTAAACTCTACCTACCTCTTTCATATGGACAGTGACCTTCCGCATCGAAGAATCACAGCTAGGCAGGATTGGCGGTTGTTAAGAGCCAGCATCTAGACGATAATTGCTCGCAAACAGAGATGCAAATAGATTTTCATTCTCAGTCGCGGAGTGAGCCAGTGTTCCATCAGGTTTATGCATGGGTGGCAATGAGGGACGACAGAAGTTGGATTCGGCGGCCTTTGAAAGGGACCAAAATTGCTTACTACCAGGAGGGTAGGAAGCAAGTCTGGCCCCTATGCGACTAACGTGGTCGAATCGTGCCCTGCGGAGAACCCGCTTGCAGAACTTGGCATCAAAATTAAAAGCTCTCTTCTTCGCATGAACCCCCGAGCCTTAACTTTGCGATCGCGAGCTAATACCCAGGCCTAGTAAGCTGACTCTTTTCGGACCTCAGCACAAGCACAGTCCGCATCATACCAGGGTCAAGCCTTGTGACCGAGTGGGATGTCGGAAAACGGAATAAAATATTCCATTCCCTGCCGTATCACGTCCGCAACCGCATCGGCAGAGCAAGAGGGTTCATTTGAAGAAAAGCACACATGCCGCCACGGATAGTATGCAAAAAAGTGCCGCATCTCATCCCAGTCTGCTGACTCGTAACGCCATATTCTCCTCCTGCCTGCTCCGGATGACTGTCCTGCCGAGCGAGGACAGTCATCCGGAGGAGAGATGATCGACACGGATTTTACCAGACAGTGGTCAGATGATCCCAGCGGAGCTGAGACCGATACTGAGTGCCTGTGAGCGAACAGACCCACTGTTGTCAGCAGAAGGTCCAAGAAATTGGGTGTATGTCCGGCTACAACCAGCTGAGTGAGATCTAGCGATAACGCAAGTTTGCGCGCCTCTCTCCCATCATGGTCGGTTTTCTAGTATGGGAACAACCACTCCTTGTGGTGAGCGTTAAAGTCCCCGACAAAAACTAGCTCCGCAGATGGATACCTTTGTTGGGCTTTATCTGCCATCTCAGTCAGGTGTTCAATGAGCCTGGTCGTCAATTGGTCTCCGCTGTGCGATCTTTAGACACAGGTATAGAGGGTTGTCTCTACACCGGTGTCCACCAAAAGCCACATCGCAGAAAACCCTGAAACCTCATGACAACGGATACGCCTACAGGAAATGTCATCGCGGACGTACACACAAACACCAGCGCACTGTTTGAACTTATGTTCCAGCGTGTAGCCTGGGTAGTTGAGGTACGTTACATTAGAAGTGTTGCTATCTGCGTCTCCGTTATGAAGAATAGGCGCGGCTTCTCGGTCACGAGGTGGTGGTGGACCGGATCAAGGTTAGTGTGCAACCCTCTAATGTTCATGAGGTGCACTTTAAGCGGGAGGAAGTGCCGCCGTTGTTTTATCATATTATACATATCATTTATACATATCTTCTTAACTTTTTTCATGTTGGTTAGGTGTTTTTGGTGGGGAAATAGTTGAGAAAACGAGGCACCGCTCAATATACCAAATGAAGACTCAAGAGCTTGGCTAACTGATAGGGAACTCATTTGGAGACTGCGGGGACGCCCTCACCCCTCCCCCCAAAATGGCTACCGGGTCCACCCATCCAGTCGCCAACTGGCATGGTAGAGCATTTCGGGATTTTTTGCGAGTTGGCGGGGCAGCCTTTGACACGTGTCTGGCGCGCTAATTGGGCCCCTAACTGTCTGCGGTCGGCCAACGGCAAGACCGTGCCTCGGATCCCGCTACCTCCAAAATGAGTTACCCGGTATAGCTTTGCTCAGAAGTCCAGACTAGTCTTGAGCGGCGCAACTAATGGCCCTCTGTCCCCCAAAGGCACTGGTTCTCCCGCTCACAAACGGAACGCAGTGAGTTGCTTTGCGCCTGACTCCGACGGGAGGGTGGTAGCAGGCCAGGCGGCCACTTGCGAGGCCTACCAACGCATGATGGGATTTTCAGCCGTCACCACACGCTAAAGTAGTCAGTGAGGCCGTTGCCCCAGATACCTATCTAGATCCCAGCCACCCCTATAAATTTAATTTTTTTAAATCGTTTGCTCTAAACTAGGATTTTGTAGTGTATTGCGGAGGCAGTTTACACATATATATTTCACAAGGATAAATATCCAGACCCGGAACTATTATTTGTAAGCCATACAAATACTTGTTCTGTGCGGGATTCAAACCTACGGCCCTTAGCGCCGCAACATTTGCAAAGCCGCTATGTCATGGAGCCATCAATTTGTTTCAACATTTATTGCCAGTTCATCGAGCTACGTGGCCGATGCATTGCCTCCTGTATTTCATGATTTTTGTTGCAAAATGAACACCTCAGATTCAAAGCTAGATACACATTTTCCTGAAATCAAGTTTATCCAAATCAGTTGAACAGCTGAAATCAAGTTTATCCAAAATCGATAAAAAGTCGAAAGCACTATAATATTATAAATCGATATTAACTTTTTCTGTTTGTTTGTTATTTCATCACAACTTAGCCACTGAACCGATCGTAATGAAATTTGACAAAAAGGCAGTCTGGGACCTGGGGAAGGACACTTTCATGATGAATATTTATGAAAAATTGTTCTTATACGCCTATTTGCAAATTGTACCCAACAGAGCTTCTTGTCTTTTAAATACTTCAATGACGCAATTAACCATCCATCTATCTATCCATTAAAGGCTATAAAAGTTCTCTGCTGTACATAAGCCTCCCCATACATTGCCCCATTTTTTTAGCATTTTGCCACAGTTACCGCTTGGTAGTTGCGACCGCAGTTAATTAATAATCTCGAGGTGTTATCAGGAAGATACTGCTTCCCATCTCCTGTTTCAGTTACCATTCTCACTTCTTACGACACCCGATTACAGGTAGAGGATATTCTTCAATTCAGTTTATACAACATCAAATTTTTTATTATTTAAACCATTCTTTATTTTGGTATTATACAGGGTGGACCATCTGTTGGTCCTTTTTTCAATCGATGATTTTGAGTACATCACGTTATCTGTTCTAAAAAATTATTTATCATATAAAAAGTAAAAAATATGCCATTTATAATTATGGAGTCACTAACATCACAACAGCACATTTTGGTTGTCCAAATGTATTATGAAACTGGTCGTTCAAAACGAACAACATTTCGTAAATTACGTGAGAATTTTGGTCGACATGGACGTCCTACTGATCGTGCAATTGGCAAGATTATTGATCGTTTTGAAGAAACTGGTCTAGTGGGAGGTCGTAGACCATATCAACATGTCCATCCAGTTCGTACTCTTGATGCAGTGGCACCTGTTAGTGAAAGTGTTCGTAATGAACCAAGCACATCAACCAGGCATAGCTTATAGGAACTGAACATTTCACGAACCACATTACGACGCATTTTGCATGTTGATCTTCATTTGCATCCATACAAAATTCAGAATTGGGTGTCAACGACCTTTGATTTCGACAAGATGGAGCGACATGCCACACAAGTCGTGCAAAACTCCATTATATGTCAACAAAATTTACTGATCGCATAATTTCAAGAAACTCTGAAGTTCTTTGGCCACCTAGAAGGCCGGATTTAACACCACTTGATTATTTTTTGTGGGGTAATTTGAAAGGTAAGGTGTATACTAATCATCCACAAACAATTCAACAACTTTGAAACAACATTCGAGCTGAAATTGAGGTCATTGATCCGATTTTATTGGAAAAAGTAATCGAAAACTTTTGATGTTCGGATGCAGGCTTGTAGACGAAGCCGTGGTGGGCATATGAAAGATATTGTTTTTCATGCGCAAATGGCATAGAACCACCTTTCATTGTCAAAAAAAATTGACTTTTCATCTCAAAATGTGCGTTATATATACAAATGAAAAAAGGACTAACAGATGGCCCACCCTATATAATAGTATTAGTATATTTATATTTATTATAGTATTAGTGATTATTAATAAAAAAATGTCACTTAATCGAAAGAGAAATTATGCGAACTCACGTATTGAACCGACTTTAAGTTTATTTGTTTTTAATAAGTAATGATATCGTGTAAGAATACCCACTACCTCATATCTACCCGTGGGTGTCGTAAGAGGCGACGGAGGGAAACTGAGGCAGAAGATGGGCAGCAGCATCTTCCTGATAACAGCGAAAAGCAATAAAAAACTGTGGTTGTTAACCCGCTCGACAAGCATGGCAACTATGGCAATATACCCCTCATGAGCCGATACAAATAAACGGCCCCCAGTCTATGTCAGAGGAGTCACAGACAAGGTTGGCTACATCTTGAAGCGAGCTTCCATTAAAACATACTTCAAGCCGCTGAAGAAGATTAGTCAATTTTTACCATCCGTCAAGTGTCATATCCCTCTACAAGATGCAGGATTGTACAACCTGGATTGTGAATGTGGTCTCTCTTACATAGGACGAACAAAAAGATCTATAAAAACCCGCGTAAAAGAACATATAGCTGACTTGAAGCACCGACGTTCCGGTAAGTCTGCAGTGTGTGAACATGTTCAAGATCGTCCCCGCCATTACATTAGATTTGATAGACCACCAAATCCTCGCAAAAGAACACCGATTCCTACCAAGGATGATTCGCGAGGCTATTGAAATTAAAAAACATCCTAATTTCAATAGAGAAGATGGATGGGTGCTGCCACCTGCTTGGGATTCTATAATTAATAAAACTAAATCCAAATCCAAGCATACCACTGCAAGACTTCAAGGTACTGTAAGCTCATTCTGCGTGGATCGGACCAAAAATAAATATTCAAAAAAAGATATTCGGCTACTTTCAGAGCCGGGTTAACTATGACATCGGGACGTCAAACACGTCAGTCCCCCCCGTGTTAAAATATGTAAATTAAACGCGATAAAATCTGTAAAAATAGTTTTATTCAATATGCAGTGTTCGCCTAAATATAAGAAATCATTAAGAGTACAATCTGCCACTTTGTTCTGCTTATGTGAACTATGAGAAAGAATTTGATTCCGTCGAAATTAGGGCGATGCTGCAGTCCCTCCAGCGGTGCCAAGTTGACTGTCGGTATATCGAAGTGCAGAAGTGTTTGTAAAGTAGAGCTACGATAGCTATCCGAGTACAGAACCAACCTATCTATCGAAGAGTACCTAAGGTGTAAGACAGGGTGACGTAATATCCCCGAAACTCGTCACCGCTGCATTGGAAGATGTTTTCAAGCTACTGGACTGGAAAGCATAAGGTATTAACGTTAATGGCGAGTAAATCACTCACCTTCGATTTGCCGAAGATATAGTCCTTTTGGCAGAATCGCTGGAGGACTTAAACACCATGTTCAATGACCTCAATAGTGTCTCCCAACGGATAGATCTTAAGATGAACATGGACAAAGCAAAAGTCATGTGTAACGTCCATGTCACGTCTATGCCGGTAGTTGTTAGGAGCACTAAGCTCAAAGTTGTTGACGAGTATGTTTACCTGTGACAAATAGTCCGACTAGGTAAGTCCAACTTCGACCGAGTGGTCAATCGACGGATTCAACTCGGCTGGGTAGCTTTCGAGAGATTACGAGACATCTTCTGGTCAGGCATACCTCAAAACCTCAAAAGTAGATTGTACACCCAGTGCGTGTTGCTAGTGTTTACCTATGGATCTGAGACGTGGTCCTTCACTCCTGGCCGTATGAGGAAGCTCAAAGTCGCTCATTGAGCTATGGAGAGGGCTATGCTAGGGGTAGTAGATAAGCTTAAAAATGGGGATATCTGCAGTGGAACTCAGAGTAACCGACATAGCCTAACGGATTAGTAAGCTGTACCGGTAGCTGAAGTGTAGGGCGTCCCCTAACTAGATGGAGTGACGACCTGGTGGGACATGCAGGAAGTCAATGAATGCAGGTGGCTCAGGACCGTGCTTTGTGGCGTTCTATGTTCAGCAGTGGACTTTTGAAGGGCTGTAATGATGATGATGACGAAGTAATTCTCAATATTTGGCGCTCCCTGTACTTAAATTATAAATAAAATACGATAAGGTAAAATTTCTTTTTCGTCACTTTTATTTTAAGTTAGAATAGAGTAAAAAAATATTGCATAGTAAAGAATTTTTTGTTCTCTTCATTTAGCCACTTATTCTCTTACTTTTACCACTGGTTGCTAGAAAAAAACCTGGGAAGAACCAGCTAGACCAAGGAATACCGCGCCTACTATTGCCATGGTGTTGCAGTTGTTCATGGATGGCGATAATCACTTACCATCAGTTTCAGAATCTAAGATATAAAAATGGTATATTTCTTTATTTGTGCGTCTTCTATGTTTCTAGACCATTCATCTGATTACGATGATGAGACCTTGGTGAGTAGTGTGCGCGTCCGCGAAGATTTCTAATCTGATTTCTGAAAGAGGCATTGCAACGCATGCTAGGCATAGCTTTTTTTATAGTTTATTCTATAAAATGAATAGTTTATTCTATAAAAAAAAAACATTTTGGTAGGGTTGAGTGTAAAACCATGCGGTTTGGTTGCGGCGTAAGAAAATCCATCACCGTGCTGGAGTGACCCTATTTCATCCCGTGAGTGTCGTTATAGGCAACTATTGGATATACCAGATACATCTTATGGCTACCGATAGATGGCGGTATAACCATCACCAGCAGTAAAATATTGCTTGCAAAGGTTGCCTGCTAAGCGTGACGATTAAGGCAAATTGAGACAAAGACGATTAAGGCCCCCTACGGAGTGAGAGTATGACCAGCGGTGTACTTATGTAGGCTGATGGAGAAGTAGATACAAGAACGGAATTCTGCGCATTCCATCTATGTAACCACAAAACAAAAACACGTTGAACGTCTCGTGGGATAAAGTGGCGCTTGAGCACTGGCCGAATCTGAAATATATAGATATCATTGGCATCGAATAATTTATTGTCACACGGAGCCATTACAGCCGCCATTCGGGGCTATCACCTCCTTCCCGAATAATATTTAAAAATTAACAAAACAATGTAATTTACCTATGATACTGCTTATCCCTATCCTACGAGTAGACAAGTGTGTGTGTATAAGTACGTCTCTATTGTGTGTTTTATTTTTATTGAGAATATTCAGTATACACACATATTCAGCCTACACATTAAAGTATTCAGTTCATATTTACTTGTTTGCTTGGAATCTTGAATATCTCAGTGGCATCAGTTGAATCGTCACCGGATGTCTGAATTTAATTGGCGGCATGTCGGTGTATGCGTATGATGATCATTTATTTTCAATGCCTCTGAGCGTTACAATAATAAATTCATGAATGATATTTGATTACTTCATATTTACCAAAATACAATTATAAATAAATACCTTTTGACTTCTACGCTCTAAATTAGAGGAAACCTATGCCCAACAATTGGACGTTAACGCTAGCTTACTTTATTTCACTGTTGTTGTGTAGTCGTTGAATAATTTTCAGTGTTTTCGAATTCAATTAATAATGTATTTCAAAAACAAAAAACCGCGTCTATTTTCACGACGTTAATATTGAATGTAATGATTAATTCTTCAGAGTGGACAGCTTGCGGCGGCATACAGTTTGAAATATGAAGCGAAATGCGACCTAGAAAGCAAGTCTTTTGAGTATTTTTCGTAAAATAAGTCCGCATTCATTCTTGATGAATATTTTTTAAATAAGAACGTACATATTTTTCACCCTAGACTATGGTTCAGCGCTATAAAAACCTGTTTTAAAAATCCTTGCACACCAGTATTGACGAATATAGAAAGATAGACGGAGTGCTGTATACATTTAAAGTGATGCAAAAATCAAGCCAAAATCATTCTCAACTTATTGTACGGACACGCAGTCACGTACACATATTATGCATCTAATATAATTTGCAACCAACAACAAAAATTGCATGAAACATAATAATATTGTAAATTGTAAATGATTTGACTAATATAGACTTTTGTATGAAAATTGGGAATTAAATGGCCATTATTATAATTATTATTATTATCATTTGCAACCAACAACATAGTTTTAGGTGCTTATGTGTGCGCCCAACAGTAAACTTTTACGGACTGATAAAGAAGGTTTTCGGTTTAATTGTTACCAGTCCAAGATTTTAAGACATACCATCTGAGTATACAGGGTTGAAATCTGTAGACTGCTTGGTTTTAAGTTGATAACACGTTACAATAGCCATTTACCGTCAGGTGAACTATTAGGTCCTTTGTCACTATAATTATAAAAACCTTAGATACTGTTTTCGAAAACAGGCTGTGGTAAACGTGATTTAACTATGATCTTCATATAACCTATAGGTAGCTTCATATTGAAAAACAACAACATTGTTCTCTGTTAAATGAAGGAGAAACGGCAGCAGATTCCATTGAAGGTCACGAAAAAAGACGATTGCATTGAAAGCGATTGGAATTGAAGTCTGGAAAGCAATACCTATGTTTTCGATGATATTAAAATCTAAGTATCTTAAAACATTATTTCTTAAAGCACGACGATGAATTCATTATTTGGAAACGAGTAACCTGTTTTTTTTATGCCTCACTGCTTGGCAAGGGCATATGGCAAGGGCATTCTTTAATATCTGAAATTGTTCTTTTGTAGAATATGAATGATATACCTAGGCACGTTAATGTAGTTGATGCTGTGGTCCATAGACACCCAAATTTTATCCTCGACCAGGATTTACTCCTGTATTGTTTAGGCAGTTTGCAGACATAAATTTTATAAGGACAAAAATCCAGACTCGGAACAATTATGTTGTAGGCCATTCAAATACTTGTCCCGTGCGGGATTTGAACCTAAGCGCCACAGCTCACTGCTAAGTCACTGCGCCACTGAGGACAAGAAAGTGCTCGCCGCGTTACATCATTAAGTGTCGGCGGGCTTCATATTATATCTTAAAAAATTTTTAGTTTTTTCGATGTTTCGATGATTCGCTTTCCATGATTCACGGAGTTTTCATCGTCCAAGTATGTGTACTTAAAATTGCAATTAGTGATATTAATAGTGCTGGAAAAGCATGAACTCTATTTTCTCGCTTACTATGAGTTTTAAAGGTGACCGCTTCAGTTACACGATCTACCATTGCATGTTTCTTTTTTTTTAAATATAGAAATTATATTATTAAAGGACGATCTTAAATATACATTTTGATGGTAAATGTCTACTGCAGCCTATGGACATCTGCAACCAACTTTAAACAAACAAGGCTACAGATGCGTCATCACCACAAATGACTAAGATGGAATGCCCCACAGCCTGTAAGTGTATTGGCTCTTTATACTCTTCAGACTAAGACACAGAAGTCCTACCACCTAATAAAATCAATAAAATAAAATAATTTTGGTTTTCTTTAATAACCCGATAAGATTCTCGTAGATTATGGAATAAACATGTTATTTGTACAAGAATGATTTGCAAATACGGACTCATTTACGCGTATTAGCAACGAGGGCTAATGCGCCTGCTGTTTAATTAAGATAATGTGGTTTCACACGGGCTTTTCATGTAGCGTCGCTGTGGGCTTTGTGAGCATAATTATTTAAAATTTATATAAATTAGTCTGATATACATATATTATATACATATTATATAAAGTGCCGTGTTAGCTATGTGATTAATTGTGGCCACCGATAGATGGCGGAGTAATAATTTCGTATTTATACGAAGTAGTTTTAAAGGTGCAAAACATCTACAACTGTGATCGTCAATGTGCCATAAGCATAGCGATTATGGCACATACTCACTTCTATGGAGCCCCATGTCCAGCAGTGAAATGTTACGGGCTGATAAAGAAGAAAAGTACTGATGAAAAAGAAAGAAGGAAGAAAGAAAGCGTAGCTGCAGTTACTTGAAAGTCGAACCTACATCTAAAATATAAAGATTTTTTTTTATGGGACTATCGTAAAAGCCGTTCTTAGTGAGCGTCTACATTGCGAAATGAGTAACTATACTAAATTTCAAATCGGGTGTATAGTTTTAGAGATAGCGTCATGAGTCAGTCAGTCAGTCAGTCAATGATATTTCTTCTATATATAGAATATATAAAAATTGACAAATACAAATTAATCCCTTCTATATTTCCCCTTTTTTCAAGGTTTATTCCTCCTTTTATGCCTAGAAATTCAACTGGGTAGGTACCATCTTTTTTATTATTTCTTTTTTTATCGAATAGGGTGACAAGCGAGCACACAGGCCGACTCATGGTAAGTGGATGCTGTGGCCAATAAACATCTACATCTATCCTCGTTTAAAATCATAATACACATGCGTTGTTACCCCTGAGGATTAAGATGGAATGTCTCGTATGCAGTAAAATGAGTCTCCGGTTCTTTACATTAACCTTCATATGGTGTAGTGCAGCATTGGGCCGCTATTTTACACTGGTATTCTGTGAGAGCGTGGTCCTTCCCCAGTCAAGCCGATCCATTTGTGCTAAAACTATGATATAGCTGAAGCGTGGCTCTACCACGTATATTTCTGCCACGTATACTAGTGACTACGTAAACTATCACTTCATCTTTTTTTGAAGTCGTTTGCCGGTGTCCATGGGGTGCAGTTGCCACTTACCCTCAGGTGCATTGTAAGTTCATTTGACACTTTAGTTTAAAAAATATCTAAGGACATAATAAAAACTAAAAATAATATAATGTGTTTCAGTTGTTCTATATATTATTTATAAACAATATAATGTGTTTTAGTTGTTCAATATAATCAGTTTCAGTTGAAGTCAGGTAAATTAGAATAAATTATGAACTTTTCTTTTCACTAGCTACTTGAGCCGTCTAATCAACTGCGTATTCAAATTCTCGAGCATTATCTATTATGATTTGATAATAAAAGTTTGTTCTTATAACTGGGTGTAATAGTTCAGCTTTCGTCTTAAAATGTTATAAAAGCAAATACACAAAATATTTTATATTAAATTGGCCTTTACAAAGCACTTTTTGAAAGTCAAGAATGCTACGTCATTGCTTCAACAAATCCATACTGCGGGAGACCTTGTGATAAAAAGCGGCGTGAAACTCATTTTTCTCCTAACAATTACAAATTCGCCTTATAAAATATATATACAAGGAAAAAAAGTCTAAGGAAGCATTATGTCCACGCATTTTAAGTTTACTTTACGGTACGAGAGCAACCCTGTTTGGATCCACCCTGTATCAAAGAAATTGTTATTTGCAATTTTAGTGCTGTCTTACCACATGCTCAGCTATGGAGGAAAATATCGTGACATAGCTGGCCAAAACCCTCTTAGATATGAAAGGGAGTCAGTTACTTTACTTCTACATTAGAGAAGGCTTCCATCTACGAAGGCTACGGACAGGCAAACAATATTAACTATTACGATGCTAGGCGATACTAAACTGGCGGAGGAAGGACTCCCGCGGTCGTTAAACGCCTTTCTTGAAGTAGAAGGGCGGCTGGCGGTACGCAATAAAGGACTACTATAGATATAAAAATATAAAGCAAGGGTTTCCTAGAACAGCGGTGCTGTCAAATAGTGACCGCAATATGACGTAATAAGGCGGCCATCTTAACGCTGATAAGATTTGGAAAGTTCGAGGCTGTAGAAAGCTGCCTTTTGAACGAAACGTAGTTTTAAACATAAATATGCGATACTGTGAATAGACGACTTAGATTTAGTACTAATAGTTTATAATAGACTAGCGATCCGCCCCGGCTTCTCACGGGTGATTTCTGGATCTCGACAATAGCGCCACCTACCGGGTCCACTTGAAATGTGTTTAAACTATCCAGAGAGATACTCAAATGTATACAATAAATTTCATCAAATTCGGTCCAGGCGTTTCCGAGTTCGAATAAAAAGTTCCATACCGTGAAGTACCAAATTAGCGACAGAATTAGCAACAACGTTGGGATCGCCCGACGAGAAGCAAGCCCGCCTCCAAGGGTAGGATGCAAAGAAAGACAACATCCTGTTCCAATCGGCCGACCTATAGTGCCAAACACGGCGGCAGCCTGCAGAATGCAACCGCAATGTTAGCGTGAGTGGCACCACACTCCGGACTAGACAATGGTCCAAGGAGCCATGAGGGTCGTCGACGCAGACCTGATATACGTCCGTAAGAGAGGTCAGCAGAAGGTCCAACAAGAAAGGTGCAAGATCCTCCACATCTGGAATCCGCGTAGGCGAAGTAACCAGTTGTGTCAGACCATATGCCAAGAAAAAGTAATGAACAGATCTCATCGCATGATCGGTTAAACGTGAATCGAGCCATTGGGCGTGGTGGGCGTTGAAATCGCCGTGAATCACGATCTCTGCGGATTGGATCTGCTGTAGCAAGGAATCTGTAGCCATTTGGACGTGGTCGATGTTTCGGCATTACCGCTATGGGGCCTATAGAGGTACCCGTAGATGCGCGGATGGTCGTCGCTGTCTACGCCTAGCCTAAGGATGGGCAGGTCCGAACCTTCAAGACTGCTGAGACGTCGAGAACAGATGTCCTCTCTGACGTGTACGCAAACTCCAGCACGAGGCACACTGTGCCGTATTCCTAACGCTGGTCACTTGCCACACCAAGCTGATAATACTTTGGGAGCACAAACTGTCACAAACCACTCAGAGTTCATAGAGTTCACGCTTTTCAAATAACTACTCTGTACGTGTCTGTACGTAATCCTCAGCTTTCTCGAATATTCAAAGTGTCCCCGACCTATTTTGATTTCCACATACAAATTAAAAACTATTGCTTGTGAACAAACAGACTCACTAATATAAGTAGCTGAAAGTTCATAACATTCTTAGGGCTTTAACTCTTCTTTTATAGTCATAGTAAATGATAGTGCGAAAATCATGTAAACTGAGCTCCATTACTGCGAGCGAAAGTCTGGGTAACAGCGCTGCGTTTCAATTGTATTAGCTTTTGTGGAAACTTGTAACAAACACACAATGCAGGAACCTAATATGTCGCGCAAAGGAAGGATTTTTCTAAATATAAAAATATTTTTGAAATATCTTTTCTTTAGTATCACCTTAGGTATCGCGTGACAAAAATTCATTGATTTGAGATAAAAATAAGTGAATTGGAAATAAACGATTGTTGTGTATCTAAGTAAATAATAAAATAAACTCGGGTTTGAGTGATCAAACAAAATGCGTTACGACGCAATGAGTGCACCAACACAGAAACTTGCGGCTGAGTTATAGTACCAACTCAAGAATTTTTGCCGAGGTATCCAAGCCTTTGAGAGCGAATTTCCGCTAGATTCTCACAAAAAAGCGTTTCCCAAATTTCCCAAATAAAAATATATGTTATAATAAATAATGTTCTTTTTTCAAATTGATAAGTAATACCAGCCTTTATGAGGACGTGTGTTCTGTGGTGCCCATCGGAGGCAAATCCCAGCTATGGTTTAGTCACTCCCGTAAAATAACATGACGCTATAAGCAGAAGTGCTACCCGGCCTGGGCTGACGCATCAACGTCCGGATGTAAGCACGAGCGCTCTAAAAAGATATATAATTCCGCCTCCAGGTTCTTCAAAAGGGTCATTGCCACGGCAAAGTTAGAACACATTGGCAGAATTGGCGAGAAACTAATAGTTCGCCTACTGACTGAAAACTGCTGTCAGCCATCTCTCCCATCCTCTGCACAGGGAAGACGACTCACTGGTTCATGCGGCAAAAATTGCCGATCTGTTAGGTTTTCTCTTTGTGTCCAACTCGACTCTCTATAACGGGGGGAACATACCGCCGACCATCCCGCAGTGTGAGTGCTCCATGCCGGATGTGCGGTTTACATAGCGCTCGGTTCGCAAAGCACTCCTCTTCTTGGACGTCAACAAGTCGAGTGGGCCTGATGGAGTCCCTACTATTGCTGAAGATGTGTGCTCCCGAGTTAGCACCGGTTTTAACGCGTCTTTTCCGCTACTCCTACTCCCAAGGCGTAGTCCCGAATCCATGGAAGACAACTTTGGTCCACCCGATCCCTAAAAAAGGCGACGGCTCAGACCCGTCCAACTATCGCCATCACCTCTTTGTTCTCTAAAATAATGGAATCCATTATAAACTGCCAGCTCATGAAGTACCTTGAGGATCACCAGCTAATTAGTGACCGCAATTACGATTTTCGTCGGGGTCGATCGGCTGGTGATCTTCTGGTCTACCTGATGTTCGGGAGTTTAAGGAAATTTTAAAAATAATGCAACTTGAATATGGTCTTGGACAATTGTATTGATCTTACAACAGCTGAGAGGGTAATAATAATTGAACGGACAAAAAACCCGTTTAAAATTAACGTTATGTACTGACGTAATTACTACGAGTACGTTGTTTAACGGCAATGGACAAATCCGGTTAAATGCCCTCTTGACAATCCCAGTGGAAGTTCTGATGTCTGCAACTCGAACAATGCCATCGGCTCCTGGGTGAATTGCAACTACTCTTCCCAGCTTCCATTTCAGCGGAGGAAGGTTGTCCTCCTTGACTACCACCAAATCGTTTATCTTCAAGCTATCTTTGCAAGAACGCCATTTTACTCTTTGTTGGAGCTCTGAGACGTACTCCTTGCTCCATCGTTTCCAAAAATGCTGACGCAGTTGCTCAATGCGTGGGAATCTGGTTAAGATAGGAATGGAGTTATGCTGGTAGTCCGGTTGCGGCAAAGAAATCAGCGCACGCCCAATTAAAACATGTTCCGGAGTGAGTGGCGTACAATCTGCAGGATCTGAAGATAGTGGAGTGAGTGGCCGGGAGTTCAGGATTGCTTCGATCTGGGTCAACGTGGTGTAAAGTTCTTCATACGATAAGTGATAATTGCCCAATGCTCTAAGCAAATGATATTTTGTCGATTTGACCCCCGCCTCCCAGAGACCACCGAAGTGAGGAGTATACGCCGGAATAAAATGAAAGTTAATATTATCATTGGTCATACCTTCGCTCAAAGAATCGCAATAGCCTTTTAAAAATTTGGATAAGTCATTGCATACCAACAAAAAAGCACCGTTATCAGTGTAAATATTAACTGGCTTACTTCTTCGAGCTATAAATCTGCGCAATTCCAGCAAATAGTTATTGCTCCTTAAGTCACCTACCAACTCAGTAGTAATACAGACGAAAATATTTATATAAGCCTTTACCAGTCGACACCCGACCTTGACGAGTGGCGCTCATAACAGGACCCGCATAATCGACTCCTACGGTCTCAAGAGGAAGCCACCCGAAAGGAGACGCTGCTGTGGCAAGTTGCCAATGGTGGATTCGAAACCTTACCCTTCATGCGATGAAATCGTATACATTTATGATAACAGGCCTTCGCTGGGTTTCGACCACCTATCGGCCAATGAGCTGTGAATGTAGCTGTGGGCGGGCAGTAGCTTTTTGTGTTCATAGTCAAATAATAATTTCGTAAATATATGATTGGACTGTAATAATATAGGATGCTTTTTATTATATGAAAATTTAGAATTATCAAGACGACCACCAACACGCATTATTTTATTTTCGTCTAAAAATACATTAAATTTAAGAAGTGGGCTTTTCTTAGGTAAATTTTGTTTATTCAGAAGCAAATTATACTCTGGAAAGGAATCATATTGGCATTTTGAAATTATATTAACGCGTTTCGTAATTCTAATTCCGATAAGTAATTCGAAGAAATGAGCTGTCTTTTACAAGACATAATGAATCGTAAAACGTAAGCCACGGAACCTACAAGGCGTGAATAATTCGAGAAACGACTAAAATCAATGAGACAATCATTATTTTTTGGATGAGTAGTGACAGCATTTAATATAACATCATGACGCGTTTCAGGCAAAGTTTCAACATACTTAGGCTGAAAAGGCCATTTTGATATGTCATACATTAAAAAATCTGAGACCTGCCAGAGCACTGATATACACACCACGAGATATTAAGTCTGCTGGATTCTTATCTGTTGGGACGTGTCACCACTTATGGTCACGGGCCTTATCCAAATTTCAGCGACACTATTAGAACGAAGGCTGAAGTTCACAAAGCAACATTCGCAACCACCCCAAAACAATCGTGGAGTCTGTCCAAAGGAACTTGGTTAATTTTAACACGAAGTGAATTTACAATTCTCATAGATGACTCTGCACCACAACTCAATTGTGGTATTGTTGTGGGTTTGATTGGTGCTACGGCTCTTAGCCGTTAATAATCGAACCATAACTTGCCCTTTATCGCTGACGCTTCGAACATAAATGCACCGTATGCACTTAGACGCGTTAGTGAAAATATGCAGTTGCAGGACCCGGTATGACTCACAGATAACTAGCCGTGGAATCCGAATGTTATTTAAAAGAGGAAGAGATTTGATAATGCAATACCAGCGTTTCTTGATTTCGGGAGACAGTGGTTCATCCGATGAAAGTTTGTCTAACCAAAGCCTTTGTATCAATATTTTTATGGTGATTACATACGGGGCTAAAAGACCTAGCGGGTCAAAGATTTGTGCAATCACTGAGAGCAAATCACGCTTAGTATTGCCATCGGGAACTAGTGGATTCAATGGAAAGCAGAGTTCATCTGAATCCGAATGCCAGCCAAGACCTAACAACTTTTCTGGCTCACGAGATAATTAGAGTGTTGGGTGATGATAAATCTTAAATTTTATCTTCAACACCACGTAATTACTACGAGTACGTTGTTTAACTCGTTGCTCAGAAAAGAAGGCGCAGGCCTTCAACACCTGACTCACAGATGGGCGGAGGCAGTAGAGTCCAAGGGGGTGTCCGGTCCACCGGCCGTGCCAATATTTCTCGGGATCACGTCATCGAGTACTCGAACATACTTGTGTCTGAAGTCGAGTCGTTGTTAAACAAAGTTTCTGATTGGGAACGACTAAATCTAGTCCAGTTTAACTCTCAGAAGAGACAGGTTTACGCGGTAACCACTAAAAAGAACCCATTTGTCGTATCTCTTCAATTTCAGGGCACTCCCCTTTCTGCCTCAACTAGGTGTAATAATATCCACTACCCCATATCGTCCCGTAGATATCGTAAGTGGCGACAGGGGGAAACAAACCAGGATATGTGCAGCAGCACCTTCCTAATATTAATAAAAATATATAAAACTGCGATTGCTAACCGGCGTGCCAACTATGGCAAGTATCTCCCCCTATGAGGCAATCTATGGGAAGACTACTATCTAGTGCAAATAACGGAATTATATCCTTACATCTTAATTATAACTTCTGAAAGATGTCCTCTCTGTACTCGTAGGTTCAATAACGTGTAATAATCTCTGATTTTAGACTACTGCGTAAATCCGACTAACTTGTTTACGAGCTTGTTACTCAATTGTGGGATCTACACCAGGCCTAAATTCAGAGAAAGGTAAAGGTATGTGTCACAACATCAACAAGTCATAAAGTAGGTGTTATTTGTACTTTGATTAACGATGATTTTAGAATGTTTACGATAGAATAGCATATTGCAGCTCTCATTAAAATATTTCATTTTTGATCAAAAAATTTAATTACCTCACTCATTTCAAATTAGAATATAGAAAAAGAAAAAGAACTTTTAAATCGTAACATTAATTATGGCCAGACTAGTTAAGTTACTAAAAAATTAACAAACGTTTTTAAGGGTTAAAAAAATAGCGGACGTTTAATGGTCGAAATTCGACCGTAATACATTAAATTTTGGCAGGCTCATTAATTGGGCACCCAGCTATATATAGTCGGCCAGCAGTGCAAACCTGTTTTATCCATAACCTCCATAACCAGGCACCTGACATCAAGAAACAGCCAAGAAAGTTATTTGTGCCATTTTGCTATTTGTGACATTTTGCTATGCTTAACAGAAGGTTGGCGCTCTGAGCAGACTTTGTTATTACAACAAAACCGTGACCGAACTTTTTTAATATTGTAACTCACTTTGTTTTACTAAATACACAACGAAGACTATAAGAGTATGTGTGTGGATATTTTTTCTTAAACTACTGGACTGAGAGCCGAAGATGAAAGCTTGTATTCCGATGAATAATCTTTAATCGCTCTGCAAAGCTTAAATTTTAGGTAGCAGGTTTGACAATTAAGATTAAAATCTCAAAAATCACTGAACTGTAAATTTTAAAGCGACTTTATTATTTTTAATTATTATTTGTAAGGCCACGTCTATCTAAAGAGAATAATTTTATGCAACGAATTCATAAACATGACATTTTCTATAAATAAAATAAGATTATCTTAAATTTCGGAGAAGTCACCAACTAAGAGTGACAATTTAAGCAGAAAATTTGCGACCCATTTATTCGTCAAATGTATTTCGCTACGAGGGTTAATGCGCAGCTTGACAATATGCCGACTTTTCATCTAGTGTCGTAATTTCGTTATGGGCTTATAAAATTGTTTATAATGGATATTTTTACTTATATTATGTACTTAAAATTGTATTTTATTTAAAATCAACACTAGTTGAAATATTTTGAATTAGAATGAGATATATACATAGATAGATAAAACTTCAATATTATTTATATCCAAAAAGCTACAGGTGTCGGCGGCGTGGTGGCGGCCTAAGAAAATCCAACACCACATTTCATCTCGTGGTCTTCCAAAAAGAAGACATCCGGAAAATTTTGTGGCAGACGAGTTGACAACTCATTTTTTATTATAGTTGTCATCAGGAATATGTTGCTATTTATCTCCTAGATCTCACATTTATGTTTTTGGTGGGATAACATTAATTAAAAAATCCTTTTATTAATATAAATAAATTTAATTCAAGATTCAAATGCAAGAGTTTTTCTTGCATTTACGCTTCACTGTTTCCTTTTCATATAAATTACTTGGAACTATCGCATCAATAATTTTGTCGACACTTTTTCGACATTGAATATCAATTTTGCGTGTTTTCATACAGATTTGTTGGAAATAATGCTCAAACCGGCAGCGATGTTTTTGCTATTCCAATAGAAAATGTATGAAAATCTTGTAATGTTTGTATTTTATATTGTACTCTATAATAAAATTGTAATAAAACACAATAATAACCCAGTAAGATGTTTTATTTTTAAAATATAGGTGAACCCCGTGCTTGTGTGTGCATTGCTAGACACTTTTATAAAGCTTTCGTATTCTTGTTCACTCTGGTAGGTTAATATCAAACATAGAGATACAAAGATAATATTTTTATTTTGTATGGAAAATATTTTAAACAATTTTCCACAAGTCTTAGAACAACAGTTGTTGGTTTTGAAGAAAGTAATTACGGTCTAAGAGCTTTTTAGTATAATTAAGCCTTTATAGTCTTAAGATCAATAGATATATTAAATCTTTAATTTCTTTTTAATTTTAATATTTACTAGCACTATAAAAATGATTTATCCTTTATCGGCTACCGACATAAAATGCACTTGAAATACAATAATGAGAATAATGTTGTTTCCGTTGTTAACATATTTTTCTGCATACATAATAATATGTTTAGATTTTTTTGATACAATACGAATTTGATTTGCGCCTCTGTGTGGATTATAGAACAAAACTAACAAAACGCGCAACTGTCGAGGTTCGCGCGCTGATGTCCGTTGTGCACCGACAGTTGGCGCGGGACGCAGTCCCGCATATCCAGTCGTCCACACCCCTGTGTTTGCGTATTCTGAGCACTGGGAGTGATTGAGTTACGAAGTCTGTTATTTTCATTTCTATATTCGCCTCCACAGGTCAGAGCACACATGGGGTCCCTTCAGAGCCCTGCAGCAGCGTTATCAGAATCAGATTAAACCAGCAGAACACTATTGAGACTCGACAAAATATTCAATTAAATTTTAATTAAATAATATTTTATACGTGGTAGAGCCATGCTGCAGCCATATTAGTAGTATAGTTGTAGTACGAATGGGTCGACTCGACCGGGGAAGGACTGCGCTCACAGAATACCAGCGTAAAATAGCAACTTAACGCTGCTGTGTTTCGTATGGTGAGTGTAGAGAACCGGAGACCCTTTACTGAAAAGAGGCATTCCATCTTAGTCCTCACGGTGACAACGCATCTGCATTTTGATTCTTTATTGAAGATAGATGTAGATGTCTGGGTCACAGCAACCACTTACCATCAGGTGGACTGCGTGCTCTTTGTCACCCTATCCTATAAAAAATTTTGAATGATGAAGCAACTAAAGAACAGCAAGCAGCGGCGGCGTACATCAAAGACGTATGATGATGTCATATACCACGTATAAAATATTATTTAATTAAAATTTAATTTGAATATTTTTATGTCGAGTTTTCTCAAGTAAAGTTATTTCTATACGTTTGAATACTGATTCTGATAACGCACTTAACGGAACCACAGGGTTTTTGTTACATATTGTATACGATATGTGGAGGCGAATATAGGAAATGCTAGAAATAACTTATGGACACCGTAAAACCGGTCACTCACATTCGCACGAATACGCAAACCCACAAGTGTAGGACGATATATGCTAAAGATTATGCAGAGTTTTTGCTGCATTCCCGGCTTTCCAAGCTGTGTCGGTTTTTTAACGGACATCAAAGCGCGCGAACCTCGACCAGTTGCGCAGACGATTGCGAAGGTAACGGACGTTTCGCCATTTTCATAGTTCGTGACGTCTACTGTGTAACATACTTAAACTAACTTCATCATCGATTGGAACAACACCAAGGTGATGAAGTTCATTGAACTCCTGCAGAATGAATCGACCACATGGGATACTCAAAAGAAATCCCATAAAACAGAAAGGCCGTTAATGACGCCTGGGAAAGAATTAAAAATGTATTTTCTCTTCAATGTTCCATTGACGAATTAAAAGAGAAGAGAAATTCTAGAGAAGACTGAGGCGTTCGTAAATAAGTGTAGGAGGAAGCGCAAACGGGTTCGCAAATTGAGTATGCGAACCCATTTGCATATCCGCTAAGTTTGCGGATGAATGTCTGACGGCCCTTCATATGCGTGTAAACATTCGTACAATGTACGAATGTTTGCGCGCATGTGAGTGACCGAGGTGATGCAGTATGATCATCTCGTCAATTCAAGGTGTTAAATACATAAACCGACGACGGAGAGCAATGTCAAACGTGCAACACACATGGTACTGCAAGCATGTATTATGTATGTATGGTAAGCATGATATTGCTAATCCACTTTACTTTACTTTACTTTACTTTACTGATTAAGACGAATTCTTACTACAAATGGAACAAAGTCCCATATCCAAAATGGATTATACCAGTTTAATGAAATAGAAGAAGGAAATTATTAGATATACTTAAAAGAGATCGAAATGAAAAATCACCCAAGGTCGATAGATAGAAATCACTATTAACCAAATAACTAATTAACCACTAACCCATACTTCCAAGCAAATCCGGTCTCTAGCTATCAAGCAGTCCTCATTTTAATAATCAACATTGAAATCATTACAAGCTATTAATTCTGCATATTGTAACTTGAGTTTGAGGTGTCTGCAATAATAATTAAATATACTGCTAAGAATAAAAAGGATTTTG
The DNA here is from genome assembly GCA_029286625.1 of Parnassius orleans. NCBI lineage: Eukaryota > Metazoa > Arthropoda > Insecta > Lepidoptera > Papilionidae > Parnassius > Parnassius orleans. The sequence goes on along the minus strand of JAGSMP010000084.1, from coordinate 2,535,200 downwards.
CTACAAAGAAACAAAAGAAAAAGAAAATATCATCATCATTTATATTTTTGGTAGTTTTGTTCTATAATCCACACAGAGGCGCAAATCAAATTCGTATTGTATCAAAAAATCTAAACATTTTATTATATATGCAGAAAACTCTGTTAACAACGGAAACAAAATTACTCTCATTATTGTATTTTAAGTGCATTTTATGTCGGTAGCCGATAAAGGATAAATAATTTTTTATAGTGCTAGTAAATATTAAAATTAAAAAGAAATTAAAGATTTAATATATCTATTGATCTTAAGACTATAAAGGCTTAATTATACTAAAAAGCTCTTAGACCGTAATTACTTTCTTCAAAACCAACAACTGTTGTTCTAAGACTTGTGGAAAATTGTTTAAAATATTTTCCATACAAAATAAAAATATTATCTTTGTATCTCTATGTTTGATATTAACCTACCAGAGTGAACAAGAATACGAAAGCTTTATAAAAGTGTCTAGCAATGCACACACAAGCACGGGGTTCACCTATATTTTAAAAATAAAACATCTTACTGGGTTATTATTGTGTTTTATTACAATTTTATTATAGAGTACAATATAAAATACAAACATTACAAGATTTTCATACATTTTCTATTGGAATAGCAAAAAAACATCGCTGCCGGTTTGCATTATTTCCAACAAATCTGTATGAAAACACGCAAAATTGATATTCAATGTCGAAAAGTGTCGACAAAATTGATGCGATAGTTCCAAGTAATTTATATGAAAAGGAAACAGTGAAGCGTAAATGCAAGAAAACTTGCATTTGAATCTTGAATTAAATTTATTTATATTAATAAAAGGATATTTTAATTAATGTTATCCCATCAATAACATAAATGTGAGATCTAGAGATAAATAGCAACATATTCCTGATGTCAACTATAATAAAATGAGTTGTCAACTCGTCTGTCACAAAATTTTCGGATGTCTTTTGGAAGACCACGAGATGAAATGTGGTGTTGATTTCTTAGCCATCACGCCGTCGACACCTGTATGGATATAAATAATATTGAAGTTTTATCTATCTATGTACATATATCTCATTCTAATTCAAAATATTTCAACTAATGTTGATTTTAAATAAAATACAATTTTAAGTACATAATATAAGTAAAAATATCCATTATAAACAATTATATATACCCATAACGAAATTACGATACTAGATGAAAAGTCGGCATATTGTCAAGCCGCAATAACCTCGTAGCGAAATACATTTGACGAATAAATGGGTCGCAAATTTTCTGCTTAAATTGTCACTCTTAGTTGGTGATTTCTCCAAAATTTAAGATAATCTTATTTTATTTATAGAAAATGTCATGTTTATGAATTCGTTGCATAAAATTATTCTCTTTAGATAGACGTGGCTCATAAATAATTAAAAATAATAAAGTCGCTTTAAAATTTACCGTTCAGTGATTTTTGAGATTTTAATCTTAATTGTCAAACCTGCTACCTAAAATTTAAGCTTTGCAGAGCGATTAAAGATTATTCATCGGAATACAAGCTTTCATCTTCGGTCAGTCCAGTAGTTTAAGAAAAAATATCCACACACATACTTTATAGTCTCTTGTTGTGTATTTAGAAAAAACAAAGAGTTACAATATTAAAAGTTCGGTCACAGTTTTGTTGTAATAACAAAGTCTGCCCAGAGCGCCAACCTTCTTTCATGTTAAGCATAGCAAAATGTCACAAATAGCAAAATGGCACAAATAACTTTCTTGGCCGTTTCTTGATGTCAGGTGCCTGGTTATGGAGGTTAGTGGGATATAAAGCAGGTTTGCACTGCTGGCCGACTATATATACCTGGGTGCCCAATTAATGAGCCTACCAAAAAATTTGATGTATTACGGTCGAATGTCGACCACTAAAAGACCACTATTTTTTTAACCCTTAAAAACGTTTGTTAATTTTTTAGTAACTTAACTAGTCTGGCCATAATTAATGTTACGATTTAAAAGTTCTTTTTCTTTTTCTATATTCTAATTTGAAATGAGTGAGGTAATTAAATTTTTTGATCAAAAATGAAATATTTTAATGAGAGCTGCAATATGCTGTTCTATCGTAAACATTCTGAAATCATCGTTAATCAAAGTACAAACAACACCTACTTTATGTCTTCGCAATGTTGTGACACCTTTACCTTTCTAAATTTAGGCTTGTGTAGATCCCACAATTGAGTAACAAGCTCGTAAACAAGTTAGTCGGATTTACGCAGGACTAATATCAGAGATTATTACACGTTATTGAACCTATGAGTACAGAGAGGACATCTTTCAAAACTTATAATTAAGATGTAAGGATTTAACCGTTATTCGCACTAGATAGTAGTCTTCCCATAGATTGCCGCATAGGGGGAGGTATTTGCCATAGTTGCCACGCCGGTTAGCAATCGCAGTTTTATATATTTTTATTATTATTAGGAAAGATTCTGCTGCCCATATCCTGGTTTGTTTCCCCCTGTCGCCACTTACGATATCTACGGGACGATGTGGGGTAGTGGATATTATTACACCTAGCTGAGGCTGAAAGGGGAGTGCCCTGAAATTGAAGAGATACGACAAATGTGTTCTTTTTAGCGGTTACCGCGTAAACCTGTCTCTTCTGAGGGTTAAACTGGATTAGATTTAGTCGTTCCTAATCAGAAGCTTTGTTTAACAACGACTCGACTTTAGACACAAGTATGTTCCGGTACTCGATGACGTGATCCCGAGAAATATTGGCACGGCCGGTGGACCGGACTCCCCCTTGGACTCTACTGCCTCCGCCCATCTGTGAGTCAGGTGTTGAAGCGCCTGCGCCTTCTTTCTGAGCAACGAGTTAAGCAACGTACTCGTAGTAATTACGTCAGTACATAACGTTAATTTTAAACGGGTTCTTTGTCCTTTCAATTACCCTTCTCAGCTGTTGTAAGATCAATACAATCGTGCAAGACCACATTCAAGTTGCATTATTTTTAAAATTCCCTTAAACTCCTATAAGATATAAAATAATAAGAACCAGAATTTATATTATACTCATATATGGTAAATTTAGTGGAGTTTACGTTGGAATTAAATTTGGAGTTACGTCGCCGCCAACAAGAACATGGGTCAATTTGCAGTAATTACGTGGTGTTGAAAATAAAATTTAAGATTTATCATCACCCAACACTCTAATTATCTCGTGAGCCAGACAAGTTAGGTCTTGGCTGGCATTCGATTCAGATGAACTGCATTCCATTGAATCCACTAGTTCCCGATGGCAATACTTAAGGTGATTTGCCTCAGTGATTGCACACTTTGAACCGCTAGGTCTTTAGCCCCGTATGTAATCACCATAAAAATATTGATACAAAGGTTTGGTTAGATAAACTTTCATGGGATGAACCACTGTCTCCCGAAATCAAGAAACGCTGGTATGGCATTATCAATCTCTTCCTCTTTTAAATAACATTCGGATTCCACTAGTTATTTGTGAGTCATACTGGTGTTGCACTGCATATTTTCACTAACGCGTCTAAGTGCATACGGTGCGTGCATTTATGTTCGAAGCGTCAGCGATAAAGGGCGTTATGGTTCGATTATTAATTATTAAGAGCCGTAGCACCAATCAAACCCACAACAATACCACAATTGAGTTGTGCGGTGCGTTGGTAGGAGCTCATCTTTATGAGAAGGTTGTAAATTCACTTCGTTAAAATTAACCAAGTCCTTTGGACAGACTCCACGATTGTTTTGGGGTGGTTGCGAATGTTGCTTTGTGAACTCAGCCTTCGTTCGTAATAGTGCCGTTGAAATTTTGGATAACCATAAGTGGGGACACGTCCCAACAGATAAGAATCCAGCAGACTTAATATCTCGTGGTGTGGATATCAGTGCTCTGGCAGGTCTCAGATTTTTAATGTATGACATATCAAAATGGCCTTCTCAGCCTAAGTATGTTGAAACATTGCCTGAAACGCGTCATGATGTTATATTAAATGCAGTAACTACTCATCCAAATAACAATGATTGTCTCATTGATTTTAGTCGTTTCTCGAATTATTCACGCCTTGTACTTTCCGTGGCTTACGTTTTACGATTCATTATATCTTGTAAAAGACAGCTCATTTCTTCGAATTACTTATCGGAATTAGAATTACGAAACGCGTTAAATATTATAATTTCAAAATGCCAATATGATTCCTTTTCAGAGTATAGCTTCTGAATAAACAAAATTTACCTAACTAAAGCACACTTTAAATTTAATGTATTTTAGACGAAAATAAAATAATGCATGTTGGTGGTCGTCTTGATAATTCTAAATTTTCATATAATAAAAGCATCCTATATTATTACAGTCCAATCATATATTTACGAAATTATTATTTGACTATGAACACAAAGCTAATCTGCTCCGGCCCACAGCTACATTCACAGCTCATTGGCTGATAGGTGGTCGAAACCCAGCGAAGGCCTGTTATCATAAATGTACGATTTCATCGCATGAAGGGTAAGGTTTCGAATCCACTAATTGGCAACTTGCCACAGCAGCGTTCCTCGGGTGGCTTTCCTTGAGACCGTAGGAGTCGATTATGCGGGTCCCTGCAGAGCGCCACTCGTCAAGGTCGTGGGTGTCGACTGGTAAAGGTTTATAATATATATATATTTTCGTCTGTATTACTACTGAGTTGGTAGGTGACTTAAGGAGCAATAACTATTTGCTGGATTGCGCTGGTTTATAGCTCGAAGAAGTAAGCCAGTTAATATTTACACCGATAACGGTGCTTCTTTTGTTGGTGCATGCAATGACTTATCCAAATTTTTAAAAGGCTATTGCGATTCTTTGAGCGAAGGTATGACCAATGATAATATTAACTTTCATTTTATTACGGCGTATACTCCTACTTTGGTGGTCTCTGGGAGGGGGTCAAATCGACAAAATATCATTTGCTTAGAGTTGAGCAATTGTCACTTAACGTATGAAGAACTTTACACCACGTTGACCCAGATCGAAGCAACCCTGAGCTCGGCCACTACTCCACTATCTTCAGATCCAATACGGTTTTCGTCGGAGTCGATCAGCTGGTGATCTTCTGGTTTATCTGACTCATAGATGGGCAGAGACAGTAGAGTCCAAGGGGGAGGCATTGGCCGTTAGTTTGGATATTGCGAAGGCCTTCGATCGGGTTTGGCGATTCCTATGGGCTTCCCGAGAAATTGTGCAATTGGATCACCAGATTTCTTGCAGATCGGAGCATCAAGGTCGTTGTAGACGGTGCATGCTCCGACTACAAGCCTATCAACGCTGGTGTTCCAAAAGGCTGCGTGCTATTACCAACGCTGTTTCATTGCTATGCGGATGACATATTAAAACCTCCTCGCCGTTCGCACCGCAGCCTATAATAGAGCCTGCTATTTATTTAAATAACTCTGAACCAGAAGTTGGTCAGTTAAACCTACACATGGTATGTTTTTGGCCCTTTCGCCGGAATTAGAACCATTTTTTGGTCACTTCGGTCGGGATAATTTTAACCAAATACATTTATGCACGAGGGACAGAAAGAATTAAGTAATGATCTTATAAGGTCATTTTAAGAAATTTTCATGCTCGGCGACTGAAATTTACCTTATGAAGAGAGATATCGATGACGATATATCGATGACGAGTAAAATTTTGCTTCATTATCATCATCATTACAAACCTTTTTAAGTCCACTGCAGAACTTAGGCCTCTCCCAAGAAATGCCATAACATGGCCCTGAGAAAATTTCATCAACGACTTCCTGCATTTTTATAAAAGAAAAGATTGATGAAGACTATGTTTACCTAATGGTGAACTGACTATCGCCACCCATAAACAACTGCAACACCAGGGTAATTGTAGGTGCGTTGCTGTTGCCTTTTAAAAAGTAATGATTTATATCTTATCAGGTCATCACTCCAACTAGTACCTACCTTACCGGTGCAAGGCTGCCACTCAAGAACCTTTTACCCACCGGTTCAACTTACTCAAAACTTTAGAATAAGTGTGTATAAACAGTCTATGTTACCAAAACTGAGAATTGATCCCACACTGCCATTGTATGGGGATGCTTAGTGGCTCAGCGAACTATGGAGAGGGCTATCCTTGGAGTTTCTCTGCGACATGAATCCATAGCGATAGTAGCTGCAGTAGAACCAGAATAACCGACATAGCCCAACAGATCAGCATATGCATTTAACTCATTCAAATAATTAAACAACCAAGCGTGGCACATAGGCTGTAATGGTATGTTATGATAAACATCTAAAATTATTTACACTTTAAAGTATTGACAGTACAAATATTTTAAGCATGCACAGCATTGCCAATAATTTTTAAAAATAATATTCAGAAAAAACAAAAATACGTTCAATCTGCATGGGAAAGATTTACTTTGCGTTTTTTAGTTATCTCAGGAAGCTTAACCATTTCACTGTCCCATGAGTCATATATGAACATTTCAATTGTTTAACTATTGTGTCTATTTCTCGGACAGGGAAGTTGTTAAAGCAACTTTTAAATGAAAATTATCTGTGAATCAGCATTAAAAGAAAAACTATTTTAATTAACGTAAAAATATTGACAATTTTCCTTTTTCTCTCATCTCAGTGCATGTAGTTTTTGCTTTATTGCATCATTTTAATGTATCACTCGTACCATACAATACTAATTACCCGTTAAAACCCCCGTTCAAACAGTCCACTTCTTAAAATACGTCCCCCCCTCATAGATTGCATCTTAGGGGGAAAATTTGGCATAGTTGACACGCTTGGAGGAGGTTGGCAACCGCATTTTTAAACTGTTAACTTTACAAATGCGATTTACCTTCCGTACGACAAAAAATGAACATCCGATAGCGATATATCCATTTTAACCCATTCGCTGTCCCGTGTACGTGTAGTTCAATGTTATTGTTAATTTTGTGTCTGAAAATCGGACAGTGAAAGTGTTACTGTGTCTAGAGTTCTCACTCTATATATCTTATATCGTATAATTTTTCCAATCCACAATCTTGCCAACGTGGGGAGTATGGGCAGAACTTTTATAAAATGTATCCCACCGATATACTCTTGGAACGACCGATGTCAGCAGAGGAATAGAAAGACTTACGACGAAGACAAAAGAGTATGAAATATATTTTCCAAATTGATAATTAACATAAATGTGATGATTGTATTTATATGGAATATTTAAAAAAAAATAGGATTTGCTTAAATAGATTCCATAGTTTTCATTCAATATCTGTCTTTGTATAGACAGATAGAGGATTTTTTTTTAACTTTGGTTTCAAGTGAAAAAATCCAATATACCTTATTATATTAATATACCTACAAACAAACACCATCTTAAGTGTGAAAATTCAAAAACTATAAATACACTATACAATTTGATTTATTTTATAACATGGAAGAAAAGGGTTCTTAAATCTGAGGAATTCTTAATTTATATCCATACTCGTACATATAAATAAAATTGAAGTGTCTGTCTATAATATTGAAGTACCTGGCTTCTATTAAGCTCAGGGGGGAACTTAAAAACTATTATTAAAATGTTTTTCTGTCTGTCTGTCTGTCCGCGCTAATCTTCGGAGCGGCTCAACTGATTGTGATGAAACTTTACAAACATTAGAATATGCGTTATTTTAGTAGCTGCTTTTGTTTTCTATAATACTAGAACTGAATGAACGGTTGACAATAAATACTTTGCGAAATTATGTTTTTATTTTTATTTTATATAGTTACCTACTCCAGTTGAATATTTTTCGATACTAATCGAATATTTAAGCCTCGTGAATGAACCAACATACCCAATGGTGAAACCCAGAACAAAATCCGTTCTGTAGTTTTGAATAAAAACGTAGATAGACCAACGCAGCGTCGGTCTTGGTTTTATATGAGGTATAAAGCTTGCGTCTAAGACCTAGGTTTTAATAGAGACTTAGACTTATTTATTGTATGGCATTATATAAATATGATACATAAATAGAATGGACGTAACTCAAATGATAAATGTGGAAATCAAATCGCCTCATTATTTCACGACGTATAGCCAGTCCATATATAGAGGTCAGTGGTTTAAATCAAAACAAACAACAATCATATGTCAAAAAATAAGATTTTATTTAGAAACGTTTACTTCTTAGAAATATTTCTTCTCTTCTTAAGGATTTATATCTGACTTAAAGTGGACTCTTACACCGGACACCGTACACCGGACACATAATAAATATAAATAAATTTGAAGAGTCTGTCTGTTATATCGAAATAACTGCCTTTTATTAAGCTAAAGGAAATATTTGCTTGCCAATAAGATATAAATAACCATTTTTTAAATTTTTGTCTACTCTGAAAATCTCGGTCACCTCAATGTACTGCATATAAAAATACTTTCAAGTTATATACTATATTATCTTTGTGTATTACTTTTATTCCAAATAAATTCATAAGTTGTACTCTAATTTAATTTTTAAACATTTAATATACGAGTAAAAGCAATTTCAAATATAACAATTATAAATAATTTTGTTTTACCAACCATAACGAGGTAACATGAAAAGCCGGTATAATTTTATATTATCTTAATTAAATATATGGCGCATTAACCCTCGCAGCGGTAAACACTCGGATGAGTATGTCTTTTCAAATAACTCCAACTGAATTAACCACTCTTAAATGATGATTCCCATTTATTTTGTTGAGGTCCTTTTCAATAAAAGGCCTTTAAAAAAGTGGAGAAAAGAAGGGTTCAAATTTTGGTAAGAGAATAATTTAATAACAACTGTCATGAAGTTTGTTACTAGAGCTATTCAGTTAAGAATAAGGTGAACAGAATTCTATTTAAAAAAATAACCATAGATTCTTCATCTATTCAAATTTTTAATGGAAGAAAAAAATTAAAGTCTTCGAAATTTCAATCTTCAGGGCTGCAGTAGTCATTTAACATCAAGTGGCTGTAAGTTCGTTTATCACTTAAATTTTAAATGAAAAAAGAATTTAAATTTTATGAACATATACCTCACTTGTTGTAAGACTTTGTTTTTTGAATTTCTATACACAATTAATTACACAGCCAGCAAAGTCGCAATTCAAAGAAAAGTTTATAATTTATTCTCATTTACCTAGCGTCAACGCTGAGGTTACATTAATACTATTTAAACAAGAACGCCAGTGGCGGTTGTACACCAAGTTGAATAATTGAGAAACAACCAGAAATGTAAAAAGTATTTTAAATGATTTTCACGTGGGATGAATATTTTCATTTATTTTTAATTTAAGGTTTAATTTAGAAATGGTAATGTAAAACAGTATATTATAATAAACTTTTAAAGATTACCTCTAACCCAAAAAAAAAATTGAAATCTTCTACACCTTTTTACTTATACACCCTATAAAACTTCACTGCTTGACATGGGCCTCTTAAATAAGCATAACTTGCCGTAAACACCATTTCGGATGTTGAATTGGCATTTTTTATTCGATATATCTCAAGTAGGTGGAAATATTAATGTCTTAATATATATAATTAATAAATTCAGTTTCTTTGCGAAAATCCATTATATTAGAGATGTTAAAATTACCCGCTAAGTCAACTACTTTAGTGGTCAGCCATTGCAGGTACCAGATTTATTTCACATTATGATGTCTCGTTTATAGGTAAAACACGTGTCGTATTATCGACAGTGATGTGTCTTTTCTTGTGTAGTAGTATTGGGAGTAGTAGTGTTGCGATTATTGTGACGGATTACTCCCGCCATCCTGGTGCGTGTGGTGCAATTCAGGATGGAAACGAAATCTCAAACTAGGTAAGAGGACATCATTTTATTTTATTACGCGTATCATAACTAATTAATTTTTAACATTATACAATATGTAACAAAAAACCCGTTGATCGTTTCAGGGATGTATAGGTGTACACATAGGCATGGCAATTATGAATTTTTTTTTGGTTGCTATAAATGGGATTTTAGGGTTTCTAATCAGATAACATACTAAATTTAATATTTCTAAAAATGTTATTTGCATCTGAACTTACCGACACGTGCCGACATGTTAGCTACGACCGCTGTGAGGTCACTGACACGGCCGCGTCAAAGCAAGCCTGCTGCGCGGCGCGAGCACCCTCTAGGTTTTTGCGTAAATCGTTATATATAGACATAACTGTGATCTCTCTCCGAAAACTTAAATTTAAAAATGATAGAAATTATAATGAAAAACATTTTTTTAATAATGCGCTGGCAATTTATGATCATTCCCTTTCCCTTCTTGAATACCTAATAATATTTAATATGTTAATATTTATTTTATATTTTATAATATATAAATAAGAAGTCACATAACGAGAAAAATTCTTAGACCCGCTAAGTAGATGACGATGTTTTGACGAGTTCTGAGTACTTGTTCAAGTAGAACACGCGGGTGCGGGGGCGACAGTCGGCGCAGTGGTTTGGGCGAGCTTGTATTCTCGTTGGTCGCCAGGCGTTTCCGCGAGTGTGACGTGTTGTCAGAGGTAGTGAACATGGACGACGAACTTTTATTTTTAATCAAAAATTCTTACCTAAAGTGGGAGATGACAAAAAGTAGAATCGGTGTGCACGAAATTAATAAAGAAAGAAGACTGGGGAATAATCATGCGAGGCGAGTCCATTGGGTTGAATGGTTGATCGTTTGTAGCGAAAAATTCAAAATTGTTGCGAAAAATTCAAAATTGTTGATCTTATCTGAAGTCGTGAGTGAATCTTGCCCGCTACTTCCACCGCACGTGCGTTTTGTACGTGAACACTTGCATATAATGCTATGTGTTTTATATTTCGTGGCCGCGCTCGCCACCGCGCCCGAGAGTTAAGGTGAACAAGCACTAACAGTTTCTGAAATTACGTTGAGATCAAATATACATTGTTCATTCATTCATTACAATCTATCAAAGTCAACTACTGAACATAGGCTTCCCCACAGATAATCTCATAAGGAGAGTATTTGGCATACTTTCCACTTTTTTGCGGGTTGGCAACCGCAGTTTTTTCAAGATGCTGTTACCCTCTACCGCTTTTAACCACACCCACGGGGGGATAAAGGTAGCATCGACTATATGCCGATTTTGATCTCGTATTTTTCTGCCTAGCTAATATCTATTATTTATTCTGTGCTAATATTTAGTAGTAATGTTTAAAAACATGGGAAGTTTTATAAACATAAGATTTTATCACAATTTAGTAGTCAAGAATAGAAATAAAAATAAGGGTTGTTTATCGACGGTCGATAAAAAATGCTTATGTTAATTAAGGTATTTCCTTTACAGTATTTTCATTACATGCATTTAATGTGTTGAGAGTATTCAATACTAATTTGTAGATTTTGCAAAATACAGCAGCATAACAGTTTAAGTATATGTTAATGTGTGGATCTATCCCACAATTTTTTAATTTTTCTTGTTTTTGTAGTGTTTTAATGTCTTTTTACTAATCCTAGCTATAATTTAATTTGTAAATAACACTTATGGGCTCTGCCTGAAGTAAATAAATAAATAAATATTATTATTAAAAAATTACATCAAAAATCACAACAAATTGCCTCGATTCAGAAAATATCTAAATTATGTGGCAGAGTACAGTCACTTTGCCACGCACAACAATAACACCAGTAGTGCGCGAGCGCTGATACTGATAGCTGTTATCGCCCGCGTAAATTACTTTGGTTGGATCTGTTTTTTATATTGCGAAATTAAGTATCCGCCGTGAGTGACTTGTGTGCGATATCTTACTCAAACGAGGAATATTTTAATATGTTGATGTGTCTTGGAAAATGTGACTACATTTATGCAGAAGCATGAATACTTTACGAGGAGCTCTTTGCTACTCCACGAAATATAGAATTGCCATCGGCGATGATGTTCCAACGACTTCACATTCGTATGTACAATACTGGCAGTGTGCATGGCCATGACCAACAACGTACAGATTCAGGAAGACCGAGAATATATGACGACGACTTCGAGGAGCACATTCTCTACATGTTTGGGGAAGATCCGACCCGGAGCACGCGCTCGGTGGCACGTGAACTAGGTGTGAACCATATGCGCCTTTGTAGAGCCCTCAAAGATGATGGCCAGCACCCGTATCATTATCGTCGAACTCGACTCGATATCGTATCTTCTTCCCAACGACTACGAGCCGAGAATGGATTACTAGAGGTGGTTACTCGATAAGGTTGAAGGAGATCGTGAGTTTTTGAACAGCGTACTTTTCACGGATGAATGCTCTTTTGTTAGAACAGGTGTATTAAACGCTCATAATGAACACGTATGGTCCAGGACTAATCCGCATTCTTATAAACCATGCCACTTTCAACACCGATGGAAAATCAATTATAGGTGGGAATCATTGGTGACAAAATTATTGATCCGTGTTTTCTTGACCACACAATGAGCGGTGAAAACTCCGGATGCTTTTTGCGAGAAGAACTAAGCGATGGACTTGACAAAATAAATCTAAACCTCGTGCGTCGCATGTGGTTCCAACACGATGGCACACCACCGCATTTCTCCCGTTGAGTAAGAATTTTTTTGGATACTGAATTCGGTGAAAGATCAGTGAAGAAGCAGCCAATCCGGCCGTAGTGGACCGGTCAACTGGCCGCCGCGATCACCTGATCTCACACCTTTAGATTTTTATCTCTGGGGTACGATTAAGTAGTCTGTATACCAAAAACATGAGATACTGAGGCGGAAATGCATATGCGAATAGTCACATCCTTTGAAAAAAATAAAGTCCGAAATATCTGTTATGCAACGCGTGCGTTCAGACATTATAAGCCGTTGTATAGAGCGTAAATGCATAGAGGTACAAGGCTGACATATTGAACAACATCTTTGGGGTCGTCAAGTAGACATAGTGATGAATTAGTGTTTGTGCATAATTACTACAATCGGTCGAAATACAATTTTAAAATTATGATAATCGACTACTAAAGTGATAACAGCTGAGTGATATGACGAAGTCAGCGGCGCACTTACCCGTCTTCAAATATTATTTAATTTAATTAAATAATATTTGTAAATTTAATGGAACGTGAGCAACTAAAGTGAAACAGCAAGCAGCGGTGGCCAGCGGTGGCCAGCGGCGGCGTTTATCAAAGACGGGGTGCGCGCGCCCGCGCGCTCGCTTCATGCATCTGCACTAACTGCGGTCCTGACTTCGTCATATCACTCAGCTGTTATCACTTTGGTAGTCGATATCGACCGTTAACTGTTCGACTTTCGATGTATTTACAACACTCATCATATATGACGACTGAAGTGTTCAACCAGCCAATACCATTGCTTTGCTCCTGACGGCTTATCGAGACGCGTTGCGCTGTTCCGGACTATTTTCGAGTGACAACGGTATTGCATGTCGCCAGGTATCTCATGTTTTGGTATACAGAAGTGCAATCGTGCGAAGACAAAATCTCAAAGTGAGGATCGGGTGATCGCGGCATTGACCGGTCCGGCACCGGATAACGCTGTCGCGATGCGCGATTCGTATCCAAAGTGCGCAACGGGAAAATGCGGTGATGCCATCGTTGGAACCACATGCGACGCACGAGGTTTAGATTATTTTGTCAAGTCCATCGCTTAGTTCTTCTTGCAAAAAGCATCCGGAGTTTTCACCGCTCATTGTGTGGTCAAGAAAACACGGATCAATAATTTTGTCACCAATGATTCCCACCTATAATTGATTTTCCATCGGTGTTGAAAGTGGCATGGTTTATAAGAATGCGGATTAGTCCTGGACCATACGTGTTCATTATGAGCGTTTAATACACCTGTTCTAACAAAAGAGCATTCATCCGTGAAAAGTACGCTGTTCAAAAACTCACGATCTCCTTCAACCTTATCGAGTAACCACCTCTAGTAATCCATTCTCGGCTCGTAGTCGTTGGGAAGAAGATACGATATCGAGTCGAGTTCGACGATAATGATACGGGTGCTGGCCATCATCTTTGAGGGCTCTACAAAGGCGCATATGGTTCACACCTAGTTCACGTGCCACCGAGCGCGTGCTCCGGGTCGGATCTTCCCCAAACATGTAGAGAATGTGCTCCTCGAAGTCGTCGTCATATATTCTCGGTCTTCCTGAATCTGTACGTTGTTGGTCATGGCCATGCACACTGCCAGTATTGTACATACGAATGTGAAGTCGTTGGAACATCATCGCCGATGGCAATTCTATATTTCGTGGAGTAGCAAAGAGCTCCTCGTAAAGTATTCATGCTTCTGCATAAATGTAGTCACATTTTCCAAGACACATCAACATATTAAAATATTCCTCGTTTGAGTAAGATATCGCACACAAGTCACTCACGGCGGATACTTAATTTCGCAATATAAAAAACAGATCCAACCAAAGTAATTTACGCGGGCGATAACAGCTATCAGTATCAGCGCTCGCGCACTACTGGTGTTATTGTTGTGGCAAAGTGACTGTACTGCCACATAATTTAGATATTTCTGAATCGAGGCAATTTGTTGTGATTTTGATGTAATTTTTAATAATAATATTTATTTATTTATTTACTTCAGGCAGAGCCCATAAGTGTTATTTACAAATTAAATTATAGCTAGGATTAGTAAAAAGACATTAAAACACTACAAAAACAAGAAAAATTAAAAAAATGTGGGATAGATCCACACATTAACATATACTTAAACTGTTATGCTGCTGTATTTTGCAAAATCTACAAATTAGTATTGAATACTCTCAACACATTAAATGCATGTAATGAAAATACTGTAAAGGAAATACCTTAATTAACATAAGCATTTTTTATCGACCGTCGATAAACAACCCTTATTTTTATTTCTATTCTTGACTACTAAATTGTGATAAAATCTTATGTTTATAAAACTTCCCATGTTTTTAAACATTGCTACTAAATATTAGCACAGAATAAATAATAGATATTAGCTAGGCAGAAAAATACGAGATCAAAATCGGCATATAGTGAATGCTACCTTTATCCTCCCGTGGGTGTGGTTAAAAGCGGTAGAGGGTAACAGCATCTTAAAAACTGCGGCTACAACCGCAAAAGTGAAAGTATGCCAAATACTCCTCTTATGAGATTATCTGTGGGGAAGCCTATGTTAAGTAGTTAACTTTGATAGATTGTAATGCATGAATGAACAACGTATATTTGATCTCAACGTAATTTCAGAAACTGTTAGTGTTTGTTCACCTTAACTCGCGGGTGCGGTGGCGAGCGCGGACACGAAATATAAAACACATAGCATTATATGCAAGTGTTCACGTACAAAACGCACGTGCGGTGGAAGTAGCGGGCAAGATTCACTCGCGACTTCAGATAAGATCAACAATTTTGAATTTTTCGCTACAAACGATCAACCATTCAACCCAATGGACGCGCCTCGCATGATTATTGCCCTCTGCCAGTTTTCTTTTTTTATTAATTTCGTGCACACCGATTCTACTTTTTGTCATCTCCCACTTTAGGTAAGAATTTTCGATTAAAAATAAAAGTTCATCGTCCATGTTCACAACCTCTGACAACACGTCACATTCGCGGAAACGCCTGGCGACTAACGAGAATACGAGCTCGCCCAAACCAACGCGCTGACTGTCGCCCCCGCACCCGCGTGTTCTACTTGAACAAGCACTCAGAGCTCGTCAAAACATCGTCATCTACTTAGCGGGTCTAAGATTTTTTCTCGTTATGTGACTTCTTATTTATATATTATAAAATATAAAATAAATATTAACATATTAAATATTATTAGGTATTCCAGAAGGGAAATGGAATGATCATAAATTGTATTATTAAAAATATTTTAATTTCTATCATTTTTAAATTTAAGTTTTCGGAGAGAGATCACAGTTATGTCTATATATAACGATTTACGCAAAAACTTAGGGGGTGCTCGCGCCGCGCAGCAGGCTTGCTTTGACGCGGCCGTGTCAGTGACCTCACAGTGGTCGTAGCTAAAATGTCGCTACGTGTCGGTAAGTTCAGATGCAAATAACATTTTTAGAAATATTAAATTTAGTATGTTATCTGATTAGAAACCCTAAAATCCCATTTATAGCAACCAAAAAAAAATTCATTATCATAATTATTGCCATGCCTATGTGTACACCTATACATCCCTGAAACTGATCAACGGGTTTTTTGTTACATACATAATGTTAAAAATTAATTAGTTATGATACGCGTCATAAAACAAAATGATGTCTCTCACCTAGTTTGAAGCATTCTCGCTTCATTCCTGAATTGCGTGCACTACACGCAATTCAGGAATAATCCGTCACTAATAATCGCAATACTACTACTCCCAATACTACTACACAAGAAAAGACATATCACCGTCGATAATACGACACGTGTTTTACCTATAAACGAGACATCATAACGTGAAATAAATCTGGTACCTGCGATGGCTGATCACTAAAGTAGTTGACTTAGCGGGTAATTTTATCATCTCTAATATAATGGATTTTCGCAAAGAAACTGAATTTATTAATTATATATATTAAGGCATTAATATTTCCACCTATTTGAGATATATCGAATAAAAAATGCCAATTCAACATCCGAAATGGTGTTTACGGCAAGTTATGCTTATTTAAGAGTCCCATGTCAAGCAGTGAAGTTTTACAGGGTTTATAAGTAAAAAGGTGTAGAAGATTTCAATTTTTTTTTTGGGTTAGAGGTAATCTTTAAAAGTTTTTGTAATATACTGTTTTACATTACCATTTAAATTAAACCTTAAATTAAAAAGAAATGAAAATATTCATCCAACGAAAAACATTTAAACATTTTTCACGTTTCTGGTTGTTTCTCAATTATTCAACTTGGGTACAACTGCCACTGGCGTTCTTGTTTAAATAGTATTAATGTAACCTCAGCGTTGAAGCTAGGTTAATGAGAATAAATTATAAACTTTTCTTGAATTGCGACTTTGCTGGCTGTGTAATTAATTGTGTATAGAAATCAAAAACAAAGCCTTACAACAAGTGGTATATGTTTATAAAATTTAAATTCTTTTTTCATTTAAAATTTAGTGATAAACGCACTTACAGCCACTTGATATTAAATGACTACTGCAGCCCTGAAGATTGAAATTTCAAAGACTTGATTTTTTCTTCCATTAAATATTCGATTAGTACCGAAAATATTCAACTGGAGTAGGTAACTATATAAATAAAAATAAAAACATAATTTGCAAAGTATTTATTGTCAACTGTTCATTCAGTTCTAGTATTATAGAAAACAAAAGCAACTACTAAAATAACGCATATTCTAATGTTTGTAAAGTTTCATCACAATCAGTTGAGCCGCTCCGAAGATTAGCTTGGACAGACAGACAGACAGTAAAACATTTTAATAATAGTTATTAATGTCTTAATAGCATGCTTATAACCCTGAGCTTAATAGAAGCCAGGTATTTCAATATTATAGACAGACACTAATTTTATTTATATGTATGAGTATGGATAAATTAAGAATTCTCAGATTTAAGAACCCTTTTTCTATGTTATAAAATAAATAAAATTATATAGTGTATTTATAGTTTTGAATTTTCACACTTAAGATTGTGTTTGTTTGTAGGTATATTAATATAATATAGTATATTGGATTTTTCACTTGAAACCAAAGTTGAAAATTTCCTCTATCTGTCTATACAAAGAATTTGAATGAAAACTATGGAATCTATTTACAAATCCTATTTTTAAATATTCCATATAAATACAATCATCACATTTATGTAAATTATCAATTTGGAAAATATATTTCATACTCTTTTGTCTTCGTCGTAAGTCTTTCTATTCCTCTGCTGACATCGGTCGTTCCAAGAGTATATCGGTGGGATACATTTTATAAAAGTTCTGCCCATACTCCCCACGTTGGCAAGATTGTGGATGGGAAAATTTATACGATATAAGATATATAGAGTGAGAACTCTAGACACAGTAACACTTTCACTGTCCGATTTTCAGACACAAAAGTAACAATAACATTGAACTACACGTACACGGGACAGCGAATGGGTTAAAATGGATATATCGCTATCGGATGTTCATTTTGTCTGTACGGAAGGTAAATCGCATTTGTAAAGTTAACAGTTTAAAAAAAATGCGGTTGCCAACCCTCCCTCCAAGCGTGTCAACTATGCCAAATATTCCCCCTAAGATGCAATCTATGAGTGGGGGGGGGGGGACGTATTTTAAGAAGTGGACTGTTTGAACGGGGGTTTTAACGGGTAATTAGTATTGTATGGTACGAGTGATACATTAAAATGATGCAATAAAGCAAAAACTGCATGCACTGAGATGAGAGAAAAAGGAAAATTGTCAATATTTTTACGTTAATTAAAAAAGTTTTTCTTTTAATGCTGATTCACAGATAATTTTCATTTAAAAGTTGCTTTAACAACTTCCCTGTCCGAGAAATAGACACAATAGTTAAACAATTTAAATGTTCATATATGACTCATGGGACAGTGAAATGGTTAATCTTCCTGAGATAACTAAAAACGCAAAGTAAATCTTTCCCATGCAGATTGAACGTATTTTGTTTTTTCTGAATATTATTTTTAAAATTATTGGCAATGCCTGCATGCTTAAAATATTTGTACTGTCAATACTTTAAAGTGTAAATAATTTTAGATGTTTATCATAACATACCATTAGAGCCTATGTGCCACGCTTGGTTGTTTAATTATTTGAATGAGTTAAACGCATTTGCTGATCTGTTGGCTATGTCGGTTATTCTGGTTCTACTGCAGCTACTATCGTTATGGATTCATGTCGCAGAGAAACCCAAGGATAGCCCTCCATAGTCTCGCAGAGCCACTACATCCTACAATGGTGTGGGATCAATTTCAGTTTTGGTAACATAGACTGTTTATACACACTTATTCTAAAGTTTTGAGTAAGTTGAACCGGTGGAAATAAGGTTCTTGAGTGGCAGCCTTGTACGGGTAAGGTAGGTACTAGTTGGAGTGATGACCTGATAAGATATAAATCATTATTTTTTAAAAGGCAACAGCAACGCACCTACAATTCCCCTGGTGTTGCAGTTGTTTATGGGTGGCGATAGTCAGTTCACCATTAGGTAAACATAGTCTTAATCAATCTTTTCTTTTATAAAAATGCAGGAAGTCGATTGATGCAATTTTCTCAGGGCCGTCTTATGGCATTGCTTGGGAGAGGCCTAAGTTCTGCAGTGGACTTAAAAAGGTTTGTAATGATGATGATAATGTATCACTCAGCCAACTTATAAGTAGGTGAATCGATTTGGCTCACTATGGGACGTAGTGGAGCGTTTGGTTTGTGTATTTTCGGTAACCCATACAACCTCGGTGGTTTGGTACACGGTGGTATTATCGAATTTCACCTATTATCGAATACCACCTATTATCGAAATTCACCAAATTATAAGTTGGCTCAACACTTGGCAAAAATTCTGTCACCACTGAGAGGATAAACTAGAGCACACACAAAGGATTCGTACCATTTTGTTAGTGAGATAAAGGACCTACATCTCGCTGACAATTAAACTATGGTCAGTTTTGATGTTCAGTCACTATTTTCGTGTTTACCTATTGAAGACTGCATCTCAATCGTAACCAAGAAGCTAGAAAAATACAACATGCCTACAGAATATGCAGTAAGTATTACTCAAGCACTGCCTTACATCTGGTTATCTATTGTGGAAGGAGGAGTTCTACAAGCAAGTAGATGGTGTGGCGATGGGCTCACCTGTATCTCCTATAGTCGCCGACATATTCAAGGAGGACTTTGAGGAGAAAGCCCTTTTTACTGCTCCTGTAAATCGAAGATTCTACAAGCGGTACGTAGACGACACTTTCACAATTTTACCATCTGACAAAGTAACTGCATTTTTAGACCACCTTAATTCCATAAACTCTAAAATACAATTTACAATGGAGTTAGAGGCAAACAATTCTTTAGCTTTCCTAAATGTTTTAGTCATCCGACATCCTGATAACACTATTGGTCACACTATGTATGTATGTAAGTATGTATGTAAAAAGACCTATACCAACCGATATTTAAATGGTGAATCGCACCATCATTCATCACAGTTAGCTACTGTGGGAAAATCTTTGTTCTGAAACAAAGATTTTCCCGATTTCTGAGCACGAGGGATCTGTGACAGAAAACATCTGGACGCCGAGCTTCAGCACGTCGAGCAAGTATTGCTAGACAACAAGCTTCGGGTCCCGCACCTACGTCACAGTGAGCTGAGTGAAGCCGGCCACAGTCGAGCGTGTGCCTGCTGTACTACCCTAAGGCGTCAGAGGAGTCACAGACAAGGTTGGCTATATTTTGAAGCGAGCTTCATTAAAACATACTTCAAGCCGCCGAAGAAGATTAGTCAATTTTACCATCCGTCAAGGTAATATCCTCTACAAGATGCAGGAGTGCAAGCTTGATTGCAATGTGGTCTCTTACATAGGACAAACAAAATATCCATTAAAACTCGCGGGAAAACATATATCTGATGTGAAGCACTGACACTCTGGAAGTCTGCAGTCTCAGAACATGTTCAAGATCGTCCCCGCCATTACATCAGATTTGATAGACCACAACTCGAAAAGAACACCGATTCCTACAAAGGATGATACGCGAGGCTATTGAAATTAAAAAAAAAAACATCCTAATTTCAATAGAGAAGATGGATGGGTGCTGCCATCTGCTTGGGACCCTATAATTAACAAAATTAAATACAAACCCAAGCATACCACTGCAAGACTTCAAGATACTGTAAGCTCATTCTGCGTAGATCGAACCTAAAATTAATATTAAAAAACAGAAGGTAGCCGGGCTAACTGTGACATAGGGAAGTCAAACATCTCAGTCCCCCCCGTGACCATGGGTTGTTGTAAAGCACCCGAAACGTCAGGAATTAAAATAGTAAATTAAACGCGATAAAATCCGTAAAAAATAGTTTTATTCAATAGTTTATAATTTAAGTAACGTATTATCTTTTATTATCGAAAAACCTGTGATATAATTAAAGTTTTTGAATCAGTTAGTGACTTATGAATTTAGTTGCTAGATTTATTTATTTAAACAACTCCAAATATTAAAGAATGATTAATAAGGTTTCTTGCGGTAAACAATACAAATTTTCAAACTTCGGCCATTGAGAAGGTTCATAAATATCAACCAACAGTTCATTAACGTAGTCAAATAATGTTTTCCTTGAAAATGTAAATTTTTACAACGATTTTAATATAATATCCGAGTAACTTGAATATAATTAATTAGTAATTTTGCAGAATTTACATATATACGTAAAATCATCATCATCATCATTACAGCCCTTCAAGTTGACTGTCGGTATATTGAGATGCTGAAGTGCTTGTACAGTAGGGCTACGATGGCTATCCGAGTACAGAACCAGAGTACGAAACCTATCCAACTGCAGAGAGGTGTAAGACAGGGTGACGTAATATCCCTGAAACCTTCACCGCTGCATTGGAAGACGTTTTCAAGCTACTGGACTGGAAAGGATACGGTATTAACGTCAATGGCGAGTACATTACTCACCTTCGATTTGCCGACGATATAGTCCTTATGGCAGAATCGCTGGCGGACCAAAGCACTATGCTCAATGACCTCAATAGTGTCTCCCAACGGATAGGTCTTAAGATGAACATGGACAAAACAAAGATCATGTTTAATGTCCATGTCACACCTATGCCGGTAGTTGTTGGGAGCACTAAGCTCGAATTTGTTGACGAGTATGTTTACCTGGGACAAATAGTCCGACTAGGTAAGTCCAACTTCGACCGAGAGGTCAATCGACGGATTCAACTCGGTTGGGCAGCGTTCGGGAAATTACGGCACATCTTCTCGTCAGGTATACCTCAAAACTTAAAAACGAGACTGTACAACCAGTGCGTGTTGTCAGTGATGACCTATGAAACTGAGACGTGGTCCTTCACTGCTGGCCGGATGAGGAAGCTCAGAGTCGCTCAGCGAGCTATGGAGAGGGCTATGCTCGGGGTTTCTGTGCGTGATAAACTTAGAAATGAGGATATTCGCAGTGAAACCCGAGTGACCGACGTAGCCCAACGGATTAGTAAGCTGAAGTGGCAATGGGCCGGCCATATAGCTCGAAGAACCGACAACCGATGGGGAAAAAAGGTTCCCGAGTGGCAGCCTCGTACCGGTAGGCGAAGTGTAGGGCGACCCCCCACTAGGTGGAGTGACGACCTGGTAAGACATGCAGGAAGTCGATGGATGCAGGTTGCTCAGGACCGTGCTTTGTGGCATTCCTTGGGGGAGGCCTATGTTCAGCAGTGGACTTATGAAGGGCTGTAATGATGATGATGATGGTGATGATGAGGTAGGAATATATTATTTATGTTTGCGAAGTCTTTCCATTTCGTGAATCGGCACGACTTGTATATACCAATATTTTTACTTTAATATTACTACCGTGATACAAATCCTACGAGACGGACAAGTTTTTCAATCTGACATCACTTTTCGCAATCACTTGACAGAAAATATTTTTTATCTTCTTTCTGTTTCAGTGTGAATATCATTTATGAAACAACTCGAATTGTATAAACCAATATATTACATTATTATCACTATTGTGATCGAAAGGGAAGTCTTTTTCAAGCTAAAATCACTTACCGCAATCGCTTGACAGGCGGAATGGGGCTCACGATTCGATTTAAGTGGCGAGAATAAATCATAACAAGGAGTATTGTGATATCCATTACTTGTAGACAGTGGAATCAGTTTCAATTATAATTGCCTTGTGATTGACACTGATTTCGCTGTTACCTAACGATTATACTAATGATTAAGGTTTAACATGAAATGCCTCTTTACCACTTATAGAAGGTTTTCAGTTTTTCACTCACCATACGACGATACTACATTCTCCTTCCCCGGTTGAGCCGAAACATTTAAAAGAAACAAGCCAAAACTACTTGTGCCTTCGTAAAATAATCAGAAAATTGAATTGCACAATTCAATTAACCGATTGTCAAGGTTAATCTGAAACAAAATTTTAGGGATCCTTCATTGATAATTAACATGCAAATTTATTTCGGCAATTTTAGTGGAACGGACTATTTAATGTTGCTGTAGGATCATCAACGAGATTAGGGTAATAACCATTTCAGAGTTATTTAACAAAGGATTAATATTTCCAATCTACAATTTAGAATTACAGTAAGAAATATTTGTTACATAGTATAATATAAAATAATATTGCATTTAATCAAATTTTAATCAAGTTACATGTACTAACTTAGATGGGAAGAAGTCTCCGTGTATTGGAGGCGTAAGAGAATCCATAATTTTTATCAGAGGGAAAACTTAACCTCGAGTGACTACGAGAGTCGCCGAGTTTGCAGGGATACTATGGGTATGCATGTTGTGATAACAACTTTGTAATGAAAACTGCGTTTGTCAACCTACTTGCTAAGCATGGCAACTATGGCAAACATCCCCATGAAAACAAGGCGTTCCTTTACAGTTGCATATGCCTAGCAGTTGATTTATGAAGGGCTAGAATGATGATGATAATGGTGAAAAAAGTTGTTGTGTCGTGGCATAGCCAAAAGGAAGACACTTATTCAGCAGAATACTTATGATACACTCTAATTATGACAATGATTACAATATTCATTTACTCAAAGTGAAGCTATTCTGCTTATGGAGGGTTATATTCAAGTATGAGAAAAGTTCCATAAGAAATAACACCCTTTAAAAATCTTGCTGGCATGATCTATTTCTCTAACGCCTGGATTCTTTACCCGTCACTACGAGAGACCAATCTCGTTGTGTCATAAAAAACTTAACCGTTTGGCTCATTCAACTAAATTAGTATTTTATTTTAACACGTTACAGATTTTTTTTGACTCGGCATGTAATTGACGGCTCGCTCGTTTTAAAAATTGTTGCTCTATTATTTGAAGCAGCTTGAAAAATCCTTTTTTAAATTGCAATGAAGGTTTTTATTCAATAAGGAAGATGATTTTATTGGCTGATATATTTGGCATATTCTGTTCTTTATTAACACAAAGATTAAAGCTGCGACTAATTATAAACTACTTTTGTAATAATAGAATAAAAAAAGAAAGAAACATTTATTGCAACACGCCGCAAACATCATTAGGTACTTAAATACTAACATTTGTAGATACATCAATTAAGAATAATATAACAAAATAAAATAAAAATAATAATAATAAAGAAAACAACAATTCGACGGATATAATAATTTAAAAGTATGTATACTTATAGATTATAGTAAAAAGAAAAATAAAAAAATAAAATAAAAGCAAACGCACCTGACTCAGCTTATGCTGTCATCGAAACAACAGCGCTGGTTTTCAGTGGGCCCGAACGGATAGTAACGCACAGACGTCCGCGTTCGATACATAATAATAATATAATTAAACCAATCTGTTAAACTATGCTGAAATTTTTAATATCAAACCGAGTGTATGTGTGTAATACGTTATATGCTAAGTATATTTTATTACCTTTAATTTATTAAAATATAAAGTCTGTTTAATCTATTGCAACGGCTTCCATAAATACAATAACAATTATAGTCAGCATATTAATGTAATTTCTTTCACACATCCTAAAACGATCACTTTTTAACACCAAAAAAAAAATAAAGACGAGACGTTCCCAAATGCGGTGTTTTATTCAACATTTACTGCTCTTATTTTTATTTATAATAAATGCTGTTATCGAATATTAGAACTAAAAAATATGTTGTGTTCTAAATTTTTGTATGATATGTACGTAAATATACTTTGAGTCAATATTGTCGATGATGACAATGTTCTCCTAGCTAATATCGGCCACTGCAAAACTTTTGAATTGTTTTGAAGTTATAAATTGCAAGGTTAAAAAACTCAAAATCTTGGAACTCGAAACGCACTGTTTCGGAACCAGTCAAATAAAGGTAGTAAATTTTTATTATTTTTATAATTTATTATTTAGATAACAGGTAACCCGTAATCTCTTTTTAATGAATAAAAGCTGATCGCTATGATAGCGTTTTGTATTCGATCGTGGTGGGATGTCCAATGAAATAAAAACAAAATACTTTAAACTTCTTTTTATAGATTAAGGGTGACAAACGAGCACACAGTCACTAGATGGTAAATGGATGCTGAGGCCCGCAGACATTTATCCTTGATTAAGAATCAAAACGCAGGTTGCTTCGTTTCGAGTAAAAAGGGTCTCCGATTCTCACTACACTCACCATACGAAAAAGCAGCATTGCTGCTATTGCTGGTATTCTGTGAGAGCGTGGTCCTACCCCGGACGAGCCGATGCAGTCGTGTTACTATCATTATATTATAGCTGCAATTTCGTTCGACCACGTACCAAATATAATACTATAATGCTACTATAATAGAATTACATATTTAACGTCTATATTAAAATACAAATATAATATACAAATATAATACAAATATATAAAAAATACAAAATTGTTTATTAATGTGTTAATTAAATATTTAAATGTCAGGCTTGTGAAAATTTCGAGGAAAACGAAATTACACCAAACTCGCCAGGCTGTGAGTTCTTCATTCAAATAATATTACTATAACAAAATTTAAAATTATATATTTCAAGCTAACAGGTAAGTAAAAGTAGCGACATTAACTAATAAGAAAGTCAGCTTTCAGACCAGAACTTCATTCTAAAACGATACTCGATAATCGACAAAACATTTGTGTTACTATATATTAATTCATAAACAGAAAGCTACGAGGTAAAATACAATTCAGTTAATTCAGTGACAATATATATATATATATATATATATATATATATATATATATATATATATATATATATCCCGTGTAGTGGCGGGTTAGAATACCCACTACCCCATATCTTCCGTGGGTGTTGTAAGAGGCGACAGAGGGAACTGAGGCAGAAGATGGGCAGCAGCATTTTCTGATAACAGCAAATAACAATAAAAAACTGCGGTTGCCAACCCGCTTGCCAAGCGTGGCAACTATGGAAATATACCCCCAATGAAGAAAGTTACGAAGACGGCCCCAGTCGGCGGCCCTTTATTCCTGGCTACGGTGGCGACCATGGTGACGGCGGGGCAGGGGGTGCTAAGAATCTCCGGTGAAGATTCGGTTGCCACCTACGACGAATCGACCTGGCAACTTATAACGCACGCACTCTGAGGACTGACGAGAAGATCCTGGAGCTGGAAGAAGAGATAGACAAGTTGCGCTGGAATATTATAGGATTATCCGAGGTCCGAAGAGAGGGGGAGGACACGGTAATCCTCGAATCCGGCAACTTGTTCTATCACCGGGAGGGCGACCATCTGTCCCAAGGAGGTCTCGGATTTATCGTCCACAAGTCTCTCGTTAACAACGTTGTAAAGATTGGGAGTGTGTCGACGAGGTTTGCGTACCTTATGCTCAGAATCACCAAACGGTATTCACTGAAGGTCATACAAGTTTACGCACCAACCTCGGCACACCCCGATGAGGAGGTGGAGGAAATGTATGAGAATATCTCTAGAGCCATGCATTCCTCCAAAACCCACTATACGGTGTTAATGGGAGACTTCAACGCAAAACTAGGCACAAGAGAGAACGGTGAGCTGAAAGTAGGGAAATTCGGAATAGGGCAACGGAACCTAAGGGGCCAGCAGCTGGCCGACTTTATGGAGAAAGAGGGACTCTTTATGATGAACTCTTTCTTCTAGAAGCGGCCCCACAGGAAGTGGACCTGGTCGAGCCCCGACGGTTCGACAAAAAATGAGATTCACTTCATTATGACGACTAGATGGCTACTGTTCAGTGATGTCTCAGTGATCGCGAGGGTGAAAACTGGTAGCGATCACCGAATGGTTAGAGCCACACTGAACCTAAACGTTAAGTTGGAGAGGTGTCGTCTAATGAAGTCAACGCTCCGTTCCCCTCGTGCTCTAATCCAAAGTCCCGAAATCTTTCAGCTCGAGTTACAAAATCGTTTTCAGTGCCTAGAAGATGAAGATTGCAATGTAGTGGATGATATGAATGACAAACTCGTGGAAACTGTCCATGCGGTCGGAGCTAAGTTTTGCAAGACCCGCCGCAGAAGAACACAAAAACTCTCCGATCACACTCTTAATCTCATGGCTATTAGACGGGAAATGAAGCTGCAGTCTTCAGTAGATTTGATAGCATATAGGCAACTGAACAGACACATCTCCTAATGAATGTGGCGGGACTTACGCTATTTTAATACTGCTCGTATTGAAGAAGCGATCGAGCGGAACCAGGGCTCCAAAGTCTTTACCAGAGATCTGTTTGCCAGAAAGAGCCAACCGTCGAAGCTGAAGATCGAATGTGGCAGTATCGTTTCCGGGACACCTGAGATTTTGAGTGAGATTTAGAGGTTCTACGGGCAGCTGTACACGTCATCGTTGGAGCCACAGGCAAGTGTGAGTAATGATCCAAGAGCTAGTCTTATCCGACACTATTCCGATGATATCCCGTACGTCAGTTTGAGCGATATTAGAATGGCTCTCCAGCACCTTAAAAACGTCAAGTCCCCGGGCGAGGATGGAGCTACAGTGGAGCTTCTGAAAACTTGTGGAAAACCGGTACTTGAAGTCCTTCAGAAGCTCTTTAATTCCGTCGTCCATGGTGGCACTACTCCGGAGGCGTGGAGCAGAAGTGCGGTGGTCTTGTTCTTCAAGAAAAGCGACAACGCTCTCTTGAAGAATTACAGACCGATTTCCCTTCTGAGCCGCGTCTACGTGCTGTTTTCGAGAGTCATTACGAATCGATGGTTATCCGAGTACAGAACCAGAGTACGAAACCTATCTAACTGCAGAGAGGTGTAAGACAGGGTGACGTAATATCCCCGAAACTCTTTACCGCTGCGTTGGAAGACGTTTTCAAGCTACTGGACTGGAAAAGATACGGTATTAACGTCAATGACGAGTACATCACTCACCTTCGATTTGCCGACGATATAGTCCTTATGGCAGATTCGCTGGAGGACCTAAGCGCTATGCTCAATGACGTCAATAGCGTCTTCCAACGGATAGGTCTTAAGATGAACATGGACAAAACATAAATCATGTTTAACATCCATGTCACAACTATGCCGGTAGTTGTTGGGAGCACTAAGCTCGAAATTGTTGACGAGTATGTTTACCTGGGACAAATAGTCCAACTAGGTAAGTCCAACTTCGACCGAGAGGTCAATCGACGGATTCAACTCGGCTGGGCAGCGTTCGGGAAATTACGGCACATCTTCTCGTCAGGTGTACCTCAAAACTTGAAAACTAGACTGTACAACCAGTGCGTGTTGCCAGTGATGACCTATGGAACTGAGACGTGATCCTTCACTGCTGGCCGTATGAGGAAGCTCAAGGTCGCTCAGTGAGCTATGGAGAGGGCTATGCTCGGGGTTTCTGTGCGTGATAAACTTAGAAACGAAGAAATCCGCAGTAGAACCAGAATGACCGACATAGCCTAACGGATTAGTAAGCTGAAGTGGCAATGGCCTTGCCATATAGCTCGAAGAACCGATAACCGATGGGAAAAAAGGTTCTTGAGTGGTGGCCTCGTACCGGCGGACGAAGTGTAGGGCGTCCCCCAACTAGATGGTGTGACGACCTGGTAAGACATGCAGGAAGTCGAGGGATGCAGGTGGCTCAGGACCGTTCTTTGTGGCATTCCTTGGGGGAGGCCTATGTTCAGCAGTGGACTTGTGATGGGCTATAATGATGATATATATATATATATATATATATATATATATATATATATATATATATATATATATAATTGTGACGATGAAAATGTGAAAAGCGAAACTGTATGCAAATATGTACCCTTGTGGCACTTTTTTGGTTCAGAAAGCTTACGGAATAACACAATTTCTAATCTTATATCTGTTTTGTTTTGACAAAACTGATAAATCTATTAAGCGTTTAGAAAATTATAATTATGTTTTAACCCCATAATAAGCAATGAAACCAGAATTGATAGGAGGCTTATACCCAGCTGTGGAACGTGCAAAGGTACTAAATACCTTTATGAACAATGAAATGACGGCTCGGTACGGCAGTGAGTACTTGGCTATGGCTCCAAATCTGAGTTTGGGGTGTTTATCCATGTGCATTTATTAAATTACCGTGTCGTGGCGGCGTAAGAATATCCACTAAGTATTCCATGTCATCCTGTGGTTGTTGTAAAAGGCGGCAAAGGGAAACAAACCAGGAGATGGGCAGCTGCGTCTTCTACACTGACCTCCATTTAACAAGTACGCTGGACTGGCCATACACTGTGACATAATGAGGCGATTTGATTTTCACCATTTTAGCGCTGATAGCAAAAGTGAGCATCCACGGAACCAATAATAAAGATAGGACAGTGTGGCAAAATATATCGATAAAAATTCTATGCCCAGGAATACCATTCTATTTATGTGTTATTTTAAAATTAGATCCTTACATATGAAATTGGCGTTTTGTAAGGGAGGAATATAAAATCAATTTTTTTTTTGTAATATATATTTAATTAATCAAAGTATGCACCGTTGTTATTTATGCACTTTTGCCATCTCATAGGTAGTTCATTGATCCCTTTACTAAAAAAACCATGAGGGCGAGAATCAATAAACTCTTTGAAGACGGTTTGGACTGCCGCATCGGAGTTGAATTTTTTTCCTTGTAAGAAGTTGTCCAAATTCTGAAAAAAATGGTAATTTGTTGGAGCAAGGTCCGGGGAGTACGGTGGATGTCGCAGACATTCCAATTGTAGCTCATCTGACTTAGCGGTTGTTTGTTGTGCAGTGTGTGGTCTTGCGTTGTCGTGAAGCAGCAGTGGCCTAGAGCGATTGACCAATCTCGGTTGTTTAGCAGCTAGTTCTTCCTTCATGGTTTGCAGTTGTTGACAATAGATATCTGTCGTAATCATTTGGCCAGATTTTAGAAAGCTGTAGTGAACGACACTGGCGCTAGTCCACCAAACACTCACAAGTAACTTTTTCTGAGTCAATTTTCGTTTAGGGCAGGATTTGGCTGGGTCTCCAGGGTTCAGCCATTGCGACGAGCGCTTCCGATTATCGTACAGTATCCACTTTTCATCACAAGTGATGATTCGATTTAAAATCCCTTCATTATTGTGTCGGTTGAGCAAAGTAACACAGCAGTCGACGCGTGTTTGCTAGTTCGATTCACTCAATTCATGAGGTACCCAAGTTTTTTTACTTTCCCGATTTGCTTCAAGTGGATTAATACAGTTTTATCACTTACCCGAAGCCTGCAGCCATCTTTGAAGTGCTTTGTGATGGATCCGCTTCCACAATAGCCTTTAATTCTTTATTTTCCACTTTGGTCTCCGGCCGTCCACGGGGTTGTTCTGAAGGTCGAAATTTCCAGAACGAAAACGTTGAAACCAAAAACGTACCGAGCTTTCTTTTGCGACACCAGCGCCGTACACATCATTAATCCTTCGAGCTGTTTCTGCAGCACTGATGCCACGGTAGAACTCGTACTCGTAAATATACCGATATTTCATGTTTTCCATTGTGCGGTAATAAGCGACGCCATAAAATAAAATAATGAGGAAAAAACAAATGAATGACTGTTTTCAAAACTCAAATGTACCAGCTAAATTAATTTATAAATTTTAATTTGGAATTATTAACCAAAGAGGAGATATTTCAGATCAAAGTGGTCAGTACGAAAAAACGCTAATTTCATATGTAAGGACCTAATATAATGCCGAAAAATAAATAAACGTATCAATTAATACTTATGTCTTAGATATAAGCTTTATACTTCTTAAAAAACAAAATCGACGCTGGATTAGTCTATTTACGTTTGTCTTTGTAACTATAGAACGGGTTTTGTTCCGGGTTTCACCATTGGGTATGTATGGTTCATTCGAAACTACAAAATAAAAATAAAATATAATTTTGTAAATAATTTATTGTTAACCGTTCTTTTAGTACTTGTAATAGAAAATCAATAAATTGCCAAAATACTATGCCTATTTCAACAATATCTGTAGGTACAATTGGAATTTTACAAACTTTAAATTACATTAAAGAATACCATAACAAAAATCATTGACGTTATAATCAAAATCCTTAGGACGCCAATTGAAAAGTTTTATGCTTTTTAGTCACAGTTTTAGTATAGGGTCAGTGGGCAGTTCAAGACAGTAAATCGCATGGTGGATTCAAACCCACGATGTTTATATTTCGCAGTTCATGCCCTAAATTATCAGGCTAGTGTCGCTTATTCTTTATAACTTTCAAGTTAAATAAGATAATTGGACATTTACACCGCCATGCTGTTAATCTCAACAGTTTATTAATGATCCCTCTCAGGATTCAAATCGCATTTAACATTTACGGCGCATGTGGATAGTTGCGGGATGTATTTCATAATATATTAAGCCTATTAAATTTAAATAAAATAATTCATATTCACATTTACATTTATAAATTCAATAACTTTCACTAAAAATACATAAACCTTATAAGTAGGAGCCTTTACTAATAAAAAATCATTACATCAAATATGCAACTTTTGATGGACTGTAATGAATGAATTTTTCGGCGGGGATCGAACCCGGGTTATTTGCATACTGTTTACCCTTTTACTGCCACGAGTCTATAACGAACATTGATGCATTTAAACTATAGAAGAAAAAGTTAGATATAGCTTATCTGCTCGGCGAATTTCTACCTTACGTTTTTAAGTATAAAGTACATAATGCTTTACTTGGATTGGTTTAAAACGCATATAGCCATTTATTTGTTATTGAGATTTTTAATCATGATAATTAATAAAGAATTTATATATCACGTGCAGTAATTTTGTACGCATATTAAAATGAATGAACTCTTTATGGACTTTATTCAACAACTTAAAATGTCTATCTAGTTTGTGTTTCTTCTTTTTCGTCTTTCTTCATTTACTTTTATATATATATATATAATTTATAATATTATATAAATATAAATTATAAAAATATTATATAACTACTTTTCTACCTAGGAGTCCATCTGGATAGGTGCCACACTTTTACCTATTTCTTCCGTTATAGTAGAGCTTACAATGCTGTGAGGCATTCCATCTTAGTTCTCAGAGGTGACAACAAAGGACATTGCTCTGCGCCCATTCATTATTCGCCCTGGAACCATGAGCATCGGAAAATTATGTGTTTTAATTTGGATCGTTATTAAATTCCTATATGATCTTATTTTTATGGCGGACTAGCCGCAGAATAGATATATTTCAAAAAAAGTATCAGATTTTGAGGTTATAATTGAACCACGAATATTACGGTTTTTCAAAGCTAAGAGCTATTTTTAGTACCTAATTAGGTGTGCTAATAGGTAGCTAATTAGGTGTGCAGTTTTTGTTCTAAAGTCTAAGTGTATGTAAGTGCAACGTATAAATGCATAGAATCTAATTAACATACCTGCTTTCTTAGCATTGGTTTTGGAACAAGATAAAATGTATGTGTATTAATGTAAAAATAAAAATGTATTTAAATGATGGCAAAATAGCATTTAGATGTTGTCATTAGCATATACGGTACGGTAAGATACTAAGTACCTAAATGTATAAGGATTTAGGCTGGTTTCACAGTCACGCCGCTAGACGTGCCGTCGAACAGCGAGCGTATCAACCACGGTTTCAACCAAGATTTAACAGCGCGCGCTTGAACGGCGTGACTATAAAACGCGACTAATATCTAGTGCATTTGCAAGCGTGTGCGTCTGGACGGCCCAGCCTTACAATTAACATTTTCATTATTGACAGTAATACTTTCAAACTGGGCCCGTCTTCTATTTAAATTATTTCGTTCTACAAAATCAGACAATGAATTAGTGGTAAACATTTTTTCCTGTATTATGGAGATTATTACCCTAGCATTCTTTCTGTCTTCTAGAACCGGGTAAAACTTGTTTATTAATGCTGCTGCCCTCTTAAAATCTTGCATCAAATGATTAGATGCTTTATTAATAAAATATTCCTGGCGCAGCAGCTTAAAATCTCGCTTGAAATGTCCATTGACCACTTCTACTACCTATCGACATAGGGTCACATTACGGGATTCGTTTGCATTTGCTGTACTCAATTTTTTTTATAGGATAGGGTGACAAACGAGCATACAGTCCACCTGATGGTAAGTGGTTACTATGACCTATAGACATCTACATATATCCTCAATAAAGACTCAAAATGCAGATGCGTTGTCACCCGTTAGGACTAAGATGGAATGCCTTTTTTCCAGTAAAAAACGTCTCCGGTTCTCTACACTAACCATACGAAACTCAGCAGCGTTAAGCTGCTATTTTACGCTGGTATTCTGTGAGAGCGTGGTCCTTCCCCGGTCGAGCCGACCCATTCGTGCTACAACTATACTACTTATATAGCAGCAGCATGGCTCCAGCACGTAGAAAATTGATATTCAACTGGTTCTATTGAGAGAGGATAATGAACCGAGTAGTTCAAACTTTGTAAGAGGGAAATACAGTCACGAAAACCTCGGTCTAAAACCATTACATCACCTTCTCTAAAATATTTTCGCATAGATCAGCATCTGATTTTGTGGCTGCATAAGG
The DNA here is from genome assembly GCA_029286625.1 of Parnassius orleans. Lineage (NCBI taxonomy): Eukaryota > Metazoa > Arthropoda > Insecta > Lepidoptera > Papilionidae > Parnassius > Parnassius orleans. The sequence continues at coordinate 2,501,550 of JAGSMP010000084.1, read as the reverse complement.
GCGCATTAGTACAGTACATCAATTATATAGCCATCATAATATACTACTATGAACGGTTTGACAAGGTTCCTATATTTATAAAGGGAATATATTTTCTTTTAGTATGCATAATTGCTACTCTTCTGAACATAAATATTATATGTTGCATCCATTATAATAATTGCCTTTCTATCCTCCTTATTAGTCCCAGGGTTTCCATACAAAGACTAAGGAATATAAAGTTTTCTTGCTGTAACTTCTTCTCTACTTATATGTTGTAATCCTAAATGTACTGGCACAAAGCATTCCACCATAACCTTTCCTGCTTTAGCAACATGTCTTATGAGAATACTTCTTCCTATATTTAATAATGAAGAGATTCTTTCATCTGAATCTCCTGTTCTAAGCTTCATTAAATAAGCGCCAATAGATTGACCACGTTTTTGAAAATCAGGGAGTTCTGCTTCGAGTTCTTTGAATTGCTCTTTCGTGCGTCCCAGCCAATAAATAGATGACATACATTTGCTCAATGTTTTCAAAATCTAAAGTATTGTTATAATTTTTCAATAACTTACAAAAGTCTTCTATGTCAACTACCGTGAAACTACGGTTAACATTTTCAACATCGAAGAGTTCTAACCACGATTGTGTTGGCAAATGCAATTCACATATACGACAATCTGGTGGTATATAGTATTTGTGATCTTTAAGGAGCCTTAATAAAAGGAACTACTCACTGCGAGGTACTATTACATTACAGAAATATACATCTGTTATGTGCATCTGATGCTCTAGACTAATTTGGCAAAGTTATTATTTCAGTGTGCTGTGAAACTGGATTGACTCCTGATACAGGTAAGATTTCATTGACAGCTGTGGTGTTTGCTCTTTGAAAGCATCTATTACAAAGTAAATCTGTAGGCTGAATCTAAAAAAAAGTATGTTTACACACTAAACAACATAAATAAAACAACAAATACTACATATACTACATGTTCCATGACTAAAACTGACCAAAAAATCTATAAACTAGACAGAATAGTACATCAGGTCAATGCTTTCAAGTTTAAGCATACTAGGTAGCTTAATTTCTAGCAATAGTTAACCAATTATAAAAGTCTCTCGCCTCTCGCGGTTGAACCCACTTTCTCACAACATCTGAAATATGGCTGTTACTTTCTGCTTGTACAGAGTGACTTTGGATTCGTGCCACTGAACAACCACATACCACACAAATATATAGATGACCAACCATTGGTACATCTTGTAAATCTTGTGATGTTGTGGTATCTCTATTAACAAATATTATGTGACTAGCATCACAGATGTAGTCATTAAGGAGTCACATGTAATAAAAAAACATTTTATAATTTGTTATTTTATATGCTCTCTTCTGTACAAAGTTATTATAATGATAAATAGTTTCAAATGTAAGAATAAGCTTACTATTTGTTGTGCAATTCGTTGCTGTATTTGCACAATAATGGCATCATTATGAATAATATGCCGTCTCTGTCTATTGAAATGAATACCAAAAATGGCACATCTCGATTGATTGCTTGTTGTTAGAGTATCCCTTGATGAAGATGGCGCTGAATAATGCCTGGCAGCACGATCAGATTTTTGCCAAGGAAGATGACAAATATAATGTGATGCACGTATCTAAAACAAAAAATAGCAACTCAGATATCAATGGCACGCGTTGCAAATCCAATGTTAAATATGACCCAATAATAATTTTCTTAAAATATTGTACTTCCAATGGCATAAGTCTTTCTATAATGATATTTCCGATATTCATATTATGTGGAGTGTCAGTTCTCATAGCAATTAGTTGATGTGAACGTGTACGAGGTTCCAACGTTTTATTGCAGAGTGCAGTTTCTACCAACATTTCTTGTTACTGAAGTGTTAGTCATATCTTGAGCTCTTGTCCAACATGTTGTGTATATGAGATCATGAGCTTGAACCTAAAAAAACATAGTTCACTTGTTTTGTTATAGAGTACTTACCTATCAGATTGTTTCTTATTATAATGAAAATACCCAAATACTTTTTTCATTGTTTTTTTTCGAGAAGACGATAATTGCAAACATAGTGTGTAAGGTCAAGTACAGAAACTTATTTAAGTAGTTGATAGAAGTCTGAGAGAACGAAAATAGAATCATATAGTACATCACGGTACCCGGAATATGCAGACAAAGTAGAAATGTAATTACCAAAAGGGGTGCAGTCCATTGTTGTATACAGTGACGAATCTGTTCTTTTTCCAATGGCAAATTTTGTAAACAGTGACGAATCTGTTAATTTGCCAATGGCAAATTCGCACCCACGACTATTTTATATTGTAGTGCGAACAATAAGGCTTTGCTGATCGGAGCTTCAATGCTTTTTAATAAACACATCGTGATTATTGAGTACAAGAGATGTTCTATGTGTAGGTTGTCTATGTCTATGTATAGGTTGATTTTACCACGTTTTTTTTGCGTAGCCACGCTTAGATAGCGGGTTGGCAACTGCAGTTTTTTATTATTTTCGGTAGTTATTAAGAAGATGCTGCTGCCCATCTCCTGTTTTTAGGTTGCCATAGGTACATATACTGTCAAATCACACAGGACCAATAACAATTATGTTCCTAGGTTGATTGGTGACCAATGTGAAGTAACTATCTTCGAACCATATTTTTCGAGTTTATAATAATAATATTATTCATTTATTGTCAGATAACAAAGATCCATTATTCTATCATACACGTTACAGATTAAATGAATTAAAAATGTCAGAGCATAGAATAGTTAATTGTAAAAGAAGTCTATAACAAAAGTAATAAATTAAAATAAAACAAATGTAACGAATCAGGTGAAATTAAATTAAATTAAATACAATTTGTTTTATTAAATTAGGTAAAATTAAAATCTAATTGAATGAAATAAAATCAAATGCAAACTATATCAAATTGTGTATCTAAGTAAATCTTTAAAAATATGTATTCTAATTAAATCTTATCTCAAACGACTATTTAACAAGTCTATTATTTTTATTTATTTATTTATTTTAAACCTTTTTACATTAATTCATTGATTACCTTACCCCTGGGCTAGTATAACTGTGTTTCAGGAAATATTCCTTTAAGTTCATAGATATATAAATCAGTACATTATTCAAGTATCACGTCTTACGCAGGCACTATCCCCGCTACTTCAAAATTTAGAGATTAGGAACAAGTACTTGCTGTGTAGAGGCAGTGGAAGAATATCTCTACTCCATACCATTAAGCGGGTTTCCGGGTTTCATAAGAGGCAACGGAGGGAAACCAAAACAGGAGATGGGCAGCAGCATCTTCCTAATATCTACCGAAAATAATAAAAAACTGCAGTTGCCAACCCGCCACCTAAGCGTGGCTACGCAAAAAAAATGACGTGGTAAAATCAACATATAAGGTACATAGAACATTTCTTGTACACAATAATCACGGTGTGTTAATTAAAAAGCATTGAAGCTCCGACCAGCAAAGCCTCATTGTTCGCACTACAATATAATAAAGTCGTGAGTGCAAATTTGCCATTCGAATATTGTTTTTGAACCACTTCTAGTACAAGCACAAGTGCTTAATGGAAGAAGCTAGTATACTTTAAAATTATTATGTGAAAATAATAAAAACAATGTGTAAATAATAAATTAACACAACAAATGATATATTATGCGGTCAGTACAGCAATGCCTGCGCACTTGCGATATGGGGTTCATCTTTGTACACTTCTCAGCGGTGGATTAGCACCGTGCACACTGCTAACTGAGGGCTAAGCGCTCGCCGTAAATTTCACTGTATGTGAGCAACTGCCGGCACAAAATTAATTGAAAATATTTTATTGGAGTTTTAAACTTTGGAACTCAGCTTTTAAGCTTTGGAGCCGTGCAAATTCGGCTAAGCGCTCACTTTGAAAAAATAACAATGGAATTGTAAACTGTAATTTTAAGTGCATCCGTGTAGCGGCGGTGTAAGGATATCCAATTGGAGTTTTAATATTACTTCCATCAGTTATATGTATGTATTCAGTGCTTTTTCTCCAACATAAAAGTTTCCGTTTCAAAATTTTTTCGAAAAAAAAAGTAAATTTCGAGGACAGGTGAAGTCCGTAAACACGCACTGGAGCAGCGTGTGTGGCAACGTGGCAACGCGGCAGCTAATTGCTCCATAACACGTACAGTAACGAGAGCGGAACTGTGTAAATGTACTCTTATAAAGGCTTTAGATTTAATTTTAACACCCTGCTATGATACTATTTAAAAATTGAGTGATGTGTGAGAGTGGGTTTCGCTGTGCAAAGTATCTCTAATATTTTCAACCAATTTTATAAATAGGATACTTCCTTACCTGAAAAAGTCTGACTCCAAAAATTTTCATGCAAATAGCATGTTTATGAATGGGACAGACGTTCTTCTATTTACATGATCAGCATATTTAAGAAATATAATTCGCGTAAAGGCAGCTATGCGATTAAATAAATTCGTTTATTTTTAAATTAGAATATCATTAAAATTGCTATTAACAATATCATTGACGGTAGCGGGAATACAAATCGGTTTACTCACGATTTAAACATTCATCATTATTTTAATAACATTATAATAACATTTTTAGTTTGTATGAGTAGTTTTCTCCTCTTTCTCTCGCGTCTTTGTCTCTGTTTCCGAATTCTATTTCTGCCACTAAATTGTAGTGAGCTTACTACTGTGTTCCTATATGAAAGGGTTATTCAGTAAAGCTAAGGGTTTGTAAGTCACTCCATCCTCGTTCCAAGAATTGATAACGCATTTGTAGGCTACAAATGCGCTATCAAATCTCTCTGTTAAAATACCATGTAATATGTATAACCCTTAACATATATAAAATAAGTTAAAGGTTATGTATTGTAAAATTTTATAAAGCCGCGCATCTTTGTTTTACAGTGTGCCTGACGCTATAAGTTATCTAATTCCGTGTTGAAATGAGAGAACTGTGTCACCCCGAAAAATTAAGTTTAAAGTTAGGTTATCATCATGGTCATCATTATAGCCCTTCACAAGTCCACTGCTGAACATATACCTCCCCCAAGTAATGATTCAAAGCACGGTCCTGAGCCACCTGAATCCATCGACTTCCTGCATGTCTTACTAGGTCGTCACTCCATCTAGTGAAAAAGGTTATTTATCATAAAATTATTATATTTTAAACGCAACGCAACGCAAGCAGTACCCGATTTTAAATTGCAGTAAATTACTAGTAGATGTATAAAAGATGAAGGTATGATTCTGTATAATTTCTCGGAAAAAAATAATTTTGTTTTTCTGCTTTAAATCCTTATCAAGCGATGGCTTGATCGAGTGTGCAAAACAACTAAATTGTATCCATGACTAACAGTGTGTTAGTCATGTTATAAGGAGTAACCTAGGCTACTTTTATTTTAGAAAAATAATTAGGATTCCGCGCAAAAAAAAATCAAAACCCATGAAATCCAACCGTAATAAATTCCACGCGAACGGAGTCTCGGGGAATAGCTAGTTTTTGGAGAATAATAACTCTCACATTGTTTTTACAGTTGCTTATACAACAAAAGGTAATATTTGTTGGAAATTATTCGCGAAATACAAATCCACCTATCGTTTCCAGCAACGTGGGTTAATACCCGCTCCGTTCTGCATTACATCATTTAAGCCTACGATATTAACACAGCGTAATCTTTAACAAGCTGATTGATGAACATTCTATTGTTTCAATTTTATTCTTCAGTACAGTGTGTAAATTAAATTTAAAAAAAGAGTTTTAGATTAATTTGGAAAATGATTACACCAAATATTATATTACAGCATCATCATCATTACAGCCCTTCACAAATCCACTGCTGAACATAGGCCTCCTCTATGCAATTCCAGAAAACATGGTCCTATGTCACCTGCATCCATCGACTTCCTATATCTTACCCGGTCGTCACTCCATGTGGTGTCCTGCACCTCATTTGCCCAAAACTTTTCTTCGATGTGTAATTTAAATCAAACAGGTTTTTACTTTAATAATTTGTACTAACATATTTTACTAAAATTATGAGCAACTTTGATCATTATTTTAATTCGACTATTTATAAATCCTTACCAAATTTAAAAGATTAAAAATTCAATACTATGCCACGACCAAAACTGGTTAAGTTCGAAGACTTTTAATAGTATTGTTGTATGGATAGGATTGAAAATGTCTTAACCATAGAATACTATAATACACAATAGTATTCTATGGTCTTAACGTTAAAAAAAAGTTGTATATATAGGTTGTTGTCATAGGGTAGGGTCAGTAGATAAACTTACCACTTCGTACTTTTGGTCGCCACAGCACAAAATAAATAATAGTAATGCGTAGCCTCAGGTCAACCCGTCGGAGATACTCTGACGCACGGGTAACAAAAAGTATATAGCTTAAAATATGACTTTCAATAATAATTATACATAAACTAAAGTGAAAAAATTATAAACTGTTTTGTTCTAAAACACATAAATATATACATAACTAGAAGAAGTCATAAAGAAAGACAATACAACCATTATTACACGCCGATGTTTTATTTCAAACGAATCATAGCACACAGTTCTTTGCTAAATTGCATTGAAAGCTGAATTACACGCTTGATTGTATTTTTATCAAAAGTTGTTAGAAGTAATAGATGAGCTTTTACAAATGATGAGCCTTGTAAGTTATCGTTCTTATAAAACATGAGTCCTTACACAGGATGTAAAAGGAGGTGGATAATTTTAATCTGGGCGATGGTGATCTTAAAAATATCGATTAACCACCCATTTTTTTCTAGGTTTCCGTCTGGGTAGTACTACCCTTTCACTACCTCTTTTGCTAAATGGAAGTGCCTGCAGAGCCAGTAAATACAGTATGTGGCAGGCGTTTTACCTTGGTCCTCAGAGGTGACCACGCAAATATTGCGTACTTTGCTTAAAGTTGGTTGCAGGCGTCCTGCAGTAGCTACTTATCAACATGTGGACTATAAGTTCGTTGGTCACAGCTCTCTCTCTCTTTCTCCCTCCCTCGAGAATTTATATTAAAATTTTAAATCCGACCATGCAAAGTTCTTAACTCGCAACTGACAAATGATGATTATCTAAATGTTTGATATACAGACAATAAAAAGAGACAAACAGAAGTGAGGGTAGATCTAAAACCCCGACTCTTTTCAGTAGTATAAAGTTCAACGCGCTAATAAAAGCATTCTACGAGTCCTTAATCAATGTCGTTATTCTGTCCGTTCTGGTAATTATTTTAGTACAGGCCGAGAAGGTCATCTTGTTCGTCCTGTTGGTTTATATATATTTAATTAAATGTGGCGTTATCGTATACTTACGTTCATCACGTTATACAACTGTGTGATTATGACCGGGATGTATTATGGTATGGTTTAATTGTAACTGCTTTACTATACCGATTGCAAAGTTGTTGTATTGGTGATAATGGTAAATAGCGTAAGCAAGAGTACAAGTTGAACATTCACTCTCACACTATTATTATAAAAAATAACGCCGTCTTAGTTCCTTAATGTTCATTGTCGGATTTCACAGGTAAAAAATATTTTAATTTTTTTTATCGGCTTATTGATTTCCACTGCTACAAGTTGGTCTCCTCTATTGTAGAAACGATTTACTGTAATGGACAAGCTTGGCATGCACAGCGATCGCTCGCTGTATCCGTCTGCATAGACTTCTATGTATGTATAGTACTAGAGCGGCATTTCAGAACAAAAATCGTGTCACAGCTATGAATTACATGGGCACGGGCGTGAGCGACGACTAGGCGGGTAACTGGCACGGTAAATATGCCACTCAGTAGTACATTCATTTACAACAGTAACTGTTTCCAGACAAATACGTAATCAAGTTACATACTTATCTGAAATAAACATACGTGAGTGTCGTGGAACACTCGGTCGGAACGAAGTTCCTTTCGTATTATATTATTATTGATTAACAAAGGGGGTCGTGACGGAAAAATTTACACTTTTTTTCGCCTAGCGCCCATCTGTCAAATTCGTACCGTGCGATAAGAAACTTCGTTCCAATAAACTTTAAATCACGTTAGCAAAGTGCGCACGTAAATAATGACAGGTTTTTCTTAGTCACATTAAACAAGATCAGTGTAAGATTGTCAAAAACAACGTTCGCGGTTTATAACACAAATAACTAGTTTTTATTCGCTTGCAGTCGTCTAAAGGAATTACGGAGAATTGACCGTAACTTATTGAGCAATGTATTAAGCCCGCATAGCCCGTCTAGTAGTATAGTAGTATACAAGTCTTTGTCCATCTTGTTATTTTACGTCTGCCATATACGAGATAGTATGCCGCCGCATATTGAAAGCCATCAGTTCTTTCTAGCCTTTCCCGTTATCTCCTTTTACGAAACCTACAAAACGAAATGGGGTGATTGATTGTCTAATGCAGTAACACATGGCAGCAAAAAATGATGTAATACCTACTTTTAATGTTTTTTGTGAATAAGAGTCCATAGAGTCTAGCTTTTTATCGGGGTCGGGTACTACTACCTTAAGATATTTTTGTGTGAATTCGACTAGTTTTTTTAAAAAATGTTATAGAGCTATTCTGCAGCTATATTAGTAGTATAGGTATAGCACGAATGGGTCGGCTCGACCGGGGAAGTACCACGTTCTCACAGAATACCAGCGTAAAATAGCAGCTTAACGCTGCTGTATTTCGTATGGTGAGTGTAGAGAACCGGGGACCCTTTTTACTGGAAACGAGGCATTCCATCTTGGTCCTCACGGGTGGCACCGCATCTGCATTTTGATTCGTAATCGAGGATAGATGTTGATGTATATGAGCCGCATCAACCATTTACAAACGGGTGGACTGTGTGCTCGTTTGTCACCCTTAGTCTATTAAAAAAAGTTTTCTATTGAGATCGGGAAATCCGAAACTACTTCAGGATTATGACATTGAAAGGAGACTAAGAAATTAGTACAATAATCCTTTTCTAAAATATTTCCGTTGGGAAATAAATCTGAGATGCTATTTCAACTACTAAAACGGTACGAAACAAAATTACTTTCGTAAGTAGCAGAAACATCGTACGATTAAGCGGGAAAATCGGCTCTCGCGAGAGTTTAAATGCGACAGTAACTGACAGTATGTTCTATAATATAAACAGGAGGAGATGTTCTCGAATTGAAGATATAATTCTACATGAAAAATAAGATTTGTATTACCTTAATTATTTTACTGAAACGCAGAAGTGCAATAATTACAAGAAATATTAGTCATTTTGTATTTTTGTTTCAACTTAAATTATGGAAACTTAGGAGCCTGGATGGAGTAAAAAAAGAAGTAAAGGTGAAGTTGTTTTTCAGGGTAGAGTCATGATGCAGCTATATTATGGTTGTAGTACGAATGTGTCGGCTCGACCGGGGAAGGACCACTTTCTCAAAGAATACCAGCGTAAAATAGCAGCTCAATGTTGTTTGCTGTTCCGTAGTGTAAAGAACCGGAAACCTTTTTGAAGTTAAACTTCTTTTGGCGCGTTTGAGAAAAATTATGAGAGTGAATTTTTTACGATGTGCGCGCTCACCGACAGATAAAAACATCACCATGAAGTGGTTACGATGCGCGCGCACACCGAAACCTAAAAGCGACAACTTCAGTTGGTAATTTTCTGTCAACAGTTTTCGTGAGAACTGATAACTATACTCAAGGTAATAATACGTTAATATTCAAACACATATGAATCTACAAAACGTGTTTTATTTCAGTTATTTTTGTTTTGTTACGCTAAAGAAGTTTAACTTCTTACGTGCGTACATCAATACACACACACGTTTTTTTTTTTGGAAACGAAGTATTCTATCTTAGTCCTCAGGGGTGGCATTTTGATTCTTAATTGAGGATAGATTTAGATGTCTATGATTCACAGCATCCACTTACCTTCAGGTATACTGTGTGCTCGTATGTCACCCTAAGCTAGCCAAAATAAAAAATAAATGTTAAAGTGTTTGCTTTCCCCGTTTAAATATATTCTACTCATATACTTGCCATTCTACCATTGGACAGGGAACGTAGTATAACCTGAGGTATAACATTGGTGGTTAGTTCACAAAGCAGCATACAATTAAATTAGTAAGCACTTAGCGAGCTTAATGACATTATACATTTATGATAAACCATAAAGCCTCTCAGTTCAGTGGCCGTGTGTTTTGTCGGAAATTAGTAAATTTGAAAGGATCATATATGTTCGCACCGCTTTTGCACTATCGCCTAACGCTTATGTGATTCATTAATTATTATCCAATAAGAGTACTGCGAATAGTCCATTTCCGGGTTTCCTATTTATGCCCTTTAACATGCGCACTCTTGTGTTAACGGAGTTCGCATGAGATACGCACAAGCAATGTGGATTTTTAAGGACCATGTAAGCATAGCTCAAGTGGTTTTCTATTACGGTCGAGTACGTGATATTTGAAATTAACCGCAATTTCGTTGGTGCTTGCTTAGCATGGAATTTAGTGAACCCTTGAGCCATTAAGGTGTCCTATTATACAATGTAAGAGCTACACATAGCTATTAACTACAAAGCTCCATAAGGATCCATTTACAACGGGAAGATATGCGAGTAATTTCGGCATCAATCGACATATTCATCATGTCAAATGTATCAAGTAACACTATTATATCCATTATGATGATGTCAAACATTCACTAACTCAATAATCGAAATAGTAAATGTGATTTTCTTAAGGACCAAATACAAACACAAATGTTATGCATTTCAATAAAAATATTATTATGTACTAGCGTTTGTTAAAAATTCGAGTAATTGATTGGTTGGATTGTTTTATATGGAAAATCGGGTACCTAGGTATGTTCACTTAATTTTACCTCATACATTTTTGTGCACATCTAGTATGGCATTATACCTTTTGAATGATGTAAGTTTCATTACCTCCTTCTGAAGTCTTTCTAGAATTTACAATTAAAAACTGACGACAAAATTCGATATTTACGCATTAAAATAACTATTGAAATAATTCCTACAAAAAATAATTATAACTAGTTAGTATTTCAAGGAAAATTAAAAATATTAAGTTGAAATATGGCCGACCTGTTGCCTCTTCAGCTTATTGATCTGTTGCGCTATGTTGATTTCTATAGTTTTACTGCTTAATTTAGAAGTCTATTCCGCAAAGAAAATCCAAGCATAATGCTCTTCATAGCTCGCTGAGTGACCTTGAACTTCCTCATAAGGCCAGCAGTGAAGAATCACGTCCCAGATTATATATTATATATTATCCATGTATATATCTATGTCTACTTCATATTTATCTGTAATATCCATATGGCTTGAAAAACCGACAACTGATGAGAAAGAAAGGTTTTAGAATGACAGCCTCGTACCGGTAAACAAAATGTAGGGCGGCCTGCTACTATTTGGTGTGATCCCAGATAGATCTGATATGCAGGATGCAGGAAGTCGATGGATACAGGTGGCTCAGGGCTGGCATTTCTTAAGGGATGCCAATATTTAGCAGTGGACTTGTGATGGGTTCTAATAATTATTAAGTTGTTACAATGCTAAGTTGTAAACTTAAATCTTTAATTCCGTTATCCATGGTGGCACTACACCGGAGGCGTGGAGCAGAAATGCGGTGGTCTTGTTCTTCAAAAAGGCGACAACGCTCTCTTGAAGAACTACAGACCGATTTCCCTTCTGAGCCGCGTCTACGTGTTGTTTTCGAGAGTCATTACGAATCGTCTCGCACGCAGACTCGACGACTTCCAGCCTCCCGAACAAGCCGGTTTCCGAAAAGGCTTTAGAACCATAGACCACATACATGCTCTTCGCAAATTGTACAGAAGACCAAAGAGTACAATCTGCCAGTTTGTCTTGCGTATGTAAAATATGAGAAAGCCTTTGATTTCATCGAAATTTGGGCGGTGCTGCAGTCCCTTCAGCGGTGCCAAGTGGACTGTTGGTATATCGAAGTGCACAAGTGTTTGTACAGTAGGGCTACGATGGCTATCCGAGTACAGAACCAGAGTACGAAACCTATCCAACTGCAGAGAGGTGTAAGACAGGGTGACCTAATATCCCCGAAACTCTTCACCGCTTGGAAGACGTTTTCAAGCTACAGGACTGGAAAAGATACGGTATAAACGACAATGGCGAGTACATCACTCACCTTCGATTTGCCGACGATATAGTCCTTATGGCAAAATCGCTGGAGGACCTAAGCACTATGCTCAATGACCTCAATAGTGTCTCCCAACGAATAGGTCTTAAGATAAACATGGACAAAACAAAAATCATGTTTAACGTCCATGTCACACCTATGCCGGTAGTTGTTGGGAGCACTAAGCTCGAAGTTGTTGACGAATATGTTTACCTGGGACAAATAGTCCGACTAGGTAAGTTCCAACTTCGACTGAGAGTTCAATCGACGGATTCAACTTGGCTGGGCAGCTTTCGGGAGATTACGACCCATCTTCTCGTCAGGCATACCTCAAAACCTCAAAACTAGATTGTACAAACAGTGCTGTTGCCAGTAATGACCTATGGATCTGAGACGTGGTCCTTCACTACTGGCCATATAAGGAAGCTCAAGGTCACTCAGAGAGCTATAGAGAGGGCTATGCTCGGGGTTTCTCTGCGTGATAAACTTAGAAATAAGGATATCCGCAGTAGAACCAGTATTAGTAAGCCCAAAGTATTAGTAAGCTGAAGTGTCAATGGGCCGGCCATATAGCTCGAAGAACCGACAACCAATGGGGAAGAAAGGTTCTCGAGTGGCAGCCTCGTACCAGCAGGCGAAGTGTAGGGCTTCTCCCCACTAGATGGAGTGACGACCTGGTAAGACATGCAGGAAGTCAATGGATGCAGTTGGCTCGGGACCGTGCTTTGTGGCATTCCTTGCCATTCCTGCTGAACATAGGCCTCCCCGGCCTATGTTCAGCAGTGGACTTGTGAAGGGCTGTAACGATCATGATGATAATGATGATGATGTAACAATGGCACTGAATATTGTGAAAAATGAAAATGAAAAAAAAATGAAAAAAGGATATATTCGCATTAAATGTGTAAAACAAGAGGTGTAAAATATAACTTTGAAAATTTTTATTTTAGACTAGAGTGAAATTTTACTTACAATTTGTATCGTTTTTGGTTTGTATTTAGTTTTTAGCGTATAAGAGGAACTAACATAGCTTCCCATGTGTGTTGAAAATATTAAATCGAAAGAAAGAGACAATAATAAAACAATAATATAAAACAGTTAATTGTAAAAATTAATAAACTCGATAAGGAAAATCGGAATTGTAACCAGTTTATATAGGGAATTGCAAACACTTGTATATTTTACTATTTGATATTTTCTTATCTCAAAATTGAGGCTTAAGTCGAAAGAATACACTCCTATTTTTATTAAATTCAATCAAAAACATTATGGTTTCTTATATTTACGCGAACACTACACATTGAATAAAACTATTTTTACGGATTTTATCGCGTTTAATTTTACTAATTTTGATTCCCGACAGTCCCCCCCGTGACCATGGGTGCTGTAAAGCACCCGAAACGTCGGGAATCAAAATTAGTAAAATTAAACGCGATAAAATCCGTAAAAATAGTTTTATTCAATCAATCAAAAACAGTATTTTGTACTGTTTAGTCATTTTCTCCCTTTTGTCAAATTTCTATTTGCTACTTTAAAATATACTCCACTAGACATGGTAATTAATTTGTAATGTCGAAAATGCTTAGAAAATACGCTAAGCATTTGTTGGTTACAGCAATAATACATTTTTTTTTTATTTCGTACTTAGGGTGAAATTTTTAAAGGACCTTTTAAACGTCGCATGGCGTTTTCAAGCGCAGCTTTGAGTTAATATAATTCTATTTCTTAAAGAACGTACTTAGAATGTTAAGTAGAATCGAAATTTCTTTATAAATAATAGAACAGTAAAAAATTCTTCTTGAAATGTCAGAATACATAAAAAGTTTCCATTAATTTATTTCGTGTACATCTTGAATAAAACTACTTTTACGGATTATATCTGCTATGTGAAGCACCAACCACCAACCAACACAAGCGTCAGCTATGTGTTCAACACATAGCTGACGTGAAGCACCAACGTTCCAGGAAGTCTGCAGTATGTGATCATATCCTAGACGGCCCCCGCCATTACATTAGATTTGATAAACTACAGATTCTCGCGAAAGAACATCGATTCCTACCAAGGATGATACGTGAGGCTATTGAAGTTAAAAAACATCCTAATTTCAATAGAGAGGGAGGCTGGGTACTACCACCTGCTTGGGATCCTGTAATTAATAAAATTAAAACTAAACCCAAGCATACCACTGCAAGACTTCAAGACACAGTTAGTTCATTCTGCGTAGATCGGACCAAAATTAATAATAAAAAAAGCTGAAGGTACTCCGGATTAACTCTGACATCGGGACGTCAATCACCTCAGTCCCCCATGACCATGGGTGCTGTAAAGCACCCGAAACGTCTAATAAAAATAATTAATTAAACGTGATATAATCCGTAAAAGTAGTTTTATTCAATGTGTAGTGTTCGCGTAAATATAAGAAATCATCTTGTACATCTTTATTTCAATACGCAAAAATGAGTACAAAAAAGGTTTTCTATGTGTGGTGGCGCTGTCGTCGCGCCACAAGTGAAAATACAAGGAAGCGTAAAACCCGCTATCAAAGTTCCGAAGTAAAAAGCAATATATATACAATAACTCCGAACTAACACACGGAGCGTTGGCCGCTCCCCGGGCAGAACACCTTGCCCGGCGGTAGATCTCCTCTTTTCCTTCCACCGCCAACATGGTGACCAACCGACGTGATATGAACACGCAACCAACAGCCTTCGGAAAACTTCAACTTCAAGCTTTCGTCATCGTCTTTAAGTACCCCTTCCATTCGCTCCCGAGCAGATATTGTCTGCAGTCTTCACATCCTGCAAGCCATCTAGCTTTACAAAGGTTCATCACAGCACTATAATAATGCTTCCTGTTCCTTCAAGCTACTTTCTGCGCTACATTTTTCGGCACGGCTTTGAGCCTTACTGCTCGCCTCTGCTGCACGGCACTCTCGCAGATTACTTGCTTACTTCTCGACTCACCGAGGACTACAAGGTAATTCCCTGGCACTTGCACATTCGCCGACATCTAGAATGCAATATCGCCCTCCGGTCTGAGCAGGGTGGTGATGTGCGGCGCTGTCGTCGCGCCACTAGCCAAAATAAATAGAAGCCTAAATCGCGCTATCAAAGTTCCTAAGTAAAAGCAGTATATATAGAATAGCTCCGAACTACCACTCAGAGCGTTGGACGCTACCCGGGCAGAACACCTTTCCCGGCGGTAGATCTCCCCTTTTCCACATGGCCACATATGAATAAGGTGAGCTTAAAGCTTTTATGCTAGTTTAAAGGTGTGACGAAGATATCAGCATGAAAACATGAGTGTTTAGATCAATGGTTCAGTAGTGTATTGGTTTAAATGACCAACTGCTGGTTCGGATTTATTAAAAATGGAAAAGGGATGATTATGTAGTGCGGTTATGTAGACGACTGTATTATAGGGTGAGGTGCAAGCGATGAGGATTTGATATTTTCGCGATACTGCAAATGTCCTAAATTTGGTACACGAAGGACTTTAAGGAATGCATGCGCACTCACCTGGATTTTGCTGATCTGCCTCGTGTTTCAAGGGCTGCAGCCACGATGATTCGGCGCCGGCTTTCTTCACACATATAAACTTCACAGATAATCACAAAATGTAGCATTATTGTAAATGTCTCTACACTTTACGATTATTTTGTATAGTTTTAATATATAAGATCTCTCTAGATAGGAAACCCGAAAATGGACTATTTACTCTTATGTACTCTTATGGGATAATAATTAACGTATCATATAAGCGTTAGGCGGTAGTGCAAAATTAGACTGAAGTAAGATCGAGTGAGAGCCTCGTACTAGGAATGATGACGTCATGATGAAAATGCAGGGAACTAATAGATATAAGTAGCTCAGATCGTGCTTTGTGACAATCTATAAGGAAGCCTATGTTCATAAGTGAACTTGTGATGGGCAGTAATGATAATGAAGATGGCATTAATAATTATGACTTGTGAAGCTATTCCGGTACGAGTAACTCAAGTTGAAACCATGGTTTGAGCTACGAAAGGATTTTATTTGCTATTTCAGTTTTCTCGGCAGGGATTACACGCAAGACTGTTTGTGTTTCTTCTTCTTTTCACTTTCTTAATCTAATGCAGAATAAATTTCTTTCAAGAATGCGCTAAAAAGATTGTGTACTTCTTGAAATATTTGTCAATAACGCTGGGCGAACGGGATCGTACGAGGCGATACCATCGCTTTTGTAATGTTGCTCCTAATCATTAGTCTGTGAGAGTTGTGTTTGGTATTTCAAAAACTGGCTGAGTGCTGTGTGACGGAAAACACACCTCAAGGAAAACTTTATTCCGGGAAATAAGTGTCAGAAGCGCTGGGTAGAAAATAAAAAGAGGATACACAGACGTGAGGGTAAAACTCGACCCCGCTTGTTTGGGCAGAAGTATAAAGTACGACAAAGGCGACGTATTGAGTGATTCCGTCAAAGTTGTTTATTCAATCGGTTATCTGATTTGTTGTGATCCTGTCTTTTGTGGTTATTCCGCTAGAACTAGCAAAGAGGAATGTTACTGCGGTGAAGCTGACCAGTGTTACTTTGTGATTGTGAGCAGTGTTATTGCCGGTTTGATCATGGTTCAGTTTGGTGCTATTATGTAATAGCTTTCATCATGTTACACTACATGTGTGATCGTGTATGGCACGTGTTACGGTATAGTCAAATTGTATTGCGTTATGTTGAATGTGTAATGCGTAATGCGTTATACTCAAGTTGAGAACTCGCTTTCATACTATATTATTTTTAATAGTAACTTATAAACGTGTTTCTAACAGAGTCCGCTGCGCTGCCCACAGTGCATGATGGTTTCAGGTATCATTGAAAAAGTTTAAAATTTCTCGAAAGTTTTTTTTTATAGGATAAGGGTGAAAAACGAGCACACAGTCCACCTGATGTCAAATGGTAGCTGTGGCCCATATTCATCTACATCTATCCTCGATTACGAATTAAAATGCAGATGTACCCGTGAAGAGTAAGATAGAATGCCTCGTTTCCATTAAAAAGGATCTCCGATTCTCTACACTCATCATATGAAACACAACAGCGTTAAGCCGCTATTTTACGCTGGTATTCTGTGAGAGCGTAGTCTTTCCCCGGTCGAGCCGACCCATTCGTGCTACAACTATACTAATAATATAGCTGCAGCATGGCTCTACCACGTAAATCTCATTCGCCTCTCTCTCGTTCTCGACGGAGCTCGTTTTTCTTAAGAAATTTATAATAAAATTGAAGGGCTCAGACAGGAGTGACACGCAGCAATTGCTAATGTCAATATACGGTACACCATACGATACTAGGTATAATGTACTCCAGACTGAATTTCGGTCACGGCGGCCAGCTTCATCGCAGAATATCCATCGGCGCAGGACAGGATTATAGTGCCCATGTGTATGCGCAAGCACAGGTGCACTCTCTATTCCCTCACTCTTATAATCCGATGGGACGATCAGAGAGAGATCAAGGGCGACCAACGGCTTTACGTGCTTTCTGAGGCAGAGTAAGACACCGCCAACTTCTTTACTCTGGGCAGTTACTGAGAATATCTTGACGGAAAACCCTAATAACTGTTTTTTTTTTGGCCAGACCCGGAATTCAAACCCAGAACCTCAAGATCAGCAGTCGCACTACCACAACCACTAGACCAACGAGCCTAACTAGTCGATACTGGGTAATCTATACATACGACGCGACACCTAGCTATCCAATAGTAAGGTCCGTGTTTACCATTGATATTTAAGATATTGGCGATAAAATGAAACATTTAGTGTGAAGAACATGTTTTGACCAAGGGCTTCGGTTCGGGAATCTGTTGCCTCTTACGACACCAACGGGACGATATGGGGTGGCTGATTCTCTTTCGCTGCCACTACAAAGCGAACAAATTTCTACTACCGTGAATAGAACTGTATATATATGAAATTTCGATGTCTACTCGAACGTAAAAATATATCAGCATAAATTTTATGGTGCCAATCAATATTAAATGGAGCCAATAAAAAAAAAATTAAAATAAAATCTCTTTATTTCGGACAAACATCCATAATTGTTAGTAGGTAGGTAAAGGAAGTTATAGCTATGTTAGTAATGATTAGGTAGGCAATGATGGGAACCAAATATCACAAATAAACATATAAATGTAAGTACAGTAAATTAATAGACGAAGAATAATAATAATATACTTAAAGAGTAAAATCTAAATATTGCAATTTTGATTCCAAGACAATTTACCTTTCTTATGGATACATCGGGAGACACACCGATATAAAAAATTGACAGGTGTTTCTAGAGGATTCTGAAAAATTTACTGATTCACGTGTTCCTGTAGCATATTATATCTATGTCAAATATTAATTATCTACATTCAAAAGTCTTTGAGAATTCAAAAAAAAATTACGACAAACAGACATAGAGACACAGTAACCAAAGTGACGATAAAGTGATGGAATTTTGCTAATTTGGACACGGAACAGCAGTTAATGATGTTCCTAAATTAAAGCCCACGCGAGCGAAGCCGCGGGTAAAAAGCTAGTTATATAATAAGTTTCTTCCTCATCGGTTGTCGGTTCTTCGAGTTATTTGGGCGGCCTATTGTCACTTTAGCTCACTGATCCAAAGAGCTATGTTGTTAACTCGGGCTCGGGATATCATATTACAGATTCTACCACAAGAGAAGCTCCGAGCATGTACATTTTTTTACAGAATAAGAGTGACGATACGAACACACAGTCCACCTGATGGTAAGTGAATGCTGTGATCCATTGACATCTACATCTATCGTCGATTAAGAATCAAAATGCAGATACGTTGTCACCGCTGATGTGACAAGGCAGCACAGGGATAATCTCCATCTGGTTATCGAGTGACAGCCTCATACCGGTAAGCGAAGTATAGAGTGGCTTCCCACTAGATGGAGTGACGACCTGGTGAGAGATGTGGAAAGTCAATGAATGCAGGTGTCTCGTCAGAACGTGTTATATGAGTGTTTTCCATTTGCAATTATGTATGTATGTAATGTTATGTATGTAAATATGTGACGATTATGAAAAAAAAATACTTATGTGCCCAAAAACTTTAATTTAAATATAATTTAAGCAATAGAAAAATTAATCTGTAATATAATATCTCAATAGCATTGTTTTGGTATCACGTGCGTATATCATATTTAAAAATAAGTACATTTCATTTTGATCAGAGAGAATACAATAATGTAATTGACTTCTTTCAGCACATTATTTATTGACGCTCTAAGATTTCTTACAACGTCGGTGGATTAAAAAACATATATGATGAGGCACTATACAATTCAGTGAACAATTTACCTGAAAAAGCTTTTATCGAAAGAACGTTACGAGTGATGTATGTGTTATTAAAACATTTAATAACATTACTAGGTAATTGCTTACTAACAGAATGCCTAGAGAAAGTCTTATTATACTTACACTGGAAAATAATAAGCTTTTCGGAGAAAGAGGACATAACAAAGAGGAAATAAATGAAAGTGAAGGTAGGTCTTTCTGTGTAATGGTGGTGTAAGAATATCCACTACACAACATAAGAGCAGCAGACAGGCGACAGAGGGAAACAAATCAGGAGATGAGCAGCAGCGTCTTCCTAATAACGGCTAAAAATAAAAAATAAACAGTGGTTGCCAACCCGCTTGCCAAGTGTGGCAACTATGGAAAATCCCCCATAGATTGCTTCATAGGGAGCGTCGCCTCTGAGGCAATCTATAGGGGAGGCCTATGTTCAGCAGCGAATTTAGATATTTATCCAAATTAGATACCTCCACTTTGCCTTTTATTTCGTACAACAACAATGCTATCCCATACTCTCCAAATGTTAAGAATCTCGGTCTGTACGTTGATATCTGTCTTTCATGGAACAAGCAGATCCAGGAGGTAAGCCGCAAAGTTACTGCAACGCCTGAAAATTTTTCTTCCTACTGCTACAAACGTTTTTCTTGTTCTATCTCTTATTCTGCCGATAATAGACTATGTAGATGTTTGTTGCACAGACATAATTATCTCAACACCATCTTAACACATTGGATCTTCTCCTCAATAACTGCATCAGATACATTTATGGTTTTCGTAAATATGACCATGTATCTTCTTTTCGTCCTCAGCTTAACTGGCTGCCTATCCGTCATTGCAGATATTTTAGAATACTCTGCATCACTATCCTGAACGATCCTTGTGCTCCTGAGTACTTGGAATCTAAATTTCAGTACCTAGGAGATACTCATAATTGTTTTCTCCATTTTTAGGATAATCTAAAGTTGCTAACGCCTTTACACCGTACTCGTTATATGTCCTCTTTCGCTCTTACGGCTATAAGACTACGGAACGAAATATCTCTTGACATTATAAAAGCTTCCAACAAGTTTATTTTCTAAAATAAAGTTCGTGAACATTTTTGCAAGTGTGACTTAACGCTTTTCACTAAATAATGATTCTATCGTTATTTAGTAAAAAGCGTTTATTTAAAAAAGTTTAAATAAATAAATCAATAAAAATAAATAGGTTGTAACGGAAGGTAGATCTAGAAACCCGTTTGTGCAGTAAAAGTCCAAGTGCAAGCGCCGTGCGCGATTCCGCTTCAGTCATACTTAGTAACGTGTTTTCTCCATTGTGGTAATTCTTCTAGAATAAGCGAAGAAGGTTCGTGTTGCTAAAAGACTGCCCGGTGTTATCACGGTCCTCCTCTAGATGATGGTGGTTTACCACCAGAAACGGGGTTGCGGGCGTACGGGAGCCCTCCCCGTACGCCCCAAATGCCTAGTATTGTAACCCGTGACGTGACTTAGATAAGATCTCAAGACATCGTAATAGCACTGCGAGGGTGCTAGGGCAGGAAGTACTGCCCCCGGGACGTGCTTCCAAATAAAGCAACGCAGGAGGGGGCCCCGGTTGCGTTTCGAACGGAGATCCCGGGACCTCTCATATATACTGATGGTGACAACCGTGGGGTTCTAGCCGGTAAGAGTCCGGCATAACCTTTTCGCTGCCCCCGCAGTCGAAGGCATCCATGAGGATTTCTCCACGATATCAAAAGTAGTGTTGCTGTGGTTTTGCGTACTTAATATATGTATATTAGTGTTGTCATGAAATTACGTCTATCACGTTACACTACTACGTGACTGTAGCGAGGACATCTTATTACGTTATTGTCGAACTGTAACTGCTCTATACTATAAGTGTCACGCGGTACGCTATTTTATTGCTGATAATGAAATGATTAATCGAATAAGCATATAAAATTTTGTAGTAAATTAACAATAATAAATAATGATTGATTAGTGCATATATATAGTTTTACATTTAAGGTTCTGCTTTAAATATCGGAAATAATTACCGTACGGTAACGATTTCTTAAATATCATATTATAATATCGTAACTTTCCATATACTATTAACACAGAATATAATTATAAAATATTCCCGAGCAAAGTTAAGGTTAACTTGTAATCTTTTGTTTGTTCATATAAACGCTACCGTAACTGCAGTTCACGCTATGACAACGGAATTCATTAGCGTGAGCCACGGAAAGGCACAAAGACATTTTGAAAGATTTATGTGCATGAGATTTTGAAATTTTCTCCGAAATTTTTAGATAAGTTATTATGAGCATATAATTTAACATTTACCTTTTATACGAGGAAATTAGGTCAGCGGGTTTAACCTCTGAGTCGTCGGTTGTGGGTAGACTAATTGGAAACAAAAGCAATGTTAACATGATCTTTAAATTACTACGTTATTGGATCATGGCGAAGTCCACATAAATTTTATTTACTTTTAGAAATACTACTGTCTGATTTTATCAAAAATTGTATACAGTTAAGGATGACAAATGAGCACACATTAAATTAATTTCACGGATTTTATCGTGTTTAATTTAACTTTAAATTCCTGACGTTTCAGTTGTTTTACAGCACTCAAGGTCACGGGGAACTGAGGTTGTATGTATTTGACGTCCCGATTTCAAAGTTAGTCCGTCTACCTTTAGTTTTTGAATATTAATTTTATGAATTAAAAAGTTAAAATTAAACGCGATGAAATCAGTTAAATTTGTTTTATTTAATGTGTAGAATCCGCGTAGGTAAATATAAGAAACCAACGAGCACACAGTCCACCTGATGGTAAGTCAATACTATGTTTCAAGAACCATCTATCTTTAATTAATAGCTAAGAAGTCAATGGATGCATGTGACTGTGGCACTTCTTGGGGGTCGCCTATGTCCAGCAGTAAACTGTTGTCTTGTTCATGTTCATTTTTAGACGCTGGTTGAAAAACACTGTTGAGGTCATTGAGCATTGTGATAAGCTCCACCAGGGAGTCTGTCATACTGAATATATCGTCGGCAAATCGAAAGTACTCGTAAGTGATGTGTTCGCTATTGATGCTGATACCGTATCCTTTCTAGTTCAGTAGCTTAAAAACGTCTTTTGATGCACAAATGAAAAGTTTTGGAGATATAACGTCACCCTGTTTTACACCTCTCTGCAATTGAATATGTTTGGGCTCTGGACGTGGCCCTACTGTACAAGCAATTCAGCACTTGTATTTACAGTGAATCTGGCAAGAAAAAAAAATACATACATTGTTTTATTACTATTTTTTTTTGTTCCATTTTATTATGTAGGAAACAGTAGAGGGATTCTGCTAATTGCACGGGAAATTATATTACTATAATAATTGTAGCCAAAAGACTAGAACTAGAACGTTAATTTTTTTCGTCCACATAAATACATAAAGAATCTGTTTTTTTATATACATTCATCCTTTCTAAAAGTAATTATTAATGCAATTACTTGATTAGCCGGCATGAGTGATAGAAGCGTTTGTTAAATTATCTCGAGTCTGCAATTTCGTAACTTTTGCGTAGTATATTTGTTATGTAATATCATTCTATTAAAATAATGGATATGCAAATTTGACTAAAGAATTCGCTTCATCTTAACCATAAATGAGCATGATCGGAAATGAAATATCACTTAATACTACAATTTGAATATAAAACTTTCTGCTTGAAATTGTTGTAATGGATTCGATGTTTGAAAGTCCTAATTTTAACATACGTCTTCATTTTAGTTTTAAGATTAGGTTCTATGCTTATATATTGGACTTAGTATTTATTACACTTATGATAGGACGTTTATGTGAAAAGTTTTACACTAACCGCGAAAATAATTGTGATCTACGAGCTAGATTAAACATTGGCCTCGTGACGATTTTACTAAAGAAATGTTGCTTTGAAGTAAAGTCACCGTGTATCATAGGCGTCAGAGAATTTACTACTCCATGTCATCTCACGGTTGTCGTAAGAGAAGACAGGGGAAAATGAAACAGAAAATAGCATTTTCCTAATAACAATTCTAAGTAATACAATATTTTGGTTGCCAACCCACATGCCACGCATGGCAATTATGGAAAATATTCCTCTTATAAGGCAATATTTTGGGAAGGCCTGTGTTAAGCTGTAAACCATGATAAGCTGTAATAAACAATGAATAAAAATTAAAAAAACCTTGGCCGTGTGATGGCGGCACTAGGAAATCTATTACCCAAGGCAACTATGTGAAATGCCGGGATGATCTCATGGCTTTTAACGGATGTCGGTATAACCATCTCGTTAATGCTGATTTATTTATGTTTTTTATGTAATAAGAGTGACAAACTAGCCTACAGTATATCTGATAGTAAGTGGATGTTGTGGCTTATAGACATAAATTTACCCACGATTAAGAATCAAATTGTAGATTCGCTTTTAAGATAAAATGCCTCAAAAGTAAAGATAATTTAAAGGGTCTCCTGTTCTCTACACTCACCATATGAAACACCTACTAGTAGTAGTAGGTGTTTCATAGTAGTAGAGGGCCTGCTAGTAGAGGGCTTCTAGTGCCTAGCAGTCTCTGGAGCAGCTATTCGTGTTTCGTATCTAAGTATATTTTTGAAGATATAAGAAATGAGAAAAAAAAATCAATCTTTCAAATTATGTACCTATCAAAATGTTTTTACTTGATTACGATTCCCGCATCCGCAGCTAACCGTGCGTACACTTGTGTGTGTGACCCGTGTCAATGTAATAGTTCGATTCTTTACCTATCAAGTTTGCAAACGCGTCCTTAAAATGCATCCCGTATTCTATTCTCAGCGGATTCCTGACTCCTCGTAATGTCGAAACTCTTGAAGGCCTTCGTCAGAAGCATCCTTCGGTCAATCCTTCTCAGAATGTGCCTTCAAAAATAAGGACAACTGTATCCAACCTATTGCCGTTGGTTCTACATTTCGACACTTAACTTCAAGATTAGCTTACAGACACATAATCTTAGAGATTAAAACAACATTTCAGCCTACTCAACTAGGCTTTGGCACTAAAGGTGGCTGTGAGGGGGTGGTATATATTTAGTGCGTACTTTTATAACAAATTCTAATGCAGATTCTTGTGAAGGTTGACTTTAGGAATGCTTTTAACTCTATCGATAGGGTAACCCAGCAGGGTTAAGAAGTGGCTAACAATACCACGGAAATTTATCATTACGTTTGGCAATGTTACAGTCAAAATTCGAACTTGTTTTATGAAAACCATATTATTGATTCTGCTGTCGGTGCTCAGCTCAGTAGGCCCAGTCCGTTTCAGTTTGGGAATTCAACCCATTATTTCAAATTTTAAATCCAAGCTGAATGTCTGTTACCTGGACGACGGTACATTGGGAGGTAAAGCAGATGACGTCCTCAGTGATCTTACTCATATTTTTCGAAATATTAAAAATATTGGTCTTGAACCAAATAGTAATAAATGTGAAATATTTATTTCCAATAATTTATCTAGTTCTGACAGAGATACTTTAATTCAAAATTTCAATTATATTTCTCCAAGAATAAAAACTGTCCGAGCGGAATCGCTATACCTCACTGACCTCTATATATGGACTGGCTATACACCGTGACATAATGAAGCGATTTGATTTTCAACATTTTGGTGCTGACAGCAGAAGTGAACGTCAACGGAACTAATAATAAAGATAAGACAGAGTGAAACAATATATCGATAAGAATTATATACCCATGCCTACCCGTAACGTCCATTCTACGAGTATTTATGTATCATATTAATATAATGCCATACAATAAATAAATGTATCAATTAATACCTAGGCCTTAGACGCAAGCTTTATACCTCATATAAAACAAGAATCGAGGCTGCGTTGATCTATCTACGTTTTTATTCGTAACTACAGAACGGATTTTGTTCCGGGTTTCAAATGAGAAAATGCCTACGCATACCTGCATTGCGGGGCAAGAACGGATTATGTCGGATTTGCAACTACTAAAACCCCATGATGTTCCACCTTCACCACACATTGACAGGGCCACGGAAACGCTTTCAATCACATCCGCGGCCCCACCAGCGAGGACCCCTCCTTAGTTGAGGACTTCCCTCTCCAAATTCCCGAGCCCGATATGTGGAGGCCATGGAGCCAAGAAAAAGGGAGCCTGAAAGGGTTCCCGCCACGACAAGGCAGGAACCCTTTCAGGGAGGAGTTATTTCTCACCCAAACTCACGCAAACTCACTAAGGACATTAATAATTTTGCGGTTCCAATATAAATTTATTCCCTTGATACAATAAATTGGTCATAATAATTATAAAGATTTAACAAACTTACGTCTTATAAACACAAAGTCATCATCAGGTGACATGTCTACACTTGGCTATGGCCCTTGAATCTGGGGCAAAATAAGGAGAGAAGAAATTAAAAAAAAACATTCGAAATAACAATCTAATACTTTTATACTTACTAGTACTGATACTACCAGAAAATATTGTGGATATACTGCAGTTTTTCAAAGTGGTGCGTTTCTCATGTCCAATAAAACAGACGTCTGTGAAGTGTTTAGAACAAAGATAATCATTTTGTTTCGGACGCCAATTCACAAGTTTTGTGCTTTTTAGTCATAATTTTGGTCTAGGTTCAGTTGGAAACCTGTTAATTAATAAACATTTGATAATTATCTGTTGTCGGCGACTTTGGTTGTGAACAGATATCGGTAGAAAAGAACATAGATAAGTATTATAGACAAGGAACTCGACAACTCTATTGAATTTTATTGTATATCAAAACTCTGTAATATAAAGCCAAACATGTTGGTAATTACGATATTAAGATTAGTAACAAATTTTAAGTACCTATATTATTAAATAGTTTTAATTTGCTTAATATTATGTGCAAATTCACTTACTCGTGGAATATTATCCTATTTCCAATTTCCTTTTGGTAACGAGTTTTACATATTACGCACACTCTCATTATTACTAAAAATATTTTATATTATGTAACTGAAATCAAACATAATCAAACCACATCATCATCATCATTACAGCCCTTCACAAGTCCACTGCTGAACATAGGCCTCCCCCAAGGAATGCCACAAAGCACGGTCCTGAGCCACCCGCATCCATCGACTTCCTGCATGTCTTACCAGGTCGTCACTCCATCTAGTGGGGGGACGCCCTACACTTCGTCCGCCAGTACGAGGCCGCCACTCGAGAACCTTTTTTCCCCATCGGTTGTCGGTTCTTCGAGCTATATGGCCGGCCCATTGCCACTTCAGCTACTAATCTGTTAATATGTCGGTCACTCTGGTTCTACTGCGGATATCCTCATTTAAGTTTATCACGCAGTGAGACCCCGAGCATAGCCCTTCCATAGCTCGCTGAGCGACCTTGAGCTTCCTCATCCGGCCAGCAGTGAAGGACCACGTCTCAGTTCCGTAGGTCATCACTGGCAACACGCACTGGTTGTACAGCCTCGTTTTCAAGTTTTGAGGTATCCCTGACGAGAAGATGTGCCGTAATTTCCCGAACGCTGCCCAGCCGAGTTGAATCCGTCGATTGACCTCTCGGTCGAAGTTGGACTTACCTAGTCGGACTATTTGTCCCAGGTAAACATATTCGTCAACAACTGAGCTTAGTGCCCCAACAACTACCGGCATAGGTGTGACATGGACATTAAACATGATCTTTGTTTTGTCCATGTTCATCTTAAGACCTATCCGTTGGGAGGCACTATTGAGGTCATTGAGCATAGTGCTTAGGTCCTCCAGCGATTCTGCCATAGGACTATATCATCGGCAAATCGAAGGTGAGTGATGTACTCGCCATTGATGTTAATGCCGTATCCTTTCCAGTCCAGAAGCTTGAAAACGTCTTCCAATGCAGCGGTGAAGAGTTTCGGGATATAACGTCACCCTGTCTTACACCTCTGCAGTTGGATAGGTTTTGTACTCTGGTTCTGTACTCGGATAGCCATCGTGGCCCTACTGTACAAGCACTTCAGCACTTCGATATACCGACAGTCAACTTGGCACCGCTGAAGGACTGCAGCACCGCCAAATTTCGACGGAATCAAAGGCTTTCATAGTCCACATACGCCAGACATAGTGGCAAATTGTACTCTTCGGACTTCTGTACAATTTGCCGAAGGGTATGTATGTGGTCTATGGTGCTAAAGCCTTTCGGAAACCGGCTTGTTCGGGAGGTTGAAGTCGTCGAGTCTGCGCGAGACGATTCGTAATGACTCTCGAAAACAGCACGTAGACGCGGCTCAGAAGGGAAATCGGTCTGTAGTTCTTCAAGAGAGCGTTGTCGCCTTTCTTGAAGAATCAAACCACATAAAATAATTTAATTTTTTAGTTTAAAAATTCAAAATACAGAGATACGATTTAAATAATACAACAGACTTTGGCATATTATGTCAATTTTAGTTCCCGGTACGGACAATGAGGGCGCTTCAAATCGGCATAAGCATTTTGTATGGCATAGTCAGTCCAGCGTACTTGTATACCTATATAGAGGTCAGTGCTATATCTGCTAGGTGCCCCATTGTTTATCGATAGTATAAAAGCTACATCCGCAACTACCCGCGCGATCTTTCTCTATCTTCCATTAATCCGCTCCTCAATTTTTTATTCAAAATCAGTGTAAGGATTAAAGTTTTACCGTGATGCTATATACGTTTCGATAACATAAAGTTCAAGCTTTGTAATGACACCATTGGACAAGTGAAATTCCACCTAGATTGTGAGTAATAGCGATAAACATTTTCAAAATAATCGTTTGGTAATTGCCGTCCCTGACCTAGGTCAACTCGCGGCCGGCTCGCATCTACGCACACATACGCATCGCACAGTTTACGTGACGTAGTGCACAGCGCTTTTATCGCTAACGCTTTATTCATCCGCAACTTTTAAGCGCACCTTGAAGCTTTGCTTATTACGGTTGGAAATAAATGCTCTGGATGCCACCACGACATACTTACTAGAGAGTTTCTGGTGTGCTCCGCTTGCTCATCTAAATACGACCTTTTATGCGCTAATGTTGGCTTAAAAAGATTTAATATGATAAACCAAGAAATAAGACAGTTGGAAATATCCTGAATGTCATAGTAAGCAACCAAAAACTGATAACACGAACTCACCGTTGCGCCAACCACTCCAATCCACTCAGCCGGGCCCCAGTAACGTCAGCGTACTTGATGAAACATCATGTGAAGCCAGCAATGTTACCATCAGAGCTCGCCAGCAATCACAGGCCGTCCCAGTTGATGACCGTTGTGTGACGGATGATTCACTGCGGCGAATACTTAGTGAGGAGTTGTTATGCATGATCGAAGAAAAGATAAAAAAATTGGTAACTGTACAACTTCGAACGATAAATAAGCGCATAACGGAATTCAGTAAGACCATTGCTTACTTTAACAGGCAATATGAGGAAATGAAGGCTGAACTGCAGGAAAAGTCGGCTATCATAACAGGGCTGCAAAAAGACAACGAAACGCTGCAATCAAGTGTCAAAGCTCTGTCCCAAAGACTCATTCTGGCGGAACAGAATATGAGAGAGTCGAATTTGGAAATAAATGGCGTACCAGAACATAAAACGGAAAATCTGTCAACCATTTTAACCCAAATAGCAAAAACCGTTGACTGCCATATTGGAGATGATGATATTCATCATGTAACACAAATTGCTAAACAAGGACAGTGACCGGCCTCGCATGGTTATTGCAAAGCTCCGCAGCCCCCGACATCGAGACGTCATGTTGGCTGCTGTTGCCAAATTCAACAAAAGTAACCCAAAGGAAAAGCTGTCAACCCAACATCTTGGTATGGCGGGTCCGCCAAAGCCTGTGTTTGTCTCTGAGCACTTACCACCAGATATCAAGTACCTGTACGCAGCAGCTCGCCTCAAGACCAAGAAGGAAGATTTCAAATTCGTATGAGTTTGTAATGAACGCATCTTCTTACGCAGAAATGAGTACAGCCCAGCCATCCTCATTCGAAATATTGATAGTCTTGATTCAATAACCTCTACTCAACAGAGATCCTGATAACACACGAATGAGGCAACTTTAAAAACTATCAAAACGTGCGTGGTCTGAGAACGAAAACAACTGACGTGTTAAGAAACATCTTGGCAAATAATTACGACGTTATAGTGTTTACGGAGACTTGGTTGAATCCGGGTGTGGCTAGCAGTGAAATTTTTGATTCTAGATATAAGGTTTATCGTGGGGATCGTGTATGTTCCAAATCCACTAAAATGGATGGCGGAAAAGTATTAATAGCTGTATTGCAAAACATTTCATCCGCTCGTGTTGAGCGATGGGAAAGTAACCGTGAAGATTTATGGGTATCGGTTCAAATAAAAATTGCCACCAGTTAAATCAGATACTTTGACGTATTTCCTTGACAAGGTTGATAACGTTATGAACCAACCCAATAACGTCCTATTTATAGACGATTTTAATCTAAGATTCATTAACTGGAGTAGAGATCATGATCATATTGCTCAAATGGTTCCATCTAATTATAATAGTACTCTTGGATGCGCTCTTGTTGATTTCATACCTCTTAGTAACTTTTGTTAATTTAACAACATACAAAACAGTGACGGTAGATACTTAGATCCCATTATGAGCAACTTTCCCAGTGTTAATGTGTCGGAGCCTCTGGCACTAACTGATGGTAGGCTGGACTGTAAACATCCTAATCTCTTGGTAACATTACAAAAAACTAATTTTGCTTATCTTCAGCCTAAGAAACGAACTGACCACAATTGCTATAAGGCAAATTACGAGGAAATTGCCTCGAACCTGGAGTGTACGAGTATTGATTGGGTGGAGAGGTTTTCGAGCTGTAGCAACGTCAATTAAATGGTTACAATATTCTATGATGAACTAAGTTTAATTATTGATAGGTCTTTCGCCAAGCGCCGTCCTTCCAAGAGTAAATACCCCAAATGGTTTAGCCGCACCCTAATTAAACTTCTAACCGAGAAAAATAAGCTACGCAACAGATATCGGAAATATGGAAATCCACGTGATAAATTAGAACATGACCTCTTACGGAGCTGCTGTCACAATCTTATTGACAAGTGCTATAGTGACTATAAGACAAATATTGAGAATGGAATATCGCGTAACGTCAAATATTTTTGGCAATACATTAAAGACAAATGTAGCAACCAGTCAACTCTTTCCTCAAACATGCAATTAAACGATTCCATTGCAGAATCTGGTTCTGAGATGGCCACACTTTTCGCCAAACATTTTGCTTCCACGTTCACTTCAAATTTTGAAAAAAAAAAACAATCACAACTTTGAGGATCTATCGCCACTTACTTTATCGAATATTCAATTTTCTGAATATGATACCTTAAGAGTAACTTTAACTTTACTTTTATACACTAAAGTATGTTATGATGTTGGCTTGTTGTTGATGAGTTACTTAACTGTGGAAACTTTATTGTTAAATGTAAGATTAATATGTGTTACGTATTAGACTAATAAATATGTATGTCAAAGAGCAATTTAACGATTAGACATACAGAAAGGAGCCAGTCCCGATAAAATACCTCCTCTATTTATAAAGATCTGTGGATCTCTTTTGTCTCAACCATTAACTATGATCTTTAATTGTTCGCTCAGAGATGGTGTGTTCCCTGAGGAATGGAAAAAAGCAAAATAGTACCTGTATACAAAAAAGGGGAAACAAGACACGTAAAAAACTACCGGCCGATTTCCATTTTGTCTACTTTTTCTAAATTGTTTGAGTCTCTGATTAATCCACTAATTATTAGCCACATATATACTTCACTATCCGAGTACCAGCATGGGTTCCGCAGGGGTCGTTCAACACAGACTAATTTGGGCTCATTTATTTCTGAAATTGCACTGGGGGTGGATAGTGGAAGTCTAATTGACGCTGTATACAGAGATTTTACCAGTGATTTTGATAAAGTAAATCACGCACTACTTTTAATGAAATTGCGAACGAAAGGAATACATGGTAGTTTTCACTGATTTAGGTCTTACCTCAGTACGAGACCCCACCCAGGGCTTTGAGTCAAATGTATATTTTGCATCTCAGGAGTCCCACAGGGCTCTCACTTAGCCACAATACTATTTCTTATATTTATCGACGATATAGCGATACACATAAAAAAACTGTAAATTCAGCCTATTTGCGGATGATTTAAAAATTTACAGGGCAGTCAATTCTTAACATGATATGGAACTTATCCAGGAGGACTTAAACAGTATTCACACATGGTGTGAATCAAACGTTATGACCCTGAACGTTGATAAATGCTACCATATCAAATTTACAAAAAAGAAAAATAATTTCTCATTCACTTTTTACGTGGTAGAGCCATGCTGCAGCTATATTAGTAGCATAGTTGTAGTACGAATGGGTCGGCTCGACCGGGGAAGGACCACGCTCTCACAGAATACCAGCGTAAAATAGCAGCTTAACACTGCTGTGTTTCGTATGGTAAGTGTAGAGAACCGGAGACCCTTTTTACTGGAAAAGAGGCATTCCATCTTAGTCCTCACGGGTGACAACGCATCTGAATTTTGATTCTTTTTTGAAGATGTCTATGGGTCACAGCAACCACTTACCATCAGGTGGACTGTGTATTCGTTTGTCACCCTATCCTATAAAAAAAATTAACGGCTCAACATTAACTGAAGTAGAAGAAATAAGGGAATAAGGTGTAACAGTAGACAAGCACCTTAAATTCACTTCACATATTAATAACATTGTAAATAAATCCTCTAAAATGCTAGGTTTTCTTAGGCGAAGTAACGCGGGTTTCCGTTTAAATTGCAACCATAAAATATTATACAATGCTTTGGTCCAAAGTAACTTGGAGTACACTAGCGTGGCATGGAACCCTGTATATGCTGTTCACTCTCAACGCTTGGAGGGTATTCAGCGTGCTTTCACTAGGCATCTGACATTTATTTCGCAGGGCGTGTCACACCGGTCACCATATGAGCATCGTCTTGCCTTTTTTTAAATGAACTCGTTGCGTAGCCGTCGAAGAGACCAAGATTTAGTATTTTTGCACGGACTTGTCAACGGTAAAATAAAATGTAGTGAACTCCTGGAACGTGTTAAATTGACGGTGCCAGCTCGCACGCCCCGACATCCTATCAAAAAAACTTTTGCCTTGCCTTCTGTAAGGACTAAACTTGGACGCCATTCTCCTCTCGCTAGATGTTGCGCACAGTACAACGAGATGAATATTGAAACATTAGATATTTTCCACGACTCGTTGTTTAAATTTAAACGGCCTTTTGTGAACAGGCATTTGTTCTCAGTTAGGTTTTTAGTTTTGCTTTGGTGAATTTTATTTTATTGTTTTAAATTTTTCAGATATATATTGTGTTGTTATTTAATATCTCCTGTCAATGTTGTGTACGCCTATAATAGGTATATGTATAAGGAATTGTGCTTTAAAAATGAAACTTTTATAATATGTATACATGTACTGTTGGTGTACCTTTTTAAATAAACAAATAAATAAATAAACCTGTTTTAAATAAAAAATTGATCAGTTTTTAAACTACGTTGATAAATTTTATATTATCTTAAACCCCCACATTTCTCTTACTATATGAAACTATTGTCTTTTTGTACCTTGATTTACATACTTACTAAAACTATGAGGAAGAAAGGTTCTAGAGTGGCAGCCTTGTACCGACATGCGGAGTGTAGGACGGCAGTCAGCAAGCAGGCATTCGATGAATCCATATGTCTCAGGAACTGTGTTTTTCAGCATTACTGATGGTAAGGCTATGTTCAGCAGTTGACTTGTGAAGGGCTGTAATCATAATGATAATGATCCTTGAGGTATAAGCTATTTAATAAAAAATGTGACCATGGGTGCTGTAAAGCACCCGAAACGTCGGGAGTTAAAAAGTTAAATTAAACGCGATAAAATCCGTAAAAATTAGTTTCATTTAATGTGTAGTCTTTGCGTAAATATAAGAAATTATTATAAAAAAGACTCATTGAAATTGGTCCATAATTAGCGAAGATATACATACTTAAAATATAGTCGGTTACGATAGACGGTAGACGGTGGATATAGTACACAAACTTTATATATTATGTTAAAGATGCTGGTAAACTCAGTTATATTTATTTAAAATAAAACAAATCTGTCACGCACAAGGTCTTTCAGTAATATTTATTAAGCTATAAAAAGCTGACCAATATAGAGCAGTGTGCCTGGGGCAATAGAGAAGATTTATTGACTTTATTTATTTTAAAAGCTAGAGTCACGCTTCTCCTCGTTAAAAAAAGTTACATAACCTTACGTGTTTTAAGTTTAAAAAAAATAAAAACTGTATAATTCATTTAAATGTGTAATTTTGAAAAAGTTACGAATTATATTTTATAAAATGAAAGAGCCGTGGTAGCTCAGATGGTTAGCGCTCGCTGTAAGTTACACAGTACGCGTGCAACCCGGGTTCGATCCCCGCCGGCACCAATGAAATTGTTAATTGCAATTTTAAGTGCTGATTTACCACGTGCTCGGCGGTGAAGGAAAACATCGTGAGGAAACCTGCATGTCGGAGAAATCAAAAAATAATATTTCGAAGACATGTGAAGTTCGCCAACACGCATTGGGGCAGCGCGGCGGACATTTCCTTGCCCTAAAACCCTCTCGAAATGAGAGGAGGCCTGTGCCCAGCAGTGGGACGTATATAGGCTGTAACTTTACTTTTTACTTTACTTTAAATGATTAAGACAGAACTGCGCCAGAAGTCTAAATACATAGGTACATAGAAACAGCTTCATTTTTCTTGCTGTTATATGCATATTCTACTATATTTAAAGACCATTTCGTTGTGATTATAGAAGTAAAGCTACTTTAATAATTGTGCAAAAAGTAGAGAAAAATATTTAATTAATTGTTCACAAATAAAAGTGATTCACAAATAGATTATAGAATAATAGCAGTTGTCATGTAATGAAGCTTAGCGGCCTCGGCACGTAATAAAGCTTAGCGGAACAATAGCGTGTATTTTAACTGAATTAATTTATGTTTATTTGTGGGTATATGTAAGTAATGTCACACTATCGTGGTGGTATAAGAGAATTCATTGCCCTTTTTGGTCTTGTAGGTGTGGTACTAAGAGACAACTATGGGAAATGCCAATAGTCATTATGGCTACAGTTAGATGGCGGTAAACCCATCTCCTTACATGCGATCTTAAATCACACAGTTGACATGCGTCGCATTGTCTCGTAAAAATTGTACCGATCTATTCAATTGTAGACAAGGCTGACGATGAAGAAAAATATTAAGATATATGTATAAATGTCCTGATTAATATATTTACTCTTATTTTACTTAAGCAGTTTTAGGTGCAGGGATCAGCGATGAAATGCATTCTGTACTCTGGTGCACAATTACAGTACTAAGAAGAGTCAAAACAAGTAAATTAAACAAAAATAAAAAGTTTATTTGATAGCTATAGTATAGAACAAGAAGTGAGAACTGATTTAATTGATCTCGTGCACTTAATTGACTTGTGGCTATACAAACACACAAGCGCGCACGCACACGTATGTAAAACAATTTTTTTTTTAATTATTTCTTTCTTTTAACATCTGAATAATGAAAACTTATGATCAGTATAAAGAAGTTTATAGGCAGTGCCTAATTACAATAGCCCTTTTAACTTCATTAATAGCATTTTACGTCAACTACCTATACTCTTGGTTAAATATTTAATATTCAATATTTATGTTACTACTATAATATGTGGTTACATGAAATGTCGACATGAGCGTGTATAAAATAAATGAATTACACGGGGATTAACCCTCTTTACTAAGGCGTTTGCTTAGGCGTTTGTTTTGTAACCCATATTTTATTAAGTATGAAAGAAGCTTGTGTTTAAAATCTTGTCATAATAAATATACTTATTAAATTTTAAAACTTTATTACGTTAGGGCGAATGTAAGGGCAGACTAAATGCAAGTTGGCATTCTCTGCCATTCAACCCATAGTGTGGTAAAATGTAGTAGCAGCTATCGTATGTATATATATATATGACTAAAACTAGGTTTGGTCAATTGCTTTTGAGCAAAAGTAAGTCTAATAAGATCCGAATAATAATTAAAATAACTATGACTTCTGTTAAAATTTCAATAATACGAAAGCACGTATCAAATAATTTTTATTTCAAATATTCGGCCTTTAACCGAAAATTTTAGCTTTATACACCGTTACAGCCTATTAAAAATCTGTTGCTGAACATAGGTCTCCCCCATAGATAACTTTATAGGGGGGATTTTTACCGTAGTTGCCACGCTTAGCAGGCACAACATATACACCTTTACAGCCTATTAAGTCTTCTGCTGAACACAGGCCTCCCCCATAGATTGCCTCATAGGGGATATATTTGCCATAGTAGCCAAGATTTACAAGAGGGTTTGCAACCGTAGCTTTTTTTACAGTAGTTATTAGGAAGACGCTGATGTTCATCTCCCTGCTTGTTTTCCTCTGCCGCCTGTTACGACACCCCTTGGGACGATATGAGGTATTGGATATTCTTACACCGCCACTATACGGTACAACATATGTTGTGCATACATACATAACATATTAAGTATATAAAAGGGCTGTATAAAAAGCGTAACTAATGAAAATGATACAACTGATAATGATCATCACTACGCGTTTGAATATAAGACCTCCGGTACGAATTTTTACTTATTCAGTGTACGGATGAGTTATCTAACCGCCGTGCCTTCAAATGGTATATACATACTTCTGTTCTGATCTGACGGTATAAGCGAAGCCAAGTAAGCCATGTAGGACAAAAGTAACTATGTAGGACATTTATTATTTAAAGACGTCATAAGACTTGCAGGAAGTCGATGGATGCAGGTGGCTCAGGATCGTGTTTTGTATACTGCATTCCTTGGATACGCCCTATGTTCAACAGTTGACTTTTGAAGTGATAATAATGATATTGGTTTTTTTTTTATTACTAGTAACGATTGTATAAGTATGTGGGTATTTTGAAAAGGAAAACGTTACAAATCTGCGATTACAACACAAGTGGATCTTTTAATGTAGCGTAAGATACCCCACAACAAAATTTATGTTATTTATTTTATATGGTTTAGATGTTAGGGTTTTGTTTTGTAATTATATTTACCTAAACTATTGTTAAATACTAGCTGATTTTTTATAGTTATTTTTTATGGAATAAGAGAAGATACAAACGAGCACACAGTCCACGTAGATGCATTTATCCTCGATTAGAGTCAACATGTAGATGCGTTGTTACCCTTAAGGACTAAGATGGAATGCCTCGCTTCCAGTAAAATGGGTCTCCAGTTCTCTACACCCACCATACGAAATGTACTAAATTTATAAAAAATACAAACTTACAATTTTTATGCGATTAAAATGAAAAATGTTTTTTCCTTATTTTAAATTTATAAGTACATGAAAATAGGGAAGTGGATGACATAAGTTTACGCTATTCGCGTACACTACACATTATGTTTCACGGCGTCATTCTTTGCGATTTCAATAGCTCCTACGTATACTATGGTAACCCACTAATTGGCGATTTTTATGTTTTAAGTGATTTGAAATTAAATATTTATTTTCTATCTACCCATTTAACAAAAATTTAAATATCTTTAAAAAACAAAGACTGTTCGCGTATGTAATAGAAGCAGGCATAGTATACTGTCGTATTGTCCTCAACGACCATTTACGGGGTAAAGACGCGCGGAGGCAGAGTAGCCGTGCTTATGGTAACGATTATATACGGTTTGGTACGCGGAGAGTGTGCGTATGTCCGCGTTTGCCGCGTGAATTATTATTTAGTTGAGTACAGATTTCAAGTAAGTTTTTAAAATAATGAGTAAACTCTATTCAAATAATTACTTCTAATTACATTCAAGAGCTCGCAAGCTATGCGATATTGCGTGTTAATCGGCAAGATCAGAATGAATCCAATTTTCTATCTGAAAATATAGAAAAATTCCAACTTAATAGTAATTTGGAAGAAATCGATAGAGCACTAGGTGAGTAGTTTCGATACGTAAATATTATTTTTCATGAAGTTGTCAAAATGTGCCTCATTTTTGTTTCTAGTTGGCCAAAACAATAGTAAATAACACAAATAATTATCTACGTAGCTTATTTGTAGAAAAAAGCATTGTATGTTATACAAACTATATTTTACGTTGCTTATTAAATAAATAATTATATCGTATATAATACATTCGATTTTTTACGTGGTTTGAATAGATGTGTTCGTTAGTCTATATGTAACTTAAGATTAATTACGTTGATAAAATATGTATTCATTGCTATTGTAATATTTTATTACAATTATTTACGTAGGTACTGTAAAATAAAATTATATCTTACGTTCTTCTATTGTTATTTTAAAGCTTTCTGGAATCAAGAAGAACATCAGAGACATTAGGTATACACAAGAGAAGAGATACTCAGTCTCGACGAAAATATACATTGAAGTATAAATTACCTTTTCAAGCCACTGTAAACTCAATTAAAAATCAACATATTGTATGCAAAAAGCAATTTTTATCGACATTGGCGATAAGTGAACAAATAGAATACACTGCGATAGGTACTAGAAATTGACTCTGACGATGTCATCAGGCATCGTGGTGATTATTATGGGCACAATAATCACTCTCTTTCATTAAAAGAAGACGTCAAGTAAAGGGTATGTGAACACATTAAACATTTACATCTGGCAGAATCTCATTACATTAGGAAAGACACCGTCACACTCACTTAAAGAGTGACCTAAACTTATGTTAGCTCTTTGTTGTGTATATTGAATGATTTGATCCTAATACATTAAAAAAAACCATGTAGTGGCGATGTAGAATATCCATTACCCGATATCATCCCAGTAAAAGGTGACAGAGGGAAATAAAACCAGCAGACGGGCAGCAGCGTCTTTCTAATAATAACTAAAAATAAAATTGCCAAACCATTTGTCAAGCATGGCAACTATGGCACATATTCCTCTTTGAGACAATTAATGGGGAAGCCTATGTTCAGCAGTGGACTTTTAATAGACTGTAATGGTAACGGTAACTTATAGAGGAAAAGCTGATACAGTGCGTCAGTACAAATTTTAGTTAATGATCATTTTAAGATAAACTTTTTAAAGCCAAAAAAACCAGTGCGACATGTGTTACTTACACGAGCAATGAAACCCACACAGACATCAAACGTGAAAGTTACGCTTCTCATATTTTGAATAAAACTATAGCTTCATGTCCTAAACTTTCCCTATAGTGAAGTAAGAATATTTTATTACAAAAAAAAAATTGGGTTCCATGAATTTTACCGTATTAAATCTTGCCAAGAAATAGCCACTTGCTTTAAGAAGCTCAATGCAAAAGAGGTCCAAAGGAGGTGCCAAAAGGAATAGAAACCTACTTTAGGTTTTGGTCCGACAATTGTGCGGGGCAAAACTGGAACCGGAAAATGTTCGCTATGTATATTATATTAGTGCAAAAATACAATATCACTTTTAAATACACATTTTTAGAAAATGGCCATACTCAGCAAGAGGGATAGCGTTCATGTCTTAATCGAAAGATATGCCAAACCCCCTTTTAAATGAATCACATTAGTGCAGTGGGCTAAACAGGAAGGAAAACTTTATAATGTTGTTGAGATAGACCACTACCATTATTTTTATTTTAAGTCAACTTCAGCCTAAAAAATTGAACAAGAAATTTATACGGTGATAGAGGAACAAAAAAGAAATAAAGATTCTTCCTACTGACCCAAATAAACTACACTATAAATGTAATTTTGATGAATCTGAATGTATGAGTATTAGTCTTAATTGCATTAAGACTAATAAGAGACGGGACAACTAAATAACACTAATGTCCCCATACTTTATAGCCATACATTGCCTAATTTCAAATCTAAAAGAAATGATTTGATAATCATTTGTAGCAATGGTATAATTTCAGCGATTCATTACGATTTCTTTGCAATAATTCTTGTAGAATCCCATGAATTTTGTCACCCTTTGACGTGGTAGAGTCGTGCTGCAGCTATATTAGTAGTATATAGTATACCGGGGAAGGACCATGCTCTCACAGAATACCAGCGTAAAATAGCAGCTCAACAGAGTGTAGAGAAGCGGAGACCCTTTTTACTGGAAACGAGGCATTCCATCTTAGTCCTCACGGGTGATAACGGTTTCGGATGACTAAAACATCTAGGAAAGCTAAAGAATTGTTTGCCTCTAACTCCATTGTGAACTTAAGCAAACAATTCTTTAGCTTTCCTAGATTTTTAGTCATCCGAAATTCTGATAACACTATTGGTCACACTATGTATAGGAAAAAGACCCATACCAACCGATATTTAAATGGTGAATCGCACCATCATCCATCACAGTTAGCTACCGTGGGAAAATCTTTGTTTCAGAGAGCACGAGGGATCTGTGACAAAAAACATCTGGCCGCCGAACTTCAGCACGTCGAGCAAGTATTGCAAGACAACAAGCTTCGTGTCCCGCGCCTACGTCACAGTGACCGAGTGAAGCCGGCCACAGTCGAACGTGTGCCTGCTGTAATACCCTATGTCAGAGGAGTCACAGACAAGGTTGGCTACATTTTGAAGCGAGCTTCTATTAAAACATACTTCAAGCCGCTGAAGAAGATTAGTCAATTTTTACCATCCGTCAAGTGTAATATTCCTCTACAAGATGCAGGAGTGTACAAGCTTTTTTTTTTTTATAGGATAGGGTGACAAACGAGCACACAGTCCACCTGATGGTAAGTGGTTGCTGTGACCCATAGACATCTACATCTATCTTCAATAAAGAATCAAAATGCAGATGCGTTGTCACCCGTGAGTACTAAGATGGAATACCTCTTTTCCAGTAAAAAGGGTCTCCGGTTCTCTACACTCACCATACGAAACACAGCAGTGTTAAGCTGCTATTTTACGCTGGTATTCTGTGAGAGCGTGGTCCTTCCCCGGTCCAGCCGACCCATTCGTACTACAACTTTACTACTAATATAGCTGCAGCATGGCTCTACCACGTAAGAGGCTAGGCTAGATTGTGAATGTAGTCTCTCTTACATAGGACAAACAAAAAGATCCGTTAAAACCCGCGTGAAAGAACATATAGCTGACGTGAGGCACCGACGCTCTGGGGAGTCTGCAGTCTGTGAACATGTTCAAGATCGTTCCCGCCATTACATCAGATTTGATAGATCACAAATCCTCGCAAAAGAACACCGATTCCTACCAAGGATGATACGCGAGGCTGTTGAAATTAAAAAAAAACATCCTTATTTCAATAGAGAAGATGGATGGGTGCTGCCATCTGCTTGGGATCCTATAATTAACAAAATTAAATCCAAACCCAAGCATACCACTGCAAGACTTCAAGATACTGTAAGCGCATTCTGCGTAGATTGAACCAAAAATTAATATTAAAAAACTGAAGGTAGCCGGGCTAACTATGACATCGGGACGTCAAACATCTCAGTCCCCCCCCGTGACCATGGTGCTGTAAAGCACCCGAAACGTCGGGAATCAAAATAGTAAAATTAAACGCGATAAAATCCGTAAAAATAGTTTTATTTAATGTGTAGTGTTCGCGTAAATATAAGAAATCATTATAAAAATTATTTTAATTTGTAATGGCCAGTACTGCAGAACGGCAATTTTATAATGTAAATGGCTTTACATTGAGCTTGTTTGTTTTGTTCATATTCAATGTAGGATTAAACTTTGTTTAATTGAGCATTCTCGGGAGAACCTTCCATAATATCAAATCCCACTCATAACATTAAAGAGGATTTGATCAAAATAACTGTATATTAAAAATTGTCTATCCAAATTCATGTTAACTTTCGTCGTGAAGTGGAAATTCAATTACAACTGTAGGCTGTATTTGAATTTCGTTTAGAACAAAATGAAATTGTCAAATGGATTTGGTTGGATAAAACAAAGATTTATTTTTAATTATTTGTAGTTATATACGAGAAGTAATTAAATGTTAAGCCGTAATAAAATTTGGTTAGCCACAAAAACCAGCATATAAATCATTTGGTTAGCATTTAAAGATTCTGTTTGCAATAAAATAAAAATAAAAAACATTCGGCAATTCTTGTTTTACCAATAATCTTGATAATGTTCAGTAATTTAATCATAAATAGGCAGCTTACAATAATACGAGTTTGCCTAATAAACAGACAATCCGCAAAATACTCAATTGATCATCAAGATTCACGATTGCTTAGCAAAGGAAATATGTCTATAAGCAGAGACTGTTAAATTTGTAAAAATATGTTACGGCTAAAAGCCGAAGCGCGGTTACACCTAGTTCTAGCCGGCTAGAACTAGGTGCGGCCAGCAGTAGTTGGTTAAATTTAGGTGTACTGTTAAATTTGTAAAAATACAGAATTACATATCAAGTAATATCAGCGACAGTAGGTTAAGGTGCGGCTGTGCAATGCAATGCCGCGTACATTTTTTAATAATAATAATAATCTATATTATTTTTAGTTGCTTACCCTCTAAGTGCTTATCAAAATTTTATAAACATGAGTCACTCATTGCAGCTTATATAATTAATATGCTGTACTAAAAAAATTACAGCCGCCCAGAATGTCAAAAATTGCCGATTGATTTTATAATGTTTGCTAACCATAGTTTGCTGACCAATTATCTATTTCTGCTGCTAGATTACATTTCTCTGCTGACAAAAAAATGAATACTATGCTAACTCTTTAAATAACACCCGTTATATATATGGACAGAAGTGCAGTGGTAAACGTAAAGCAACACTTTTTAATGCATATACACAAAACAATTTTTTACACCCAATATTTTAAAACGGTAGGGCTATTTTCTAGGTTAAATTACGAAAAAAAGGATTGGAAAAACTCCTCGACGGTGGTTTTTGATGATTATCTTAAATCTAAATAACTGTTACCGTTACCGTTACAGCCTATGAAAATTCACTTCTGAACATACGCCTCGTAGGTGGGATATTTGCCATAGTTGCCACGCTTGGCAAACGGGTAGGCAGCTACAGTAGTTAGTAGTAGTAGTAACAAATCTAGATAACGCCGCATTAATACCCAGGTGAAACCGGGGCGGGTCATTACTTTGATAATAAAATTCGATATAAAAGTTATAAATGATGTTGTTTATGTGTTTACAATAGAACTCCCATTATATATTACATAGAAAACCCACATTAGGATTTTCTGCTGTAAATCGGACAGGCGGTTAATATACATAAATTGTACAAGGACACACATACAGACCCCGACCAACTATTTGTTGGCCATACAAACACTTGCTCCGTGCAGGATTCGAACCCGCAGTTCGCAGAGCCGCAACCAAACACTTAGCCACTGCGCTACCGAGCCGCCATATGTTCGTCGTATAATATATCCACTACCCCAAAATATAATCCCGTAGGTATCGTAAGAGGCAACAGAGGAAAACTGATTCAGGAGATGGATAGTGGTTTCTTCTTGATAAAACTCACTTGCCAAGCATGTCAGTTAAAGCTAATGTGAGGCAATTATGGTGCGGACCTGTGTTAAGCAGTAGACTTTTGATAAGCTGTAATAAATGAAGGAATACCACCATTTCTATACAGAATAAGGGTGAAAGACGAGCACACAGTCCACCTGATTACAAATGAATGCTATGGCCCATAGACATCTACATTTATCCTTGATTAAAATATTAAAATGCGGATGCGTTATCACCCCTAGGACTAAGATGGAATTCCTCGTTTCCAGTAAAAAAGGTGTCCGTTTCGTCATCATCGTTATCACCAGCCTGCGGTAGTCCGCAGCTTGACATAGGCATCTTCCGGTCTTTAGCTATACGCATCCAGTTCCTACCAGCCACCTTGCGCAGATCATCGCTCCATCTAGTCGTGGGGCGTCTTACACTACAAAGGAGGAGTCTGGTTCATTGCAGCATTAAGCTGCTATTTGACACTGTTATTCTGTGAGAGCGTGCTCCTTCCCCGGTCAAACCGATCCCTAATATGGCTGCAGCATGTCTCTATAACGTAGAATAGATTACGCGATTATTTGGTAGCTGTAGCTCGTTTTGTTGATTAACAATTATCCTTTCACCTAAACTCATATTTATACCAGATATAAAATATTATAAAGACAGGATTTGTTTTGGAGAGTGTGCGCAGGTATTGCATAACTTAATTTTCTATCCCTTTCACCATTGGATGACCAGACGCTTGGCCAGTATTCAACCATTTGTTGTAGACTTACCACGCATTTTAACCAAATGGTTCGTAGTTAATCATGCGCCCAGCAAAGAAGTGGAATAATTCGCCAGCATGTTATATCCGACTACAATGTGTATGTCTTCAAGGCAAGAGTAAATAAGCTTTTTTTAAGGTAAATCATTGCGCTCTACCATCTTCAGCTGCATTACCACTTACCATCAGGTGCGATAATAGTCAAGTACTGAC
The DNA here is from genome assembly GCA_029286625.1 of Parnassius orleans. NCBI lineage: Eukaryota > Metazoa > Arthropoda > Insecta > Lepidoptera > Papilionidae > Parnassius > Parnassius orleans. The sequence goes on along the minus strand of JAGSMP010000084.1, from coordinate 2,457,462 downwards.
TTAGACTGGCTTAAAAAGACTGGCGACAGGGAGCAGCCTTAAAGGTGCAGAACATCTCGTGCCGCGATCGCGAATCCGTATGGCGATTATGGCAAATCCACACACAATGGGAGAAGCCCGTGCCCATCCGTGGGCTTTTACAAGCTGATGAGGATGACGAATAAATTAAAATTTGTTATGTAATTATTTAAAAAATATTATAAAATAATTTAAGAAATTAATAAAGTAAAGTAAGTTGATGAAAAAAATTTAATACCCTCTATTTTTGCAAAAAATAAAAAATAAATTTTATTTTGCAATTAAAAAACTTGCCCGTGCTTTACTCAGTACTTAGTGTTTTTTACTCAGACTTCAGCCTTGTTACGCGGAAAACTCTCAAGAACCGCTCTTAGAATTTTCGAATTAATGTGTTACATCAAATTTTTTTTTCATATAATGTATTTTTGCTTATTATTTTTTAGTTCAAAATATTCATTAAATTTGCTACCTTTTAAATAGATAGGTATCAAGTTAAGAGTTTTTTTAATATAGAAAAAGGGTGACAAACGAGCACACAGTCCACCTGATGGTAAGTGAATGCTGTGGCCTATAGACATCTACATTTATCCTCGATTAAGATTCAAAATGCTGATACGTTGTCACCCCTGAGGACTAAGATAGAATGCCTCGTTTCCATTAAAAAGTATCTTCGGTTCTCTACACTCACCATACGAAACACAGCAGCATTATCCTGCTATTTTACGCTCGTATTCTGTGAGAGCCTGGTCCTACCACGGTCGAGCCGACCCATTCGTGCTACTACCATAATATAGCTGCAGCGTGGCTCTACCGCGTAAAGAATAAAATTATCTAAATCTTAGAAAAATTGCACATATGGCGTGTGTGTGGTGTGCGTGTGTGCAGATTTTACTGAACGTTACTTCATCCGGGAAAAAGATCTAAATTGTAATGGTGAGTCTGACTCTCTAGTTGCAACTTATGGAATTTTATTTCAAAAATATTTAAAAAAAAACACAATAATAAGTGAAATCAACGATAACTGGCCATAGGCTAAAATTGAAACAAGGAAGTACGAGGGCGACACTGAAAATTTTGTAGAACTGGCCAATTGTAAACGATATAATAAAAAAATAAGTTCAAGTTTTAAAAATGGAACTCTGCCAATAATATTGTGTATGTATTTTATTAATTTGTCATTTGTTTACGATTTGGCGGTAAATTGAAAATTGTCTGTGTCACGTCAGCATGAATTTAACGCGAGAAAATTTTCATACAATGATTTTTTATGACTTTCGATGTCATTTAAGTCAACAAGAAAGATATGATAGATTTCGATTGGCCTTTCACGATGAAGCACCATCTCGTGCCACTGTTTACAACTGGTTTAAGTTTAAGCATGGTCGCACTAATCTCACCGATGATCTGCGTGCCAAGGGACGACCTTCTACGGCGACGACTGAAAATAACATCAGTGTTGTGCGGCGTTAGATAGAGACTGACAAAAGAGTGACTTATCAGCAGATTCGGACAAGCTTAGGCATTGGTATGAGTCAAATTCACAATCTTCCATGAACATTTAGCGGTCAGGAAGGTTTGTGCTCGGTGGATACCTCATAATTTGACAGAGGCCCAAAAACTCCGTCGTGCTGATTTGTGTCGTGAAATGGTTCAAAGATTTAACGGAAGTGACTCAAATGCTGTGTACGACATACTTACGGGTGACGAAAGCTGAATGATCCTGAAACTAAGAGACAGTCTGCTGTCTGGGTGTTTCCTTCCGAGGAGTTGCCAACTAAAGTGAAGAGAGGTTGAAGCGTGGGAAAAAAGATGGTGGCCTCGTTCTTCGGAAGGACAGGTCATTACGCAACAATTGTTTTAGAGGATCTGACGTCGCCAAGCAAACAATCGTCTACTTGGGGATGTCAGACGTGGAATGACTGGGTCACCCTCCCTATAGCCCCGACCTCGCACCTTACGATTTTTATTTATTTCCGAAAATAAAAGAAAAACTTCGAGGAAAACGTTTTATGGACGCCGAGGAAGCAGTGGCTGCGTTTCAAAATGCCGTCGAAGAGCCCCTAAGGACGAGTGGGCAAAGTGCTTTTCTCAGTGGTTCCATTGAATGCAGCGATGTATTGATTTAAATGGACCCTATTTTGAAAAGATATAATAAAACTAAAAACTTGCTAGTTTGTTCAGTTTTTGATTTTCTAAGAACTTTCAGTGTCACCCTCGTATTTTGCTATTCCCATGCTAATTAAGCGAACTGGCTGTCAAGTATGTGGATTTTTAGTCAAGTTTAGTACCTATCAAAATAATTATATGCTATATTAAAAACAAAAGAGATAATTTAATGTTTATGAATCCCTTATTCGAACATCAAATACCAGCTTAATATCTTAATCTTAAAGTCTTTAAATCCAAGAGGATACCCTCTTAAAACCGAATTATCTGAGAGTTTAATTAAGCTCAAATATTAAGAGGCAAATAAAGAAATGTAACAATTTGGTATAAATCACAAGCGGACGCGGTTGGTAAACGTAGTTACATTATTTGAGTAACGGCTATTAAATATTCAAAAATGGATTTATTTACTTCAAACATAAAATTATATGCAATTATATCTAGTTTAAATTACTTGCCAAAAAAAAAACATGAGTATCATTTTTTATTTTATGATTTTTTCTGATTAAACATTTCAATGATAAATAAAAACGTTGTACGTGGTAGAGCCAAGCTGTAGCTGTATTAGCTGTAGCACAGAGTGAGTTCGACCGTAAAGGATCACGCTGTCACAAAGTACCTACGGTAAACAGCAGCATTAAGCTGCTGCATTTCTTGTGGTGAGTAAATCCCCTTTAACTGATAACGAGGCAATCCATCGTAGTATTTAACGGTGCACCGTTGAATACTAATAATTGCCATTTATATTTGCATTTTAATTCTTAATTCTCTGTAATTATCTATGGGCTACAAAATTCACTTACAATCAAGTGAACTGTATGCACGTTTGTCGCCTTTACTTCTATAAAAAAAATCTTGCCTAATGTTCAATCTCTCGATTTGACTTGAACAGGACAGTTAATTTCTTTAATTTTTTTCGTTATTTCACTATCAATCACAGATTCAATTTGATAACTCACTTAGTCACTTAGTTTTATTAAACAAATCTCTTTATAAATTAAAGATATTATTACAGAACACTGATGGTAAGAAGCTACTTCTGTCCATGAATACCTGCAATCAGTTTCAAGCAAAAAAGGCTACTGATGTGTTAGAGGACTAAGACAAAAGACTCATTCCTAAAGGCCGAGCCCGCAGATAGTGTCATCCCTAAAGGCTTTTTAAAAACGTTACCCCCGAACACTTAGATTTTCTCCTGTACCGTGGAGGGAGTTTACGAACATAAATTGCACAAGACAAACACCAAAATCCGGAACATTTGTTTGTAGGCCATACAAATATTTGCCCCGAGTGGGATTTGAACCCACGGCCCGCAGTGCCGCAACTCAAGCGAAGCCACTGCGCCAGGGAGCCCGAAGGTGAAGTTAGTCTTTTCTCCATTATAATAATATATTGCAACTAGTTTATGTTGATTCTGATCTTAAAAACACTAATAAAATTAAAATAAAAAAACATTAAGAATCTCTTATATGAAAAAATATTTTAATAAAAAGTCCTATTAGTAGAAGAAAATAACACAGACACATCTATAACATTTTAAATTAATGCATCAAATAAAGCAAAATTATCGACTCCCTTAATTTGTACCGCAGGTTAAGATTCTGTCATGAAAATTAACTTGGATTTCATAGCCAGTGAATTCATAACACAAAGTTCGCGATTCATGAGTATATATGTTTTAAGTTACTTTACTTAAGGCTATGAGGGGATGAGTCGCTCGCGTCCGTAGGCTTCGACCACCTAACACTAGGCCCACCCTACACGTGTCCCCCAGGTGGTGCTAAACGAGCGACAAAGCCGAAAGGATAGACTCGGCTCCTCGCCGTATGGTAGCGGCGTAAAATCTACCACCCCCTTAGATCGCACCATGAGCCAACACATTAAAGGAATGGCCTGAGTTCCCGGCGCCCCTTTAATGGGGCAGGGGTGCGAAGAATCTCCGGAGTAAAACCGGCGACGAGGTTCGCCACCGTCACGTTCTGTCTCCCGGAGAACGAAAGTGGATTGCGGAGGCCCGTCTGGCTACGCTGAATGTATGTGGAGCAATGAATGATAAGATGGATGAAATATGCGAAATGATGAATGATAGAGGAATAGATGTGTTATGTGTAAATGAGACGAAACAGAAAGGATGCCACTGCACATGGCATGTATACCGCTTACTGGTCTGGTGTAGACGAGACCGAGCGGGCATGCCAGGAGTCGGTGTCATCCTTTCAGAAAGAATGGGTCAATGTGAAAGAGTATGAATGTGTAAGCCCAAGGCTGCTGTGGATACGAATGAAAGTGGGCTTAAAGAAGTTGTTTGTGCTAGGGGTGTATGTCCCAGACATGTTTAAGCCCACTTATATCCGAGAGCAGTTTTGGGACATGGTAAGGATGGTGTTGATGAAATGTAAGGGAAATGAAAATATCATTATGTTAGGAGATTTTAATGGAAGGGTTGGGGTGAAGAGGTCTGGTTATGAAAGGATATTAGGAATGTTTGGCGATGAAAGTGTAAATGAGAATGGTGAAGACCTCCTCGCCGTATGTGAGGAAAAGAATCTTTTTGTGACGAATACTTTCTTTCGCCATAAGAGGATTCACATGTATACATGGGAAAGAGGTAATGATAGAAGCATGATAGATTTCATAATTGTGGATGAAAGAATGCGGAGCGCAGTGGTAGATACAAGAGCTTACCGGGGATCCAACGTAGGGACGGATCATTACCTGGTCTTATGCCGAATTAATGGTCTATTCAGGCGTTGGCGGCATCGGACATCTGTGTCTACCACTGCGTTACAGCGTATAAGAATAGAGAGGTTACAAGATGAAGGTGTGAAAGAGAAGTATAAATGTAGACTGAGGGAGAATATAAATGGTTTGAATGAAATATGTATGAATGATTTAGACCTGAAGACTATATGGAATAATGTTAAGAAAGTTTTGGTGGATGCAGCCACCGAAGTATGTGGTGTAAGTAAGAGAACGAATGAAAGGAAAAATAATACGTTGTGGTGGGATGATGAGATTCGGATGGAAGTTGTAGCAAATAAGAGAGCATGGCTAGATTTACTGACAACCAAAGCTGGTAATTCTGGCGGTATGAATGATGAGATTGAAAGAAAAAAGGCAGACTTTAGACCTATAAATAAGAGAGTAAAAGAAGTTGTTGAAAGGAAAAAGCAAGAAAGAACGGATAAGAATGATAGAAGGATATCTGATAACTTCCAGGCAAATATTAAAATGTTCTGGAAACTCGTAACAACTGCTAGGGGAAATTCAAAACATTCTAGAATGAATGCTATACGAGACGAGAATGGCTGTATGCTGAATGATGAAGTTTCGAAATTAAAGAGATGGAAGGAATACTTTGAAAGCGTGTTTATGAGTGAAGGGTCGTCTGAATTAAGTGAAAAAGAAATTCCGAAAGAAGTGGAGAGAGGTAGGGAGATAAGTGTAGATGAAATAATGAAAGCAATGAAAAGCATGAAAGCAGGTATATGATAGAGTATCACTCGAAATGCTAAGGGCTGGAGAGGGAGTGGTGGCAGGCCTGCTGTACACCTTGTTTAATTTATGTTGGGAACTGAAGCGGGTACCGGAAGACTGGTGCAAAGCCGTTATAGTCCCAATATATAAAGGAAAAGGGTCACAGCAGGACTGTAAAACTACTGTAGATCAGCTTGCTTAGCATTGTGGGTAAACTGTATGCTAAGGTGTTAATTGAAAGAGTTATGAAAGAAACTGATGGAAAAATTTGGGATGTGCAATCTGGATTTAGAAAGGGAATGGGATGTACGGATCAAGTATTTTCCATGCGCATGATTGCGGAGAAGTTTTGGCCAAAACCAGAAAGTTTTTGTGCTTTCATGGACTTGGAAAAGGCTTATGACAGAGTGGACAGGAATGTGTTATGGCAAACACTTAACTCATTTGGTTTGAGCGCTGGTTTGATACAGGCATTGAAGTCTCTTTATAGGGACTCTAGTGCTTGTGTCAGGATAAACGGGGTCTACTCGGACTGGTTTGGCATCCAAAAAGGTGTCAGACAGGGCTGTGTAGCTTCCCCCTGGCTATTTAACCTATTTATGGACAGCTGTTTGCAAACTTTGAAAGTTGAAGGATGTGGGTTGAGAATGGGTGAGTTAACCGTCAAATGCCTTTTGTACGCCGATGATCAAGTCATATTTGCATCGTCGGCGGCCGAGTTGCAAATGATGGTTACTTTAATGAACCGATCATTAAAAGAAAGAGGTATGAAAATGAACGCAAGCAAGACGAAAGTGATGGTTTTTGAAAGAGAAAAAAGTAAAACGTTATGTGAAATAAGAATAGAAGGGGAGTTGATTGAGCAAGTGGATGAGTTTGTATATTTGGGATGTTTATTTAGTAGGGATGGTAGATATGATAAGGATATAGAACGACGAGTGAACGCAGTAAATAGAGTGAATGGGGCTCTACACGCTATTGTGAAGAGTCAGAATGTGTCAAAAAAGGCACGTTTGGCAATTCACAATGCTGTGTTAGTCCCTACTTTAATGTATGGTAGTGAAAGTTGGGTCTGGCAGAAGAAGCATGAGAGTAGAATAAATGCTGTAGAAATGCGGTCATTAAGGAGTATGCTAGAGCTGAATCTGAATGACAGGGTGAGAAGTAGTGTGATAAGAGAAAAGTGTGGTTTGTAAGATGACGTTATGACCAGGATTAAGAAAGGAATGCTTCGGTGGTTTGGTCATGTAGAAAGAATGAACGAGGAAAGAGTGACAAAGCAAATTTATGCTGCAGAAATGAACGGCAGAGTCGGAAAGGGACGCCCTAGACGAAGGTTTATCGACCAAATTGGCGATATATTGGAAATGGGCCAGATTAGGAGTACCCTTAACCGACGAGCGTGTATGCGTAGATATATGGATGTAAAGGAGGCGAGAGAGGTGTGCCAGGATCGTGCCAAGTGGAAGTCCGTAGTCTCTGCCTACCCCTCTGGGTGACAGGCGTGAGTGTTTATGTTATATATGTTATGTTACTTAAGGCTTTAAGAAGCCTGAATGACCTTGACGAAACGGCGACCGCAGAGATTTTAGCCAACGTCAACACCGTCTAGTGACTACTTTCTGTATTACTTAGAAAAGTGAAAAGATAAATAGACTGCAGAGGTGACAAATATATAAGTGATATACTGCCTATTATGCTTGCGCGTCACTGAGAGTTATGTCGCGGTTAAGCATCTTCAATTACATTGCACGATGTGGTGCTGTAGCTTCGTCCGGTAGGCATCAGGAGCTATCAAGTGTTTAAGTTTTAAGTACGTAAGAGTTTTTATTATATTCATTGAATCGTACTTATTTGTGTCGTCTCAGTAGCTCTGGGTCTAAGCGCTCGCTGTAAATTTCGCCCGGGTTTGATCCGCGGCCAATGAAATTTTTAATTGCAATTTTAAGTGCTGATTTAGCACGTGCTCGCCGGTAAAGGAAAACATCTTGAGAAAAACGGCGTATGTCTGAGGAATAAGAAAAAAAAATTCGAAAACATGTGAAGTTCGCCAACACGCATTGGGGCAGCGCGGGGGACATTACCTTGCCCCAAAACCCTCTCAGAAGTAAGAGGAGGCCTGTGCCTAGCATAGCGACTTACATAGCCTGTTACTTTTCTGTTCTGTTGATTGTCAGTCATTTCATACGCCACATTTTTTATAGAGCTTAGAACGTTTCAGATAAGGCAAAATAAAAAATAATACAAAATATTATGGGTATGATTTATTAATAATATATACATTTATAGGTATTTATAATAAAAATAATGAACAAGCTGCAAGGTTAAACTGATATTGTTTCTTGTAAACACAATTGTAAAATTGCTTTTCTCATTTTATCAATGGTGTATTGATGAAAAGTAGTCAAGATCACTTTATATAAAATATATTTAATTAAATTGGCACATGGCGTATTTGGCCTTCTATTTAAAACTCGGCGGAAATTTGAAAAGAAAGATTTTGTCTGTTCTTAATTCTCTTGTGTACACCACTTTTTACAGAAGTATTGTTTACAACTGGCGTGGTTTCCAAAACATGATTAAGTGTCAGCTCTATATCGTCAATCAGATCATGAAATTTTGTGACATTTATTTTTGTCTTTTTGTTATATCTTGTAACCTTTTTAAAAACTGACATAAATACATTAGTTAATTATTTGTTATGTTTTTTTCTGTAACGTATTAGGTATCTTGAATAACTTTGTAATTTTATTTTTATTTTTCAAAAAATTTTTGCAATAAATTATTACGTTTTGTACAGTGATTCTCTCTTATTTTTGGCGTGACTGCAGGTACTGAGTAACCGTCAGTTACTAAGTGGCTATAAAGCAATATATGTATGTATAGACATGCAGATCTAAAATATTTTTTGATTTTTTGAATTTTGATTGATTTTTTGAAACCCGGTAAAATAACATTTTATTCCATACCATTTGATGGGCCTGAGTATAATGCCAGTTGTGTTCTTTGGCTGAAGTTATTTTTATTTTATGCACAATTGCAGACAAAACAATCTCTAAAACAAAATTTTACCTCTTCTCCTTCTAATAGTAGCTCCTGCGCCTGACAGGGCGGAATAATTTTTTCTATAAGACCATGTACAATAACAATTTTTGTTAACAGTTATGAGTGTAACATTTTATGAGCTGCTTTATTCATAGTGCCTTGAGCAACAATTTACCGGGCTCTGTACAGAAAATAATAGTATAAACAAAACTAAAAAAAGAAAACAGGCGTTTGTAGATAACCGAATGGGGTGCTTTTTCAAATATTTTTATGATGACGCTAATTTTATAAATATCTTCAAAAATATTTACAACAAATGACATCAAGCACCCCACGCTTTTTTACAATAGAATGATTTTTTATGTTAATCACTATTTTCTTATTTTAAACTTATTGAAAATTATTTTCCACTTTTTAGTTCGGTTATCTATAAAAGCGTGTTTATTTAGTTTTTTTAAACCATTATTTATTTTCTATTTTTTTAGTGTGCAAACTACAAAGTCGTGTTTTTTTGGACCAAAGTTCTTTTATGCGGCTTACAGTAGATTGAACTGGCAGAAATCGTAGTTGTTTTATGACTTAATCGCAAATCCTGAGGATTCTGGCAAGGATAATGGGTCCTTGATAAGTGTGCGAAGTTTAAAATCAATGTGACGTTTTAAAGGGGATGAAAATCGCATTCACAAATTCCGTTATATAGATACATATCAAGCTAATAAAAGCTTTTTAAGAATGATGCTGGCTTTGGTATTTTTTATTTGAAATAATTCGTAGGCCGATGAATATAATACCTACCTGCTATGTTACACCTATTTACATAGAAACTTTAATTAACTTATTATATTAAATTCCAAATAGCACTTTTTACACAAGAAAGTAAACTTTGAGATCAGTCCATCTTGTTTTTCGCTAATTAAGTGAATAGTAAAACAAACCAAGAGGTCCGTGATTTAATATTTCTTGCTGCTTTTTAAGTTTGGTTTTATATCCCATTACGTCTGAATCATAATATGTTGTCATATTTTACTTACAAAGGACTAAAATTTATCGATAACACTATAATAGCGCACTATCCGCGTATGCACGGCATACCTCATATATAGCGCCGAGCGACGTGAACTCTCACTGGGAAGCCTAGCGGCTGTCTAATTTCAAATTATAAAGCTATTTAATTTTTTAATTTTATAGGGTAAGGATTAAAACATAATTATATTCTTCTAACAAATTAAGCTATTATTTTATTAAATGATGAAACATAAATTGGTGAAAATAATCGTTTTAACCACAACATTTTCATAAAAATTTCACTTGGTTTGAATTTTTAATTTCTTATGTATATAACCTAAATCAAAATATTTTTCAAGTAACTATTTTCCTTAGGGTTTGTTAAATTGATTGTATTTTTTTGTTTCGTAAAATTGTTATCCATTTCAGATATTTTCAGCTTTGAAATTGACTCTAAAGGGAAATTAAGAAATCCTCTGTTTAGTTTTCTAGATAGCATCCACAAATACTGTATTAATATATAAAAATTCTCTTATAACTATTTAGACCATAAAATTTCCTAAAGTTATAAGTAATTAACATTTGTATAAGATAAGCGGTTGATGGACATGTTTGACAGGTTTAAAAAGTACTGTTTTGAGCTAATTTGGGATGTGCAAGCTGGATTTAGAAAGGGGATGGGGTGTACGGGTCAAGTATTTTCCATGCGCATGATTGCGGAGAAGTTTTTGGCAAAAAACCAGAAAGTTTTTTGTGCGTTCATGGACTTGGAAAAGGCTTATGACAGAGTGAACAGGAATGTGTTATGGCAAACACTGAACTCATTTGGGTTAGGCGCTGGTTTGATACAGGCATTGAGGTCTCTTTATAGGGACTCTAGTGCTTGTGTCAGGATAAACGGGGTCTACTCGGACTGGTTTGGCATCCAAAAGGTGTCAGACAGGGCTGAGCTTCCCTGCTGCAGAATAATAATAAACAGAACAGGCAAGGTCAAACCGCATAACTCAGTTTTCAATTGAATATTAACAACAGTTTAACTCGATCTGATGAAGAAGTTGCTATGGCTTTTGAGAAACATTTACTGATGTTCCTTTTTGACAACAAAATCATTAAATTCTTCTCCTACTGTCGCCGAATCATTGCTTAAACAAAATGTAAAGGCTTGTTCAAATACTTTTAAATTCCATAGAGTATTGCCAAAAGATATCGTTAAATATTTTAAAACAATTGATGTTAAGAAAACGGCAGACTTATGGGGTTTCCGTTAAAGTTATTTTATCTATAATAGATATAATAGCACCTTATCTAGCCACTATATTTAATACAAGCGTCGAATCTGGTGTGTTTCTGATTTAATGAAACATAGTAAAGTCATACCTTTATTTAAATCTGGTAGTACATAGACCCCGCCAACTTTAGACCGATTTCTGTACTACCAACATTTAGTAAATTTTGAAAAATAATTTTAGATCAGATCTTAAGTTTCTTTAATATTAATAAATTGCTACATAAAATCAATTCGGTTTTACAAGGGTCGCTCGACAACTGACGCTGGAGTTGAGCTTATTAAACATATTTTTGTGCATGGGAGAATTCGGAGGATGCTTTGGGTATATTTTGTGACCTTTCCAAGCCTTCGACTGTGTTCACCATGAGACATTAATCAGGCTTCAGTACTATGGTGTCAAGAACACAGCGCTTAAACTTATTATTTCATATTTAAGTAATAGAATGCAGAAAGTTATTATCAGTGGTAAAAGTTCTTCCGGGTCACCTGTACTAATGGTGTCCTCAGGCCTGATTCTCGGCCCATTCCTATTTCTGGTATATATTAATGACTTACCTTCCCTTGTGAGGATAATCATGATATAGTATTATTTATGATGATACTTCCTTGATTTTAAACTTAAACGTCAATCATTTAAATGTGACGAAGTGAATAATGCTATATCAAAATTAGTGCATTGGTTTAACGTTAATAATCTACATTTAAACGGAAATAAAACTAAATGTATTAAATTTACAACAACTAATGTTAAAAATCTGGGTACCAATGTGTTTAAATAGGAAGAACTGAGCCCTGTTGAATCCACTGTTTTCTTGGCATCCTCTCGACGCAAAGCTTCAGTGGGGCCCCATATATCCAAACTAGCAAGCAGACTAAGTTCTGCAGCCTATATATAAAAAGATTAGAGGTCTCACTAGTGTCGAGATTGATAGACTAGTTTATTTCAGTTATTTCCATAGCATAATGTCTTATGGGATTTTGCTATGAAAAGCTGATTCAGAAACTATTTTTGTTTTATGAAGAGGCCATTAGAGCTATTTACAACCTAAAACCGAGAGAGTCTCTTAGAGATAAATTTAAAGAAATAAATATAACTTTGGCCTCTCAGTATATTTACGAAAATTTAATGTATGTTCACAAAAACAGGTAGTTTGTAAAAGTGATATACATTCTGTAAACACTAGGAACAAACACAAGCTAGTGAACTCAGTTTCTTGACTCACAGAGTCAGTAACATTCTTGGCAATGTATACGCTATTACAACAAGGTCCCGGAAAGTGTACAGGCTCTCTCATTACCAAGTTTAAATGTTTTGTTGCTGAAATTGTATAAAAGGGTTATTATAGTATAAATGAATATATGATTGATAATAACCCCTGGGAATGAGGTGGTCACAACAGTTTCTAAAATAAATTTTGTACTTAAATAGTTTGTACAACCATTAATGTAAAACTTACTTTAAAAAAGGCTGGGTTTCTTGCTGGTTCTTCCCAGGACAGAGGTTTTTCGAAAGTGGTAAAGCAAAATGACTTTCAATAAGAATTACACATGTAATCTATATATGAACAAAAAATTATTCTATTCTATTCTATTCTATTCCGTGGCTGTTTAACCTATTTATGGACAGTTCTTTTGCAAACTTTGAAAGTTGAAGAATGTGTTGAGAATAAGTGAGTTAACCGTCAAACGCCTTTGTACACCGATGATCAAGTCATATTTGCATCGTCGGCGGCCGAGTTGCAATGATGGTTACTTTAATGAACTGGTCAAAAAGAAAGGTATGAAAGAACGCAAGTAAGACGAAAGTGATGGTTTTTGAAAGAGAAAAAAGTAAAACGTTATGTGAAATAAGAATAGAAGGGGAGTAGATTGAGCAAGTGTATGAGTTTGTATATTTAGGATGTTTATTTAGCAGGGATGGTAGATATGATAAGGATATAGAACGACGAGTGAACGCAGGAAATAGAGTGAATGGGGCTCTACACGCTGTTATGAAGAGTCAGAATGTGTCAAAAAAGGCACGTTTGGCAATTCATAATGCTGTGTTAGTCCCTACTTTAATGTATGGTAGTGAAAGTTGAGTCTGGCAGAAGAAGCATGAGAGTAGAATAAATGCTGTAGAAATGCGGTCATTAAGGAGTATGCTGGGGCTGAATCTGAATGAAAGGGTGAGAAATAGTGTGATAAGAGAAAAGTGTGTTTTGCAAGATGACGTTTTGACCAGGATTAAGAAAGGAATGCTTCGGTGGTTTGGTCATGTAGAAAGAATGAACGAGGAAAGAGTGACAAAGCAAATTTATGTTGCAGAAGTGAACGGAAGAGTCGGGAAGGGACGCCCTAGACGAAGGTTTATCGACCAAATTGGCGATATATTGAAAATGGGCTAGATTAGGAGTACCCTTAACCGACGAGCGTGTATGCGTAGATATATGGATGTAAAGGAGGCGAGAGAAGTGTGTCAGGATCGTGCCAAACGGAAGTCCGTAGTCTCTGCCTACCCCTCTGGGTGACAGGCGTGAGGGTTTATGTTTATGTTTATGTATGTTTTGAGCTAATCAGCACTTGGACCGTAATGGTCGGGGAATAAAGTTCTTCGTATTTTGTTTGTATAAAATTGAAGAAAAATCTCTGTGGTTGTACTGTTTGTATGTGGCTGGTTTTAATATCAATACAAATAGGACATTAAGAAAAATAAAAAGTAAAAAGCACTTTCTCGTCATTTTCAATTGTTTTTCTGTACGCCAAAATTAGGAAATCTAACGAAGAAATTCAATACATTCTGAAGTTTTATTACAAAAAATGCGACTCAAGCCGCGAATAAAATTTGTGGCGTTTATGGACCTAATGAAGTGTCAGAAGATTAGCACAAAGTTGGTTCAAGCATTTTCAGTCCGGGAATTTTGATGTCAAATATGCAGCTCGCTCTGGTCGCGCTCATACGGATAAAGTCGATGCCATTTTTGAAAAAGTGGAGCAAGATCAACATATTAGTAGAAACAACATAGCCGAAAAATTGAAGATTGACCACAAAGCAGTGTTGACCCATTTCAAAAGGTATGGCTATACAAAAAAAACTCGATATTTGGGTACCACACGATCTCACTGAAAGAAACCTAATGCATCGTGTACTCATTTGCGATTTTCTATTGAAACGTAATGAAACCGAACCATTTTTGAAAAGATTAATCACTGGTAATGAAAAGTGGATCACTTACGACAAGAAAGTGTGAAAAATATCTTGGTCAAAGGGAAGTCAAGCTCCACAGACTGTAGCGAAACCTGGATTAACAACACAATAAGTTGACGCTGTGTGTATGGTGAGATTAGAAGGGCATAGTTTATTATGAGCTTTTACCGCCGGGCAAAACCATCGATTCGAATCTTTACTGTCAACTACGAATGAGAAACAAGCAAGAAATTGAGAAAAACGGCCGGAATTTATCAACAGAAAAGCAATGGTCTTTCATCATGATAACGCCAGACCTCACACATTTTAGGCCACTCAGCAAAAATTGAGAGAGCTTGGTTGGGAAGTGTTAATAAATTCAACATATAGTCCTGACCTTGCAACCTCAGATTTTTACCTGTTTTGGTCTCTTTAGAATTCTTTGAGTAGTGTAAGGTTAACACCAACAGAGATCCTCGGCATCGACATAACGAGTTACATGCAATTTCATGGTCACTTGGAAGAGAAGGCCAAATTGGCCTCTAAAAAGCTTGGCATGCTCAGTAGAGCGGGACAGTATTTCATGCTGGCACACCGCCTGCAACTTTACAAGGCGCAGGTTCGGCCTCACATGGAATACTGTTCCCATCTCTGGGCTGCGGCTCCCCAGTGCCAGCTCCTTTCACTTGACCGCATCCAGCGCAGAGTAGCTAGAATCGTCAACGACCGAGTCCTTTCCCATCGGCTCGATTCACTGGCGCTGCGAAGAGATGTTGCATGCCTTTGCATCTTCTTTCGCATTTACCAAGGGAGTGCTCTGAGGAATTGTTTGAATTAATTCCAGCCGTCAAATTTCACGAACGCACATCGCGGCAAAACTCCCAATACCATCCACATCATCTGAATGCTTGGCGGTCCACCACTGTACGTTTCACTGAGAGTTTTCTTCCGCGTATGACCTCTCTGTGGAATAGTTTACCACCGGCAAATTTTCCGGACCGATACGACTTAGGGACCTTCAAAAAAGAGCTTACTCCTTTTTAAAAGGCCAGCAACGCACCTGCAATTCCGCTGCTGTTGCAGTTGTTCATGGGCTCCTATAAAAAAAAGGACTGACAAAACTACTTGTCGCATTGTTTTTGATAAAAAATCCCAAGATTTCTACAGAAACGGGATTATGTCACTACCGACAAGATAACAACAAGTTATCGAACAAAATGTCACATATATATTATAATTAAATATAATTAAACTTGGAAAAAAAAATCTTAAATTTGTATATAAAATACGATGAAACTTTTTCCCCGACTCAATATATACGTCCTTAAATGAATAAACGAAAAGTCTTTTCATTCGTGTTTTCCTCCGTTAAGAATCTTTTGTATTTGAATAGCTTCAATATAATAACAACTTTACTACAGCGCCGTCCAGCTACCTATTGAAACCTATATTTATTTATTACAAAAACAGTTACATCATCATTGCAGTTCCACCAAACCAATTCTAAACCGATTTAAAAAAAATAATCATTTGCATTTTATATACAAGAGCTTTCGTCCCGACATCGTTGATTATCGGTTACTTAAATAAAGTTAAATATCTCTATACCTATCTCTTTCTATTGGCATTTTGTAAAAAGAGTGTGAGTAGCAACACGAACATTTCTTAAATTGACGTATATTTTTATGAGTAACGCCAATATTGTTTAAATATGTCTTAAATCGAACAAGTCGTTCAGAAGTTACACGATCACTAACAGATTCACCAACAGTAATATACAAGAATATTATATAAAGATAATACGTATTATATTATATCTTTTTTATAGGGTAAGAGCAACTAGTGACCACAAAGTCCACCTGATGGTAAATGGTTGTTGTGGCCTATAGACATCTAAATCTATCCTCGTTTGGGAATGAAAATGCAGATACGTTGTCAGCCGTGAGGATTAAGAAGGAATGCCTCTTTTCCAGTAAAAAGGGCCTCCGGTTCTCTACACTCACCATACGTAACACAGCAGCATTAAGCAGCTATTTTGCGCTGGTATTCTGTGAGAGCGTGGTCCTTCCCCGGTCGAGCCGACCCATTCGTGCTACAATTATTAATATAGCTGCAGCATGGCTCTACCACGTTTAAAATGCATTGACTAAATACATTATCAGGTATGCATTGACTTTAAGTATGGAATTTGAAAAGTACTGACTGCATATGAACAAAAGTAAGCAAGAATTACATTGACCCGCGAAATACACGGATATCCAAACCAAAGTAACATTGGTGTAACAGTTGCGAGTACTCAGAGCAAATAAACAAACAAATTTCTACTGTTTATTAAACTAGCCGAACCATTCCTCCCGGCCTTGAAAGGGAAGCTTTCAAAGGTGTAATCATATTTATCGAGTAAATTAATTTATTCTTACTTCTATGAACCTTATTACGACATACTAAAGAATGTTTGTTAACTACTTACGTCTACTTAGTCTCATTATCTTATCTATGACTTATTATCTAGAAGCTAATCTATCCTTTACCTAAATAATTTGTGAATTTTACTGAGTTGGTAATGGACACAATTTAATCACTAGTCTTTGTTAAGTACCATGCTTAGTCCTTACGTTTCGTTATCCTGTATTACTACAACAACCATTCCTTCCGTAACTGGGAAGTATGGCGTTTTCCACTTTTGGCGGGCTTGTAGGCTATGAAGACATTCTCTCCGCCATCGCATCCAGAATGACTGTACCAACTTGTTTAAGAGTTCATATCATGTTAGAAGATGCGGATTCGATTCATCAATATCAGTGGCTGGCAGAAAATCAAGCGGGACAGTATGAAAAAGTGAGCTGGCGTCAAAGCTGCTGGATCTGAAGGATCAGAGCTGAGCACTGTAAGTGGTCATGAACTTAATAGGGATTCAATCGGGCTTAAAACTGTTTGAAGCTCCTCAAAGGTTAGAATTTGTTGGCCGATGAACCTATACAAATGGGTTTTTATGCACTTTATGTTGCTTTCCCAGTAACCACCGAAGTGTGGAGCATTAGGAGGAATCAGTTTCTATTAGATACGATTTTCTGCTAACTGCTTTTCCACTCTGGTTTATATTCATTTTTTAGAAAAGCGTACAAATCGCAAAGATAAGACCGGGTACCAATAAAATTGGTTCCGTTATCGGTATAAAATATTGAACCGATCCTCGTCTAGCTAGGAATCGTTTCATGGCTGCCAAGAAGCAAGATGTGCTGAGATCGCTTGCGAGCTCAATATGCACCGCTCGTAAAGTAAGGCTTGTAAACAGGCCGATGTAAGCTTTACGGCTTTTTATACCTTTACCACGATATAGTGTTACTAGGACTGGGCTGGCATTATCGCATCCAGTATGGACGAAGGCTTTGACAACTGCTCTCACTCGAAGTTCAGGGAGGTCTGCCATCATAGGGAACCCAGGTTGAGGCTTAAATCGAAAACATACGTTGCATTATAGGCTCTAATTGCTCGTCTAGCAGATAGTATCTAGTATTTAGCACGGAGTATAGAAGATAGCAACCCTGGTCCCGTATGTAAATATTTGCAGTGGTATGAGCGTATGAGCAAGTCTACCACATGATCCTTACAAGGAAGAAGAATAGGATATTTAAAATCAAACTCTCCTCTGAGTTTGCCAAACGGCCACCTACGCGTAATACGTCATCCTTAAAAAATGGGTTTAATTTTTTAATAGATGGAGAACGACATCCCCCTTTCTCCAAACGTTGAAGGTCATCACTAAAATGTATTGACTGTATTACCTTGATAATTTCTAATTCCGTAAATTCCAAATCTGACTTAACTATGGGTCCCAGGGGCAGCTTCTTTATAAACTTGTATATGTAGCTCGCTACGTTAAGGAACCATTGACACGAAGAGTAATTACGTGCTAGCTTATAAAGAAAAGGTTCTTCGATTGGTTTTATTACTACTAGGGAAATAAACTTAAGCTCCGGCGCGTCGGAAGATTCCTTTGGCACAAATGTTTTTATTGGCCATTCCACTTTAGGTAAATTGGCCCAAGGAGGCCCCTGTAGCCACAGGGGGTGATTCATAAGTGGTGTAGGAGTTAATCCACGGAACAAACAATCGCACGGGTTTTCGTTACCCTTAATGTGGTAAAAAGTGATCCGATGGTAAGTTGTCCTAGATTTTTGAGACTCTATTGGCAACAAATGTGCGCCATCGGTGTGGAGAAGAGTGAATCCAATTTAATACTGTGGTCGAGTCTCTACTCTAATCTCTAATCTCGAGTATCTACTCGAATATATTTCAAAAACTCTTTTTATTAATTTAGAAAGCAACAAGGCAGCACATAATTTCAGACAAGCTAATGAAACAACTTTCAAGGGCGCAACCTTTGACAAAATGACAGTTGTCTGATTTTGTTTGACGTCTACTCCAATATAAACTGCAGCACCATAAGCCTTTTCACTCGCGTCAGTGAAACCCAGAATTGTTACCGAACAGCCATGAACCAATCCAAGGTGCCGAGGAAATTTCATATGAGCAAGCAGAGGAAGTTCCCGTCGGAATTCATTCCACAATCGTGTAATTCGTTGTGGCGGATCAGCGTCCCAGTCAATTTTAGCAATCCAAAGCTCCTTGATTAAAAGCTTGGCATACAAGATTACAGGTGCTACCAGGCCCAAAACATCAAACAAACGTGCGACAGAGGACAAAATGTTTCTCTTAGTGCAAGGGCGAACATCTGAAATCACCTCGAAGGCGAACTCATAATCACAATGACGCCAGTAAAGACCTAATATTTTCAAGGTATCGTCCTTATGAAATTCGACATTTTGCGACAGGCGATAATCTTCAGGAATATGTTAAAGTACCCTTGTGCTGTTGCTACTCCATTTGACTACGTGGAAGCCCCCAGCCTTGAATAGCCCGATTAACTCTTGAAAGGCAGAAATTGCACGATCAGAGTTCATCAGTGAGCTATCTATATCTTCCATGTACAAATCTCTCTGCACGATTTCTTTACCTATAGGGAAACGGTGACCTTCATCCTGTACTAGTTACGAGACAGTGCGAAGAGCTAAAAATGGGCTACACTTTAGTCCACAGGCTACTCTATTGAATTAAAATGATTTTGTTGGAATTTGACAATAATATTAACAATAATTTAATTCAATCTGATCAAGAAGTTGCTTTTGAGAAACATTTTACTGGTGTTCCTTTTTCGATAACAAAATCATTAAATTCTTCTCCTACTGTCGCCGAATCATTGCTTAAGAAAAAACGTAAAGCCTTGTTCAAATACTTTTAAATTCCATAGAGTATTGCCAAAAGATATCGTTAAATATTTTAAATTTATTGATGTTAAGAAAACGGCAGACTAATGGGGGATTTCCGTTAAAGTTATTGCATCTATAATAGATACTGTAGCACCTTATCTAGCCACAATTTTTAATACAAGCGTTGAATCTGGTGTGTTTCCTGATCTAACGAAACATAGTAAAGTCATACCTTTATTTAAATCTAGTAGTACATTAGACCCCGCCAATTTTAGACCAATTTCTGTACTACCAACATTAAGTAAAATTTTTGAAAAAAATATTTTAGATCAGATGTTAAGTTTTTTAATATAAATAAATTGCTTCATAAAAATCAATTTGGTTTTACAAGGGGTCGCTCGACTACCGACGCCGGAGTCGAACTTATAAAACATATTTTTTGTGCATGGGAGAATTCAGAGGATGCTTTGGGTGTGTTTTGTGACCTTTCCAGGGCCTTCAACTGTGTTCACCATGAGACATTAATCAGAGCTATTTACAACCTTAAACCGAGACATTCTCTTAGAGAAAAATTTAAAGAAATAAATATATTAACTTTGGCCTCTCAGTATATTTACAAAAATTTTGATGTATGTTCACAGAAACAAAGATAATTTTAAGTAAAAAAAGTGATATACACTCTGTAAACACAGGGAACAAACACAAGCTAGTGATACCAGTCTCTCGACTCCACAGAGTCGGTAATGCATTCTTGGGGCAATGTATACACTATTACAACAAAGTCCCAGAAAATATACAAGGTATCTCTATTACCCAGTTTAAATATTTAACTAAACAAAAACTGTATAAAAAGGGTTATTATGATATAAATGAATACATGGTTGATAATAACCCCTGGGAATGAGGTGGTCGCTACCAAGCTGTTTCTAAAATAAATTTTGTAAATAGTTTGTAATCGTTTATAATGTAAAATTTTTTTTTTAAAAGTCCCGCTGGGTTTCTTGCTGGTTCTTCCCAGGACAGAAGATTTTTTTCGAACCAGTGGTAAAGTAAGAAAATTACTTTCAATAAGAATTACTTGTAATCAATATCGAATAAAAATTATTCTATTCTATTCTATTCTATTATTCTATTCTATTTTATGAATATCTGAACCACCTCGTAAATCGTCATCCCGACTGAAGCTATATAAGATACGCTGAAAACGTTGATCCTGCTTACGGACGCCTATCCTGAGATACATTTGTCTTACGTCGGCTGTGATGGCAACAGGTAATAGTCTCATATTCAGTAAGATTGTAAAAAGGTCGCATTGAAGATTGGGACCGGCATATAAAAGATCATTTAAGAAAAATCCGCTACTAGATTTAGCACTTGCATTCAGGACAGGTCGGATCCGTGTTGATAGTTTATCATCCCTAAAAACAGCGTGGTATGGCACGTAAAAGTGTAAGTCTTTATCGGCTGTATCAACAGGAGACAAATAACCTTGATCTATATATTCCTTCATTATAATGTCGTACGCCTCTCTTAGAGCGGGTTGAGCAGTAAACCTACGCTCTAAATGTAAAAATCTGCGCCTAGCAACTTCAAAGGAATTACCAAGAAAATCTGGACTGATTTTGAAAGATAAAGCTACTTCGTAGCGTCCGGAAGCAGCACGCGTGGCAGGCTTGCTATAAATTTCTTCGCATGTTTTATCATCAGTACTAAAGATATGCTTTGGGTCTATTTCGTCGAGTTCCCACATTTTCTTAATTAGAGTCTCGACCTCGGATGTTGAAATAGCATGAAACGCTACGATGGTTGGGGCTTGAGCCTGGATAACCGCTGGAGCATCTCCTAGAACGATGTATCCTAAAACGGTCTCAAGCGCGTCCGGAGAACCGGGTTCCCCGATAATTTTACCAGGTCGTAGCATCTCCGCAAAAAGACTTACACCTATTAATAAATCTATTTCTCCTGACATACCCCAGCTATCGTCCGCCATGGGAATACTACGCAGATTTTCAAGGAATCTAGTATCGACATTACACGTTGGTAAATTACTAGTGATTCGATTTAACACTAGAGCCTGAATATTAAATTTAGTATTATTGAAGCGAGATCGAAAAGAAACATTTGCCGCCCCCTTGACTATCTGTGATGAGCCACCTATTCCTTTCACCGTTACAGGTGAATTAGATTCGACTTTTAGCTGTAGTTTTGAACAATATTTTGTTGTTATATAATGTTTCTGGGAACCAGTATCCAGTAAACATCTAACTATTACATCGCGACCATTGCGACCTTTGCGGTTGCGAGAACTTGCGTCGTTGATGATGAATCACACTTTGTAGAAGACAACGAGCAATACGATACTTCTGGATTTCCTTCTCCAACTAAATAACCGTCAAGCACTTGATCGGAGGAAGGCTGTTCTTCCAGTTCTAGTGAGTTCAGTATTTCACTAGTATTATGTTCCTTGTTCACGGCTACAGTGGCGATGCACGACTGCGCTGGAAATGGTTCATTTCCAAAATGAAGCAACGTGTGATGCTTGGCGTTACACTTGCGGCAAGAAGTGTTTGAGTTTGTGGCCGTGTAAGGAAAAGGGGAGATCTCCCGCCGGGAAAGGTGTTCTGCCCGGGGAGCGGTCAACGCTCCGAGTGGTAGTTCGGAGCTATTCTATATATACTGTTTTTAATTCGGAACTTTGATAGCGCGATTTAGGCTTTGATTTATTTTGCTTGTGGCGCAACGACAGCGCCGCCACATCACCCCTGCTCAGACCGGAAGTCGATAGTGCAGTCCGATTGCCGGTGTGTCGTTAATACCGGTGGGGAATGCATGCTGTGTGCGTAATGGCAAGTGACCCGGTGCGAACGATATGCCGGTGTGTAATGCATGCCGTACTACGCACTTGCAAGTGATGCCAGTGAGAACGATGTGCCGGAGCAAGTGCCAGAAGTCTGCCTTATAAATCTGCGGTGAGTCGAGATGAAGACAAGTTGGACTGGCTTGCAGGAGCTGAAGACTGCAGAAGACGATTCTTGGAAGTGAATGGTAGGTAGGGGTTCTTGAGGATAATGACGAAGGCTTGAAGTTGTAGTTTTCCGAAGGTTGTTGGTTGCGTGTTCACATCACGTCAGGGTCACCACTGTGACCGTGTAAGGAAAAGAGGAGATCTCCTGCCGGGCAAGGTGTTCTGCCCGGGGAGCGGCCAACGCTCCGAGTGGTAGTTCAGAGCTATTCTATATATACTGTTTTTAATTCGGAACTTTGATAGCGCGATTTAGGCTTCGATGTATTTTGCTTGTGGCGCGACGACAGCGCCGCCACAAGTTGCAATAAAAGGATGTATGTTGGTTAGTCAAACAATTAACGCAGTAACGATTGTTTTCAACGAATTTAAATTTGTCGGCAGCCGAAAGGTTAGCAAAGGGTTTACATGCATAGAGATGCGTATGCGCAGTGTTGTTGCAAAGCTTACATAGCCTAATACGAATTTGGGTATGCTGCGTGGAAACTAAGACGCGTGGCGGCACGGTTAAAGTCTGTGAGCTAGATGGGCGACTGCCCGAGTCGGGCTGTGGTGCCATGGAACTGCCACGAGTCTGTGATGAAGTGCTAGTTCGATACAAAATGTTTACCTGTTCTCGTAAGAATTTGACAAAGTCGTCGTATTATAGGCTGTTTGACTACGAACCGTTGTTTCGAAACACTTTGCAGTATCGGAAATACGAGCTTTAGGCCCATCTAAACAAAGATAAAGTCACTTAAATTATCGATATTAAGTTGTTTAAGTACTCCTATCGTGGCTGCGTAGTTATCAACCAATTTTTCTAAATTTATTGCAGAGGGACCGTTAATATTTTTAGTGCAAATAACTGATTTAAATATGTCGTAGCTAAAGCTCTGTTATCCTTGTATTTGTCTAGTAATGTTTGCAAAATAATTATGTAATTATCTGCCGCCGGGACTATACCAGCACATGTAAATATGTTTTGCCTTTCCGGAAAGGTGGCTCATTAAATAATGAATACGTTCCGAATCTGTTAACGTTTTATTTTCGTGTATAACACATTTAAACGTTTCGTAAAAATACGGAAAGTGCTATAATTCACCATCGAAAATAGGCAATTCAATACGAGGAATCTTAATAGTATGTTCCTGAGTAATTGTGTGTGTGACGGCTTGCGATTTTGGGTTTGGTCTCTCCATACTATTCAAAATATCCTAAACAAAATAATATAAATCGTCAAACGCCAATAACGGCTGGTAATTAATACTATAATTGGGATCTACTTCCAAATTTAATAAGTTTATATTATCAACCGTGTAGTGGCGGTTAAGAATATCCACTACCCCGTGTCTTCCCGTGGGTGTCGTAAGAGGCGACAATGGGAAACAGGCAGGAGATGGGCAGCAGCATCTTTCTGATAACAGCAATATTAAAATAAAAAAACTGCGGTTACCAACCCGCTCGCCAAGCGTGGCAACTATGGCAAATATCCCCCCATGATGAGAGTTACGAAGAGACGGCCCCCAGTCGCCGGTGGCCCCGCTATTCCTGGCTACGGTGGCGACCATGGTAACGGCGGGGCAGGGGGTGCTAAGAATCTCCGGTGGAGGTTCAGTTGCCACCTTTTTTTTTTTGCGGGGGAAAATCCTCATGGACTACCTCCGACTTGTTTAGGGCCACCTCCAGGCCCAGGCGCCGGATGCGGTTCACCACTTGTGACACCGCAGCCATGGCAACCAACGCTGCCTCCCTGTGCGAGCTCCCCCAGGCAGTGACAAGCGTGTCGTCTGCATAACACGTCAAGTCGGCGCCCGACGGGAGTTCACCTCTCAGCACCCAGTCGTAGCCGATGTTCCACAGGAGCGGTCCCAAGACCGATCCCTGCGGAACACCGCACGACATGACGCGCCGACCAGCGCCGTCACGTGCCCGATACGTAACGCATCTCTCTTCAAGGTAAGCCCCTATTGTGCGGCGGAGGTAGAGAGGCACGCGATGGTAATTCAGCGCCTCCCGAATACAACTCCAGTGTAGGGTGTTGAAGGCGTTGGAGATGTCTAAAGACACCGCCAGCACTACCCCACCCCGAGATACTGTCTCCTCCGCCAGGGCCCTCACGCGCGTAATAGCGTCTATGGTGGAGCGCCCGCGACGAAAACCAAATTGGTTCTCGTCCAGGTCCGGCCCCTCTCTGCACAAGTGGCTGACGAGGCGATCTGCGATGATACGCTCAAAAAGTTTGCCCGCCTCGTCAAGCAGCAATATGGACTGGTACGCGGACGGTGAGTCCGTGGGGCGCCCCTCCTTCCTGAGCAGGACCAGCCTCCCCTCCTTCCACACACTGGGAAGCTGACCCTGCTGGAGACATGCCGTAAAGAGCCCCCTCAACTGGGGCTCTAGCTCCTTCAGAGCCAGGACGAGAGCTCGACCAGGAACTCCGTCGGGTCCGGGCGCTGTGTTCTTAGCCCGGAGTCGCGACACGGCCGCTCTCGTCTCTGCTTGCGTCACCTCGGGGACATCGGTGCTCTCCTCTTCTGGAGAGTCTGTGGCTGAGGGCGAAGCCATCGCCGGGAGAACGTGTACCACTCGTTCAGGGAAGAGAGCCGATACCACCGCCTCTAGCAACTGGGGTTGCATGCTTTGTGTTAATGGAGGCGCCCAGGGACGCAACTTGCTCCGTACCCAACGGTAGGGGCGCCCCCCGGATACCGATCTAGGGACCCCAGCAACTCCTCCCTGGCACGCGACTTTGAGTCGTCGATGGCCAGCCACAGAGTCTCCTTAGACGCGCGGTACACCTCATATAGCGCGTCCTCCTCGGCGGAATCCCGTCGACGCCGCCTCCGGTATCGGGTGTACCGGCGACGAGCCGCAACGCACGCTATGCGCAATTGCGCGATCTCGGCGGTCCACCAATACACCTGGTGCTTTGCGGACCGTTGGCGGACACGGGGCATGGACGCGTCGCAGATCTGCGTCATCGCCCCGCGAAACCATAGCGCCACCGCTTCCACGTCGACGGGGCCGTCCGTCGTCGACTCCCAGATCCAGGACTGGACTAAGGCAGCTTCCTCGAGTAGTTCCCTGTCGATGCGCTTTAGCGCCCAACGCGGGCCGTCGTTAATCGGGGTTGTTGGATGGCGGCCGCTCGCGGACTGGGCAGAGACGTCGAACCGGATATATCGATGGTCCGACAGCGTCTCCACCTCTACGGCGACACGCCAGTCGCGGACTCGGCTGGCGACAGAGGGGCTAGCGAGCGAGACGTCCACTATCGACCCGCCCCGCTGCCGCACGCACGTGTATTTCGAACCCCGATTCAGAACGACCAGACCAGTCGTCACCGTCCACTCTTCTAGCACCTCGCCCCGAGGGTCAGTGACCGGAGATCCCCACGCCAATGACTTGGCGTTGAGATCTCCGAGCACCAGAACAGGACAACGGTGATAGCGGCCTACGACGGCGCCCAACTCGACAAGGAAACCCTCAAAGTCGGCGAGACTCTTGTTGGGGGAGAAATACGCCCCTACAATAACGATGCCGCCCGAGACCGCAGCAACCCAGCCGCGGCCCCGAGACGGGTCGATCAGAGTCTCGCCAATAATGGCCACCAAACCGTCAGCGCATCCCAACCAGTTGTCACGGGCGGGAATGAAGTACGGTTCGGCGACCACAGCCACGTGAATCGACCACTCTGCCATGCTCTGGAGTAAGAGATCCTGAGCTGTGGCACAGTGGTTGATATTGCCCTGGAGAAAATGGAATTGTGCCGTTACTGACATTCCATTCCCTCGGCAACGGTCCTGGGCCGGGAGTCGGCCGCGGAGCTGCTAGCCTGCGGGGGCAGCGAGGTTAACCCGGCAGGCTTAGTGCTCCTCTTCTTTTCTTTTTTCTTTTTGGCCTTGCTGGCAGGCGCCCCACAGGCCCCTCCGCCTACTCTGTGCTCCGCTGGCCTTCCCGCAGCAGAAAAAAGGCTGCAGTTAAGCGCCGCGGTGCACAGGGCCGCCTTGTGGCCAGGCTGGCCGCAGCGATAACAGAGGTCACTACGGTCAACCTCGGCGATGCACTTCGCCCGGACGTGCCCTTTTTCCAGGCACCGGAAGCACCGCAAAGGCCGCCGCCGGAAGGCCTTGGTCCTTGCCGCCACCCAGCCTACCAGCAATCTGCCGCTATCGGCGATCTTCTTCGCCGACGCTACAGGGCACCGAACCCAGACCGCGCTGAGTCCGGTGGCGTCGGTGCGTATATCGCCAGCCCACACCTTGTCCGGCGGACACTCTCCGCTTCTGGCAACGGCCGCCACCACCTCCTCAGAGGTCACCGAGTCGTCCAGGCCAGCAATCCGCACCTCTGCGGTTTTCATTGGTCTGGAGACCCGGACGTCCACAGGGTTGAGGACCTCCCTCATCTTATCGGCCAGTGCATCCGCCTTTTCGGCACTGCCGCTCACAGTACCAGCCACGTCGAACAGCCGCGCACCCGTGACAGCCTGCTTGAGGGTGACGGACTGAAGGCCAAGATCTGATAATTTGATCTTGGCCTAGGCCTCGGCGATGACCGACTGGTACGTCACGCCACGCACCACAGCTTCGGGCTGCAACGTTAGCGTCACAGCATTGGACCGCGGAACATGCACAGCTGGTCTCTTGCGACCGTCTTTGGCAGTCCGCCGCGCAGGTTTAGGAGCCGTCTTTGCGGTTCCACCTGGGGCGCATGCAGCTGCTGCGGCCTTCTTGGCGGCTTTGCGGGCCTTCTTGCGGCCCACGACTTTCGCCCAGATCTCACCCTTAGACCTGGCAGTCGTGGGCTGGTCGCTCGGAGGGGCTCCCTCCGCGGGCTTTTTGTTACCCTCCGCGGCTTCCCTTTGAGGCGCAAGTCTCGGCGGCTCCTCAGTCCTCCGCGTGTCAGCCGCTAAATTCGGACGGAGGATTTCCGCCGGGAGACGCCGAGAAATTACCTCCAGCCGAGCGTTAACCATGCTCCCGCACTGGAGCATGCAGAGCCGGACAATGCGCTCGACTTCTTCGTCGGTACAAGGGCTTGCCGGTCGCGGTGCGGGAGTCGGGGCCACTACAGGTGCGGCATCGGTGGACGTGCGTCGCTGTTGCTGCTCGCTTAGCGCAGCGACTTGCCGCCGGAGGTCCTCCAGGTCATTTCTGAGGCGGCTGTTTTTTCCTCCTGCAGCTTTGCGACCTCGTCAGAGGCCGTCCTGTTGAGGAGGATGCCAACCGCCTCCCTGATATCAGCGGCAGCCTCCTTTAAGCCACGGGTGAACGTTCCTTTCAGGCTGCCGGACTTGGTGGCAACCTTCAGGACTAAGTCCACCCCATCCAGAGCCAGCTGGCTCAAGGCCACCGCAGATGGCTCTCCCCCTTCCGCTGCAAGAGCAGCTCGTCGCTCGCGAGCGCGTCGGGCCATTTCCGATACTTCGTCGGCCGCGACGGCTTTGCGCTGCTCCCTCTTGGCGGCGTTGAGCTCCGCCTTTGAGCTCCCCAGCGAGGCACAGCTTTCACCGCCATCGCCAGGGTCCTCCGTAGTGAACCCCATGTCACTTTCTGCTTCACTAGCCTCCGAGGTATTGGAGCACACGAACCGTCCGTGCTTATCCCTCCGCGGCTGCGAAGCACTCGCCCCTCTCGATGCCTGTCGACCCCTCCCCGAAGTCGGCAACTTGGGGGCCGGCAGGCCTTCCTCATCTGAAGATCGGCACACTGGACGTTTCCTAGCGGAAGACGTCCCACGCGACCGATTTCCACCGCTTCTTCGGTTGCCACCTAAGACAACTCGACCTGGCAACATACAACGCACGCACCCTGAGGACTGACGAGAAGATCCTGGAGCTGGAAGAAGAGATAGACAAGTTACGCTGGCATATTATAGGATTATTCGAGATCCGAAGAGAGGGGAAGGACACGGTAATCCTCGAATCCGGCAACTTGTTCTATCACCGGGAGGGCGACCATCTGTCCCAAGGAGGTGTCGGATTTATCGTCCACAAGTCTCTCGTTAACAACGTTGTAAAGATTGTGAGTGTGTCGACGAGGGTTGCGTACCTTATACTCAGAATCACCAAACGGTATTCGCTGAAGGTCACACAGGTTTACGCACCAACCTCGGCACATCCCGACGAGGAGGTGGAGGAAATGTATGAGGATATCTCTAAAGCCATGCATTCCTCAAAAACCCACTATACGGTGTTAATGGGAGACTTCAATGCAAAATTAGGCACAAAAGAAAACGGTGAGCTGAAGGTAGGGAAATTTGGAATAGGGCAACGGAACCCAAGGAGCCAGCAGATGGCCGACTTCATGGAGAAAGAGGGACTCTTTATGATGAACTCTTTCTTACAGAAACGGCCTCACAGGAATTGGACCTGGTCGAGCCCCGACGGTTCGACAAAAAATGAGATTGACTTCATTATGAAGACCAGACGACAACTGTTCAGTGATGTCTCAGTGATAGCG
Source organism: Parnassius orleans (assembly GCA_029286625.1). Lineage (NCBI taxonomy): Eukaryota > Metazoa > Arthropoda > Insecta > Lepidoptera > Papilionidae > Parnassius > Parnassius orleans. The sequence goes on along the minus strand of JAGSMP010000084.1, from coordinate 2,428,559 downwards.
AGGGTGAAAACTGGTAGCGATCACCGAATGGTTAGAGGCACACTGAACCTAAACGTTTAGTTGGAGAGGTCTCGTCTAATGAAGTCAACGCTCCGTCCCCCTCGTGCTCTAATCCAAAGTCTCGAAACCTTTCAGCTCGAGTTACAAAACCGTTTTCAGTGCCTAGAAGACTGCAATGAAGTGGACGATATAAATGATAAGCTCGTGGAAACTGTCCATGCGGTCGGAGCTAAGTTCTGCAAGAGCCGCCGCAGAAGAATACAAAAACTCTCCGATCACACTCTTAATCTCATGGCTGTTAGACGGAAAATGAAGCTGCAGTCTTCAACAGATTTGACAGCATACAGGCAACTGAGTAGACAGATCTCCAAATGCATGCGGCGGGACTTACGCAACTACAATACATTTAAATAAAACTAGTTTTACGGATTTTCCTGTACATGTCTGTGAACATGTACAGGATCGCCCCCGTCACTACATTAGATTTGATAGACCACAAATCCTCGCTAAAGAACACCGATTTCTTCCAAGGATGATTCGCGAGGCTATTGAAATCAAAAAACATCCTAATTTCAATAGAGAAGATGGCTGGGTGCTACCATCTGCTTGGGATCCTATAATTAATAAAATTAAATCCCAACCCAAGCATACAACTGCAAGACTTCAAGATACTGTAAGTTCATACTGCGTAGATCGGAACAAAAATTAATAATTTTTAATCTGGAGGTAACCGTGGTTAACTATGACATTGGGACGTCAAATAGCTCAGTCCCCCCCGTGACCATGGGTGCTGTAAAGTACTCGAAACGTCGGGAATATAAAATAAGTTAATATACGCGATAAAATCCGTAAAACTAGTTTTATTTAAATGTGTAGTGTTCGCGTAAATATAAGAAATAACTACAATACAGCTTGTATTGAAGAAGCGATAGAGCGAAACCAAGGCTCCAAAGTCTTTGCCAGAGATTTGTCTGCCAGAAAGAGCCAACTATCAAAGCTGAAAAACCGAGTGTGACAACATCGTTTCCGGGACACCTGAGATTTTGAGTGAGATTGAGAGGTTCTATGGGCAGCTCTACACGTCATCGTTGGAGCCATACGAAAGTGTGAGTAACGATCCAAGAGCGAGTCTTATCCGACACTATTCCGATGATATCCCGGACTTCAGTCTGAGCGAGATGAGAATGGTTCTCCAGCACCTTAACAACGGCAAGGCCCCAGGTGAGGATGGAATTACAGTGGAGCTTCTGAAAGCGGGTGGAAAACCGGTACTTGAAGTCCTTCAAAAGCTCTTTAATTCCGTCCTCCATGGTGGCACTACTCCGGAGGCGTAGAGCAGAAGTGTGGTGGTCTTGTTCTTCAAGAAAGGCGATAACGCTCTCTTGAAGAACTACAGACCGATTTCCCTTCTGAGCCGCGTTTACGTGCTGTTTTCGAGAGTCATTACGAATCGTCTCGCACGCAGACGCGAACAAGCCGGTTTCCAAAGAGGCTTTAATACCATAGACCACATACACACCCTTCGGCAAATTGTACAGAAGACAGAAGAGTACAATCTGCTACTTTACCTGCATATAGTCCTGATGGCAGAATCGCTGGAGGACTTAAGCGCTATGCTCAATGACCTCAATAGTGTCTCCCAACGGATAGGTCTTAAGATGAACATGGACAAAACAAAGTTCATGTTTAATGTCCATGTCACACCTATGCCAGTAGTTGTTGGGAGCACTAAGCTCGAAGTTGTTGACGAGTATGTTTACCTGGGACAAATAGTCCAACTAGGTAAGTCCAACTTCGACCGAGAGGTCAATCGACGGATTCAACTCGGCTGGGCAGCGTTCGGCAAATTACGACAGATCTTCTCGTCAGGTATACCTTAAAACCTGAAAACTAGATTGTACAACCAGTGCGTGTTGCCAGTGATGACTTATGGATCTGAGACGTGGTCCTTCACTGCTGGCCGTATGAGGTCGCTCAAGGTCGCTCAGCGAGCTATGGAGAAGGCTATGCTCGGAGTTTCTCTGCGTGATAAATTTAGAAATGAGGATATCCGCAGTAGAACCAGAGTAACCGACATAGCCCAACGGATTAGTAAGCTGAAGTGGCAATAGGCCGGCCATATAGCTCTAAGAACCAACAACCGATGGGGAAAAAAGGTTACAAAAGTTACAAATTCTTTACGTAATTGATAGACGGCGCGAGCTTGTGATAAGAATTTATGCCGCGATTTTTCATCTGTTTTTGATGATAGTTGAAAGGTCTTATTTATTTGTGAGAAATACAATTGGCGCTTAGCTTCTAACAATTTAATTTGTATAAGGCATCTATCTTTTCCTGCACCCTTTTCCGTCATTTTAAATATATTTATTAGAACACGATTATATTATACCAAGGTGAGGAAAAGTATCTTTATGGTTACGAATTAAATATAAAATAATATTTACGCGTGATTGAAGAAATGTAAATGAGCAGATTAGTTAATAATTATTTAAAGAATTTAGCTGTATTTATACAAAGTTGGCAAACTCCACTAAAAATTCGAATCAGTTTTAACATATGTAATGCGCTGCATACGTGTATGTACCAAATTTAAAGAAAAAGGTGCTATACGGTGGTTAGATAAACTGCACCACGGCTGTCGGCGCGGCGCGGCGGCGTGGCGGTGATTCCTACCCACTAGGTAAATTAAATCGAACCCATTTATATATTCACGGAGCGAAATGATAATAAGTAAATTAAATGCGATAGCTGTCTAAAAGTCGATGCGATTAATAAGAATGTTTCTTAGTAATAAACATATAATAATCGATCTTGTAAACAGCTGTATGCGATGCGGAAAATACTTCAATATTAAGTAATATTTACAAGTCGGCAACTAACAGTATAATGATAATCGACATCAACCTAACGTATGCCACAATAAATTTCAGTATTAATTACGTCGAAGAGTCGAATCACAATTGGATTTGCGTATTTAATAATTCCAATCCAATTGTCATCCGGGGAGATGGACCATTTTTTGGTGGAATGTGGAAATGGACTGTAATTTACATAGAAGCTGGCTGATTCTACTCGATACCGTTGACTAGACAATATTACTAAGGTCGGACATACCTGAATATACGAAGGCGGATGCTTCTGCCCTCGTGTACTTCTTTGGGGACCCCAGCGACACGGATTTTGATCACTCACAACTATCCAATTCGAGGAAGAACTTGCGGCAGAACATATATTTGAGAGCAGCGAAAAAATGTGCGTTCGCTCACGACGCGCGGCGTTGACATTACCTTTCGATCACGTGACGAAAAGATGTCCATAATTTTAACGGACTAATAGTAAGCAAGAATTACATCGACCGGCGAAATACACGGATATCCAAACCAAAGTAACAATGTTGTAACAGTTGCGAGTACTCAGAGCAAATAAACAAACAAATTTCGACTGTTTATTAAACTACCCGAACCAATAATATTAAATCCATAATCAAATGAACTTATTACACTACTTTATTAATAAATCTAATCAGTATAGTTAAAGGAAGGTAACGCGTTTTGTAGCTTGGCTTTCAAAAGTAAAGTAACAGTTTTTTTTCGTCGCGTTGCTGTGGCAAAATTTTCTCTTCTTTCTTTAGAGGGTTTAAGGGCAATGTAGAACCCGACCCGCTGCCCTAATGCGTGTTGGGAGAACTCACTTCGACCCTTGTTTATTGTGTTAATTTCTCAGATAAGCCGGTTTCCTTACGATGTTTTTCTTCATCGCCGAGCACACAAATCTATTTACGTGAATGAAAAACTTTGTACCCTTTTCTAGGCATATTATGCGCACATTATATTCTGTGGCATATTATATTATGTGAGATTTGGTACAATTAAAGTTTTTGTGGAGAGATGTGTTACAAAAACTAGAAATAAAATAAAATAAAATAGAATACATCGTTTACGTTCAATACCGACAATGTAAACATGTTTTTGTCACTTGAACAAATTGTTTTGTTTGTTAATGTTCATACCAAAGTGTGTATAATCGGGTATAATCACAACTTTTTAGTTCTTACTGCCATACCAAATTATGTATGATAGTTCTCTAAGGCCAATATCAAATACATAATAGTCTGCGGTCAAAGAGTTGCACAGAGTAGAGATTGTCGCCAAAGAATTTTAAAATGTTTCCAACAAATAATTACTGACAGATTGACTGAATAAGCTGTGAATTTTGTGTGATTTCAAATGTCCCTTTTTCAGTAGGGTGTGGAGGGGATGAGTGGATATCAGTTGAAAGTGAAATACAGCTTAATCAATATACAAACCTAAAAAAATTATGAACTACGGTCGAATTTCGACCACTAGGACAATATAAATCAGCGTCTAAAATTGCAATATCATTGATGCCGGCGAGGATCGAATTCGATTTGCTCGTGTACTATGTAATTTTGGGCGCATATAAATTCAAAAAAAAATATTCCTAGCGGTTAGAAAATATGTGATGAAGTTTCAAATGTAACTTGATATTCGACTTTCTGTACGATATTTTACAACTGACGCGAATACCATTATCAGTGAAAGCAAATTGCACGCTCAGTCCGTGAGTTTAGTAAAAAGTGCTCGCCGAAAGCATAGCGATAACCCATCTGCGTAATATATGGGGAAGGCCTATGTTCAGCAGTAGACTTTGACAGGCTGTAATAAAGATGATGACGTAATCAATCCCGTTTAAATAAATTATTTACTTCAGGTGGTGATAGGTTAAAAAAAAGATTTAAAATTCAATTTTTAATAGAATAAGGATGAAAAACGCAGCACACAGTCCACCTTATGGTAAAAGTAGATTCTGTGGACCTTAGACATACATCTATTGCAATTCTCGATGAAAAATCAAAATGCAGATGCGTTGTCACCCCTGAGGACTAAAATGGAATGCCTCGTTTCTACTAAAATGGGTCTCCGGTTCTCTACACTTACAATACGAAACATTGCAGTATTAAGCTGCTATGTTACTCTGGTATTCTGTGTGAAGTGGTCCTTCTCCGGTCGAGCCCACCCATTCGTGGTACAACTATAATTGATGGCGACGCGAGATAATGTTTGCTAAAAATGATTTCAGTCCTTACTTACAATAGAACGCTAAATTTATATTAGGTCTTTACATATGAAATTAGCGTTTTGTCGTACTGACTACTTTGATCTGAAATATCTCCTCTTTGGTTAAGAATTCCAAATTCAAATTTATAAATTCATTTAGCTGGTACATTTGAATTTTGAAAACAGTCATTCATTTGTTTTTTCCTTATTATTTTATTCTTTAGTATCGCTTATTACCGCACAATGGAATGAAATATCGGTATATTTACGAGTACGAGTTCTACCGTGGCACCAGTGCTGCAGAAACAGCTCAAAGGATTAATGATGTGTACGACGCTGGTGTCGCAAATGAAAGCATGGTTTCAACGTTTTCGGTCTGGAAATTTTGACCTTCAGAACCAACCCCGTGGACGGCCGGAGACCAAAGTGGAAAATGAAGAATTAAAGGCTATTGTGGAAGCGAATCCATCACAAAGCACTTCAGAGATAGCTGCAGACTTCGGGGTAAGTAATGAAACTGTATTAATCCACTTGAAGCATATCGGGACATTAAAAAACTTGAACGATGGGTATCTCGTGAATTGAGTGAATCGAACTTGCAAACACGCGTCGACTGCTGTGTTACTTTGCTCAACCGACACAATAATGAAGGGATTTTAAATCGAATCATTACTTGTTATGAAAAGTGGATACTGTACGATAATCGGAAGCGCTCGTCGCAATGGCTGAACCCTGGAGACCCAGCCAAATCCTCCCCGAAACGAAAATTGACTCAGAAAAAGTTATATGTGAGTGTTTGGTGGACTAGCGCCGGTGTCGTTCACTACAGCTTTCTAAAATCTGGCCAAACGATTACGGCAGATATCTATTGTTAGCAACTGCAAACCATGAAGGAAGAACTAGCTGTTAAACAACTGAGATTGGTCAATCGCTCTAGGCCACTGCTGCTTCACGACAACGCAAGATCACACACTAAACAACAAACAACCACTAAGTTAGATGAGCTACAATTGGAATGTCTGCGACATCCACCGTACTCCCCGGATTACCATTTTTTCCGGAATTTGGACAACTTCTTACAAGGAAAAAAATTCAACTCCGATGCGGCAGTCCAAACCACCTTATTATTATTGATTCTCGCCCCCATGGTTTTTTTAGTAAAGGGAACAATGAACTACCTATGAGATGGCAAAAGTACAAAGATAGTGCATACTTTGATTAATTAAATATATTTTACAAAAAAAAAAGATGAAATACGATTTTTTTCTCTGAAATAAAGATATTTTGAATTAACTTAGAGTCATGCATTATATAGCAATCGGCTATGTAATATGAATAAAGAATTTAAATGTTTCATTATTTTCATAATTTAAAGACATGTGTTATGTTTTGTGATAAGAGATAATATAGGGATAGCTGAATGTTAGAAAGAAATTGTATTATATACTAGACAAAGATAGCTATAGATTTTAGAAAGGGATGGTACCAGCCTCCTTTTTTTTGCGCCCAAAGCAAGGACTACCCGGAAGCGGGGGAGGGAGGTGGTGAATGCTCTTAGCATACCACGCAGCCGGCTGCTTGGTTATGTAGGATAAACTATGAAGTGCCTACCCACTAAACACCACCTGTGGGACTGGCTTTGACCTGTATGGCCTTTCTGCCGTATCGGAAGCGACCCCCTTGGGGTAAGGGGGCGCAGGCGGCGAGTAGCCGCTGATAGGCGCGCCTAAGGCAAATTATGCATTTAGAGAAGACTCGGCCTGCGCCGCCAGTAGGCAGTCCAAGTCGGTGGAAAGCTGGTTGGGGAGGTCCGAGAGTGAGTTTCTCGGCCTGCGAACTCGATAACGAGAGGGAAGTGGGGCTTCATAGTAAACTGCCTCACGAATGAGACGATTTGAGTGAGACTCTGAGGCTTTGAAGAAGTTCTCAGAGAGTAATTTTAGAAACTGTTGAATTATGGGGAGCTCTAAGTCTCGGTGAAGGTCGGCGTTACGGACAAACCAGGGTCCGTTCGTAGCCCGACGACAAAAAGAGTTTTGAACTATTTGGAGTTCGTTTAAGATTCTAGGTTTAGCATGCGCAAAAATGGGAGCTACGTATGTCATAACTGGTCGTATACTGACCTTATATTGGGTTCGCTTGTTGCGGAGAGATATTTTACTGTGTCGGCCCAGAATGCTGTTGAGCCTACTCAGGTAAAAGCGCGCGGTGCGAGTTACTCTCTTAACATGGGTCTCGAAAGTTAGCCTCGTGTCAAGGGTGACACCTAAGTATTTGGCGGTCTTTCGCCAGGGGAGATGGGTTCCTAGCATTCGGATTGGCGGAATGGTAGTGGGGCGGCGTCGTCGTTTATGTTCGAAGAAAACGGCGGAGCTTTTCTCCGGGTTCACATCGATACGCCATTTTCGGAACCAAGCTCCTAAGTCACTAACTGACTGTTGGATCTTGTTCCGAATAAGTGGTAGTGAGATATTTTTATAATAAAGGGCTGTGTCATCTGCAAAGAGGAGAGCTGAAAACCATTCGACGGGATGGGAATGTCGTTGGTGAACAGTATATATAGAAGAAGGGCAAGCACAGAGCCCTGAGGGACACCTGCTTTGATATAACTCGGAGAGGAGAGCGTGCCTTCGTGTCTGAAACGAAAGGTACGATCCTTCAAGTAAGAGGCCACGAGACGAACAAGACGATCAGGGAGGCCTATTTTGTAGAGTTTGTAGATAAGGCCTTCGTGCCAAACTCTATCAAACGCTTTCGCTATGTCAAAGAAGACCGCGATGGTCTTATGACGGCGAGGATAAAACCGCTGAGGATATATTCCACTATACGGTGAACTTGTTGGGGAAATGAGTGTTTCGCTCGGAAACCAAATTGATGGGGGCCAGCCTCCTATATAGTGTGAGGGGGTCATGTAGAGATTGGTTGTTCATTTTGTAAGGGTATTTATTATCGAATTATAGTACCAAAATATAATTATTTTAATTGTTTAAAGCGATAACTGGTATCATGTAAATTTCAATAATATATGTAAATGTACGCAGCAAATATTTCAGGAAGGTTTCATAAAATTATAAGACAAGAAATATGTTGAAAGTATTTAGGTAATTCTATTGATATAATGTTGAAATAATAATAAAATTGTATAAGAAATTAAAATTACTTTCTTTAATGTTTAAATGTTTTAATTTGTGAATAAAATAGTTGTGTTAATTAAGACATTCATGTTTATTGCTGAGAAATGGTATTTAATGTATTTTCAGTCGATATTTAAGATTTGTGACTCTAAAAATAGCTTGTAAAATTAAAATATTTTGTTATATGTTTTATTATTCTTTTATGTGATATTAATGTTTTAATATTATTGTAATGTGTTTTTGTTCTACTATATGTGAAACATAATTGTGTAATGATATTGTGATAGGCAATAAGGTAATGGGGTGATGAATGGAAATGTGTTTATAATCAAGAAAGAAAATAAGTAATTAGGGAAAGTATTGAAAGTAGTAAAAGTAGTGAAAGTTTTAGTATCATATTTCCAAGGGGAATTTTGAAGAAATTAATGTTTTATTTCAAGAAAAAGGGAATATACTGTCCACTAAGTACATACGATTGGCGTCAAGACCGGAAGATGGTCCCGCCATTTCCATAGGGGGCCCATCATCTTAGTCGTCAACCCTTTCTTTTGAGAGAGGATCAAGTTCAGAACCGAACGTCTTACACTGGGGTCACGTCCACCTCGTTGTTCACAATTCCAGCGTGGTATGCTATTGGTCTGTGAGTAGAAGGTCAATAACTGTTTGATCTCTGATGCAGGGCTTGAGATAACCGCTTCTTTTCAATTGGCCCTTCAAGCCGGATTAAGAAGCCAGCCAAAGAAAGAGGCCCAAATACCGTTCCCGTTTGGTTGTTTGGAGCCAAATTGAGGCCAGCATAGGAGACCAGCCGGATTTGATACAGGGCCGGAGAAGATAGTAAAGGCTTGACCTGGAACTGAATAGCTGCCGGGAATAAGAAACCGGGACTGCTCCAGGGTGTGCCATTGAACCCAATCTGCGTCGTAACAAGGGGGGCGACAAGAAGCAGTAGTGAATGGTTACGTCATGCGTGTAGCAGGGCCTGTGAGTAGGCACGCCGAGGGATGCGAATGTTCCTCCCGTACCCTGAGCAATCTGTGAAGCGTACGTCCACTGGCGGGCAGTTCTTTCCTTACCTATTCCTGCACGATTCCATCATTCGGCGTTTCACCACGGAAGGTCCGTCCAAGATTGGTAGGGACCTATAGGGACTGATAGGGATTGTTAGGGACCGATAGGGAAGTAGGGACTTTAGGAAAATTGTAGGCCAAGAGTCCTCCTCTTGCAAGATGAAAAGGTCACAGGACCAGAGTGAGAGGTCCGAGGGAACCAGGACGCGAACAGAGGTTTCAAGGAAGGCGAAGGAAACTGAATCATCGGGAGTGACCGCAGCGACGAAAACATGGGACTCGGAAAGCAACCACAGTATTTATACTTACCTGGGTTAGTGAGCCGTATAGTGGTGAAGCTCGGTATTGTGATTAAATTTAAATGGTTCAAATATCGAGCTCAATATCCTATGGAGCCAGAGCTACAAAAAATGGCTAATTTTTTGAACTCTTGAACTTTTGAAGTGAGCAATTTGGCGCATCATTCAACGCGAAAAATGTACCTGAAGAGCGGAAACGTCCTGAAAACGGGAGAAGAACCGTGCACACCGCAAAGTACCTGTGAACGGCCGCATCGATCCTAGGCGCTATGAACGCAAAAAAAATAAGAGGCACAACCGACAAGCGGTTATAACAACACAAGATAAGCCTACAAGTCGGGTAACACGCAACTGTATTATATGTCATAAAGAGCATTATATAGAGAGATGCTATAAATTTAAAAATATGAATAACCGTGAAAAATGGGAAGCAGTTAAGAAAACGAATCTGGTTTAAAAGACCTGATTTCCTCAGGCAAAGTCCTGATTTTTGTTCCACGCTAGTGGACATAAAAGAAAGTTTAGAAACAGGTGAAGAAAAATCACCAAAAAGCGTGAATACGCTTAAAAGAAGAGAGTTGCCGAGTCTACCCGACTACGTACGATTCAGTAATTTCAGAAAATACCTTAGGGCAACTGCGCGCACACTGCAAGCCGTAGAAAAAATTAAATGTTTAATCGTTAAAAGATTAGGAAAGTCGGTTAAAAGACCCGACGATCTGTCGGAAAAGTCGATTATGTGTTACGACAATTTATTAACAAAGTCGGTTAAAGGCCCCGACTATGCGTTGGAGATAACGGTTTTAAGAACAGCAGAATTCCTTATTTGGAAGTTCGTTCAAAACGAATGCTTCTACTCCGAAATAAGTTGTTTAAAAACGGGTAAAAGCGCCGAAAAGGGTTCACGGTTAAGTAGAATAGCCGTTGAATTATGAGAGAATGGCCTCCTTAGATTAAACGGTCGTTTACCTTTTAAGTCCAATTTAAAAGAGGAAAGCAGAAAGTCTGTAATTTTGTACGGTAAACATGAGATTGTGAAAATGATGATTAGAGAGGTTCATCATCATTTCGGTCAGGCCAATCACCAAACGGTGATTGAATTGATGTGAATTAAAAATTTTATTTATTAAATTTACGTAATACTGTTCGTAGTGTATCACACAACTGCCAGTGGTGCAAAACATATAAATCGAAGCCGCAGATAGTGCCGCAAGGAAACCTTCCATTAGAAAAAATAGGTCATCGTGAGCCGTGTTCAGTAGTGGATTAATTCGGACCCATGAGTGTGCTTGAGGGAAGGTGACACAAAAAACTTTGGGGTGTTTTATTCACATGTCTGACTACCAGAACAGTGCATCTGGAATTAGCTGCGTCATTGACACCAGCGTCAATGATCATGGCGTTAAGGCGATTTATCGCTAGGAGAAGAAAACCGTTCGTTATGTACAGCGATAATGGAACGAATTTCAAAGCTCCGAATAAAGAATAAGCACAAACGTGTGAAGAGTGCTATAACAGAATGAAAAATGAGTTAGAGAAAAAATATGTTATTTGGAAATGTATACCACACGGAACGCCACATATGGGACGCTTGAGAGAGGTTAATAAGATCGATTAAGACTGCGTTGACTGCCACGCTTTTGAGTTTCTTTGGAAAGGAGTCCACGAGAGGAAGGTCTGCATACGTTGCTCTTGGAAGCAGAGCACACGGTAAATTCAAGACCGTTAGTCACGGTAAATATGGATAGTCCTGAAGAGGGCTTAACACCCAATCATTTTATTCTCGGTCACTCATGTGGAGATCGTTCACCTGGATTATTTACGGAGCGACATTTAGTGTGTTAATCCAGCTGGAGAACAGCTCAGAGATTAGCTGATCATTTTTGGACAAGATGGTAAGAGGAGTACATACCTACTTTGATACCTCGTACGGGCAACGACCGAAGGTTTATAGAGCCAAAAGTGGGTGACATCGTTCTGATAATAGATCATTAGTTACCACGTAACACCTGCCACGTACCCGGAAAAGATGGTCACACTAGAGTTGTTGACAAATACAGACATCCTAAGAAGACCTACATCCTGATTAATAGTTTTGGTTTCCGCGCCGCCTTCCCAAATGATGGTGCTGACGCACTAGGGGTACTGTTGGCGACGCGAGATAATGTAAATAAACGCTAAATTTATATTAAGTAAAGAAATACGATTTTTTTCTCTGAAATAAAGAGATTTTATTGCTGAAAAATTGTATTTAATATGTTTTCAGTCGATATTTAAGATGTGTGACTCTAAAAATAGCTTGTAAAATTATAATATTTTGTTAAATGTTTTATTATTCTTTTATTTGATATTAATGCTTCAATTATTATTGTAATGTGTTATTGTTGTACTTTATGTAAAACATAATTGTATAGTGATATTGTGAAGGGCAATAAAGTTATGGGGTGATGAATGGAAATGTGATAATGAAAATTAGTGACCAGAATAGGTCGAAATGGCATTTGGAGCGCGGTTCTCCTTACGTTATAGTTTTCGGGGTAGGATAGGTCTTTATAATTAGGGAAATATATATATATAGTAAGCAATTAGGCAAAGTATTGAAAGTAGTGAAAGTTTTCGTATCACATTTCCAAGGGGAATTTTGAAGAAATTAATGTTATATTTCAAGATCCTTCAGTGTTCACCCTAGTAGTAGGGAAAAAGGGAATATACTGTCCACTAAGTACCACTGGCGTCATGACCAGGACCATTTCCATATGGGGCCCGTCATCTTAGTCGTCAACCCTTTCTTTTGAGAGGGGATCGAGTTTGGAATCGGGCGTCTTACTCTGGGGTCACGCCCACTTCGTTGTTCCCGAACCTAGCGTGGTGTGGTATTGGTCTGTGAATAGAAGATCAATAATTGTTTGATCTGTGATTCAGGGCGTGAAATGAGGCACCGCTTCTTTTCAATAATATTGTATCTGCAGCATGGCTTTACCATACTCAATAAATAATAAGACCTCGACATTAGCGCAATTGAAAGTAGAAAAAACTAATTTAGTTCAAAAACGTATCGCCTACACAAGATTTAGAAGAGAAGTACGGATTATATTAACATAATCGGATTGGCAATCGTTCGCGTGTAACATTGAACGAATAGTATTCAATCTGTGATTCAATGACACTTCATTAAAAAGAGAACGGTAATTTTGCACTCTGCCTAAGCCTAATCTAACTTTTACAACTGACGATTATAACAAGTTAAACTTTCGTTTAGGCTGATGTTTCATAAACTTTTTCGTTAGCTGAGTAGATTTTGTGCGATTTTTACTAGTTGTTTTAACCCTTTCCCAGTCGCATGAATCATGTATGAAGATTAAGATTGTTGAACTAATGTGTCTATTTTGCGGGCAGAGGACCTGTTAAAATAATTTATTTAATCTACCAATGAAAGGTCTATAAATTGTTCATCGGGAATCCCATTAAACAGAAGCCTAATCGGATTTTTTTCTTATCCACTACATCTCATTAATTGGAACGAAGTTCTTTATCGGACGGTACAAATTTGGCAGATGGGAGCTAGGCGAGAAAAAGTGGAAGATATTTCCGTCACGACCCCTTCTAATGTAGTGTAGAAGGCCTTGACGGCTATAAGGAAGCAAGATGGAATAATATCCATCTCCCTCGCACTTTTTCTTATCTTGCCATGAAAGAAGTATTATTTTATTTTAAATGACGCTTTATTTTAATAGACGCTAGTAATTCATTTATTTTTATTTGTTAATCAATATAATACGTTTATCAATAATAATATATTAGAAGCGTCAGTAGCCTAATGGCAGGGCGCGGACCGCGAACTCGAAAGGTCCTGAGTTTGAACCCGCCATTCGACTACTGTCGTGAACCACTTCTAACCCAAGCATTTTAAGCTAACCAGAAGTGGTTTAAGGGAATATTAGTAATGTTTAAGAGCATTACAAGTACTAAAAAAATACTACGAAAGGAACTTCGTTCCAACCGAGTGTTCCATGACACTCACGTATGTTTTTATATTTGAATTTATTATTTTGTTGTGTTATATTAAATGGATTATTAAATAATCATTGTTATTTTTAATATGAAAACACAGTGACCAAGTTAACCAGTCAACCCAAAACATAAATATTCGAATCTAAAATAAAATCGGTAATCTTGCAATACTCATGTTATTTAATTTATTCTTATTGTAAACTAAAGTCATAAGTTAGAAAGGGTTCTTTATTTACTGTATTTCTTTTTAAAATAATCAAGAGTTGCGTTGTACGGTTTTGAACATGACCGGGTAGAGAAAGAAAACATTTAAATTAAAATTAAAATTATTAATCAATTACGCTTGATGTCACTTGCAATCGTCTTTAAAATACGATAACAAAGGATCTTTTCTTTATTTTAAATGTTACTGTAATTATTGCTTTTTCTTTGCTTCATCATTCGAATGCATTTTAGTTGGTGAGCTGCAAGGAAGACCAATATAAATCTTTAATGAATTTAACCAGTTACTGTAATATAACAATGCCTGCATCATTAACAAAAGTTTACGACTGGACAAAATCTGTGTCTGTTATTTTATGCACGGATTACAGAGAATCCGATGTGGATTTTCTAGACACATTTAAATTAACCCATTTGGAACCTTAAGGATATACATTGAGTGTCCAACTACGACAACTTTATTGCTTTATGTCTGTTTGGAGACATTTTATTGAATTTTTAATGCTATATCCATTTGGGTTTATTCAACACCTTAAATTCTGTTCCATTTATTCTAGGGTAAGATTTACTCAGGAGATTAATTTGAAAAACAATTCATGTATCTATTTATCTTTTACTGTATACCTTTATATTTATTTAATATCCTACTTGTGTTAAGTTGGTATCGCTATTGTTTTTATTCCTGTTTTTATTCCATACTAAGTTATTTAACTGTCATGTTTACTTATTCTTAAATTTATTATGGGTACACCTCCTCCACGTAAATAAATTCATTTAAAAGCTTTATATTATGTCCACTTACCATCGGGTGAAATGTTTAGCGGTGCAAAGGTGGAAACTTTTAATTCTGTAAAAGAAGCACCTGAAGCAATTCATATTGTGCAAAAAATAAGAATAAGAAGTTATTCCATGTGGTAGGACTCATTTTATGTTTAGAGACCGTCTTGGAAGGTTCCCCTTCACCACACCACCCTCTTACTTATTTCTGGCACCAAACATCAGTGCGTGCATCACTGTGTTCCGGTCTGAAGGGTATAGAGAACCAGTATAATTACAAGCCGTGAGGCATTCCGTCCTAGTTACCAGTGGTAAAAACGCATATTGTGTATCCATCCTTCTTTATTTGTAGCCACTTAATATCAGGTGGCCTTTGCGTCGTTTTTCACTTCAGTTTTATAAAACAAAAGTACGTTCTAACTTGTTGTAGATAGTAGTAAATTGTCACTCCTCTGAGTTGTTTAAATGCGGAGTCACGAACTTGATTTAAGGTAATCGACTAGCAATGGCCCGATTAAAGATATGTGTTGTGTTGCTGTTGTTTAAAGAATTTATAGCTTCGACATCGCGTAAATAATGTTTTTTTCGTTACAATCTCTTTAACCTGCACCATAAACATACACAGTAAACAAAGCCTTGTAGTTATTTATTCTGTTCAAACCATTAATTTTTTTCTAGCTATAAGTCCAAACACTCGTTAAATATTCTCCGAAAATTCCTTTTTATTGCTCTTTAATTTATGATCTCTTTTAAGAGATTGCTGCATTTTTAAGTGACAGCAATGAAATTGGCAATAAGTACCTAATAATTTTTCATATTTCTTTTGTGCGACGCGTCCTAATTCACAAACCTATTCAGCACTACATTTTATTTCATCTTCATTATCTATGTCTGTAATCTCCTAGTGTATAGGCAAAGATCAAAAAGCAGCGAGCCACTAGGTCTAAGTTTAAGCAAAAATATGGGAATAGATGAAAATTTGTGAAAGAAGTCTAGCCTATCGCCTACACAATTACAATCGTAATATCCTTTTATTTTTTTATATATTATTATAAGTTGCCTTTAACGATATGCTAGGCAAGTCACACAGTTGGCATATTCTGTTTTCTATAAACGTGGAAACTATAAGTCCCATACCAACATGGGACATGCTATATACATCATCTTCATCACAATTACAGTCCATCAAAGTCCACAGATCCACAGAACATTGAACTCCCCCATTGCCTCACAGGTGATATATTTGCCATAGCTGCCACGCTTTTTTATTATTTTAAGTTGATATCAGGAAGCCTATTGCCACTCGTCTCCTGATTCAGTTTCCCACTCACATTGCCATATTACCGTCAACAAGCAAGAAATAAAAAATCCTATAATAGCAAAATATTCCATTTAGAAACAGTATTATAACATTTATTTTCTCTTAGGAGATGATAACGCGATCATAGAACTGTAAATTACAGAAGCTAACACTTGTCGAGTTTTATAATTAATTGAAATAAAATTTATTACTCATCATATGAATTCTGTTCAAAATCACACAAGATTTTTGAATTTTATCGAATATTACATAATATTTATGTAAAAGGGAAGAGTATAGAAAGCCAGTGTAATAGCAATCTGCTATTACACTGTGAGGCATTCCATCTTAACCCTCAGGATTGACAACACATTTGTAGCCTTCTTTGTATAAAGTTGGCTGCAGGTGTCCATACACTGCAGTAGCCACTTACCATTAGGTGGACTGTAAGTTCGTTTGCCACTTCAATGTCAAAAAAAAATGAGAATAAAATAAATTTCAATGAATTTTTTTGCAATATCTTTATTTTTTTAATTTAATAAAAAGTTAAAAAAGCAAAAAATGTTGCCTTAAAACGAGGATATAATTGACTGCCCCGTTTGTATAGTGATCGTACGCGCGACTACTGATCATGAGATCCCGGATTCGAATACTGGTTCGAGCTAAAATTTTAGGATTTTCCGTCATGAAATTCTAAGTAGCAATGTTGACGATGTTTCACCCTCGTTCCTCGGAAAGCACGTAAAACCGTTGGTCCTGCGCCTGATTTCTCTCCAGTCGTGTCGTATTGCCTTCTCATCGGGCTATGTTAATGTGCGCATAAAGAGTGCATCTGTACTCGCTATATTCATGTCAAGAAATTTTGAATTTAATTTTGTCAAAATCGACCGCACTTAATTGAAAATTGATCACAAATAATTTAAAGTTTTGATTGATTAGTTTAAGATAGTTCAGGCGCTATTTTACAATCACTTAACACCTTAACATACATACAAAGGTTTCATAAATTAAAACATCCGGTGCGGTGCGTAACTGACAAATAAAATAGAATAATTTTAATTCAATATAGATTACAAGTATACCTATTGAAAGTCATTTCGACGGGTTCCACGTAAACTAATGCAAGTGCAAAAACACAACTTTACAGGAGAGCGGTTTAAAGATTCAAAAACTTGTAACTTTTATATAAATCGATGGAAATGATTGTAAATTTGAAACGTTATACCCGAACATTAGAGAAAAAGGATGGGATCATAAGTTTTCAATTTTTTTTTATAATTTGGAAAATAGTGTCATTTACATATATGAACCATGTTTTCTTTAAAATACTAAAACACGTAAACTGTTACAAGTAGCCACTTGTACCAGTTTATGATGTGCTTTTTTTTCGCAAATTAAGGAAAAATGAAAGGCAAAAGTTTTCCATGCATGTCCACATTATAGGATTAATATTTAGCGCTTATAATTTAAAAAAATCATTATCTTTTACAAACTTTTAACATTTGCACCAGTATACTAAGTACTGCCAGACTTTTTGTACCAGTTATCTATACAGTGCTTTGTTGTCATAAGTCTGTTATAACACAAAAATATTTAAAAAAATAAAGGTTTGTTACAAGTCACCATACGAATTATTTCTCATTGATTAAAAACCAAAAAAGGACGTGTAGTACATTCATATATCATTTTCAACCTAAGATATCACAAAGTGTTGATAATTTTAACAAAATACGGATAATGAAAATGGTATTTTAGAAAAAAAAAGTTAATACTGTAAGTTAATAATTATACTTTTCAAAAATGCCTAACTTACAATTCAATAAAGCAGAAACAGAACTGGCTATTTCTTTGGCTCCTTTGTTTAGTCTGTTCATCCCAAAAATTACAATAATATTGTAGAACATGCATAGAGTAAAGTTGTGACAACATTATTTTCTTCTAAAATAAGATCTAACGTTTCCATGAGGTTAATTTAATTATTTACATTTAGCAAATCGAAAGTAACAGCTACTACAACGTTCATTTTAAGATAATTTTTTATCGATATTTTTTTAATTTTCGAGCTCTGAATTCTAATGTTATTCGCACAAATACAAGTTTTGTTTCGATTTTTCTTCATTGGAGGAGGAGGATTTTGTTATTAGATGATTTAAATGTTTTTCCCTACAATCTTTTTCCCCGAAACTTTTTTCAAATTTGTTCAATGCTGTTTTTATGAAACTAGAACTTAGGTTGATTAGGGATATGTTTATAGATACTTGAAGCTTTCAAAAGTAACGACTACCTATATTTCACCGATATTCATTATCATAGACCGGAGTTTCTTTTAGAATATTCAGAAATTACCCCTTTTTTTCTAGTTCCCAAACCACTTATTTGGCGATGAAGTTCCATTGTCGAATAAGACCCTGTTTCCTTAAAGCCTTTTGTTATAATATATCTTATAGACTACACTTTTTTCTACTTTCTTGGACATTAACTAGCTGTTCCATTGCTTTTTAGGGTTCCGTACCCAAAGGGTAATCAACGGGACCCTATTACTAAGCCTCCGCTATCCGTCCGTCCGTCCGTCCGTCTGTCAGTCAGCGGGCTGTATCTCACGATCCGTAATAGGTAGACAGTTGAAATTTTCACAGAATGTGTATTTCTGTTGCCGCTATAATAAAAATAAAAATAAATTAAAAATTTAAAGGGGCCCCTTCTAGAAACGTGTATTACAATGGTACGAAAACCTTCATACGCGAGTCCGACTCGCACTTGGCCGGTTATTATAAATACACAACCACACTAATGACCTGATGGACGTTGAAGTAGTCAAAAATTGTTATAATCTGATCAAAACTTTAGACAGATTTTGATAATATAAATTTGCAACTAACGGCTTTTCTCGAAACATATTGATGAAAGACGCATCTACAACTAAAAAGTCCGTACTTGAAGGTAAGATAGAATATGAAAATTATTGTTAATTGCTGATATTTTATTTGATATTATAAAATAATTGGGTATTTTATGTTATAATATAGTCTCATAGTATGTATCAGAAAAAAAAAATTTAAATAAATTAAATTATAAAAATTTACAATAACTTGAAAACAATATTATCAAATGACTGTCGTAAACTTATACAAGTGCAAAATTAATCAAAACGATTTCATAAATAAAATAAAAATTCAGTTGCTTAGTATAATCTCTCTAATTGGATTATCTGGTAGGTTTTCTTTGGTAAAATTTGATTTTTCTTAAAAAAACTGGTACTGTGCAGTTTTAAATTCAGGTCCCATTTTACATGTTTTGCGTTTAGTTTAGTTTAGTTTTTATTAGTTTAGATTTAATATAGTTGCCTCTGAAATTAATTAAGGTTAACGTATTGATATTGTTTTTGAAAAGTTTACTTACAAATATTTGTTAAAATTAATTTACACCGTACATTTCATTTACGACGTACTAAAGTAAATAACATGAATTGTTTCTACTGGAGCAAGTGAAAATATGAACAAACGGTACAAAATGCAACTGTTAAAATATTGAAAATTAAAATAAATTAAATATCGTATTTCATTGCAGTATTCAAAATGTTAAATTTTTTCTTACCTAAGTAATTTTCTGGAGTGTTTGTTTTACTGCGCTCTTATTCCTAATAAATCTATAGTTAATAGACATCGCGAACGATTCATTATTTTTAATTGTTGTCACTGTTACTTAAGATAAACAAAAAATCTTGTAAACATACGTAAATTTATCAAACTAAACACGTAAGTTTAAATGAATCGTAGTTATAACAGTCTACGGACGTCCACATTGCATCGCCACGTCACGCATAGTGGATCACTTGCATTGTCGCAGCACGTGGAACGCGACTGTCTATAGTGGTGCAAGTAACTTGCATCAGTGTAGACAGTCACTTGGCTTAAAATGATGTCACTTGCATTTGTGTACAAGTTTATATCTTCAAAACTATTTGATATTTTACAACAAATTTTACAGGACGCAAATTATAGGTTATTCTAAGGTGATTCAGATTTGATGTGAAAATACGGTGTTTGCAAATTTGCGGGTAGCACCAGTTTACATAAGACCCGTCTATTTAAGCTTTACCACTGGTTCGGAAGATACCTCTATATATATATATATATATATATATATATATATATATATATATATATATATACATAATACTAGCGATCCGCCCCGGCTTTGCACGGGTGATTTCTGAATCTCGACAACAGCTCAAAAAATGAATTTTATTTACAATGCATTGTATACGTCGCTTATTGTGTATCGCATAAAAGCAATAATTTTTTTCACTCTCACTGTTCTATTAGAAAGAAGTTTGTCTGAAATAAAACAATTGACATTAATGCTCAGAAGACAAAAGCAACGCTTTTGTTAAGATCCTTATTGTCTTCAATCTTAAATGCAAACCGAATAGAATTAGTACATGCATAATTAAGACATTAATTATGCATGCACTAATTAAAATTCGTTTAAAATGAGTTTTTATTAAAAATATAATAAGCATTATATTTTATTATACAATAAACTTATAACTTATAATATTTCTTTAATTATTATACTAACAAAGTGGCATCATTTCTTTGGTGGCACGTCTTCGCTCAGTCAAAAAGGCTACATAGCCATTGTCGCTACGGTGATGTGTGGTGGAATGTCTCAAAGCCTGAGCAGTAAAAATACTATATCATCAACGAAACTTAAATCTCGTTATCGACGTTTCTGAACGAATTTACTTATTTCTTATATTGAAAAAAAATATAGTTTTGGTAAATATTGACGTCATTCTATAGTCAAATATACTTCCTGTTTCTCTTTATGAGTATAAAATATAATAGGTAATTTAGTCTTTATTAAATATGTCATGTCTGGGAAATCCTACATGGTACATTAAATACAATAAAAGAAGATTTTATCACCAGGCAGATCATAAAGGCATACTAGTAAAGATTGGATAACCAGTATAAATAATAAGGTAATATGATCACAAATAGGATAACTCTTATACTGGATAGACATTATATTCAGAGATCGGCGACACCAGACAACGTATGAGAATAGAAAATTATAAGATGAAGATGTGAAAGAGAAGTATCGATGTAAACGAAATAGGAGAGAATGTAGTGATTTGGATGAATTGTGTATGTAAGTTTCGGACTCGGAGAATATGTGTGATAAAGCTAAGAGAGGTATAGTGAAACATCGACCGAACTATGTGATATGAGGACGGAAATTAATGACAGGAATAATACCTCTTGGTGGGATAAAGAGGTACGGATGGAAATTGTAGCAAAGAAGAGAACATGGCTAATTCTATATGAATGATGAGAAGAAGGAAAAGAATTTCGTAGTAAAAATGAATAAGGAAAAACGAACGCAAATTTGAAAGGGACTCGATAGACTGAAGTTAATCGGCCAAAAATGCCAATATATTGAAGCTAGGCCAAAGTAAGTGTTCCCTTATCCGACGAGAATGTATGTGTAAATATAATATATATGGATATAAATACGTTGCGAAAGAGGTGTACTTAGCGTGTAAGTAGGCTTTAAAAAGTCAAGGCATCAATTCTGTATATATCTCTATGTTACAAGAAATATCTATACGAAATAAGACCACAATCAAATTGAATCAAGAGAAAACTTAAGTGGTTAAATATTGAATATTTTTTTTTATAGGATAGGGTGACAAACGAGCACACAGTTCACGTGATGGTAAGTGGTTGCTGTGACCCATAGACATCTACATCTATCCTCAATAAAGAATCAAAATGCAGATGCGTTGTCACCCGTGAGGACTAAGATGGAATGCCTCTTTTCCAGTAAAAAGGGTCTCCGGTTCTCTAAAAAAAATGTACAAATTCAATAAACAAAGCATTATTCAATTTTTCTACTTGGCACATTCATGATATCCAAGGTGCAAATCCGATTTACCTTGTTACACTAACAACGAATTTGAAAACTCTTTCTCGCTCTCAAGCTCTTATTTGCTATCCTACTATTTGTCGACGAGTAGAAATCCTTAACACTTAAGGAGTCGCTAATGGGTCCACGGACCCAGTTCTTAATATTTTGCTCATAACTATTAAAATTCGACGTTTGCAACGCTACCGCTTTTAGTACCTTTTAACCATAGTGTAGCACAGCAAATAACGACGTTGGTAGTAAGTTAGTTTAAAAAGTGTCAGTAGAATGTTTGAAGTGTGATTTTACTTCAAAGAAGATATTGTATTTTTGTTATTTTTTTAAAACATTTCTATGATGATGGATCCCTCTTTATTTTCTATAAGTGAGTACATTATTGTTTAAGAAAATATAAAATATTTTGTTTGATATAAGTAATTATAGAACTTTTAACGATTAGCCTAAAACATGTCACAAAACCTACTAATTTTAAATCTATAAGAAAAAAGTTTAGTATGATGCCTCTATCAGCCACTTGAGCATGAATTTCCTGCCGTATGGAGCTCGTATTACCATGGAGTAATTTTGTATGAAAAAAAAAATGGTACCATTTACGTCCGTTAGGAACGTAGTTCATTTTTTTTTATAAAATTTTAGTCGATGATGATGATGAACTTGTGCTTATTGGCAAATCTCTATATATAAAAATTATTTGCTGTCCGATAGTCTCGAAAAAACTCGAAAATGTGTGGACCGATTTTGATGAAATTTTGCGGTAGAGTGAAAAAATAATGGCTTTTATGCTTTACGAAATACGCGACGTATACAATGCATTAAGAAATAACGTCAGTATCATTCGATACAATATATTGCCGAATTTATTTTTTGTACCTGCAATTAGAGTATCACCATTGTTAAACCCTCAGTTCGAGCACTAGTATAAATTATAAGAAAGTTTTGCTAGACATATCGAATTTTACATTTGTACGCTTGATATATTGGGCACGGGCGGGCAATAAGAATAGGTTAAGTTTGACATAAAAAAGGCATAGAAAATCAACTTCTTTAATCAGTCTCTTGGTAATACGGAACAATAGTTTAAAACTTAAACAAAAAAGAAACTAAAAACTTAATCATTCTGTAAATAAAATTTATTTTTTGAAATCATGCTATTGATTAATCATGCCATGCCTGGGCGGGCAAAATGATTTTTTTCGGAAAAACGATTAGGAGTTGTGTTTCTTTGACATGTAAGCAGTCATAAAATTTCAAATGTAGGATTTTGAAACAATAAAATAAAATATACATAAGTACATATTGATGTGAGCTTTAGGCGCTGCGCAAACGTGGACACTTTTTGTTACCAACACGGCACACCGTCACAGGAAACCGTAGTTGCTATGTCCGGTAGCGGCAATCGGACACAGTCGCCGGTTGCTGCTTCTGGACACTGGTAACAATTCGTTGCTTGTTTTCCGTCAGTTTCAACTTGGATGTCGATGGAGGAACATTACTTTTGCTTATTGTGTTGATTACACGTTGACGTAGACGTCGTCGCCGTCAATATTTACAGGCAAATCAACCACGTCAATGTCAGCCCCATACAATTGTAATGAAATTTGCTTTGTGTTGCTTGTGTCTTCAATTGACGACTTAAAGTTTCCAGTTACCTACACCAAACACTTTTTGATTGGCGATCGGTATGTGTCAAGTGGAAGCAACTGGACACAAAAAGTGTCCGCGTCTGTGCAAGAAATGGCTGATTTCAAATTGATAACATGAAAATAAAATATTCACTGGTAGCTTGTATCCCACACAAGACACAAGTGTCTACTTTTGCGCAGCGCCTTATTTTAGCCTTAGTTTAAATAATTATTTTAATCCGATTGTGCCAAAAGTAGGGTAATGTTTTATGTGTGTGTATGTATGTAATATGTATGTATGTCTATTTATTTGTCATAATGTTGACAAATTATGGGGTGACGCGTATTTGTTTTGAAAGTAACGTATGGTATAATTATTTTTCTTACAAGTATTTTTTTACGCATTAGGGATTTTAATAACTGTTTTATCCACTAGCTTGGTAAAATAAAGGATTTATATTGACAAATGTTTCACTTTCCCCCTACGTCGGTTTTTTTTTCCGGCAGTATCTACCAAAGAGCTAACAATAGAAGGTAACAAAGCAATTGTATTTTCACAAACGCAAAGCTTTTTCTATAAAATTAAATAAATATTTTATCAAAAATTCAAAAGCACAACAATAATGCAAGCAGATTATATATATGTATATGTATTTACATTCGTCCAATTAAAACGATGCAAAATTTAGAAGTAATATGAAATGTGATCCCGGGGCACAAAATGTCCCGCATGTTCTTTATAGCTGCATCCATCGACTTCTTACATATCTTACTAGATCGTCACTCTATCTGGTAGGAGCTGTCCTACACTCTGCTTACCCCTATGAGGCTGCCACTTGTCACTTCAGCTTACTAATACGTTGGGTTATATCAGTTACTACGTCTTATGCGGATATCATCGTTAAGGATTATTTAACGCAGAGAAACACCGAGTATAGCCTGCTTAGCAACTTTAAGCATCCTCGTACAAGCGATACAATAAAGATGAATACAATATTTGAGAAAATGACGATGAACAGTTTTATCAGTGTAAAAAAGGAAATTTGCAGATTTATAATGGTCCTTCACGCTACAATATGCGTCCCAATCCTGGACATAGACCTCCTTTTTTTCTGAGAGGTTTAATTTAATTTCTTTACAATCGAATTACAAATCACATTTATTTCTTACACAGAACCAAGCCGGCCAGCTTGACTATCATGTTGGCTTTCTCCGTCATTGGATAAGCTTAAATACTGTTCAAGGTGCCAATATGCAAATACTTATCACTGCCAAAACATAATATTCTAACTGCTCTATTCCGGACACGTTCCATCAGAATATAATTAGACATCTTTTACTATTCCGTATACGTCGCAATTCTTGACTGGACTTTGCGTGTACTCGAAATGTTTTATTTTTATTTTTATGATATTATTCATGTAAGAATCAAAATGTTATCAGTAAAAAGGGTCTTTGCATTACCTTCCCTGGTCGAACCAACCCATTTGTACTATAACCGTAATAATGTTCCAGTGTGGGTTATACCACTTTAAAAACTTTGAACTGCCAGGGTTAATAGTAAAAAAATGTAAGTCAATTGCATTCTTCGAAAGAATTATGTCCAGTACACTTAAAAAAATGCGTTTCTGAAAACAAAAATCATTTTTTATCATTTTAATGTTAAAAATGCCACACTTCATTCAAACGAGAAAAGTTCCAACGTTCAGTTTAAATTAAAATTCAAACGCACTGCAGGCATTGAGTCTGTTAACCGAGGTCTCTTTAGAAAAAAAACTTTAGCGTATTGAAAACGGTAAATGCTTTTTGACCAGAATTTCAATTTCATTTGTTTTTGACAATACCGTTTGAAAACAGAACATTGAAATTGACTGTTAGCAAATTATGTTAGGAAATCTTTATACCATATTTTTCTTTACATTTGAATAAAAATATAAAATCCCAATGTTAAACATGTACCTCTCCCGTTGCAAGGAGAATTTGTCCGCTACTGCTATAATATTTACAAACTGTTAAATTTTGCTGCAAAATTAAAAACGTAAAATACGTTCTATCTAAATTTAATATATCCTGGCCCGATCTCTCTCCCGAGTAATCCGATCGTGTCGGATTACTGTCCCATGCAATTATAAAAGTAAGGGAGAGTGCATCTGTGCTTGTGAATACATCCTTGCTCTATAATCCTACGCAGATGGGAATGGAGACTTCACTGAGATGTACAACTATGCCTGAAATTTGCTCTGGTGGATATTATGAAAATTTTCTAGCTACCTAACCTCCGACCATAAGCGTTACATTACATCAGACTCGGTTAAGTCGAAATAGTTTTTGGGTTTGTGCGTACACTTTTGGCACTATAATTTGTCCTGAGAAGTTTATAAATTATGATAATTTGATTGCTGTCTCCATGGTTGAATATCGACAGAAGAATAGTTTTTTTGTTTAAAATATTTTCTACTTTTATTTTATAATAGCGCAACAGATTTTTTTGGATCATATCAGGATTTTATTTATTTTATAAACTTTACATTTTAAACGGCGTTTAAACGATAATATATACTCCTGTGTCATGAAGGCGTTTTACATTCATAAATTATTTTTGAGGCAACTCCCAGATGCGGAAAAATTATGAGCTTCCACAGATGGACGTGAGCTTGTTTATGAACCTTACTTCTATAATAAATGCTAATCACGCCAAGCGTTGCGATTGCAGCATTTCTAAAAATCATATGAATCGATTTTCATGTGAAAATGAAGATTCGATTATTCGAATCCGCTATTCGACTACTGTGGTAAACTCCTAACACAAACATATTACGCTCACATGGAGTGGTAAGGGGATTATAAGTAATGTATTAACATTGAACTATGAAATTGCAAATTACACCAAGCGTTGATTACGGCATATATACTAACTACATACATTAATCGGTTTTTATAGTGAAAATTAATACTCGATTATTCGAAGCCGCCATTCAAATACTGTGGTGAACCCCTAACACAAACATATCAAGCTTACTTGGAGTGGTAAGGGGATTATTAGTAATTTTAATAAAGTTAGTAGTATTCTTTACAAAAATTGAAATTAAAACAAACTAAAATAATAAATCGTTGACCATAACTTACAAAATAAATGTACTTCAAAGAACGCACAAATCACTTAATTTGTCTTCGTTCTCGTAAACGCAATACCAGAAAAACTTTGATCGATGTCCCTCGAAACATGCCCACCTGTTATCGACATTGTTGTCTTATTTTGTATTTCTTTTCTACATGTATTTTTTGCTCGCATCAGTAGTCGATGTATTTTTTAAGTATTTTCCATTTAACTATTTAGTTAATAGTTTAGTATTTTTCGTAAAAATTAAAACTGAAATTAGAAAGTGTATCATACAAATACACTAGCTGAAACATTTATTTTGTGTTATCTAGTCCTATTTATAAAAGTGCAACGAAGAGCGGTGCCATAAAAGACATTTTTTTCGTAGATTTCCATTTTCTTTTTCAAAAATAAAATTCGGAAAAAGGATGGGTGGCTGCATATTTAATAGGTTAGTTTGCCAAATTTCCGTCATCAACGTAAAAGTATTTTTTTTATTTCATAGAATAAGTGTGACAAACGAGCATATAGACCACTTGACGGTAAATGGATGCTATATGACCCATAGACATCTGATGACTAAGGTGGAATGGCTCGTTACCAGTTAAAAGGGTCTCCGATTCTTTTCATTCACCATATGAAACACAGCAGCATTATTTTTGTTTTACGCTGGTATTCTGTGAGAGCGTGGCCCCTACCCCGATCGAGCCGACCCACCACGTGCAACGTGGCTCTACCACGTAAAAAATCTGAGAAGAATGTTTGTGACAGAAAGCAGACAGAAGGGTGATTCTTCTACAAATGCTCCTTTTTTGTTAATCTTGGCGTGGAAGAAGCTGGATAATTAATAAAGTTACACGTTTTTCAGGATGCGCCTACTGTACTTCGGGCAAACATAATATTATCTTTTTTGCGAGCGTCATTTTGATATTATTACTTCAATATATCGTCTGAGACATTCCAGAGAAGAAGAATGAGAAGATGAAGACGAATGTGGTGGACAAATGCATTTGGTAGAACTATGCTGCAACTATATTATGGTTGTAGCACCAATGGGTCAGCGGGACCGGGGAAGGACCATGTTCTCACAAAATACCAGCGTAAAATAGCAACTTTACGCTGCTGTGTTTCGTATGGTGAGTGTAGAGAACCGGATACACTTTTTACTAGAAACGAGTCATTCTAACTAAATTGTAGTACTCAGAGGTGACAACACATCTGCATTTTGATTCTAATTTGAGGATAAATGTTTATGTAGTTATACGTGGTAGAGCCATGCTACAGCTATATTAGTAGTATAGTTGTAGCACGAATGGGTCGGCTCGACCGGGGAAGGACCACGCCCTCACAGAATACCAGCGTAAAATAGCAGCTTAACACTGCTGTGTTTCATATGGTGAGTATAGAGAACCGGAGGCCCTTTTTACTGGAAAAGAGGCATTCCATCTTAGTCCTCCCGGGTGACAACGCATCTGCATTTTGATTCTTTATTGAGGATAGATGTAGATGTCTATACAGCAATCACTTACCATCAGGTGGACTGTGTGCTCGTTTGTCACCCTATCCTATAAAAAAAAATTTGCCACAGTATCTTTTTAAGGGGACTACAAGAGCTAAGTGACCTCGAATGATGCACGCACACATTTACACAACCAATGTGAGCGCCATCTAACGACAATGAGGTTTAACACTAACGGATTAGCGAGGTTACGCCCGAGTGTTATAATAGATGAAACGCAAGTAAGATAAAGATCTACGAGTAACAAAGAAATAGATGGGACAACGAAATTATTTTTAATTTTAATTTAATGTTACTTGAAAATTTAAGGATGTGGGTGATTTTGAAATAAAACCGATTCGATGAAACTTAAAACATTTTTATTTATATAATAATAGTAATAAACTTTATTTATATAAAAGTGATTGTAGTACATGGGTAGGACATTACATCGTTTGTATTATCTATAAAATATCATATTCAATCTAGTGGATGTAGCTCTGCTCTCCTAGCTAGGTTACAGAATAACCTGTGTTAAGGAGTAACATTCTCAATCCCCGTAATAGTAGATATATAATAAGTACATACTTACAATTGTAAGTGCTACAATGATAACAAAATTAAACAACAAAAAAACAAGTTTTCAAATTATTAAATATAAAATTGAGAAATATATGCACATGTATGTGTGTCTGTGTGTGAGTGTGTGTGCGTGTGTATATGTGTGTGTTTGCGTGAGCGTGTGTGTGTTTGTGGGAGAGAGAGTAGGTAAGTCAAGTAAGCTATTTAACAATAAGTTTAGGTATTTTTCTGTTTCGTCATAAGATTTGTTTTGAAGGTATGAGTGAACAATCTTCTTGCAGTTATAGAATGATAACCCATATATTGGACATTTTCGCTTATTTTATTGTAAAGAGACCCAGGATATAAAAGTTGGACAACAAATTGCCTTTCAGGAGTACTAGCCACCTAAAATTCTATTATTCCATTATTATTTTCAAAATCAATTTTAAAACTAAACGTGTTTGTGGCAAGGTGATGTTACATTACAACGTGCGGTTGATGTTATGAATATTACCTGTGTACTATAGGCTTCTTCCAGTACATGCTTATATCAATAATTTCCTCTTTACTTATATCAATAACTTCACAATGATGATTTTCCTGTGGTACTGTTTCCAATCTATGGAAAAATTGAATATTTCAAATTATGTAGATAGATGTCAATTCTAAATATTCTAGTCCTATGGTTCACAAGATAGGTAATAAAAATTTGCATTTCGTTGATTTTTTTGTATTTGTCTTTGAAAAATTGTTAAGCTACAAGTAAAATACCTAACATTCATACATAATTATAATTCCTACTTATAAACAAAATCAATAAACCTAAACTCTTACATGTGATAAGTAACATCGCAATTTTCAGATGATTCTGTTATTTCGTCATGCCTATTTGTTAAGCCGTGGTCTTTTAACAAAAACATTAGGTATTTTTAGTTTTTTTTTATTGTTATTATAGCTTAGAAAAGTTGTAGGTACTTACACATTGGAAATACTAACTTCCGTGTTGATATTTTCAACTTTCTTTCGCCTTTAAAAATAATTACATTTCAAACGTTTTTTTTAGTTATTATTTATAAAAGTAATTAATAAATTTATCTAAATATGTAATACTTAAAATAAAAAATTAAAAAGAAAATTTGACTTCATATTCCTGGAATCGAACCCGGCCACTCTCGAGTGCAAACTGCAAATATAGGTTTATTGTTATAAAAATAAATATGATTTTTAAAGTTATTATTTATAAAAGTATTTAATAAATTTTTCTAAATATGTAATACTTTTAAATAAAAAAAGAAAAGAGAAAATTTAACTTCATATTCCTGGAATCGAACCTAGGTACTCTCGAGTGCACTACTGTAATACACTACGTTTTCTACATTCATAGGTTTACTGTTATAAAAATAAATATATGTTTTAGTTATTATTTATAAAAATATTTAATAAATTTATCTAAATACATAATACTTTAAATAAAAAATAAAATTTGACATTATATTCCTGGAATCGAACCCAGGTACTCAGGTATACACTACGTTTCCAAATCATAAGTTTATTGTTATAAAAATAAATATTTAGTAATAATAAAATGTTCTTACCTTTTAATATAATATCGTTCATATGTTGGGCGTTTGAGTTATACGAGTATGAACGTTTTTTAGTCTTCGTAACGGGTTTTACTTTATTTCCCATATTTACCAATTATAATTATTAACTTAATTTAAATTAATCTAAACTTAAAATATTTTATATTTACACGAAAGAAGAATATTTATGAAAAGAAGAATATTTATGAATATGAAACAATGAATTTAAAAATAAAATTATACAAAAACATTAAACAATCTTTACGTAAATAATGCGGCAAAAAGAGCGACACGTCTGATTAGCATCGGGCCTCGGCCAGCAGTGTCGGTACACAGGCGTTTACGCACACATTCGTACATATTTTTTCAGAAATAAGAAAATGCGATTTAAAAAAATCTATCAATTTGATTAAAAAATTAAAACAATATCACGTTAATATGTTGCATATAGAATAATCTGACAAAAAAATCAAAATGATTGCATGTTTATTAGTATGGGTTTTACTCGTAAAAAATTTTTTTTAGAGGTATATTTATGATTTTTTTCTATCGTATCAAATTAGTAGTATCATGTTTTCATCACACTAACTAACTAGCATATATACTAAAAAAATATCATATATTTTTCTAATTTAGTTTACTGCATTGGATCATATACTTTAAGGCAATATAAAACTTGCGTTTAGCTCCTGTAGTCCCCTTAACATCAGGTGGGCTATTTGTTCGTTTGAAACCCTTATTCTATAAAAAAATTTTTATATAAACATTCCAAAGTATAAATGACAAATACTTAACAAAGTTCGTTTTGTCTTTCTTTTTGTCTGTCCATACTTTGTTACTTTTTGCAAGAGGCTCATTTTTACTCTATCTCTTGTATTGACAGCTTAACTCATAGATTATTTAAGGTATTTACTTAACAAAGGCTCCACTAAACAAAATAAATTGAAGTAATGTAATTTCTAAACATGTATCAAATTGCAGCAATAAGTAACTAGATACTCTTTAAACATAACCTCATTACAAATTGATGGATAACGTAATAACATTGTGACGGATTGCTATCCTATAATTCGATTTGCCATAGCGTAACTTAATACCCAAGGCAATATAGGGAAGATCTCGTAAATTTTCACCTATAGTACAAATAAGTTATATTTCGTATACATCAATTTGAGAACTATTAAGGAAGTTAAATAACTTTGTTTATAAACATATATATTATATAATATTAGTAACAAAAACAAACAAAGATATCTAGTACTTGCACTTGCATTAGTCTATAGATATATTGAATAATTTTGTTTGTTTAAAATAGTTAAACATATATATTATATTAGTAACAAAAACAAACAAAGATATCTAGTATTATCACTTGTATTAGTCTGTAGATATATTAGTAAGAGTATTTCAACAGAGGGAAAATGAAACAGGAGAAGGGCAGCATCTTCCTGATAAGAACGCAATATTAATAATAAGAAACTACGGTTGTCAAACCGGGACCAAACGTGGCAACTATGGCAAATATTCCATCTAAGAGACTTATATAAAGACGTTTTCTTTTCAATGGATTTTTTTCCTATTTAGGCACATAATTTACTTAAATTATTTCTCATTGTATTGCATTGATTGGATGTTTTTCCTATTCCAAATTAATCCTAAATTAAGTTGCACGACTCAATCTGTGAATGTTATTTACACTTGTTATTGATATGCATATCAGAAAATATAAAAGTGTGTATGTTTTTGTGATAATTTTATATATATATATATATTGTAAGTGTACTTGTTAAATAAATAATGAGGTAATCTGTGGGTAGGCTGTAGGGATTTTTCCACGCAGGACCGGGAAGAGAGCGATAAAAAACATAAAATTCACCAACTGATTTTCTTCAAACGTTTTGGTGCATCGTAATTCACAGAATAGGCGATAACCTCGCAGACGATATTAAGTAATCCGTTGATGCTCTGCCTACCCCGCAAGGGTTACAGGGGTGATTATAAGTATGGATCAGAAATACTATCACCACCTGTCACGCTTTCACCCTTAACTATTACTTAACAATGGTAGAAACAGTTCTTAGTAAGCCTTATTAATAAGCCTTAGTAATATTTATTGAACGGAAATGAATGCAGTTGTTATATGTGGTTATGAATGAATCGGTATTACAATAGGAAAAATTGTGCAAAATTATAAGAAAAATATTTTTTGAGAGTTCTTATTAACTAACGTATACATAGTTTAAATTGATTCCGCTAGATGTCGTTACTAGGTTTTTAAAACGCGGTAACGAAATGTTTCCTGACATGTACATAACTACCGCCATTGAGCCGCGCGTCAACTTACAGTGCATACGGTACCTATACGCTTAAATTGTTTCTATTTCGTAGCTTATTCGACTACCTGCTTTCGATTTCGGTTGTTTGTTATTTGCTTTGTGATTTGGATAAGGTTGAATGGATTTATATTGGCTTTCATTTTCGGATTTGTGTATTTTCTTGGATCGGTTTTGTTGATTTGGTTGGTATTCCTTTATACATATTTAGACTCTGGCTTTGATTTTGGATTTTGTTTATTTAGAATGGTGAATTGGTTTTCGTTGTTTTAGGTTGTTTAACAATATTTCAAAGGAATATTAATAGTACAGATAGTGTATACGGTACCTATAAACTTACTTCTTTTTTCATTCGTTATATTTATATTGACTACTGCTTTCGATTTCGGTTTTCTGCGATTTGTTTTGTGATTTGGTTTAAGTTGATTCGATTTTTTTTGGCTATCGTTTTCGGATTCGTGTTGTGTCTTGAATTGGTTTTGTTGTTTTGATTTTAAAATATTTAAAGGAATATTTATTCCTTTTAAATATTTTGATTTGCTTTAAAAATATTTAAAAGGAAATTTAATTCCTTTTAGGTATTTTAACGATTTTTAAATAGGTTTTTCTTACTTCATAATGCCTCGCAAACGTAAGTCCAGCCTTTCAAGAGTATCTTTCAAAGACAAGCGAAAGATTAGCTCGATCGCTAGAATCTTTAGAAGATGCTGAACTGAGAAGGCAAGAACAAGCAGAGCGTCAGGCTGCTTTTAGAGCATCTGAGACACCTTCTCAACGTCAGCAAAAGCGTCTTGAACAGACAGAGCATCAGGCTGCTTTAAGAGCCTGAAACACCTCTCAAAGTCAGGAAGGGTCTTGAACAGGCAGAGCGTCAAGCTACTTTAAGAGCTTCTGAAACACCTTCTCAAAGTCAGCGAAGGCGTCTTGAACATGCAGAGCGTCAAGCTACTTTAAAAGCTACTGAAACACCTGATCAAAGTCAGCAAAGGCGTCTTGAACAGGCAGAACGTCAATCTACTTTAAGAGCTACTGAAACACCTGCTCAAAGTCAGCAAAGGCTATTCGAACAAGCGCAACGTCAGGCCGCCTTAAGAGCCGCGGAAATACCTGATGAAACTCAACACAGACTCATTGAGCAAGCTGAACGTTAATCTACTATAAGGGCATCTGAAACACCAGAACAGACACAGGTGCGAAGAGATGCAAATGCACAGCTCCAAGCTGAACGTCGACAAAATTTTCAAAGAAACTATTGGTCGGTTTTTAATGACGCAGCATTCAATTATGATCCGTTGATTGATTATAAAAATCACAGGTTAGTTGTTATCGGACTGATGGACAAGGCGTGTCGATTTTGCAGCGCTTTAAAATGGAAAGATGAGACCGCAGGCATGTGCTGTTCCAATGGCAAAGTGCCTCTTCCGTTACTTGGGGAACCAGAAGAACCTTTGAAAACTCTCTTTTTATATGATGCTAATGAGTCACGGCGATTTTTAAACAGGATCCGGAAATATAATTCATGCTTTCAAATGACGTCCTTCGAGTTGACTGGAAATAATAATGCCGCGATTTTCGCTCACATTTACGGTAAGGGCAAATTTATCATAGAATAGGTTTACTTTTTCCAGCTGAAAACGAACAGCATAAATTTTTACAACTATATTTTATGGGTGACGAAGAAATTGAGGTAGACCGTCGCTGCCAATTTATCCAGGGAGTTGAAAGAGACACAGTGTCCAAAATTCAAAGATTCTTGCATGAACGTAACATTTTAGTCAAAACATTTAAAACTGCTTTAGAAAACCTACCTGAAGAGGATTATAATGTCGTCATTCACGCAGATCGGACCCCTCGAGGAGAGCTTGAAACTCGCTACAATGCACCTTTGATAAACGAAATAGCAGCCGTAATTAGTGGTGATCAATTTTCTTCACGAGACATTGTCTTGCGAGCACATGATGATACGTTGCAACGGGTAGCCGATACACACAAGTTTTATGACACTCTGCAATACCCATTGACTTATTGCAAAGGACAAGAGGGTTATAATTTTCAAATTCCACTCATTAACCCGGTCACAAAGGAGCCTACTCCGAACAAAAAAGTATCATGTTTGGATTTTTATGCGTATCATATGATGTTGCGAGAAAATAATTTTAACCTCTTAGCCCGGTGTAGACAATTATTTCATCAATTTTTGGTAGACATGTATGTGAAGGTAGAAAGTTAACGTCTCCGTTATATATCTTTAAATCAAAAAAAGCTGCGCGTTGAGAATTATATACATTTACAAGATGCAGTTTCTAGCGACGCCAATGTAAACCCCAGAGATTTAGGTAAAATGGTAATTCTGCCCTCATCATTCGTTAACAGTCCCCTGCTACATGAGTACACACAAGACGCATTCGCCTATGTACGAACTTACGGAAGACCTGATCTTTTGTTACTTTTACTTGCAATCCCACATGGAAAGAAATAACTGAGGAGCTAATGCCAGGCCAAAAAGTACTGACAGACACGATTTAGTTGCTAGAGTATTTAGATTAAAAGTACAAAATTAATGTATGTAATTAACAAAGGAAAATTTTCGGAGAGGTGCAGTGCTTCATGTATTCAATTGAATGGCAAAAGAGGATTACCGCATGCCCACATTCTAATATGGCTTAAAGAGAAGTTGCGGCCCAGCCAAATAGATGACATAATAAGCGCCGAGATTCCGGATCCTGAGCAAGATAAAGAATTGTATGATACCATCGTCCGAAATATGATTCACGGTCCATGTGGAGCACGAAA
Source organism: Parnassius orleans (assembly GCA_029286625.1). Lineage (NCBI taxonomy): Eukaryota > Metazoa > Arthropoda > Insecta > Lepidoptera > Papilionidae > Parnassius > Parnassius orleans. The sequence goes on along the minus strand of JAGSMP010000084.1, from coordinate 2,393,241 downwards.
TTCAATATCGCCATGTATGAAAGAAGGAAAATGTACAAAGAAATTCCCTAAACAGCTATTAAAAGAAACAGTGCACAATGAGAATGGCTACCCTTTATACAGACGCAGAGCTCCCGAAGATGGTGGCAGGAAAGTTACAATCAAATCTCGCTCTGGAGCGTTCGAAACCTTAGATAACAACTGGATTGTTCCGTATTTGCCCATTCTATGTAAAATGTTTAATGCCCACATTAATGTAGAAGCATGTAGCTCTGTCCGCGCAATCAAGTATATCTGTAAGTACATAAATAAAGGAAGCGACCAAGCAATATTTAATCTCAGGAGTGAAGGTGAGGCAAATCCCGTTAATGAAGTACAGACCTTTCAAGCAGGGCGTTATGTCAGCGGTAACGAGGCAGCGTGGCGTCTCCTTGGCTTCCTTTTACACGAAAGGCACCCAACAGTTACTCACCTTGCTGTACTTAGAAAATGGAAGCGTGTATATTTCACCGAAAGAAATTTCAAGAAAGAATTGCATCACCGCCAAAACTACACTAACAGCCTTCTTTCAACTTTGTCAAACCGACCCCTTTGCAAAAACGTTGTTATATTCTGAAGGCCCCGCTATTATACTTGGAACACATCTAGGAAGGAGTGGAAACGCCGTATTCAAGGCGCGCCTGTTGCAATTTGGCCCGGTGTAAAGTCATCAGATGCCCTTGGTCGTGTGTATACCGTCCATGTAACTAATTTTGAATGTTTCTGTTTACGATTGCTGCTGCACCATGTTCGGGGTCCTACAAATCAAAATCGAAGCATGTGAAGCTCTGCATCTTTTAGAAAACGATAATCACTGGAATGAAATCATGGAGGAAGCTGTGCAGTGCCAGTCACCAGCCAAAATTAGGAATCTTTATGCAACTCTCATATCATCTTGCGGGCTATCTAATGCACATAAATTGTGGGACAAATATAGAGAGTACATGGCGGAAGATATTTTGCGAAGGTTATAGCAGACACACGCGAACATGACACACAATGAACACATTTATAATGAAGCACTTGGAAAAATTGAAGATAAAGTAATGGCAATGGTAGGCAAAAAATTAAGCGACTTTGGAATGATAAGCCCTCAGCGAACAACCGAAAATGAACTAAGTGATGAAATTATACGTGAAACAAACTACGATATACCAGCTTTGCAGCAGCAAGTAGCCGAATTTGTACCTCGCTTGTTTCCCGAACAAAAACGAGTTTTTGACAAAGTATTAGGACAAATTGAATCTGAAATGGTGCACTTTTTAGATGCCCCTGGAGGAACTGGGAAGACATTTTTTTAAATTTATTATTAGCGCAAGTACGGAAAGATAAAACATTGCTGTGGCGTAGCTTCCTCCGGTATAGCCGCCACGCTGCTAAGTGGGGGCCGCACTGCACATTCTGTTTTAAAACTCCCTCTAAATCTAGCCCAGGAAGAATCGCCGGTCTGCAACTTTAGCAAAAATAGTGCACGAGGTATAATGCTACGACAATGCAAACTTTTAGTGTGGGACGAAAGTACAATGTCGCATAAAAAAGCTGTAGAAGCACTAAATCGAACGCTCCAGGATTTGCGCAGCAATACCGATGTAATGGGAGGAATAGTGGTTTTACTGGCTGGTGACTTTCGTCAAACTTTACCTGTCATTCAAAAGGGCACACCTGCAGATGAAATTAAAGCATGCCTCAAGTCGTCTATTTTATGGAACAAGGTGACAAAATTCAGTTTAACTACGAATATGAGAGTGCATTTGTATAATGATATCAATGCTGGAAACTATGCTGACACACTATTCAAAATTGGCGATGGGCGAATGGAAACGGATGCTGTGGTCTGCGTTAAATTGACGAGAGATTTTTGTAATTTAGTACAGAGTCATTCCGAATTAATTGCGAGCGTTTATTCAGATTTAACGAACAACATGCATGAAGACAAATGGTTATGTGAAAGGGCGATTCTTGCACCAAAAAATGAGAGCGTTAACAAAATAAATTTAGATATATTAAGCGAAGTAGCAGGAGAAATAACAGAGTATTTGTCAGTAGACACAGTTATGGACACAGAACAGAGCACTTCATATCCCGTAGAGTTTCTAAATTCTCTAGAGTTGTCAGGTGTGCCCTCACATAAGCTTCAATTAAAATTAGGCGTCCCAGTCATGCTAATGCGAAATTTAGATGCTCCTCGGTTATGTAACGGGACAAGGCTGCGTGTGACACACCTTGGACGGAACATAATCGGTGCTATAATTTTGACAGGCGTAGGAAAAGGTGAAAATGTTATTATACCACGGATCCTATAATTCCCACAGATCTTCCTTTTCAATTCAAGGTTGCAGTTCCTATTAAGCTCAGTTTTGCAATGACAATTAATAAAGCGCAAGGGCAAACGTTACAGGTAGCGAGGGTCAACTTAGAAAACCGTGCTTCTCTCATGGTCAGCTGTATGTAGCATGTTCGCGTGTGTCAAATGCCCAGAATCTCCATTCTTTCCCCAAATGGAAAAACATATAACATTGTGTACAGTAGCGTCTTAAAATAGTGTTCAGTTAGTTTTTTCCAAAATTCCCACAATCAAATAATCAAATTCCCAGATCTTCCTTTCAATTCAAAATTTCCTATTTAGCTCAGTTTTCTTTTCAATTCCAAATGCTGCACCTCTGACGAACCTATTAAGCTCAGTTTCCTTTCAACTCAAAAGGCTGCATCTCTGACGGATCTTTTATTTGGCTCAGTTTCCTTTCAATTCAGAAAACTGCATCTCTGACGAATCAATTTAGCTCAGTTTCTTTTCAAAGTCTGCATCCTGACAGATAATTATGCTCAGGTTCCTTTAATTAAAAATATCCATTTCCATTTGGAATAAACAGGCTATTTTCATGCTTTCCTATACGCTGCGTTTCAAAACATTTAAATAGGCTGACGAATCAATTTTGCTCAGTTTCCTTTTAATGGCTGCATCTCTGACAAATCTATAAAACTCAGTTTTCTTTCAATTAAAAAAGCAATGGATAGTTCATTTCCCAGTGACCATGCGGGCGAAGCCGCGGTTAACAGCTAGTGAATGAATAAATGAATAGATATTACTAGTAATAAAGGAAACATAGTACTTGTGACGTTAATATTATTTTCGTATGACGATAATATCTTATAATTTTTTTTACACAAATTATATTAATATTACAATATTACAAATACAATTACAATAAACTCAAGTTAATTATTTTTAAAAACCAAATAAACCGACATACTTCATCATTATCATCATTACAGCCCTTCACAAGTCCACTGCTGAACATAGGCCTCCCCCAAAAAATGCCACAAAGCACGGTCCTGAGCCACCTGCATCCATCGACTTCCTGCATGTCTTACCAGGTCGTCACTCCATCTAGTGGGACGCTACACTAACGTCCGCCGGTACGAGGCCGCCACTTGAAACCTTTTTTCCCATCGGTAGTCGGTTCTTCGAGCTATGGCCGGCCCATTGCCACTTCAGCTTACTAATCCGTTGGCTATGTCGGTCACGCTGGTTCTACTGCGGATAACCTCATTTCTAAGTTTATCACGCAGTGAGACTCCGAGCATAGCCTCTCCATAGCTCGCTGAGCGACCTTGAGCTTCCTCATCCGGCCAGCAGTGAAGGACCACGTCTCAGTTCCGTAGTCATCACTGGCAACACGCACTGGTTGTACAGCCTCGTTTTCAAGTTTTGAGGTATACCTGACGAGAAGATGTGCCGTAATTTCGAACGCTGCCAGCCGAGTTGAATCCGTCGATTGACCTCTCGGTCGAAGTTGGACTTACCTAGTCGGACTATTTGTCCCAGGTAAACATACTCGTCAACAACTTCGAGCTTAGTGCTCCCAACAACTACCGGCATAGGTGTGACATGGACATTAAACATGATCTTTGTTTTGTCCATGTTCATCTTAAGACCTATCCGTTGGGAGGCACTATTGAGGTCATTGAGCATAGTGCTTAGGTCCTCCAGCGATTCTGCCATAAGGACTATTTCGTCGGCAAATCGAAGGTGAGTGATGTACTGCCATTGATGTTAATACCGTATCCTTTCCAGTCCAGAAGCTTGAAAACGTCCTCAATGCAGCGGTGAAGAGTTTCGGGATATAACGTCACCCTGTCTTACACCTCTCTGCAGTTGGATGGGTTTCGTACTCCTGTTCTGTACTCGGATAGCCATCGTAGCCCTACTGTACAAGCACTTCAGCACTTCGATATACCGACAGTCAACTTGGCACCGCTGAAGGGACTGCAGCACCGCCAAATTTCAACGGAATCAAAGGCTTTCTCATAGTCCACATACGCCAGACATAGTGGCAAATTGTACTCCTCGGACTTCTGTACAATTTGTCGAAGGGTATGCATGTGGTCTATGGTGCTAAAACCTTTTCGGGCTCAACTTGTTCGGGAGGCTAGAAGTCGTCGAGTCTGCGTGCGAGACGATTCGTAATGACTCTCGAAAACAGCATGTAGACGCGGCTTAGAAGAAATCGGTCTGTAGTTCTTCAAGAGCGTTGTCGCCTTTCTTGAAGAACAAGACCACCGCACTTCTGCTCCACGCCTCCGGTGTAATGCCACCATGTAGGATGGAATTAAAGAGCTTCTGAAGGACTTCGTACCGGTTTTCCACCCGCTTTCAGAAGCTCCGCTGTAATTTCATCCTCGCCTGGGGCCTTGCCGTTTTTAAGGTGCTGGAGAGCCATTCTAATCTCGCTCAGACTGACGTCCGGGATATCATCGGAATAGTTTCGGATAAGACTCGCTCTTGGATCGTTACTGACACTTGCGTGTGGCTCCAACGATGATGTGTACAGCTGCCCATAGAATCTCTCAATCTCACTCAAAATCTCAGGTGTCCCGGAAACGACGCTGCCACACTCGGTCTTCAGCTTCGACAGTTGGCTCTTTCTGGCAGACAGATCTCTAGCAAAGACTTTGGAGCCCTGGTTCCGCTCGATCGCTTCTTCAATACGAGCTGTATTGAAGTTGCGCAAGTATCGCCGCATGCATTTGGAGATCTGTCTGTTCAGTTGCCTGTATTCTGTCATATCTACTGAAGACTGCAGCTTCATATCCCGTCTAACAGCCATGAGATTAAGAGTGTGATCGGAGAGTTTTTGTGTTCTTCTGCGGCGGGTCTTGCAAAACTTAGCTCCGACCGCATGGACAGTTTCCACGAGCTTGTCATTCATATCGTCCACTGCATTGCAATCTTCTAGGCACTGAAAACGGTTTCGTAGTTTGAGCTGAAAGGTTTCGGGACTTTGGATTAGAGCACGAGGGGGACGGAGCGTTGACTTCATTAGACGTGACCTCTCCAACTTTACGTTTAGGTTCAGTGTGCCCCTCACCATTCGGTGATCGCTGCCGGTTTTCACCCTCGCGATCACTGAGACATCACTGAACATTGTCGCCTGGTCGTCATAATGAAGTCAATCTCATTTTTTGTCGAACCGTCGGGGCTCGACCAGGTCCACTTCCTGTGGGGCCGCTTCTGGAAGAAAGAGTTCATCATAAAGAGCCCCTCTCTCTCCATGAAGTCGGCCAGCTGCTGGCCCCTTGGGTTCCGTTGCCCTACTCCGAATTTCCCTACTTTCAGCTCACCGTACTCTCTTGTGCCTAGTTTTGCGTTGAAGTCTCCAATTAACACTGTATAGTGGGTTTTGGAGGAATGCATGGCTCTAGAGATATCCTCATACATTTCCTCCACCTCCTCATAGGGGTGTGCCGAGGTTGGTGCGTAAACCTGTATGACCTTCAGCGAATACCGTTTGGTGATTCTGAGTATAAGGTACGCAACCCTCGTCGACACACTCCCAATCTTTCAACGTTGTTAACGAGACTTGTGGACGATAAATCCGACACCTCCTTGGGACAGATGGTCGCCTTCCGGTGATAGAACAAGTTGCCGGATTCGAGGATTACCGTGTCCTCCCCTCTCTTCGGACCTCGGTAATCCTATAATATTCCAGCGTAACTTGTCTATCTCTTCTTCCAGCTCCAGGATCTTCTCGTCAGTCCTCAGGGTACGTGCGTTATAAGTTGCCAGGTCGAGTCGTCGTAGGTGGCAACCGAACCTCCACCGGAGATTCTTAGCACCCCTGCCCCGCCGTTACCATGGTCGCCACCGTAGCCAGGAATAGCGGGGCCGCCGGGGACTGGGGGCCGTTTCTTTGCGTCGTCGCTCATGGGGGGTATATTGCCATAGTTGCCACGCTTGGCGAGCGGGTTGGCAACCGCAGTTTTTTTATTGTTTTTTGCTGTTATCAGAAAGATGCTGCTGCCCATCCTCTGCCTCAGTTTCCCTCTGTCGCCTCTTACGACACCCACGGGAAGATATGGGGTAGTGAGTATTCTTACCCGCCACTACACGGGGTAAACAAATAAACCGACATACTTACCCGTTTTTAAATGTACTGTTTTTTGAGAGTATGATATTATAATACGTTAGTATGTTTCTTTGTAGGTTCAATAGCCCCAAAGGTTTTAAAGATTTTATCGTCTTATTCCAAATTGTCTTCATCTTCTCATTCTTCTTCTCTGGAATGTCTCAGACGATATATTGAAGTAATAATACCAAAACGACGCTCGCAAAAAAGATAATATTATGTTTGCCCGAAGTACAGTAAGCGCATCATGAAAAACGTGTAACTTTATTAATTATCCAGCTTCTTCCACGCCAAGATTAACAAAAAAGGAGCATTTGTAAAAGAATCACCCTTCTGTCTGCTTTCTGTCACAAACATTCTTCTCAGATTTTTTACGTGGTAGAGCCACGTTGCACGTGGTGGGTCGGCTCGATCGGGGTAGGGGCCACGCTCTCACAGAATACCAGCGTAAAACAAAAATAATGCTGCTGTGTTTCATATGGTGAATGAAAAGAATCGGAGACCCTTTTAACTGGTAACGAGCCATTCCACCTTAGTCATCAGATGTCTATGGGTCATATAGCATCCATTTACCGTCAAGTGGTCTATATGCTCGTTTGTCACACTTATTCTATGAAATAAAAAAATACTTTTACGTTGATGATGAAATTTTGGCAAACTAATCTATTAAATATGCAGCTACCCATCCCTTTTCCAAATTTTATTTTTGGGAAAGAAAATGGGAATCTACGAAAAAAATGTCTTTTATGGCACCGCTCTTCGTTGCACTTTTATAAATATGACTAGATAACACAAAATAAATGTTTCAGCTAGTGTATTTGTATGATACACTTTCTAATTTCAGTTTTAACCTTTACGAAGTAAAAACTAAACTATTAACTAAATAGTTGAATGAAAAATACTTCAAAAATACATCGACTATTAATGCGAACAAAAAATATATGTAGAAAATAAATACAAAATAAGACAACAATATCAATAACAGGTGGGCATGTTTCGAGGGACATCGATCAAAGTTTTTCTGGTATTGCGTTTACGAGAACGAAGACAAATTGAGTGATTTGTGCGTTCTTTGAAGTACATTTATTTTGTAAGTTATGGTCAACGATTTAATATTTTAGTTTGTTTTATTTTCTATTTTTAAGAAGAATACGACTAACGCTATTAAAATTGCTAATAATCCCCTTACCACTCCAAGTAAACTTGATATGTTTGTGTTAGGGGTTAACCACAGTATTCGAATGGCGGCTTCGAATAATCGAGTATTAATTTTCACTATAAAAACCGATTAATATAGTTAGTGTATATGCCGTAATCAACGCTTGGTGTGATAAGCAATTTCATAGTTCAATGTTAATACATTATTTATAATCCCCTTACCACTCCATGTGAGCGTGATATGTTTGTGTTAGGAGTTTACCACAGTAGTCGAATAGTAGATTTTCACATGAAAATCGATTCATATGATTTAAAAAAATGCTGCAATCGCAACGCTTGGTGTGATTAGCATTTATTATAGAAGTAAGGTAGACAAACAAGCTCACGTCCATCTGTAATTAAGTGGAAGCTCATAATTTTTCCGGATCTGGAAGTTGGTTTAAAAATAATTCATGAATTTAAAACGCCTTCACGACACAGGAGTATATATTAAAGTTTAAAAGCCGTTTAAAAAATAAAATTTATAAAATAAATAAAATCGTGATTTATCCAAAAAAATCTCTTGCGCTATTTTAAAATAAAAGTAGAAAATATTTTTAATAAAAAACTATTCTTCTGTCGATTTTCGACCATGGTGACAGCAATCAAATAATCATAATCTATAAACTGTTCAGGACAAATTATAGTGCCAAAAGTGTACGCACAAACCCAAAAACTCTTTCGACTTAACCGAGTCTGATGTAATGTAACGCTTATGATCGGGGGATAGGTAGCTAGAAAACTTTAATAATATCTGTAGTGTTTGCGTATATATAATATACAGTAAATATTGTTATTTGTTTTATTTACTAATAATTTACCATACACTAATACACAAACATACATATACATACAATTCACTGTCTCGAGCGCACCGCGTCAGTTACACGAGAGCCTCGGGCGAGAGTGGACGTATTATATATTAGTCTATGAGGGTGGACGTGTTTTAGTTAAGTGCGTGCCGAGCCTGTGTTACACTACACGATAAGAGAAGATAGAAGACAATACAAGTGGCGACGAGAAAAAAGGTAAGTACCTATTTAGTATAAAGATATAAACAAAAATAGGTTAGCAATGTGCAACTATTAGCATCGCAATTGCAAATTGTAAACTGAATCCTAAAGTACCCGCGGAAAAAAAACTGTGGATTATGAATTATGATTTATTGTTTTTAACCCTGTTCTGATCATTTTAATAATTTATATAAATTATATGTTCGCATATGACCACGCTTATGGTGCGCAAAATTTATTTCCTTTATGTAGCAATGATAAAAGAATGATTTATTTTAACATATTAGCACAACTTTTATTTAAAAAGATTTTTGATGGAAAAATAGTAGATGTAACTAATCACTGCTCTCAATTCAAACCGAAATACAAAGTCATTAGCTGAATTTTAGTGGCATTTTACATGTAGGTGTGGTATTTTATCGCCTTTAATGAAAATACTATTTTACCGCTTTTATAGCATAAGTATATAAGTCTGACAGAAAATCGTGGACATTTCACGACTTCTGTAAATTGTACATAGTAGGTAACTAGTAATACTGTAAATGCGCATTATAGGTATTGAATTTACCCAAGCCTAAATGGCACAGCAATGGAAGTAGTCGGTATAACAAATAAACCGAAAGAGAAGGGCGAGTGTTATAGAACATATTACTATCATTAAATTGAGTTTGGGTACCAAGATACCAACCATTAAATTGGTGTTTGGGTACTAAGATACCATCATTAAATTGAGTTTGGGTACTAAGATATCACCATTAAATTGGAGTTTGGGTACTAAGATACCACCATTAAATTGGAGTTTGGGTACTAAGATACCACCATTAAATTGGAGTTTGGGTACTAAGGTACTACCATTAAATTGGAGTTTGGGTACTAAGATAACACCATTAAATTGGACTTTGGGTACTAAGTTACTACCATTAAATTGGACTTTGGGTATTAAAATAGCAGCATTAAATTGGAAATAAAAATATAAGAAATTGTTTTAGTTTGCCCCTAAAATAATAATAATGGCAAGTATAATACCATTATCAGCGTTAGAAAAATTGGATCTCAAAGGTGATAGCACATCTATGGCTATTAGGTGGAAAAAATGGAAAAGGTCTCTACTAATCTATGTGGACGCAGCTGAAGTTACATCAGCACTCAAGAAACGAGCTACGCTATTGCATTTTGGTGACCCTGGGGTACAAGAAATATTCTACAATTTACCGGGTGCCAATGTCGAATCATCAGAAACCGTTGATGTATTTAAAGTAGCCATAGAAAAACTCGACGAGTATTTTCAACCTAAACAGAGCAAAGTTTATGAGCGGCATGTTTTCCGATTGCTAAAACAGGAAGAAGGAAAAAACTTGAGAAGTTTTTGATAAGATTGCGTCATCAAGCCGAAAAATGTGCATTCGAAAAGCAAGATGATCATCTCATAGATCAAATTGCGGAAAAGTGTAATTCGACGAAACTGCGCAAGAAAATTTTGACATTAGGGGACAGTGTCACGTTAGACAAAATCATAACGGAAGCAAACACATTTGAAATAGTAAACCAACAGTTAGAAGACTATGGAAACAAAAACAAAAATTTGGAAATAAACCTAATTAAGAAGGAAAATAGAAATGATAACAAAGGCAGAAATTATCTAAATCAGTCTCAGCATAAAATAAAGAAGTATTGTGGTAGATGTGGAAGCAATAATCATGTTTCTAGTAATGTGAATTGCCCAGCTCAGGGTAAAAAATGTCATTATTGCGGGAAAATTGGACACTTTCGTTTATACTGCAGGTTTACCAAGAATACAGAAGCACAAAAAAGGAAAATTGATGATTCACGGAAAGAGGAAAATAATCAACAAAATTGGAAGAAGACTAAAACAAATAAAAAATGACGCAAGACTAAAGAAGGTTCTACAGGTACTTAGTGAAAACAACGCCGTGCTAAATAGCAATAAATGCATATATAAAACGCAGGATGTGAATTTTCTGGGACACAGGCTTACACATGAAGGAGTAAAACCCCTCAACAAGTACGTTGAGAGCATTATGAAATGTAGGGTTCCGAAGACCATAGAAGAACTCCAAAGTTTTTTAGGACGCGTAAACTACATCAACAAATGGATACCTAACTGGCCACCATGACAGAACATCTGAAGCACCTGCTAAGACAGAAGATGGGCAAAAGGGAGAGCTTGAAAAAACTATGGTCTGGGGAACAAGATAAAGCATTCCAAAAACTCAAACGGATGCTCACGGAAATACAGTCTTTAGGGTATTATGTCGTCCGAGATGCAACACAGGTGATAGCAGATGCTAGCCCTTTCGGACTTGGTGCTGTCCTTGTACAAAAGGATACAAATTGCTGCAGAATCATTGCCTACGGTAATCCAACTTTAACAGACTGTGAGCGCAGGTATAGTCAAACGGAAAAAGAGGCACTAGCATTAGTTTGGGGGGTCGAACATTTTAATATTTTTTTATTTGGAAAGCCTTTTGATCTAGTCACTGACCACAAGCCGCTAGAGATATTGTTCGGGTCCAAGTTAAAAACATGTGCGAGGATTGAACGATGGGTACTGAGGCTACAGTCCTATTCATTCAAGGTAGTATACAAGCCGGGAAAGACAAATATAGCTGATCCCTTGTCGCGATTATGTAACTATCCTGATAACTCACCAAAAGGAGAAGACATGTGTACCAAATAGTTGAAAATTCTAGACCAGTTGCTATACCAATGAGTACCATTGTAGCATATTCAGAAAAAGACCAAGAGATTTGCAATATTAAAAAAGGTGTCTATTAGAACGACTGGGACGATTCGATTAAGAGTTACAAAATTTTTGAAAAGGAGTTGTGTTTCCATGGTAGCATTCTACTTCGTGGAAATAAAATTGTAATACCACAGCAACTCCGCAAGAGTGTGTTGAGAAAAAGGGTTTGCCAAACCCACCTGCACCAATGAAGAGATGAGAGTTGCCTGCAGCTCCATGGATAGATGTCGCAATGGATCTAATGGGACCATCGCCAAGTAACGAGTATCTATTAGTAGTGGTCGACTATTATAGTCGATACAAAGAAGTAACGATTACAAAAACCATCACAAGCTTACAGATTATTAAAATGCTAAAAGAAATGTTTAGTAGACTTATATATTCCTATTTCTATCACAGCAGACAATGGCAAGCAGTTCGTCAGTGAAGAGTTTCGATTTTTCCGCAAAGAATGCACCATTAAATAATTTAGTACTTTACCATATTGGCCTTAAATGAACGGCGAAGTTGAAATACAAAACAGAGAAATTTTGAAACTTCTTCGTATCAACCAGATCGAGAGGAAGGATTTAAAAGAATGTTTGTGGAAATATCTTCTAATGTATAACAGCACACCCCATACAGTTACCGGGAGGTCACCATCTGAACTGTTCATTCAACGACAAAGTAGGGATAAAATTCCATCAATAAGTGAAATAAATTACAGACTAAATGATTCAGATATCAGGGATAGAGACAAAATATAAAAAGAAAAAGGAAAAGAGTATGGAGATAGGAAACGCAGAGCAACTGACTCAGATATAATAGAGGGAGATAAGGTTTACGTAAAAGCAATGGAAAAATCGAATAAGCTTACAAAAAATTTTAAACCGACTCCACACGTCGTAGAGAGTGCACGAGACGGTGACTACACAGTACGCAATAGTGAAACGAACCAAAGGTTTAGGAGAAATGTGATACATTTGAAGAAAGTAGAAGGTGATTGGACGGCTATTCTACCCGATCAGAATGAAAAAGAACAAAATCTAGAACAAGATACAAAAGACGAAAATATATAATAATTAATACAGAGGTAAAGCTGATTTGTGATTGTTATGAGTTATGATGAAAAAAGAAAATAAATCTTGATAAGAAAGAGATGTAGTGTTTGCGTATATATAATATACAGTAAATATTGTTATTTGTTTTATTTACTAATAATTTACCATACACTAATACACAAACATACATATACATACAATTCACTGTCTCGAGCGCACCGCGTCAGTTACACGAGAGCCTCGGGCGAGAGTGGACGTGTTTTACTTAAGTGCGTGCCGAGCCTGTGTTACACTACACGATAAGAGAAGATAGAAGACAATACAATATCCTCCAGACCAAATTTCAGTCATGGTTGCCAATCTCAGTGAAGTCTCCACTCCCTTCTGCGTTGGACAGGATTATAGTGCAAGGATGTGTGCACAAGCACAGAAGCACTCCCTATTCCCTTACTTTTATAATTGGAAGGGACAGTAATCCGACACGATCGGATTACTCGGGAGAGAGATCAGGCCAGGATCAGCCAGAAAAGCATATATAGATAGTAAATAGACCAATGCTGGATGATTTCTTCCTGATATAGTGAAGATTTGTCGTAATCGCTACGATTGGCAGGCGGATTGGCGATCGCAGTCGTAGTAGCTGCCGTCTGCGTAATTTCTACTCGCCGGTTTGCTATTTTATATATATGTAGTATAAACACTAAATGATTCTAACGCTATTTATGTTATGCCCTGAGATCTTTCGTCGCTGAAGTCGCCTCATACAACAGCTATGAGAAAAACTGGAGTAATTGATTGTTTTATGCTGCCACCGCATGGCGTATCTATATTAAATTTAGATTTTACGTATTTTTTAATTTTGCAACAATATTTTACAGCATGTAAATACAATAGTAGTTCTCTTTGCAATGGGAGAGGTCCATTTTCAACATTGGGATTTTATATTTTTATTTAAATGTAAAGAAAATATGGTATAAATATTTCCTAACATAATTTTGCTAACAGTCAATTTCAATGTTCCGTTTTCAAACGGTATTGTCAAAAACAAATGAAATTGAAATTCTGGTCAAAAAGCATTGAACGTTTCCAATACGCTAAAGTTTTTTTCTAAAGAGCGAGATCTCGGTTAGCAGACAGAATGCCTGCAGTGCATTTGAATTTTAATTTAAACTGAACGTTGGAACTTTTCTCGTTTGAACGAATGTGGCATTTTTAACATTAAAATAATTAAAAACGATTTTTGTTTTCAGAATCACACTTTTTTTAAGTGTACTAGACATAATTCTTTCCATGAATGCAATTAACTTACATTTTTTTTACAATTAACCCTGGCAGTTCAAAGTTTTTAAAGTGGTATAATCCACACTGCAACATTATTACGGTTATAGTACAAATGGGTTGATTGTGTGTCGGCATTACCGCTATGGGACCTATAGAGGCACCCGTAGACGCGGGGATGGTCGTCGCTGTCTACGCGCAACCATAGGCTGGACAGGTCCGTACCTTCAAGACTGCGGAGGCGTCGAAAACAGATGTCTTCTCTGAAGTATACGCAAACTCCAACCCGGGGCACAAAGGAGCGTTCTTTTTAACGCGCGCGCGCCCACGCACGTAGTTTAGAAACACGTATCTATATTTTTTTATATTTTTAATCAACAAAAGCTTGTTAAATATAGGAAAAAACTAGCTCCTGTTACTCAGATTAACCTTATACAGGAGCTAGGGGTCACATTGATATGTATAAATTGTTTTGTTGCAATAAAGATTTTTAAGATATAATGATTTCTTATATTTACGCGAACACTACACATTCAAATAAAACTTGAAGAAGTCTAAAGTCTGTGAACACGTACAGAATCGCCCCCGTCACTACATCAGATTTGATAGACCACAAATCCTCGCTAAAGAACACCGTTTCCTTCCAACGATGATTCGCGAGAATAGAGAAGATAGCTGGGTGCTACCATCTGCTTGGGATCCTTTACTTAATAATATTAAATCCCGAACCAAGCATAAAACTACAAACTTCAATATACTATAAGTTCATACTGCGTAGATTGGAACAAAAATTAATAATTTTAATCTGGAGGTAGCCGTGGTTAACTATGACATTGGGACATCGAACTTTTTTCACGGTGGTAGAGCCACGCAGCAGCTTTTGCTGTTGCACGTATGGGCCGGCTCGAGCCGGGTTAGTACCACGACCTCACAGAATACTGGCGTGAAGTGGAAGCTTTGCTTTTGCGTTTCGTCTGGTGAGTGCAGGTGACCGGAGGCCCAATTCTCTCCCCCCCCCCCATCAACATGGTAGCGGAATTAAATTTAAGACTACCCCAGGAGGGTACCAGCACCCCTGGAGAATCCTCGCTGAGCATCCACGACCATGCTACTCCACTCCTGAGCGTGGGTGCTCAGGCTGCCCCGCGTATTCTGGGGGCAAAATTCCGCTCAAAACAATAAATGCTCAGGGCAAACTGAGCAACAAGACCAAGGCGACCCCTGCCACGCTATCCGTGGTTTCTGCAACATCAGGGACTTCACTCGAACCTAAACGCCGTCCACTACCATCTCGAGACAGCGAAGCCGGCCTTGCTCTTTCTGACCGAGACGCAGGTGTCCTCTCCGGCTGATACTTCGTATCTCTCTACCCGGGGTACAAATTGGAACACTCCTTTGTGCCTCGGGCTGGAGTTTGCGTATACGTCAGAGAGACATCTGTTCTCGACGCCTCGGCAGTCTTGAAGGTTCGGACCTGTCCATCCTTTGGCTACGCGTAGATAGCGACGACCATCCGCGCGTCTACGGGTGCCTCTATGGTCCCATAGCGGTAATGCCGAAACAGACCGACTCATCGACCACGTCAAATGGCTACAGATTCCTTGCTACAACAGGTCCCATCCGCAGAGATCGTGATCCTTGGCGATTTTAACGCCCACCACGCCGAATGGCTTGGTTCACGTTTAACCGATCATGCGGGAGATCTGTTTATCACTTGCCTTGGCATATGGTCTGACACAGCTGGTTACTTCGCCTACGCGGATTCCAGATGTGAAGGATCATACACCTTCCTGTTGGACCTTCTGCTGACCTCTCATCCGGACGGATATCAGGTTTCCGTCGATGCCCCTCTCGGCTCTTCGGACCATTGTCTGATCCGGGTATGGTGCCACTCACGCTCCCTCGCGGTTGCGTTCTGCAGGTTGCCGCCGTGTTTGGCATTACAGGTCGGCGGATTGGGACGGAATGCGGTCTTTCTTTGCATCCTACCCATGGGGCGGGTTTGCTTCTCGCCGGATGATCCAGCGCTGTTGCTGACTCTGTCACTGATGTGGTGTTACAGGAATGGAACTATTTATTCCATCATCTGTGGTACCCATCGGAGGCAGATCGCAGCCTTGGTTTGGTCGCTCCTGTAAGACTGCATTACGCAGTAAGCAGGAGTGCTATCAGGCCTGGGCTGAGGCTTCGGCGGCTCGGGATGTAAACACCAGCATGCTTAAAAGAAGTATAACTTCGCCTCCAGGTCCTTCAAAGTGTTATTGCCAAGGCAAAGTCAGGCACATAGGCAGAATTGGCGAGAAACTAGTTCGCCTTCCTTCGGGAACCCGTGCATTCTGGTCTCTCGCCAAGGCTATCCAAGGGAATTTCTGTAAGCCATCACTACCATCTCTGCACAGGGAGGACGACTCTCTGGCCCACGCCGCAAAAGAGAAAGCCGACCTTTAAGGCTCACTTTTTGCGTCCAACTCGACTCTTGATGACGGGGAGAACACACTGCCGGCCATCCCGCGGTGTGAGTGCTCCATGCCGGATGTTCGGTTCTCACAGCGCTCGGTTCGCAAGGCACTCCTCTCCCAGGACATCCACAAGTCGAGTGGGCCTGACGGAATCCCCCCAATTGTGCTGAGGACGTGTGCTCCGGAGTTGGCACCGGTTCTAACGCGTTTTTTCCGGTACTCCTACTCCCTAGGCGTAGTCCCGAAGTCATGGAAGACAGCTTTTGTCCAACCGATCCTAAAAGGCGACCGCTCAGACCCGTCCAACTACAGGCCTATCGCCATCACCCCCTTGTTCTCCAAAATAACGGAATCCATTATAAACTGCCAGCTCATGCGGTACCTGGAGGATCACCAGCTGATTAGTGACCGCCAATAAGGTTTTCGTCGGGATCGATCAGCTGGTGATCTTCTGATCTACCTGACTCATAGATGGGCGGAGGCAGTAGAGTCAAGGGGAGGCATTGGCCGTTAGTTTGGACATTGCGAAGGCTTTCGATCGGGTTTGGCACAAAGCGCTTCTTACGAAGCTCCTTCCTATGGGCTTCCGAGAAATGTGCAATTGGATCACCAGCTTTCTGGCAGATCGGACATCAAGGTCGTTGTAGACGGTGCATGCTCCGACTACAACCTAATAACGCTGGTGTTCCACAAGGCTGCGTGCTATCACCAACGCTGTTTCTTCTGCATATCAATGATATGTTGCAAACCGGTAGCATTCATTACTATGCGGATGATAGCACTGGTGATGCTCTGTACGCCGGCCGTGCGAATATTTCTCGGGAAAACGTCGCCGAGTACCGGAACAAACTTGTGTCTGAAGTCGAGTCTTTGCTGAACAAAGTCTCGGATTGGGGGCGACTAAATCTAGTCCAGTTTAATCCTCAGAAGACACAAGTTTGCGCGTTTACCGCTAAAAAGAACCCCTTTGTCGTATCTCCTCAGTTTCAAGGTACTCCCCTTGTTGCCTCAGCCAGTATCGGAATCCTCGGCGTCGACATATCGGTGACGTGCAGTTTCGCGGTCACTTGGAAGAGAAGGCCAAATTGGCCTCTTAAAAGCGGCGTGCTCAGCAGAGCGGGACAGTATTTCATGCCGGCACAACGCCTGCAACTTTATAGGCGCAGGTTCGGCCTCACATGGAATACTGTTCCCATCTCTGGGCTGGGGCTCCCCAGTGCCAGCTCCTTCCACTTGACCGCATCCAGCGCAGAGCGGCTCGAATCGTCGACGACCAGGTCCTTTCCGATCGGCTCGATTCATTGGCGCTGCGAAGATGTTGCATCTCTTGCATTTTCTTTCGCATTTACCACGGGGGTGCTCTGAGGAATTGTTCGGATTAATCCCAGCCGCCACATTTCATGAACGCACATCGCGGCAGAACTCCCGATACCATCCACACCATCTGGATGATTGGCGGTCCACCACTGTGCGATTTAGAAGATGTTTTCTTCCTCCACAACTTCCTTGTGAATAGTTTACCACCGCGATTTTTCCGGACCGATACGACTTAGGGACCTTCAAGAAAAGAGCCTACTCCTTTTTAAAAGGCCGGCAACGCATCTGCAATTCCTCTGGTTCCCCTGGTGTTGCAGTTGTTCATGGGCGGCGGTAGTCACTTACCATCAGGTGAGCCGCATGCTCGTTTGCCCCCTCTCCTATAAAAAAAAAAAAAACACCTTAGTCCCGCCCCCAAAGAGACCATGGGTGCTGTAACAACGTCGGAACTATAAAATAAGTAAACTAACTATTTTATTTAAAAGTTTAAATATATTTCACTTGAAGTTTAAATAAATGTTTTACCTTTTGCCACTCTACACTACATCGTATGCACTGGCGAATATATTTTCAAAAAAAATACAGACGAAACCAACCATTGTCAGATACAATAGGCTGTAGTAGCTGTAGGAAAACAAAAATAGAATAGAAAGTTCTTCAGTTACTTTTCAATTAATTCGACTCAAGAGTTTTCTTTTGTATAATATATGTATCCGTAAACAAAAATAACTTTGCTTTTCAAATAGATAACTATTGTTCAGACTTACATTGGTTTATCTAAACCTTTAATCACGCATTGAGACAATATGTTGTAAGTAATAAGTTATAGATAAGTTATTGTTTTAAAACGTATTGTGTATTGTATAACATATTGTGCAGAAAGAAGAAAAGAAGAAAAGTAAGTATGCACATATCACTTATGTTGAAAATATACAAATAAATAACGTTGCAGAAATTATTACTAATCTCTTTTCTTACAGCTGTCTTTACGTTTGCCAAAAAAACAGGTAATCTTGGATATGCATATATTACCTATACATATATGGGATGTATATGTATTATAAATTTATAAGCTTATTCTTGGTATCCATCGCAATATAATAATTATTTATAATTTATGTATGTATAAATGGAATGACAGCTCCATGGCGTAATGGCTTAGCAATGAGTTGCCGTGCTGAGGGTAGTGGGTTCGAATACCGCACGGAACAAGTGTTTGAATTGCCTAGAATAAATATCAAAAAATTGGTCGGGGATCTGTATTTTGTCCTTGTGAAAGTTATGTATGTACTGCCGCCACGATAAAGGAGAAAATCTTAGTGTGGGGGCCCGAAGCTTGTTGTCGTGCAAAACTTGCTTGACGTGTTGGAGCTCGGCGGCCAGGTGTTTACTGTCACAGATGTGCTCTCTGAAACAAATATTTACCCACGGTAGCTAACTGTGAAGGATAATGGTGAGAGTCACCGTTTAAATATCTATCTGTATGGGTAATTCATCTATACACAGTGTGGCTTAAGGTGTTATCAGGATTCTGAATTACTAACACCTAGAAAAGCTAACTAATTATTTGCCTCTAACTCCATTGTGAACTGAATTTTTGAATTTATTGAATTAAGATGATTTAATAATGCAGTTACTTTATCTAAAATTAGAATTGTGAAAGCGTCGTCTACATACCGCTTGTAGAATCTTGGATTTAAGGGAGAAGTAAGCGGGGGTTTCTCCTCAAAGTCTTCCAAGAATATATCAACGACACTGGGAGATACAGGTGAGCCCATCGCCACACCAACTACTTTCTTATAGAACTCTTCCTTCCACAATAGGTAGTTAGATGTGTAAGGCAGTGTCTGAGTATTAGGTACTGCAAATTCTACGGGCATGTTGTTTTCTTCCAGCCTTCTAGTTACGTAGTAGTGTGGTAACGATGTTTTAACAAAAAAATAATAATAAAAAATAATAAAATATTTTAGGCACAGTTCTTCTATCAAATTACACTGCTATAGAAATATTATAATAATTCTTGCTTATGTTCGACAGTCCACCAGAACACAATTATCTCAATCGTTCTGTATAATATTATGTTTAATTGAAACATAATTAATAAATTAGCAAGACGAGGACAAGTAGTAAGAACTTGGTGTAGGTCTTTCTTTTTTTTACTACGACTTGTGACATCGTTCATCCAATATTAATTTTCATACTTTTTTAACCGACTTCAAAAAAGAGGAGGTTCTCCATTCGATTTTTTTTTGTATTATGTTACGCGATATCTTTGCAGATTCTGAACTGATTATAACGATTATTTTTTCACTACATAGTTTTTACCTCAAGGGTGGTCTCATTAAATTTTGAAGAATAAATTCCGCCCCCAAGGGTGGAAAATACGGGAAAAAGTTTCATATTGGACTAATGTTTAAGGAATTTCTAATGATATCTTCGCAGATCAAGAACCGATTGTAATAATTCTTTTTTTATTAAATAAATTATACTTCAAGGGTGGTTCCATATAAATTTGGAGAAAAAATTCTACCCCTAAGGGTAGCAAATAAATAACTTCTGTTTTAGCAATTTGAAGTAGGTTTTTACTTTTTGTTAAAAGTTATAATTATTTCATAATAGTTTGAAACTCGTATGACGATGTATAATAGCAACGCAGAGTTTCTAAAAAATATTTCTACTATAATATGCTATATTTGGGAGATCTCAAAATTTCGTAAACTCTGGCAATCAAATTCGTGCCAGCGTAAAGGCGACCTAGTTATATTTCTCGTAGTTGAGTGAAAAATGCATTTAGTTCTGTCACCGAAGGCACAAAAATGACGGTCTGATTACTAACTAGATTTGGTTCCGTTCCAGCGTTAGTGTTTGCTGTCGATATACAATGCTTACTTAAAAAGTAATTATTTTTATGTCGTGCAACAAACTTTTCACTATGTAACTTTGGAATGAGATAAAAATGAAGTTTACTTTTGTTTTCAGTTACTTCTTATACAAATTAGCATAGCAATACTGTAAATGGAATAGTGGTAGAGTCAAGCTGCAGCTATATTATGGTTGTAACACGATTGGGTCTGCTCGACCGAAAAACGATACACTCTCACAAAATACCAGCGTAAAAAGCAGCTTTATGGTGCTGTATTTCGTATGATGAGTGCAGAGATTCGGAGACCCTTTTTACTGAAAACGAGGCATATCATCCTCAGAGGTAACAACGCATCTGCATCTTAATTCTTAATTGAGGATAGATGTAGATGTCTATGGACCACAGCATTCACTTACCTTATTCTAATAAAAAAGTGGATTTTGATATTCCGCCAACAGAAAAATTAAAAAATCTTGAATGGTGCACGAGTAATTTTGTGTGAATACAAAACTTGCAAGGCCGCTTTTCCAATTTGTATTCCATCTGAATCGATACATCATTTTCAAATATTTATTAATTCACATAACATGGTAAACCCAATATGTACGTACAATAAAAAAATATTATAATGTAGCACTACTTCTAGTGGTATAGTGCCATGAAATCTAGTTGCGCTTACTCGTGGAATGGCTGTACTAAGCTTTTGGACGAGTTAAGAAACAGCCCTCTTGTCTTCAGCGGCGATGAACTGATTCTTTAGAAACTTCGTCGCACGTTGGCCATAAAAACACACAAATTATACTCTTAAGTCTTCAATTTAGCCTGCCGATATGTAATTTGTCTGTCATTACATAATATGTGGTCTATATATGATCCCCGAACTCGGTTAAATGCAGTTATTACAATACAAACACTATTATTATAATTATATGCATAGATTTATTACCGTTAGCTAGCCTTTTATTCTGTATCTTACATACGAAATTGTACGTAGATTTTATCTAAACCCGGCGCATGTATTTGTAGACCATACAAACTTCTTGTTATTTGGGGGATTTTAATCCACAGCTCCGCAGAGCCACAGCCAAATACTGAGACACTGAAATCACAGAATACCAGCGTGAAGTTTCGCTTGGTAAGTGTAGGTGGCCGTAGGTCCAATTCCCCCCCGCCCTATAGCATGGTAGCGGGATCAAAGAAAAAAGTACCCAACGAGGGTACCAGCACACCTGGTGACGGAGAATCCCTCGCTGAACATCCACAACCAAGCTATCCTACTCTTCCTGAGCCTCGGTGCTCAGGCTGCCCCACGTATTAAGGGGGGGAGGGGGGGGAGGGGGATTCCTCTCGCAGCCAAAACTGCTCGGGGCAAGCGGAGCAATAAGACCAAGGCGACCCCTGTCACCGCGTCACCGCGCTGTATGGCTCGGATCACGGTTAACCGATCATGCGGGTAGATCTGTTTATGACTTTGCCTAGGAATATGATCTTACACAGCTGGTTACCTCGCCTACGCGGAATCCAGATATGGAGGATCACGCACCTTCTCTGTTGAACCTTCTGCTGAACTCTAATCCGGACGGATATCAGGTTTCCCTCGACGCCCCTCTAGGCTCGTCGGATCATTGTCTTGTCCGGAGTGTGGTGCCACTCACACTAACGTCGCGGTTACGTTCTGCAAGTTGCCGCCGTGTTTGGCACTACAGGTCGGCCGATTGGGATAGGATGCGGTCCTTTTTTGCATCCTACCCTTGGGTTATGGTATTTTTAATAACCTTCAGGGTATGGAACTTTTTATTCCATCCTCTAACATACCTGAACTAGAAGTCTTTAAGTATTCAATCGTTCTAGTTGTCATGGGTTGTATTACATCACAATGCAATATAGCTCCTTGAGATGTAGATCGTGGACTTGGAGCTGAGAAGCAAAGAGAATAAAATTAGTTTTTACAATATTAGAAAAATATAATATCGGAGGGAGATCCCAGCCATGGTTTGGTAGCTTCTGTAAAATAGCATCACGCTATAAGCAGGAACGCTACCGGGCCTGGCTGACGCATTAACGTCTCGGGATGTAACCACCAGCGCTCTTAAAAAGAAATATAATTCCGCCTACAGGTCCTTCAAAAGAGTCATTGCCAAGGCAAGGTCTGAGCACATCGGCAGAAATGACGAGAAGCTAATTCGCCTTCCTTCGGGAACCCGTGCATTCTGGGCTCTTGCCAAGGCTGTCCAAGAGAACTTCTGTAAGCCACCTCTTCCATCTCTGAACAGAGGAGACAACTCACTGGCCCATGCCGCAAAGGAGAAATCCGATCTGTTAGGCTCTTGCAGCATGTCCGTACTGTTGACATTTGAAGCACCTGGTTACAAGTGTAAAGTGTCGAACTGGGCACGACGTCCAATTTATGAAGACTCGCTCCTGGTTGATAAGCGTCTTTCTGATGCCAGCTGGCACTTCCAAAATATAATTGCATGAAAGTGCTTCTTTTTACCCGATTTATGACTCAACTTTATAGAGAAAAAAAAAAGATTTCCGCGTTAAGTTAGGGAGCTTATCGGCTAAATTTTGTTCATAGATGCAATCAAAGACTTCTTCTTTGCTAAGGGCGGCAGGTATACCTAAGACTATGATCCGTGGTTTTCTTTTATGGTGCTCTTCCACCTTTAGAGCGGAACTACTAAGCTGGGTAGATTTTTTTAGCTTCTCAATGTCGTCCTTTGTTTCAGTGCTGATAATAACGCCTCCATTTTTGGTTTTACGTAGTCCTCTTACGTGTAATTTCAATTTTTTGGGGCGTATAATTTTTTGGAAAAGTGATTTTGTGTCTTTACTAGTTTTTAATGTATTCTCCGTGTAAGTTACAATGGAACTGAATGTTCTGGGTCGCAAGTAATTATTTTTGTTTGTCTTAACCATATCAGCAAAGGTCATTTATTCCAACGGAGGTTTGTGCAGCTTTCTTGAATTGTTTCCTTAAGAGATTTTCTGAAATCATAAAGGCAATTCATTAGGTCTTGTTTTTCTCTCAGTGCTTCAAGAGATGTGTGCATTAAAATAGCCTTTTGCTTTAACGATTGGTAGAATACTGCCTTCTAAAAGGCTGCATTACCGACCTTTTGCGATAGGGGATTGATTCTCAGCTTTTGTTGAGAGTTTAGTTTTCCCTCCTGGGCAATATGGCAAAATTCATTAAGGCAATTTTCGATTGAGTTCATCCAATTTTTAATTTCACTGGTAGCTAAAATTCAATGAGATCTGCAGCATCATGGTGAGGTGGTTGAGGCGTGCTGGGCGGACTCCGAGGTGTAATGGTGCTCCGGTTGAAGGGGCTATTTTCGTATGTATTAGACATGATTTTTCTCAAATGTTTTTCGTTATAATTTGTTATTCACTACTGTAAAATCACAATTTAGCAGAAATTGTTCATATTAAAGTTGTAAATATTTACTTTGCAAATATCCGCTTAACAAAATAAAATGATGTGTCTTACCTAGTTTGAAGAGCACTTCTCGCCCTCCCTCAATTACGTGCACTATCCCCGTCACCACTAATCCCAGCACCACCACCACGAGACCAGAGTAGTGGTGCTGGGACTGGGTGCTCTCGACCAATCACTGAAAGTCAGAGGTCTGGAAATGATCAAATTACACTGTTTCTTATGGGAAGCCAGGTAAGCCTGTTATTACAAAAGTACTTCCATATGTCCTTTAAACTCTGATCTTTAGGAAACCTACAATAAATAAATAAAAAACATTATATGGTCGATGTTCACACTTAATAATTTTAAAATAATGTATTAATACTCGTAAGTATTGTATTATATTTTATTTGATGCAATTTTAATATTAAACTATATTATAATAAAGCCCACAATATATACTAAATAAATCAGAAAACATAATATCAAAAATAATTGACGGCTCCGTGGCGCAGTGGCTTAGCAATAAGTTACTGTGCTGAGGGCCACGGGTTCGAATCCCGCAAGGAACAAGTATTTGTATGACCTGCAAGTAATTGTTCCGGGTCTGGATGTTTGTCCTTGTGCAATTTATGTATGTAACCTGCCTCCACGATACAAGGGTAACGTTTTTTAAAACAAAAAAAAATATATGCACAAGAGATATGGCTGTATAGACCATATTTGCCTTTTATATGGGGACTTATACTTTGGCACAGGGAACGCCTGCGTATGGCTACTCCCGTCCGATACGTCGGCGGCCCGTGTTGCTTTGTAGCGAATAGCTATTAAATCTTGATAGAATAAAATAATTTATTGTAATCACTGCTTTGGTCAAAGTTCACAATTAAACCTCATACTTACAATAAATTGCAGGACTAGCTTAGCTGTAAGGACTTTCACTTCCTCCTGGCTTAGTAAATAATCCCCCAGATGGATGGTACGTTTATCGTTTACCCTCATTGCGCAATTCTGTTATAAATTCCTGTTAAATGTTTCTCCCGCTAAGAAACTTTATTGTAAAGGTTATTTTTATCTATACATATATACAAATAATATTGAAGTGCCTCTCTGTAATATTTAAGAAACTGCCTCATATTCAGCTGAGGGTAATTTGCATGGCATTAAAACTTGATCCCAGAAACTCTTCACCGCTGCATTCGAAGACATTTTCAAACTACTGGACAGGAAACGATACGGTATTAACATCAATTGCGAGTACATCACTCACATTTGATTCGAACTCGAACATTGGCCTATGGCGGTTCCAAGGTCATGGCAGATAAGTTGACAAATACAATTTTTTCTCTATAATTAACGTTATTTCAATAAAGCTGCAATTTATATATGTTGTTGATATTATTATTTGACATATATATTTTGCATGGCAGACGTATATTGAGGTTCTATCACCCAGGCAGACAACGAAGTTTAGTGGCGTCCATAAGCGCGTACTATCGCACTCGCTCTAACCCAGTCATTTTTCTATTTTTGTAAGGAGGAAGGGCCCATGTCTGAGTTTTATTTTACTCATAACAAAAGAACATCTGTCTTTGGTAATGGTTATATCACACATTTTAGTGTATTTTTGTACGTTGTTAGAGAAGCAAGAAGGAATCCCAGAAATTCCTCAGATTCTTTTAGTAGGCAGTTCATCAGGAGATGTAATTCCTATAAATAGAGGTATTTTTTTGCAACAAAGTAAATAAAAAACATCGGTCTAAACAATTGGTTTTGCATAGTACTACGAAACTGTTGTTCAAGCTACTGGATAAGGATACGGTATTAACAACTGCTGTTCAAGCTACTGGATAAGGATACGGTATTAACATCAATGGCGAGTACATCACTCACCTTTGATTTGCCGACGATATAGTCCTTGTGATAGAATCGCTGGAGGACCTAAGCACTATGCTCAATGACCTCAATAGTGCCTCCCAATGGATATGTCTTAAGATGAACATGGACAAAACAAAGATCATCTGTAACGTCCATGTCACACATATGCCGGTAGTTGTTGGAAGCACTAAGCTCGAAGTTGTTGACGTATATGACGTACTTAGTATGTTTACCTGGGACAAATTATCCGACTAGGTAAGTCCAACTTCGACCGAGAGGTCAATCGACGAATTCAACTCGGCTGGACAGCGTTCGGGAAATTATGTTACATTTTCTCGTCTGGTCACCTCAAAACTTGAAAACGAGATTGTACAACCAGTGCGTGTTGCTAGTGATGACTTATGGATCTGAGACGTGGTCCTTAACTGCTAGCCATATGAGGAACCTCAAGATCGCTCAGCGAGATATGGAAAGGGCTATGCTCGGGGTTTCTCTGCGTGATAAGCTTAGAAATGAGGATATTCGCAGTAGAACCAGAGTGACTGACATAGCCCAACGGATTAGAATCTGAAGTGGCAATGGGCCGGCCATATAGCTCGAAGAACTGACAACCGATGGGGAAAAAAAGTTTCTCGAGTGGCAGCCTCGTACCGGCAGGCGAAGTTTAGGGCATCCCCCCACTAGATGGAGTGATGAACTGTTAACACATACAGGAAGTCGATGGGTGCAGGTGGCTTAGTACCGTGCTTTGTGGCATCCCTTTGAGGAGGCCTATGTTTAGCAGCGGACTTGTGAAGGGCTGTAATGATGATGATGATGAAGACTTAAAAACCATTTTTAGAATGTTTGTCCGTCTGTCTGTCCGGGCTTATCTTCTGAATAGCAGAACCCATTGTAATAAAACTTCATGAACTGATAAAAAGCAATTCCAGGAGTAATCTAAGCTATAATTTATCCAAAAAACGTAAAGATTTAAAAAAAGTGAAAAATTATAAAATAAATGGTCTTTGACTATCTTAAAATTAGTTAAAGCCACATTTATAGATCCTCGGGCGAAGTCAGGACAGGTCGCTAGTTGTTAATAAGTCTTGTATTGCTTGTAAATCTTTTTGATTTTATCAAAACGTAAAATACCACTGCTGAACATTGGTCTCATCCGTTGTAAAGAGGATTACTGCCTTTGGCAGGCAGATTGACAATTACGGCGAATAATATTAATAGCCATTCGTCAATCAATGATTGAAGCGGGTCGGAGCCCGTCACACTCCTCCAGTGCAAAGTAGTGGACTCCATTTTTTATGGTATAAGCCGGTCAAGCCGACCCATTCGTGCTACAGACATAATATAGCTGAAGCATGTGTACTCAGCTCTGTAAATAGCAATAGCAATAATGTTGGGTAAAAACACTCGTGATGGTGACGTTCTGTTCTCCTTGCTAGACTATAAAATAAAGGAAATGATTATATTAACTCTTTCAAGTAAGGTTTATAAACTTGTGAGAATTGGCACAATCTTGTGACTAAAATAGGGTGATAAACAAGCAGAAGTTTAACACAATAATATAGCTAATGTTAATAAAACTTATTAACATTAGTTAATTTTATTAGTGGTCATAAGTGCGACTGTTGTTCATATAGTCCCGAGTTCAAATCCAGGGTCGGGCCAAAATCAGTTATTGGGTTTTTCTGACAATAAATTCTTAGAAGCAGCCGAGAGTCAAAAAAGTTGGTTGTGTTTCACCTTCGTGCCTCGGAAAACACATAAACGTGTCGAATAGCCGTCCCATCTGACTATAAGATGGCTGATCGGCGCTGAGGCTGGCCGCCGTGACCGACATTCAGTCTGGAGAAATTACATTATATTTAAATTAGGTAAATTATAAAGATCAACGCGCATCTGGACATGGTTCACCAAGCCCACTCGAAACGTCTACATCGATCTGACCCTTCACCTCAGGCTATATTACATTTTGTTCCGTCGGTAACCAAGGCATAGTTACTGAGTCTTCTTGCCACGTCAAGGCGGAGTAACTAATCTAAACCTAGTCTAATCAAAACACAAAAATTCAAAATTGAAAAATCTATGCAGGTCTCTATAATAAAAAAGTTGCGTCTTCTAGTATATTCTCGTGACTGATACGGTAACTGCAGTCTTATAGCGTCCATTTATTTTACTTGTCTATTGAGTACCTGATTGAAAACGATCTATTTTCGGTAACCACCTTGGTTACCGAAAATAGATCGTTTTCAATCAGGTTTTTTATAGCATTATAGTGTGTATGAGCATATAGTCAATAATTTCATTGTCAAGTGATCACTGCAATATTGTACTTGGCACATAATAACCAACTTCAAATAAAAATGGCTTTGAGGTTTTATCCCGAAAATTACGTTTTAAAGTTTTATTTGGCATTGACGATCTATTACCATTATTTCTTAACTTTCAGATTATACAAAGCGTTCAAAATTATTAGTAAGCACCACGAAACTAGGTGCAAAAAGAAATTAAACTAAAACAGACATGATTTCTTTAGCCAAATAAGGATATTAATTGATATAGTTATGAAAATAAGAAAATACTATTTTCATACTAGCACCAGTGGAAAATTAAATTTTTTAATCTAAATAAGACTGAGCAAAAGCCATTAATATTAATAACTGAAATGAAACTTAGCCTTAACCTCTTTTGTCGCCAAGAGGCTTCTCGTTCGAGTCAAACTTCATAATTTTTCTTTTCAAATTCTTATTACAATAATTTTGTAAAAAAAAGTGTTCGTGCAGTTTTCTTAAAGGATTTTTTAAATATGAATGTTTAGAAAAGTTCACGAGTAGTACCGTAATTTTTTTTAATTACACATTATTGTTTTTAAACATATAGTATGTTAATATTGTGTTAATTCTATTCAAGTTATTGATAGGTAATAATACCTGTCGGATAACTGTGATTTTTAAATTATTGTTAGTGTTCTTTTTTTTATTAACAAAGAAAGATACACGGAGTGCGGCGTACATTTCAAGTGATACCGAAACCATGCTCAACATCTTGACGCGCACGCACTCATTTTGTTCTTTCTTTTTGTAAAAGTCCACTGCAAGATGCACATACGTAAACCAATCCAAGTTGTTGATTGCAAATAATGTTAGATGTACGTGAAAGCGTCTTCTTATAATAATTCGAGCACGGTATTGGCTTGGTTTCCGCGTCACTTGAAATGTACGCTGCGCTCCGTCTACCTTTCTTCTTTAGTCTGATATTATAAGCCAGAGCTGGACTACAATTCCACCTGGTGGTAGTAGTTGTTCTTTTATGGTTGACGATTGCAGTGCCAGTCGTCTCGCACCTATGACGTTGCTCCCCGTAGCCTGGCTTGCGTTGCCGGCTGCAATGGTCTTACTCAATAGTCTCAATATCAAAGTATATAGAGTTATTTTTAAAGAATAAGGGTGACAAACGAGCATACAGTCCACCTGATGGTAAAAGTGGATGATGTGGCCCATAGACATCTAGGAGGACTAAGATAATGAATCAGTGTCTCCAGTTCTCTACAATGGCCTTACAAGAACCACGCTGCAGCTATATTATGGACAACAATGTAGCTCGAATGGGTCGGCTCAACCGGGATAGGACCACGCTCTCTCAGAATACCAGCGTAAAATATCACCTTAATTCTGCTGTGTTTCGTATGATGAGTGTAGAGAACCGGGACCCTTTTATTGGAATCGAGGCATATCATCTTAGTCCTCAGGGGTGGCAACGCATCTGCAATTTGATTCTTAATCGAAGATAACGTACACAAGTCAAAGTCTACTGTGGGATATGAGTTCCCGTTGTAGGGAAGATCCCTTAATCTTCACACTTCGACAGAAAAATGGCGGATTGACGATCGCATTACAAGACGTCTCGCACCTTTGATGACGCTACCCCTCGGGGTAGGTATCGTAGGCGGCATAATTATCGCGTAAACGAGATAAGTATGCCGCCATCTATCGGAAGCTATAAGATTTTTCTAGCATTTCCCATAACCGCAATGATACCCATGAAATGAGGTGAAGGATTCTCCTACGCCACCACCACACATCAAAAATATAACGATAAATATCAATATTTCAATGTAAAATCACAAGGCACAGGCCTCTCATTCCTGCGAGGGTTTTAGGGTAACCAAATTCTGTTCCGCTGCTCTAATGCGTGTTGGCGGACTTTACCAACGGACTTCACGTCATTGAACTTTTATTTTTATTTCGCATACATGTAGGTTTCCTTACGATGTTTTCTTGAACGATCGAGCACGTGATGAACTAGCACTTAATATTCCAACTAACAATTTCAATGGTGCCAGCGGGGATCGAACCAGGTTTGTTCACGTACCTATTGTGAAATTTACAGCGAGCGCTTAGCCCTGAGCTACCACGGCGCTTATTTATATTAATAATCGTTGGCTATTATATAAGTCGGAGCATCTATAAAATACCGTTTGGATCAAGTGGAATTGAGGGTATATCGAGAAACCCCCACTTGTTTGTGCAGCATAAATTTCACTGTAGGCGCCGTGCGCGGGAGATTCCGTTTAAGTCATTCTACGAGTGTAGTCATTCCACTAGTGTTAAAATAGCGTCGTGGTTCTGTTCGTTGTTGTAATTCTTCTAGTATAGGCAAGGAGGATTGGTGTTGCTGAGAGGCTGCCCTGTGTTACACTGAGATAAGTAGTGTTGCTGTTGGTTTGCATACTTTGGTGTTATCATGTAATTACGTACCTCATGTTACACTGGTGTGTGATGTGACGGGGAAGTGTTACGGTATGGTCGAACTGTTATTACTCTATACTGAATGTATAGTACGTTACGTTGTCTTATTACTGATATCGATTAATTGCATAAGCAAGAGAGCAAGTTGACCATCCGCTCTCACACTTTTATTATTTTTAACAATTAACGCTATCGTGATGTATTTCCGAGATCAAAATTGGGATACTCTGCTGAATCTCCGACATTTAATATAATGTGATACAGGTAAATATAAAATTAGTTTTAAATTATTAATTAATTAATTATTATTATTTATGATCAAAGGCTCTTGAATGGCAGCCTCGTACCGGTAAGCGAAGTGACGATTTGGTAAGAGTAGCAGGAAGTCAATGAATGCAAGTGGCTCAGGACCTTGCTTTGTGGTATTCCTTGGCAAAGATCTATGTTCAGCGGTGGACCTGTAAGCGTTGTAATGTATGAATGAAAAAGTAACAAATTATTAATAAAATTAATAAAATTTGTGAATTTAATTTCCATTTATCTGTCATAACTTTAAGAATTTTATCGAGCTTAATTATGCAATAAATTCACTAACATCTATATATAGACTGGCATTATGAGGAAATATAATTTTCACAATTTTGGTGCTGACAGCAGAAGTGAGCGTCCACAGAACTAATAATAGAGATAAGACAGTGTGATAAGATATATCTATAAAAATTCTATACCCAGGCCTACCCGTAACGTCCATTCTATTTATGTATCATAATAATATAATGCCATACAATAAATAAATGTACCAATTAATACCTAGGCCTTTGACGCAAGCTTTATACCTCATATAAAACCAGATTGACGCTGCGTTGGTCTATCTACATTTTTATTCATAACTACAGAACGGATTTTGCTCCGGGTTTCAAAATTGGTTAATTTGCGGGACTTAAATATTCAATTAGTACTGAAAAATATTCAACTGGTGTATTAAATTATACAAAATAAAAATAAAAATATAATTTCGCAAATAATTTATTGTCAACCATTCATTCGTAATTGCTGAATTCGTAATTTCGAAATTCAAATTACAATATTATAAAACTGTAATATAAAAAAACTAAAAACTGAATTATCATACAGTCTTACTCCCCGCAGTATAGTGCCAAGAACGTAGAACAGTAACTTAGTATTTGAGCGAGAAAATAAGCAGCCTTCTTATCACCAGCAGCGACGATCAGTCACGGATAGTTTTTTTAGGAACTTCACCGCACGTGAACACCACGGACTGATAGTCTCTACAGAAAATGAGACAAATATGTACTTATCTCTCGGAGACTCATATTTGGACTACATACTTAGTTCAGTTGCCTCTGATGCCGCCCCTGCTTTAAACGATACCCTTGAGATGAGAGGCTGCTAAAGTGTCTTCGCAAGTAGTATCCCACACTAAAGCCTTATCTCTCTTTCAAGCACACAAAGTCATACCGTCGAGTCTCCTGACATCGTCTCTAAATATTCTACAAAGCACGAGCTCTTCAGATGACATCGTTCAAAGAACCGTGATTGGATAATATTACATTAAAGAACACCATATTATTATTATTACACGTTTATAGAACCGCGTAATAATAATATGGTATTTTAAGGGTGGATTCAACCAAATACCATGTTACACCAGAGTAACTAACCATCGAATAATTTTACTCTTTGGTTTTACTCTCAGATAACTTCGTTTGCGTTTTTCCCAACACAAACGTGGAGTAGCCAATACTGGGTAGTGTTACTCTAGGGTTTGTGAATGAACAACAACAGTAACATTTGATAATAATTATCTGTTGTCGGCGACTTTGGTTGTTAACAGATATGGGTAGAAAAGAACATCGATAAGTATTATAAACTAGGAACTCGACAATCATATTGAATTGTGTTGCTTATCATTCAAAACTCAGTAATATAAAGCCAAACATTTTGGTTATTACGATATTAATTGAATAAAACTATTTTTACGGATTTTAACGCGTTCGCAGCCTGCAGAATGCAACCGCGAAATTAGTGTGAGTGGCACCACACTCCGGACAAGACAATGGCCCGACGAGCCTAAAGGAGCGTCGACGAAAAACTGATATCCGTCCGGATGAGAGGTCAGCAGAAGGTCCAACAGGGAAGGTGCATGATCCTTCACATCTGTAATCCGCGTAGGCGAAGTAACCAGCTGTGTAAGACCATATGCGAAAGCAAAGTCATAAACAGATCTCCCCGCATGATCGGTTGAACGTGAAGCGAGCCATTTGGCGTGGTGGGCGTTAAAATCGCCAAGGATTACGATCTCTGCCGATGGGATCTGCTGTAACAAGGAATCTGTAGCCATTTGGACGTGGTCGATGAGTCGGTCTGTTTCGGAATTACCGCTATGGGACCTACAGAGGCACCCGTAGACTCGTACCACTGTTAAAAACTGGTGTGCTTACGCACTACCAAGGGACCAAGGCCTCTTTTACTGGTACGCCAAATATTTTGAACTATGGTCCAGTTCTCAACTTAACGTCTCCTTCGGGGGGAGCGCGTTGGTTAGTTGGCGCTCACCACACACGGCGTGTTTGGCGCTGTGTGCATCCCCCACATTTTTTTAAATGTGGGAGAGCGAAGCCCTTGTATCTGGTATTTTATATAAATATTGTGAACCTTTTCCAAGCGGGAAGGGATTAATTAATAAGGAATTGATTGATGTGAACCCAATACAAGTGGAATAGGGACGATTTAATGTTCTTAACCTTTTTGAGCCCTGTCTTCGTGAACGGGGTTCTTTAGCTTATAAGGCACTACCAACAACTTTCGACTGCTCTAGTGAATATTCATTCTTCCAAGAGACACCTAAAAGAACTAAGTTACTATACAAACACGACGTAAATAAGGGTCCTAACTAAGACGATCACGCCATAAATTTATTAAACGGCCTATAATTAAACTTTTAGAAAGATCAATATATGGTTAATATACTGGTCACGTAAGTAAATTTTATATATTTATATATAAAAGGGGAGGGGAAGGGGAGCGTTACACTAACACTACCCAAAAAATTCTGAAGAGACCGAAACAGGTAAAAATCTAAGGGTGCAAGGTCAGGACTAAATGGTGGATGCATTAACACTTCCCAACCAAGCTCTCTCAATTTTTGCTGAGTAGCCAAAGATGTATGTGGTCTGGCGTTATCATGATGAAAGACCACTTCTTTTCTGTTGATCGATTTCGGCCGTTTTTTCTCAATTTCTTGCTTGAGTCTCATTAGTTGGCAGTAGAGATCCAAATCGATGGTTTTGCTCGGTTGTAAAAGCTCATAATAAACGATGCCCTTCCAATTCCACCATATACACAGCATCACCTTATTGCGTGTTAATCCGTCATTCTGTCTTTAGCGTCGGCGCGAGTCGGTAGTTTAACTAATTGCATTGTGCCGTGCGCATGTGTGAGTTTCGTTTAAAGCATCCGAGTTTAACGTAAACGCTTTATTAACATCACTCGGGCGCATCGTGGAGTTTTTGCACAGATTAATTTAATAACAGAGCGTTCAAGATATAAAAATGACAACTGTAAACAGTACATTTACGAAAGAGTGTGAAACTGAGCAAGAGTGAAGACACGGAGAAAGGAGTGTTGACGAATTGTTTCTTGAAAATGAGTCACCTCCTCCTTATGTAACATTTCGGAAAGGTACATTTAATTAACCTTACTAAAACTTTTATAAACCTTATTAAAACTTTTCAAAGCAGTTTACTTAATTAGCTTGATTCCTGGTTCTCAAAACAAGTAAAAAAAATGTAATACATTTCTTAATGATTTTTACGAAATTAAAACCACGCTTAAATTTGTCAGTGACAAATACGATGATTTAGACAAAATAATTCATGATGTCAGCAAGCGCGTATCCAAGATAGAACAGCAGCTGAAATCCACACAAGCCTCTAAAGCACGTATCTTTGAATTAGAAACCCAACTGGCTGAATTTGAACAAAACTCTGGAAATTGCAATATTGAGATAAGTAATCTGCCTGAAAAACGAAGCGAGAACTTAATACAAATATTGGAGAATTTTGCTAAAGTCATAAAGCAACCAATTTCTACTATATGAACCCTAAGATTTCACGCCCGAAGGTTTAAGGAAAAAGTTGAGTACTTTATTCAATAACATACTGTTAGAACATTATGATAAAATCATTCTCAGGGAAACATGGTTGACTTTAATTGATTCGCGTTATGTAGTGTACCGATGCGATCGAAATCAGGAGCTATTTGGTAAAACAGACGGTGGAGGTGTATTGATTGCAGTGCGCAGAGGGCTAGCTAAATGGCACTCAATGTGTTTTAAAGCCCACTTTTCACTGTGAAGACGAGATCACAAATGTTTCATCTAATATTGACTATGTGATACTTAAGTTTTATTCTAAGCAACACAATGAATATCATGTTGTCGGCGGTGTTCACACACCACCAAATCAATTCTTAAATGCTTATCAATAATTTTTCAACTGTCTCCAAAATGAGCTTATGTGTAACAAAATTACAACAATATATTTTTTCGGGGATTTTAATCTACTCCACATACTGTACTCCAAATACACATTACTGCAAAAATCCAATAACTTTGCTCGTCTCTAATTTTTATCAATTGTAAACTGCAAACAATTTCATTTAATTTAAAATAATAAGAATCGCATCCTAGATATTTTTATTTCAAATAATGATACATGCACTTGTGAGTCACCACTAAATTCTTTAGTTCCAATAGACGTCTTTCAACCACCACTTAACGCTGAGATACTTTTCAACATAGAATACATACAATTGGCGCCTAAGACTTTACCAAAATATCGATTCTCCGATGGTAAATATGTAGATATTAATGACGACATGAAACGTATAGACTGGGCAAGTATTTTAGAGGTGCCATCATTAGACGCTGCCACCAACCACTCTTATGAAGAGATATATAAAATCATTAGAAAACACGTAGATGTCTATGGGCCATAGCAACCACTTACCATCAAGTGGTACCATTCTATAAAAAAATGTGAATGGAAAGAATCATGATTTTTTTAAATGTTATATGTTTTCTTTTATAATTCCTAGCATTCTTTTGAATTGTGTTGAAAACGCTTACAATAGCGTGACATCACGATAAAGCAATAGGTAGTTAAATCTGAATCGATTATTTAATGTAATAAGCCAACAGAATTACCGTTTTTAACTTCAGGATATATTATAGTATTATTTCGTGTGGTAACGGCATAGAAAAATCACATATAAGGCAACTATAGGAAACACCAAAACCAGATCTTATGATTTCCGATAGATTGCGGTATAACCATCTCGTCTCGTCTCGTCTTCACCAAACGTAAAATAACCAAACCAGCGATGGAAGCAACGTCTTATGAAACACATCGTATTTGATAGTATTATATTTAAACAGCAGAATTATGTTGTGTTTCGTGTGTTGAGTATAGAGAAACGGTGACCCTTTTTACTGGTTACGAGGCATTCCATCTTACACCTCAGGGGTGACAACGTATCTGCATTTTAATTCTTAATCTAGAATAGATATAGATGTTTATGGGCCACAATATCCGCTTACCATCAGGTGGACAACCGAGCTTGACAACCAAGGCATATCCTCCCTACAACGGGAAAGAACTATGTCCAGCAGTGCACTTTTATGGGCTGATGAAGAAGAAGAAGAAGTTAGTTTTCATATTTTTATCAATGGTATATTGCCAGGGTCAATTTATTGCAATTTTAGTAATTTTAACAGGTTAAAACAAAACATGGCAGTGGTAGATATAGTAGATTGAATCATAAAAAAATGTATTTACTGTGTAGCAGCCAGGCTAATCAACCTTAAACGGCAATAAATAATGTTACCCTGCTGCTACCATAAGCAGAAGGTGAAGGTCTGAAGAAAACATTTATTTCCTAATTACCCCCGGCTACTGAGATACTGCGGACTGCATATCGATGCGAGATAATTCGACGTATATATTTAACTTTCTAATATAGAAACAAGAAACAGCCGCAAATATCATCAGCGCCGCATATTCTTCACACGCCGGCTATCTTCATGTATCCGTCGACCATTTTCGAGCCGTTTCTTCAACGCCGTAGCTTCGCTTCTTCTTGCTGTTCCGGAGATGTGCGAAGCTACCTACGAATATTTGCAACTTTAACATTATTTAAGGTGTTTTAAGTAATTTCAACAATTAGTGTGTGTTAATGAACTAATTAACCAGAAATTAAAATTGTTTATGT
Source organism: Parnassius orleans (assembly GCA_029286625.1). Lineage (NCBI taxonomy): Eukaryota > Metazoa > Arthropoda > Insecta > Lepidoptera > Papilionidae > Parnassius > Parnassius orleans. Next base: position 2,356,550 of record JAGSMP010000084.1, on the reverse strand, counting down.
TATGACTTTTCTAGTAAGATTTTCTACGAGTATAATAACAGGAATTATACATAACGTAGTAGTAAGTATTGTTGTCTTTTCGTTAAATCCACTGCATATCTACGAATTTTATTTAAAATACCATTACTACAATGAAATCCGTAAATACTTATTTCATTGAAATACTATGATTAGTCAAAACTAACGTCCTTAGTTAAGAGGAACAAGATGCTGTTTTCGCAAATGTTGCGATCGATTAGGTTTTAATTAAAATTTAATCAAGGGTACGTAACCATTCCTCGACTTTATATATTTTAATTAAAATGCAATGTAAAATTTGAATTCCAAATATTTTAACGTTATGTAAGCAAATTAATGTTTATTCACAAAAATTAAAAACTATTTAGTACTGTTGATATGAAATCCATTTAAAAAAATTGATCATTAAATTTCAAAGAATTTACATTATTATGGATTTTTTTTGGAACGAAGTTCTTTATCCGGACAGTACGGATTTGGCTAGGCGACAAAAAGTGTAAGATTTTTCCCTTCACGACCCCTTCTAACGTAGTGTAGACGGCCTTGGCGTCTAGAAGGAAGCGAGATGGAATAATATCCATCTCCCTCGCACTTTTTCTTATCTTGCCATGAAAAAAATATTATTTTATTTTAAATGACGCATCATTTTAATAGACGCTAGTAATTCATTTATTTGTATTTGTTTATCAATAATATAATAAGTTTATCAATAATAATATACTACGAAAGGAGCTTCATTCCAACCGAGTGTTCCACAACACTCACGCATGTTTTTTTATTATTTAAGAACATCCACTCTCTCGGCCTGCTTACGTAATACTTGCATGCCCTTTTATCACAGCTTATACATACGTAGACACACAAAATTGTTTAATATGGAAAAATAATAGTGTTTGAAATGTTACTAAATTCAAACAAAGATAACTATTTTTTTTGTATTTTTTTTTTAATTTGTAGTACATTACAACATTAGTCCTAATCACCATCCTTTCAGGCGTATGGCGTATGGTGATAACATCAGACGTCTCGCTCTTTTGACGCTGTCTTCCTTCGCTGGTCTGTTATGAGATAATGATACCACCGTCTGTCTAAAACCTCGTAATAATTGTTATTTCCCATATTGCCTCTTACTACACCCACAGGATGGAAAGAGATGATGGTATAAAGCTGAATGCTTATTTGTGCCTTTCTCTTTTTACCCTTTATGTAAGATTAAAGCAATGTGGAAAGGTCGCCATTTATCAACCAGGAACCCATAAAGCACTGCCTTGCCACTTGGCATCCATTTATTGTCAAGTCATGTCCCAAATCTTTGTCACAAAAGTTGTTTAGGCGAAGACATAGCGCCCTCTTGTGATGACATGCAGTTGGCGATTTGACTGTCTGACGTCGCACTGTCAACAAGAGAACGCTAGAATGGCACACGAGAAATATCGTTGCCAATATTTTCTCTACCATCATCGGTATTACTCGCATTTTTATTACTCAAATATTACAGATCAGATTACGAAACCTATTTAGAAATAAAATAATCTGAATTTAAATTACATAATATACCCAAAACTACCGTGTTGTGGCGATGTAAGAATAACTACTATCCCATTTTGTCCCGTAGATGTCGTAAGAGGCGACAGAAGGAAACTGAAATAGAAGATAGGCAGCAGCATCTTCATGACAATGATCCAAAAAAATAAAAAAATAAACTGCAGTTGCCAAACCGCTTGCCAAGTGTACCAACTGTGGTAAAATGCTCCCTATGATATCTCAATATCCTAATAATGCAATCTACGGGAGAGGCCTATGTTCAGCAGTGGACTTTTATAGGCTGTAACGGATGGATGGATACCTAAAACTGATTTTAGAGTTGCAAACCATTCACAGCACACTCTAATAACATTTAATATAAATCGTGTCTGGTTTTTCTATTTTTAGCCTAGGAATACTTCTAGCGGGCGCCGGTAAAACTCCATCTACTCCACTATAAAATATTTTAATCCCAATTTTCATATTATCCACTACACTCCTCCTCTTACAGCATTTACAAAAAATCATGAACAAACTTGAGACGACGTTAACAGGTAATTCGTAAAGAGAAGTGGTCTTAGACACAATAGTCAACCTACTATCCGCATTATTTTCTAAGGTGATTTGGCTAAGAGTTTTCCCCACCTTTTTGCTTAATTTAACACGTGAAAGTCCATGAACAATATTACAATTAACATAGCGCGTGACTTTACGGGGTCCCTTTTAGCAAAATTACACCGTAACGTTAACATATGAAAGCCTTTATATAAGTGAGTCCTAAATTCAAGTAATAAGATTGAGAGAAAACCAGGTAGTTTTATTTTTAATAGAAAAGCTTTTCGTTCTCCACGTCAAAACAAAATGTACGTATTTTATATATTTCTTATTAATAATTATAAATGTTTGCTTACATGAATTTTAAAATAATTATATATCTCGAACTCATCAAAAAGCTTCGAATTTTTTAGTCCCAAGCATTTGAATTTGCGATCGAATAAACCCCTTGCATGATAAAAAAATACCTTAACAACGGTCAAGTCATTTAAAGTTTAACAAAATATTATTTATTTGAGGTTAAATAATGATGTGATTCACTATCACAAGTCCAATTGCCACAAAGTACAGTCCTGATCAACCTGTATCCTTCGACTACCTGCGTGTTTCATCAGGTCGTCACTCCAATTAGTGGGGGTCATCCACCACTGCGCTTAGTGATACTTCTCTAGAACTATTCTTCCTCATTGCTTGTCAATTTTACGAGCTCTAGGGCAGGCTCATTGCTACTTCAGATTACTGATCCGGTGGGCTATATCCATGTTCAGCAGTAGACATTTGACGGTCTGTAAAGAATGAAGGAATACAATTGAAATAGTATATTTCATCAAATCATGACCAGTAGTCCTTTTTGACTTTGCTCTACAATCTTATGAAAAACCTATTAGCACTCTTTGTGTATATTATGTAGGTTCATTTTAATTTGAAAAAATATTATTGACTTATTAAAGATCAGTTGCTCGCGGAAAGTAATTGAAATTCGATTGTTGATAAAAATCAAATAATCTTTGCGGGATTTTTTGTGCAAAAGATTGCATAAATTTTATCGTCTTTTTTTTTCGTATTACATTATGTAAAGACACGAAATCAACTGAAGTTATTCTAGATCCAAGATAGGAACGTCATTGTTCGGGACTCCTTAAATTTTTCTTTTTGTTCCCTTGCGATTTCTGTTTTCTTGTGAGGAACAGGATCATATTATAAATATAATTTTATAATATAATAGTGTTGTTTTTGGTCTGGCTGTACACGTCATCGTTGGAGCCACACGGAAGTGTGAGTAACGATCCAAGAGCGAGTCTTATTTGACACTATTCTGAAGATATCCTGGACGTCAGTCTGAGTTAAAAACGGCAAGGCCCCAGGTGAGGATGGAATTACAGCGGAGCTTCTGAAATCGGGTGGAAAACCGGTAATTGAAGTCCTTCAGAAGCTCTTTAATTCTGTCCTCCATGGTGGCACTACTCCGGAGGCGTGAAGCAGAAGTGCGGTGGTCTTCAAGAAAGGCGACAACGCTCTCTTGAAGAACTACAGACCGATTTCCCTTCTGAGCCGCGTTTACGTGCTGTTTTCGAGAGTCATTACGAATCGTCTCGCACGCAGACTCGACGACTTCCATCCTCCCGAACAAACCGGTTTCCGAAAAGGCTTTAGTACCTAAGACCACATACACACCTTCGGCAAATTGTGCAGAAGACCGAAGAGTATAATCTGCCACTTTGCCTTGCGTATGTGGACTATGAGATAGACTTTGATTCCATCGAAATTTGGGCAGTGCTACAGTCCCTTCAGCGGTGCCAAGTTGACTGTCGGTATATCGAAGTGCTGAAGTGTTTGTACAGTAGGGCTGCGATGGCTATCCGAGTACAGAATCAGAGTACGAAACCTATCCAACTGCAGAGAAGTGTAAGACAGGGTGACGTTATATCCCCGAAACTCTTCACCGCTGCATTGGAAGACGTTTTCAAGCTACTGGACTGGAAAAGATACGGTATTAACATCAACGGCGAATACATCACTCACTTTCAATTTGCCGACAATATAGTCCTTATGGCAGAATCACTGGAGGACCTAAGACTATGCGCAATGACCTCAATAGTGTCTCCCAACGGATAGGTCTTAAGATGAACATGGACAAAGATTATGTTTAATGTCCATGTCACACCTATGCCGGTAGTTGTTGTCCGACTAGGTAAGTCCAACTTCGACCGAGAGGTCAATCGACGGATTCAACTCGGTTGGGCAGCGTTCGGGAAATTACGGCACATCTTCTCGTCAGGTATACCTCAAAACTTGAAAACGAGACTGTACAACCAGTGCGTGTTGCCAGTGATGACATACGGAACTGAGACGTGGTCCTTCACTGCTGGCCGTATGAGGAAGCTCAAGGTCGCTCAGCGAGCTATGGAGAGGGCTATGCTCGGGGTTTCTCTGCGTGATAAACTTAGAAATGAGGATATCCGCAGTAGAACCAGAGTAACCGACATAGCCCAAAGGATTCGTAAGCTGAAGTGGCAATGGGCCGGCCATAGCTCGAAGAACCGACAACCGATGGGAAGAAAAGTTCTCGAGGCAGCCTCGTACCGGCAGGCGAAGTGTAGGCGTCCCCACTAGATGGAGTGACGACCTGGTAAGACATGCAGGAAGTCAGTGGATGCAGGTGGCTCGGGACCGTGCTTTGTGGCATTCCGTGGGGGAGGCCTATGTTCAGCAGTGGACTTGTGAAGGGCTGTAATGATGATGATGATGAATGAGAACGCTTGCACTCAATATATACCCATGGACAAATTTACGAAAAAACATTTCTGTACATAACAGTTTATTAATTTTTTTCTTAAGCGCTTAGGAAAGGCTATAATCAGTAATTAGTGTAGGTCCCTCTAGCTCTACGAACTGCTTCTAGTCTCCTTGGCATACTCCTAATCAAATTATATATAAAATCTTGAGAGATTGCGTTCCATTCCTCCTATAATGCGTTTTAAGATCTTCCAAATTAGCGGGGGCAGGATTTCTTTTCTTGATTTGTCTTGCAAACTTGTCCCATACCCCATAGTATTGATTTCAACGTCTCGAAGGTATTCGACAACAAATCTATCTTATATATAAGGGGCAAATGGCCCTGCAATTTCATCCAAAATCTCAGTTACATATCGTGCCGCTGTTAGTGGTCCAATCTCAATGACGCGGAGTTTCGTACATGCCCCCATACAAATTCCTCCCCGTGCAATAACTGACCCTTATGCCTCTTTTCCAATGGTGTTGCACTGAGCATACCACTTTAATCCTTCCATCATCTGACTTCAGGCAAAATCTGGACTAATCTGTGAATAGAACTTGACTTCAAGCTTCGTCATTCCAATTTTCGTGATTGCGAGCAAAATTAACTCAAGCTACTCGAAGGCATGTGCCAAGAAGGAGCCTACGGAAGGCAAGTGTGAATTTATTGTGACCGATTTCAGTCTTTTTTTTCACAGTGTTTGTGGTTACTGTAACCCCTCGAACTTCTTGGAGCTTCGTTCTTACCTCAGAAGAAGTTATGATCCGGTTTCTAAGCACGCTGATAACGATGAACCGGTCATCCCTGGCCACAGTTTTCCGTTTACGTCCCTGTCCTGCGAGTCTCGTATACTGTCTGGTCTGCCATAATGTTTGGGTCGCATGATTGTAAAAATGGCCAGTTTCAATTAAAATTACAGCCCTAACAACTTAAGTGGCAATTAGTTTTGTCATTCTCAATTTATTTTCAGTAACAATTCACACTTAACACGATAAACAAGCCAGTCAAGGCAAAAATTTGGGGTATTCCCAAAAGTCTTACTAGTAATAATTTTTATCCCAATAGTCCACTGAGTAATTTTCAACCAAACAGTTTTACAAATAAGATTACTGGGATTTCTTACAAAAATAATCTAAAGTAGGTAGGTTGTGATGTGTATGTTGCGAGGTAATGAAAAATTCCATCTATTTTTTCCCCAGTGGTCTTACCAGTTAGATCTACTTAGTAAGAAATCCCAGTAATCTTACTTCAAGAATATTTGGCAAGACTATCAGTAAGAATATTATGTATTTAACTATGGTATTATTAGTATTCTAGTAAGACTACTAGGAAGAAAATGCCCTGTAGTCTTGTTAGTAAGACTACTTGGTAAGACTACGGGAATACCCCAAAAATTTAAACAAAACCTAAATTTAAACACAAATTCAAAAGTTAGAAAATTTTTTCGCTGTATGAAAGAACGCAACATTACGCAATAACTTAATAAAAACAAATGAAATTCGGAAAAAAGAATCCAAAACTTTTTTATAATAGCATTGTCCAATGTTTGTGGAACTACAACCATAACTCGCTCGGGGTCAATGTGCGGTCAAGCACAGCGTGATCGCGACGTCAAAACATACTATTTCATTCTTTATTCTTCTAGTTATCTTTGCAAGCTGTATGATGTGTGTATAATATTATAATATTCCTGGGTGATCGAACTTTGTTCGGAATTAGAAAAATTAATAGTTTTCTGAATAGAAGTGTTATACACGTAAATTTGTAGGTAAAGTAAAAATTATCTAAGTACCAAATTTCACCCAAATCGTACGTAGGGCCCGCTTCCGAGAAACCAGTTATGTACATATAAAATATAGGTACATATCATTTTTTTTTTTTTCATTATAACCATTCATAAAAGTATTTAATAGTTTTGGTAGTATTTAATAAGCAATGATTTTCTATAAAAAATGCGGTAATTAAAATTTTCGACCAAATCTTTGACCTCATGATTAAAAAGTACTCAAGGCACCATAACATGTACGTAACTCGATAAATAATAATTTATTTTTGCCGATCTGCGGGGCATGTGGGTTAGAACACTAAAAAACAAAAATAAAAACTAAAAATAAGTTTTTAGTCATCTTTGCGAGATGGCTCCGATGCGACGTGGTTGACACACACTCTTACCATTAGCACAGAATAAATAATAGTACTACATACAGAAGTTGCACTCCTTTTATGTTGACTGCTTGCCGACGTTATAATAGCATACATAGTTATTATTAATCAGATAAATCGCGCAAGCAAGCTAAATAAAACTTTATCGCTGCGCGCGAGTGTCCGTATTACTTTGCATCTTTTCCCCTTCCTACGTCACGACGAACTTTCCGTGGTTACTAAGAGGTGTTAATAAAGAGTAAAAAAATACATTGAAAATGGTAAGTTACTTAGGTAAAGTACCTATTCTGACTATAATCAACCATATTTCCGCCACTATGTGAGTTCTGTGATGCCCAACGCATGCAACTTGCAAGACCATTCGTCGGGAATCGCGATGGTTGGCTCGGAAGAAATAGGTAGATAGTGTAAAAAACAAGTAAACCCGAATTACGATTCCTAACAGAAATGTGATCGTATTCTACTTAGTTAAAAATCTTGTAAACAAAGTTTTAACTTCAGTATTTTGTGCTATTCTAACTTAAAATATTTTAATTACAAAGACAAATAAAATTTTTAACTAAGTTTTGTAATAAAGTACTTAGGTATTACTTCTGTAGTTAAATTATTACTTAATTATTTTTTCGCTCTAAGTACCTATCTAACAAAAAAATTGAAATAAATACACTTTTCATTATTCTTCGGTAACCTAAAAATGATATATCTGAATCTTTTAATTGCTCATTAAGCATCCATCCCCGCAACAATATAGTCAATATAGTAGGAACGACGTTTTGCCATTATAATTTATGAAATAGATAAGTAATATACATATATATTATTCTTAATTACCTCGCATATTAGTCCTTGCTTTGGGCGCAAAAACAAAACTGTACATCGCAGACGCGCTGTCGAGGGCAGTCGCACCGGACATGTCTGAGTCCGAGCCGCCGCGTGACTATTTAGACGTGCAAGCGCAAGTATGCGCACTTACCGTAAGCAATCCGTTGACTGACTCGCACTTCTTATCAATACAGAAATGTACGGCAGAAGATTTAGAAATGCAAGAATTAATTAAAATAATAAAACGTCACAAAAACGAAGTAGTAGATATTATTAAACCTATCTGGGATTGTAGGGATGGGTTGTAATACCAAAATGTATGAGATGTGACATGATAAAAAAGATCCATATAGGTCATTTAGGGATGGAAAAATGCAAACTCAGAGTTCGAGAGATTGCCTAACATGAACTTCCAGCTGGAAGATTACCTGTCGCATTGTCAAGCTTCTTTAACTTATAACAAACAAAATTCTAAAGAGACATTAATGCCGCATTAAGTACCAAATAGAGCATGGTCTAAAGTAGGCATTGGTGTGTTTCACTTTGGAACATACATGTAACATAATGAGTATACTGACCTGAAAATATTGATCCTTATTACTTAGAAAGTAGTATATTCCTTGTTTACTACTAAATTAAGTGCTATGATAAATGCAAGATAATGTTATGTCTGCTGTTGGTCATTAAATTACTAATGTTATTCGCAATTATTTATACATATTTATTGCTATCGTGTCTCATGTTATGTTATTATCGTATATCGTGTTAGGTTATGTTACTATCGTGTCTAATGTTAAGTTATGTTATTATCGTATCTCGTGTAAGGTAAGGTTACTATCGTGAGTAGGATAGATTTGGGGCTTCTGTGTCATTTGCTCTCGCTTTGCTCGAGCTACATACGTGCTGCTGAAGGCCTCAATTCTCTCCAGTAGAGGTCCACATTATTAGTCGAACCAAATTAGTGCCTACATGTTCGCAAATTTCTATATTATATCAATTTATTTAACCAATGGTGTGGATCGCAATGGTCTAGGGGTTTGTACTACGAGCGGACTACAAAACCTGATGCTTGCGGTTCGATTCCCACACAGTACAAAAATTAGTGTGCATGAACACGTTTGTTTGTATTGTTGGAGGCCATTTCTATGTGTAAATAGCGAACGCCAGTGGCTACGCCCGCACTGTTTACAATTTTTCTATCCCGCAGGAAACAAGTGTACTTCCACTTCCAGTTGAGTTATTGAACATTATATTAAGAGCGTTTGTAAGATACTGCTGGTATTGCTGAATCTATATGATTAATTTCTAATGATACGACTTGCTTTGACTAACTTCATTATGGTCAGTGCTAATAAAACACGAGTACAATTATCATTACCTTATTAGCAAAATCTATCGTGTCAATGTAACACCTCTACAATTTTTTCTACTTATGGCCAGGTATTCCAACATGTGTAGGAATCAAATTAAAAAGTATGCGAAGCTGAGCTTATTTATGCAGATGGTTCATTATTGTTTTATTCTCATAGCGAGTGCACGTTGAATACAACGTTTGTCAAATATCTATATTGGTGAGTTTAATCATTTTTACTATTTAGAAATTCACTCGTGATTAACTTTTGTTTTCTTTTTTACTTCATATTTGTTTTGTTTATTGCAGATCATGGCCAACACTGAGGAAAGCATTGATTCTAATCCTGTCAGAAATCCGTATTACTATGCTCAGGATGTGGATAAATTTATACTAAATTATTACAACCAAGAGGTGCTATAAATAAAGAGCAGCAATCGAAATCAAAGAAATATTCCAGGAAGAGAAGCCGTTCTCAAGAATCATCATCATCATCATACATTATCCGTCAAGATAAAGATAAACGTGACTGTCGTCTAATTAAAATCAACATTTACGAACTTAATGAGCAAGAACAAAATGTCATAAACGATCGTGGTGCTAATATAAGTGTTCAATATGTCGTGGATTCAATGTATGATGAAGTGTTAGATGCTACAAATTGTCTTATAAAAAAATAGCTGAAAAATTATGTGAGAACTAGTAATTTATGTAATGTAGCTTGTAAAATATAATAAAAGTTATTTTACATTGAATTTTATTGTTGTTTCATTATGTATCATCATCATTATTTAATTGTGTAGAGCAAAATAAAGAGAAAGACATTTATTGTTCCAACGAATATATTTATTAAAACTAAATATAAAGTTATAAACATGATAATACATGTAACTTAAGCTATACATTTATCTCTTACTTACTTATACAGTACATAGTAGTAGCATTACATAGTTTAACATTCAAATTTATTAAAATACCGTTTTATAGTGTCCCCATGGTAAGGTATTTTAGCCATCTGCCATAATTTGTCTTTTGTCATCATCCCTGTTAAGTACAAGTTTATCAACTTTTTGAGTGAATATTTGATGATTTTTGATCTAATTATACACATACTCTTTCTAAAGTTTATATTTTTCAATATTAAGGTTTTTAGTAATAGATTTTTTAATACCCTTAGCTTTTCTTATTGAGGTTGTTTTGGAATCTATACAATATAATTTCGCTCTTAATCCAACAAATTCAGTTATTATATCAGCACCCATTTCGTCTTTGAAAAACCCTGGAATTTTACAATTTACTTTAGGCATATCATACTGGTCGTTTTTGTAATTACTTGTATCAAAATATTTTTTTTCATGTCTTCATAAAAATCATCTGTATTTATTAGATACAACAGACTATCAGTATCAGTATAACAGAGTTGCAGCGAATTTTTAAACATGCGTTTCATTATAGAGTAATGAAAATGGTACAAATGACTCTTAGCTAAATCCAAAATTGAAAACCCAATGTAAATTGGGCGATCAAGGATAACTTTTGCTAGATCTAAATGGATTGCTACTAACGAATCTGAAATTATTGACAATTTTTTTAAATTAGGAGCGCTGATATATTTTAAGCTCCACATAGTTTATTAGTCTTATTTGATGTATCTTTCCATACACTAACTTAAACTAAACTAAACTTGTTTTGTTTTTAAAAAAAGAAATCTCTTTTAAAGTCTGAAGTCGCGTTTTGTCTAAGTGTTGTATTTAATAAAATATATGGTGCTAAAATGCATTTTGACTAAATGATAATATCCTATAAACTTTGAGTAAAATGAGACCATGAAGTAAACATTCTTTAAATTGCATATAATGAATAACATATTTACATTTATCGTACAAACTTGCTATTAATTTTTCATGTTTGCTTCCTGGTGGAGCAAACTTCTTTGCTGCAAATGGTAAATCTGAATGATCATCATGTATTTCAATTGGATAGTGCAAGTCTACTTCAAGAATATATCCAATATCACTATCATCAGGAACACTCATTACAACAAATTGATTTATTTCTTTTTCACTTAGAAATTTAAAGTCCCCCGTTTGTAACTTTTGCATCATAGCAAAACCATATAAATTTACACAATAAAGATAAACTAAAAAATTGGTTTTATCCTTGCTGTCATAATAGGACATGTATTTATTGTTTGCTTTTGCATATCTTAGAGAACATTTAGCAAGACAATAAAAGCCCACCTACGTCGTGTATCCAAGTCAGTTCTAAAAGAACATCTCATAAAGGCACACCTCTTCAGCTAAAAAAGAAGCTTACCAAGACTAACAAAGAATTTCTTAAGCTAGTTGGCTTGATAAAATGAATATTTTAAACATATCGCAACAAACATCATACGATAACAACATTGAAAGTTTCGAGTATCATTCATACAAACCATATGTCACTAGTTTTAACAAGAATGACGAAATACGTATTCCTATTAATCAGCAAGACCTGTACGTGCTACCTTAACTCAGTAGTTTATATATCGAGGGAAAAGTGAACGTTTATAACAGCACCACGAAAGAAAAGGTATCAAACGTAGATTTCGTTAATAATCCAGCACTATTTCTATTTCATGACATAAGATATGAACTTAATGGAGTAGAAATAGATAAAATTAAGAATGCGGGTATCATTACTACAATAAAATCTTATCTATCCTTAAATGAAAATGAATCCAAATGTGCACGGGTTTGGGGCTGGTCAACTGCAGGAACAAGCAATACTAGTAGTGGAGCGTTTTCCGCATCTATACCATTGAACAAGATATTAGGATTTGCAGAAGATTATGAAAAAATTTAATTAATTGTAAACACGAGTTAGTATTATTATGAAGAATGTATGCGATCATATAATATTAATGCGACCAAGTTAAATACAGGTGAAGTCGTAGATGATATTATAATAAATAAAATTGTTTGGCGAGTTCCACACATAAAAATATCAGATCGTGAAAGAATCAACCTATTAAAACATTTAGAAAAAGATAGAGCTATTCTATTAGCGTTCCGTTCCTGGGACTTACATGAGTATCCATTGCTACCCAAAACACGTAAACATACTTGATCTATAAAAACTTCATCGCAAATAGAGAAACCACGATTTGTTGTCATCGCCTTACAAACCAATCGCAAACATAATGCGGCATTATCAATGGCAGAGTTTAACCATTGTCACGTACTTGATATAGGAGTCTTTTTAAATTCATCATATTATCCTTATGAGGGACTGAATGTCAGCTTTTCAGAAGATAAGTTTTCTTTATTATACGAACAGTATGTGAGATTTCAACAGTCGTATCACGGACGCCGGTCAGAGTCGTTGATGGGTTTAAAGGAATTCAGAGACGTAGCGCCATTATTTGTAATTGATTGTTCAAGACAGCACGAAACTTTAAAAGGTTCAATCAACGTGAGAGTTGAAATCGAAACAGACCAAGATATACCAGATCAGACAGCTGCTTATTGCTTGATTTTAAACGATTTTATATTCGAGTACAAACCACTGAGTGATATCGTTAAGAAAATATCATGAATAGTAATACAATAATCGAAAATCTTCAAGGATTCAAAAATAGCAAAAATGAATTTATAGTAAAACAATTTGCTATAGCCACTCTAGAGTACAACAAAATATTCCTAATTAAACCTCCTTACCCGTTCTTTTCACTATCTCTTGAAGAGAAAAAACAAATTTGCTGGATTGAAAAGCACAGAGGGTATCGATGGAGTGAGGGCTTTGTAGATTACAGAGAGTTTCACAGAATTATCAAGACATATTTGAAAGATAAAAAGATTTTTTTAAAAGGATGTGAAAAAATAAAATGGTTAAAAGATCTTTGTGATGAAAATTATACTATCATAGATATAAATTGCTTAGGAGCTCCCAATTCTATTCTACCTACTATCGTGTGTTGTTAAGTTAGGTAATTGTAAAATAAGTATTCCGAAAAGGACCGGGAAAAGGAAAACTATTGTTAAGAGTGAGGGTAGATTATTAATAAGCGGTTAAACTCCCCCACTCGTACAGGTAGTATAAATAACAACTAGCTTGGGTCATTCAACGAGTCTCAATTGTTGTCGTTATTGTGTCCGTTGTGTTAATACTTTTAGTATCAGCAAAGAAGGTGACGTTGCAGTGAGGCCGGCCTATGTTTTATCGTGATGGGCTATGTTGCTGTTGGTTTGCATACATATTTTATTTACTTCTAATGCGTTCCATGAATATTTATAACGTGTCTTACAATGTGGAATAATAATAATAATGTAACAGAAAAGCATTATTCATCTACATCTACAATGACGTTGTCCAGACTCGCAGCTGGTAGCCTAATTATGGGTTAGTGTCTTGCCCATCCAAAATACTACACAATAAGCACCACGTGTGCACACACAGTTCGCATGCCAAAAAGACATGAACAGAAATAAATGGATATTGCTTCTCGACCATTTAAATGGCTATGTATAATTACATAAGTTTAGTATAATCTTGCACGTGCGTGTCTGGATTGTATCCTTGCGCGTAGTAATATGGCGTTTTCGGGTTCAATGCCAAATTCAAAACACCGTCTCTTGCTACTTCAATGTGATACACACCATTGCGTATATATTCACTATAATAGCTACGCGCAAGTTTTTTGGTATGTCCTAAGTGCAAACAATACTAAATCTTGGTCTTTTAGTACTGGGCAGCAACTACGCAACGAAAGCAAGCAAATGAACGACTGCGTAGAACAAGTGGTGTTGCTGGGTCAGGTATTCGGGTGAAAACTGGTTGCGTTGGTAAGCGCACACAATGCTCTATCGCATAGTTTTCTAAGTGCGAAAGAGACAAAAATTATTTTTCTCTTTCGCTCTTAGATATCAGAATTATAAAAGACAATTGAAATATAATGGAGCTAAAAATTGAAAACAAAAAAATATTTTTCATTTGGTCATAACTTTTTACTGACAATGTTTTTTCGTATCGTTATGAAAGTTACTGTCTATTTAGTGGACTATTTGTTAACTTAGGTCTAGTTAGTGGTGGGCATTTGGACCACTTTTGGTCATTGTCTTAGACGCGTCATAACATTGACGACGTCTTGAGAATTTACCTGTGAAATGTGCAATTATCAGGATTATTTCTATTATTGACACCACAGTCACTCACAGAACAAGTAACATTTTGGAATACAATTAATTATCAGAAATAACCACTATTATAATCTAAAAAATAATTTTATAATGTATTTAATTATTAATTATTAAATGTTTGTAATTATTTAAAGTAATACTTAAAATGTAAAAAAATAAAGCAGCCATTATGTACTCCGCATCCCCGTTTTTTATTTCACCAGCAAAACATTTTATTGGAACGAAGTTCCTTATCAGACGGTACGAATTTGGCGGATGGGGGTTAGGCGAGAGAAAGTGTAAGAGTTTTCCGTCACAACCCCTTCTGACGTAGTGTAGAGGGCCTTGGCGGCTATAAGGAAGCAAGATGGAATAATATCCATCTCCCTCGCCCTTTTTCTTATCTTGCTATGAAAGAAATATTATTTTCTTTTAAATGACGCTTCATTTTAATAGACGCTAGTAATTCATTTATCAATAATAATATACTACGAAAGGAACTTCGTTCCAACCGAGTGTTGCACGACACTCACGCATGTTTTTATTAAATATATTTTTAGGTAATATATAGGTTTAAAGGTATTTACTTAACTTTGTATCTACCTATTTATATTTGATTAACATTATGTTAAAAAAGAAATTTCGGGATACTGTCCATGGCAGTAAATATTTTTTAGGTCATAGCTCGAAAATACAACTTTCCGATCTGGAAAATTGTTAAAGTTTATTTGGTAGACTCGGTAGACAGATATTATTGGGATTTTGTACATTTTGAATTAAAATCCAACAAAAGGCAGGTAGTTGCATCTTATCCCCGGGAACATGTTATATGAATATTTTTTAATGATTTTAGGATATCATGTTAAAATTCAGTTAATTTTAGAAGATGTTCAGTTTCGTGCACTAAACTATTATATTCAATCTTTTTACCGCTTTCTTAACAATCATTTTTCGATAGTCACACACACAAAGGGCTGCCAGATTGTCTATACGCAAGTTTGGGGACTGTGCGCCTAGACTTTTACGCCAACTTGTGGCAAAAATCTTAACTAGTTGGGATCGTTTATTACATTTGATCACGCAATTTATTTTTTAATAATTATTAATAAAATTTATTGATCTTATTTTAATAATGTCAATTTCAAGAAAAATTACTGTATCCGTGACTATGATAATACATTACATCAAAAACGTTGAATTGATATGAAAGTGAAATTTTATAAATTCCCAGAGAGCATGTTTGGAGCTGCATGGAAAATAGCAAAACGTAAACGGTGGATAAAAGCAGTAAAAAATGATATGTAAGTCCTGTATTAATTAAAAATTTATTACAAAATTAAAATACATTTTCAGATTAAACTCGAGGCATGTAAAAATATTCTCATATTGATAACTAAGTTATTTACTTATTATTTATGATATCCATTTTATAATAAGAACTTAACGTTTAATTTTTTTGGTTTCAGAGAAAATCCAAAAGACTGGACACCAAATAATGGTAGGTTGTACGTCAAGTGGATTTGTAAGTTTTATCTCCAAATGTTATGGTGGTCGAGCTGGTGATTGCTGCATAACGAATGATTGTGATTCAATTGAGCCTGGTAGAGAATTAACCAAGCAGAGAATAAAAATGCTGTATTTGTGTTGCCTCCTTTTGGTTACAAAGATCAATTCACCCCAGAAGAAGTACTTCTTCTGAGGTGAATTGATCTTTGTGACGAAACATACAACATTGCTTCTGTAAGGATACATATTGAATGGGTTAATTAACGAATCAAGGACTTTAAAATTTTATCTAAAGTACCAAATTCATTATTTCCCCATATTGGTGAGATAGTTTTTGTTATCTGCACCTTAATTAATGTTCAAACGCCATTGTTTAAGGATAAAGAAGTGGTTTAGTAAGACTTTTTCTGAAAATTGTCAATAATGTATTGAATTTGGGATTATATGAAATAAAACTACACAATATACAAATTATTTATAAGAGTGTTTTGTTTTCAAAAATAACGAATTATAATTTTTTTTATAATTATTCGAACATCATGTAAGTACAGGTTAAGGAATAGTTAAAATATAAAAAATGCTAAATATTTTTATTTTATCACATTTATTACAATTTTTTTTACGCCACGTGTTACATAATTGACAACTGGTTGAAATCTGTATTTTATTATTTTTTCCATTTTTTATAAATATTTTATGTTGTTTTTAATGAATGTTTTGATTCCACTGTCTTCGGCAAAAGAACACTAGAGGGCGCTTACTTCGGGAATATTCTGAGTCTATAACCCTAACAGATATCATCAGATATTGAAAACCATTTACAACATGTGCACGTGTTCTTTGGCTAGTCTAGTTGTTATTCATTTTTAAACGAGAGTTCGTACGACATTTCGTATTGGGATAACTTCGTGATTACCAAGTTCTCGGCTAAATAGACTTGACTGTTTATTTTGTGTGATAAATAGCAAAATTGTATGTTACGTCAAAAAAAAGAGTAAGATCAATTGAACGAAATACGGACGAGGCACTTGACAGTTCCTCAAACACCGAAATAATAAATAATTCTAGTTGAATATTTAATTTATAGAGCGATATCTGACTACGATCTACTTTTTATATTAATTTAAAACTATAATAATCTCGTACAATTAATTAAATGAACAATACTAAGCACATTGTAGGTAATATTTTAACAAGGAGTGTAAAAGGATTTTTTGTGGTCAGAGTTATTAGAGGGGTTATTGTGTATCAGTATTTAATTGACCATACACAATATTTCCAAAACATTTAGTGTATTAAGCTGGTAAAAAACAGCAAAACCAACACTGGGAATTAACGTAAAGGGTGCGAGACGCACCGGAGCTGTGATCGTAAATACGTCTATCCGTCTGTCAGGCGTCACGGTTACAGGCACGGGTTACAGCAAATATTTGTTCTAAAGGGAAAAGTCATATGTCCAGCCCTAAAATTTATATGGGTTGATAAAAAGGTTAGAAACTGTACATAATATTTTTACTTTAGTTAAGTATTTACATGGAATAAAATTATTTTAGTTCATTTCATCAACTGACATCGTTTAAAGTCCACTCTCGTTTGTAGGAAACTTAGTATAATTAAAGTGTAACAGATTTCTTCAAAATAATGAAAAATCTATTTTTTCTGGAATATTCGAGAGCAGCGGAAAATTTAAAATCTAGTTGAATATATTATATATATATATATATATATATATATATATATATATATATATATATATATATATATATATATATATATATATATATATATATACATATAATATACATATAGGTTCAGGAAGTTCACGTTTTATCTCCGTCTAGATGATGATAACCATTGCGATTATCTTTCAGCCTGTGTAAAGGGACGTTAACCGCAAGGGTTAGAACTTCAACGTCTTGTTTTAATGGTGTCCGTTCAAATTTCCGTATTAAGTACTCTGTAATGGGTATGTTATGTGATAAGTTTTTTATATATTTGTAATATAGGATGTAAAATACCATTTCTTATTTTTTATTTTAGTTATCTTACATTGGATTCTACACAATTACCTTATGGTCATGGAAGATGGATCTATTGGAGGTCGAACTAAGGCAGTAAATAAGTCTTATTACTTATAAAGCAAAACAGTTTTTTTTATGAAGGTTTGAAGGGTATAGTAACTTATAGGCTATGAGCTATTATATACCTACATATATCTAAATTCTCATATATCAAAATAAGGAGAATAGCCCGATTACCACTTTTTATTAACTTTCACGGAATGAGTTCCTGTTTTGTTCTTTTATACTGGCAATTTTGCGACAGTTTATTTTCTCATAAAATTTACGAGCAAGGGTGCGAAATGGAATTAATAAATACAATTTTCTTCTATTGCCTTTTTAGTTTTTTTTTGCTTATAAATTATTGGGTTTTATGTCTTAATACGATGAAGTCAAGCGGCAATTGGTAAGAAATAATTTAAAGGGTTATATTTTGAGACGTATTGCTCATTTATATTCAAAATTTTACTACCGTTAAATATACCATCAAAATTAAGATATCTTATTAGTACTTTGATGTATTATAAGGACCAATAAATTGGTTCTGATCGGCTAAAGTATCACAGCATCATAGTCAAATAAAAAACACATCGTTTTCCTATATGATGTTCATCCAAATCGTTAAACGTGTTTCTGAGAAAACAATTACATATTAGGTCCTTACATATGAAATTAGCGATTTGTCGTACTGACTGACCACTTTGATCTGAAATATCTCCTTTCTGGTTAAGAATTCCAAATTCAAATTTATAAATTCATTTAACTGGTACATTTGAGTTTTGAAAACAGTCATTCATTTGTTTTTTCCTCATTATTTTATTCTTTGGCGTCGCTTATTATCGCACAGGAAAACATGAAATATCGGTATATTTACGAGTACGAGTTCTACCGTGGCACCAGTGCTGCAGAAACAGCTCGAAGGATTAATGATGTGTACGGTGCTGGTGTCGCTTTCTTTGCAAAAGAAAGCGACACCAGCACCGTACACATCATTAACACACACCAAAACGTACCCTGTTTTGGTTTCAACGTTTTCGTTCTGGAAATTTTGACCTTCAGAACCAACGCCGTGGACGGCCGGAGACCAAAGTGGAAAATGAAGAATTAAAGGCTATTGTGGAAGCGGATCCATCACAAAGCACTTCAAAGATAGTTGCAGGCTTCGGGGTAAGTGATAAAACTGTATTAATTCACTTGAAGCAAATCAGGACATTAAAAACTTGAACGATGTGTACCTCATGAATTGAGTGAATCGAACTTGCAAACACGCGTCGACTGCTGTGTTACTTTGCTCAACCGACACAATAATGAAGGGATTTTAAATCGAGTCATTACTGGACTAGCACCGGTATCGTTCACTAAAGCTTTCTAAAATCTGGCCAAACGATTACGGCAGATATCTATTGTCAGCAACTGCAAACCATGAAGGAAGAACTAGCTGCTAAACAACCGAGATTGGTTAATCGGTCTAGGCCACTGCTGCTTCACGACAACGCAAGACCACACACTGCACAACAAACAACCACTAAGTTAAATGAGCTACAATTGGAATGTCTGAGACATCCACCGTACTACTCGGACCTTGCTCCAACAGATTACCATTTTTCCGGAATTTGGATAACTTCTTACAAGGAAAAAATTCAACTCCGATGCGGCAGCCCAAACCGCCTTCAAACAGCTTATTGATTCTCGCCCCATGGTTTTTAGTAAAGGAATCAATGAACTACCTATGAGATGGCAAAAGTGCATAGATAACAACGGTGCATACTTTGATTAATTAAATATATTTTACAAACAAAAATTGACTTTATATTCCTAACGTACAAAACGCCAATTTCATATATAAGGACCTGAATATACAAATATTGCTTGTTTTAAAGTAAAGAGTTTTCAAATTATTTAAGCATTTCTAGTCATAAAACGCAGTAATTATACACTCTTTGAACGCAACTAAATCTGAAATTTTTTTTTCTGGATTATTGTTTAAAATTGCTTAGCTCTCAATTCTGGCTCGCAAATTCGACCTGGCCTCCACTCCCACGACAAACTCAACCCCACGATTGAGCACATAGGAATAGTCGACGCGATCTAGCCTTTCCAGTGCGCATAAGTATCACACCACAAATACAATCGTTAGGTAGATCTACACTACGCTCTCTGACTGTCGCGTTATTTAACGTCAACGGCCTCGGAAATCAAAAAGACGAGATCGCGCTTTTCCTGCGCAACTACGATGCATTTTGTTAGTACAAGAGACCTTCTTAAAGCCTAGCCATCGCGATAGAATCGCGATAGATTGTAAATTACAACTTAGCTAAAAATTATAGGTTGATCAGCCCTAGAGGCGGCACCTTGATCTACTACAAAAGCTCCTTGCACTGTGACCGATCGGAACTCCCCCGTTAGTTAACATAGAGGCATATGTAAGATAGCGGTTCTCACTAGCCATCCACCACTTACCATTTTTTCGGCGCATCTGCCGCCGCGCAAACGAATGCCAGAAGTAGACATCTCTGAATTATTTAACCTAGGCCCCAGTGTCATAACAGCTGGAGACTAAAATAGCAAGTATTCCTCCTGGAACTCGCTTGTAAATAACTTAAATGGTAATGTAATGTTCGATCTCACTAAGCGACTAAACTTCTACGTTATTGCGCCTGAGACTCCCACCCGCTACCCATTCCCTACCAGCTATCAACCGAACATCATTGACGTAGCGATACTTAAAGATGTTCGTTTGTCGCTTACATTAATCAAAACGATTCAAGAACTCGACTCGGATCAACTAAGCCTTCAACTACTGAATAATTAGTCTCCTCAGCACACTTGGGAAAATTTACGAGCGACTCATATTGAATGATCTCCGAAAACACGTCTTTGCTAATAAGCTTCTTCCCGACCAGCAGTTCAGATTTAGAGCCAAAATCATGGAGAAACCATATACATCGCCTAACGGAATACATTCTGGAAGGCTACGCTCACACAAGAAATCTTCAAACACTCACTGCCAGTGCCCTTTTCTTAGATGTCGCAAAGGCGTTTGAAAAATTCTGGCACGACGGCTTGCTTTACAAACTGTACAAACTCAACGTGCCAGATAGGCTTACTCACATCATCACAAAATTCCTTACCAATCGCTACTTTCGCTATTGAGTTGACAGAACTCGCTTTTCAAAGCGCTTCCTTAGGGCTATGTTCTCCGTCCTCTCCTCGCTCCTCTTCACACTCTTCACACGGTTCTCACCACCTAGAACATCGAACGAAACGAGTTAGCCGTCAGGCCGGGGCCCGCCACGCTTCTTCGGATGGTGGTTACATAGCTCATCTGTGAAGCGCAAAATTCTCATAGGTGAACACCGTTACGAAAGTAACGTTGGATAAATGTATACGATCATCACCCCATCCCCCTCTTTTATAGATTGAGACCGATGAAGCTGTAAAGCAAAAAGACTAACAGCACTAACATCACAGAATCTATAGTTAAATTTTGAAATTTGCAGGATGCATAGAGCAATACGGGCCACCGGCGGACCGTGTTGCTCTATGGTAGAATGTAAACTTTAGAAAATAAATTTAAATATCTGGAAACCAAAACCTGATTTGTGATTGCAATAAAAAATTGCTAAAGGCGAGTTCCATACGCATTTGTGTCGCCGTTTCTATATTCATGTCAAACTAGTTGTTATGATAATATGTCGACTCGGATGATGATATCTCGATCGATTTAAAAAGGAATATGTTATCACCATTACAGTCTATCCAAGTCCACTCATGAGCATATGCATAAGGATTACATGCTGAGCAGGCGCGTTGGTAACCGCAGTTTTTTATTATTTTAATTAATATCAGGAAGATGCCTATGCCCTTCTCCTGTTTTAGTTTCCAGAGTGAACGAGGAATATGTAAAATCCTATAATTTGATATTGTTAGTCATATAATTAATACTTTTTACACTTGATAAATTACATTATTTTTCCTATTATTAATCATGAAATCAACTACATACACCATTTAATACTATATTATTATTTCTTTATTTGTGAACCAATAGTTCGGCATAGTGTAATTTTACTTTGTCATTTAGTTTGTCTTGGTCAACAGCTAATCAAGGAAAATATTTAAAATAGCAATAATTTTAAAAAAAAACTCTGAATTTCTATCGTTGTTGTTTAATCCGACTCAATTATTCATAATTCGCAATATTGAAGCAAGGTAAATCAGAATAAATTATAAACTCTTCCTTTGAATAGCAGCGTACTTTGACGTCACTTGTGTATTCTAGTTCTAAAACAACTTCATTTGCTATCCTACAGGAGCGATTTGTACTACTTGTATTTCAAAAAGTTTGTTTGTGCCACAGTCATTTATTATTTATTATGTATTTGAATAGTAACTTTAGTTTCCGTGCAGAAATTAGCACAAAGTAATACTTTTGGAATTATGTCGATGTTATTTTGTTATTGTGTTGTATTTGCTATATCCATCTGTCATAAAGTTCTTTCTTCAAAACTATTTAACATAGTAGAATGAAATTTGACATACTCATAATATAGCGACTTTATTCTGCAGTAACTCAAATGCAGATTCAAAAATCTAAGATATGGACTGAATTAACGTAAACGCACATTCCACTGGGTGGTAGGACTCGTTTTTTGCCTGGGCATCCATCTGGGTAGGTATATTGGCATGCTTGCACTGCTGTATTCGAGTCTGAAGGGTAAAGATAGCCAGTAAAATAACAGGCTGAGAGGCATTCCATCTTAGCCTTCAGAAGTGACAGAGCATCTCTAACCTTTTTTGTATGAAATTGATTGCATGTGTCTATGGACTGCAATAGCCACTTAACATCAAGTGGACTGTAAGTTCGTTTGTGAAAACGAGCACACAGTCTATCGGATGGTAAGCGGATACTGTCGACCATGGATATCTACATATTATATTCTCGATTAAGAATCAATATGCAGATACGTTGTCACCCCTGAGGACTAAGATGTAATGCCTCGTATCCAGTAAAAAAGGTCTTCGGTTCTCTACACTCACCATACAAAACACAGCAGCATTAAGCTGCTACTACATCTGCTGCTACTACACACGTTAATTATTGTGTAACTTAAATTATTGTAAACTGTTTTTTTTTTTAAATGTCTTGCTTAGTTTCTTGCTGGTTCTTCCCAGTACAGATGTGTTTTTCTAAACCAGTGATAAATTAAACATAAGAACGACTATCAATAGTATTATTTTGCGATTAATTATGATGGCTCAAATTTCTCCACTCTCATGTCTATTTCTGCTTTCAAGCAGCAGTATACTCAATGCTACGTACCATTATTGTTCTCAATGGTGACAACGCCAAAATCTGCGGTCTAATTTGACTACCGCCGTCTATGAACAATTGTAACACCAGGGGAATCGCAATAATTTGGGAAATTCTAAGTGTGTTACATCGGCCACAGCATCGTCCACTTACCATCAGGTGGACTGTGTACTCGTTTGTCACTCTTATTCTATAAAAAGCGAAACTATCGTAGCAAGAAAATGTCGCCGAATACCGGTCGAAACAAACTTCAAATCAATAAGTATTTCCAAAGTAATTTTTGTGGATTTGATTATTTTTATCTATCTACATTCAAAGATCCACAAATTTTTCTGCCACACGGGCAGCGCGACTTAAGAATGAAGTAAAATATTTGACAGATTTCATAGCGGAGGAAGTAAATTTTTAGAAAGTGTAGAGACCAATGTTTCTTTCTGAAGTATTAGTTACATATAGTTTATATTAATCAGATAAGAAAGAGATAAAACAAGGTATTGATAATAAAATCGCAAAATTTTAATTATGATGAGCTTGTGTGACCACCTACGTAACAAATAAGTTCAACTTAGTCCCAACTCAAATCAAACGGTGCATACTTTGATTAATTAAATATATTTTACAAAAAGATTGACTTTATATTCCTCCCGTACAAAACGCCAATTTCATATGTAAGGACCTGATACTATTGAAAGTCGTTCTTATGTTTAATTTATCACTTGTTCGGAAAAAAACCTCTGTACTGCAAAGAACCAGTAAGAAACCAAGCGAGACATTTAAAAAAAAGGAACAGTTTACAATCATTTAAGTTACACAATAATTAGCGTGTGTAGCAGCAGCGTGGTTGAGGCATGCTGCAGCTATATTAATAGTATAGTTGTAGCACGAATGGGTCGGCTCGACCGGAGAAGGACCACGCTCTCACAGAGTACCAGCGTGAAATAGCAGCTTAATACTGCTGGGTTTTGTATGGTGAGTGTAGAGAACGGGAGACCCTTTTACTGGAAACGAGGCATTACATCTTAGTCCTCAGGAGTGACAACGCATCTGCATATTGATTCTTAATCGAGAATATAATATGTAGATATCTATGGTCGACAGTATCCACTTACCATCAGGTAGACTGTGTGCTCGTTTTTCACAAACGAACTTACAGTCCCTTGATGTTAAGTGGCTATTGCAGTCCATAGACACATGCAATCAATTTCATACAAAAAAGGTTACAGATGCTTTGTCACTTCTGAAGGCTAAGATGGAATGCCTCTCAGCCTGTTATTTTACTGGCTATCTTTACCCTTCAGACTCGAATACAGCAGTGCAAGCATGCCAATATACCCACCCAGATGGATGCCTAGGCAAAAAACGAATCCTGCCACCCAGTGGAATGTGCGTTTACGTTACTTCAGTCTATGTCTTAGATTTTTGAATCTGCATTTGAGTTACTGCAGAATAAAGTCACTATATTATGACTATGTCAAATTTCAGTCTACTTAGTTAAATAGTTTTGTAGAAAGAACTTTGTGACAGATAGACATAGCAAATACAACACAATAACAAAATAACATCGACATAATTCCAAAGATATTCCGTTGTGCAAATTGTTGCACGGAAACTAAAGTTATTATTCAAATGCATAATAAATAATACATGACTGTGGCACAAACAAACTTTTTGAAATACAAGTAGTACAAATCGCTTCTGTAGGATAGCAAATGAAGTTGTTTTAGAACTAGAATACACAAGTGACGTCAAAGTACGCTGCTATTCAAAGGAAGAGTTTATAATTTATTCTGATTTACCTTGCTTCAATATTGCGAATTATGAATAATTGAGTCGGATTAAATACAAATAACTAGAAGCTATTACTTGTATAAACGGCAACGATAGAAATTCAGAGCTTTTTTAAATTATCACTATTTTAAATATTTTCCTTGATTAGCTGTTGACCAAAACAAACTAAATGAATATCAAAACATAGTAAAATTACACTATGCCGAACTAGTCGTTTACATTTTTTAACATCGAAAAACATAAATTAAATTATTATCATCACCATCACCATTACAGACTGTAAAAAGTCCACGGCCTCTCTTATAGATTGATAGCAACCGCATTTTTTTATTTCTATTAAGTCAGTAATGTGCTGCTGCCTATCCTCTGTTTCATTTTCCTCTCCCGTCTCCGATACCCACGATTGATATATTATCCTAGTGTACATTATAAATTAGTACATATAACATGTAGCTTAGATGACTATTTACGATTTGTCTCTAGTTGTCTCGCCTACAACAAGCATTCGACTTTTGTTCAGTACGAAGTTGGAATGTACTATGAATTGAGCGCAGTAAAACTTTTAATTGCATTCTGTCCACAAGGGTAGCAAGAATAATTTATATAGAAATTTAACACGATGCTCAGTACCTTAGTAGATTTTATTCTTATTTTTGCTAACCTTTAAACAACACTTACATTTGCAAGCCATGTTGTTTATTGTGCAAGATTTATTATCTTTGTTTATTTCAATATTACTAACCTTTGAAACTATTTTTCCAGATTAATAATGAATCATAATTATTTGTGTAGTTCATAATTTAATTAACGGATTGTCTTGTATTATTGAAAAACATATGATAAAATTAAAGTTTATTAAATCAGTTAGTGACTTATGAAATCAGATGCAAGATTTATTTATTTAAGCAACCTCAAATATTAAAGAAAGATTAATAAGGTTTCTTGCGGTAAACAATAGAAATTTTCAAACTTCATCCATTGAGAAGGTTCATAAATATCAACCAAAACTTCATTAACGTAGTCAAAGAATGTTTTCGTTGAAAATATAAGTTTTTACAACCATTTAAATACATTAACTTAATAACTTGAATATAATTAAGTAGTTAGTAAGTTTGTAGCATATACATTAATAAGTACTTAGAATAAAGAAATTTAAAATTTGATGAAGTGAATAAAACTATATGTTCAATTTAGTATTTGTCGAATATCGGTTCGTGCGGTCCACGTGTGGTGCACCTACAGGAACTGACTGACTAAGCTGGGCAAACAACTATTGTAAGATATTCTTTAAATGCCTATTGTGTATTTTATGTTATGTATATAATTATATCCAATATTGTTAAAATAATTATTTAGTATAGTCAAAAGTAAATTTGCAGCCTATATTTGGGCACAGGCCTACTCTTATAAAATGATTTGTATTGTATAACTCATTCACTCATTTACTACAGCCTATCAAAAGTCCACTGCTGAACATAGGCCTCCCCCATAGACTGCTTCATAGGATATTTGTCTTAGTAGTCACGCTTAGCGCAAGCGAGATATTATCAGGAAGATGCTGCTGTCTATCTGTTCTTTCAGTTTCCCTCCGACGCCTCTTACGACACGCACATTGAATTACCTACTTTTTGTAGTGTCTCAAAACTTGGTTCGTGTAATGTATTAAGATTTTTATAAATAAATAAAATATATACGAAACAAAGACGTCATGTTAGACAAATTTTCCGAATAGGTAAGTCCAACTTCGACCTAAAGGTAATCCAAAAATCAAAGGATCCAAAGCTAGCTGAGCCACCTTGAGCTTCCTTACACGGCCAACATTTTGCAAAACAACGCATCAGATATGTCATCAATGGCAAAATGGTAACACAACCTGGTAAAAGATACAGGAAGTCGATGGATGCAGATGACTCAGGACCATGCTTTGTTTTTTTTTAAAAGTGTGGCAACAAACGAATTTACAGTCCACCAGATGGTAAGTGGATACTGCCCATTGAAACAAATTACTTATATTACAGGCTGCGAGGAATTTCATCTTACTCCTCAGAGGTGACGACGCATATGTAGCCTTCTTTGTATAAAGTTGGCTGCATTTGTTCATGGACTGCAGTAGCCATTTACACATTAGGTGAACTGTAAGTCAATTTCTCATTATAGTTACATAAATGTTTTTTTTTCTATTTCTATTTTAATATGAATAATGAATATATCATTTATGTTTGCGAAATCTTTCGATTTCTCGAATTGGCACGAATTGTATGTACCAATATTTTTACTTTAATATTACTAGCGTGATACAAATCCTACGAGACGGATCTTTTTCAAGCTGACATCCCTTATCACAATCGTTCGACAGATTTTTTTTTCTATTTTACTCCAGTGTGAATATCATTTATGTTTGCGAAGTTTTTTATAAACCAATATATTACTTTATTATTACTATTGTGATCAAGAGGGAAATGTTTTTTTAAGATGGCATCACTTACCGCAATCGCTTGACAGACGGAATGGGGCTCACAATTCGATTTTAAAGCTTTAAGAAGCCTGAATGACCTTGATGAAACGGCGACCGCGGAGATCTTAGCCGATGCCAACAACTTCTAGTGACTACTTTCTGTATTACTTAGAAAAGTGCAAAGATTAATAGACTGCAGAGGTGACAAGCATATAAGTGATATACTATCTATTATGCTTGCGCGTCACTGAGAGTTATCTCGCGGTTAAGCATCTTCAATTACATTGCACGATGTGGTGCTGTAGCTTCGTCCGGTAGACATCACGTGCTATCAAGTGTTTAAGTTTTATGTACGTAAGTGTTTTTATTATATTTGTTGAATCGTACTTTTTATTTAAATGTATCAGTATATAGTATAGTAATGAAATTTTTAATTGCCACTTAAGGCTGATTTAGCACGTGCTCGGCGATGAAGGAAAACATCGAGAAAACCTGCATATATGGAGAAGGAAAAAATTTCGAAGACTTGTGAAGTACGCCAACACGCATTGGGACAACGCGGCGGACATATCCTTGCCCACCAGATACGCTCTCAGAAGTAAAGAGGAGGCCTGTGCTTCAGCATAGCGACTTAATAGCCTGATACTTTACTTTTATCGTATACATATGCAATATTCATATTCGTTTCAGATACAGAAGGGTACCTAATGCTGACAAAATATCATGGAGGCCACGAAAACGTAAAACATCTTGTGCCTAGATAAAATGTTCTAGTGATTGTCAGTCATTTCATACGCCACATTTTCATAGAGTTTAGAACGTTTCAGATAGGGCAAAATAAAATAATACAAAATATTATGGGAATGATTTATTAATAATATATACATTTATAGGTATATATAAAAATAAATAAGCTGCAAGGTTAAACTGATACTGTTTCTTGTAAACACAATTAAAATGCTGTTCTCATTTTATCAATGACGAATTGATGAAACGTAGTCAAGATCACTTTAGATAAAATATATTTAATTAAATTGGCACATGGCGTATTTGGCCTTCTACTACTAAAACTCGGCGAATTTTGAAAATAAACATTTTGTCTGTTCTTAATTCTCTTGTGTACCACTTTTCAGTATTGTTTACAATGGCGTGGTTTCAAAAGCATTAAGTGTCAGCTCTATATCGTTAATCAGATCCTGAACTTTTTGGACATTTATTTTTGTATTATGTCTTTTTGTTATATTTTGTAACCTTTATCAAACTGACACAAACCCATTACTTTATTATTTGTTATATTTTTTTTCTGTAACGTATTATCGTGGATAAGTTTGTAATTTTTTTTTATTTTATCACAAAATTTTTGCAATAAATTATTACTTTTTGTACAGTGATTCTCTCCTCTTAGTTTTGGCGTGACTGCAGGATGTTATATAGGTACTGAGTAACCGTCAGTTACTAAGCGGCTATAAATCAATATATGTATGTATAGACATACAGATCTACATTTTTAATTTTATTATTTTTGATTTTTGAATTTTGATTGATTGTTTGAAACCTGGTAAAATTACATTTTTCCATACCATTTGATGGACCAGGTATTATGCCAGTTGTGTGGCTGAAATTATTTTTTATTTTATGCACAATTGTAGAAAACTATCTCTAAAACAAAAATTTACTCTTCTCCTTCTAATAGTAGCTCCTGCACCTGACACGGCGGAATCATTTTTCTATAAGACCATTTACAATCATATTTTTTGTTAACAGTTATGAGTGTAACATTTTATCAACTGCTTTATTCATAGTGCCTTGAGCAACACTTTACCGGTTCTGTACAGAAAATAATAGTTTAAAAACTAAAAAAGGCGTTTTGTAGATAACCGCGTGGGGTGCTTTTTCAGATATTTTTATGATGATGCTAATTTTATAAATATCACAAAAATATTTCAACACCCTTTTTACAATAATAATTTTATATTAATCACTATTTACTTTTTTAGTTCAGTTATCTACAAAAGTGTGTTTATTTTGTTTTTTAAACCATTATTTATTTTCTATTTTTAAGGCAAACACAAAAAGCGTGTTTTTGGACCGAAGTTCTTTTTTGCGGCTTACAGTAGATTGAACTGGCAGAAATCGTAGTTGTTTTATGAATTAATCGCAAATCCTGAAGATACTGGCAAGGATAATGGGACAAACTATTTCAATTATTGCATTGTCATCGGTCCTGATAAGTGTGCGGTTTTAAATCAATGTGACGTTTTGAAGGGGATGAAAATCACATTCAAAATTCCGTTACATAGATACACGCAATAATAAAAGCTTGTTAAGAATGATGCTAGCTTTGGTATTTTTATTTGAAGAAATAATTCGTAGGCCGATGAATATAATACCTGCTATGTTACACCTATTTACATAAAACTTTAATTATCTTATTATATTAAATACTAAATAGCACTTTTACACAAAAGTAAACTTTGAAATCAGTCCATCTTGTTTTTCGCTAATTAAATGAATAGTAAAGCAAACCAAGGGTCCGTGATTAAAATTTCTTGCTGCTTTATATAAGCATGACCTTATCATAAAATGTTAGTTAATATTTAGCGATCTGATCTGAAAACTTATAAGTGTGCCAGTCATACATTAAAGATGATATTTGGGTCATTATACTGGAAATAGTCTATTAAATATTTCATAATATAATTAATCATCTTCAATATGATTGACCGTGTGTATGAATTTTATAAATCTATGCTATTTTTGATGAAAATTATTATTGCAGATAAAAGACCTTTCACATTTATTTTAGTCTCGAATTTAAGTAAACAAAATAAAAATTTGAACTTTTTAAAAACTCTTATCGGTAGCCTTCCTTTTACATAGAAAAAATCTTGTAATGACGTGCATTTCTTTTAATATGAACTTAGTCGTGTTTCTTTGAAACTAACAAGGTTTGTTTTACCAAAACTAATAATGACGCTGATGAAACAACGTAAAATTAGGTAGGATGGGTTTCATTTTTGCAAAATGTCCCGTTAATGGCTCTTTAACCACGATCTTCAAATGTTAACACCAACTGAAAATAGAAATAATTATTGGTAGTTAATTTTTAATTAATTGAACATTATTAAGATTATGTTGAAGCTCCACTGGTAAAAAAAAAAATATTACAGTTGTTGACGAAAATAAGGTACCTATTTATACATCGCATCCACCAGAATTCTAATGTAAGCTAAGCTGTGACAATAACTGTAAACAATTGAATAACAAAATAATGAAAACATTTTAAATACTTGCACAACATTTAACAGTAATAAAATAGAACAAGATAGTCTTCGGCGTGAAAGTAAAATAAATATTTTCGATTATTTTTGCAATACCTTAACAGCCGGGTTGGCGCGATTCATCCGTTTAGAGACGCTAAATTTCAGGGTAATTTCTTTTCTTTCTATTCTTAGCCAGCGCTAACTACAATTAAACCTGATGGTAAGTGGTTATGAAGCCTAAGATGGTGAAGCGCACTGACTTAACAAAAGCGTATTCACTCTTGCCTACGAGTTGCCACTCGAGAACCTTTCTTCCTATTGTTTATCGGTTTTCCAAGCTACATGGCAAGCCATTGGCATTTCACTTTAATAATCTGTTGGGCTATGTCAATTACTCTGGTTCTATTGCGGATATCCTTATTTCTAACTTTATCACGAGAGAAACTTCTCTCCGATATAAAAGTTCTATATTTTTCAAATGATAGTTTGTCCAACATTCAAAGAAAACATAAAGACAAGAATTTCTTTATTTTTCTATATGCATAGGGAAGGAACAATTTTATTTAATTTAAATTGTTTGATATCATTTATAATAGTGTACCTAAATATAAGTATCTGTATCTAGATTTCTCTCCCAATAATGTTCTATTAAAGTCATACTCATAAAATAGCGTTTTATTATAATACATAATTATAAAATTCAGTATCACCTAATTAATAAAAACATGCAACAATAAAATTACAAAGGTATTAAAACTATCGAAATCTAAGTAACGAGAGCATGTTGTTCGTTCCATATCTGAATTTTCACTAATAAACGTCGCAGCGAAAATTTCTTCTTCTTTGGACACTTTAAAATTAATTTACTTAGAAAACAATATTCACAGTTACCAATGTACAGATATTAACTAAATTAAGTATTTCTATTCATAAAAATATTTATAATTCAGTATAAACTCGCTACTAAAGTCGCTCCAACACTGACGCGCGGTCCACCCTCGACGATGTTCGAAAACGGACTACGACAGAGCTCGCGGGTGATTACAGGGCGACGGAGCAGGCACGCTCACACGAAAATATTTATTTCGGGGAAAAATGATAATTTTCGAGTAAAACAGGAATAAAATAAAACTCTCAATTAAAAATATTAATATTTTTAAGACCTTTTTTTAGTGTAAAAACTATTTAAAGAGCTTGTGCCGTTTTGGAGAAATTTTGCAAAATATGACAAAGTTAGGTACTTTTTGGGGATTTTTTTTCTAATAAGGGGTTGACAAAAATACAATTTTGTTCAATACAAACATTTATTGAATACTCTTCTGTTACCCCGTTTTTTTTCTTTGCAGATTAAATGAACAGTTATTGTGATTTTTTTACTTAAATATCCAAGAATTTAGGCATTTCAACCGCACTTAAGGCCTTAATAGCGAGAATAAATCATATGGCGAAAGGGTATGGTGATAGCTATTACGTGTAGACAGTGGAATTAGTTTCAATTATAATTGCCTTGAGATTGACATTGATTTCGCTGTTACCTAATGATTATACTAATGACTAATGTTAAACATGAAATGTCTCTTTACCGATTAATTATAGAGGTTCTCAGTTTTTCACTCATCATACGAGGACACTGCATTGCCCTTCCTCGGTCGAGCTGAAACATTGTTAAAATCATAATATAGTTTGGCTCTAGTACGTAAAATTATAAGAAAATTAATTTGCACAATTCAATCAACCGACTATCAAGCTAAATGTGAATAAAACATTTTAGGGATTCTTTATTGTTAATTAACATGCAAATTTATTACGCAAATTCTAGTGGAATGGATTATTTTATGTTGCTGTAGGATCATCAAAGAGATTAGGGTAAAAACTTAACTGTTTAGGCCATTTAACTAAATAAGTATTTTTTTAAATCTTCTTTAGTAGTTAGCATATTAGAAAACTTTTTCTGACTCGGCGTGTAATTGAGGCCTCGCTTGTTTTAAAAAATTGTTGCTCTTTATTTGAAACATGCTTCGGTTAAACAGTCCGTTTGGACGAAAAATCTGATTTGATGAAAGTTTTTATCCAATAAGGAAGATGATATTATTGGCTGATATATTTGACATATTTTGTTCTTTACTTAAAACAGAGGTTAAACCTAAGACTAATTAAAAAGTACTTTTGTAATAAGGCGGTATAAGTTTAGGGCCTATACTACCTCAAATGGCTTAGCATGATCCTCCGTTATGCCGAAAATACTGCAGCATTGATTTTGAAATAAATATATGGTGAAGTTGAGGATTAATGTTAAGTACTATGTTAGACGAAAACACGATTCCATAAAATTTTCTCGATAGAAAAAAAATCCAAAGTTACCTCCAAACCGAAAAATAAACCGCTGGTATTCAAAAAATACTTCAAGTTAGATTATGAAACTTTGCATACTAAATGAACTAACTATAAAGCACGGCTTATGTTTTTTACTTTTTTTTAATTATCATTATTTTCACCGTAAAAAGAAATTACCTAATCTATCGTCGTTTTAAAGCTTGTTCCCTGCCGCCCGACACCGCCGCTCACTCTCGCTTCGGCTTTCGAACGGGAGAGCTGTGTCGCTTGCGCTCAGAACACACATTACGCAACAGGACGACGTAAAATTAAAATATTGAAATAGATACTTAGGTTGTGTTGGCGCAATGGGATATAAGCGTAATAAAAATAAGAAGCGACTGGGTTGGCGTAAAGAAACGTATGATAAACGTAATGAAGTAAGTATCTACCGACCTATCTACTTACAGTATTAGTGATTACAAATATGTAGAAATTTAGCATATGACACGTTTGGTGCAGTGGCTAAGCGATTGGTTGCTGCGCTACTAGTCACAGGTGTTTCTGTATGTGAAGATTTGTGTTTGTAAACACACCGTCCACGATTCAGGAGAAATCGAGCGTGGGGCAACTTTATAAAAATAAAAGATAAAAGTTACCTAAATAGGTTTGTTTTTGTTTTGACAATATACAACAAAATATAGGTATCTATGTAGTAATTAGTTTTTTATAACGTTGCCCCACTCCAGGATTTCTCCTGAATCGGAGACGGTACGATTACAAACACAAATTTTCACAACTATCTGTAGGCCATAAAAATATTTGTTCCGGATGGGAATCGAACCCGCGACCCGAAGTGCAGAAGCCAAGCACTTAGTAATAAAAAATATAAGTGTGTTCGGTAAGTACCTACCTATCTAACTATAAAGAAATAAAAATGTAACTTACTTATCCGTCCTTACGTTATCGTTACCCAGTGGCGCACAGGCTTAGCAATGAGTTGCTGCGCTGGAGTCCGTGGGTTCGAATCCCGCACGGAACAAGTATCTGGATGTTTGTCCTTGTGCAATTTATATTTGTAAACTGCCACCATAATACAGGAGAAAATCCTAGTGCGGGGGTAACGTTTTAAAAAAAAAACTTATCCAACTATAGTGCTACCTACTACATACATAAAAATTATGAACCTATTGAGTACTGACGTACCTTGATATTTTAGCTTTATCTAAATTATTATAGGTTATTATAATATAAATGAATATATAAATGAAAATAACCCTTGGAAATTAGGTGATCGCCACCATGCTGGTTCTATAAAAATTCATTCAAAAATTGTAACATAATAAATTTATTGTAAATTTAAATATGTTTAAAAAAAAGTCCCGCTGGGTTTCTTGCTGGTTCTTCCCAGGACAGGTTTTTTGAATCAGTAAATTAAAAATGACTTTCAATAGTATTATTTAATAATCATAATAATATTGAATAAAAAATCATTAATTTCATTTCATTCATACCTATCTACCTACCCTGCCCTACCTACCTACCCTACCCAACCTACCTATCCTACTTACCTACGTACGTACCTACCTACCTACCTGCTTACATACTTACCTACCTACCTACCTACGTACATACCTACCTATCCATCTTATATTTATACAAACCTTGTCCTAAAAATCACGATTCATTTATTTAAATATATAAATATATATATATATATATATATATATACATATAAAGCAGTAAAAAGGTACCTATACTAGAATAATTTTGTCCGTGCAGTTTAACAAAAAGTATTTCGCTCTCCTACCACGGGCCTTAGGGCGAGCATAGTGATGCGTATTATTGTTGTCGATAAGCGTTATCGATAGTGTATTTAGTTTTGTCATTATGTGGGTTAGTGATAAAATGAAAATGTATTTATTAAAGAAAGTGAAGTGAAAATGTTAAAACATTGTTGATAACAACACGTACTTGTGCTGGTATATTGGTGCCAACAGGCAAAATATTATTTTGAATAAATTCTGCCGTTTTGGTACAAAACAAAGGAGTAGCCATTGTGTCACTAAAGAAATTCACAGAGCGAATGCGCAAAAACAAATTTCTTCGATATATGTACTAAATTATCATTGCACTAATTTGCAGGTATTAGGCGGGGGTAATAATGGAAAACAAATGACTCATAACATAACAGTGTATACCGCACCGCCGCCGTGTATCTGCCTTTGATGATTCATTTGTTGTTATCGATAATGGCGTTGCGCCCGCAAAATGCTCACCGCCCTAGCCGGGCTGAGGCCGAGCTATGATTTATG
The DNA here is from genome assembly GCA_029286625.1 of Parnassius orleans. NCBI lineage: Eukaryota > Metazoa > Arthropoda > Insecta > Lepidoptera > Papilionidae > Parnassius > Parnassius orleans. Next base: position 2,321,171 of record JAGSMP010000084.1, on the reverse strand, counting down.
ACCCCAACTGCACGGACAAAATAATTTTACTATAGTATGTAATACAAGGCGAAAACTATATTGTTATAAGTTTATAAGATTGTAAAATGCAAAGCGTAATCTTACTACCAAGCCAATGTACCTACCTACAGAACTTTCAGTGCAATGGTGATTCGCTCTTGACTATTTTTGTAGCAGAATTTATGCAGTGGTTTAGAATCGGTTTGCAAAATTTTATAGGTATGTATATGTAGGTACTTGCATAGACCTACTACCAACATAATTACATACGTAAACGGCTGTCACATTACATACATACACGGCGAAAACTATAAAACTCAAACTTACTACTAAACTAACAATGGGTGGATCCTTTCACTATAAGAGGACATTCCAGTATAAGCTGATCTCATATTGTATAGGCTTTCCGTACAATGAAGGGTCAATTATACTAGAAATTTAGCTTTATGAGAATACAGCTAAAGTTCTAGTATATATAGTACAATGAAATTAAATCTGCGACATATAATTTTATGTTCATTTAATGACAAGTTAATATTAAATTATGACTGAAAATTTTATTACTTAGTGCTCGTCCGATAATAGTTTATTTTACTCTAACAAAATCGCTTTGACCTCGTGTTCCGCGTGACCGCGAGCCGTAGTGTGCAAACGAGTGGCGCGGGAAGTGAAGGAAATTAGAATTTGAGCTGAGGTAATATAGGCCCTTAATATATTTTATTATCTTTATTTTAACAAAATATAAAGACTGTTTACTCTATTACAACGGCTTTCATAAATACAATAACAATTATAGTTAGTAAATTAATTTCATTTCTTTCACACGTCCTAGAGCGATCACTTTTCAACGCCAAAAAAAAACTAAACATTAGAACAAGTTTTCATTGAATCTCGGTGAATTTTAAATGCGGCAAATTGTACAGAAGTCAGAGGAGTACAATGTGCCACTATGTCTGGCGTTTGTAAACTATGAGAAAGCCTTTGATTTCGTCGAAATTTGGGCGGTGCTGCAGTCCCTTCAGCGGTGCCAAGTTGATTTTCGGTACATCGAAGTACTGAAGTGTTTGTACAGTAGGGCTACAATGGCTATCCGAGTACAGAACCAGAGTACGAAACCTATCTAACTGCAGAGAGGTGTAAGACAGGGTGACGTTATATCCCCGAAACTCTTCACCGCTGCATTGGAAGACGTTTTCAATATTTTCTACTCTTTTTTTAAAAACGTTTGTTATCGAATATTAAAACTTAAAAATATATTGTGTGTTCTAACGTTTTTGTATGATATGAAGTTTTATGAATACTTTGAGTCAATATTGTCGATGATAACTATGTTCTCCTAGTCAATATCGGCGACTGCGACTACTTTTGAATTGTTTTGGAAGTTATAAACTGCGAGAGTAAAAAGCGCAAAATCTTGGAACTCGAAACGCACTATCTCAGGGTTCAAAACGCACCAAGTAAGAGCCAGTCAAATAAAGGTTTTTTTTAATAATTTTAATTATTTTTGAAATTTATAATTTAGATAACAGGTAACCCGCAATCTCATTGTTCGTTTTAATGAATAAAATCTGAAAGCTAAGATAGCGTTTTATGTTCGATCGTGACAGGGTGTCCAATGAAATAAAACTACTTACTTTAATCTTTTACTAAGTTTAATCTTTTTTTTTGTGATAGATTAAGCACACAATCCACTCGATGGTAAGTGGATACTGTGGCCTACAGACATTTATCCTCAGTTAATATTACCCCTGAGTATTAATTTGGTATGCCTCGATTCCAGTAAAAAGGGTCTCCGGTTCTCTAAACTTACCATATGAAACACAGCAGCATTAAGCTGCTTTTATTTTTGAATAAGAATTAAGGTTCTGCACAAAAAAATTTGAAACCCATAAAATCCAAACGTAATAAATTCCCGCGGACGAAGTCGCGGGGAACAGCTAGTATTACTATAACAATATACAAAATAATAGGTTTGAAGCTAACACGTTGGTCAAAGTGACAGCTAGCTCTCAACTAAGAAGGCCAGCTCTTAGACCAGAATTTTATTTTGAAATGGTAAAAAAGTTTATAATGATATTTGACAATCGACGTATAAATTTATCCCGTAGAAGAAAGAAAGATATATAAATTCAATACATAAATACAAATAGTTATTGGACGGTCTTTCTAGGTGCACGAATAATGGGCGATGGCAAAACTTTCGTGTAAATTTTAATTCATAGACAGAAAGCTACGAGGAAAAACACAATGCAGTTATTAATATATTTCAGTGACAATACATATAATTGTAACCTTTAAAGCGAAACTGTATGAAATGTACATGGAATTATAATAATTTTGCGTTTTTATATTGAAAAAAGGTGAACTACTACGTCTTTCATACAATTACTTGCTATGATAGAAGAACTGAAGCCCTTGCTTTTATGATTCAGATGCTTATGAATGCTTACGAAAAACACGTTTTCAATCTTACATCATTTTGTTTGGACAGAATTAAAAAATCTGTAAAGCATTTAGAAAATACGTATGAATAATTGTAATTGAATTTTATTTTTTTATATTAATTGAGAATTGATTGAAATTGAGATTGAAATCCTCGAATCCGGCAACTTGTTCTATCACCGGGAGGGCGACTATCTGCCTCAAGGAGGTGTCGGATTTATCGTCCACAAGTCTCTCGTTAACAACGTTGTAAAGATTGAGAGTGTGTCGACGAGAGTTGCGTACCTTAAACTCAGAATCACCAAACAGTATTCGCTGAAGGTCATACAGGTTTACGCACCAACTTTGGCACATCCCAATGAGAGAGGTGGAGGAAATGTATGAGGATATATGGTGAGTATAGGTGTTAATGGGAGACTTCAACGAAAAACTAGGCACAAGAAAGAACGGTGAGTTGAAGGAAGGGAAATTTGGAATAGGGCAACGGAACCCAAGGGGCCAGCAGCTGGCCGACTTCATGGAGAAAGAGGAACTCTTTATGATGAACTCTTTTTTCCAGAAGCGGCCCCACAGGAAGTGGACCTGGTCGAGCCCCGACGGTTCAACAAAAAATGAGATTGACTTCATTATGACGACCAGACGACAATTGCTCAGTGATGTCTCAGTGATCGCGAAGGTAAAAACCGGCAGCGATCATCGAATGGTGAGAGGCACACTGAACCTCAACGTTAAGTTGGAGAGGTCTCCTCTAATGAATTTAACGCTCCGTCCCCCTCGTGCTCTAATCCAAAGTCACGAAATCTTTCAGCTCGAGCTACAAAACCGTTTTCAGCGCCTAGAAGATTGCAATGCAGTGGACGATATGAATTACAAGCTCGTGGAAACTGTCCATGCGGTCGGAGCTAAGTTCTGTAAGACCCGCCGCAGAAGAACGCAAAAAGTCTCCGATCATATTCTCAATCTCATGGCTGTTAGACGGGTAATGAAGCTGCAGTCTTCAGCAGATTTGACAGCGAACAGGCAACTGAACAGAAAGATCTCCAAATGCATGTGGGGCTTTTTTCTTTGCTAGAGATCTGTCTGCCAGAAAGAGCCTACTGTCGAAGCTGAAGACCGAGTGTGGCAGCATCGTTTCCGGGACACCTGAGACTTTGATTGAGATTAAGAGGTTCTATGGGCAGCTGTACACATCATCGTTGGAGTCACACGCAAGTGTGAGTAACGATCCAAGAGCAAGTCTTATCCGACACTATTCCGATGATATTCCGGACGTCAGTCTGAGCGAGATTAGAATGGTTCTCCAGCACCTTAAAATTGACAAGGCTCCAGGCTAGGATATAATTACAGCGGAGCTTATGAAAGCGGATGTAAAACCGCTCCCTGAAGTCCTTCAGATGCTCTTTAATTCCGTCCTTCATGGTGGCACTACACCGGAAACGTGGAGCAGAAGTGCGATGGTCTTGTTCTTCAAAAACGCTCTCTTGAAGAACTACAGACCAATTTTCCTTCTGAGCCGCGTCTACGTGCTGGTTACGAATCGTCTCGCATGCATACTCGACGACTTCCAGCCTCCCGAACAAGCTAGTTTCCGAAAGGCTTTAGCACCATAGACCACATACATACCCTTCGGCAAATTGTACAGAAGTCCGAGGAGTACAATTTGCCACTATGTCTGGAGTTTGTAAACTATGAGAAAGCCTTTGATTCCATCGAAATTTGGGCGGTGCTGCAGTCCCTTCAGCGATGCCAAGTTGACTGTCTGTATGTCGAAGTGCTGAAGTGTTTGTACAGTAGGGCTACGATGAACATGGACAAAACAAAGATTATGTATAACGTCCATGTCATACCTATGCCGGTAGTTGTTGGGAGAACTAAACTCGAAGTTGTTGACGAGTATGTTTACCTGGGACAAATAGTCCGACTATGTAAGTTCAACTTCAACCGAGAGGTCAATCGACGGATCCAACTCGGCCTGGTAGCGTTCGGGAAATTATGGACATTTTTTCGTCAGGTATAACTCAAAACTTGAAACCGAGACTGTACAACCAGTGCGTGTTGCCAGTGATGACCTATGGAACTGAGACGTGGTCCTTCACTGCTGGCCGGATGAGGAAGCTTAAGGTTGCTCAGCGAGCTATGGAGAGGGCTATGCTCGGAGTTTCTCTGCGTGATAAACCTAGAAATGAGGATATCCGCATTAGAACCAGAGTGACCGACACAGCCCAACGGATTAATTATTAGTACGCTGAAGTGGCAATGGGCCGGCTATATAGCTCGAAGAACTTACAACCGATGGGGAAAAAATGTTCTCGAGTGGCGGCTTCGTACCGGCGGAGGAAGTGTAGGCCGTTCCCCCACTAGATGGAGTGACGACCTGGTAAAACATGCAGGAAGTCGATGGATGCAGGTGGCTTAGGACCGTGCTTTGTGGCATTCCTTGGGAGAGGCCTATGTTCAGCAGTGAACTTGTGAAGGGTTATAATGATGGTGATAATGAGAGTGAAATTTATTTAATTAATTAATTATTTAAAAAAAAATTAACTGTGTAGTGGCAGCGTAAGAGAATCAACAACCCCATATCGTCCCGTGGGTTTCGTAAGAGATGACAGGGGAAAATGAAACAGGAGATGGGTAGCAGCACCTTCCAGATAACGACCTCAATATAATAAAAATGTGGTTGCCAACCCGCCTGATAAGCGTGACAACAATGGCAAATTGTTTCGGGGAGGACTTTGATAGGCTGTAATGTTGATTGTTATGATGATGTAACATTGATATTTGCATTGTATTGCAATCATGAAAATGTTTAATAAATTTTATTTTAAACATGCGAGTTAATATCAAAAGTAACGTAGCTAAAATATTTTAAATTTTCCAACAAAATCATTAGGCATATAATGAATTGATTGATTGAGTTGATCAACTTTCTTAAGTATATAGGATATGTTAATTAGTAGCCCGCAGTCAGTAAGTTGGCAGTGTTATAGAATTATGCCTCTGAAAGCGGATGAAGTCGTTGGTGCTACGCCTGATCTCTCTCCGGTCGTGTCGAATTGCCGTACCATCGGATTATAAAAATGAGGGAGTAGGGAGAGCACCTGTGCACCTTGCGCACGCATTCATGCATCGTAAGCACTCGTGCATCATAATCCTGTCCTGCGTACATGGCTAGTTTCCGTTGAGACCGGCCGCCATGAACGGCATCCGGTCTGGAGGACATTATTATTGTGGCTATAACAAGAGAGACAACTGCAGCAAGGACTGATTATGGCTATGGAAATTTACGAAATTATCATTCCGTTTTCCCCGTTTTCCTCCTCTAAAACGGGACCAATTTAATTTAGTTATTCCCGATACCGATTCCCGTTTTGGATACCGATTTAATTTAGTGTATCTTTTTATTTTTCCTCTTATTTTTTATGGGATATTAATGAACAGTTTTAATATTTTATGAGAAAATGTCTGAAAGATGAATTTAGTGTCTGTTTATGTTCAATATGCTTGTATTTAAAGATGTGTGCGTTTTTTCATTATCTTATTTTGTGCATGCTTTATCACGTATATGTAATGCATCAGCTACTCCAGTAAATCTTATAAAAATCTTTGTAATTATTTTATTCTTGTTTTTAATTTAAATTTTTCTTTTTTTTTTAAAAAAACGTTATCTTCACATGAGGATTTCCCCTGTATCGTGGGGGCAGTTTACATACATAAATTTCACAAGGACATACACCCAGACCCAGAACAATTATTTGTAGGCCATATAAATACTTGTTTCATGCGGTATTTGAATCCGCGGCCCTTAGCTCTACAACTCATTGCTAAGCCAATGCGCCACGGAGCCGTCAAATAAAGAAAACTAAAAGTAGCACTGAACTTAGAATAGTTGTTGAAGTTACGAAGTATCTATACAAATAAATAAAATTGGGGTGTCTGTTTGTAATGTCAATATAACAGCTTTTCACCAAATGCACATGAAAGTATATACGGTACTTATAACAAAAACACAATTTTTAATTTTTTTGTCTGTCTGTCTGTTTGTTCTGGCTAATCTCCAAAACAGCTTAACCGATTTTCATGGGACTTTCACTGGCAGATAGCTGATGTTATAAGGAGTAACTTAGGCTACTTTTATTTAAGAAAAATAATTAGGGTTCCGCGCAAAAAATAAAACCTAAATTACACGCGGGCGAAGTCGCGGGGAACAGCTAGTGTATTAATAATGTTTTAAAATGGTAATTTTAAATTAATAAAAGAGATGTAGTAACCTAGGAGCAAAATTCACGCTTTTAATTTCATATAGCGTTCTATTTCCGGCTCCACACTACATCACCTTAAAAATAGATAATTACAATTTCGTTACGATTTTCCTTATGTTCGGTGGTGAAGTAAATGTAAAATTTAACAGTGGTAGAGCCACGCGGCAGCTTTTGCTGTCGCACGGATGGGCCGGCTAGAATCGGGGTGTAACTACGACCTCATAGAATACCAGCGTGAAGTAGAAGTTTACTTCTGCGTTTCGCCTGGTAAGTGCAGGTGGCTGGAGGCCCAACCCCAGGAGGGTACCAGCACCCCTGGTGACGGGGAATCCCTCGCTGAGCATCCACGCCCAAGCTGCCCTACTTTTAAATGAACATTATTATAACTACCACTACTTACAGGGTCACATATGCAGGTTAATCAATCTAACCATAGATACCAAAGACTATAAAACTAAATACATTCCTTCAGGTACAAATAAAGTAAAACCCTATTATCTTCCTATTATTAAACACGGCTTACCTAAAAGTTCCCCTTCGGGTATATGCAGAGTAAAAGGGACCATCCCATATTATTTTCCTATCATTAAACGTAATTCAACTACTTCAACTAAAATATTTAACAATAAGAATTTTTCATGAGTAAACCACGGGAATTAAAATTAAAAGCAGATAAAAAAAAAATAAGACTACTCCATCAAAACATTGCAGGTATTTTAAACAAAATTGACACCATTGAACTATGTCTAATTGAACTTTCCAAAAATAACTATCCAATACAGATTTTATGCTTTAGTGAAACTTTTATAAAAAGAGGGGATGAGTCACATATTACTATTAAAGGATATACTATGGGCAGTTACTATTCTAGGAAAACACAAAAGCGTGGTGGTACGTGCATTCTAACATTTTGCGGAATTGATTGCAAACCAATAGAAGTATGTAAAGAATGCTCTTGTGATAATATATTTGAATGATGCGGTATAGAAATCCCCAGTTTAAATACAGTAATAATATGTTTATACAGAACACCTACATCTAACATTAATTCATTTTTTAATAAATTTGAAATACTGTTACATAAATTAAGATTAAAAATTATAAATAAAAATTCATATTAATAGGAGATTTAAACATTAATATGCTATTAAATAATAAAAATACAATTACCTTAAAAATATTCTCTCAAATTTTAATTTAACTTTACATATAAACGAGCCAACGACAAAATAGCTGTATAGATCTCATAGCAAGTAATCACGAAGAGGCATGGTACAGTACACCGGCTCTATCTATCTGATCACGACACCGCGCAAATGTTAGAATTTCCAGGAAAGTGTGAAAAAATTCACAATATTGGTACGTTAAAAAGTTTTAGTGATGAAAATATAGAAAAATTTCTATATTACATATCACAATTATCTTGGCATAAAGTCTACGCGGAATCAGACGTAAATAAATCATTTAGTATTTTTCATCAAGAACTTACATTGTATTATGAGTTATGTTTTCCTACTATAAATCTAAAATAACTTCAAACAGTCGATCTCCTGCATGGATCACTAAAGGCCTGAGAAAAGCCAGTGCCATTAAAAGACAATTAAGATTTTCATATTATAAATTTAAGAAACAAGACACACTTGAAATATATAATATTTATGGAAAATATTAAAGAAATGCATAATATGGTCAAAAAAAATATTAATAGAAAAATCTTAAGCGAGCAAAAATAAGGAAAAGTCACTTGGAATATAATAAAAGATAAAATAATAGTATCAACTCGAACAACAGCGTGAAATCAATACAAAACGACGGAAATATTATTCACAATCCTACCCAAATAGCAACTTTTTAATGACTTTTCATTAATATTAGTAATGGAAATAATTTACATGCGCCAAATGAACAATATCAAAAATATCAATAGATGTTAATGACAAATCAATATTCTTGGTACCTACTTCAGAGCTTGAAATGATAAATATAATTAAATCATTAAATAACACCAAAGCTGTGGGGTATGACTCTATATCTACAGAAATAATTAAAGCAAGTGTCGTGTCATTGCCCCATTCTTAACCATATAATTACAAATTCCTTGATTCAAGGAATATTTCCAGATAAATTAAAGCACTCTATTATTAAACCATTGTACAAGAAAGGTGATAGAAAAGAACCTAATAACTATCGTCCTATTACACTTGTACCTATATTATCAAAAAATTTTGAAAGGGTTTTTTACAACAGGTTAATTGAATTCCTTAATAAACATAATATTATTAAAAAAGAACAGAATGGTTTTCAACACAATAAATCAACTTCTTTAGCAACATTCTCTCTTATAAAAAATATAACTAGATACATTGATGAGAAAATTCCGGTGGTAGCCATATTCTTTGATATGAGTAAGGCATTTGATTTTGTAGATCATGGGATTTTGCTCACCAAATGCGAAAAATATGGAATTAGAGGTGTAGCTTTAGACTGGATAAAAAGTTTTTTAATCAATCGTAAGCAATGTGTTGAAATCACTACTTTAAATGACAATCATGAATGCAGTGTACACAGATCTCCATCCAGGGTCAATAAACATAGAGTTACATTAATGACTTACCAGATTCAATAAATTGTCAAAGTGTTCTATTCGCAGACGACATATCTATAATAGTGCCATATAAGGATCAAGAAACATCTCACGAAATAAAAATAAGTAAAGAGGTACAATCTGTATTAAGATGGCTAAAAGCAAACAAATTAAATGTAAATCTGTCAAAAACAAAATTCATAAAATTTGGTACGAATAAAAGTAAACGCCCTGATAATAACATTAACATAAAATTGAAAATGACATTATAGAAGAAGCTGACAGCATAAAATTCTTGGGTATAACTTTGGATAGATTTTGTAATTGGAAACAACATGTAAATGATGCTTGTCTCAAACTAAGCAGATTTGCCTATGCCTTAAGCTTCGGACCGTATCAGATGAAAAGACTGCAGGTATAGCATATAAAGGCTATGTAGAATCAATCCTGAGATATGGGTTAATAATATGAAATTCGACTGATGTTGGTCAAGCATTCATTGCACAAAAGAAATGTTTAAGAGCTATTTGTGGAGCAATTCCACTTGACTCCTGTAAACCTCTATTTAAAAACTTAATTTACTGACATTGACCTGCATGTATGTTCTTGAGGTATCAGTCTTTGTAAGGAAGTATAACGATTTTTAAATTTAAAGGGATCATGTTACTAAATACAGACCAAGAGATCCTACTAAAATAATGATTCCATCATGTAGAACAACTTCAAATAAACGGAATGTATATCATATGTGCATATCAGTTTTTAATAAACTGCCTAAGAGTCTACGGGAACTTCCATTTAAATATTTTAAAATTAAGTTAAGAAAATGGCTAGTGGATAAGTGTTTTTATACGATACAAGAATTTATGCAACATAAAACTAATGTACATGATTATTTGTAAAATTAAATATAATGTAATATAATAATAATAATAATAAATATGCTAAATAATAACATAACTTGACATTTTTGTATGTAATATAATTGTATTTTAATTGTTTTATATAATTATAAATATTTGCATGCCTATTAAAGGCAGAATATAGCTTGAACTATGCACCACTGTTAAATCTGGTACCACCTGTATTCTGTGCAAATAAATGTTTCTTTCTTTCTTTATTTCTTTCTTTCTTTCTTTTCCTGAGGGTGGGTGCTCCGGTGCCCCGAGTATTCTAGGGGGGGGGGACTAAATTCTGCTCAAGACTAAAACTGCTCGGGGCAAACGGATCAATATGACCACTTCCACGCTATCCGTGAATTCTGTAACATCAGGGGACTTCATTCAAGCCTTGACGCCGTCCACAACCATCAAGAGACGGTGAAGCCGGCCTTGCTCTTTCTAACCAAAACACAGGTGTCCCCTCCGGCTAATACTTCGTATCTCTCCTACCTGGGGTACAAATTAGAACACTCCTTTGTGCCCCGGGCTGGAGTTTGCGTATACGTCAGAGAGGACATCTGTTTTCGACGCCTCCGAAGTCTTGAAGGTACGGATCTGTCCATCCTATGGCTGCGCGTAGACAGCAACGACCATCTTCGGGTCTACGGGTCGGTCGGATAGGTCCCATAGCGGTAATGCCGACACAGACCGACTCATCGACCACATCCAAATGGCTGCAGGCTCCGTGCTACAACAGGTCCCATCCGCAGAGATCGTGATGCTCGGTGATTTTAACGCCCACCACGCTGAATGGCTTGGTACCCGTTTAACCGATCATGCGGGTAGATCTGTTTATGACTTTGCCTTGGCATATGGTCTGACACAACTGTTTACTTCGCCTACGCGGATCCCAGATGTGGAGGATCATGTACTTTCTCTGTTGGACATTCGGACCATTGTCTGATCCAGAGTACGGTGCCACTCACGCTCTCATTGCGGTTGCGTTCTGTAGGTTGCCGCCGTGTTTGGCACTACGCACTATAGGTCAGCTGATTGGGACGGAGTGCGGTCTTTTTTTGCATCCCTTGGGGACGAGTTTGCTTCTCGCCAAATGATCCCAACGTTGTAACCGATTCTGACGCTGATGTGGTATTTCAGGAAATGGAACTATTTATTACATCATTTGTGGTGCCTATCGGAAGCAGAACTCAGCCATAGTTTGGCCACTCCTGTAAAATTTCATCACGCCATAAGCAGGAGGGCTGACGCATCAACGTATCGGGATGCAAGCACCAGCGTTCCTAAAAAACAATAATTCCGCCTCCAGGTCCTTCAAAAGTTGACTGTATTTTCTGATCATACTGCTCGTTACAGGATTTCAATAAACTAACATCGCTCTTAATCAGAGATTGTTCTGCAGAAAGTCCATGAATTGAAGTTTTGACATCGTCCGATTGCTGCTTAATGTCCTTAAAATCCCCAAGCAACAGAGTCCAAGGCACTCTTTATATTATTATATTGAGAACAGAAGGTAGCCCTTAAGGACGACGTCATTCGGTCTTCAAAGGCCATTGATATCGCTTTCAAGTCGCAGTCGCAATCTGGTGTTATTCTTTTCCTTTGTGTGACATTAAATGACGAATCATCGCGGAGCGTGAACAGGTCAGGATGTGACCCAGTGCTGTGTGGCATGCCCTCCTTACGCTCATTTTCAACGATGAAATATTTTTATCGTTCAAATGTAGGTATCTTCCGTTTCGCAGATCGGAGCGCCGACGCAGGTCCTGTTTATGAAACAGTACCTATCCACTCGACACTAGCAATTGAGTCCAATTTGTTCAATCGAGTGTCCTTATCGCACTTAGAAACCCGTCGCAACAAAACCGTCGAGGCGGTTACGAACACTCACGAAATACTATTAGTGAAGGACACGAAACACGATTGCAACTAGATTTGTTGGATGACAGTTATTGCAATTTCCAACCGTATGTGTTGCGCTTAAGTTCGATATCACAGCAAAAGCGCTTATTCGCGTGCAACGCGACGCACGTCTAACCACGAGATAACTCTGTAACTGACTAAAAGTCTTTCTATCTTAGTCCTATTTGATAACGATGCATCGTTAGCTCTCTCAGTCTAAGTAGGTTGTGTAAAAAAACATGATAATATCCTCAAAACCAAAATTTGATCACGGCGGCCGCTATCAACGGAGACTAGTCATCGCTCAGGTGGATAGGATAAGAATACATGAGTGTGTAATAGTGGTGAATGGGTCCACTATTAACAGACTCCGAGTGGTCTAGGAGCGGAGAAATGAAACTATTTCCTTGATATGCCTTACTATGTGCAGTCGAATGAAGGTGTTTATTTAGTGAACCCTGCCTATATTTATACTCCCGGCTACATCCTTAGTACCCAATAGCAATGTCTTTTATTTATTTAGCCAATTGGAATTTCTACATTTTGACCAATGAAATTAATCAATTACAATATTATATACAACTATTATATGTCGCGCTCCATTTGCCGGCGTAAGACTCGTGAATCGCTCGTAGCTGCGTTGCTGGACGGGACTATATAAGCGATGTAGTCCGACGCGCGCGCGTAATCGGCGAGCGGCGGCGGCGGGACACATCTCCGGACAGCAAGAAGAGGCGGCTGCGGCGTTGAAGAAACGGCTCGAAAATGGTCGACGGATTCACGAAGATAGCCGGCGTGAAGACGATGCGGGGCTGATGATATTTGCGACTGTTTTGTTTCTGTATTAGAACGTTAAATATATACGTCAAATTATCTCGCATCGATATGCAGTCCGCAGTATCTCAGTAGCCGGGGTAATTAGAAATAAATGTTTTCAGACCTTCATCTTCTGCGTTATGGTAGCAGCAGGTAACACTATCTATTACCGTTTTGGGTTGATTAGCCTGGCTGCTACATCACTCTCCCCAGCGAAAGCGTACGGAGGAGCTGACGACTCGCCCATGGCTCGTAATTTTTAAAATAGGTTTTATCTGGGTTGATGTAGGTGATGGGTTTTTAAGCTTCCTCGCTGGTGGTTGATATGATGATGATGATGATGATGAATCCTCTAGTATCCTCGTTAATAATATAGGCAGGCTTTAGTCGGTCGATCGATATAATTGTAGATTTCCTTCCGGGTATTTGTAAATTAAATTATACGGTCCATCGTAGGTAGGTTGAAATTGTTTCTTCACTGCGTCGTTTCTTACAAAAACTTGCTTGCATGTTTTCAAATCTTGATGAATGAATACTGATTTATTATTTCCGTGTGATGATGTGCGTTTCGACGATAAGACTTTGTTGATTGATTCTCGAAGTTGAGTTACAAAATCGTAATTCATTTCTTGATTATTTGACGATGTTGAAGTGAAGAAGTCACACGGTAGTCTTATGCTGCAGCCGTAGGTTAGCTGAGCGGCGCTATGACTAGTGTCTGCACGCGGTGTTGCTCGTAGTCCAAGTAGCACTGTAGGTAGCTCATCAATCCACTTTGTATGTTGAGATAAACGAGTTTTGAGTGCGGTCTTCAATGTACGATGCCATCGTTCGACTATTCCGTTTGATTGAGGATGGTATGCCGTTGTACGTGTCTTCTGTATTCCCATAGTTTGAAGAAGTTTGAGGAATAGGTTGCTTTCAAGTTTCTTCCTTGATCCGTTGTGATGGTTTTAGGTGATCCGAAACGAGTAATCCAATTTTCATAAATTATCTTCGCGACGGATTCAGCTGATGTATCATCGGTAGGTATTGCTTCTGGCCATCTTGTTGTTCTGTCGATCATTGTTACGAGGTAACGATGTCCTTGCGGTGAAGTAGGTAATGGTCCAACGATGTCAACGTGCAGGTGTTCGAATCTCCGTAGGTGGAAATGAATCTAGGCTGCTTGATGTATGCCTTTGTACTTTGCATTTTGACATTGAATGCATTGCTTCCCAGTTGCCAACATCCACTTGTATTGAAGGCCAAAAGAATTTTCCAGTGATGAGTTTTCTGGTTGCTCTAACACCTGGATGACTGATGTTGTGCAGTGCATTGAAGACTTCGCGACGACATTCTTCTGGTAGGTATGGTCGCATGGTTGACGTTGAGGCTTCGCAGTAGATAGGTAGATGCGTCATTGGCATTGTAACTTGATGGTCAAGTTACTTTGCTTCGATAGATGTTTGATGTTGTCGCTATCTCTGTCTTGTGCTGGCGATCTTGTGATAGTCGATTGATGTAGGGCGTTACACTGTCGATTGGTATGCGACTGAGTGCGTCGGCGACTATGTTGTCCTTCCACTGATGTGACGTATGTCGGTCGTGAATTCGCTTATGAAAATGAGTTGTCTTGCTCGTCGTGGTGTTTCCGATGATGATGGTTTCTTCTGAAGTACATATGTTAATGGCTTGTGGTCGGTAAAACGATCAGGTTTCGACCCTCGAACGTTTTTGAAGTGCTTGATAGCCATGTATATAGCGAGTAACTCTCGGTCGAATGTACTGTAGTTACGTTGAGTATCGGAGAATTTCTTCGAAAATAGCCAAGTGGTTGCCATTTCCATTGATGTATTGTTGGAGTACAGCTCCTGCTGAGAGATCGGACGCGTCGCTGAAGATAGCAAGGGTTGCTTCGTGTGATGGGTGAGCGAGCAAAGCTGCATTTTGGATCGCAACTTTACAAGCTTCAAATGCCTTCGTGGCTTCATCGTTCCATCTGATTGACGTTGTATCTTTTTTCTTCGTGTTGTGAAGGTAAGCGTGAAGTGGTGCTTGGATTTCAGCGGCTTTAGGAATGTGTTCTCTGTAAAAATTAATCATCCCAAGAAAACGCCTTAGTTCTTCGATTGTTTGAGGTTTCGCATAATCGATGATTGCTCTGACTTTTTCAGTAGGCGGTTTTATTCCTTCCTTGCTGACGGTGAAACCAAGAAATTGAACTTCTTGTTGTCCAAATATGCATTTCGAAGGGTTGATTGTGATTCCATTGTCTTCTAATCGCTGTAGCACGGTCCGTAGATGGGTTTCGTGCGTTTCTTTATCAGGGCTTGCAACAAGGAGATCATCAATGAATGCGAAAACGAAATCCAGTCCATGAAGTACTTCTGTATGAATTTTGAAAGGTTTGACCAGCGTTCTTCAGTCCTGGAGTCATTCTTGGGAATTGAATAATCCCATTGGAGTAATTATTGCTGTCTTCTATGTCTTCATCGCGTACTTTTATTTGTTGGTAAGCTCGGTTGAGATCGATGGTGGAGAATATAGTCTTGTCTGACAGTTGATGAGTGAACCTTGACTCGCGGTATTGGGTAGCGGCAGGAGTGGTAATAGAATTCAGTCTTCTGTAATCTCCACAAACTCGTAATTTCCATTCTTCTTCGGTACAACGTGAAGTGGTGATGACCAAGGGCTTTTGCTTGGACGGCATATTCCTTGCTCGATCATGTTTTCGAATTCTTTCGAACTTGCTCGTATCGGTGTGGTGCGATTGGACGTGCACGGCAATGAAGTGGTGGTCCGTTGGTTTCGATGAAATGCTCAACGTTGTGCTTCGGTGTTAATTTCATTGAAGTTATTCTTGTGATTCCAGGATATTCTTCAAGGATCTTGGATACGATTGTTGAACGTCTATGCTTTATTGTGGGCTGATTGGTTGCTTGGACGAAAGACTGAGATGCAAGATTGGTTTTCCGTCGATGATTCTTCTATTTTTGATGTCGACGATCAACTGGTGATGTTGAACAAAATCAGCACCGATGATTGGTTTGCTGACTTTAGCGACGATAAATCTCATTTGAATGGTCGGCGTAGGTTTAAATCTAGTTCCATTGTTTTTCTCCATATGTAGAAATCACCGTATTGTTTGCTGCGTAGAGTTGAAAATCCAGTGGCTTCATCTTTGTCTTGACTCGGCGGTAAAACTGAGATATTCGCCCGGTGTCGATAAGGAAGGTAAGCTTGCTTTTTTATCGGTGACAAAAGACGGTAGACTTTTCTGTTACGCTGGATCCCGTCGCATCTAGCGTATTAGTTAGTTTTCCGACTTCATATTTTCATTTTGAATGTACACGGTGTTGTGCATTTTCTTGCCTCGGAACCGAAACGTCGATGATAGTAGCAGTAAGGGATCTTGTTCTTGAGCTTGTTCGACTTCTACTTGCAGAGCGGTTGCGACGAAAAAGTGATCTTCGGTGTTGCTGATTGCGTTGGTTGTACTGTTGCTGGTAACAGGTTTGATGCTGGAAGCTTTGAGAGCGGCGACTTCTGAATGATAACTTCCGAATTTTTCGAGAAGAAACTGGGTATTATTGGCGGTAGAAGTGCCTTCGATCATCGATATGTGAGCTACTGCTGTTTTCGATCATCTTGTCTGCCAGGAGTGCCAGTTCGTCGAGCTTCGTCTGCGTGCTGAATGTTTCACTCACTGCTAGTACCGATCGAACATGTGGGGGTAGGTGGTTTACCCACATTAGCCGTAGCGTCGAATCTGGGACTTTATCTCGCGCCAAAGTACGCATTCTGCGTAGGAGTTGTGTAGGCTTCTGGTCTCCCAGTTCTATTTCTGATAGAAGTTTCTGTAGCTGGCGACTGTCGGATTCTTCATATGCAGAGATCAGACGATCCTTCAGCGAATTATACTGGTCGGATGCCGGTGGGTTGTACAACAGGTCCGAAATATGTTCGATGTCTTGTTTCTCAAGTTGGGCGATCACCATCTGTGCTAGTTGCGCTTGACTTTTCTTTTTAAATCATTCGTTGCGGCTTCAAAACTGACGAACCAAAGGCGAGGTTTATCTCCAAAACGGTGGTATTCTCAACGATAGAGATATACCGGCAATTTCTTGTTCCTTGGCGGGTATGATGTATGCGTCGGATTCTTCGCTTCGCTCCATAATGACGTCTTGATTACACTGATTTTATATACTGAAATCCTCCTTGATATTTTTCTTACTATTCTTGCAGGGATCTTCCTTATCGGTGTTCGTAACGGGTCACCAATGTAATAGTGGTGAATGGGTCCACTATTAACAGACCGGAGTGGTCTAGGAGCGAGAAATGAAACTATTTTCTTGATATGCCTTACTATGTGCAGTCGAATGAAGGTGTTTATTTAGTGAACCCTGCCTCTATTTATATTCCCGGCTACATCCTTAGTTAACCAATAGTAATATCTTTTATTTACTTAGCCAATTAGAATTTATACATTTTGACCAATGAAGATTAATCAATTATATTATAGTACAACTTTATATGTCGCGCCCATTTGCCGGCGTAAGACTCGTGGATCGCTTCTCGTAGCTGCGTTGCTGGACGGGACTATATAAGTGATGCAGACCGAAGCGCGCGCGTAATCGGCGAGTGGCGGCGGCGTGGGACACATCTCCGGAACAGCAGGAAGAAGCGAAGCTGCGGCGTTGAAGAAACGGCTCGAAAATGGTCGACGGATTCATGAAGATAGCCGGCGTGTGAAGACGATGCGGCGCTGATGATATTTGCGACTGTTTCTTGTTTCTATATTAGAACGTTAAATATATACGTCGAATTATCTCGCATCGATATGCAGTCCGCAGTATCTCAGTAGCCGGGGGTAATTAGGAAATAAATGTTTTCTTCAGACCTTCACCTTCTGCGTTATGGTAGCAGCAGGGTAACACTATCTATTACCGTTTTGGGTTGATTAGCCTGGCTGCTACAAGTGCATACTTTATTCATTCGTTTTCATAGTGAAATGAGGCTGCAATACGACGCGATCATAGAAAGATTAGTAGCAGGACCAGATTTACATGTTTTCCGAGGCAAGGGGGTTAAACACCGCCAATTTTCTGACTGATAATTTCTTGATAAAACTTTATTACTGATTTTGTCACCAACCGCGATTTAAAACCGGGACCACATGATAAGCAGTCGCGCTTACGACCGTAAGACCAACGAGGCAGTTGTCAATACAAGTAGATTAACTGATATAATATATAAATAACCTGATGTGTTCTTGTCTGCTGCTGTTGAGAAGCGAAGACCATCAGCGACACTGGTATTCGCATATTGTACATGTACGACGATATATATTTGAAAATGCCTCACCAAAATCCCACTATATACAGGGTTATTTTTCAAAGTGTAGCCAAATTTTAAATTTAAGTTCAACGATATAAATATTGATATACCGTTATTACAGTTTTTGAAAATACGACTAAATAAGGCTTCTACTTTTATTTGAAATTATCCCAAATTGAATGTGATTTATGGCCAACAACGTTTTTGCCTACCGATCGACCCTTACAAATGTGTGCGTGCGCAGTTAAATCAGTTCAAATAATGCATTACCACGCATTTTGAATTTAAAAGATAAAAAGGACAGAATGTTTGAGATTTTTTCAACTAATTTTTCTTCACCATTTGCCTATATTACTTATTCTGAACCTTCTCTGCAAATTTGGCCTGTTATTGCAAAATAACCCTGTATTCTATATGGAGCATTACTAAAGCCAGGATATTGGCTTGAGATTGGCTTGCATTTTTGAGAACATTCATCCAGCTGTAGATTGAGAAAAGTAATAAAATTACTTACCTGTTTGGGTGACAGACGTAGAAACTCTCATTTTACGTATGATTTAGGAAACCTGGCAAAGTAAAATGCAAAGTTTATCTAACCGTAGTGACACTTACTGTATCGTTTGATCACCCTTTAAAAACAACGCAGAATACTATTATTCATCAAGACAGACACGAGCGTTGACAAAAAGATCTAAAGATTATTTTCTGTCTCCTTGATTTCACAAAGGGTAAAAATGTCTGAAAATGTGCAGATTGATTTTCATTGTTGTCGTGTGTTATTTCTAAAATAAAAAAATAACCTCAAAAACATGCATTGATTATGAGCAATGATGATCCTACACAAAATTAGTCTGGTGATCCTGATCAGGATACTAGGATAAAGTTTTTAAATTATTGTATTGTCATCGGTCTTCCAAGCCGTCTACAAGTTATTGAAAATTACATTAAAAGATTCCGTTACATAATAAGATAGATAGATACAAAATAACAAAAGCGTGTTAAAAAATCGACAAATGTATACTCACCGGACTTGAGCAAGCTTGTTGTACAGATTAATAAGTAATTAGGTGAGCTACATGTTTGTTTGCTCCTTCTATATATGAAAAACAAATAGATAGTGTACCAAATGTGTTACAAAATAATTATGAATTAGAAACAAATGTTACGAATTAGGTCAAATTAAATACTATAATAAAAAAAAAACAACTAAAACTAGTAACTTATCTATCATACAGTCCTACTCCCCGCGGTATCGTGCCAAGAACGCTGGCTGCGTTTCCCCGCTGAATGGCTATACTTAGCCTTTGAGCGAGAAAAGAACCAGCCCTCTTATCACCAGCAGCAACGACCACCGCGGATGGCGTACCTTTAGAACTTCACCGCACGTGGACCCCACGGACCGATAGTCTCTACAGCAAATGGCACAAATATGTAGTCATCTCTCAGAGACTCATATTTGCGCCACTTACTCATTTCAGCTGCCTCTGATGCCGCCCCGGCTCTAAACGAGGTACCCCTGAGATGAGAGGCCGCCAAAGTGTCTACGCAAGTAGCATCCCACACTAGGGCTTTAGCTCCCTCCCAAGGGACCAATGTCATACCGTCGGGTCTCTTGCTATCTTCTCTAAATATTCCACAAGGCTTTAAAACCGAGGGAACATTTATAGAGATAAGAGTCCTTCGGATGACATCGTTCAAAGAACCTTGCCGTGAAAACCTACCAGCACTTTTCTTAAATAATAGTCTGTAGAGCCCAAACTTGTCGACGCTGCTACCACAGGGGCACTGATGGGGTTGACAAATCGCCGATCCTAGTCGGATTCCTACGGCGATGCGCAAGCTTCCCCCATCAAGTAATGTGCCGAGATTACTTGATGGTAAAGCGTGTAACCAGTGACTACACAGCTAGAAGCCTTTACTTGGTCGCTATGGAAATTATGAAACAAATCTTTCTGCATGCCCTGTACCAACGGAATACCCCACTGTTTTTGTTGGTTAATTTCCAGTGGAACATTTTCGCCGGGACAGAGTGTTTGCCATGTCTGCCCTGCCTCCGTATCAAAGCACAGGTCTACTGTATTATTTAGAATTATGTTACTTAAATTCACTGACGCTATGCAGGGAAGCAAGGGAAGCAGGCAATGCAATGCTAGAAAAATTTCTCCCACCAATACCACCAAATTTTATAGGTAAAGTAGCTTGAGTCCAGGCTGTTGTATTTAAAGTTAAATTTAGAATATTATCTATAGCTATTTTAAGATTATTATCAATATCTTTTAAAATATCCGAACATTTCCAGACTGAATTCGAGCGGAGTAAGTATGTAAATCTAGGTACAAGGAGACAATATTGCATGCCGTAAGCGCTAAGCGCGCAGGTATATTCTACTAGGGCCTAAAAATTAAGATTCCAACGTTTTGTCGCATGAAATCGTATCAAGCAATCATATTGTACATATAAGTGATATAAAAAGCACATTGTCGGAAAGATAAATGATTGTTGAACTTATAAATTTTTTTTTAAATCGATTAATTACTATTTTTACATAAAAAAGGGGTTTTAGTGGCTTATGGTGTGGATTTCTCAAGTCCGCATGGCTTTGTAAACACGATAACTTTTGAAAATATCAATTGTTCAACTCAATCTATTTTTAAAATTCTTCATCTATCATGTGGGTAGCCATTAAATGTAAATGGCAGTTTAATTTTGTATAGTTTAGTTATAATAATTTTTTTTCGGCTGCGAAAGGTCGAAATATTCGGTGTTTTAGCAGCCTTGTATGAATTTATTTTTTAATAAATTAGTTAGTTTGGCGTCAATCTCCGTCGTGAGTGGACACTGTATCGGTTGTTTGCAGCGGCTCAAAAAGATCGCTGTACACACTATTCGAAAAACCCAATTTCTTACATACTTGATTATAATAATAATCAGGGATTTTTATTACAATATTTTAAAAGCACAGAATAAATAATAGTAGTACGTACGAAAAGTAAGTAGGATGTAATATTTATACTTATTTATATCATATCATGTTGGACTTTATGGAGTGACCTGAATGATGATATGATGATCATATGAGCATTATGAGTCGTGCACTAATGGGTTTTCCAAACTTTTTTTAAATTGAAGTTTGACATAAAATTATCGGAAAATTGGAAGTATAATAAGGTTATTAGTGAAAACTTGTGTGTATTTAAACTACTTTAAAAAATTCCGTATAATCATGTCATACGTAATTTTTTTAATGCGCTTAGGGCATGCCCAATTTGATTTATCAATATTTATTTTAAAATAGTAAGAGCAATGTGGGGTTAAATTAAATTAAATACAATTTGTTTTATTACAATCAGCTAAAATTAAAATCTAATTGAATGAAATACAATCAAATGCAAATTATATCTAATTGTGTTAGTAAATCCATTAAAATATATATTCAAATTAAGTATAATCTCAAACGACTATTTAACTAGTCTCTTATTTTTATTCAAATTAAGTATAATCTCAAACGACTATTTAACTAGTATCTTATTTTTATAACACAGGTTGTGTTATAAAATAAATAAATAAATGTTTAAAAAAATTCATTGATTCTCTAGCCCCTGACTAGTATAACTGTGTTTCAGGAAACAGTCGTTTGAGTTCATAGCTATATAAATCAGTATATTATTCAAGTATCACGTCTTACGCAGGCATTATCCCTGCTGCTTCAAAATTCAGAGATTAGGAACAAGTGCTTGCTGTGTAGTGTCAGTGGAAGAATATCTCACTCTACCCCATATCATTCAGTGGGTTTCGTAAGAGGCAACGGAGGAAAACGAAAACAGAAGATGGGTAGCAGTATCTTCATGATTATTACTGAATATGATAAAAACTGCAGTTGGCAACCTGCCCTCCAAGCGTGGCTACGCAAAATACGTGACGTGGCAAAATCTACCCATAAGTCAACCAAGGTGGCTTATATTTGGTAGTGGACTTATTATAGTTTCGTATTTGACCTTTTGAATTTGACCAAAAGTGGATACTAGTCATGTTTCTTTCGTCTTTTTCCTTCGGTCAGAAGAACCCGTATGTAAAAGGGTACTTAGGTCACTCAATAAGTTTTGAGATATATCAAAAGTATTCTAGATACTATTATTATTTATTTTACATCTTTTCAAAATATTCTCCATCATGCTCTATACAAAGTTCCATTCGCCTAAACCAACTCTGAAAACACTTATGCCAGTCTGAAAAACTTGCCTTTTATTTTTTCTTTGACTCTTGGAAACAAAAAGAAATCACAAGGAGCTACATAATAAGTCAGGGCTGTAGGGTGGGTGACTTAGATTTTCAACACCAGATTCCTCAATGCTTTTGTTCTAAGTGAGGTATGTGAAGAGGCGTTATCGTGATGCAGCATGACTCCCCGAAGCCCGGTCTTTGGTCTTCTCTCCCGCACAGCTTGAAAAGCTTTGGGTAATGTAACTGTAGTATATTATTCAGAGTTGACTGACCTACAATTTTTCAGCATTGACGTCGACAAATGTCCGCTCCGCGAAAAAAAACTAGCCACCATTTTTTTGCCGACGTTGCGAGGTCTTTGCAGTTTTGTCGGTAACTGTCCTTCTGAGTAGACCCATACCGATGATTGCCTTTTATTTTCCGGATCATATTGATAGATCCATGTCTCGTCACCAGTAACAATTTCTGAAACACGCCTAGATGCCCCGTTTTCAAAACGTAGACAAATTTCATGGCACCAATCCACACGAGTCTGTTTTTCGCTTTCGGACAGCAAACGAGGGATCCATCGACAACAAAGCTTCCTCACTCCAAGATGTTGATGTAGGATGGTATGAATGCTCCCCGAACTAATGCCTACAATCATAATGTATATGTGATTCGTGGGTCTTCTCGCAGCAACATTTCAGTAGTCTATACATTTTCTGCCGTTACTGCTGTTTGCGGGGCCCCGGTTCTTTGGTCATTTTAAGATTAATTTCACCCCTTTTGAATTCAGCAAACCACCTAAAAATTGTAGCGCGTGATGGAGCTGAGTCCCCTAATGCTGATTGTAACCGTTGTAAACTTAATTGTTCGGTTAAACCAAATTTAAAATCATAGTATATCATAGCGCGCAAATGTTCACGGTTAAGCTCCATCGTTTTAAATGAAAGGCGCGGGAAGCGTAGCAGGATAATTAATAGAACTTTGTTTTTTTTTAATATTGAGCAATTGGCTTATGGAGTTCTATTTTTAAATAAATTTGCTTTTTAGAAACATATAACACGGTGCGTTCCATTTTTAAATTTCGAGCATCTCAAAACTTATTGAGTGACCTACGTAGTAGACTAAAGGAGGTTATTAATATATCGCTTATATATTCTTGCGTCCTTCATGCGCTACACGCGACGTTAGGCCATCGCAATCTTTTATCTTGACGTATACATGTAAGTTATTATATTGGATATATTTTATACTATACAATTTTGTGGAAAATAATAACTCTCACATTGTTACTACAGTTGCTTATACAAAAAAAGGTAATATTTTTGGAAATTATTCGCGAAATACAAATCCACCAATCATTTCCAGCAACGTGGGTTAAAACCCGCTCCGTTTCAAATTACATCATATATGCCTACGATATTTACACACTTAATCTTCCAACAAGCTGATTGAGTGAACATTCTATTGTTTCAATTTTATTCTTCATTACAGTGTGTAAATTAAATCGAAAAGAGAGTTTTAGGTAATTTGGAAAATGCTCGATTACACCAAATATTATATTACATCATCATCATCTTCTCCAAGCATCGCCAGTAAACATGGTCCTATGTCTTCTGTGTACATAATTTAAATCCAACAGATTTTTACTTTAATTATTTGTACTAATATATTTTAATTTATACTAGAAAATTACAAGCACCTTTGATTATTATTGTAATTAGACTAATTATAAATTCTAAGAAATGAACAAAACTGGTTAAGTTCGAAGACTTTTAATTGTATTATTGTATGGATAGGATTGAAAATTTCCTGACGTTGTACAAAAAAGTTGTATATATATAGGTAGTTGTATTAGTTTTAAGGTTTACTCAGTCATAGTCAGAGGTTTTTCGGAACTAGTGGTACAAGTAAAATAAATAATTTTTAAGTAATAATTATTTATAATATATAGTGAAAAAATTATATTCCATTCTACTCTAAAAACACATATGAAGAAATATATCTAGCAAAAGTCATAAAGAAAAATATTATTAAACATTACCACGCCTCTACGCTTTTTTTTAAAAAACAATATAAAAATTAGACTATTAAAAAGGGTTATCATACTAGAAATGAATACATAATTAGTGATTACCCCTGGGAAAGAGGTAATCGCTTGAAGCTGTTTCTTAAATGAGTTTTGCATGTAATCGTATTACCTATTTTTATTGTTTAATATTACTTTGAAAAAAAAGTCCAACTGGGTATCTTGCGGGTTTTTCCCAGGACAGAGATTTTTCAGACCCAGTGATAAAAGTAAAATTAACTTGCAATAAGAATCATTTGTAATATATAGTGATAAAATTATATTCTATTCAATAGAATAGAATATAATTTTATTCTATTCAATAGAATATTCTATTCTATTCAATAGAATAGAATATAATTTTATATATTGGAATACCAAAAATACATAAATACGAGTAGAAACAACTAAAAGAAGTCATAAAGGAAAACATTAAAAACATTATTACACGCCGTCGTATATTTTATTTGAAACAAATCCTAGTGCACGGTTCTTTGCTAAATTGCAGTGAAAGCTGAATTACACGCCTGATTGCATTTTAATCAAAAAGTAATAGATGAGATTTAGCAAATGATGAGCCTTGTAAATTATCGTTCTTATAAAACATGAGTCCTTCCACAGGATGTAAAAGGGGGTGGATAATTTTAATATGGGCGATGGGGATCTCAAAACATATCGATTAAACACCCATCTTTTTTCCTAGGAGTCCGTCTGGGTAGTTACCAGCCTCTCACTATCTCTTTTGCCAAATTACAAACCGAAAGGAAATTAATGGGTTCCGCTGGCTACTAAACTTAATGCTGGTATTTAGCTTAGGCTTTCAGCTCATAATATAGTCTGTTAAACCGAAGTAGAGTGTACTTTATTTATAACTTATTTTAATTTTGTTTTCTATTCTCAATCATGTTTCTGTCCTTTTAGTGCATTACAATCATCGCTACAAGCACTTAGCGACTCTTTGTCACTAGTTTCTCCGACTTCTGTGATAAAATTTTTCATTCCATTTTCTATTCTTATATCCTTTTCCTAGTATTCATTTTCCAGTTTCTGAACATGTTTTTCGAAATTTGCCCAGTTTTCTGCCGTAACTGTCGAATTTGCATTCGTTGTTGTCTCTTTCAGTTTTGTCAAACACAAATCGCTCTTTATGTTTCCTTCACCGTCGAGCACGAGGTAAATCAGCACTTAAAATTGCAATTAACAACTTCATTAGTGCCGACGGGGATCGAACCCAGGTTGCTCGCGTACTGTGAAATTTACAGTGAGCGCTTGCGTGAGAACAACTAAAAGAAGTCATAAAGGAAAACATTAAAAACATTATTACACGCCGTTTTATATTTTATTTGAAATAAATCCTAGTACACGGTTCTTTGCTAAATTGCAGTGAAAGCTGAATTACACGCTTGATTGCATTTTAATCAAAAGCTACTAGAAGTAATAGATGAGCTTTAGCAAACGATGAGCCTTGTAAGTTATCGTTCTTATAAAACATGAGCCCTTGTTCAGGATCTAAAAGGGGTTAATATGAGCGATGGGGATCTCTAAACATATCAATTAAGCACCCACCTTTTTCCTAGGATTCTGTCTGGGTAGTTACCACCCTCTATCTGTTTTGCCAAATAGCAGTGCCTGCATAGCCAGTATAAACACAGTATGTGAGGCATTTCATCTTAGTCCTCAGAGGTGACGACGCACGCATGGTGCGTAAGCAAGAGAACAAGTTGAGCATTCACTCTCACGTTATTATTATTATTAAGAAATACTCGAACTAATAAAAAAACTAATAAATACGAACAAAGATTCTAGTGATACTGATTAAAATACATTATTAATGATTTTAATTTAATTTGAGATTTTTATATAGTAAACATAATCTTTTAAAATATAAATCGTTTGAATTTTTAATTCACTGTTTATACACCTTTACCGTGCAGTTGCACTGATGACTCACTATTTTCTTAGCGCGAACGGGCTATAGACCGGCATTTTAGAACAAAATCTGTGTCACAGCTGTGGACCGAGCGGGCGCGGGCGAGGGCGCAGGCGCTGCCGGGTATTGGCACAGTATATATGCCACGCAGTTGTATTTTCATTTACGACAGTTACTGTTTTTAGGCAAATACGAAATAAAGTACTTATCTGAAATAAACTTCAAATCACGTTAGAATTTGTTGTTGTTAGCAATCACGTTGTCATTATTTACGTGTAGTGTATTTTACACATAAATAATGACAGCGTTTTCTTAGTCACACAGTACAGTCGCTGTCGACTGAAGGAGTTACTGAAAGTTAACTGTGTAACATAGTGCGCAATGCTGCAGAGCCCGTCTAGTATACACAGAAGTATTTGTCCGTCTGGGTATTTTACGTCTGCCATATACGAGATAGTATGTCTATTGGAAACCATAAGCTCGTTCTAGCCTTTCCCGTAGTCGTCTTTTACGACACCTACAGAACGAAATGGGGTGATTGATTATCTCATGCAGTTACACATGGTAGCAAAAAATATGCACCTACTTTAAAAAAATATTTTTGAAAATACTACGAGCGTTCTATAGGGATCGGGAAATCGGGAACTACTTCAGAATTATGACATTGGAAGGAGAGTAAGAAATGAGTACAATAATCCCTTTCTAAAATATTTATTTTGGGAAATAAAGCTGAGATGCTACTCGTATTTCAACTACTAAAACGGTACGGAACAAAATTACTTTCGTGAGTAGCAGAAACATCGTACAATTAAGCGGAAAATCTGCTCTTGCGAGAGTTTGAATGAGACAGTAACAGACAGTATGTTCCAAAATATAAGCAGGATATATTCTCGAATTAAACATATAATTCTACATGAAAAGTAAGAGTTGGGTTACCTTAAATATTTTACCGAAACGCAGAAGTGTTTAATTTTCTATATTATTTACAAGAAATATTAGTCAATTGCACACCTCGAACGCGAAGGGGAGAGGTTGGGCTCTACTGTCGAATTTTTTAAATCACTCCTTTCTCTCACATTAACGGCGGGTTATCCAATATTAGCTCTTGTAAAATTAACTTTAAATAGTCAAATTAATATATTTAAGTCCAGAAAAAATATATATGTCATAGAAACATCCTTTATTGAGTGATATTAAAGGTTCAAAACACGATACACTTTACTTTGTACTTTGCTCGATCGAAAAAAATCCGAACAAGATCAACTTTAAAACCTTTTTTCGTTTTACATCGTAAATACAGCACGAACTTATATTAAAGTTGCATGTACTTAAAGGTAATTATATTATAAAGTAATTTAAATGGATAATTTTTTGAAAATCAATAGTTTTATTAACAAATGAAAATTAAAATAGTAAAACGGCTCACGCGGAGATGCGCGCCTCACGCTAAGTGCTCAGCCGGACGTCGTTAAGGTTGGAACTCTGTCAAGTTTCTTTAGATACGCCCCGCTTAAAAATGACATAAAAAAGATATCAAATTTGAAAAACAAAAAACATTTGGTGACCTCAGTAACATTTTCTAAGTAAATCAGTACGACCATTACTGTTTCCGAAAATGTATTTCTATGAAGATTTTGTAACGGTATAAGCGTACAGTACAACCATTTCTGTAGCCGAAGATGTGTCTAAGTTATTTTAGTAAGTCTATGTAAACAAATAAAACAGATTTTATTGATTACAGTGCATCAATACCCCGCTTTGAGAAAGGTACCTTGGCACATAAAAAATGCACAGAAGAACAGTAAGTACCCAACGGTCATTGATTGAGCATATGCAAATTGATTTTATTTCCACGCAAGTCATAGACATACAGACTTTGTTTTGCTAATATCGATTATTTCATCAGTTGACAAATGTGTAAAATGTCAATTTGACTTTGTGATTTCTTTTTCAGATAGATGGAACAAATTCAACATGGCCGAGAACTATATGTATAATTAACTAGGTTGATCAAAAAGTTTTCGGAATAGGACACTTATCAATGCGTTATAGAAATGCGTTCTATTTTTTCGAATCTTAAATTAGTTAGTAATGGTCCTTCCCGGGTCGGCTCGACCGGGGAAGGACCACGCTCTCACAGAATACCAGCGTAAAATAGCAGCTTAATGCTGCTGTGTTTCGTGTGGTGAGTGTAGAGAACCGGAGACCCTTTTTACTGGAAAAGAGGCATTCTATCTTAGTCCTCACGGCTGACAACGCATCTGCATTTAAATTCGCAAACGAAGATAGATGTAGATGTTTATGGGCCACAGCAACCACTTACCATCAGGTGGACTGTGTGCTCGTTTGTCACCCTTATTCTATAAAAAAAAATTTTTTTTTTACAAAATTCACATATGGCGGGATTTTGATACGTATGCAATATGGGGAAACTTGAACTGGTGCGCTGAATTTAAGCGTGGCAGAACCGCCTGCAATAACGACACTCGCTCTGGGCGGCAAACAACGGCCGCTACGCAAAAACAATTAAAAAAATCTAAGAAATTATTAAGGTAGATCGACGTGTGACAATCCTTTATTTAGCTGAGATTCTAAAGCTCCAATTCTGAATTCTGAAGTTTGAGAAAATTCAGTTTATTTTAACTCATACCTTAAAATTTAAAAAGGTGGTCGTTTTTCGAATGTTAATAGACGCCCGAATTTTAAAAGAAAGCAAGTGTTGACATTTCAAAGCTAAATTTAGCAATAATTAAAGAATATCTTTAAATATCGTTCGTAATTGTTGTTTCGTAATTATAGATGAAAAGTGGGTACACCATTTTGACCCGGAGACGAAAAACCAAAGAAAGGTGTGGAAAAGACCGTCTTCCCCGCTAGCCAAGATATTCAAGGTGTGTGCGTCCGCTGGAAAACGAATGGCCTCTGTCTTCTGAGATGCGGACGGTATAATAATGATCGACTATTTAAGTAATGGAGAGACAATACCGGAAATTATTAAGCATCAATAATCAAAAAACTATGCGAAGAACTAAAGAATAAACGTCGAGGAAAATTGCGTTTTTTATCACGATAATGCCCCTGTTCATCGATCTGATGTTGCAGGCACTGCCATGCAAAATGCTTGGTTTCAGTTGATGCAACACCCACCATATTTTCCACCAGATTAAAAAAAAAACTATTTGAATTTGTAGATGAAAAATCTATCTCATGTGGTGTCAATTGACCATGGTATTGATCAGGAGCTGCAGCAGATACAGCAGCAAAAGAACCTTAGTATAGCGCCTTGTAGTTTGTTCATTGATAAAACCTATCCTTTTATCGGAGCTACGCCTGACGCACTAATTGGTGATGATATGCTAGTAAAGGTGAAGTGTTTTATTACAGAATCCAAAAAAGGACTAATGAAAATTAATGAAATATGATAAAAATCTAACACCATAACAATTAACAAAAGAAGTGATTTTTACTACCAGGTACATGGGCAACTACACGTGACCCAATGGCAAATATGTCTCCTTTGGAATTTGGGTGAATGAAAATGAACCTATACCGTATTGAACGCATTTGAAAAGATGACAATGTTTGCAAGACGAAAATGAAACGAATAATAGTGCAATTTTATTTAGAATGTTTAGTTGCCAGAAATAGTAAGCCCTAGGTATTCACGGGGTATGCCGATTAGACATCTTTCATTACAAGATAAAGAAAATGTGAAGCATTCATCACTCTCGTAGCAAAAATCGAATAATGATTCTCAACCGGGCCTTAACACACGTCCACTTGACTTCATGGAGTTTTGATTTGATGGTTTGATACCCAATACCCATACTCTGTTGATGTCACATGGTTCCTCGAAGAACCGAGCGTAGTTATTATTTATTTTAATTTGCTAAATGTTATTTTTTTATGTTCAAATATTTTACTATTATTCCGATGATGATATAATGGTCTATTTTTTTTGTTTTATTTTATTACTATGTGTGTTGTAAATTTACAAATACATTTCTGTGAACAACCCACCGGGCTGTGTAGTGACGGTGTAAGAATAACCGTTACCCTATATCATCCCGTGGGTATCGTAAGAGGCGACAGAGGAAAAAAGTCAGGAGATGGGCATTCCTAATAACGACTAAAAATAAAAATAAACTGCGTTTGCCAACCCGCTTGCCAAGCGTAGCAACTATGGCAAATATCGCCCCCATGAGGCAATCTATGGGGGAGGCCTATATTCAGCAGTGGACTTTAATAGTCTGAAAAGGTAACGGAACAACCTACCTTTGTTTCATTAATAAAATTAGTTGATTGTTAAATATAAAGTCATAATTAAAAATAAAAATAATAAACCTATTATTATTTTAGCTGCATGAATTAATTTTTTAAACGTGGTTGAGCCACATGAGTAAAGAAAACGTATACGGTTTCTTTACTCATGTAGTAGAGCCTTGCTGTAGCTATATTAATTGTATAGTTGTAGCACGCATGGGTCGGCACGATCGGGGAAGGGACACGCGCTCACAGAATACCAGCGTTAAATAGCAGCTTAATGCTGCTGTGTTTTTCGTATGGTGAGTGTAGAGAACAGGAGACCCTTTTTACTGAAAAATAGGCATTCCATCTTAGTCCTCTCGGCTGACAACGCATCTGCATTTGTATAACAGGTGTAAATGTCTATGGGCTACAGCAATTACTTACCATCAGGTGGACTGTGTGCTTGCTTTTCACCCTCATCCTATAAAAAAATAATTTTAAAAGCATAATGATCTGGCAGAGACTAGCCAAATACGGAGGAGGTATTAAATTGCACCAAGTGTCTGAGGATATGCGCTCTCTATTTTCTCAATCTAGGCGTATGTTAAGAAAACGTTCACGCTTTTTTACAATAAAAATTCATTTTATTGTAAAAAAATGTGGGTTGCTTGATGTCATTTGTTGTAAATATTTTTGTAGATATTTGTAAAATTAGCGTCATCATAAAAATATTAGGTCCTTACATATGAAATTAGCGTTTTGTCGGACTGACCAATTTGATCTGAAATATCTCCTCTTTGCTTAAGAATTCCAAATTCAAATTTATAAATTCATTTAGCTGGTACATTTGAGTTTTGAAATCAGTCATTCATTTGTTTTTTTCTCATTATTTTTTTCTTTGGCGTCGCTTATTACCGCACAATGGAGAACATGAAATATCGGTATATTTACGAGTACGAGTTCTACCGTGCCACCAGTGCTGCAGAAACAGCTCGAAGGATTAATGATGTGTATGGCGCTGGTGTCATAAAAGAAAACACGGTACGTTTTTGATTTCAACGTTTTCGTTCTGGAAATTTCGACCTTCAGAACCAACCCCGTGGACTGCCGGAGACCAAAGTGGAAAATGAAGAATTAAAGGCTATTGTGGAAGCGGATCCATCACAAAGCACTTCAGAGATAGCTGCAGACTTCGGGGAAAGTGACAAAACTGTATTAATCCACTTGAAGCAAATCGGGAAAGTAAAAAAACTTGAACGATGGGTACCTCATGAATTGAGTGAATCGAACTTGCGAACACGCGTCGACTGCTGTGTTACTTTGCTCAAACGACACAATAATGAAGGGATTTTAAATCGAATCATTACTTGTGATGAAAAGTGGATACTGTACGATATTCGGAAGCGCTCGTCGCAATGGCTGAACCCTGGAGACCCAGCTAAATCCTGCCCTAAACGAAAATTGACTCAGAAAAGTTACTTGAGTGTTTGGTAAACTAGCGCCGGTGTCGTTCACTACAGCCTTCTTAAATCTGGCCAAACGATTACGGCAGATATCTATTGTCAGCAACTGCAAACCATGAAGGAAGAACTAGCTGCTAAACAACCGAGATTGGTCAATCGCTCTAGGCCACTGCTGCTTCACGACAACGCAAGACCACACACTGCACAACAAACAAACACTAAGTTAGATAAGCTACAATTGGAATGTCTGTGACATCCACCGTACTCCCCGGACCTTGCTCCAATAGATTACCATTTTTTCCGGAATTTGAACAACTTCCTACAAGGAAAAAAGTTCAACTCCGATGCGGCAGTCCAAACCGCCTTCAAAGAGTTTATTGATTTTCGCCCCCATGGTTTTTTTAGTAAATGGATTAATGAACTACCTATGAGATGGCAAAAGTGCATAGATAACAACGGTGCATACTTTGATTAATTAAATATATTTTACAAAAAAAATTGACTTTATATTCCTCCCGTACAAAACGCCAATTTCATATGTAAGGACCTAATATATGGAAAAACATCCCTCGCTTTTTTACAATAAAATAATTGTTTTATGTTAATCACTTTTTTCTTATTTTACAGTTATTGAAAATTATTTTCTACTTTTTAGTTCGGTTATCTACAAAAGCGTGTTTTTTTTTTAGTTTTTTTTAAACTATTATTTATTTAATTATAGAATCCGGAGGAATCTGTTTGACAAACATTAAAATAAAATTACATTTTTAGAACGCAAACCGAGCATTTATTTTCATTCCTCTTCTTGTTGTGTGGGCAAGTCTATCGATTCATTATAAACATTCAAGATAAATATAGACATTAATTTTGATATAGTTGAGTCAATCCCTAGCATATATGTAAAATATTTTGTTTAAAAACGTATTTACCGAAATCAAACGTGACATTTTTGTTTGCAAAATATCAAAATTAACAAAATAATTGACAATATTCTATATTTTGAATAGTATATAATATAAATTTTAACCATAACTAGACTGACGACTCCTTGAGAATTTACCTGTAAAATGTGCAATTATCATTATTATTTTTATATTTGACAGTCACTCAGAGAACAAATAACCATTTTGGAAAAATATTACTTACTAGAAATAACCACTATCGTACTCTAAAAAATCACAAAATATCTAGGAGCTTATTTCTTGCGTGCCGACTTGTGCCGACCTGTCATTCAAAATCGGTTACAGAGTCATGAGATTTGCTATCCTTTTCTATTTTGCTATATTGGCATAAGGAATTTTCTTCTCCCTTGCACACTATGGTCGTCTATTACTATCCTAAGTCTATGGTATAACCTGAGGTAGAACATTGGTGGTTAGTTCACAAAGCAGCACACTATGAAATTAGTAAGCACTTAGCGAGCTTAATGATATTATAAATTTATGACAAGCCATAAATCCTCTCAGTTCGGTGGCCGTGTGTTTCATCGAAAATTAGTAAATTTGAAAGGATCATAATATACTTGTTAAAACGTGAATCCCATTTACTCGTGGTTCACAACTGAATGTCTTTTCTAGTATTATTCATATTATAGCCAATTTCATCACTATGCATAAAGTTTATTTAGATCTAAAAATAATGTAATACTACATTACTTCAATGTGGTATTGAAGATGTTAAAATTTAATTAACTTAGATATGCGTAATAAAATAAAATGACGTGTCTTACTTAGTTTGAAGAAAACCACCCGCCCTACCTGAATTGTGTGCACTATAACCGTCACCACTAATCTCAACACCACTACACTAGGAGAGATGCGCCACCGACGATAATACGACACTTGTTTTGCCTCTAATGGAGGAATCCTCAGAGGGCGGAATGGAGGTAGACTCTGCGGTGGCCGACTGCTAAATGTAATATATCGTTTACAATACCTATTTAAAAATTTACAATTAGTATTATGCGAATTATTGATTTATTTGTACGCAATTTTTTTCTCTATCGGCCCATAGCAGTCTACCGCTGGACATGGAACCTCCCTCGGTGAACGATCACGGCGATCAGAGGCGGCATAAAATAATCCATCGCCCCACTTCGTCTCGGGGGTGTAAGAGGCGACTATGGAAAATGCCAAATAGACCTCATAGCTTCTGTAAGATGGCGGTATGTCCTTCAATGGTGCAAGACGTCTAGTAAAATCGCCAATTCACCTGCCACGTGGTGATTAAAGAAAATCCTCTACACGGCGGGAGAGGCCCGTGTCCAGCAGTGAACTTTTAACGCCATGTAAGCATAGTTCTCGAGGTTTTCTATTACGGCCGAGTACGTGATACTTTAAATTAACCGCAATTTCATTGGTGCTTGCTAAGCACGGAATTTAGTGAACCCTTGAGTCATTAAGGTGTCCTATTATAAAATGTAAGAGCTACAAATAGCTTTTAACTACAAGGCTCCATAAGGTTCTATTTACAATGGGAAGATATGCGTGTACGTAGGTCACTCAATAAGTTTTGAGATATACAAAAAGTATTCTAGATACTATTAATATTTATTTTAAATCTTTTCAAAATATTCTCCATCATGCTCTATACAAAGTTCCATTCGCCTAAACCAACTCTGAAAACACTTTTGCCAGTCTTGATCTGACAGGTCGGAAATCGCTTCTTCGTAGGCAGCCACGGCTTCTTCGGCGCTTGAAAAAAACTTGCCTTTTATTTTTCTTCGACTCTTGGGAACAAAAAGAAATCACAAGGAGCTATATAAGTCAGGGCTGTAGGGTGGGTGACTTAGAGTTTCAACACCAGATTCCTCAATAAATGCTTTCGTTCTAAGGGGTATGTGAAGAGGCGTTATCGTGATGCAGCATGACTCCCAAGCCCGGTCTTTGGTCTTCTCTCCCGCATAGCTTGGAAAGCTTTGGGTAATGCAACTGTAGTATACCATTCAGAGTTGACTGACCTACAATTTTCCAGCATTGACGTCGACAAATGTCGCTCCGCGAACAAAACTAGCCACCATTTTTTGCCGACGTTGCGAGGTCTTTGCAGTTTTGTCGGTAACTGTCCTTCTGAGTAGACCCATACCGATGATTTCCTTTTATTTTCCAGATCATATTGATAGATCCATGTCTCTTCACCAGTAACGATTTCTGAAACACGCCTAGATGCTCCGTTTTCAAAACGCAGACGCATTTCATGGCACCAATCCACACGAGTCTGTTTTTAACTTTCGAGAGCAAACGAGGGACAACAGAGCTTCCTCACTCCAAGATGTTGATGTAGGATGGTATGAATGCTCCCCGAACTAATGCCTACAATCTCTTCGATGTCCGCATATGTGATTTGTGGGTCTTCTCGCACCAACACTTCAGTAGTCCATACATTTTCTGCCGTTACTGCTGTTTGGGGCCCCGGTTCTTTGGTCATCTTTAAGATTAATTTTACCCTTTTGAATTCAGCAAACCACCTAAAAATTGTTGCGCGTGATGGAGCTGAGTCCCTAGTGCTGATTGTAACCGTTGTAAACTTAATTGTTCGGTTAAACCAAATTTAAAATCATAATATATCCTAGCGCGCAAATGTTCACGGTTAAGATCCATCGTTCTAAATGAAAAGCGCGGGAGCGTTGCAGGAAAATTAATAGAACTTTGTTTTTTTTTAAATATTGAGCAATTGGCTTATGGAGTTCTATTTTTAAATGAATTTGCTTTTTAGAAACATATAACACGGGTGCGTTCCATCTTTAAATTTCAAGCATCTCAAAACTTATTGAGTGACCTACGTAACTTCGATAACAAGCGACATCTTCGTCATGTCAAATATATCAAGTAACACTATAATATTCATTATCATACGTCATTCACTTAAATAATCACATTTCAAGTCTTCTTGGCTGCCTTAATAATCGAAATACTACATGTGATTTTGTCAAGGACCAAATACAAACACAAATGTTATGCATTGCAAAAACATAATAATATTATTAGGTAGCGTCTGGTCCAATTTCGACTGATTGATTAGTTAAATGGTTTTGTATGGAACGATTTTATGCACAACTACTATGGCACTGTACCTTTTTAATGATGTAAGTTTTATTACCCTCCTTCTAAAATCTTTCTATAAATGATACTAAAAGAATATACGACAGTTTTTGATGTTTACGCATTAAATTAACTATTAAAATGAGACCTACAAATAAATAATTATAACAAGTTTGTATTTTAAGAAAAACTACAAATATTAAGTTGTAATAAAAGCTGGCCCATTGCCACTTCAGCTTATTGATCCGTTGAGCTATTTTGATTACTCTGGTTTTACTGCTGATATTCTCATTTAGAAGTCTATCGCGCAGAGAAACTCCGAGTATAGTCCTTTCCTAGTTCGTTGAGCGACCCTGAGCATCCTCATACAGCCAGCAGTGAATGACCATGTTTCAGATCCATATGTAACCAATGTCAATGTCTATGTCATCTATGTCTGTCGTATCCATATTGCTTGAAGAACTGACAAACAATAGGGGAAAAAGGTTTTAGAGTGGCAGCCTGGTACCGGTAAGCAAAATGTAGGGCGGTCCCCCACTTGAGCGATGACCAGATAAGAGATGCAGAAAGTCGATTGATGAAGGTGGCTCAGGACTGTGCTGTTTAGCATTCCTTGGGGAGGCCTATTTTCAGCAGTGGACTTGTGATGAGCTGTGATGATAATGAATGTTGATGATGAAAGTTGAAATAATCCTGCTTAGCCACTGAATATTGCGAAAAATCCTTTAAAAATTATTTTAAAGTAGTATGTGTTGCAGTCCTTGCCAATAATCCTATGGCTTGAACAACACGGTCGTTTGAATAAAAATGATAGCTCCTAGGATGGATTGGCGATGCGGTAAAATGTGAAAAACAAGAGGAGTAAAATATTACATAGAAAATTTTATCTTTTGAAATAAGATACCAGTCAATTAAAAGTGCTCGGTCCTTAATTAATGTATTCCAGAAACGGGTTAAGGAATACTATTTGTCTCTCTAACCCTTTCCCCTTCTCCGCTTAATTATGGTCATTGATTTACCTGAAGAATATTGTCTTTTTAACGCATAAGTTTGTATCTTTATTTTTTTATTTGTTATATTTTTATTTTAGTGCACCCTACCCATTGTTCTTTTTCTTATTTTTTTATTTTTTCTTCTGGGTTGTCTGGAAGAGATTGCTTTGTAGCAATAAGACCGCCCTTTGTATATTTTTTCTTTTTGATATATTTATCTTTTCTTGGTTTACAATAAAGATTATTGTATTGTATTGTATTGTTAATAATTACAATTTAATATATAAATACAACCAATATCGGCAAAGTAAATTTTTCCTACTTTATTAAAATGGATTTCCGCAAAGTAACGCCTGATTCTATTAATATTGCTAACAACTGCAAATATACTATTGATATTTTCTCATTTAGAAGTTGAGGCTTAAGTCGAAAGAATGCACTTATAATTTTTTTTATAAAATTTGATCGAAAAAAGTATTTGACACTATTTAGTCTATCTCCTTTTTGTCAAATTTTTAGCTACTTTAAAATATACACCAATAAACATGTAATTAATTTGTCGATGTCGATAAATGCTTACAAAATACGCTAAGCATTTGTTGGTTAAAGCATTAATACATCTTTTTTTTTCGTACTTGGGGTAAAATTTCTAAAGGACCTTTTAAACGTCACATGGCGTTTTCAAGCTCAGGTTTAAGTTAATTTAATTCTATTTCTTAAAGAAGGTACTTAGAATGTTAAGTAGAAGTGACATTTCTTTAGAAATAATTGAACAGTAAAGAATTGTCCTTGAAATGTCAGAATGCATAAAAAGTCTCCATTAACCTATTTAGTGTGCATCTTTAAATCAATTCGCAAAAATTAAAAGCGCAAGAATAAAAAAATTGAAGCCCATACTTGAAACACGAAAGGATTTTTTTTGCTATTTCAGGGTTATCAGCGGGGATTAAACTCAAATTCCTTTTTTCTTCTTCTTTGATAGACTTTCTTAATCTACTGCAGGATAAGATAAAGATAAAGATAAAGATAAAGATATTTTATTTTTCAAATATGGGTACAGTACATGGAAATATAGGTAGAGTTCAGCCATTTTACCAGTAGGCATGTAAAATATACAGAAATATAAACTAATCACCTAAACAGCTATAAGAAATAAAATAATAACACAAAAACAAACATAATTAAAAATTTTTAACATTATACAGTCTTAATCTCAATAAAATTTCAGTCAAAATTTGTTACGCTATAGTATGCTTTGACTGTCAAGAAGCTACATGAAGCCTTTTTTAAATATCGATAGCGGCAATTTTTTCCAACTTTTGGTATTTTATCATATATGACTGGAGCCATGCAGTATATACTTAGCATTAGTGCTGTCTTGAAGCGGAATGATGGCACAAAAGCAGTATTGTCGTGTCTATTACGTGGAACTGTTGGTCAAGGCGTTTAAAACGTTTTGGATGCAATTTAACAAACACTGGCTTCTAGTATGTATAAACAAGGTAATGTCATATTTTATACTGTTTTAAAATATAACCATTTGTGTTTTGCTTAAACACGCCCTTATGCATCTTTTGAGCCTTGAACACTGATTCTTTTCGGTTGAGTCACCCAAAATATTATTCCATATCGGAGGTGGGATGCTGCATAGTAAGCAGTGAGAGTGCATCCGTATACTATTGAAGACAAATTATGTGTAAAGCATATGGTTTTACTAATTTTTTACATAAAGTATTAATGTGTGCTTTCCAGTTAAGATGTTTATCTATTTCGAGACCTAGGAACTTGCAGTTTCAACTTCTTTACAACATCATTATTGTAGTACATTTAGCTCATGCTAGGAATCCGTTGACTGAAATGGATAACTTTTGTTTTATTTAAGTTTATTTTAAATTGTTTTCATCCAACCAGTTTACAACTAATTTTAAGGAGTTATTAATGTCATTTTCATAGGTCTCTACACTTTTACATGGTATTGTCACTGTGGTATCATCCGCAAACAGTGTTACTGGTTGCTCAATGCATTTAGGTAAGTCATTGATGTACAATATAAATATG
Source organism: Parnassius orleans (assembly GCA_029286625.1). NCBI lineage: Eukaryota > Metazoa > Arthropoda > Insecta > Lepidoptera > Papilionidae > Parnassius > Parnassius orleans. Next base: position 2,281,945 of record JAGSMP010000084.1, on the reverse strand, counting down.
AAAGGTCCCAGCACACTCCTGTGGTACTCCATATTTAACTTCGCGCTTTGACGATCGAAATATTCTTCTTTCTTATTTGCTATATTAATTTGATTAATTTCGGTTATTTGTATTCTATTCTTAAGTAAGATTCAATTAGATTAAGAACATTGCCTCTAATGCCATAGGCTTCAAGTTTTCTAAAGAGTAGCGTAATTTACATAATCAAATGCCTTTGTCATGTCGCAATATGCCACTAGACATGTCTACGTTTATCGATATTGTTAATAATATTGTATATAAAGTCATATGGCCATATTGATTGTCCTATGTGTCTAAACTTTTTGTTCCTAATAAAATGTTATATTTTTCAATAAATTTATATATTTCCTTATATATATTTTCAATATTTTGAAATTACGGGAATAAGTGAGATGGGCCGATAATATTCCATTAGTTCTCTATTTTCCTTCTTAAACAGCGGTTTTATAATTGATGTTTTAAGGCATCTGATAAATGCCTGCGCTAATACTTAGGTTGATTAGATGACTTAGATGTCCGCATATTTCATTGATATGTGTTTTAATATTTTTGTAGCAATGCATCCCATCTACGCTACTTGTATTATTTAACGACATTATTATTTTGTGAATATCTAATGGAACACTAGGCGGCATGAATAAAGATTTACTGTTGGTGTTTATTTACAAGATTTATGTTTGTTAGTGACATCTATGTTTGCCTGAATAATATCGATAAAATAGTTGTTAAATGCTTCAGCGATGCACTGAGGATTTGATAGAGTTTGATCATTTACCTTAATTTTATTAATACTGTAGGTAAGTTGTATTTTGTTCGTTTAATAATTTGCCGTTGTTTTAGACTTATTTTTAGATGCTTTTATTTTTTGTTATTTTGTGCCTTTTGTGTCAATCTAATAATTTTTATATAACTGCGAATAATTTGAAAATAAAATTTGTTATTGTTAGATTTAATTTAGCTGCCACAGCAGTTTTTCTTTCGACTGCATAATTTAATTCCTTTAGACAACCATTTTGGTTTTTATTATGTCTACTTAATCAATTTAATCGGAAAACATAAATCGTAAATAAGTTTAAACGTATCAATAAATTTATTATATGCTGCGTTTGGATCATCTGTATCGTATATTTCCGAAAAGAGATACGTTTATGTAATCTTTAAATTTCGTTATATTTTCCATATTATAATCCCTTCTAGGCGTATACCAATACTTTATTGCATATATTTTTGCACTGACAGTACAGCAGCTGTGCTGTATGATCGGACACGCAAACTCGAAGACATCAGCCTTAAATGATTTATTAAAATTGTAAGCAAAATTGTCTAGCATGTTAAGCTAGCCATGTGGTCGGTTGTTTTAATGCCAGTTTCAAGTTATATCTAATTAATAAACATTCAAATGCATAAAGTATTTCAAGAATGCAACAAAAATACTGTTCTTCAAATATATTTTTGAAATATTTGCGAGATCATACCATCGTGCTGGTGATGTTGTTCCTCATCATTGGTCTCTGAGGTGGGGTTTGGTATTACAAAGACTGGCTACTGGCTAAGAGCTTGGCGACGAAAAACACATTTTTAGGAAAATTTTATTCCGATATAAGTGTCAGAAGCGTTGGGTAGAAAATAAAAAGAGGGTACATAGATGTGAGGTTAAAACTCGACCCCGCTTGTTTGAGCAGTTGGTATAAAGTTCGACAAAGGCGACTTATTGATTCCGTCATTCAATCGGTTATCTTGTTTGTTGTGATCCTGTCCTATGTGGTTATTCCCCTAGAACAAGCAAAGAGGAATATTGCTGCGGTGAAGCTGACCAGTGACATTGTGATGATCAGTGTTATTGCCGGTTTCATCACGGTTTGGTTCGGTACTATCATGTAATAACTTCCATCATGTTACACGACATGTGCGATTGTGTATGGCACGTGTTACGGTATAGTCGAATTGTTATTGCGTTACGTTGAATGTGTAAAGCGTAATGCGTTATAGGCAAGTTGACAACTAGCTTTCATGCTATATTATTTTGAACAGTAACCTCTAGACGTGTTTCTAACGGAGTTGGCTGCGTTGCCGTTTCGTTCGTTCCGTTCGTTTTTCTTAAGAAATGTATAATAAAATTTATCAAGAGGCAGCCTCATACCAGTAAGCGAAGTGCAGAGAGGCTCCCCACCAGATGGAATGACGACCTGGCGAGATATGTGGAAATTCGATGGATGCTAGTGTCTCAGGACGTGTTATATGAATGTTTTCCATTGGGAATTTATGTATAATAAAATACTTACATTATAATTTATGTGACGATTGAGAAAAAAATACTTGTGCCTAAAAATTAAATTGAAATACAATTTTAACAATAGAAAAATTACTCTGTAATATATCTCAATAGCATTGTTTTGGTATCAGGTGCGTATAACATATTTAAAATAAAAGTAAATTTCATTTTAATCAGAGAGAATACAATAATGTAATCGACTTCTTTCAGCACATTATTTATTGATGCTCTAAGATCTCTTACAACGTCGGTGGATTAAAAAACATATATGACGAGGCACTATACAATTCAGTGAAAAATTTACCTGGAAAAGCTTTTATCGGAATAACGTTACAATTGATGTATGTATTCTTAACACGTTTTATAAAAATATTAGATAATTGCTTAGTAACAGAATGCTTAAAAAATGCTTTTATATTTATACTGAGAAATTATAAGTATGTGGGAGAGATAGGTTATAATAAAGAAATAAATGGAAGTGAATGTATATCTTTTCGTGTAGTTGCGGTGTAAGAATATCCACTACCCCATATTATCCCGTGGGTATCGTAAGAGGCGACAGAGGGAAAGAGATAAAACTGCGGTTGCCAACCAGCTGACCTAGCGTGGCAACTATGGCAAATATCTCCCTATAAGGCAATCTATTGAGAAGGCCTATGTTCAGCAGTGGACTTTAGTAGGCTGTAACGGAAAGTAGATTTAGAAACCCCCAATCGTTTGTGCAGTAGAAAGTTCAGGCAGTATCGCATTTCAGTCCGTTGTGGTAATTCTTCTAGTAAAAGCGAAGAAGGTCGTGTCACTGAGAAGCTGCCCTGTGTTATCACGATTTTCCTCTTGATGATGGTGTTCTCCTACCAGAAACGGGGCCTGGGTTTGCGGTCGTATGGGGAGGGCCCCCGAATGCCTAGTATTTTAACCCCCGAGTATGACGTGATACTGGTGTGGACTCGAGACATCGTAATAGCACTGCGAGGGTGCTAGGGCAGGAAGTACTTCCCCCGGAACGTGCTTACAAATAAAGAAAAGCGAGAGAGGGGTGTGTTGCTGGTTGCGCAATGAACGGAGATCCCGAGAACTTTCGTATACGCTGATGGTGACCACCGTGGGATTTTAGTCGGTAGGATTCTGGCATAACCTTTTCGCTGCCTCCGCAGCCGAAGGTATCCTTGAGGATTTCCCCGCGATAGTAAAATTAGTGTTGCTGCGAGTTTGCGTACTTAATATACAATGGTGTTGTCATATAATTACGTCTATCACGTTACACTACTCTGTGATTTTCGCGGAGACATACAATTACAGTATTGTCAAAATGTAACTGCACTCTTCTAGAATTATCACGTGGTACGCTGTTTTATTGCTGATAATGATTAATTGCGTAAGCAAGAGAGCAAGTTGAACATCAGCTCTCATATTATTATTATTTTTAACAATTAACCCCTTGATGTATTTCCGACATTAGAAGTGGGATAAACTACATTTCCCACAAGATTTTTAATGCATTATATTAAAGTTGGTAAAAATTACTTTGCCTACATCCACTCAAAGAAATAAAATGATATGTCTTACCTAGTTTGAAGAGCATCTCCCGGCCTCTCTCAATTGCGTGCACTATTACCGTCACCACTAATCTCAGCACCACTACTCTCAATACCACAACAATAGAAAAGACACACCACCTATGACAATACGACACGTGGTTCGCCTCTACACGAGGCATCCTTAGGTGAAGTATACTCTGCGGTGGCTGACAGCTAAGTGAGCGGCGAGCCAAAACAGCTGCTATTTAAACAACTCGCTGACGCAACCGCTCCCCACTTAACTACCGTGTGACCGCGTCATGCGATTTAACATGCAATCAATCACCACCTGACGTACGCAGCCGCTTATAAAATTAATAAAAAACCGCCGCGAAACGCTTTTTTACCCTCCAACCTCGCAACCAATCGTCGATAACTGTGACGAACGACCTGCGAGGGTTTCTGTTATTAGAAACTGCGAGGCTGTCTGTTATTAGAGAGCAGGCTTAAAGATGTTTAAGAGAGGCGAGTTAGAAACATTTGTTTGTTCATTCAGCTGTGCCAAGTTACTATTATTATTTTTTAATATCTCTAACTTTTCCAGCACACCCAGTCGCAGCCTTTTATTACACGTATGTAAGACTTTAAAGGAATGGTCGTTGGCTAGGTTGTATCCAGTGTCCAATAGATGTTTAGAAAAATGGGATTTATCGGGATTGCAATTCCTGCACGCGGCTTAATGCTCTTTATAACGTGTGTCTCGAAGTTGCCACTAGTCTGACCCACGTAAACGGCGTGGCTTTCATAACAAACAATTTTGTAAGCACCAGTCTTTTGACGAATATCCAACTTATCTTTATTATTACAGATATTACTAAGATAATTGTTGGTTTTGAAAGCCACGTAAGCGCCGTTCTTTCGAAGAATATTAGCTACTTTTTCAGATATGGAGCCTAAGTAGGTCAAATTGCTCACATATAGACGAACACTGAGTTTGAACCGCGTACAGAGAGAATTGCGAACGTCATGCTTTTGTTTCTTTTTAATTAAATTGTTAATGAGATTTTTCGAGAAACCGTTAGAGACCGCTATTTGATAAATTACACTAAGTTCTTCTAGTCCGGTCAAATTAGACATGCAAGGTTACAAAAACTCGCATACAGCTGAAAATTGGTACGAATGGTATAAATAAAATGTAAGTCCCCATCGATCCCACCCTTGCAAAAAAAATATTTAAGGTCAAAGTTCGCAAAAATGTTTTTTTTTTGCGTTTATCAGCCAAACAGTAGCTTTCATCATAAAATTATGTAATACAAAAATTGTAGATCATGCAAATATCTATAAAAATTTTATTTACATTTTTTCTCCTAAGACTCACCGTTTCCGAGATATATCGATTCAAAAGTTGAAAAAGTTCTGTTCTTTACACGCCACTTGTGAGTGTACTTGGCGCGTTTTTTTTAAACGTGGTTTCCCCGGTAGGCCTATTGGTCTAATTGTAATTTAGATTTGAAAGACCTCGGCTGAACAGCAGTTATAATACTATGGCTAATATTAGTGCATATTAATTTTAAATGATCTAAATTTAATCGTTTACTTTTTAGAATCACTCGCTCCAAGGGTGGTCCCATATTAATTTGGAGAAAAAATTCTACCCCCAAGGATAGCAAATAAATAACTTCTTTTTTAGCAATTTGAAGTCAGTTTTTACTTTTTGTTAAAAGTTATAATTATTCTTTCTTTTTTCGTACCAAGCTTGATTTAAAATATCATGTTGATTGTGTATAAACCATATGAATTTTGATGTTTCTGATTTTTCAGTAATAATAATTTTATTGCCATACCTCAGCTTTAACCTTAAGTGTCCTATTATCTAAAGCAGCATTTTTGCAAACATTTTTTTAATTCATGTAATGTAAACTGACAATTTTCGCTGTTTTTAGTGTAAGTAAATACTTCCTTTATTAGTGCATGCAATGTATGACGCTTTTATAACAATATCCCAAAAAAATTACAAAATTTGTCAATAAACAAGTGTAAGAAACTATTCCACTACTGATGTTAAAAATTATTCTCAAAATTATTTAAATAAAAGAACACTACTCGGTAACAAACCCTGATTTACTATCAGGACCCAATTACATGATAACACCAAAGTATGCAAACCAACAGCAGCACTACCCATCTCAATATAACAGCTACACTATCTTCCTTGCTTAAACTAGCAGAATACCCCAACAGGCATAGTAACGACAGTCGAACTCGTAGAATTACAGACTGATGCCTCTACGTCGCCTGTGCGATACTTTATACTGCTAAAGCAAGTGGGAGATTACCATTCTACCTTCATTTGTTCGTATTTCCTTTTATTTTTTTACCCTCATTCCCACTCCATCAACGGCATGGGGGGTACAGGCACCGCGTAGGTCACGGGTGACGCGCTTGGCAATGGCTCTACGTTAACACAACGTATAGTCTGAGTCAGTTATAGGCACTACGTTCGCATAACTTAACACAAGTGGTAAAATTAATTTTTTGTTAAAAGTCAATTATTAATAAATAAGCATTATTAAGAATAACTCATAAACATGAGACCACATGATAAGCACCAGCTTTAAAACAGTCGAATTGAGAACCTCCTCCATTTTGAACATAACATAACATAACATAAATACTCACGCCTGTCACCCAGAGGGGTAGGCAGAGATTATGGACTTCCATTTGGCACGATCCTGACACACCTCTCTCGCCTCCCCTCCATCCATACGCATACACGCTCGTCGGTTAAGGGTACTTTAATTTGGCCCATTTTCAGTATATCGCCAATTTGGTCGATAAACCTTCGTCTAGGGCGTCCTTCCTGACTCTGCCGTTCACCTCTGCCACATAAATTTGCTTTGTCACTCTTTCCTCATTAATTCTTTCTATATGACCAAACAACCGAAGCATTCCTCTCTTAATCCTGGTCACAACATCATCTTGCAAACCACACTCTTCTCTTATCACACAATTTCTCACTCCGTCATTTAGATTCAGCCCTAACATACTCCTTAATGACCGCATTTCTACAGCATTTATTCTACTCTCGTGCTTCTTCTGCCACACCCAACTTTCACTACCATACATTAAAGTAGGGACTAACACAGCATTGTGAATTGCCATACGTGCCTTTTTGGACACATTTTGACTTTCCACAACAGAGTGTAGAGCCTCATTTACTTTATTTCCTGCGTTCACTCGTCGTTCTATATCCTTATCATACCTACCATCCCTGCTAAATACACATCCCAAATACACAAACTCATCTACTTGCTCGACCAATTTCTTCTATTCTTATTTCTATATATTGTTTTACTTTCTTCTCTTTCAAAGACCATAACTTTCGTCTTACTTGCGTTCACTTTCATTCCCCTTTCTTTTAATTAAATGTTTATTAATGTAACCATCATTTGCAACTCGGCCGCCGACGACGCGAGTATGACTTGATCATCCATTTTGAAGTCGGTTAAAAATAAATGATTAAGTTATAGGCACTGCGTTCGCATAACTTAACATCTACTTATGTCATAAGCACGACGTTAGCATAACTTAAGCTAGACGTGACAGAGGTACGACCTTAGCTTGTCCGCCTTCTACTTTTGAGAAAGAGGCACAACGTTACCGTATCTCAATATTACTCTTTCAGAAAGGCAGCACTGCGTTAGCTATTTCTGACACATGTGTAACTACTCACCCTAAAAGTATGCATGGGGCAAGCACACACCTCGTGTGGAGGCTAAAGTAACGTTACTGGCTTAATATAACTTTCCCGTCTCGGCCCTTTCTGACCATGAAACGATAAACTCGTTGTTTTCAAATCTTTACCAATTTTTATTCAACAGCACAGAACGAGTGAGCTCTTGAATATATTTCATACAGACTAAGCTTTTACAGAATTGAAAACATCGTCCAAATCAGATTTTAGTATAGGTACGACGCTTCCTAAAAGAGTTTAACGCACGTCACAGATAACACAATCTTCTCTGAGGAACAATGCGCACACGTCACAGATCGTACTATACACTGAAGACACAGGCCACCCAGCTAAACGCGCTCCAGTGAGCAGTTACGCTGCGTAGCTATTTCACCGCACCAGCGTCAGCGAGCCGCCCCGCTACAATCGCGCCAGCAAGCCGCTGTACCGCAACAGCGCCAGCAAGCCGCAGCGCCGCACTAGCGCCAGCGAGCTGTCCAGACTTCAACAATGTAGGCATAGGCACCAAGTTTGCATACCTTCCAGTGGCTCCCAGTGACTGTTGACACAGGCAAAGCACAAAGTTAGCATTAACTACTACACCTAAAACCTTTTAAATATTGGATTTTACTCTTTAAGTAGTTTTAATGTAAAATTTAGAGTACACCACGGTAAAAGCAAAAACATGGAAACAACTACGTCAGATGCACAAGCCTATACTTAAGTAAATCCAACACAGGTTTCGCAAAATAGGTATCCAAAGTAATTTATGATTGAAATAGATCTAAAACGTTTCAGGTGCTTGAAATAAATAAATAATCTGCTTCGCAAATTTAAAATTAAAAGAAATGAAGATAAATGTATTGCGAACCATAGAATTCAGAGCTTCCAAAGTTCACCACTCTTAAGAAACTGCAACTGTGTGATATGGCACTCACAAACCATTGCACACATTACAAAAACGGCAACTGTGTGGTAGAGACTGATCCCACCATATTTTCTAAAGGGAAGGAGGCAACTGCGCAAGATCTACGAATTGCAAAAGGCAACTGCATACAGAGGCGTAGGCCACTACACACATTGCAAATATAAAAAGCAACTGTATGAAAATATCACACATTGCAAAAATAAAAAAGGCAAATGTAAAATATCACACACTGCAAACGACATCACACAAATTGCAACCGTCATTAAGTCGTCTCAGTCGGATAGATATCCGCGTGACATGGCTCACCACTCGCAACGAAAGCTGAGCAAGAGTCAGACGTCCATTTGCCGCGCCAAAGCACCATGTGCTCGGCGGCCGCTGAGCCGTCCTGTCATTAGATTCACCGAGAAGTCGCAGGCTGTAGCGATGGCGTGGCAGTACGCACGAGGCCTTATAGAGCCACTGCATACTGGAGTCTAGCTTTCCTGTAGATTGCGACGAATGAAACAAAAATTCACAGACTGAAAGTTCTTGGCTGCCGACGACCCTCGTCAACATAAGCATCTTGCAGATGCTGGTTAGCGTCTAGTAGAAGAGCAGACGCTTGCCGTCTCCAGAGCTCGGCTGCACCTCTCGACATCAAACCCTAATTTTGTCGACCACATAATATTCGGAGTAAACTGTAACACTTATCAACACATTAGAATACAAAAAGGCTACTTATTTTTTTCAAGTCATACCACGTTAAAGTTAATCCTTTATTTTGTTACATCGCATCAACATTTCGAACTTTAAAATGTATGGGCTACATTATTTCGTGGGCTACGTATTTTCATATAATTTCACAAAACATCAAAACTCGACATTCATCAAGTACAACAAAACTCGAACAAGTTAAGTTTTCACTGGATGCAAACAATAACTCATTTAGTTAACACCTCTTTTCAATATTGGATCCATCGGATGCCAAACTCCTCAGTCAAGTACCCTCGCACTGCGCGATGATAGTGCGGTGGCGCGCCGTTCTGCTGAAACCAAAGCTCCCGCAAGGTTGCTAATGGAATATCGTCCAACATCGTACTTACCATGGTTTGCATGAGGTTTAAATACGATTCAACTGTGAGGTGTCCTAGGATAAAAAATGGTCCAATCAGTTTGTCATTCAATATTCCCGCCCACACATTTACACTAAACCTATGTTGATAGGAATGCTGTTTCGTAAGTTTGGAGTTCCGAGTGGAACACCAATGTTTATTGTGCTGATTGAATAAACCGATTCACGTAAACAGATTTTCGTCCGAGAACAACACGTTCGCATCGGGGTTTTCCAACACCCAATTGCAAAATTCCATTCTCGGTGCTCTATCGATGGTCATCAGCTCCTGGGTCTTCCTGTAATGGTAGGGGTGCATATCAGCTGAGCGCACAATCTTCCAAGCACAATATTTTTTTAATTAATTTTTCTTCACTATTCGCCTACTTATTCTAAATCTTCTCTGCAAATTTGCGTAATATTATTTACAATATTTTATTATATACAATATTAAAAACCTATAAGACAAAAAAAATACTAAAACTAATAACTTAATTATCATACAGTCCTACTCTCCGTGGTATCATGTCAAGAACGCTGTCTGCATTTCTTCGCTGAATGGCTATACTTAGCCTTTGAGCGAGAAAAGAACCAGCCCTCATATCATCAGCAGTAACGACCAGTCGCGGATAGAGTTCCTTTAGGAACTTCACCACACGTGGACCCCACAGACCGATGGTATCTACAGCAAATGGCACAAATATGAATTCATCTCTCAGATACTCATATTTGTGCCACTTACTCAGTTAAGCTGCCTCTGATGCCACTCCGGCTCTAAACGAGGTACCCTTGAGATGACAGGCCGCCAAAGTGTCTACGCTAGTAGCATCCCACACTAGTGCTTTACCTCTCTCCCAAGGGAAAAATAAATATCATTATAAAATTTTGCCGAGCATAGTTAAGGTTAACTTGTAATGTTTATTTATTCATACAAACGCCACAGTGACTGCAGTTCACACTATGACAACGGAATTCATTAGCATGAGCCACGGAAAGGCACAAAGACATTTTCCTCCGAATTTTTTAGATAAGTTATTCTTAGCATATAATTTAACATTCACCTTTTATACGAGGAAATTAGCACAGCGAGTCTAATTTCTGAGTCGTCGGTTATGGGCACACTAATTGGAAACATAATCAATGTTAACATGATCTTTAAATTACTATGTTAGTAGACCGTGGTTAAATCCACATAAATTTTATCTGCTTTTAGAATTACTACTGCCTTATTATACAGTGTGTTAATTTTACACTTGATCAAACGAAATGTGCGGATACTAGATAAAAAATTATCGGTAAAAAATCGAAAAATTTTTTTTTTATGTAAACTATTTAAAAAATAAAAGCATTTTAATTTTTTTTTGGTAAAATTCCCATCCTTCGGTTTTAAATTATTTTCTTTAAGTAAACGTGTATTTTTTCAAAGTAGTTTTATTTGAAAGTTAGAAAGATTAACTAGCAATAAAATTTAAAAAAACCTACGATATCAAGCAGGAAATTTGTCAAAAAATTAATAAGATAATTTTTTTTGTTAAAAAAAGTACTTTTCTTTTTAATTTTTGGTCTGTAACTTCAAAACTAGTACGTTGAGATAACCTTTTTAGCATGTTTTATTAAACTACGTAGCTTACTGTATAAGTTCTCCAAAATAACATGCGTTATGTCTCTTTTCGTTTTTAAAATAATAATCATCAAAGAATGCCATCGGTATGTTGATTTGCGCTTATGCGCCGCACCTACCTCTAATTTGAACACCCTGGTCGATCAATGAAAGGCGAAACAAGTGAGTGAGAGAGTGAATTGTCGTTTGAATGAGATTTGGGTCTCGTTCTCGTAAGGCATGCAGGCAGCTTTAGCTATTTTAAACAGTTCATCTTGTAACGTTACCTAATTTGCACGTTGAATACGCTCACCATTTTTTTCGTCGTTATGCCTTCTACGATAGACTCATTGTCTGCTCGTGAAGTAGCTAACATTCATTACATTTACGGGTTTTGTGATGGCAACGCTCGCGTCGCCTCTCGAGAGTATCATCAGCGATTCCTGACAAGACCTGCCGTTAACTACAGGTTTTTCTTAGTAGTACATCGAGAATTAAGTGAAAATGGACTGCATCGCCCACATCGTGCGTGCTCCTACTGTACCGGTGGATGTGGATGAACAAGTGTTGCGTTTGGTGTACCAAGACCCCACAATTAGTACTCGACGAATAGCACTCAATTGGGGATTAATCACGTCCAAGTGTGGAAAATTTTGAAAAAGAATGTTTGTACCTTTCATTTTCGAAGAGTGCAGAATTTTGAGCCAGATTACGTCGGAAGAAGTGTTTTCTGTTCGTGGCTATTGCGGCAAAGATGATTAGTCCTGAACTTCTGTGACCGTATTTTGTGGACCGATGAGGCAAATTTAACAGAACTGGAATCACAAATTTGAAACCTTCACTTGTGGATGCCGGAGGAAAAAATCCCTTAGCAGTTCGGCCAGCGTCCTTTCAAATCAATTTTCGATTAATGTTTGGGCTGGAATGATAAGTGATTACGTAATCGGACCATTTATTCTTCCGTCAAGGTTGACAGGCCCAGCTTACCTAACATTTCTACAAAAATTACCTGACCTGATGAGTGATGTGGATGTACAAACAAAGGGAGGATGTGGTTTCAGCGGGCGCTCCAGCTCACTTCAGCACGATCGTGCGTGATTATTTAAACGAACGATACGGAGATAGATGGATTGGACGAGGCGGACCAGTAGCGTGGCCGGCACGAAGCCTGATATGACCCCCTAGATTTTTTTTGGGGCCACATGAAAGACATTGTGTACCGTACTCACTTAGTACAAGAATTGTTACAAAAGTAATGGCTGCGGCTAGTCAAATAAAGAAAATCGTACTGTATTAAAAAACAGTACGTGTGGCATTACGTGCAACTGAATGTATGGATGAAAATGGTGGTCATTATGAAAATTTAATAAATTAAATCATTTTCTACGGTTTTTTTGTTTTATTCCATAATTTTGTCAATTAAATCATTATTAAATCACTTTGAATTTTGTGCTCAGATTACCTACCTTATTTTTAGTGATTATCCCAACGAAAAGAGATAGAACGCATGTTATTTTGGAGAACTTGTACAGTAAGCTACGTAGTTTAATAAAACATGCTAAAAGGTTATCTCAACGTACTAGTTTTGAAGTTACAGACCAAAAATTAAAATAAAAGTATTTTTTAACAAAAAATTATCTTATTATTTTTTGACGAATTTCCTGCTTGATATTGTAGGTTTTTAATTTTTATTGCTAGTTAATCTTTCTAACTTTCAAATAAAACTACTTTGAAAAATACAAGCGTTTACTTAAAGAGAAAATAATTTAAAACCGAAGGATGGAAATTTTACCAAAAAAAAAAATTAAAATGCTTTTATTTTTTAAATAGTTTTTTTCGATTTTTTACCGATAATTTTTTATCTAGTATCCGCACATTTCGTTTGATCAAGTGTAAAATTAACACATTGTATACATTTTTTTACAGTTTAGGATGACAAATGAGCACACATTAAATAAAACTAATTTTACGGATTTTAGAGCGTTTAATTTAAACTTTTTAATTCCTGACGTTTCAGGTATTTTACAGCACCCAAGGTCACAGGGGAACTGAGATGTTTAATGTCTCGATGTCAAAGTTAGCCCGGCTACCTTCAGATTTTGAATATTAATTTTATGAATGAAAAAGTTAAAATTAAACGCAATAAAATCCGTAAAAGTAGTTTTATTTAATGTGTAGAATTCGCGTAGGTAAATATAAGAAATCATTAAACGAGCACACAGTCCACCTGATAGTAAGTTAATACTGTGTCACAAGAACACCTATCTTTAATTCATAGGTAAGAATTTAATGAGTGAGTGACTCTGTGGCATTTCTTGGCGTGGCCTATGTTCAGAAGTAAACTGTTGTCTTGTTCAAGTTAAGTTTTAGACGCTGGTTGGAAAACACTGTTGAGGTCATTGTACATTGTGATAAGTTCCACCAGGGAGTCTGTCACATTAAATATAATATCGTCGGTAAATCGAAGGTAAGTGATGTGATCGCTATTGATGCTGATACCGTAGCCTTTCCAGTTCAGTAGCTTAAAAACGTCTTTCGATGCAGAAATGAAGAGTTTTGGAGATATAACGTCACGCTGTCTTACATCTTTCTGCATTTGGATAGGTTTGTGCTCTAGTTGTGGCCCTACTGTACAAGCACATCAGCACTTTTATATACTTACAGTGAATCTGGCAAAAAAGATTACACATACATTGTTTTATTACTATTATTATTTCGTTCCTTTTTATTATTATGTAGAAAAATGGAGAAGAAACTAGAATTTTAGTTTTGTTTTATCTACATAAATACAAAAATAATCTGTTTTTATATATACTCGTACATTCATCCTTTCTAAAAGTAATTAGTAATGCCATTACTTGATTTGCCGGCATGAGCGATAGAAAACGAAGAGCGTTTGTTAAATTATCTCGAGTCTGCACTTCCGTAATTTTTGCTCTGTTTATTTGTTATGTAATATCATTCTATTAAAATAATTAAACTTCCATTAATGAGCTTGATCGAAAATCAAATATCACTAAATGCTACATTTTGGATATAAAACTTTCTGATTGGAAATTGTTGTAATAGATTCTACTACATACCTCTTCATTTTAGTTTTAAGATTAGATTCTACGCTTATATATAGGACGTTTGTGTGAAAATTTTAGAACTAGATAGATCTAGATTAAAAATTGGCCTCTTGACGATTTTACAAATGAAATATTCCTTTGAAGTAAAGTCACCGTGTATCAGCGGCGTCAGAGAATTAACTACTCCATGTCATCCCACGGGTGTCGTAAGAGAAGACAGGGGGAAATGAAACAGTAAATGGCATTTTCCTAATAACAACTCAAAGTAATAAAATATTTTGGTTGCCAACCTATATGCAATGCATGGCAATTATGGAAAATATTCCTCTTATAAGGCAATCTTTTGGGAAGGCCTATGTTAAGCAGTAAACTAAGTTAGGTTGTAATAAATGATAATAAAAAAATAAATAAAACCTTTTGGTAAATCCAAATGTGCATGCCTTAAGCACTCATTTAATACATCATTTTTTAAAGGAGTTTTATTTAAAACTCCTTTAAAAATTTTTAACAAGTTTTCACTAACAACCTTATTACTATACTTCCAGTTTTCTGATAATTTTATGTCAAACGTCAGTATAAAAAAAAATTGGAAAATCCAAAGTGCACGACTCATAATGCTCATATGATCATGAAAAAATACTTAAAGAAAATTGTAAATTGTAGTTCTATTCGTCAAAGAGTTCCAGAAGTCACCGTGGTACACCTTCAAGTCACTCCATCAAGTCCGTAGTTAAGGTCTTATCATAACTAACAAACCGAGCCCAAACTCGACACACCTAGTTTTACTGGTCGAAGAGTTCCAGCAGCATTCATCGAAATACACCTTCAGGTCACTGTATCAAGTCTGGAAGTAAGGTCTCATCATAACTAACAAAACGAGTTAACGAGGAACAAATTTGGCACACCTAGTTCTACTCGTCGAGGAGTTCCAGTAGAATTCACCGAAGTACACCTTCGATCACTTCCCAAGTCCGAAGGAAAGGTGTCAAGATAACTATCAAAACGAGTCTAAACTCAGCACACCTATTTCTACTCGTCGAGGAGTTCAAGTAGTCACTTCATAAAGTCCAAGACGTATTTTAGTATATTTATATATAAATTCTCCTTATTTTTCACCAAACAAAATATTGTAATAAAAATCTGTGATTATAAAAATAATAATATCTTACTTTGTCAATGTAATCCTTGTATGTATCAAATTAGATTTTTCGAATATTTTGTATTTCTACAGCGATGTTTTTTGCTGCAAACAAGCGATATAGTATCCACGCGCCAGCGAGTAAGGCAAAGTGTATTTAGTAAAATAAATTAATACAAGGCTGCTCAAAACACCGAAAATTTCGGGATTTCTCAGCCGAAATAAATTAATTATAACTAAACAAAACAAATTTAAACTGCCATTTACATTCCATGGCTTCCCACATGATAGATGAAGAGATTAAAAAATAGATTGAGTTGAATAATTGATATTTTCAAAAGTTATCGTGTTTACTCGTCCATGCGGACTTGATAAATCCACACCATAAGCCACTAAAACCACTTTTTTATGTAAAAATAACAATTAATCGATTTGAAAAGTTCAACAATCATTTATCTTTCTAAAAATGTGCTTTTTATATCATTTATATGTTCAATGTGATTGTTAGATACGATTTCATGCGACAAAACGTTGGAATCTTAATTTTTAGGCACTAGTAGAACATACCTACGCGCTTAGCGCTTAAGGCATGCAATACCTTGGCGGTGTGATGGTGGCATTAGGAAAGCTATCACCCAAGGCAACTATGTGAAATGCCGGGACGATCTCATAGCTTTTTACGGATGTCGGTATAACCATCTCGTTAATGCTGTTTTATTTATGTTTTTTTATGTATTAAAAGTGACAAACTAGAGAAAGTATATCTGATAGTAAGTGGATGCTGTGGCTTATAGAACTACATTTACCCACGATTAAGAATCAAATTCTATATTCGTTGTCACTCCTGACGGTTAAGATAAAATGTCTCAAAAGAAAACATAGTTTAAAAGGTTTCCGTTTCTCTACATTCACCATATGAAACACGGCAGCATGAAGCTGATATTTATTCGTACGCTGATATTCAGTGAGAGCGAGCATTCTCCCTTTGAGCCAAAACTTTCGTGCTGCAACCATATTATAACTGCAGCTTTGTGCTCTTCCACGTTTAAAGATACTTATACATTTTTAAATAATAGAAACAAACACAATTTGTACTACCAGTTATTAGACAACACAGAATTATTAATTCTTAGATATCATTTTTATTTTATTTTTTTAATCTATATTGCCATGCTACCTACGTCAAATCTTCACCATTCCATGGGTTGACTGATGGCGTTAAGTCCGCTCTGTATTCTTTTGTAATAGGTAATGCAATAAAGAATAAACAAATGAATTACAACAAATTCACACAAAAAATTTTATGTTCGTCGATCAACTAGATTAAAAAAATTATGAAAAACTGAATAAAAATGTTATTATTCTAATATTAAATAATAGATGCATGAAAATAACCATCTTTGCCTCGTTTGGCAATTTTTCATATTTGCCTCGTTTGGCAGGCGGGTTGGCAACCGTAGTTTTTTTGTTTTAGTTGTTATAATGAAGACGCTGCCGTCCATGTCCTAGTGTGTCACTCTGTCGCCCCATACGACACCCACGGAACGATATGGTGTGTATTTCTGTTCTCACCAGGACAAAGGTATATTTCGAACCAGTGTTTAATAGAAAAATGACTTTGTGCTTTAACTTAATTTATTATATTCTATTATTTTTTTCTAAAATATAGTTGCAGCGTGGCTCTACCACGTGTAATTTTATAAATATCTTGTAGTATCCTTTCAGATTTATTTAAACTATTAAATTTAATTTAAATTACTAATCAATAAATATGAATAAATAATAAATAAAATTATGTAATTAATGTAATTATCATTATTATATTTTTTTTATAGGATAGGGTGACAAACGAACACACAGTCCACCTGATGGTAAGTGGTTGCTGTGGCCCATAGACATCTATATCTATCCTCGATTACGAATCAAAATACAGATGCGTTGTCACCCGTGAGGACTAAGGTGGAATGCCTCGTTTCCAGTAAAAAGGGTCTCCGGTTCTCTACACTCACCATACGAAACAGCAGCATTAAGCTACTATTTTACGCTGGTATCTTGTGAGAGCGTGGTCCTTCCCCGGTCGAGCCGACCCATTCGTGCTACAACTATACTACCAATATAACTGCAGCATGGCTCTACCACGTATAAAAATTTAAATAGTACATAACATAACCTGATAATAATTTTATTTGAATTGCAAAAAACATTGCGTACATTTCAGTTTTGTGTTTTTGCTCAAAAATGAGCAATTTTATTCACCTGTCCTATTTTTCATAAATAATTAAAATTTATAAAGTATTACACATTGGTAGTGGAGTCCAAGGGGAGGCGTTGGCCGTTAGTTTGGACATAGCGAAGGCCTTCGATCGGGTTTGGCACAAATCGCTTCTTTCGAAGCTTCCTTCCTATGGGCTTCCCGAGAAATTGTGCAATTGGATCACCAGTTTTCTTGCAGATCGGAGCATCAACATCGATTACAAGTCCATTAACGCTGGTGTTCCACATGGCTGCGTGCTATCACCAATGCTGTTTCTTCTGCATATCAATGATATGTTGCAAACTGGTAACATTCATTGCTATGCAGACGACAGCACTGCTGATGCTTTATACACTGGCCTTGCCAATATTTCTTGGGAAAACGTCGCCTAGTACCGGAACAAACTTGTGTCTGAAGTCAAAACTTTGTTAAGCAAAGTCTCGGACTGGGGGCGACTAAATCTAGTCCAGTTCAATCCTCAGAAGACACAAGTTTGCGCGTTTACCGCTAAAAAGAACCCCTTTGTCGTATCTCCTCAGTTTCAAGGTTTTGGTGTCTCAGCCAGTATTGGAATCCTCGGTGTCGACATATCGAGTGACGTGCAGTTTCGTGGTCACTTGGAAGAGAAGGCCAAATCGGCCACTAAAAAGCTTGGCATGCTCAGCAGAGCGGAACAGTATTTCATGCCGGTACACCGCTTGCAACTTTACAAGGCGCAGGTTCAGCCCCACATGGAATAATGTTCCCATCTCTGGGCAGGGGCTCCCCAGTGCCAGCTCCTTCCACTTGACCGCATCCAGCGCAGAGCAGTTCGAATCGTCGACGACTTTTTTCCGATCAGCTTGACTCACTGGCATTGCGTAGAGGTGTTGCATCTCTTTGCGTATTTTATCGCATCTACCACCTGGAGTGCTCTGAGGAATTGTTCGGACTAATTCCAGCCGCTCAATTTCACCATCGCACATCGCGACAAAACTCGCGATACCATCCATACAATCTGGATAATTGGCGGTCCACCACTGTGCGATTTAGAAGAAGTTTTCTTCCTCGCACAACTTCCTTGTGGAACCGATTACCACCAGCGATTTTTCCGGACCGATACGACTTAGGGACCTTCAAAAAAGAGCCTACTTCTTTTTAAAAGGCCGGCAACGCATCTGTAATTCCCCTGGTGTTGCAGTTGTTTATGGGCGGCGGTAGTCACTTACCATCAAGTGAGCCGCATGCTCGTTTGCCCCTCTCCTATAAAAAAAAACACATTTTGAGCTGGTAATAATAATTTAAAAGGAAGGACTGAAATATAGAGACCATGAATAATGTAAAGAAGTATTTATGCAAAAAATTCACGTTTAAAAAGTTGTAGTGTATTTTAGTCTATTGGGGCACGTTGAATTACACCGGAACTCCGCAAAAATATCAAAAAGGCAATTTGGCTGCATTTATTTCCAATAACTTATATCGAGCCTGATTATGGAATTGAGAGTAAGTGGGACCAGAAATAATTAACACGGTAAATATTTAACATTTTTTTATATTTTATACGACGATTCTATAATAATTTTCTACAGTATGGGAGCAGAAATGCCGTCATAATTCAGAGGATACAAATGTCCGTCTTAAATTTTATAGTACGCGAGCGAAGAGTTCCATAACTGCTAGACGCTATTGAAATTGGTAATTGCAATTTTAGATGTTGATATTCCAAGTGATGGCGGTGAATAAAAACATGCTGAGGATATCAGCATGTCTAAGAAGTATAAAAAATTTAAAAAAAAATTACAGGCATGTGAAGTTCGCCAACACGCATTGGAGCAGCGCAGCGAACACTTTCCTGCTCCAAAATTTATCTCAGAAATCAGAAGAGGCCTGAAGTTATGACAACAATGGATGGGACGCAGCGAGTCCGTAGACGGGCGCGCCGCACACCTCTCCACACCGCGTACACACCCTACGACCACGTCCCTGGGCGGTTCTCACTAATACCTCTTTTCCGGTAAAAAGGATCTCCTGTTCTCTACACTCACCATACGAAACACAGCAGTGTTTAGCTGCTACTTTTCGCTGGTATTCTATGAGTATGTGTGTGTTTCCAATTTCAAGCATAATATTTTTTCATTTATTATAATAATAATGTTCCTTAAACCAAATTTCGGTCACGGCGGCCAGTCTCAACGGAGACTAGCTATCTGCGCAGGACAGGATTATAGTGCCCAAGTGTGTGCGCAAGCACAGCTGCACTCTATTTCCTCACTATCAGCCCGGTTGGACGGTAATTTGACACGACCGGAGAGAGGTCAGGCGCGGTAAAAGCTGAAGTCAGGACCTACAGCTTTACGTGCTTTCCGAGGTACTGGGGTGAAAACGCTAACTTCTCAACTCCGGGCTGCTACCAAAACTTTCTAAATGATTTCTTATATTTACGCGAATACTACACATTTAAATAAAATTAGTTTTACGGATTTTATCGCGTATATTAACTTATTTTATATTCCCGCCGTTTCGAGTACTTTACAGCACCCATGGTCACGGGAGGGACTGAGGCATTTGACGTCCCACTGTCATAGTTAACCACGGTTACCTCCAGATTAAAAATTATTAACTTTTGTTCCGATCTACGCAGTATGAACTTACAGTATCTTGAATTCTTGCATATATATGCTTGAGTTGGGATTTAATTTTATTAATAATAGGATCCCAAGCAGATGGTAGCACCCAGCCATCTTCTCTATTGAAATTAGGATGTTTTTTGATTTCAATAGCCTCGAGAATCATCCTTGGAAGGAATCGGTGTTCTTTAACGAGGATTTGTGGTCTATCAAATCTAATGTAGTGACGGGGCGATCCTGTACATGTTCACAGACTGCAGACTTCCTGGAGCGTCGATTCTTCACATCAATGTGTAACGCGGGTTTTTATTAATCTTTAGTTTGTCCTATATAAGAGACCACATTCACAATCAAGGTTGTACACTCTTGCATCTTGCAGAGGGACATTACACTTGACTGATGGTAAAACTGACTAATCTTCTTCGGCGGCTTGAAGTATGTTTTAATAGAAGTAAGTATGCACCGTTGTTATCTATGCACTTTGCCATCTCATAGGTCGTTCATTGATCCCTTTACTAAAAAACCATGGGGGAGAATCAATAAACTCTTTGAAGGCGGTTTGACTGCCGCATGGGAGTTGAATTTTTCCTTGTAAGAAGTTGTCCAAATTCCGGAAAAATGGTAATCTGTTGAGCAAGGTCCGGGAGTACGGTGGGTGTCGCAGACATTCCAATTGTAGCTCATCTAACTTAGTGGTTGTTTGTTGTGCAGTGTGTGGTCTTGCGTTGTCGAGAAGCAGCAGTGGCCTAGAGCGATTGACCAATCTCGGTTGTTTAGCAGCTAGTTCTTCCTTCATGGTTTGCAGTTGCTGACAATAGATATCTGCCGTAATCGTTTGGCCAGATTTTAGAAAGCTGTAGTGAACGACAACGGCACTAGTCCACCAAACACTCACAAGTAACTTTTTCTTACTCAATTTTCGTTTAGGGCAGGATTTGGCTGGGTCTCCAGGGTTCAGCTATTGCGACGAGCGCTTCCGATTATCGTACAGTATCCACTTTTCATCATAAGTAATGATTCGATTTAAAATCCCTTCATTATTGTGTCGGTTGAGCAAAGTAACACAGCAGTCGACGCGTGTTTGCAAGTTCGATTCACTCAATTCATGAGGTACTCATCGTTGAAGTTTTTTTACTTTCCCGATTTGCTTCAAGTGGATTAATACAGTTTTATCACTTACTCTGAAGTGCTTTGTGATGGATCCGCTTTCACAATAGCCTATAATTCTTCATTTTCCACTTTGGTCTCCGGCCATCCACGGGGTTCGTTCTGAAGGTCGAAATTTGCAGAACGAAAACGTTGAAACCAAAAACGTACCGTGCTTTCTTTTGCAACACCAGCGCCGTACACATCATTAATCCTTCTAGCTGTTTCTGCAGCACTGGTGCCACGGTAGAACTCGTACTCGTAAATATACCGATATTTCATGTTTTCCATTGTGCGGTAATAAGCGACGCCAAAGAAAAAAATAATGAGGGAAAAACAAATAAATTACTGTTTTTAAAACTCAAATGTACCAATTCTTAACCAAAGAGGAGATATTTCAGATCAAAGTGGTCAGTACGACAAAACGCTAATTTCATATGTAAGGACCTAATATTTTAAAATTTTTTGTATAAGAACCAGGGATATAATAATCGTGATATACAAAAATTCAGAACCCTTTCCATTATACACTTAGTATAGATTATAGAATGAAACCATGATTTAACGAGTAAATTGAAGGCGTTCAAAAAACCGTGCCGCGTGCTACGAGTGTAAGTGCGCAACTGCCCCAGCAGGGCTAGCATGGGCAGGAGACAATTTTATCCCCGAGGAAAGGAGAAAATGTTTATCCCCTCGCTTAGTTTTATCCACCTTTCGAGCATGGGCACACTGGTGGATATAATATCCACAGTAGATAAAATGGGAGATAGACTTGCACTTAGATAGATTTTTTGTATGAATATAAACTTAAACCCTCGTCCAATAAAAACTACGATAAAATTGTCCCTTTCAAATGTCAAAAAAAAAATACATAATTTTTTATCTTTCATTTGGCCCCATGCTACGGACGGGGGATATAATATGTCTAATCGTTATGTCAAACGGGGATATATTTCTCCCCGTTGCCGTGCTTTGGCATAAGGACAAGATAATTTTATCTCTTGTCAGTGGGTATAATCGGGGATAAATTTTTGTCCCCAGCCCATGCTAGCCGTGAAGGAAGGAATAAGCCCCGACAATGTGGTTGTAGGTGCAACGGTTGTTCGAGAGCGCTTCTTACTTAATTTATTTCTAATATGACGGTATACAAGAATCAAACAATGTACATAATATATCAGAACAAATATAATATAATAGAACAAATACTCATATAATAAACAACTTATAATGCGTCGCTTACACTTTCTGCCTCCTTAGTGCTTACTAGTTAGCACTACAATCCATGGTCTCCGCAGCACACCCGTACGTGTGCGAACATGTACTATTCGAACGCGTCCGTCGCTGGCTGCATGGGTCGCACTCACTACCCCGTGTCGCCAGCAATTGCGAACAGCATTAGGTTCAACAAGAATGACATAATCACCTACCTGTAGAGACTTCGACTCTTGTGTCCACTTTGACGAGGGAGCAGAGTTGGCAAATATTATTTTAGCCAGCGAGACCAAAACATGTCTGCTAGCCTTTGTGCCACGCGCCAGCGTTTTCTTAAGCAAAGATCAAAATCGTCAAACTTACCAAATTGTGGGCTTGTCGATGATGCACCAATCAGAAAGTGATTGGGCGTGAGTGCCTCTGGGTGATTTGGGTCATTGGAGACATGCGTATTGGTCGACTATTAACTAACGCCTCCACCGCAGCTAACAACGTTACCAGTGTATCAGGATGACAGGCGCGTTCTTTTAAAATTACCTTTAGTGAGGATTTGACTGTACGTATCATCCTCTCCCAAGAGATGGGGGGACATCTCAGGGGCACCCGGTGGCATGAATCTCCATTCCACGCCTATTATAGCTCCAGGTTCGCGGACTGCCTCCGTGTCTAGCTCAGATATACTTTTCTTCAGCTCTGAGTCCGCGCCCTTCAGGTTCGTGCCGTTATCGGAAATAATTACCAGAGGCATACCACGAGCTGCCATGCGTCTTAGTGCCAATTTTGTGGAATCGGCTGTAAGGTCCTCAGTTAACTCGATATGGATCGCACGGACTGTGAGGCAAGTAAAGAGCATTCCGTACCTTTTTTGTCTTCTGCGTCCTGTTATGAACCGATGTACAAGGTAGTAATTGCTATTGTAAACATTACGTAAAATATATAAAAGTGATTTTTCAATTAATTCAGGCAGTCAAACTCTAACCTTTGTTCGGTACACAACTTTCTTACAATTTATAATATTCCGAATTGTAATTAATTAAATTAGTCTTGCAGCAGTAAAAAGTGTCTTTTTTAAAAAGGGCCCAAGGCGAGCCATCCTAACAATTTTGGTGTCAGAAGTGGGATGTCCTTGGAAAATAATTAAAGTACTGGGACTCTTAGGTGTTAGGCGCGTCGCGATAAAGAATTCCCGCCTAATACTCATTTGGCTCCGTGAACCTCAGCGTTCATCACCACGGTCCTTGGCTAAGGTGCCAGGTGTCGACAGTAAGTCTTGGGTACATGTGCCTAAGCCCGCACGGTTGCACTCGTGGTCGACGATAAGACTTCGCTACTAAGCGCGAGCCCGCACCGCATCATCAAGAACCTCCTGCTACCCCATCGTGGTCGACGATAAGCCTCCACTTTCGAGTGTGAGCCCGCATCACAACCCCTGCACTATCGGATCACCGGACAGTTTGACTCGCCACCAACATCAGACCTTGCATCACCATTATCATCACCACGTGTAAGGTCTTACACTTAAGGTCTCACGGACAACGCAGAATAGCCACGGAGTAGCGCCGTAATTTAAGACTTCCTGAGTCGTCGGACACTCAAAGCCACCGCTGCCATTGACGTCATCGCTGCACACGCCGCGCGCTGCAGTGTCGAATTAACTGACACGTTTTGGAAAACCGAGATGTTCGTGAGAATCTACATTTTGTGAGTAATTTTATAGAATATTAAATTAAAGTTTTCAAAAGTTATTAATTAAAGTGATTTAATCTAAAAAAGTAATCAATTGTAAGAGATTTATTTTAACATTAAGTCATTGTATTTTAACATTTTGTTTAACATATTTTGTCGTGTTCTGATGATCTGTACTGTATTTTTAAATATTCCCTATTAATTAATGTTCTCTAAAAAGGTAAAAGCTGAAGAAGTTAAAATTTCAAATTCTGACTTCTCAGATAGTTCACTGTCAGGACCAAATCCAACACAGAAAAATATTAAATTAAAAATGTCCGAAAAAATCACTCTTTCAGTCCTAACCAAATTTATTAAGCCCTACAACGGGGATCGCGAGTTATTGCCCGCATTTCTTACAAATTGCGAAAACGCAATTTCATTAGCAAGTACAGACCAACAGAATGTTTTTTTTTTAAATATATTGTGTCCCAACTTGAAGGAAAAGCACAATTAGCTTGTTGCTTAAAGAAATTTAGTAGTTGGCCCGAATTAAAACAATTTCTTAAATCGACATTCGGAGAGAAAAAAACAGTTGCTTCTGAAGATGTGACATAATATTCATTAAGGATTGAATCGTGCCTTACGCAGATTCAATCCCATATTCACTACAGCTGTGAGGATGAAAAAGAACTTTTAGGTAGATTTGCAGCAATGGAAGACTTAGCTTTAAATACTTTCTTATTGGGCATGAATCCTAGTTATTTGCATATTGTACGCTGTAGGAATCCTCGAACTTTATCCGAAGCGATTACACATGCTATCGAGGAAGAAAAATTATTTAAATTTATTAAATTCGCATCGCAGCGCTCATCCAAATCGTGCTCAATTTGTCACAAACTAGGACACACTTCTTCCGAGTGTTATAAAAATAAATCAAATATATAAAAGGTGTCCTATCCTAACGGATAGGAAACCTTTTATATATTAGAATTAGAGTTATTTCTAATTTTAATATATATTAGAATTAGAGTTAAGTTTTTTATATTAGAATTAGAGTTAAGATGATGGAGTTTACTCCATCATCTTAACTCTAATTCTAATTCATTTGCATAATAAAAATTCAAATAATCCAAATAATTATTAAAATATGTGCATATTGCAAAAAGAAAGGTCATTCAATAAACGAACGTCGCAAACTTAAGCTTAAAAACAATAATATGCGTCTCGATCAGCGTAACGCTGCACTATCAAGTACACTAGTACCGAGCACTAGTAATGTGCCGGACAATAATCGCTCTAATATACACGTTGTTTGCGCCTCTGAAAATAATAATGATGATTTAAACTAAACAGGGTTTCGGTGCCGTGTCTGTCGAAACGTACTATTAATTTAAATGACACGAAAACTATTAATCTTACTAAATCCCGTGTTCCTAAATTATGTTATAAAACACGGATGACAAAAAATATTGATGTCCATGCTTTAAATAATAAGTCCAACAAGTCTTCAATGGAGCTTCGAGTTCGCACCTGTGGTCAATTCTCGGTTGCACAGGGTTCTAATTTTAATGCACCTTGGTCTCAATTAATATGCTCCACTTCAAATAAAAGACTCGATTCCTGTGTTCCTATGTTATTTTTAACACAGGGTAATAAAAAATCAGAGACTCAAAAGGTTAAAAATAATGACTCAATTTCTAAAATTTTTTATAATAAAAAATTTAATGGTTATCAACGTGACGCCTCAAATTGCGGAAAATTTACGTCACTCTCTAGGGTTGGCACACGTGAGAAAACTTATACAATAAATAGTATTAATAATAATATTTCTCTGCCTCACGTTATGTTAAAGACTAATTTTAAATTACGACGGTATCATAGGTAGTGATTTTACACAACATTTTAATGTAGATATACAGTACGCTATTAGTTCTCTTAATTTACAAGGTCATACAATACCTTTTTATTTTAGTAAACCACTATACGTTATACCTCCACGGTCGGAGATGGTAATTGAGTGCCAAGTAGTCAATTTATTAGAAGTAGGTGATTGTAAAGAAGCTTTAGTATTAGATCAGAAAGTTTGCGAAGGCGTATTTTTGGCTAACTGTATTGTAAGGTTAAAGCCGAATAATAGAGTTGACGTTACCGTCTTAAACACTACGGAAAATGAAATCGAAATTGAAAACTTTCAGGTTCTATTGACTCCATACCAACCTATGTCGTCAAAATTAGATAATTCTCATAAAGAAATTATTTATAACTTAAATTCTTTAAACATTGATTGTTCTCAAAAGGTACTTGAACAAATACGATGCTCTTACTTAAATCCTCAAGGAAGAAAAGCACTAATGACTTGTCTCAAAATACACGGATATATTTCGTCTTGATGGCGAATACTTAACCCATACAAACATTATTCGACATTCTATTAATACCGGGAACGCACCCCCTATACATGTAAAGTCATACCGTTTTCCCGAGATACATAAAGAAGAAGTCGAGAAGCAAATTAAGAAAATGCTTGACCAAAATATTATTAGACCCTCCACTTCGCCTTGGAAATGCTTCCGGCAAGCAAAAGTGGCGAATTGTTATTGACTATCGCCGACTAAATAACGTCACTCTTTCTGACGTTTATCATCTTCCCCACATTACGGATATTCTCGAGCAACTAGGTCATTCCAAATATTTTAATACACTAGACTTAGCCTCTGGATTTCATCAAATTTGCTTAGATCCAAAAGATACTGAAAAAACGGACTTCAGTGTTACTACTAATGGTGTTTCTGGTCTCCATTGTTATATATATTTAGATGACTGTATTGTTTACTCTCATGATCTTGCCTCGCATATGAAAAAACTTGAACTAATCTTTTCCAAATTCAGAGAGGCTAATTTAAAATTACAGCCTGATAAATGTGAGTTCTTGCGATGAGAAGTCGCTTATCTTGGGCAAGTAATTACAGATCAATGTGTTTCGCCTAACCCTGAG
Source organism: Parnassius orleans (assembly GCA_029286625.1). Classification (NCBI taxonomy): domain Eukaryota; kingdom Metazoa; phylum Arthropoda; class Insecta; order Lepidoptera; family Papilionidae; genus Parnassius; species Parnassius orleans. The sequence goes on along the minus strand of JAGSMP010000084.1, from coordinate 2,254,691 downwards.
GCTATAAATCAGATTCCCACACCTAAGACTCCTAAAGATGTAAAGTCATTTCTTGGATTAACAGTTTACTATCGTCGTTTCATAGAAAACTTTTGTCATATCACAAAACCTCTTACTTCTTTACTTAAAAAGGACACAATCTTTCACTGGTCTCATGAGCAAGAATATGCTTTCAATCAACTTAAACAAAAGTTGGTTACAGCTCCTTTACTTCAATACCCTGACTTCTCTCAACCTTTTATCGTAAGTACCGATGCTTCTAATTACGCTGTTGGCGCAATTTTGTCTCAGGGCGAGATTGAAAAGGATAAACCTATCGCATATGCATCTCGTATCTTAAATAAACAAGAAGGAAACTATTCAACTACAGAAAAGGAATTATTGGCAATACTCTTCGGTATTAATACTTTTCGACCATATCTTTATGGATATAAATTTAAAATTGTCACAGATCATCGCCTTCTTACATGGCTTTTCAATGCCAAAGATCCAGGCGGACGTTTGCTCAGATGGCGCCTAAAATTAGAGGAATACGATTATGAAATCGTTTACAAGCCAGGTAGAATTAATTCAAACGCGGGTGCTTTATCTCGTAATCCAGTAAACGCTATTACGCATTCCAAATTAAATAAGACAACATATGAACAATTTTTTAAAAAACAATTTACAAAATCAATTTCTAATGATACACAAATTGAAGTGCATAATCAAAGTTTATATTATGCAAAACAAAAAATAATTGCGTGTCCAGTCTCTCTAGACTTTGATTACTCTATGCCGAACTGTGAACGGCTATTGTCAATGATAAACAATACTGCCGAGTTGTTATCAGCGGAACGCGAACCTGAAACCGTACACTCAGTCGACTCTAACAATAAAACATTTTACTTTCTTTACACTAAAGTTCATCATTATGATGAGACAAGTTATAAGACAATTTATAATTTATTACGTAAGTTTAGGGATCAAATTATTTCTAAAAATAACTATGAAACTGAGATGGTATTATCTGACTTTTCGGAACCATTAAAAAAGTTAGTATACTTAAAGATTTACAATATTATATCTTATATCTTCCATGGTACAAATATTAAGGTTCACATATACAACTCCAGCCGAGATTCCAAACATTTTTAAAGAAAAACCATGGGACTACCGTAGCTGGTCACCCAGGTATAAAACGCATGTATAGTAGAATTATATCTTTGTTTTATTAGAAAAATATGCGTGCAGACATAGAACACTTCGTTAAATATTGTAAACTATGTCAAATTAATAAGCCGTTACGGACTTGTAACAAGGCACCCATGGTCATAACGTGCTCAAGCACGAAGCCATTTGAAAGATTAGCGCTAGACATTGTCGGTGTTCTCCCTGAAGCGGGTCTTCAAAAATTTATATACATATTAACACTCCAAGATGACTTAACCAAATTTTCTTGTGCCTATCCAATGATTACTTCGACAACTGATAAAGTCGCACGTAATCTTGATTCTAACTGATCAAGGTTCATGCTTTACTTTCGAGTTATTTAAGCTATTAACTAGCATTCTTAAAATAAAAAATATCTTCTCAAGTCCATACCATCCCCAAACGAATGGCGCATTAGAACGTAGTCACGCTACCCTTAAATAATATTTAAAATCATTTGTAAATGAAAACCATGACGATTGGCACTGTTATCTTGCTACTGTAATTTTATCTTACAAGACCACTCCACATTGTACTACTGAATTTACTCCTTTTGAATTATTATACGGACATAAGCCGTGTATCCCTAGTAGCATATACAACTCCGACGAAAATACAACCTATCACGAGTACATTCGTGCTCTACAATATATTAAATACTCCACGAAAAAGCCTTAGAAAATATAAATAAAAAAGGAATCTTCAAAAGATACTACGATGCCTCTTCGAGAAAAATCTTACAAAGTAGGTGATTTAGTCTATATTAAACAGCACCATAGGTTTAAGGCCTATCTCCAATTTGGAAGGAACCTTTTAAAATTATTAAGGTTAACGGAAAAAATAATGTTACTCTGTGCATAAATAGGAAACGTAAAATACCACATTAATGAAATAAAACCAGCGTAAATTATGTAATAATTGTTTCAGATTTCTCCTCCGATCGAGTTATTCAGAATCTATTGAACAAATTGTACATAGTCCAGGTTTATACTTCGATCCGACTTCCATGGCATACTTCTACAACGATTATTGGAATGTAGTAACCTGTCGAAATAATACCTATAAGGCCTTATTTAAAGAAAATTGATCAATCGATTTCGAGCATGTCTAGCTTTTGTGAAGGCTCGAATACCGCGATCATAAATATAGATTACAAGGATATTATAAACCCATTAGAAATTTTAATTAACGCCAATTATCTTAAATATGACTCGTTATCACATATTATTTCGAAAATCTAATAACCGTTTTAAAAGATCTCTTGAATTGGCGGTGAGTTCTTAAATTCTTCTTTGGTACATTAGACTCGATGACGCCAGAAAATACGATGAAGCTATTTCTACTTGTCAGCATAATGAAAACGAGATATAGTCACTAATGAAGGACAACATACACATTTTTCAATCAACCATAAATAATTTTATGTTTCCATTCGTCAATTAAATAATAATGAAATTAGATTAAATAAACAAATCGAAAAACTAAATTACATATTTTCTGAAAATTCTAAAATTACGACCGACTTAATTAGTTCAGCAAAAATAAATTCAATTTTAAATGTGATTGAAGGTTCACTGCTATCGGTTTCAAATATACTGGACACAATTTTAAACTCTATTTTATATGCAAAATCAAATATTCTCCATCCCTATGTATTAACTCCTACTAAGTTATTTAAAGAGCTTTCTAATAGCAAAATGAGCAAAACTAGTGTGGAATTTCCCATTTCCTTATCATTAGAAAATATACATACAATTATTGATCTAGCTGAATTAACTTCGTATTACTATAATAATAAGATAGTATTCGTTGTAAGAATTCCTTTAATTAACCCTATTAAATTTAGTGTTTATAGATTTTACCATTACCTACAATATGATAAGCATAACACAAACTTATGTTCTCATTCATCCCTCAAAGCTGTATATAGCCCTTACGGATAGATTAAATTACGCATTGTTTGATAGCTTAAGTGAATGTAAAAACGTTAATAATAAGTTTGTGATATGTTTGTCACCTTTTGTTTTGTCCACAATTAATAATCCAACCTGTGAAACTCAACTTTTGACCGAAGTAATTTCAAATTCATCAAGCCGAGAATCAGCCCCATATTGTTAAATACAGGCGTTATTATTCAACGCTTACTTATATTGTAATTGCCAGTATTCTTAGTTATATACTATATAAAACATTTAATAAATGCTTTTCAAATTGTTATAAAAGTACATCTTGTTGCATCCAAATATATAATCAGTGTTATAATAAAAAATGTAATAAAAATGATACTAAAGTTAATACTTCTATTAAACTAACGGATATTTCAGATGAATCAATTGAAAAGAAATCGATTAGCAGTCTCCCAGAAATAGAGATTAATAAAAATAAGGATAAGGTTCAATTTAGGAAATTTAAAAGAGGTTCTTCTAACCGGAATTTAAGCAATTATTAAAGATTAAAACTTATTAATTACTTTTCAAAGTTATTTTAATATTTCTAATCATGTTTTAAGTTATCAATTAATAATTATTAATAATATTGTTAAATAACAATTAAAATTATGAATTTCTTTTCAATTATTATTTTAATATTTTTAAACATGTTCCTTAGTTATTATATATTACTTTACTTTATAATGTAACGATTAAAATTCATTAATTTTTAAAGTTTTTATATTCCTTATTATTATGTTTCTTAGTTATTAATTGAATAAGATTGTCAATTAAAATAAAGTATTAGCTATTGCCATTGTATCTGTTAAAATTATTTTTATTGTTTAATGATTTTATTGTATTCGAGTATTTTTATTTTATTGTATCAACTTAGGATCTTAACTGTTATCCTACGTTTATCTTAAAGGATAAGCCTCCGTTTTAAGGGGGGAGATGTTATGAACCGATTTACAAGGTAGTAATTGCTATTGTAAGCATTACGAAAAATATATATATATATAAGTGATTTTTCAATTAATTCCGGCAGTCACACTCTAACCTTTGTTCGGTACACAACTTTCTTACAATTTATAATATTCCGAAGTGTAATTAATTAAATTAGTCTTGCAGCAGTAAAAGTGTCTTTTTAAAAGGGACCCAAGGCGAGCCATCCTAACAGTCCGACGGTTACTTCGAGGGGGCCGAAGTAGTTAACACCGGAGTAGCTGAAAGGTCGCCTATTCTGTAGTCTAGCGGCGGGCAGGTCAACGATACGTTGTAGCTGGGGCATAGCGCGCCTAGCGGCAAAATAAACAACGTAACACTACAGTGCGAACGGTAGGTCTAAGCTTTAAAATTCAATAATGTTGCCGTAAATCATTTACGACAAGCTCATTTGCACTATAAAATACTTGCCTGTGGTAGTGTTCCACTAGCAAGCGTGTAATCCTATGTCAACCATCTAAAATAGAAGGCCTGCAAGTGTTGTACTCAACACTCACTACCTTGTCAATACGACCGCTCACCCGCAAAATACCTGAGTCGTCAACATAAGGTAACACGGGTAAACGGCTGTTTGACGGCAGATGCTTATTTTGTTTTAAGCATAACAGTTTTGTGCTAAAACTGTCGAGTTGACACTTTTTTATTAATAGGTTTTCTGCCTCCTTCATTAAAAGAACGTCAAGCCTACAAGCTTTACGCTGACATCTTCTAATGAACAGTTAGACCCTGGCCGTGGCGCGCATGAGAGTAGTCCGACTCGAGATATTATCTTCGTTAGGCAAAAGTAAATTTGAGGTATCGTGTTCTACGACCACATGCACTGACCGTTCCTCACATATTGCTTCCTCTAGAGCTCTGATACGCTTAAGGTCCTTGGGTCACTGGTCTTCCGTGTGGCGCAAAAGAGAAGGGCCTTGAAACCAGTCACTAGAATAAGCAAGCGGAGGAGCATCTTCGCGCGTAGCTATATCCGCCGTGTTAAAGCCAGTGGGAACGTGACGTCATTCACTCGACTTCGTCAATTCGTCTATCTCACCTAAACGGTGAGACACATAAGGTTTATAATTGCGTGGATCACTTCGGATCCAATGTAGCACAGTACTTGAGTCCGTCCAAAAGTACCGCTTCCCGGGCTGTGTATCTTTGTGCTCGTGCCGTACAGAAGTAGCGGGTGGCGCCGCTAACAGTGCAGCTTGGAGTTCGAGCCTCGGAATAGACACCGGACGTAACGCACTTACTCTGCTAACGTGTAAACCGCCAATAAATAACAGCTGCATACGCCTTTGAAGAAGCTTCACAAAAAATATGCATTTGTTTATCAACAATGTGGCGATCATAGATATGGTTATCAGTTGACAAGTTACGTACATTTTTCCATTGAGCGCCCGAGTAGCATTCAATCCATTCATGTGCACTGTAGTAGTGCCGTGGAATACGAAATGAACTTAAGCTTCGTAAATCTTTTAACTAACTGATCCACAAAACATGCTCTTCGGGTTGGATGTGGCAATTCCACTCAACTCCGTTACGATGTACGTTCTGAAAAATAATCTTTCCTTTAATTATAAAAGGTGAAAGAAAACCGTGTAAATCATATACTGGCATAATAATGCTTAACATTTGCGCTTTTGTAGGTGATTCCAACCCATTCATCTGGTGAAATTCTATTCAGAGCAATTTTAAATCCAAAGGTATCATCGTTCGGATACGACATCAAACCGAGAGTGTGCTCAGTTATATTCGTAGCTCCATGTTTGAATTCCAAAGCAGTAGGCGCGAGTGTATCGGAGGGGATTGATTACAAAACCTGTTTGCTATTGCTCGCACAACGCGTTATCTAGAATCCACCTAACTTATGTATCGCTGTTATTTGTTGCATCAATTGATTCGCCTTACTTTCCGAGTCACATGAATGTAAACAATCGTCCATATAATGATTATTTATAATTACATCGACGATTTCGGGATATAAATCCTGATATTTTGCAGCATTTTTATTTTTTATATATTGTGTGATGAAAGGTGAACAAGTGGCGCCGAATAATAAACTTTGCATAACACATTTGTTTAAGGGCGCTTCTGCACTTTCTTGCCAAAGAAATCGAAATATGTGTTGATCTTCAGAACGAATTTTAATTTGAACAAAAAAATCCTTAATATCGCCTATTAAAACAATTTTATGTTCACGTAATCTTAACATAATACCTAATAAAGATTTATACAAATCGGGACCTGTGAGTAAGTAATCATTTAGGCCAACACCTTTCACCTTTCCCGCACAGACAAATACTAACCTTAGTTTTCCAGCCTTGTTAGGGTTTTGAACCCCTAAGTGTGACAGGTACCAAACGTGGCCAGCAGTCGAGAATTCATTTTCTTTAAGTTTCCGCGTAGCCGTGATCGAAGAGCTTTTTCATCTCGTTCCGATATCTTTCCGCGAAATCACTGTCTGATTTAAATTTTTTTAACAAACCTTGTAGTCTGTAGTGCGTGTCATATGTGTCCGGAATGGAAAACTCGTCCTTAACGAAAGGTAAACCAACCTCCCATTGATTACCGATGTGACGCGCTGTCTCGTCAAGTATACGTACCGCTCTCAGATGTGCCGTATTTTCGCGTCGTAAAGTCGAAACTCCAATGGAATCTAATTTAAATGATTTTTTAACTATATCATTTAATTCATCTATATTGGTTACCTGTACCTGCTGTTCGAAATGTGCGAGATGCAATATGTGCCCGTTCACGGAGGAGTAAGTGAGACCGTGGCAACCATGAATGGATCATCTTCGTCAGCATCTCGTAGCGTATGGCTTTTGTTTGTTGCTATGCGGTACTTCTAAAGGCGCTAATAGAAAAAAATTATCTTGCCCTATTTGTAAACGAGGCAGCACACATTGTTTACATACAAAATATTTTACATGTAACAAGTATTTACAGTTTAAATTATCGATTATATACATAATAAAATACGAAATGTACAATCATAAAATACCAACTCTAAATCTTTTATATCTAGCCATTGTTATATAATATAATGTAGTATCTTAAATTGTGAAACAAATTAAATAAAACATATAGGGAAAAGTAAGAAACCAATAAGTTATAACTTGTACTGACCAACATCAAAATAAAAACAACACGTATAAACAAATGATTTCTTATATTTACGCGAACACTACACATTGAATAAAACTATTTCTTAAGGGTTTTATCCCGCTTAATTTACTATTTTAATTCCCGACGTTTCAGGTGCTTTACAGCAACCCATAGTCCAAAAATACACAAACCTAACGCTCCACTACGTCCCATAGTGAGCCAAATCGATTCACCAACTTATAAGTTGGCTCAACACTTGGCAAAAATTCTGTCACCACTGAGAGGACAAACTAGAGCACACACAAAGGATTCGTACCATTTTGTTAGAAAGATAAAAGACCTACATCTCGCTGACAATGAAACTATGGTCAGTTTTGATGTTCAGTCACTATTTACATGGTTACCTAGTGAAGACTTCATCTCAATTGTAACCAAGAAGCTAGAAGAATACAACATGCCTACAGAAAATGCAGTATTACTCAAACACTGCCTTACATCTGGTTATCTATTTTGGAAGGAGGAGTTCTACAAGCAAGTAGGTGGTGTGGCGATGGGCTCACCTGTATCTCCCATAGTCGCCGACATGTTGATGGAGGACTTTGAGGAGAAAGCCCTTCTTACTGCTCCCGTAAATCCAAGATTCTACAAGCGGTACGTAGACGACACTTTCACAATTTTACCGTCTGACTAAGTAACTGCATTTTTAGACCACCTTAATTCCATAAACTCTAAAATACCATTCACAATGGAGTTAGAGGCAAACAATTCTTTAGCTTTCCTAGATGTTTTAGTCATCCGAAATCCTGATAACACTATAGGTCACACTGTGTATGGGAAAAGACCCATACCAATCGATATTTAAATGGTGAATACACATCATCCATCCTGGTAGCTACCGTGGGAAAATCTTTGTTTCTGAGCACGGGGATCTGTGATAGAAAACATCTGGCCGCCGAGCTTCGCAATCGAGCAAGTACAAGATATGGCTTCGGGTCCCGCGCCTACGTCACAGTGACCGAGTGAAACCGACCACAGTCGAGCGTGTGCCTGCTGTACTACCCTATGTCAGGGTCACAGACAGGTTGGCTACATTTTGAAGCGAGTTTCTATTAAAACATGCTTCAAGCCGCCGAAGAAGTTTAGTCAATTTTACCTATCCGTCAAGTGTAATATCCCTCTACAAGATGCAGGAGTATACAAGTTTGATTGCGAATGTGGTCTCTCTTACATATGACAAACAAAAGATCCATTAAAACCGCGTGAAAGAACATATAGCTGACTTGAGCACCGACGCTCTGGGAGTCTGCAGTCTGTGAACATGTTCAAGATCGTCCCCGCCATTACGTCAGATTTGATAGATCACAAATCCTCGCAAAGAACACTGATTCATACCAAGGATGATACGCGAGGCTATTGAAATTAAAGACATCCTAATTTCAATAGAGAAGATGGATGGGTGCTGCCATCTGCTTGGGATCCTATAATTAACAAATTAAATCAAACCCAAGCATACCACTGCAAGATTTTAAGATACTATAAACTCATTCTGCGTAGATCAGACAAAAATTAATATTAAAAACTGAAGCTATCATCGTTCGGATACCACATCAAACCGAGAGGTATTCAGTTATATTCAGCTCCATGTTTTAATTCCAAAGCAGTAGGCGCGAGTACATCGGAGGGATTGATTGCAAAACCTGTTTGCTATTGTTCGCCCAACGCGTTATCTGGAATCCACCTAACTTATTTATAGCTGTTATTTGTTGCATCAATTGAATTGCCTTACTTTCTGAGTCGCATGAATGTAAATAATCGTCCATATAATGATTATTTATAATTACATCGACGATTTCGATATAAACTCCTGATATTTTGCAGCATTTTATTTTTATATATTGCGATGAAAGAACAAGTGGCGCCGAATAATAAACTTTGCATAACATATTTGTTTAAGGGCGCCTCTGCACTTTCTTGCCAAAGAAATCGAAATATGTGTTGATCTTCAGAACGAATTTTAATTTGAACAAAAAAATCCTTAATATCGCCTATTAAAACAATTTTGTGTTCACGTAATCTTAACATAATACCTAATAAAGATTATACAAATCGGGACCTGTAGTAAGTAATCATTTAGGCCAACACTTTTCACCTTTCCCGCACAGACAAATACTAACCTTAGTGTTCCGGCTTGTTAGGTTTTGAACCCCAGTGTGACAGGTACCAAACGTGGCCAGCAGTCGAGAATTCATTTTCGTTCCTGCGCGTAGCCGTGATCGAAGAGCCATCTCGTTCCGATATCTTCCGCGTAAACACTGTCTGATTTAAATTTTAACAAACCTTGTAGTCTGTAATGCGAGTCATATGTGTCCGGAATGGAAAACTCGTCCTTAACGAAAGGTAAGCCAACCTCCCATTGATTACCGATGACGCGCTGTCTCGTCAGTATACGTACCGCTCTCAGATGTGTGTATGTTCGCGTCGTAAAGTCGAAACTCCAATGGAATCTAATTTAAATGATTTTTAACTATATCATTTAATTCATCTATATTGGTTACCTGTTCCTGCTGCTTGAAATGTGCGAGATGCAATATATGCCCGTTCACGGAGGAGTAAGTGAGACCGTGGCAACCGTGAATGGATCATCTTAGTCAGCATCTAGTAGCGTATGGCTTTTGTTTGTTGCCATGCGGTACTTTAAAGGCGCTAATAGAAAACAATTATCTTGCCCTATCAGTAAACGAGGCACCACACATTTTACATACAAAATGTTTTACATGTAACAAGTATTTACAGTTTAAATTATCGATTATATACATGTTTTGCTTAGGTAATTTTAATTTATCTACCTGTCGAATTGTTACATCATAAAATTCATTTTCAAAAAGGCAGAAATATTTTTACATATATTTAGGAGCATCAGACTGTTATACTTCAATACCAAAAGCATCAATAAATTTTACAGGATTAGATTGAGTAGGTGATAGACCTAATTCCTTAACTAGATTTTTATCGATCATCGAAACGGAAGCACCATCATCTAACAACGCGTGTCGTTACACCACCACTTGGACCACATATATTCATTTTATCACTTTAGTAGCACTTCACTACCGCTAGTATGACCGCCACTAGAGGGGGCGGCGTCGCTGCTGTGCACGCCCGCATTGCACGGTGCGAGCGCGCCTGCTGTCGCAGCGCGACGTTCGGGTTCGGAGCCAAGACATAAGCCACAGTCTCATTTCGTGACAACGGCTCCAATACAGGTGACGTCTCCTCTGTTCGCTCCTGGTCAGGAATTTGTATATAAGGTGCATTGTTTTTAAAATGAAGCAAACGATGATGTGCCAGTCCGCAGCCGTCTATGTCGCATAAGGCCGCCGGACAAAATTTCTGATCATGTCTATCTAGGCAGCAATAACATAGCCCTTCGATTTTACATACCTCCATCGATCTTTCTCATAGCCCTTTTAAACAAACGACAGGCAGATAATATGTGCATATTTACAATAATTGCACAACTTAGTGCTGGTTGTTTCTGAGGCTGTAGTTAGGACAGGTCGGTTGTAATTATTGAAGCGAAATTTATCATCAAACTTCCTACCACGTGGTAGAGGTACGGTTTTTATATGAGGGTGATCCAAAAGTAATGATAATCGGTTACTTCAGGTCCGCTTAAAATCCAAAAATATTTTTGCTTTATTATATACTCACTACGTCAGCCTAAAAAATCATATAAATAGATCACGATTTGGAGAAACATTTATTTGAATACGAACTTTCAAAGAGATAACATCAACATGGAGAAAACGAAATTAGAGCTGTCACAAGTACCCCTGTTTGAAAAAAAATGTTCTAAAGACATACACAGTGACTTAGTGGAAACATGGGGCGCTTTGGGTACCCAGAATGTTAACCGACGAGCAAAAGAAAATCGAGTTGACATTTGAGGGTCAATCTCGAAAGTTCCAAGCAGATCAAGAAAATTTTGTTCCGTTTTGTGACTATGGACGAGACCTGGATCCACCATTTTGATCCTGAAACGAAACAACAATCGATGACTTGGAAGCGCTTCTCACCGACGCCAAAGAAATTCAAAGTTTCGTTCGGCGGGAAAGGTTATGGCATCTGTTTTGGGACGCTCAAGGCATAATTATGGTGGAATATTTGGAAAAGGAGCCACTATTACGGGCTCTTACTACGCAGACCAAATAAGAAGATTACGGAGGCCATTAGGAAAAAGACGCGGCAAACTGCGAGCTGGAGTGTTGTTTCACCAAGACAACGCACCGGGCTCACAAAGCAGTGCAGTTGCGATGGCTGCCATTCAAGAAACGGATTCGAACTGCTCGAACACCCTCCCTATTCGCCAGATCTAGTTTTAGTGATTTCGCCTCTTTCCTCGCGCTCAAGGAACGCCCGAGGCAAGAAATTGAAGACGATAGCGAAGTAATGGCTGCTGTTGAAGCGTTTTGGGAGGGTCACAAAGAATTTTTTTCAAAGGAATCCTGGGTAGAAAAGATGGAATAAATGTTTTGATTTGTTAGGAGACTATGTAGAAAAATAAATTATTATTTTAACTTTAATTACTGTGTTTTATTTTCATTATCATTACTTTTGGATCACCCTCGTAGTCTCGCAAATGTGTGACTCCTACAACTGAAACCTTTTCAGCTTGCTTAAGAAATGAAGCTATCATTTGAAGTTTAAATATGCATGATAGCTTATTATATGCGTAGTCGGCCCATTTGTTTAACAATATATTTTAATTTAACTAGGTAGCTTGAGAGTATTGTAGCTGACAGTTCTGGACTACGTAGATAATCATGCTGATTTAATGCGTATAGAGCTGCGACACAGTTATTTACTTTCATTGAAAACAAAATGATATCATGCTGATAATTAGTAGACAATGGAGGTAGTTTCATTTGAGAAGTGAGATATTGAATAATTAAATCAGATTGAACAAACCTCAGTTTCAGTGCCTACATGACAACAGCTGTTGATGTGTTGCCGATTAATAGGTCAGTGACTGCCTCATTGGCATCACCTTGAGTGCTCGACGTAGTCGCCAGGCACAAATTGACACACACATGTAGATTCCTCATAGGCACTCTTAAAGTGCAACCACTGATGCAATTCCACTAAATAGTAGGTAGTTCTCGAGGTGTAGACAGTCGGGTGTAACGTTCCTTCTGGTTACTAGACGACGTAACCATGATGTACTTACGTGTGTGAGCGAGTTAAGGATACTGTCGACAGGCGTATGGTGGCCGGTGCACGGATTGGTCAACATATGCTCCACGCCGTTCTCCGATGTCGCTGTCGCTGCCTCCGACATCGCCGACGCTGCCGCCTTATGTTGCAGTAAAGGTGACGGCTGCAAATTGCTGGTCTCCAAATGCTGGTCCACAAAAGGCTGTTTCTGATGCTTCAATAACTTGACTTGTCTTTGATTGACATTCTGACGCACGGCTGCCTTCCATCTTTGCAAATCAAAGTCAGTTTTGTCAATAAGCTTCATCTGAATTTCGCTTCAGCATCTGCCAGCCTGCTGTTTACGTCTTAAGCGTGACAATGAAGATTCCGTGGCCGAGGTGACCGATTTATTTAGTCGATCGTTGCAGAGATGGAACTTTATTTCCAGAAGGTTCAAATTTTTAAACGGCTCGGCAACCCGTCGTTCGCAAGCACGAACTCGGACGCGTTTTCTAACCTCTCGTTTAACTTTTCGCGGCTTGTCATCGACATAATTCTATTATTTATAATTATAATAATAATAACCCAAATAATAATAATATATTTATTCATTTACCAACAGTAACAAAACATTTAAAAGTTAAACTAATACAAAATAATATTTTAAGAAGGACAATGAAAGGGTTCTGACTCAGCATGTATTGCAAAGAATCGACAACGCTGTTATTCTGTCAGCACCGTAACAAATAATTAATTAATAAAGTAACAGTACGCGTACATCACTGATTATATTACAAATAGTCATTTATTTGTTTATTTATTCAGCCAGTACAAGAACTATTTAATCAACTGCATACAAGTTTCATATTGTTACTATTAATAAATATATAATTAATATTTTGTACAAAAGATAAACAAAATATAAACGAAATAGTATTAACAAACATATGAAAAAAAAAATATTAAAAAATAGTATTAAAAGTAAGAGCTACAGCAGTGTTTGATTTATTCAGACTAATTATAGTATAACTATACTAAAACAACATAATTGTTATAAAACGAATATTGGTATTAAATGTAAGTTACATAAATATGGGACACTCAGCCCCTGCAGAAATTTTTATGTTTATGACATTTTGCACTTAATAAATACTTTGTATTTTATCTTAGAACTATTCTTATGTTATGCCTCGTATTGTGGAAGATCGTTTCAACGTTTGTGTTCATAAATTTGTAACTACCACGAGTTTTACGTGGTAGAGCCACGCTGCAGCTATATTATGGTTGTAGCACGATGGGTCGGCTCGACCGGGTAGGACCACGCTCTCACAGAATAAGGTAAAATAGCAGCTTAATGCTGCTGTGTTTCGTATGGTGAGTGTAGAGAACCGGAGACCCTTTTACTGGAAACGAGGCATTCCATCTTAGACCTCAGAGGTGACAACGCATCTGCATTTGGATTCTTAATTGAGGATAAATGTAGATGTCTATGGGCCACAGCATCCACACTTACCATCAGGTGGACTGAGTGCTCGTTTGTTATACTATAAAAAAAAGTGCTCTCTTCATAGGACAAACAAAAGATCCATTAAACCCGTGAAAAAACATATAGCTGACGTGAAACACCGACGCTCTGGGAAGTCTGCAGTCTGTAAACATGTTCAAGATCGTCCCCGCCATTACGTCAGATTTGATAGACCACAACCTCGCAAAAGAACACCGATTCCTACCAAGGATGATACGCGAGGCTTTTGAAATTAAAAACATCCTAATTTCAATAGAGAAGAAGGATGGTGTTGCCATCTGCTTGGGATCCTATAATTAACAAAATTAAATCCAAACCCAAGCATACCACTCCAAGATTTTAAGATACTGTAAGCTCATTCTGCGTAGATCGAACCAAAAATTAATATTAAAAAACTGAAAGTAGCCGGGCTAACTGTGACATCGGGACGTCAAACATCTCAGTCCCCCACGTGACCATGGGTTGCTGTAAAGCACCCAAAACGTCGGGAATTAAAATAGTAAATTAAACGCGATAAAATCCGAAAAAATAGTTTTTATATTTATTATATAAACAATATTAAAAAGGGTTTCAGCAGAAATTCAGCAGAAGGAGTTTAGCAGAATGTAGACAAAATATTGAATTTAGATTAAAAAAGTATGGCACAATGAGATCCCTAATATTAGCAGCAAAATATTTTTTTAACATTTTTATTGTTATCAGAATATTAAGTAGTAAAATTTAATAATATTTGTAATCAAACTGTTCTAAAACTAAGTTCACATTAAAAATATAACGAACATTAAAATAATACAGGTATTTTGAAATGTTCAGTATATTATGATACGATGATACCAAAGAAATTCGATACCGAGGAAATCACGCCACAACAGATTAACTTATTCACGCTCCATCATGTTAGTATAGTTAATTGAAACGATATTTCACTAAAAAGTCTCAAAACTAAAATTATTAATCAATCCTAAAACAAATGCGCAAAGGTAACGTCCTTGAAGCATGTGTAAATTCCACAGGCGAGGCGACACGAGGCAGCGTGTGTGTGAAAGGAAGGTGGAGTGAGTAGTATACCTAATGCATTGTTTCGTACCGATCTAGATAAGAGTTCGAGCCCGCGAGGATATTGACCCTATTGTCAGCTGATTTTCTTTTTAAGTTTCACTGCTGGTTTTATGTTTAAGTATTTTCATGATTTTTAAATAAAATATCGTTTCATAACTCTACTAACATGATGGAGCGTGAATAAAGTTAAAAACGTTGTGAAAAGATGATTTTTTTACTTGGGATCGAATTTCTTTGTGACCCATCATCATAGGTATCCTTAGTACTATCATCTGTCTTCGTTTTCGGAGCATTTCATTAACACCCGGTATACAATAAACTGAATAATAACAACAATAAGTTATAACCTGTACGGACCAACATCAAAATAAAAACAACACGCATAAACAAAAACATGCGTGAGTGTCGTGGAACACTCGGTTGGAACAAAGTTCTTTCGTAGTATATTATTATTGTAAAAACTTATTATATTATTGATTAACAAATACAAATACTTTCATGGCAAGATAAGAAAAAGTGCCAGGGAGATGGATACTATTCCATCTCCCGTCTTTATAGCCGCCAAGGCCGTCTAAACTCCGTCAGAAGGGGTCGTGACGGAAAATTTTTAAACATTTTCTCGCCTAGCCCCCATCCGCCAAATTCGTACAGTCCGATAAGGAACTTCGTTCCAATATTAAAAAGGATTTTAACAGTTTAGCAGAATGTAGATAAAAGCTTGAATTTAAATAAAAAGTAGGACACAGTGAGATCCATAATATCAAAAGAAAAATATTTGTTTAACATTTTTACCGTTATGAGAACATTAAATAATAAAATTTAATAATATTTTTAATCAAACTGTACTAAAACTAAATTGACATTGAAAGTATAACTAACATTAAAACTAATACACAACAAACCGAATAATAACAACAACAATAAGTTATAACTTGTACTGACCGACATCCAAATAAAAACAACACGCATAAACAACATTAAAAAGGGTTTCCACAGTTTAGCAGAATGAAGACAAAAGATTGAATTTAAATTAAAAAATTAGGGCACAATTAGATCCCTAATATTAACAGAAAAATATTTGATTAACATTTTTACTGCTAACCGAATAATAATAAAATGTAATAATATTTGTAATCAAACTGTACTAAAACTAAGTTCACATTAAAAGTATAACTAACATTAAAACTAATATACAACAAACCAAATGATAGCAAAAACGTTAGAAGCCCAAAGACCACCAAAATCAGTTTATAATCATTTAACTGTTTTGGAATATGGTTTACCAAAAATACGCCTGAAGTCGTCTTCCGAGTAGATGACGCGTACCGGAGCGTTAAAAGAATCTTCTCTCTTGACATAAACTCGGCCATCTTTTGTCCACACGAATTTCCATTTTAATTTTCGGGTCATTTCACTATTTTTAGCAAATAGCACACGATTTGGTTTCGTCAACCTCTCATTAACATAAAACTTGGTTGTTTCTTTATGAGGTAACCCTAGATCTACAGTGGTAAGAGTACGGCGCACTCGCGCATTTTTCAGTAGGATGTCACGAGTGATGCGGCATGCTAAACGCACAACTAGGGGACGTTCCTGTATACGGTTTAGATTCCCTGTTTGCACCTCTTGAAGCAGTTTACTCGAATGACGGCCAACACGCTCTGCAAATACTATGTCGTGCTCATTTAAGGTAACTCCCAGCTTATTTGCAACTGTCGACATTATATGCATAGGAGTTTCTCCTGAAACTTCAGGTATTCCAACTATTTCAATGTCATTGAGCAATGCTTTCTGGTCCTTGTCATTTATTTCCTGTTTTAACTCTTTTATGGTGGTCTCCATATGTGAAATGTTTGAAGGCTTAGTTTGTTCACTTTCTACTTGTTTACGTATACATATGTTTTCTTGCTCAAGTGTTTGAACTTTTTCGCGAAGTGTATTTATATATCTTTTTAAGTCGCATATTTCTCCTGTTATGGATTCGGTTATTTTCAAAAACTCACTTTCCAACTTCATTAAAACGTCATTAAATTCTCGTTTAGTTTCCAAAGTTAAGGGGTGACGAGTATTTTGTAACTTAGTGTTTAATTTATCGTCAAGTAATTTACCTAATTCTCCTAAAGAAAAAGTAAAATTATTTGTTTTTTCTCCACGGTGCTCAAAACCTGAAGGCGGCAGTAGTTCATTTACTTGTATGTTATCACAAGACATGTTAACGACATCAGATGGTGATGAATCTCCACAGTTAGCTTTTACCGGTGTGTCGTCATTTTTGGATCGCCGTTCCGTAACATTGGTGCAGGTAGGACATTTCCATGATTTTTTAAGTTTTTGATAATTACCCATAAATTTCGCAGTTGTTATATACAGGCACCTATAATGATAGGCCCCTTTACATGAAATGCATCCCAATAATTCATTTCTTTCTATAGAATTTGCACATGCTGAGCATTTCATTTTAAGATATAATTTATGAAAAAATAAAAGAAAACTACTAATATACACAGTGATAGTAATTGTTTATACTAAACGCTTTATAACTTGTTCAAACAACAAGTGGGTATTGGAAAAACCATACGTGATTCAATAATTGTAGACCAGCCAGAATAATATGCAATATCAAAGTTCGCCACACTGAGTATTAATATTACGAAGAAATTCAATCTTTGTTCACACTACAATTTCTTTGCACTTTTACTTTAATTTTATGTTCTTATTTAAGTAACTAACTTCATATCTATTGATATTTGATTTTTACATAGTATAATCTTATAAATATAAACATTAACTGCAAAAATAGTTTTTTTTTTAACACGGAGTTAATACAATAAGATGTTAACTCAGCGATGTACGCGCCCTGTCTATTTGGTGGAGTACTCAACATAGTCCAGGTTAGATTTGGCGCGAAGGATCAATTTATAGACTATAGAATGGAACCACGATTTCACGAGTCAATTGAAGGCATTCGAAGAACCGTGCCGCGTGCTACGAGTGTATGTGCGCAACTGCCCGAGTATGGAATAAGTCCCGATAATGTGCTTGTAGGTGCAGCGGTTATTCGAGAGCGCTTCTTACTCTATTTATTTCTAATATGACGGTATACAAAATCAAACAAATATATATATATATATATATATATATATATATATATATATATATATATATATATATATATATATATATAGTGACTTTGAGCTTTCTTATACGGCCAGCGTTTCGGTTGCGTAAGTTATCTCTGACAACACGTAATGTAATATCTTAATTAGTAATGTTAATAAGAGAGATATCGGTAACACCAATGGATATGTAGCCGTGGAAGGAAAGGATCTCCGCCGGGCAAGGTGTTCTGCCTGGGAGCGGCCAACGCCCCAGTGGTAGTTCGGAGTTGTATATATACTGTTTTAATTCGGAACTTTGATAGCGCGATTTAGGCTTCGATGTATTTCGCTTGTGGCGCGACGACAGCGCCGCCACATCACCCCCCTGCTCAGACCGGAGGTCGATAGTGCAGTCTAGATGTCGACGAATGTGCAAGTGCCAGTGAATTGCCTTGTAGTCTGTGGTGAGTCGATAAGAAGGCAAGTAATCTGCGAGAATGCCGTGAAGCAAAGGCGAGCAGTAAGGCTCAGAGCCGTGTCGAACACTGTAGCGCAGAGAGTAGCTTGAAGGAACAGGAAGCATTATTATAGTGCTGCGATGAACCTTTAAAAGCTGGATGGCTTGCAGGATGTGAAGACTGAATATTTGAGCGAATGAATGGGGTACTTGAGAACGATGACGAGGATTTGAAGTTGTAGTTTCCGAAGGTTGTTGGTTGCGTGTTCATATCACGTCGGTTAGTCACCACTGTAGCCCTGGAAGGAAAAGGATCTCCGCCGGGCAAGGTGTTCTGCCTGGGAGCGGCCAACGCTCCCAGTGGTAGTTCGAGCTATTGTATATATACTGTTTTAATTCGGAACTTTGATAGCGCGATTTAGGCTTCGATGTATTTTGCTTGTGGCGTGACGACAGCGCCGCCACAGATACATAATTAATTTGAACATTTGAGAAATTACTTCGAATAAAAGCATTGCAAAATGTAAGCAATAACCATCATCTATTGTTGTATTTGGTATTATGACATCAAAAGATCCTTAGAGGAAGCCCTTTTCTAAAATTACTAGGAATGTTTTTAATTGAAGTTGAATTTACAATACTTGCTTTTGAAATAAGCGAAACAAATTTCTATTTTTGTATAGAGAAGAATTAAACATTATGCTTCCACTATTGAGGACATGCATTTCTCAGAAGGACATAAAGCAAGAAAGATTCTGTCACGTAGTTCCAAAGCATGATGACAGACTTTTAATGAAATACGGATGACAAACTTATGGCCAGTGGATTCTGTGGCCCATATACATCTACCATTTATCATCGATTAAGAGTCCAAATGTAGATGCGTTTTCCTGAGATGGAATGCCTCATTATAAAGAATTTATATCAGCGAAATATTTTTATTACTTTCTTTCATTCTAAAGGTCGGCAATGCACCCGCAATTTATCTGGTGTTGCAGATGTTAATTCGCGACGTTGCTCACATACCATCAGTGGAGTCGTATGCTCTAAAACGTAGAGGTATACCGTGTGCTACCTCAATGTTTTAGTACTCTACACCTCTAACGACAAAAATAAGAATAGCTATATTATTATATATACAAAGACGAACACTGTTGAGTTTAAGCTAATAGAAGTCCAGCATAACTGCTCCGTATCTGTTGCAGAGAAGTACTGCTTTTTTTTATTTATTTTTGAAGATAGTGTCTGTGTGCTCATAATAAGTCAATGAAACACCTGACTATAAGTCACTCCACTATCAACAACATCAAAATCCAAACAGCCCAACACAGTACGGTACAAAACATAGTCTTGATCCTAAGCCATATGCGCCCGTCGAGTCCTTACACTACGCTTACAAGTACAAAACTCGAGCGCAAAAATTCTGCAGGTATATTGTATTACATAGTTTTTATCCTTTTATGCCAATGGATTGCAATAAAAGATAGAATTTATATTAATAAAAGTTTGTAATAAGTCACCTTCCAAAATAATTTCTTATATTAACGGTATTACTACACATTGAATTAAATTAATTTTACAGATGTTAACGCGTTTATTTTAAACTTTTAATTTTAGACGTTTCGGGAACTTTACAGCACCACTATACATTACCTGTAAATACCTTAATGCCGAGACCCACACGTCAAAGAAGTATTGCAAATAGCTATAAGCTTTGGTTCCCGCGCCTACTTCACAGTGATATAGTGAAACCTGAACAGTCAAGCGTGTGGCTAGTGTATTACCATAATATTATCTCAGAGGAATCACTGACAATATTAGCTACATCTATTTGTCTGTTGTTTTTTGGCTACATCTGAAGCGGGGTTCCATAAGAATTTCTTCCCAGGACAAAGGTTTTTTTACGGACCAGTGGTAAAAGTATAAACGACTTTCAGTAAGTATTCTTGTAATCTATATTGATTCTTTTTCCGTTCTATTCTATTATTTAAGCCACTGAAGGATATTAGTC
The DNA here is from genome assembly GCA_029286625.1 of Parnassius orleans. NCBI lineage: Eukaryota > Metazoa > Arthropoda > Insecta > Lepidoptera > Papilionidae > Parnassius > Parnassius orleans. The sequence continues at coordinate 2,234,125 of JAGSMP010000084.1, read as the reverse complement.
AGTTTTTACCAACCCTTCTACGATATGAATTAGTGTCCAAGCTTGATTGTAAATGTGGTCTCTTACAAAGGATAAACAATAATATCGATAAAATTCACATAAAAGAACATATAGCTGATTTGAAGCTCCACAGCTCCACGAAATCTGCAGTATGTGAACGTTTAAGAATTAAAACTATTCAGGATTGTTATCGTCATGGCGTCCCTTCCCGACTCTGCCGTTCACTTCTGCAACATAAATTTGCTTTCTCACTCTTTCCTCGTTCATTCTTTCTACTTGACCAAACCATCGAAGCATTCCTTTCTTAATCCTGGTCACAACGTCATCTTGCAAACCACACTTTTCTCTTATTACACTATTTCTCCCCCTGTCATTCAGATTCAGCCCTAGCATACTCCTTACTCCTTACTCCATTTATTCTACTCTCATGCTTCTTCTGCCAGACCCAACATTCACTACCATACATTAAAGTAGGATTAACACAGCATTATGAATTGTCAAATATGCCTTTTTGACACATTCTGACTCTTCAAAATAGCGTGTAGAGCCCATTCACTCTATTTCCTGCGTTCACTCGTCGTTCTATATCCTTATCATATCTACCATCCTGCTAAATAAACATCCCAAATAAACAAACTCATCCACTTGCTCAATCAACTCCCCTTCTATTCTTATTTCACATAACGTTTTACTTACTTCTCTTTCAAACACCATCACTTTCGTCTTACTTGCGTTCACTTTCATACCACTTTCTTTTAATGACCATTAAAGTAACCATCATTTGCAACTCGGCCGCCGACGATGCAAATATGACGATCATCGGCGTACAAAAGGCATTTGACGGTTAACTCACCCATTCTAAACCCACATTCTTCAACTTTCAAAGTTTGCAAACAACTGTCCATAAATAGGTTAAACAGCCACGGGAAGCTACAGCCCTGTCTGACACCTTTTGGATGCCAAACCAGTCCGAGTAGACCCCGTTGATCCTGACACAAGCACTAGAGTCCCTATAAAGAGACCTTAATACCTGTATCAAACCAGCGCTCAATCCAAATGAGTTCAGTGTTTGCCATAACACATTCCTGTCCACTCTGTCATAAGCCTTTTCAAGTCCATGAACGTACAAAAACTTTCTGGTTTTTGGCCAAAACTTCTCCGCAATCATGCGCATGGAAAAGACTTGATCCGTACCCCCATCCCTTTCTAAATCCAGCTTGCATCCTAAATTATTCCATCAGTTTCTTCCATAACTCTTTCAATTAACACCTTAGCATACAGTTTACCCACAATATTAAGCAACCTGATACCACGGTAGTTTTACAGTCCTGCTGTGACCCTTTTCCTTTATATGGAACTATAACGGCTTTGCACCAGTCTTCCGGTACCCGCCCAGTTCCCAACAAATTAAACAAGGTGTACAGCAGGCCTGCCACCACTCCTTCTCCAGCCCTTAGCATTTCAGTGATACTCTGTCATATCCGGCTGCCTTAGCTGCTTTCATGTTTTCATTACTTTCATTATTTCATCTACTTATCTCCTACCTCTCTCACTTCTTTCGGAGTTTCTATTTCACTTAATTCAGACGACTCTTCTCATAAACACGCTTTCAAAGTATTCCTTCCATCTTTTTAAATTCGAAACTTCATCATTCAGTATACCATTCTCGTCTCGTATAGCATTCATTCTAGGCTGTTTTGAATTTCCACTGGCAGTTCTTACGAGTTTCCAGAACATTTTAATATTTGCCTGGAAGTTATCAGATAACATTCTATCATTCTTATCCTTTCTTTCTTGCTTTTTCCTTTCAACAACTTCTTTTACTCTCTTATTTATACGTCTAAAGTCTGCCTTTTTTCTTTCAATCTCATCGTTCATACCGCCAAAATTACCAGCTTTGGTTGCTAGTAAATCTAGCCATTCTCTCCTTTGCTTCGACTTCCATTCGTTCCTCATCATCCCACCACAACGTATTATTTTTCCTTTCATTCGTTCTCTTACTTACACGACATACTTCGGTGGCTGCATCCACCAAAACTTTCTAAACATTATTCCATACAGTCTTCAAGTCTAAATCACTCTTACATAATTCATTCAAACCACTTATATTTTCCCTCAGTCTACATTTATACTTCTCTTTCACACCTTCACCTTGTAACCTCTCTATTCTTATACGCTGTAACGCAGTGGTAGACACAGATGTCCGATGCCGCCAACGCCTGAATAGACCATTAATTTGGCATAAGACAAAGTAATGATCCGTCCCTACGTTGGACCCCCGGTAAACCCTTGTATCTACCACTGCGCTCCTCATTCTTTCATCCACTATTATGAAATCTATCATGCTTATATCATCACCTCTTTCCCATGTATACATGTGAATCCTCTTATGGCGAAAGAAAGTGTTCGTCACAAAAAGATTATTTTCCACAAATACGGTGAGGAGGTCTTTACCATTCTCATTTATACTTTCATCGCCAAACGTTCCTAATATCCTTTCAAAACCAAACCTCTTCACCCCAACCCTTCCATTAAAATCTCCTAACATAATAATATTCTCATTTCCATTACATTTCATCAACACCATCCTTACCATGTCCCAAAACTGTTCTCGGATATAAATGGGCTTAGACATGTCTGGGGCGTACACCCCTAGCACAAGCAACTTCTTTAAGCCTACTTTCATTCGTATCCATAGCAGCCTTGGTCTTACACATTCATACTCTTTCACACATTGGCTCATTCTTTCTGAAAGAATGACACCGACTCCCTGATATGCCCGCTCTGTCTCGTCCACACCAGACCAGTAAGCGATATACATGGCATCCTTTCCCTTTCGTTTCGTCTCATTTACACATAACACTTCTATTACTCTATCATTCATCATTTCGCATACTTCATCCATCTTATCATTCATTGCTCCACATACATTCAGCGTAGCCAGACGGGCCTCCGCAATCCACTTTTCGCTCTTCCGGGAGACAGAAGGTGACGGGTGGCAAACCTCGTCGCCGGTTTTTCTCCCGGAGATTCTTCGCATTAAATGGAGATTAGATAAAAAGATTATTTTGATTGTTTTTACATAAATCCTATACTTTAAACTTGACATATAGACCAAAGAGTATAAAATGTATCAAAAAGTCATTGATTCCGTAGAAATTTGGGCTGTGCTACAGAACTTTTGCGACCAATGCGTGTTTATAGATTGACGAAATCTAGAGCAGAACGTGGGTAACAGATGCGGACTAACGGATTAGTAAGTTAAAGTGGTAATGGGCCGACTATTTAACATGACGAACTGTCAATCGATGAGGAAAAGGATTCTAGATAGGCAGCCTTGTAACCAATATGCGGAGTATAAGACGGCAGTCAGCAGGCAGGAATTTGATGGATCCATGTCTCTCAGGAATTGAACTTTTCGGCATTATTGATAGTAAACCTATGTTCAGCAGTGGACTTGTAAAGGGCTGTAATGGTGATGATGATAATCCTTGAGGTATAACCTATTTAATAAAAAAGAATCATTGAAATTGGTTTATAGTTGGCGAAGATATCACATAGCGTATCATTTAACTGTGGTAGAGCCACGCGGTAGCTTGTGCTGTCGCACGGATGGGCTGGCTCGAACCGGGTTGGTGCCACGACCTCACAGAATACCAGCGTGAAGTAGAGGTTTACCTCTGCGTTTCGCTTGGTGAGTGCAGGTGGCCGGAGGCTCAATCCCCCCCCCCCCCCTCATCAACATGGTAGCGGAATTAAACGAAAAACTACCCCAGGAGGTACCAGCACCTCTGGAGAATCCTCGCTGAGCATGGGTGCTCAGGCTGCCCCGCGTATTCTGGGCGGAGCAATAAGACAAAGGCGACCTGTCACGCTATTCGTGAATATTTGCAACATCAGGGACTTCATTCCAAACTTAACGCTGTCCAATTCCATCTAGAGACGGCGAAGCCGGCCTTGCTCTTTAACCGAGACTCAGGTGTCCTCTCCGGCTGATACATCATATCTCTCCTACCGGGGTACAAATTAGAACACCTTTGTGCCCCGGGCTGAGTTTGCGTATACGTCAGAGAGGACATCTGTTTTCGACGCCTCGGCAGTCTTGAAGGTACGGATCTGTCCATCCTATGGCTGCGCGTAGACAGCGACGACCATCCCCGCGTCTACGGGTGTCTCTATAGGTCCCATAGCGGTAATGCCGAAACAGACCGACTCTTCGACCACGTCCAAATAGCTACAGATTCCGTGTTACAGCAGATCCCATCCGCAGAGATCGTGATCCTTGGCGATTTTAACGCCCACCACACCGAATGGCTCAGTTCACGTTCAACCGATCATGCGGGGAGATCTGTTTATGACTTTGCTTTGGCATATGGTCTTACACAGCTGGTTACTTCGCCTACGCGGATTCCAGATGTGGAAGATCATGAACCTGTTGGACTTTCTGCTGACCTTTCATCCGGACGGATATCAGATTTCCGTCGACACTCCTTTAGGCTCGTCGGACCATTGTCTTGTCCGGAGTATGGTGCCACTCACACTAACGTTGCGGTTGCATTATGCAGGCTACCGCCGTATTTGGCACTATAGGTCGGCCGATTGGGATAGGATGCGGTCTTTTATTGCATCCTACCCTTGGGGGCGAGTTTGCTTCTCGCCGGAAGATTCCAGCGTTGTTGCTGATTCTGTTGCTGATGTGGTACTTCAGGGTATGGAACTTTTTATTCCATCCTCTGTGGTGCCCATCGGAGGCAGATCCCAGCCATTGTTTGGTTGCTCCTGTAAAATAGCATCACGCTATAAGCAGGAGTGCTACCGGGCCTGGGCTGACGCATCAACGTCTCGGGATGGAAACACCAGCGCTCTTAAACAGAAGTATAATTCCGCCTCCAGGTCCTTCAAAAGAGTTATTGCCAAGGCAAGGTCTGAGCACATCGGCAGAATTGGCGAGAAGCTAGTTCACCTTACTTCGGGAACCCGTGCATTCTGGTCTCTCGCCAAGGCTATCCAAGGAACTTCTGTCAGCCATCTCTACCATCTCTGCACAGAGGACGACTCACTGGCCCATGCCGCAGAGGAGAAAGCCAATCTGTTAGGCTCTTTCTTTGCGTCCAACTCGACTCTGAATGAGCTATCACACCGCCGACTATCCCACGGTGTGAGTGCTCTATGCCGGACGTGCGGTTTACACAGCGGTCGGTTCGCAAAGCACTCCTATCCCTGGACGTCAACAAGTCGAGTGGGCCTGATGGGTCCCTCCCATTGTGCTGAAACGTGTGCCCGGAGTTGGCCCCGGTTTTAACGCGTCTTTTCGGTACTCCTACTCCCAAGGCGTAGTCCCGAATTCATGGAAGACAGCTTACCAAAGCTTTTTAGGGATCGGTGGACCACCACCGATATCTAAAAAGGCGACCGCTCAGACCCGTCCAACTACAGGCCTATCGCCATCACCTCCTTGTTCTCCAAAATAATGGAGTCTATTATAAACTGCCAGCCCATGAGGTACCTTAAGGATCACCAGCTGATTAGTGACCGCCAATACGGTTTTCATCGTGGTCGATCAGCTGGTGATCTTCTGGTCTACTTGATTCATGGATAGGTGGAGGCAGTAGAGTCCAAGGGAGGCATGGGCCGTTAGTTTGAACATAGCGAAGGCCTTCGATCGGGTCTGGCACAAAACGCTTCTTTCAAGCTCCTTCCTATGGGCTTCCTAGAAACTGTGCAATTGGTTCACCAGTTTCCTTGCTGATCGGAGCATCAAGGTCGTAGTAGACGGTGCATGCTCTGATTACAAGCCTATCAACGCTGGTGTTTCACAAGGCTGCGTGCCATCGCCAACGCTGTTTCTCCTGCATACCAATGATATGTTGCAAACTGGTAACATTCATCAAAAAATTCTTTTTATAATATGTTAAAGATGCTGGTGAACTCAGTAATATTTATATAAAACAAAACTAATCTGTCATGCACAAGGTCTTTCAACAATAATTATTACTGAGAACGTATAAAAAGCTGACCAATATCGAGCAGTATGCCTGGGGCAATAAGGAAGATTTATTGACTGTATATATTGTTTTAAAGAGTAGAGTCAAGCTTCTCCTCGTGAAAAAAAGTAACATAACCTTACGTATTTTAAGTTTAAAAAATAACTAAAAAAATTAAAAGAACGCAAAATTTATTTAAATGTGTTGTTTTGAAAAAGTTATAGAATTATATTTTAATAAATGAAATAACACAGAACTGCTAGGCTGACATAACACAGAAGACTTTTGACTGTGTTCACCATGAGACATTAATCAGGAAGCTACATCATTATGATGTAAAAAACAGTGCTTAAACTTATCATATCTAAATAATAGAACGCAAACAATTGTTATTAATGGGAGCAGTTCTTCCGGATCGATAGTATCTATGGGTGTTCCTCAGGGGTCAGTTCTTGGCCCCTTTCTGTTCTTAGTTTATATTAATGACTTACCTTACTTGGTAGGGAATAACCATGATATAATATTATTTGTTATTTCCATAGCATAATGTCATATGGAATCTTGCATTGAGGTAATGCGACTGACATTAAAACTATCTTTGTTTTGCAAAAGAGAGGCAGAATTTATAACCTAGGTCCGAAGCCTTAGAGAAAAATTTAAAGAAATAAATATATTACCTTGGGCCTCTCATTATATTTACGGGAATTTAATGTATGTACACAAAAAACAAAAATTATTTTCCCTTCCTATGGGCTTCCCGAGAAATTGTGCAATTGGATCACCAGCTTTCTTGCAGATCGGAGCATCAAGGTCGTTGCAGACGGTGCATGCTCCGACTACAAGCCTATTAACGCTGGTGTTCCACAAGGCTGCGTGCTATCACCAACGCTGTTTCTTCTGTATATCAATTATGTGTTGCAAACCGGTAGCATTCATTGCTATGCGTGATAGCACTGGTGATGCTCTATACGCCGGCCGTGCGAATATTTCTCGGAAAACGTCACCAGTACCGGAACAAACTTGTGTTCGAAGTCGAGTCTTTGCTGAACAAAGTCTCAGATTGGGGCGACTAAATCTAGTCCAGTTTAATCCTCAGAAGACACAAGTTTGCGCGTTTACCGCAAAAGAACCCTTTGTCGTATCTCCTCAGTTTCAAGGCACTCCCTTGTTCCCTCAGCCAGTATCGGAATCCTCGGCGTCGACATATCGAGTGACGTGCAGTTTCGCGGTCACTTGAAGAGAAGGCCAAATTGGCCTCTAAAAGCATGGCGTGCTCAGCAGAGCGGGACAGTATTTCGCCGGCACAACGCCTGCAACTTTACAAGGCGCAGGTTCGGCCTCACATGGAATACTGTTCCCATCTCTGGGCTGGGGCTCCCCAGTGCCAGCTCCTTCCACTTGACCGCATCCAGCGCAAAGCGGCTCGAATCGTCGACGACCGAGTCCTTTCCGATCGGCTCGATTCATTGGCGCTGCGAAGAGATGTTGCATCTCTTTGCATTTTCTTTCGCATTTACCACGGGGAGTGCTCTGAGGAATTGTTCGGATTAATTCCAGCCGCCAAATTTCACGAACGCACATTGCGGCAGAACTCCCGATATATCCACACCATCTGGATGATTGGCGGTCCACCACTGTGCGATTTAGAAGATTTTTTCTTCCTCGCACAACTTTCTTGTGGAATAGTTTACCACGAGTGATTTTTCCGGACCGATACGACTTAGGGTCCTTCAAGAAAAGAGCCTACTCCTTTTTAAAAGGCCGGCAACGCATCTGCAATTCCTCTGGTTACCCTGGTGTTGCAGTTGTTCATGGGCGGCGGTAGTCACTTACCATCAGGTGAGCCGCATGCTCGTTTGCCCCCTCTCCTATAAAAAAAAATTAAAATAGTGACATACATTCTGTAAATACTAGGAACAAGCACAAGTAAGCTGTGTTGTAATATGTGTGTTGTAATATAATGTGGTGATGTAATATGTGGAGACTTTAATAGCAATCTCCTAGAAGCTTCCTTCATCAATAGTAAATTAAGATCATTGTTTAAATCATATGGTCTTTTTAATTTATTTTTAGAGCCAACGCGTATTACTGTAGTGCAACATGTATAGATAACATTTTTACTAATGTTAAGCCGTTGTATAAATGTATAATTCAAAAATTGAGTTCTGATCACAGTGGACAGTTAGTTTCGTTACCTTATGTTCACAAAAAGCAAGTAGATGAGAAAATTGTGTTTGTTCCAGTAAATGCACGTCGCTTGGAGAAGTTTAGAAGTAATATAGTGAAGAAACTTCCATCGCTTTCATACCAAAATAATCCTAATTTTTTTATGGAACGTTGTTTAAGCTTATTTGAAATGCATTTGATAATATGTTTGTTTCTAAAACGTTCTCCTTTGACAGTCGGAAGGCATTCAATGAATGGGCGACAGTAGGAGTCCATAAGTGCAGACAAATGTTATATGAACATTACCATGAAAGGTATAACCCTAGCGTCGAATTTAAGGAATATGTAAAAAATATTCAAAAATATTTAAGGGAGTATGCATTTGAGCAACAAAATTAAGACGGCTTCTAATAAAATTAAAATGACGTGGAGTATAATTAATAGTGAAACTGGTAAGGTCAATTCTCTCTCAAATCTCGCAATTCAAATTACCGCTTAAGTTTTAACAACAAATTAACTAAAACAGAACAGGATGTTGCAATGGTTTTTGAGAAATATTTTACTAATATCCGATCTTATCCAGTAAGTCACTGAATTCTTCTCCTGCCGTCGCCAAATCATTACTTAAACAAAATGTAAATGCGTGTACAAAGAATTTATATTTCATAAAATATCATCAAAACATATTGTAAAATAATTTAAAACTATTGATATTAAGAAAACAGCAGATATGTGGGGTATTTCCGTAAAAGTTATTGCATCTATAATAGATATAATCGCGCCTCAACTAACTATTATTTTAATACTAGTATCGAATATGGTGTGTTTCCTGATTTAATGAAGCATAGTAAAGTAATACCTTTATTTAAATCTGGCAGTACATTAGACCCCGCCAGTTTTAGACCAATTTCTGTACAGCCAAAACTTAGTCAATTTTTTGAACAAATTATTCTTGACAAAATGTTAAATTTATTTAATGTAAATAATTTAATTCATAAAAATCAATTCGATTTCACAAGGGATCGCTCGACAACTGATGCTGGTGTTGAGCTGATTAAATATATTTTTAATGCATAGGAGAATACAGGATGCTTTGGGTATATTCTGTGACCTATCCAAAGCCTTCGATTGTGTTTAACATGAAACATTAATCAGGAAACTACAACACTACGGTGTAAGAATTAATGCTCTTAAATTAATTGTTTCATAGTTAAGTAACATAACGCAAAATGTTGTCATTAATAGTATGAACTCTTTCGGGTCGATAGTACAAATGGGCGTGCCTCAAGGCGCAATTCTCGGCCACTTTCTGTTTCTTGTATATATTAACGACTTACCTTACATAGTAGGTGATAACCATAATATAGTATTATTTGCTGATGACACTTCATTAATTTTCAAATTAAAACGACAATTATTAAAATATGACGAAGTAAATAATGCTATATCTAAATTTGTAAATTGGTTTAACGTTAACAACTTGCATTTAAATGGCACTAAAACGAAATATATGAAATTCATGACTACAAATGTCAAACAATTAAATACTAATTTAATTTTAAATTGGGGGGAACTGAGTTTTGTCGATACCACCATTTTTCTTGGAATTAGACGCGAAGTTTCAATGGAGCCCCCATATATAAAAATTAGCAAGCAGACTTAGTTCTGCAGCATATGCTTTAAAAAAGATTAGAAATCTTACCAGTGTGGAAACAGTTACTTGTTTACTTTAGCTATTTCTATAGCATAATGTCGTATCGTACTTTGCTATGGGGACACGCGACTGACACTGAAATTATATTTGTTTTACAGAAAAGGGCCATAAGAGCAATCTTTGTTTTAAAACCAAAGGAATCGCTCCGACAAAAATTTAAGGAAATTAATATATTAACTTTGGCCTCTCAATACATTTATGAAAATGTAATGTACGTACACAAAAATAAAAGTAGTTATACAAAAGAAGTGATATCCATTCTGTAAATACTAGGAAGAGATACAAGCTAGTAGTACCAGTTACTCGACTTACTCGAGTTACTCGACTCCAACGAGTCAGTAATTCATTCTTGGGGCGATGTGAACTCTTTTACAACAAAATCCCAGAAAATATACAAAATTTGACATGCTCAAAGTTCAAAAACTTTATTAAACAAAGTTTTTATAAAAAGGGTTATTATAATATTAAGGAATTTATGGATGATAGTAACATCTGGGAATGAGGTGATGGCTACCAAGCTATTTCTAATTTGTTTTGTGTGGTTAATTGTGTAAAATATATGATTGTAAGCTGTTATTTTAAAAAAAAGTCCCGCTGGGTTTCTTGCTGGTTCTTCCCAGGACAGAGGTTTTTTTTTCGAACCAGTGGTAATTAAACAAAAAGAGTGACTTTCAATAAGTATTATTTATAATCTATTTTGAATAAAAAAGTTTCTGTTTCTGTTTCAAATAAAAATGATTCTATTCTATTCTGTTCTATTCTGCGCCAGAATTATTGGATTTTGATTTTTATGTAAACAGATTCTGTTGTATTTAAAGACCTTTTTTGTTATGATTATACAGTTAAGCTACTTTAATAATTAATTCTACAAAAAGTAGAGAAAAATATTTAATCATTGTTCAAAGATAAATGTGAATCCACAAATATATTATTCTAGCACGTAATGAAGCTTAGCGGCCCCGCCACGTAATAATGCTTAGCGGTTCAATAGCTGTATTTTAACTGAATAAATTTATGCTTATTTGTGAGTATACGAGTATGTAAGTAGCGTTACATTATAGTAGTGTTATAAGATAATTCATTGCCTTATTTCGTCTTTTAGGTGTGGTAAGAGACAACTATGGGAAATGCCAATAGTCCATATGGCTACTGTTAGATGGCTGTAAACCCATCTCCTTACACTAGGCGTAAAATACTCAGACCGGTGACAGGGAGTAGCAAACGTCTGGTGATGTAATCGTCAATCTGCCTGAAACCGTTAAGGGATCAGCGATGAAATGCATTTTGTACTCCGGTGCACTGTTACAGCACTTAGACGAGTCAAGAAACTAAATTAAACAAAAATAATCAGTTTGAATTAAATATATCGATAATAGGAATAATTAAATGATTATTCCTATTATTGATATCTTAACTCCTGTTATAAAATTCATCTTTAATTATTCCATTTCGTCCGGAAATTTTCCCTCTTCCTGGAAAGAAGCCCAGATTACTCCTATACCCAAAAAAGCAAATCCCTCCAGTTTCTCTGACTACCGTCCCATATCCATAATTCCATTCCTTTCAAAAGCTTTTGAGCGTATATTTCATCGACAATTGAGCCTCTACTTATCTAGGTGGAGTCTTTTCGATTTTTTCCAATCCGGTTTCCGTAATGGTTATAGTACGACTACTGCCTTTGTCAAGATTGCAGAGGATATTCGTACCTTACTTGACTTTAGCAATGCATTTAACAATGTGTATTTTGATCTACTATTAGCTATCTTAGCTTGTCTTAACATATCTCCTGAAGTGATTGACTGATTTCATAGTTACTTGTTTGGTCGCCGGCAACGGACACGTGTAGATGACTCGTTCTCCAACTGGTGTACGATTAATGCCGGTGTACCGCAAGGTGGCGTGTTGTCTCCTCTTCTCTTTTCAATCTTCATTAGTTCGATCACGCTCCAATTATCTTCTCGCTACCACCTGTATGCAGATGATCTCCAAGTATATGTGCATGCCAAATTGATGGATTTACCCAATACTATAGGCTTATTAAACAAAGATCTTGACTTAATTGTGGATTGGAGTAAGTCATACGGTTTTAAAGTAAATCCATCAAAAACAAAAGCAATAATTATAGGCAGTCAAAAATTGGTTAATTTTATAGATTTTTCTTCCCTACCTGGTAAAGTTTTTGATGGGACACCTGTGCCATATAGTGACACCGTTAAAAATCTAGGTGTTACTTTTGACAAATTTTTATCTTGGGCTCCGCAGGTAAGCGAGGTGAGTAGGAGGGTATTTGCGTCGGTCGGATCTCTCCGTAGATTAAGCCATTTTCTACCCATACCTACCAAAATTGCCCTTGCACAATCACTTCTTTTACCGATTCTCGATTATGCTGACACGTGTTATCTCAATTTAAATGAGGAGTTGCTTAATAAACTTGAGTGCTTTCAGAATCTTTGGATACGGTTCATATTTGGACTTCGAAAATATGACCATGTCTCCAAATATCGCGAGAAACTCAAGTGGCTTCCGATCCGTCTTCGCAGGAATACTCAAATTCTTTCTCTTTTATACTATATTCTATTCAATCCCTCTTCCCCTACTTATCTTAAAGAGCGGTTTGAGTTTCTTGGTGACAGTCACTGTCGCTCTCTTCGCTCTGATAAAAACCTCACCCTAAAAATTCCATCCCATAACACTTCCTTCTATTCTAAATCCTTTTCTATTGAAGCTGTTAGGCTCTGGAACTCCCTACCGCTGCACATTAGAAGTGCGCAGTCTATTGAAAAGTTTAAAAAACTTGTCAAAGCGCACTTCTTTCCTCCTTAAATAGTCATTCCTCTAAAAAATGACTACCTACTCATTTTACATTACATTAAGACTTTGACTTCACTTAGTTGTTTAATCCTATTTGATACTAAAATATTAAATTTTAATGAATCTATAGTACACAACAAGAATTGAGTATTGCTTTATTCATCTTGTTTATTTAATTGTTTTGTGGCTATACAAACATACAAGCGCACGCACATATATAATGAACAATTTGATTTTTTTGTCATTTTTTTTGTTAACATCTAAATTGTGAAAGCTTATTAACTTATTATATATATACTTATTATATTAACTTATTATAGGCAGTACCTAATTACAATAGCCCCTCATTAATGGCATTTTATGTTAACTATCTATATCTTTGTTTAAATATTTAATATCCCATAGTTATGCCACTATTATATGTGGTTACATGAAATGTCGACTTGAGCGTGTGTAAAATTAATTAATTACATGGAGATTAACCCTTATTACTAAGTATGTTTGTTTAGGCGTTTGTTTTGTAACCCATATTTTATTAAGTATGAAAAGCTTAAAGTTCAAAAGCTTGTGTTAAAATCTTGTTATAATAAATATACTAGTCTAGTAAGATTCAAATACAAATGTAAATAACTATGACTTATGTTCAGTTAAATATCTTAATAATACCAATGCAAGTGTCAAGTAATTTTCATTTAAAATATTCGGTCTTCAACCAAAAATTTGCGCAAATTCAGTTTTACGATGGATGGGTTTTGCTACGAATTCAGAGTAAAATTAATTACTCACATTTTGCAGTCTTGAAAAAGTTGGCCTCAGCTCTCTTGAATGAATGGTAGCACCACAGGGGCTTATCCTTGGCTTGTTTAATTTATATTCATAATTAATGATTTGCCACTTAAATAAATAAAAGACAACAAGCTATCACAAAAGATATTTTCACTTTCCAGGATCCATTTTTTACATTCTATTAAACGTCCCAGTGTAGTGTAACTCCTCTCACTTTTGAGATGGCTTTAGGGCAAGCAAATGTGCGACGCGCTGCCAGCCGCCGTGTTTGTACGTCACTGGATTACTAGTTTTACTACGCTGATCAATAAGTTTTCGGAATAGGACAATCATCATCAAGGCCAGAAAAATCTAAATTAAAAACTATACCTAATTTTTGTTCTAACTTCACATTTGTCGGGAATTTGATTCGTATGCAAAATGGAGAAACTCGAGCTTTGTGCGGTTATTAAATATTACTGCCTGAAATTTTTTTCAACAAAAAGTGTTTTTGAAGAACTGCAGTCTACTTTGGCAAACAATGCTCCGTCTTATTCTACGTTAAAAATGGAATAAATTGTTAAGGAACATCGACGTGTGCCCATCCGGTGCTTAGCTGAGATTCTAAAGCTTTCGTTTAGGATAATTCAGTTTATTTAACCTCATACCTTAAAATTCAAAATGGTGGCTTCGCACTAGGTTTTTCGAATGTTAACAGACGCCCAATAGAAAGCAAGAGTTGACATTTCAAAGCTAAATTTAGCAATTATTGAAGAAGGCCCAGATTGTTTTTGCGCTCGTTTCGTAACCATAGATTGAAATATGGGTACACCATTTTGACCCGAAGATGAAAAACTAAAGCATGGTGTGGAAAAGACCGTCTTCCGCGTTAGCTAAGAGATTGAAGGTGTCTGCATCCGCTCGAAAAATAATGGCCTCTGTCTTCTGGGATGCGGCAGATGTAATAATGATCGACTATTTAAGTAAAAGAGACAATAACTGGAGATTATTACGCATCTGTAATCAAAAAACTACGCAAAGAACTAAAGAATAAACGTAGAAGAAAATTGCATGCTGGGGTGCTTGTTCATAATGATAGCTCCATCCATGCTCATCGATCTGATGATGGAAGCGCTGCCATCCGAACTGATGGGTTTCAGTTGATGCAGCACCCACCATATTCCCCGACCTAGCTACGAGTGATTTTCATCTTTTTACTTACCTAAAAGCACTTCGTGCTATAAAATTCGATGGCGACGATGAGATGATGTGTGCTGTAGAGAACTTTTTTGACTCCCAGGATCAACCCTTTTTTTCCAAGGGTAATCAACTCGCAAAACGCTATTCAAGGTGTATTTTATAAGGTGTGTGTATGTACTTATGATTGACCTGAAATAAAGCGAATAAAATATTTATGATATTGAACGGTGCTAATGTTAGATGTTTTTTATAATTTTTTGTTTTTTAATATTTTGTGTTGTTAATTAACAAAACTGAAAATTAAGCCATCAAAATATTGAAAGCCTAAATTGAACCAGAGGATCAAAAGCATTTCAATTATAATATTTGGTTTAATCCTAGCCGATCTTACCAATAAGCACTAAATGCACATTTGCATTTATTTGCATTTGCAAAAAAATATAATTATTAATTCCATAATCGATCACTGTCCATTGAAATTAGTTACATTTTAGTATGAAACAGATGGAGTATTGGTATTGTTAATTAATGTAAATAGTTGAATAATATTACCTGTAGATTATTGCAAACATTTTATTATGAAATAAAAAGTAAACAAAATGTAATAGTAAAGTTATGTTAGATAAAGTGGGGAGAGTAGAGCAACAGGCGCGTTTTAATTTTTTTGTATTAGTTCTCATAATTTTAAAAATGCATCTTGTTTTGAAAAAATTTACTTCTGATTTATAATACGTTCAAAGCTATGAGATGCTAAGTCAGTTCGTATGATTTAGAAATTTATTTTAAATGGAAAAAGCTAAAATCAAATATACTCGCGAGTGTACGCACGAGCAAAAAGTCCACATAAAGATAAATAAATAGCTACATAAGGTGATCTTACCAACCCAAACAGTTTCCAGGTTGGTAAAAAAGTCCTATCCCTTTGAAAACATGTCAATATATCACATTATTTAATTGACATCAAGAAGATTAAATGCTAGTTTATCACGTGGTAGAGGCACACTGCAGCGACCACGCTCGCACAGGATACTAGTATGAAATAGTAGCATAATGCTGTATTTCGAAGAGTGAGTAAAGAATACTGGTTCAGGGTGACAACGCATGTGCATTTTCATTCTGAATTGAGTTAGATGTAGGTGTCTATAGGCCACAGCGTCCCCTTAAGTTCAGGTTGACTGTGTGATACTTTGTCGCCTTATTCTACAAAAAAATTGTTTCAGATTATTCTGCTAGTAAAATAATTCAATTGGTTCAGTTTTCAAGGAGGACCAGGGCAATTTTTCATAGTTTTTCCGTACTGCAGTGGTCTATCTCGGGTGTTAGGTTGTTCTGGCAAAGCGTGGCTGCATGAATCTTTAAAAACCTAATCTTTAATTTTCTTGTAGTTTGGATATCATCTTAATGAAGGTTTCTCTCATAAAAATATCTAGTTTTGTCATAATCACGTCGCTTGATATGCGAGTTGGGGTTCAATCCTGAGGATTTTAAGCAAGTTATAATGTGAACCATAATTTTTATTTTTTAAACATTCTTAGAAAGAATATAAAATGAAATTAAAATAAATAAAAATATTTAATGTCTGTCTGTCTGTCTGTCTGACACAATATCTAATGCCACAATATCACATTATTTATAGCAAAATACCAACAAAAGACACTTCCTATTCCCATCAAAGACGTGCCGCCTGAAAAACTTTGATAGATGTCTTTTTAACAATAGCTACCCGTTACCTTTGGAGTTTTTATCCACATTTATCAACTCGGATACGCGAACTTTTATTTACTTCCCTAAATAGGCACAAATAAACTTAACGTATGGCTTTTTGCAATATTCTTATTCCATTCGGAAAATTATTAATGAGATTTATGTGATTAGTTTGAATTTCTAAAAATATTTTTCTCTGACCCTGGCCTATTCATTGCGATGATGCTTCTAAAATACTAGTTTTGCTCAAATTATATATTTTAAAATATTTCGTGATTCCGACATATTCAGTTTTTTTTTTAAATTAAGGAGTGACAAACGTGATACTAGTAAATTTGAGGGTAACTGGCTATAGAAATCTATTGACGTCAAATTCTAATAAAGAAAACCACAGACAAGAAAATGCTGTATCACCTATGAGGACAAAGATAAAAAGCAATCCCGTAATTATACTAGTTGGCTGGCTTAAAGAGATGTTTCAATGGCATTACAGGGAAAAATCATGATATAGATTGTTTGAAGGGCTCCCCATGTCGGACAAGCACTTCAATGGGGCCGTCATATGTCTAAACTAGCTAGCAAACTTAGTTCTGCAGCATACGCTGTAAAAATATTAGATGCCTTACATGTGTTGAAACAGCGGGATTAAACTAATCTTAGTTATTTAATTTTAGTTATTTCCATAGCATAATATCACATGGAATCTTGCTATAGGGTAATGCGACTGACACTGAAACTATCTTTGTTTTACAAAACAGAGCCATAAGAGCAATTTATAACCTAGGTCCGAAGGAATCCCTTTAAGAAATTTTTAAGAAATAAATGTATTAACTGGCCTCTCAATATATTTACGAGAATTTAATGTATTTACACAAAAACAAAAATAGTTTTATTAAAATAGTGATGTATATTCTGTAAATACTAGGAACAAGCACAAGTTAGTTATACCAGTTACTTGACTCCAAAGAGTCAGTAACTCCTTCATGGGGCAGTGTATACGCTTACAACAAAGTCCCAGAAAATATGCAGACGTTTTCTATCAAAAGGTTTAAATTACTTATTAAGCAAAATTGTCTAGTAAGTGTTATTATACTACTAAAGAGTACATGACTGATAATAACCCTGGGAATGAGGTGATCGCTACCATGCTGTTTCTAAATGTTTTCATAATAATTGTATAAAATTTTATATTGTAAATTATGCTTTTTTTTGAAAAGTCCCGCTGGATTTCTTTCTGGTTCTTTTCAAGACAGAAGTTTTTTAATACCAGTGGTAAAAGTAAAAAATGACTTTCAATAAGTATTATGTATTGTAATCTTTATTAAATAAAAATGATTCTATTCTATTCCCCACTACATAGCAAGCCGGTAGATTACTCGTATAATATACGAAATTAGGTTGAAAAATGATTTTCATAAGCTAGTTTATATATAATTAAATGTTTAAAATGTATATTGTAATGAGGACAATTAAAGTAACGAGGTCAATGTGTGACAAAATTTTTACATAAAAATAATAAGATGCATAACATAATACTAAGATATTTTGCCATCATAAGATTTGGATCTCGCTAGAGGAATGTTTGGATGGTATTTAAATTTTTATTTATCATTACAGCCTGTCAAAGTCCACTGCGGAACATAGGTCTTAATCAATTTTTTTTTCAAGTTGGTCATCAAATATTTAACTTTTAAAAACAGAATTTTGAAGCGACAGTAGCCTAATGGCAGGGTGCGGACCGCGAACTCAAAAGGTCGGGGGTTCGATCCAACATTCGGCTACTGTCGTGAACCAACCTAACACAAGCATTTTAAGCTTACCAGAAGTGGTTAAAGGGAATATTAGTAATGTTAATAGCATTGCTAACATTTTATAAAAAATAAAATAAAAACATGCGTAAGTGTCGTGGAACACTCGGTTGGACCGATGTTCCTTTCGTAGTATATTATTATTGATAAACGTATTAAATTATTGATTAACAAATACAAATAAATGAATTACTAGCGTCTATTAAAATAAAGCGTCATTTTAAACAAAATAATATTTCTTTCATGGCAAGATAAGAAAAGTGCGAGGGAGATGGATATTATTCCATCTCGCTTCCTTATAGCCGCCAAGGCTGTCTACACTACGTCAAAATGGATCGTGACGGAATGGAATGTAACTACGATTCTAAATATCTAAGAATTTTTTCAAAATCTTATTGCAACTAAACAAAAAAAGCATTAAGAGTTTCTATTGAGTATTTATCTTAAATAGGAAAGAATTATGTTAAAGGGTTAGTCATCAGTTGTAACCACAGTCTAAGATAGTTAGACTGTGTGCCGTAACCTGACCCCTACTGGTTATAGACATTTCTAAAATGTAGTAACGTGCGACCATTAGTCAGTCAATAAATCTGTTGCGTTATTTATGCAATTTTATGGGCATCTAACTGATGTATTCAAGTAGAGCGGTATGACCTACTACATCTAGTATTTTTTGATATAGAAAGATGATGCTGCCTATCGGCAGAATATCAAAATAAAATACTGCGGTTACTAACCCGCTTGCCAAGCGTGGCAAATTTGGGGGAGGCCTATGTGTAGCAGTTGACTTGAGAGAAGAGAAGAGTAAATGATGTTGATGATGAAATTGATTAATTGCAGTTTAAAATGTTTACTAAACAAAAATTGTTTAATAAGAGTTATGATTGTACTAAAGAGTACATGATTAATAATAACCCCTGGGAATGAAGTGGTCACTACCATGCTGTTTCTAAATGTTTTCATGTTAATTGTATAAAATAATATATTGTATATTAATTTTATTTAAAACCTCTAGGTTTCTGACTTATTCTTCCCAGGACAGAGTTTTTTTCCGAACCAGTGGTAAAAGTAAAAAATGACTTTTTAATTACATGATAACATGATTTAATACATAGTTACATGTAAACTATATTGAATAAAAATTATTCTAATCTATTCTATTCTGTGTGTAACAAATTGCATAAATATGGACCTCATTTGATCAAAAAATACTTATCTTTAAGGTCGAATAACTTTAAATATACAAAACATTTAAACGGAAATCTAACAAGTCACAGACACAGATATTATTTTCTAGGTCGTGTCCACTAAATTTCATTGAGTTTGTATGTTTTTTTTCATATGCAAAGTAGGATCAAACTTTGTTTATATTGAACACAGGACTGACACTGAAGTTATATTTGTTTTACAGAAGAGGACCATAAGAGCAATCTATGATTTAAAGCCTAAAGAGTCGCTGCGACAAAAAGAAATAGAAATTAATATATTAACTTTGGCTTTTCAATACATTTATGAAAATGTTATGTACGTACACAAAAATAAAAGTAGTTTTACAAAAATAAGTGATATTCATTCTGTAAATACTAGGAACAGACACAAGCTAGTACCAGTTACTCGACTCCACCGAGTCAGTAATTCATTCTTGGGGCGATGTGAACGCTTTTACAACAAAATCCCAGAAAATATACAAAATTTGACCTGCTCAAAGTTCAAAAACTTTATTAAAGTAAGTTTGTATAAAAAGGGTTGTTATAATATTGAGTAATTTATGGATGATTATAACCCATGGGAATGAGGTAAACGCTACCAAGCTATTTCTAATTTGTTTTGTGTTGTTAAAAACAACCATGTATGTTATACAAACATGATTGTAAGCTGTTATTTTTTTTAATATACCGCTGGGTTTCTTGCTGGATCTTTCCAGGACAGAGGTTATTTTCCGAACCAGTGGTAATTAAACAAAAGAATGACTTTCAATAAGTATTATTTATAATGTATATTGAATAAAAAAGTTTCTGTTTCTGTTTCATTCTCGAGAGAACCTTCCATAATATTAAAACCCACTTATAACAGTGGAGAGCATTTGATCAAAATAATTGTATCTGTATATTAAAAATTGTCCATCCAAATTCATGTTTAATTTCGTCGTAAAGTGGAAATTTAATTACAACTGTAGGCTGAATTTGAATTTCGTTTGTAATAGAATGAAATCGTCGATTGGATTTGGTTGGATAAAATTAAGATTTATTTTTAATTACTGGTAGTTGTATACGTACAGAATAGCAATGGTAAACAATAAGCAACACTTTTTGATGCATATACACAAAAAAAGTTCTACACCCAATATTTTAAAACAGTAGGGTTAAATTACGAAAAAAAGGATTGAAAAACACCTCGACGGTTATGTATCTTAAATCTAAATAACCGTTATCGTTACTGTTACAGCCCATTAAAATCCACTGCTGAACATAGGCCTCGTAGGGGGGATATTTGCCATAGATGCCACGCGTGGCAAACGGGTTGGCAGCCGCAGTTTTTTATTTTTATTTGTTATTAGAAAGACGCTGCTGCCCATCTTCTGATTAGTTTTCCTACGCGGTAACAAATCTAAATAACGCGTAAATAATAAATAAACCAGGTGAAGACGGGGCGGGTCATTAGTTTGATAGTAAAATCGGTAAAAAATTACACATTAGGATTTTCTCCTGTACTTTGACAGGCGGTTAACATACATAAATTGTACAAGGACACACATACAGACCCCGACCAATTATTTGTTGGCCATACAAACACTTGCTCCTTGTGGGATTCGAACCCGCATTTCGCAACGCCGCAACCAAACACTTAGCCACTGCGCTACCGAGCCGTCAAATGTTCATCGTATATATTATCCACTACCCCATAATATAATCCCGTGGGTTTCATAACAGGCAACAGAGGAAATGTGAAACAGGAGATTGACAGCGGCGTCTTTTTGATGAAAGCTTAAAATAATAAAAAACTGTAGTGTTAACCCAATTGCCAAGCGTGTCAATTAAATCTAATATCCCCCCTGTAACCTGTGTGAAGTAGTAGACTTTTAATAGGTTGTAATGAATGAATGAATGAATACGGCCATTACTTTATAGAATAAGAGTGACAAAAGGGTACACCGTAAGTGGATGCTGTGACCTATAGACATCTACATCTATCCTTAATTAAAATATCAAAATGCAGATGCGTTGTCACCAACAGGACTAAGATAGAATTCCTCGTTTCCAGTAAAAAAGGTGTCCGTTTCGTCATCATCATTATCACCAACCTGCGGCAGTCCCCAGCTTGACATAGACTTCTCTCAAAGCGCACCGCTTACTCCGGTCTTCTGCTACCCGCATCCAGTTCCCACCAGCCACATTGCGCAGTTCGTCGCTCCATCCAGTCAGGGGGCGTCTAACACTGAGAAGCAGGTGACTGGTTCATAGGAGCATTAGGCTGCTATTTAACGCTGTTATTTTGTGAGATTGTGGTACTTTCTCGGTCAAGCCAATCCATAATATGGCTGCAGCATGTCTCTATAGCGTAGAATAGATTACGCAATTATTATTTGGTAGCTGGAGTTCGTTTTGTTAACCCCCGATGAAAAAAGAGTAAGTTTGACGGCTATGTATGTGTGTCTGTCTATTGCTCCGTAGATCTTAAACGGGTGAACCGATTTTGGTGCTGTTTGTTTATTTAAAAGCAAATATGAAGACAGGATTTATTTTGGAGAGTGTGCGCAGTAACCACTTACCATACGAAACACAGCAGCGTTTAGCTGCTATTTTACGCTGATATTCTGTTAGAGCGTGGTCCTTCCCCGGTCGAGTCGACCAATTCATGCTACAACTATACCAGTAGGGCGTCCCCCCACTAGATGTAGTGACGATCTGGTAAGACAGGTAGGAAGTCAATGGATGCAGGTGGCTCGGGACCGTGCTTTGTGGCATTCCTTCGGGGAGGCCTAGGTTCAGCAGTGGACTTGTCAAGGACTGTAATGATGATGATGATACATTATAGATTATTAAATTATTATTGTTATTTTTAATATGAAAACACAGTGACCATGTTAATCAGTCAACCCAAAACATAAATGTTCGAATCTAAAATAAAATCGGTAATTTTGCAATACACATGTTATTTAATTTATTTTTATTGTAAACTAAAGCGATAAACTAGAAAGGGTTCTTTATTTACTGTATTTCTTTTTAAAATAATCATGAGTTGGGTTGTACGGTTTAGAACATGACCGGGTAGAGAAAGAAAATATTTAAAATTTAAAACATAATTAAAATTTTAATTATTAATCAATTACGCTTGGGTTTTTCACTTGTAATCATCTTTAAAATACGATATCAAAGAATACTTTTTTTTAATGTTACTGTAATTTTTGCTATTTCTTTGCTTCTTCACTCGAATGCATTTTAGTTGGTGAGCTGCAAGAAAACCAATAAATCTTTTATGAAGTTAACCGGTTACTCTAATTCAACACTGCCTGCATCATTAAACAAAAGTTTACAATTGGAAAAAATCAGTGTCTGTTATTTTATGCGCGGATAACAGAGAATCCTATCTGGATTTTCTAAACACATTTAAATTAACCCATGTGGAACCTTAGGGATATAATTTGAGTGTCCTGCTACGACAACTTTATTGCTTTATGTCTGTTTGGAGACATTTTAACCCAATGAATTTCTTAATGCTATTCCCATTCAGGTATAATCAATCCCTTAAATTCTGTTCCATTTATTCTAGGGTAAGATTTTACTCAAGAGGGTACCTTTATATTTATTTAATTTCGTACTTGCGTTAAGTTAGAATAATTATTGTTTTTCCTTTGTTTTAAGAGGTATTCGTTTTTACGTATTCTTAAATTTATTATGAGAACGCCTCTATCTGCCAATTTAGGTTTAATCTTTTGCAGTGCAAAGGTGACAAATGTTAATTTTGTAAAAAAGCACCTGAAGCAATTTATATTTTGCAAAACAATAAAAAGTTATACCAGGTGTTAGGACTCCATTTCTGTTTAGGAGTGCGTGTTAGTGAGTACCAACATCTTACCTATTTCTTGAACTAAACAGCAGTGCATGCATTGCTGTGTTTCGGTGTGTAGGGCATAAAGAGCCATTATAGTTAGAGGCTGTAAGGCATTTCGTCCTAGTCCTTAGAGATAATAACGCATATGTATCCTTCTTTATTTTGTAGTTGGTTGCAGGTGTCGAACTATATTTTTCCAAACAAATATACTTGATGGCTATACGAGTTCTATATATATAACGAACATCTCACCCGAAAACTCATTTTTAAATTCAACCTTAGAAATGTTACAAATAAAAGTGTACCATTAGAAACCACTCTGGATGTGTCAATAGTTATCGAATTAAAAGAGAAATTAGAAGATTTGGAGATACAGTTAAACAGTGCTCATCGAGAGATTGAAAGTCCAGAGTGTGAAAATACAGAGTTAAAGCAAATTATAAAAGAAAAAGACTTACAATCAGATTTTTTTAAAAACTGGCTAGGGTTACATCATGCATATCACCGAAAAATGACATGCCTTCTGTAATTACTGCAAACAGACGACTCAATGAAATTAGGAAAAAATTCATAGACCTACCTCCATTCCTATGGCAAGAAATATTCCCATCTTAAATTTCTTAACACCTGCTTCCAAATTATATAAAAATATTAAAATTCATTGTTCCTCAACACCTCGTAGAAAAGTCCAGTGGCCTGCTGTACTGCAAACTGTAAATCAAGGAATAAAAAAACAAAGATAATCAAAACAAGGTGACTTGAATATTCAATAATTGTTATCGTACAAGGGACGGCGCTAGTAATAACAATACATAATCACCCAAAATTGGGTGATGAACAAGTGCAAAAACTAGCTCCAGAAGTGATTAAGTCGAGAACAAATAGGTGGAATGATATTTATACAGTTACAGGGATAGTCAAACCCAACGCAAAAAGTTCACAAATTTTAAACAGCTGTGATAATACTATATCTACACTTAACAAGGAAGACATTGTAATTATAGGTCTTGGTGCACATGATAAAAATCCTTACGTTTTATACTTGGAATTGTGCAACGCCCTTTACAAACTGAAAACAATCATGTATTTATTCTTAGTATACAATTTAATCCCTATTTAAATTTAAAAACGCTTAATGAAGGTATCCAACTTTTTACTCAAAACTATACTCATTGTTCTTTTGTTAATTTAAATAATTTTTGACTTCTTATTATACCCAATATAGGCACAAAGGTAATATGTTGTTATTGTTGTAGTTGTTTTGAAAATAACAAAGAAAAAGGGGTTAAAACTTTGTATAGAATTCCGTCATTATTATAGCTAAAAGCCTGAAACTTTGTTTTTAGGTTAATGATTAGAAATAAACAATTAAGTTTCCTCGGGTTTTTGAAAATTCAACCCCTAAGGGGGTGAAAATGGGGTTGAAAATTTGTATGGGGAAACAAGATTAGTTAAACTATTTTATTCCAAACTTCACAGGAATACTCCTATCAATAAATGAGTAAACAAGTGTTTCAGGCTCTTTCAGAATTCAACCCCTAAAAGGTGGAAAAGGGTGACAAATTTGTTTTTATGGTTTATCGGGTCACTGATTACGAAAACAACAACTATATCAAAATCCTACGTAGCAGACGGGAAATACCTACCATCATCTCCTGTGGGGATGCGATGTCAATATGGGTGTCGTTTTATGGTTTTTTGGGACGTTAATTACAAAAATGGCATCGATTATGGTTTGAAACCAACATCGATGGAAGGATGGATAGATAGGTGTCATTTTTAAGGTTTTTGAGTCGTAAATAACGTAAATGATATTGATAAATATTAAAAACTTAATTTATTAGAATAGAATAGAATATACTTTTTTTGCACAAAACCATACAACAAAAGAGACAAGATGATTTGTACAAAAAATTTTGCACAATATTACAAGTGAACAAAAAAAATACTAATTTAAATTTAAAAAACAATGAAAATAAACAACTAAACCAAATATATTCTTTTACAAATTAATCAAATGGCAAAACCAAAAGAAATACTTAGGTACCTACCTATTTTGTATTGATCTTCATGTTCCAATCCCTGCCAATAGATGGCGTTGGTATCGTTTTAGAACGCGGTAACGTTGTGTTTTTTCGAACTAATATAACGTGAATTGTGAATGAGCGCTTCAACCTGTACCACAAACGGTACCTATTCACTGTTAACGGATATTTGACTAGACTTCGACTTTACTTACGGTTTAAGATTTGCTTCATGTTTCGGACTAGTTGTTTGATTTTGCCTTTTTTACAACCACTGTTCAAATTTGGAATTCGATTTACTTTGTGATTACGTATTGTTGATAGAAGTATTTTTTCTCACTGAAAAAATGACTAAAGAAACTCTTAATATTAAAGGAAAAATGGAAGAACATACTGTCGTCCCCATTATAGGTGACGGCGCCTGTTTGTTTCGTGCTCTTTCATTTTCAATGTAAAGAACCCAAGAAAATGCGATGCTAGTGCCTTCACAAATTGTTAGATTTGTGGTAAATGATTGGCCTAGGTTTTCAGTTATGACCCACGAAAGATATGGCGATAATTATTCAACAGCAAATGAATATTCAGCCGATATGTTAAAAAATGAAACTTACGGTGGGCTTTGTGAATTGGTAGCTGCAGGATTAATATTTCCGTTTCAGTTTGAAGTATATCGAAATGGTCTGCTATCACAGAGTCCGGAACAGATATATGTCCAGTAAGGCGATTACGATTTAGCCATGATTTATATAATGGACATTTTGACGTCTATCTGCCTATTGTTGCGAAAAAAATTACACAGCGCCGTATGGAGGTACCTGTCGAAGAGCGTGATCCTTTTTCAGAGCTTGACCATTTAACTGTTACATCTTTTGTAAACAGTGAAATATCATCTCCAACCAGCGGAACAGGTCAATCTGTATCGTCGACATTAAAATATGAAAAAATGAAAAATAAACGAAGGTCGAGATGTACTGTGTAATTAACACAAGAAAAAGTCAATTAAAAAGTGCCCAAGAAAGATATAGGCAGAACAAGCCAGATTCAAATCGTTAAGCTGTGTCCGCTTATCAGAAAAAAAATCCCGATGTATACATGCAAGCTGTTGCAAATTACCAAACTGCGAAAACTGCGAATCCACAAGTGCATAGAGCAATTCAGTCACGGTATGAGGAAAACATTACACTGCGTTTATGGAAAAACAAGGTCTTTTCCGCTATGGAGTATGACCTTGATATTGCTTATAGAACTGACAGCAGTGTAGCCTTGGGTTCTATGACATACAAGTCTCAGTGGTGCAATGCGCTGAAATGGAAAGATGAGACACCTGGTATGTGTTGCAGCGCTGGAAAAGGGCAACTTGATCGGTTGAAACAACTGCCTGAACCACTCCTTAGTTTGATTAATGATCTACACCCAGATCATGACCATTTTATGGGTAATATTCGTAAATATAATGCCTGTTTCCAGATTACTTCCTTTGGTGGTATATAGGTAACAGAAGATGGTTTTACACTTTTAAAGTATAAGGCCAGGTCTACCATTTAATTGGAAGTATATTACCAGAAGCGGAACATGACGCTCAGTACCTTCAAATATATTTCGTAGTTCAAAGTTTCGATGTTCTAAATTTCCTAACTTAAAGCCAAATTTAATCAAACAATTGCAGAATATGCTGTATTAAGTGAACCCGTATATAAAAGATCTGAAAAGTGCCATTGATAAAGCCCCTCTTTCAGTGTTATAGAAAGTTGTCATACATGCTAATAAAAAACCATCAGAAGAACATAGAGGTAAGTACAATGCACCAACTACAAATGAAGTGGCTTTAGTGTTAGTGGATCAACAATTTGATCGAAGGGACATCATCCTCGAGAGGCGGAGTAATTCACTTCAGCGTATTAGTGAGATATATCAAGCATATGATGTGCTACAGTATCCATTGATGTTTTGCTGGGTATTCATCAATGGATTCATTATGATGGGTATTCAATCAACATACCACAACGCGATCCCACAACTAAGATGCGGCTCAATAAAACTGTCTCTTCTGCAAGTTTCTATTCGTATAGAATAATGGTAAAAGAAGGAGAAGATAACTATTTAGTCAATTATCGTGCCCTTTTTAGTCAATATTTGGTGGATGAATACGCCAAAATAGGAACAGAGAGATTAAGTTATATCAAAAATGATCAAGCCAAATTACGTGCTGATAGTTACATCCATTTAAAAGATGCTATTGGACGACAAGACACAGAAGCCAACCAACTAGGACAAATGATTGTCCTTACATCATCTTTTACGGGGGGACCAAGGTATAGGCACGAAAGAACACAGGACGCTATAACCTATGTTAGGAATTACCACCGGCCTGATCTTTTTATCACTTTCACATGCAATCCTCGCTGGGACGAGATAAAAGAGCAATTGCTTCAAGGACAACAATCTCATGATAGACACGATATAATTTCGAGGGTGTTTCGACTAAAGGTGAAAAATGTCATGAAAATATTGACAAAGGGCAAAATATTTGGTGAAATACGATGCTATATGTACTCAACGGAATGGCAAAAGAGAGGTCTTCCACATATTCATATTCTTTTATGGTTTCACAAACGTATTACTCCGGATCAAATCGACAATATAATTTGTGCTGAAATACCAGATCCCAAACGCGACCCAGAGCTTCACGAAATCGTTAAATGTAATATGATACATGGTCCATGTGGAACTTTAAATCGAAAGTCACCATGCATGAAAGATAAGATAAGGTAAGGTAAGGTAATGAATGGTAAGGTCAACTTTCGCAATTCAAACTACCGGTTAAGTTTCAACAACAAATTAACGGAATCAGATCAGGATGTTGCAATGGTTTTTGAGAAATATTTTCCGATCTTAACCACTAAGTCACTGAACTCTTCTCCTGCCGTCGCCGAATCATTACTTAAACAAAATGTAAATGCGTGTTCAAAGAATTTTATGTTTCATAAAATATCATCAAAAGATATTGTAAAATATTTTGAAACTATTGATATAAAGAAAACTGCGGATCTGTGGGGGATTTGCGTTAAAGTTATTGCGTCTATAATCGATATAATCGCACCTCAACTAGCAATTATTTTTAATACTAGTATCGAATATGGTATGTTTCCTGATTTGATGAAGGATAGTAAAGTAAAACCTTTATTTAAATCTGGTAGTACATAAGATCCCGCCAATTTAAGACCCATTTCTGTACTGCCAACACTAAGTATAATCTTTGAAAAAATTATTCTTTATCAAATGTTAATTTTTTTTCATGTTAATAATTTACTTCATAAAAATCAATTCGGTTTCACAAGGGGTCGCTCGAAAATTGATGCTGGTGTTGAGCTGATTAAATAAATTTTCAATGCATGAGAGAATTCACAGAATGCTTTGGGTATATTCTGTGACCTATCCAAAGCCTTAGATTGTGTTCACCATGAAACATTAATCAGGAAACTACAACACTACGGTGTAAGAAGTAATGCTCTTAAATTAATTGTTTTATATTTAAGTAACAGAACGCAAAAAGTTGTCATTAATAGTATGAGCTCTTCCGGGTCGATAGTACAAATGGGCGTGCCTCAAGGCTCAATTCTCGGCCCCTTTCTTTTTCTTGTATATATTAATGACTTACCTTACATAGTAGGGCATAACCATAATATAGTATTATTTGCTGATGACACTTCATTAATTTTCAAATTAAAACGACAATTATTAAAATATGACGAAGTAAATAATGCTATATCTAAATTTGTAAATTGGTTTAACGTTAACAACTTGCATTTAAATGGCAATAAAAAGAAATATATGAAATTCATGACTACAAATGTCAAACATTAAAGTTGGTAAAAATTACCTTGCGTACATCCGCTCGATAATCGAGCTGTTCTGTATCTGTTTCTATTTGTGATAACATGTGCAGTAAACGATACCCCAGGACTCTCATAAGGGAAACTCAAACTGGTGAAGACGGTTATCCGCAGTACAAGAGACGTTTACTAGATGACGGTGGGTTCTCTGTTGATATCAAAGGCACAACCATAGATAATCGCTGGGTAGTCCCTTATAATCCAGTATTATTAAAAACATTTAACGCTCACTTAAATGTGGAATATTGTCATTCGGTGAAATCAATAAAATACGTCTGTAAATACGTAAATAAAGGATCAGACCAGGCATCGTTTGCTTTAGAGAATGAGAAGGATGAAGTTAAAACCTACACAATTGGAAGATATATAGGTTCATCACAGGCAATATGGCGAATCCTTGAATTTTGCCATTCATGAGCGTTTCCCTTCCGTAGTCCACCTCGCTGTTCATTTGGAAAATGGGCAAAGGGTTTATTTTAATGAGAAAAATCTGAGTGAAAGAGTGAATAGTCCTTCAACAACCACACTCCTATGCTTTTTCGATTTGTATAAAGTGGATAACTTTGCAAAAACATTGCTCTACCTAGAAGTACCTGCATACTACGTTTGGGATAAAAGAAAGTTCCAAAGGAGAAAGAGAGGAGCAAACGTTGAATGCTGGCCAGGGGTAAAAGAAGAGCACGTTCTGGGCAGGGTTTATACTGGGCATCCGAACAATATAGAATGCTATCACCTTCGCATGCTTCTTCATGAGATCCGGTGCCCAGTTTCGTTTGAAGCGTTAAAAACTGTAGATGGTCATGTATATTCCACGTTCCAATCAGCGTGCAAAGCTCTCGGCTTGCTTGAAGATGATCAGCATTTGTTCACAGCAATGGAAGAGGCAGAACTTTGTCAATCACGTTCCTTGTACGATTATTTTAGTGTTCTGCCAAGTATCAGACCCTTTATGCCTTTGGGAGAAATTAAAAGAATACCTATCTGAAGATTTTAAAAGGCAATTAGAAAGACAGAGAGATGTGGATGCAGAGCACATAACAGATGTGGTATTTAACAAATGCCTTTCGGTAATAGAAGTTGCCGTATTAGCGTTGGATGGTCGGCTACTAAAAGAGTATGGGTTACCTCAGCCAATCAAAGAACAACAATTTGAAAATAGAGAGTTTCTTAAAGAGACAAGTTACGACTTAGCATCATTAGAAAACACAGTTAAAAATAATGAAGGATCACTTAATGACGAACAAAAACAGTTTACAATCAAATGAACACAAAAGTTGAATCAAATGAGGGTGGAAGATTCTTTTTAGATGCTCCCGGTGGAACAGGCAAAACAATCTTCATAAATTTGCTATTAGCAAAAGTTAGAAGTACTCGCGGAATTGCTTTGTCTCTGGCTTCTTATGGGAGCGCGGCTACACTGCTTGAGAGTGGACGAACTGCTCAGGTTACCTTCAAGTTACCACTCAACTTAACAGCAGCTGATACTCCCATTTGTAATATATCGAAACAAAGTAATTTTGCTGAAGTATTCAAACATACGAAAATGATAGTGTGGGATGAAATGACCATGGCTCATAATGGTAGCGTAGAGGCTTTAAACAGAACTCTACAAGAAGAGAAAATAAGAATTAATGGGTGGTGTAACGGTTTTGCAGGCTGGAGATTTGAGACAGATTCTACCAGTAGTGCCAAAAGGAACTAGAGCAGATGAAGTTAAGGCGTGTCTTAAGAGATCCACTTATGACCTTTAATTAAAATCCTCAAGCTCTCGAAAAATTTGCGGGTACACTTAGGAGAAAAAAAGTCTGCTGATGGATTTGCGAATCTCCTACTTGAAATCGCCAACGATGATTACCCGATAAATGACGGAATGATAACCATCCCTGATAATTTTTGCACAGTTGTATTAACGTTACAGAAGTTAATATCCAAAATTTACCCAGATATTGCTCATATCCACAATAAGCCAATAGAATGGTTGTGTGAACGTGCCATATTAAACCCGAAACACGACCAAGCAGCGGCAATTAACGATATACTGTTAACGTCTTTTAAGGGGGAAGAAATGGTGTACACGTCAATAGACTCTGTGGTCAACACAGATGACGCAATCAACTACCCTGTCGAATTTCTTAATTCACTGAAACCATCGGGTCTTCTACATCATAAGCTTATTCTGCGCGTGGGTACTCCTGTTATGTTGTTGTGAAACCAGAACCAGTGTGCAACGGAACCAGACTAAAAGTAAAAGCGTTACATCGCAATGTAGTGGAAGCCACAATTATAACTGGATGTGCGCAAGGGGAAACTGTATTTGTACCAATAATTCCCTTGATCCCGAATGATCTTCCCTTTGAATTCAAACGAATACAGTTTCCCCTCAAAGTTTGCTTTGCAATGACCATAAACAAATCACAAGGGCAGACATTAAAATTTGCGGGTATAGACTTGAGAGAAAATTGATTTTCACACGGGCAATTCTATGTGGCTTGCTCACGCGTAAGCTCGCCCAGTAGTCTGATAATTTTGGCACAGAGTAATAGATTAGCAAAAAAATTGGTATATAAAGAAGTTTTGTAGTTTACTAGCTTTTGCCCGCGACATCCATACTTAATACGAGTATTATAAATGCGAAAGTGTGTTTGTTTGTTTGTCCTTCTTTCAAGTCGCAACAGAGCGTCGGCATGGCATGATTTTTTGTATGGGGATAGTTCGGTGGCTGTAGAGTGACATAGGCTACTTTTTCCGCAAAACATTTCATTCCCGTGGGAAAATCGAATATGTTGCACAAGTTTGTCCTTCTTTCACGTCGCAACAGAGCGTCGGCATGGCATGATTATTTGTATGGGGATAGTTCGGTGGCTGTAGAGTGACATAGGCTACTTTTTCAGCGGAAAACATATCATTCCGTGGGAAAATCGAATATGTTGCAAAATTAAATTCAGCTAGGTGGCGCCACCGTGATTCTACAAGACGGACGACGGTACGATGGACGAACACAGAAGGTCAGAATATCTGGATTATTATGTCTTTTACCAAAATTAAGATAAAAAATGTATGGATCTGTATTTTTCCACGCAGGACCGGGAAGAGAGCGATAAAAAACATAAAATTCACCAGCTGATTTTCTTCAAACGT
The DNA here is from genome assembly GCA_029286625.1 of Parnassius orleans. Classification (NCBI taxonomy): domain Eukaryota; kingdom Metazoa; phylum Arthropoda; class Insecta; order Lepidoptera; family Papilionidae; genus Parnassius; species Parnassius orleans. The sequence continues at coordinate 2,201,866 of JAGSMP010000084.1, read as the reverse complement.
TTTGGTGCATCGTAATTCACAGAATAGGCGATAACCTCGCAGACGATATTAAGTAATCCGTTGATGCTCTGCCTACCCCGCAAGGGTTACAGGCGTGATTATAAGTATGGATCAGAAATACTATCACCACCTGTCACGCTTTCACCCTTAACTATTACTTAACAATGGTAGAAACAGTTTTTAGTAAGCCTTAGTAATAAGCATTAGTAATATTTATTGAACGGAAATGAATACAGTTCTTATATGTGGTTATGAATGAATCGGTATTACAATAAGAAAAATATTTTTTGAGAGTTCTTATTAACTAACGTATACATAGTTTAAATTGATTCCGCTAGATGTCGTTACTAGGTTTTTAAAACGCGGTAACGAAATGTTTCCTGACATGTACTTAACTCCCGCCGTTGAGCTGCGCGTCAACTTATAGTGCATACGGTACCTATACGCTTAAATTGTATCTATTACGTAGCTTATTCGAGTACCTGCTTTCGATTTCGGTTCTTTGCTATTTACTTTGTGATTTGGTTAAGGTTGAATGGATTTATATTGGCTTTCATTTTCGGATTTGTGTATTTTCTTGGATCGGTTTTGTTGATTTGGTTGGTATTCCTTTATACATATTTAGACTCTGGCTTTGATTTTGGATTTTGTTTATTTAGAATCGTGAATTGGTTTTCGTTGTTTTAGGTTGTTTAACAATATTTCAAAGGAATATTAATAGTATAGATAGTGTATACGGTACCTATACACTTACTTCTTTTTTCGTTGGTTATATTTCGGTTTTCTGCGATTTGTTTTGTGATTTCGTTTAAGTTGATTCGATTTTTTTTTGGCTATCGTTTTCGGATTCGTGTTGTGTCTTGAATTGGTTTTGTTGTTTTGATTTTAAAAAATATTTAAAAGGAATATTTATTCCTGTTAGATATTTTTGATTTGCTTTTAAAAAAATATTTAAAAGGAAATTTAATTCCTTTTAGGTATTTTAACGTTTTTTTTTATAAATAGGTTTATTCTTACTTCATAATGCCTCGCAAACGTAAGTCCAGCCTTTCCAGAGTATCTTCTCAAAGACAAGCGAAATGATTAGCTCGATCGCTAGAATCTTTAGAAGATGCTGAACTGAGAAGGCAAGAACAAGCAGAGCGTCAGGCTGCTTTTAGAGCATCTGAGACACCTTCTCAACGTCAGCAAAGGCGTCTTGAACAGACAGAGCGTCAGGCTGCTTTAAGAGCTTCCGAAACACCTTCTCAAAGTCAGGAAAAGCGTCTTGAACAGGCAGAGCGTCAAGCTACTTTAAGAGCTTCTGAAACACCTTCTCAAAGTCAGCGAAGGCGTCTTGAACAGGCAGAGCGTCAAGCTACTTTAAGAGCTACTGAAACACCTACTTAAAGTCAGCAAAGCGTCTTGAACAGGCAGAGCGTCAAGCTACTTTAAGAGCTACTGAAACACCTGATCAAAGTCAGCAAAGGCGTCTTGAACAGGCAGAGCGTCAATCTACTTTAAGAGCTACTGAAACACCTGCTCAAAGTCAGCAAAGGCTATTCGAACAAGCGGAACGTCAGGCCACCTTAAGAGCCGCGGAAACACCTGAAAACTCAACACAGACTCATTGAGCAAGCTGAACGTCAATCTAATATAAGGGCATCTGAAACACCAGAACAGACACAGGCGCGAAGAGATGCAATGCACAGCTCCAAGCTGAACGTCGACAAAATTTTCAAAGAAACAATTGGTCGGTTTTAATGACGCAGCATTCAATTATGATCCGTTGATTGATTATAAAAATCACAGGTTAGTTGTTATCGGACTGATGGACAAGGCGTGTCGATTTTGCAGCGCTTTAAAATGGAAAGATGAGACCGCAGGCATGTGCTGTTCCAATGGCAAAGTGTCTCTTCCGTTACTTGGGGAACCAGAAGAACCTTTGAAAACTCTCTTTTTATATGATGCTAATGAGTCACGGCGCTTTTTAAACAGGATCCGGAAATATAACTCATGCTTTCAAATGACGTCCTTCGGAGTTGACCGGGAAATAATAATGCCGGGATTTTCGCATACATTTACGGTGCAAGGGCAAATTTATCAAAGAATAGGTTCACTTTTTCCAGCTGAAAACGAACAGCATAAATTTTTACAAGTATATTTTATGGGTGACGAAGAAATTGAGGTAGACCGTCGCCGCCAATTTATTCAGTATTCAAAATTCAAAGATTCTTGCATGAACATAACATTTTAGTCAAAACATTTAAAACTGCTTTAGAAAACCTTATTATAAAGTCGTCATTCACGTAGATCGGACCCCTAGAGGAGAGCATGAAAGGCGCTACAATGCACCTTTGATAAACGAAATAGCAGCCGTAATTAGTGGTGATCAATTTTCTTCACGAGACATTGTCTTGCGAGCACGTGATGATACGTTGCAACGGGTAGCCGATACATACAAGTTTTATGACGCTCTGCAATACTCATTGATTTATTGCAAAGGACAAGAGAGTTATCATTTTCAAATTCCACTCATTAACCCGGTCACAAAGGAGCCTACTCCGAACAAAAAAGTATCATGTATGGACTTTTATGCGTATCATATGATGTTGCGAGAAAATGATTTTAACCTCTTAGCCCGGTGTAGACAATTATTTCATCAATTTTTGGTAGACATGTATGTGTAGGTAGAAAGTGAACGTCTCCGTTATATATATTTAAATCAAAAAGCTGCGTTGCGAATTATATACATTTACAAGATGCAGTTTCTAGCGACGCCAATGTAAACCCCAGAGATTTAGGAAAATGGTAATTCTGCCTCATCATTCGTTAACAGTCCCCGCTACCTACATGAGTACACACAAGACGCATTCGCCTATGTACGAACTTACGGAAGACCTGATCTTTTGTTACTTTTACTTGCAATCCCACATGGAAAGAAATAACCGAGGAGCTAATGCCGGGCCAAAAAGTACTGACAGACACGATTTAGTTGCTAGAGTATTTAGATTAAAAATACAAAATTAATGTATGTAATTAACAAAGGAAAATTTTCGGAGAGGTGCAGTGCTGCATGTATTCAATTGAATGGCAAAAGAGGATTACCGCATGCCCACATTCTAATATGGCTTAAAGAGAAGTTGCGGCCAGCCAAATAGACGACATAATAAGCGCCGAGATTCCGGATCCTGAGCAAGATAAAGAATTGTATGATACCATCGTCCGAAATATGATTCACGGTCCATGGAGCACGAAATTCAATATCGCCATGTATGAAAGAAGGAAAATGTACAAAGAAATTCCTAAACAGCTATTAAAAGAAACAGTGCACAATGACAATGGCTACCCTTTATACAGACGCAGAGCTCCCGAAGATGGTGGCAGGAAAGTTACAATCAAATCTCGCTCTGGAGCGTTCGAAACCTTAGATAACAGCTGGATTGTCCCGTATTCGCCCATTCTATGTAAAATGTTTAATGCCCACATTAATGTAGAAGCATGTAGCTCTGTCCGCGCAATCAAGTATATCTGTAAGTACATAAATAAAGGAAGCGACCAAGCAATATTTAATCTCAGGAATGAAGGTGAGGCAAATCCCGTTAATGAAGTACAGACCTTTCAAGCAGGGCGTTATGTCAGCAGTAACGAGGCAGTGGCGTCTCCTTGGCTTCCTTTACACGAAAGGCACCCAACAGTTACTCACCTTGTTGTGCACTTAGAAAATGGAGAGCGTGTATATTTCACCGAAAGAAATTTCAAGAAAGAATTGCATCACCGCCAAAACTACACTAACAGCCTTCTTTCAACTTTGTCAAACCGACCCTTTGCAAAAACGTTGTTATATTCTGAAGTCCCCGCTATTATACTTGGAACACATCTAGGAAGGAGTGGAAACGCTGTATTCAAGGCGCGCCTGTTGCAAATTGGCCCGGTGTAAAGTCATCAGATGCCCTTGGTCGTGTATACCGTCCATGTAACTAATTTTGAATGTTTTGTTTACGATTGCTGCTGCACCATGTTCGGGGTCCTACAGGATATAAAGACCTTAAAACTGTCAACGGTCAGGAATGCGCAACTTATAGAGAAGCATGTGAAACTCGGCATCTTTAAGAAAACGATAATCACTGGGATGAAACCATAAATTGTGGGACAAATATAAAGAGTACATGGCGGAAGATATTTTGCGAAGGTTACAGCAGACACACGCGAACATGACATACAATGAACACATTTATAATGAAGCACTTGGAAAATTGAAGATAATAAAGTAATGGCAATGGTAGGCAAAAATTAAGCGACTTTGGAATGATAAGCCCTCAGCGAACAACCAAAATGAACTAAGTGATGAAATTATACGAAACAAACTACGATATACCAGCTTTGCAGCAGCAAGTAGCCGAATTTGTACCCTGCTTGCTTCCCGAACAAAAACGAGTTTTGACAAAGTATTAGGACAAATTGAATCTGGAAATGGTGCACTTTTTAGATGCCCCTGGAGGAACTGGAAGACATTTTGTTAAATTTATTATTAGCGCAAGTACGGAAAGATAAAACATTGCTGTGGCTGTAGCTTCCTCCGGTATAGCCGCCACGCTGCTAAGCGGGGCCGCACTGCACATTCTGTTTTAAAACTCCCTCTAAATCTAGCCCAGGAAGAATCGCCGATCTGCAACTTTAGCAAAAATAGTGCACGAGGTATAATGCTACTATAATGCAAACTTTTAGTGTGGGACAAAAGTACAATGTCGCATAAAAAAGCTGTAGAAGCACTAAATCGAACGCTCCAGGATTTGCGCAGCAATACCGATGTAATGGGAGGAATGGTGGTTTTACTGGCTGGTGACTTTCGCCAAACTTTACCTGTCATTCAAAAGGGCACACCTGCAAATGAAATTAAAGCATGCCTCAAGTCGTCTATTTTATGGAACAAGGTGACAAAATTCAGTTTAACTACGAATATGAGAGTGCATTTGTATAATGATATCAATGCTGGAAACTATGCTGACACACTATTAAAAATTGGTGATGGGCGGTTGGAAACGGATGCTGAGGGCTGCGTTAAATTGACGAGAGATTTTTGTAATTTAGTACAGAGTCATTCCGAATTAATTGCGAGCGTTTATTCAGATTTAACGAACAACATGCATGAAGACAAATGGTTATGTGAAAGGGCGATTCTTGCACCAAAAAATGAGAGCGTTAACAAAATAAATTCAGATATATTAAGCGAAGTAGCAGGAGAAATAACAGAGTATTTGTCAGTAGACACAGTTATGGACACAGAACAGAGCACTTCACATCCCGTAGAGTTTCTAAATTCTCTAGAGTTGTCAGGTGTGCCTCACATAAGCTTCAATTAAAATAAGGCATCCCAGTCATGCTAATGCGAAATTTAGATGCTCTCGGTTATGTAACGGGACAAGGCTGCGTGTGACACATCTTGGACGGAACATAATTGGTGCTACAATTTTGACAGGCGTAGGAAAAGGTGAAAATGTTATTATACCACGGATCCCTATAATTCCCACAGATCTTCCTTTTCAATTCAAAGGTTGCAGTTCCTATTAAGCTCAGTTTTGCAATGACAATTAATAAAGCGCAAGGGCAAACGTTACAAGTAGCGGGGTCAACTTAGAAAACCGTGCTTCTCTCATGGTCAGCTGTATGTAGCATGTTCGCGTGTGTCAAATGCCCAGAATTTCCACATTCTTTCCCTGAATGGAAAACATATAACATTGTGTACAGTAGCGTCTTAAAATAGTGTTCAGTTAGTTTTTTCCAAAATTCCCACAATCAATTAATCAGAATTCTACAGATCTTCCCTTTCAATTCAAAATTTCCTATTTAGCTCAGTTTTTTTCAATTCCAAATGCTGCACCTCTGACGGACCTATTAAGCTCAGTTTCCTTTCAACTCAAAAGGCTGCATCTCTGACGGATCTTTTATTTGGCTCAGTTTTCAATTCAGAAAACTGCATCTCTGACGAATCAATTTAGCTTTCTTTTCAAAAGTCTGCATCCCTGACGGATAATTATGCTCAGTTTCCTTTAATTAAAAAAATATCCCATTTCCATTTGGAATAAACAGGCTATTTTCATGCTTTCCTATACGCTGCGTTTCAAAACATTTAAATAGGCTGACGAATCAATTTTGCTCAGTTTCCTTTTAATGGCTGCATCTCTGACAAATCTATAAAACTCAGTTTTCTTTCAATTCAAAAAGCAATGGATAGTTCATTTCCCAGTGACCATGCGGGCGAAGCCGCGGGTAACAGCTAGTCCAGTTATAATTGTGGCTTGTACCAGCAGACTCTTTTTCACACATGGGTGCGATATAACCGAAATCCACGCGGACAAAGTCGCGGGCAAAAGCCAGTTAAAGCCTATTAAAAAAGTAAACAAGGTAATAAAAAATAAATGGATAAATTTTCTTTTTAGTTCTTTACACCCTTGCCTATTTTTCATGCAGCCCTTTTGTTGTTCTGCAGGAATGTTTTATTGATCAAGGTGTAAATCATTTCACTAATGCATCCCGTAATTATCTTGTATATCGGTTGTAAGCATGTTATAGGTCGATAATTTGCGGGATATTTTGGATCTGAACCTTTTGGAAGCATGTAAGTGAGACCATTTGTTATGAATGTTAGCATATAATGCAGTGAATGTATGAATTGACAGATATGTTTAGGTATAAATGGATGTGTGCATATGAGTTTTTGTATCAATAATAATTATGTGTATTATAGGTACCCGGTGCTTTCCAATTTCGTGTGCGTTTGATGACTTGAGTGAATGTGTCTACAGTGATATTTTCAAAATCAATTTGTTTACGAGAATATTTCCTGTGTTTGCTGTTTTGTCTTACCAATCAGCATTACTATTATGTGCTACTGGGTAATCTCAAAGGCCTGCCCAAAATTATTGCAAGTGTTGTGGTGATGGTAATTGAGCAGATCGTGTAGTATTAATTTGTTGATCGTGACCTAAAGTTCTGTAAAACAGTTTTTCATTATTTAAAAGGTTGCATTTTGTTGTTTACTTGAGGGCTTTTCACTTCAAAGGGGTTCTAATCAAACAAAATTTTCATTAAATATTACAACACTAATTAAACTATATAACTATATGATTAGAAAAAAAAACTTAACTCTGAATTTCTGCTTTTTAATGTAATATCAAGATTTATACTACTGTTTTGATTACTTATTTTTTTTATTTGTAGGTTTTTATTTATTGAACCGGGGTAAAAAATATTTTTTTATGATATTGTTCGTATACAACAGAACAAAATGTAATGCATTTTAAATTAAGGATTTCTACTGGTCGACAAATAGTAGGGTAGCAAATAAGAGTTTGAGCAAGGGTTTTCAAATGCATCGTTAGTTTAACAAGATAAATCGGATTTGCACCTGAGACATCATGAATGTGCCAAGTGGCAAATATGAAGAATGCTTGGTTTATTCATTTTATACATTCAATATTTAACGACTTAAATCTTCTCTTCGTTCAACTTTGATTGGGGTCTTTGCATATGTATATTTCTTGCAAGATATATACACTTAGGTATTGGCTTTTTAAAGCCCCTTACAAGCTAAGTACACTTCTCTAGCACTTTATTTATATCCATATATGTACGCATACATTCTCGTCGGTTAAGGCTATCCTTAGTTTGGCCCAACTTTAATATGTTGCCAATTTAGTCGATTAACTTCTGTCCAATGGGTCCCTTGTCGACTCTGCTACCCACTTCAGGAGCATAAATTTGCTTTTTATCTTTCCTCATTCATTCTTACTACGTGTCTAGACCACCTAAGCATTGCTTTTCTTCTCTTCGTCATTCATACAGAATTTGCCAATGTATCTTCTTTCCTACAATTTCCATTCATACCTCATTTTCCCACCAAAAGGTAATTATTCTTATCATTATTTCTCTTACTTATATCACATACTTCGGTTAATGCTTCACCATACCTCTCTTAACTTTATCACACACAAGCTGAAGTCCGAAACTTACATACACAATTCATCCAAATCACTTTTTTCTCTCTTTTACTTTTCATTTACATCAATACATCTTTTTCACACCTACATCTTCTAGCCTTTCTATTATTATATTATGCTGTAACGAAGTAGTATCCAGAGACGTCTGATGTCGCCGACTTTTGAACAGAATGTCTTTTCGGCGTAAGACTTTTTCTATTTGTGATCATATTACCTCATTTTTATACTAGTTATCCAATATTTACTTGTCCATCCATCCATTACAGCCTATAAAAGTCCACTGCTGAACATAGGCCTCTCATAGATTGCCTCATGGGGGCATTTTGCATTAGTTAGTAACCACGCTTGGCAAGCGGGTTGGAACCGCAGTTTTTTATTATTTGAGTTGTAATCAGGTAGATGCTGCTGTCCATCTCCTGTAACATTTTCCCTCTGTCGCCTCTTACGACACCCTCGGAACGATATGGGGTAGTGGATATTCTTACACCGCCACTAGACGGTTAGCTTTACTAGTATTTAATTCCCTTTTTGATCCCTTTATGATCTGCCTGGTATTCAATTGTTATTTTATTATATTAACGAAGTTGTTCTTTTATTATATTGAATACAGGTAATATTATCAATCATTCATGATAAATGAAGAATAAACAATAAGATAATACCTTATTGTTAATACTAGTTATCCAATCTTTTTGTACTTAGTTCCTTTTTAAATCCCCTTAATGATTTAAAGTTAATGTTAAAGTTTCAGCCTATATACGTCCCACTGCTGGGCCAGGCCTCTTCTCATTTCTGAGAGGGTTTTAGGGCAAGGAAGTGTCCGCCGAGCTGACCCAATGAGAGTTGGCGAACTATAGCCAATTTGTAATATATAATAGCTTCGTTTTTTTTTCTCAGACATGCAGTTTTCCTCACTATGTTTTCCTTCACCGCTGAGCAAGTGGTAAATCAGCACTTAAAATTGCAATGAACAATTTCATTGGTGCTGGCGGGGATCGAACCCGGGATGTTCGCGTACTGTGAAATTTACAGCGAGCGCTAACTATCTGAGTTACCACGGCTTACGTCTACCTTAATGATTTTATAACATTAATTGTGAAAACCAAGAAATATATTTAATTACTTCATTTCGTAGAATATTTATTTAGACAATATATTATTCTTCAATAGAAGAAAAGTATATAGTTAAGGTGAATACTTCTGAAAGGTCGATAACGCGATTTAAGTTTTGTTGAAGATGGCATTTTTACTGCTCAGGCTTATAGACAAGCGTAACGTTCTACTTTTCCACCACCATAGCGACCACGCCTATGTAGCCTTTCTGATTGAATAGCAACGTACCACTATAAATGGTGCTTGTTTGTTAGTCTAATAATTAAAAAAATGGATATCATAATTTCATAAGTTTACTGTGTAAGAAAATATGTTTTCTCGAATTTTATGTTTAACTTTAATGTATTAATTATGAATGAACTAATTCTATTTGGCTTGCATTTAAGAATGAAGACAATAAGGATCTTAACAAAAGCGTTTCTTTTGTCTTATGGGCATTTAAGTCAATTGTTTTATAACCGACAAACTCCTTTAAAATAGAACATTAAGAGTGAAAAAAATTATTGCTTTTTATGCGACTCCCAATAAGCGACGTAAACGATGCATTTAAAAATGATTAATGATTAATGAGTAATAAACTCATCATCATCATTCGTAATTACAGTGTAAAAAAGTGCACGACTGAACATAGACTTCCCCTATATAGCCTCTTGGGGGGATATATGCCAAAGTTGCCACGTTTGGATTTGCTGTTTTTATTATTTTGAGTTTATATGAGGAAGCTGTTGCTTCCGATCTGCTATTTCAGTTTTCCTCTATTGCCTCTTACAACACCCACGGGATGACATGGGGTAGTGAGTTATCTTACGCCACAAGTACACGGCGAAATAGCTAATAAGAAAAAATCTAGTGTTTGAAAAGTGCTGTTATTATATCGATCATTACACTAAACTCTTAACACTAACTTATTATTTGTTACCCAAACCAGTGCAACATGTCTTTTCATCAACGTTGTTTCAGCTGTACATAGGTGAGAGTCCAGTTTATTTTTTTTATAAGACTGAAAGACAAACGAAACGAACGCCTCACAGCCTGTAATTATACTGGCTCCCTATACCCTTCAAACCTGAACACAGTAATGAAAGCACAACTTTTTAGCGGCAGAAATAAGTAAGATGGTGGTACTTAAATTAGACGGACTTCTAGACAGAAAAGGAGTCCAACACCTAGTAAAAATATATATTCAGTAAAAGTGTTGCGATTTAAGTCCATTCTTGCTGAAAACTGGAGCTAGAGGCTAACCGTAAGAGATATAATAGAGATAATAATAAAAAATTGAAAAATCTGCAATGATTCTCTGATGTGATTAGACAGGAAACGTCTGTTAAAACTTAATCTAGTATTAATACTGTGATTCCTATGAGGAAATGATAGAATTAATATAACTTCAAAGTTAAATAGCTAAAACTTCTAAAAATATATGGTAAATTACAACGAATAAGTTAAGTTTAACGCAATATTGCAATCCATCAAATTTAGAACTAAGCTATTGGACTAGAAAGGGTACGGTATCAACATCAATGAGAAGTACATCACTTATCTTCGATTTGCCGGTTAATCACTATATCATCCCTATGTCATTATGGCGAACCGCTATAAGACCCAAGCATTTAGCTCAATGACCTCTATAGTGTCTCCCAACGGATAGATCTTAAAATGAACATGGACAAAATAAAAGTAATATATACCGTCCATGTCACACCGAAGCCGGTAGTTGTTGTCAATACTGCTTTTTTATCGTGGGGAAATCCTCATGGATACCTTCCGATGCAGGGGATATGCAGAACTCCTACCGGCCAAAAGCCACGGTGGTCACCGTGAGCGCATATGAGGGGTCCCGGGATCTTCATTCAGAACGCAACAGGGGCCTCTCCATCGCTTTGCTCGACTAAAAGCACGTCAGGGGGGTAGCACTTATTACCTCCAGTACCCTCGCAATGCTTCCACGATGTCTCGGGACCACTTCTGAGTCATCGTCCTCCTCGGAGTTTACATTACTAGGCGTTTGGGGCTCCCGCCCAGAGCACCCGCAACCTCTTTTCTGGTGACGGAATACCATCAACATCAAGTGGAGAGCCGTAAAAAATGCCTTGGCGATATCTCTTTGAGCGGGATTTGTCCTCTCCTGACTCCGCTCAGCTGCCCACTTCTGGACCATTACGGATTCATAGAAGGCTACGGCCCTTCACACCGAATCTCCGCTCAGCATCACTGACACGACTGGTGGCATGGACCGGCTCACCAGGATTGATTTCACGCTGGACATATTGCAAGCCTCAAGTACTCAAGACTCCATGTAGCTTAACCTATGAAATTGCCGCAGTCACTTACTAATTATCGATAGTTGTTGAAAGCACTACGCTCGAAATTGTTGCCGAATATATTTACTAGGATACATTTTTCGAATAGGTAAAACCAAATACCTTTGACCGAGAAATCAATCGATGGATTAAACTCAGCTTAGCATTGCTCGGAAGATTACGACACATTTTCCTGTCACGCATACTGCAAAACTGGAAAATAAGAATGTACAACCAATGCATGTTGCCAGTTATGACATATGGATCTGTGAAATGGTTCTTCACTGCTGGCCGTATGAGGAAGCTCAAGGTCGCTCAGCGAGCTATGAAGAGGGCTATGCTCGGAGTTTCTCTGCGTGATAGACTTAGAAATGAGTATATCTGCAGAAGAACCAGAGTAACCAACATAGCCCAAAAGATAAGTAAGCTGAAGTGGCAATGGGCCGGCCATATAACTCAGAGACCCGACAACCAATAGGGAAGAAAGGTTCTCGAGTGGAAGACGAACTAGCAAGCTTAGTATAGGCCTGTTTAGCAGCGGACTTGGAGGCGCTATTATGATAATTATGATGAATATATTGTATGGATACTAACACAATAGGAGATTAGATTAGATTAGAGCATAATATGTAATTTTGTATTCTTATTGTTAGAATAATGCTGCCCACCGGTTAAAGAACTTAAATAAAATAAACGTTACACAAAAATAAAGTCTGTCTGGAAAAGAGCCGGCGTTAAATTTAAGGGCACTGGAGTTGTGTTTCTTTGTCACGTAAGTGGTCATAAAATTTCAAATGTAGGATTTTGTAACAATAAAATAAAATATACTAAAGTAAATTATGATGTGTGCTTTAGCTGTTTTATTTTTGTATCATAAGGTTTAATGTATGTATGAATGTAGGTATGTATGTATGTATGTATGTATGTATGTATGTATGTATGTATGTATGTATGTATGTATGTATGCATGTTTGTCTTTTTTTGTCTCATTCTCAGCCTCAGTCTCAGCCGTTTAAGCTATAAATGGCTTCATGGGTATTGAAATATTATGGACTAAGAAGCGACACCGTCTTAGTTGTGCAAGTGACGTAGGTTATAATTTTTTTCTTTCCAGTAATCCTTATTACGCGGTGGGGGTTTTTCAAAACTGTTTAACCACTAGACTAGTTTAATTAAAGGATTTGTAATAAAATATGGTTCACTTTCCCTCTACATCGGTTTTTTTCGGGCAGTATCTACCTATTTTCATATAAAATAAGGGTGATAATCGAGCACATAGTTCACCTGATGGTAAATGGATTCTTAGGCCCTATACCTAAGTCAACACTACTTTAAGAATCAAAATGTAGAGTTGACACCCTGAGGACTGAGATAAAATGCTTTGTTACCAGTAAAAAGGTTCTTTGATTCTCAGCACTTACCATAAGAAACGCAGCAGCATTACCTTCCCTGGTAGAACAAACTCATTTGTGCTTTGACCATAATAAAGTTGCAGTGTATCCCGTGTAGTGGCAATGTAAGAATATCCACTATCCCATATTGTCCCGTGGGTGTCATAAGAGGCGACAGAGGGAAACAAACCAGGAGATGGGCAGCAGCGTCTTTCTGATAAAAACACATAATTATAAAAACTGCGGTTGCCAAACCCGCTTGCCAAGCGTGTCTACTATGGCAAAATATCCACTATGAGGTAATCTATGGGTGTGGTCTATGTTCAGCAGTGGGCTTTTATAGGCTGTAATAGATACTTAATAGAGATAGTGACTATACCACTTTAAAAACCTCTAAACAGCCACGGTTAATAGCAAAAAAATGTTAATCAATTGCATTCTTGAAAAAAAATAAGTCAGTACACTTTAAAAAATGGTACCTACGAAAACCATGTTCTAAAAAAACGAAAAACATATTTCATTTTTTTCAATCATTCAAACGAGAAAAGTTCCAACATTCAGTTTATATTAAATTTCAAAGGCACTGCAGACAATGTGCCTGTAAACCGTGGTCTCGCTCTTCAGAAAAAAAACAAGCGTATTGGAAACGGTCAGCGCATTTTCACCAGAATTTCAATTTCATTTGTTTTTGATGGTTTTTAACAATAAGTTTGAGAACAAAACATTGAAGTTTGGCTGTTAGCAAATTATGTTAGGAAATCTTTATACCATAATATATTTCTTTAGATTTAAATAAAAATATAAAATTCTAATTTTAAACATGGACCTCTAACGTTGCAAGGAGAATGTGTCCGCTACTGCTATTATATTTATAAACTGTAAAATTTTGCTGCAAAATTAAAAATACGTTAAATACGTTATATCTAAATTTAATATAGATATGCCATGCGATGGTAGCATAAGACAATCAATTACTCCATTTCCTCACATGGGTGTTGTAAGGCCGACTTAGAATAAGCCCGAAAAATCTCGGGGCGTAACATAAATAGCGGTAGAACTATTTAATATTCATACTATATATATATATATGTGTAAAAAAGCAGAAATAATGCAGACGGCAGTTACTGCGACTGCGATCGTCAATCCGCCTGCCAATCGTAGCGATTACGACAAATCTTCACTATACAGGAAGTAATCATCCATCAATGGTCTATTTACTATCTATGTGTGCTTTTCTAGCTGATCCTGGCCTGATCTCTCTCCCGAGTAATCCGATCGTGTCGGATTACTGTTCCATCCAACTATAAAAGTGAGGGAATAGAGAGTGCATCACAAAGCACACATTCCGCTTGTGCCGTCGCCCCCATGCGGTCGTGCGCTAGCGGAGTCCGCTCGCTGACCGAGCACCCGTCCCCGTACGGGTATCCTCCCTCAGTCAGTTCAGTCGAGGAATTGAAACGTCAGTCCCGTCCCGTCCCGCCTCAGGTAGCGCCGCCGCCCCGTGCGGTTGTGTTAGCTGACCACGCTCACCGTCCCCGTACGGTAAGTGCCCTCCCGCTCCAGCTAGCGCCGCCGCCCCCGTGCGGTTGTGCTAGCTGATGAGCTCACCGTCCTCGTACGGCGAGTGCCCTTCCGTCCCCGCCTGTGCCGCCGCCCCCGTGCGGTGGCGCTGAACTAATTATAATATGGTACTCTCGAAAACAGTTAATTTTAAAACGGGTAAGAATGTCGCGTTCCTTCCTTTTTTAAATAATTAACTTGTGTTGTGTAAGTTACTTATCTCAAACAAAATTAAAATTGAAAAACTTTATCGTGATACGAAAGTAATATTACGTCGTAAGTGCTATGTTTCCTCTATTCCCAGTAATATCTATTACTTTATTCATTCATTACAGCCCCTCAAAAGTCTGCAGCTAAACATAGATTAGCTCATAGGGGGAATATTTGCCATAGTTGCCACGCTAGGTGCCAGGTTCGCAACCGCAGTTTTTGTTCATGTCATGAAGTTGCTGCCCTTCTCTTGATATATTTTCTCTTTGTTGTCTCTTACTCTTACTAATATAATATGTACAGACTAATGCAAGTGCTACAACTAGATGTTTCTTTTTGTTTTTGTTACTAATATAATCTATGCTATTAAATATTTTAAACAAACAAAGTTATTTAACTTCCCTAGTAGTTCTCAAATTGATTGATACGAAATATAACTTATTTGTAGTATAGGTGAAAATTTCGAATTCCGAGATCTTTCCTATTCCCATGGGTATTAAGTTACGCTATGGCAAATCGAATTATAGGATAGCAATCCGTCACAATGTTATTACGTTATCCATCAATTTGTAATGAGGTTATGCTACATCTATCAAATTGCAGCAAAAAGTAACTAGATACTCTCTAGTTACTTATTGCTGCAATTTGATAGATGTTTTGAAATTACATCACTTCAATTTATTTCATTTATTTTAAGTTTGTTAAGTTAATCCCTTTAATAATCTATGAGTTAAGCTGTCAATACATGAGATAGAATAAAAATGAGCCTCCAGCAAAAAGAAAGACAAAACGAACTATACTAAGTATTTGTCATTAATATATTGGATTTTTTTATATAAAAAAGATTATGGAATGTATGACTTGGTAGAACATGCAGGAAGTCGATGGATGAAGGCCAATGTTCAGGGGTGGACTTGTGAAAGGCTGTGTTGGTGATGATGATGGAAAATACCATTATCGTACAAATAATACGTAGTTTTGTTAAACTTTTAAGGAATAATAAAGAAAAGAACGAAAATGTTTGTATAATTCTCACTTTGTAAAAAATAATAAGACGTTTTCTTAAAATAAATTATTGTAATAAAATATTCTATTCTATCCCATTTTTACGCCGCTTCTACATGACAATTTTTATATATAAATTAATAAATACTAAAATAATACAATATTGTTACTCAAATATTTTAATTAATATCATTACTAATTAGCTTAATTTTAGTTATATATCATTGACCACTAATTTATAATAAAGTCCTCCAGACAATATTCAGGTCACGGCATCTAGCCTCAACGGAGACTAGCTATCTGGGCAGGACAGGTTTATAATGCACGAGTGCACTCTCTATACCTTCATTAGAGTATCCTATCTTAGAAGATATGGACGGCATTCTGACACGACCAGAGAGAGATCAGGCGCAAGTCCAATAGTTTACCGTGCTTTCCAAGGCGCGGAGGTGAAACACCACCACTTCCTGACTCCAGGCTGCTACTGAGAGTTTTTTGACAGAAAAATCCAATAACTGATTTTGTCAACCAGGATTCAAACCCGGGACCACTGTTTTTTATAGGATAAGGTGACAAACGAGCACACAGTCCACCTGATGGTATGTGGTTGCTGTGACCCGTAGACATCTACATCTATCCTCAATAAAGAATCAAAATGCAGATGCGTTGTCACCCCTGAGGAGTAAGACGGAATGCTTCTTCCAGTAAAAAGGATCTCCGGTTCTCTACACTCACCATACGAAACACAGCAGTGTTAAGCTGCTAATCTCTGAGAGCGTGGTCCTTCCCGGTCGAGCCGACCCATTCGTGCTACAACTATACTAGTAATATAGCTGCAGCCTAATACTAATATAGGCTCTACCACGTACGAAAACAGCTACACTTGATCAGCAGTCGCGCTTATGACCACTAAATCAACGAGAACTCTCAATACTCGTATACCTTCATATTGAATTAGATGGCATGATCCACTTACGTATTTGAAATTTGATCAATATATCACGCTGAATTTTACTGTAGTATATTTGATACTGATTGAGCAATTATATCGGGGAAAAGTAAAACAATTAGAATGTTTAATTGAATTAACTTGAAGTTTATTAATCATATTTTTATTTTTTGCCACTCTACACTTCATCGTGTGTGCTGACGAATATAGTTTCAAAAAACAGACGAAACCAACCATAGTCGGGTATAATAGTTATAAAAGTTCTCCAGTAACGTTTCAATTAATTCGACTTAAGAGGTTTCTTTTGTATAATATATGTAACAGAAAATAAAAATAACTTTGCCTTTTTCAATAGATAACAATTGTTCAGGTTTACATAAATTGGGTTTTCGTGAACCTTAAATCACGCATTAAGGCAATATGTTATAAGTTAATGAAAGAAAGTATGCATATATCGCATAGGTTATGTATATAATAGAAACAGAAATAATAAATATGCAAGACAAGGACAAGTAGTAAGTACTTGGAGTATGTCTTTCCTTTTAGGGTTGCGTAGTTACACAACAAGGAACCCTTATAGTTTCGCCATGTACGTCCGTTCGTCCGTCCGCGGTTTTGCTCAGAGATCCTAGGTGCTACAAATATGTAATTAGTCATAGTTATAGATATTAATCACGCCTAGAAAACTGTGAAATAAAATATTAAAATCATTTTTATTTTGGGTACTTCCCACACATGTAAATGTAGGATGATTTTTTTAACCGTCTATTCCATCATGTTGGGTATCGTTGGATAGGTCTTTCAAAAACATTGGGGGTATTGAACAACATTTTTTCGATTCAGGGGTCCGTTTGCGAAATATTAAGCTTTAAAGTGGTATTTTTCATTAGAGTCATGTATCCCCCCTCCCCTCTACCAACTAAACCGCTGTTTTTGTAAATGTGAAAGATAAACACAATAGTAGTATATAAAATAAAGTTAAAAGGAAAACTATCACAGCTATGTAGAATTAAGAGGTTAACGAGTAATAGTCGACCAATTTACAAAATGCACTTGGATTAGTAAAAATTTCGTTACAACTCCATAGAAAACGACCTAAACTAGCTGCATTAATAACTTTATAATGTTATTGTAAACTGTTAAAAATAAACATTTTATGAAAAAAACGACTTATATGCATTACTACTATTAGCTTTATTTAATAATATATATATAAATAATCAAAATCGAAAAGTTTTTTTAATCTTTTTTGAATACTCCCTATAAGGCTGATTTGAAAATAAGTCCTTCAGTTACGATCTTCCTATTTGGGCCCATTTTTAGTAGTTATAGCGGTCAAACCGCGAACTCAGTATGCTTATTATCAAGGAAGCCCATGTAGTTACCACGTCAGTTGTGACGGGCAACTACAGAACCCTACCTCTACATTGTTCGTAGCCCGACACGCATTTGGCCAGTTTTTTTTTTTTAATTAAAACTTATGACAACGAACATATTGAGTGACAATATTAATTTTCACATTTTTTTTATAATATCTTGAAACTCGTATGATCGATGTATAATATCAACGCAGAGTTTCTAAAAAATATGTCTACTATACTATGCTGTGTTTGGGAGATCTCAATATTTCGTAAACTCTGGCGATCAAATTCGTGCAAGCGTAAAGATACCTAGTTATATTTCTCGTAGTTGAGTGGAAAATGCATTTAGTTCTGTCGCCGAAGGCACAACAAATGCCGTTCTGATTACTAACTAGATTTGATTCCATTCCAGCGTTAGTGTTTGCTATCGATATACAATGCTTATTTAAAAAGTGAAAATTTTGAATGTCGTGCAACAAAGTACCACCGTGTATCTTTGGAATGAGATGAAATTGAAGTTTACTTTTGTTTTCAGTTAATTCTTATACTAATTCACATAGCAATACTGTAAATGGAACAGTGGTAGCGCCAAGCTGCAGCTATATTATGGTTGTAGCAAGAATGAGACTGCTCGACCGGAAAACGATACACTCTCACAAAATACCAGCGTAAAATAGCAGCTTTATGCTGCTGTACTTCGTATAGTGAGTGTAGAGATTCGGAGACCCTTTTTACTGAAAACGGGACATTCCATATTAGTCCTCAGAGGTGACAACGCATCTGCATCTTAATTCTTAATTGAAGATAGATGCAGATGTCTATGGACCACAGCATTCACTTACCTTATTAACTTATTCTAATAAAAAAGTGGATTTTGATATTCCGCCAACTGAAAGAGTAAAAAACCTTGATTAGTAATTTTGTATTCACATCAACCTGCAAGATCGTTTTTCTTATTTATATTCCATCTGAATCGATACATCATTTTCAAATATTTATTAATTCACACAACATAGTAAACACAATATGTAAGTACATAAAAAATAAATATATTGTCATATAACACTACTTCCCGCGGTATAGTGTCATAAAAGCTGGTTGCAGCCCTGTTGTCTTCAGCGGTAATGAACTGATACTTTAGAAACCATTAGAACACACAAATTATACTCTTCAGTCTTCAGTTTAGCCCGCCGATATGTAATCTGTCTATCATTATATATGTAGTCTATGGTACTAAAGCCTTTTCGGATGCCGGCTTATTCGCGAAGATCTTCGTGCGAAACGTAGACAGCACGTAGGTGTGGTTCAGAAGGGAAATCGGTCTAAAATTCTTCAACTGGGCAGTTTCGCCTTCGTTGAAGGACAAGACCACCGCACTTCTGCTCCAAGCCTCAGGAGTAAAGTCACCATGGAAGCCATAATTGAACAGCTTCTGAAGGAATCTAAGTACCAGTTTTTCATCCGCTTACAGAAGCTTCCCTGTTATCTCAATCTCACCTTGGACCTTGCCATTTTTAAGTTGTTGAAAAGCCAATCTAATCTCGCTCAAACTGATCTCCGGTGTACTATCGAAATAGTGTCGGAGGAGACTTGCTATTGGATTATTCTGCCGTAGAATCTCTCAACCTAACTCAAAATCTCAGGTGTCCCCGAAACAACGCTCCAACTATCGGTAATCATCTTGGATAGATGGCTTTTTCTGGCAAACAGAACACTGGCAAAGACTGGACCCTTAGTTCCACTCGATTGCTTCGTCAATATGAGCTGTAATGAAGTTGCGTAAGTCTAGCCGCTTGCATTTGGAGATATGTCTATTCAGTTCCTGTACGTTGCCATATCTGTTGCACTGCAGTTGCATTTCCCATCTAACATGATATTATTAGTGTGATCGGAGAGTTTTTCGGGTCCTTTGCGATGGGTCTAGCAAAACTTTTAGCTCCGTTTGCATAGACAGGTTTAAAAAAGAGGTCATGAGGAGGTTGAAGATTTGACTTGATTAGACGTGATCGCTATAGTCTGATGCTAAGTACAGTGTGCCTGTTAAATATTTGGTGATCGCTGCCGGTTTTCATTGTGGCAATCACAGACACATCACAGAATAGTTATATCACAGAATAGTCGTTTTACGTAGAACCGTCAGAGCTAACCCTAGATAACTTTCGTTTAGGCAGAAGCAACCTAAACAGAAGTGGGCTAGATTAGCATAGGAAAGAATTCATGATATATAATTTTTCCGTATCAATAAAGTTAGCAATTGTTTTTCTCATGGGTTCCGTTCTCCAATCCCAAAGTTCTCCACTCTCAGCTAATTATTTTTCCTTTTGCCTAGCTTTGCACTAAAATCTTCTATCAACACCTTGTTTAAGAGGAATGTACGGCTCTTGAGATATCGACATACAATGCCTCCACCTCCATATCGGGATGTGTCAAGGTTGGTGCATACATCCGTATGACCTTCAGCGAATATGACTCAGTTATTCTATGTGTAAGGTACGCAATTCCCGTCGATAAACCTAATCTTCACAATATTGTTTACAAGAGACTTCTCGACGATTATTCCGACATCTCCTTGGGCAGATGGCCACACTTCCGGTGATAGAACAAGTAACCGTATTTGGGGATTACTGTCTTTTCACTATGTCTGTTTGTTTGTACTGTTAAATTTCGAAATAATATTAAAGTTGAACATAACTACTTTTACGGATTTTATCGCGTTTAGTTAACTTATTTTATTAAGTCCCCCGTGATCATGGGTGCTGTAAAGCACCCGAAAAGTCGGGTATTTAATAAAATAAGTTAATTAAACGCGATAAAATCCGTAAAAGTAGTTTTGTTCAATGTGTAGTGTTCGCGTAAATATAAGAAATCATTAATATTAAAGTTTATTTTTTGGTTACTCAAAATTTGACGCATTAAATACGAAAACCGTTATCGAGACTTTTACGTAAAAATAATCGACCAGTATTTTACCGTGTAGTGCCAGCATAAGATAATCCACTACCCCATATCATCCCGTGTGTGTCATAAAATGCGACGAGGGAAATGAAACAAGAGATGGAGATCATCTTCCTCATAACAATTCAAAATTATAAAAGAATTGCGAATAATCAAATATGAACGCGAGGCGACAAAATTAGTACCGTTATCGCTGTATACAAAGGAGTCAATCGTTTTTGGGCCCACTAGAAATTTTCGCGACCCTCAATTGTATTATATAGAAAAAAAAGATACCAATTTATTATCGTAAATTGCATAAAGATTTTATGAAAATCTAAACGGAATCAAGAAATCTGAAAAATTTGTTGAGTTGTTTTGATATTTGTGTTCATGTCATTGGTTCAGATAACGTAATATTAAAAAAAATTGTAGTAGAGATGTGCCTACTCGGAAAAACTCGATTCGAGTTAACTTGTGTTGAAATTCACGTAACTCGAATAGTACTCGAGTTACGCAACTCGAATTGGCGGAACGAATCTGTGTCAGTTTGTTACAAATTATTTTTATAATTGTTCTTACATCCATGATAATTATTATTACTTAACTTAATAAGTAGTTATATATTATTGGTTTGCGTATAGACAATCTTCATAAAATAATATCACTCTAACTTTATGACGTAGCAAAGTTAATGTTATTAATAATTTAACTATAACGAATTATACTTAATCAGCTTATTGATAGCATAATATATCAATAAATTGCTCGAATTAGTAATTCGAGTTCACTACTAAATTGTAGACAGACACTGCATTGACCGTAAGATAAAGATGCGACCTGAGTCACTCGGTTTTATCATGTCACTCTATTTGTAATCGAGTTTTGAGTTATTCGAATTAACTATTTACAGTCCCTGCATCGATTGAAGTTTATCACCGAGTTGAGAATAGCGATTATCTTAGTTAAAGCATTTTTAAATAGGTACCTTTATTAAATATAATATGTGGCAATATCGACGGCTCCGTGGCGCAGTGGCTTAGCAATGAGTTGTTGCTGGGGGCCGCGGGTTCATCCGCACGGAACAAGTATTTGTATGGCCTACAAATAATTGTTCCGGGTCTGGATGTTTGTCCTCGTGAAATTTATGTTTGTAAACTGCCTCCACGACACAGGAGAAAATCCTAGTGTGGGGGTAACGTTTTTTTTTTAAAAAGAAAAAAAAATCAAATATGAAATAAAATACAAATATTTATTATTTATTTATTTGTAGTATTTCCATGTTTTTTATTTTCTACAAACATGTGTAGTATTTCAAAATCTATAAACTGCTTTTCGCATATCTTACAAATCGCTTCCATTTTTCAAAATAATGCCACACTGACGATTTTTTTTTGTTGTTGCATTGTTATCATTCATACTTTAAACAAACAAGTATATTTAAGTCACCTTTCACACGCACTACTTATACGAAGTAACAAAATAAACAACAATGATAGCACAATCATGATATAATAAATCAAACTAAGTTCATATTTGACTACAACATGCCAGGTGCAAGTTTGAATTTGGATGTAACCAGTGACGCCCGCGGCGGCTTATACAAGTGAATTAGTGAACTGACATCTTTTTTTTGCGCCCATGCAGGACACCTCCGAAGCGGTGGAGGAGGTGGTGAATGCTCTAGCATACCACGCAGCCGGCTGCGTGGTTATGGGACTCACTTTGAAGAAGCCTACCCACCAAACACCACCTGCCACATTAGCCCGAAGGCTTTACAGGAATCGGAGACGACCTCCTCGGGAGAGGGAGACGGGGTACAACCGTCCGGGGACGGAAGGTGATCAACCAACACAGCCGCAAAGTGCGACGGTGCTGGAGAAATGAGAGTGGGAATCGCATGTGCGAGCACTGACTGCCAGCGCAACCGCACGGGGGCGGCGGCGCCAGCTGAGGGGGACGGGACGGGACTGATGTTCTATTTCAAGAAACTGTGCCGACCGAGGGATAAGACCCATACGGGGACGGGTGCTCGGTCGGCGGCGGACCCCGCAAGCGCACGACCGCACGGGGGCGACGGCGCAAGCGGAATGCTAGCGCTCTCCGAATTTATACGGTGCGGTGCGCCGAGTTGACTCGGTAACTCGAGTGCAAGCGGACTCGAGTAAAATTTATTTTCACTCGACTACCGAGTTACACAAATTCACTCGATTGAATCGAATGAAAACAGAGTTCGAGTTGCATCACTATTGTAAGAATAAAGTTTGTGGTTAATGGTTATTTTAAAATAATTTTTGGTAGCAAAATTAGTAAATAGCAAAAAGTTTATACTTCTTGTTTGTTTACAAGACAATACAATAAATATCGTCTCATCGATGCACAAGTGTTTAACATAATATGGATTTTAGACTTTATTTCCTTTTTATTTATTTTTTTGTGGTCGCATGGTAAAATTATCAATGACATTCGAAATTGGAAAATGAAAATTGATGAGTTTACTTAATTAATATAAGAGTATGTATGTAATACAAGAGTTCACTTCTACACCTAGAATTTTGAAAATCTATAAGATATATTATTTATAATGAATTACCTAAAACAAATGACAAACACAGGTCTTAGAACCTTATTAGTGACTTAAAAGTGACAAAGTATTAAAGTTTTATGTTATTAGTAAAATCTAAATCAAATAATATATAGAGTAAATACACAAAAGAAGTGTTTGTGTATGTTAAAAGAAAATTAGCACCAATGGGTCGAGGAATTTAAGAAAGCTTCTCTATTTGATGTAGCTTCATCGGCTTTGAAGAGCGATTCATTTAACTGCATTTAGATATAAATACCTTATGTATTCAGCAAGTTACCCATAAACTTGACAATACCAAATGGCATCAAACATGGATCCTGAATTTATGCCAGTCAGAGTTTAGTTAATTAATATAAGAGTATGTATGTAACAAGAGTTTACTTTACATCTAGAATTTTGAAAAATCTATAAGATGTATTATTTATAATGAATTACCTAAAACAAATGACAAACACAGGTCTTAGAACCTTATTAGTGAGTTAAAAGTGACAAAGTATTAAAGTTTTATGTTATTAGTAAAATCTAAATTAAATAATATATAGAGTAAATACACAAAAGAAGTTTTGTGTATGTTAAAAGAAAATTAGCACCAATGGGCCGAGGAATTTAAGAAAGCTTCTATTTGATGTAGCTTCATCGGCTTTGAAGAGCGATTCATTTAACTGCATTAAGATATAAATACCTTATGTATTCAAAGTTGTTCCATAAACTTGACAATACCAAATAACATCAAACATGGATCCTGAATTTATGCCAGTCATAGTAGATAGATAGTACATATATTTATGTGTAAATAAGTAGTTTTACTTGTACTAGAAGCAAATATACAGTTTGCATAAGTATTGTTACTTAGTTGTTTATTTTTACTTGTGTAATGGTTATATCCTTGTTAATCAGATGCTTCATTATGCTTAGACTGCTGTGTTGTTAACTCTTCAGAAAGGAATATTATTTTGTCATTTACTATCAGATAATTAATATAAAAATAATATCTTTTTTCCCTACATGAAACCAGTGAAAATAAGAAATCAGACAACTTTTACAAATATTGTTGATGTAAATCCATAATTAATACTTTGGTATTTGGTCATCTGGAGCTGATTAATGTTCATCATTACAGCCCTTCACAAGTCCACTGCTGAACATAGGCCTCCCCCACGGAATGCCACAAAGCACGGTCACGAGCCACCTGCATCCATTGACTTCCTGCATGTCTTACCAGGTCGTCACTCCATCTAGTGGGGAGACACCCTACACTTCGCCTGCCGGTACGAGGCTGCCACTCGAAAACCTTTCTTCCCATCGGTTGTCGGTTATTCGAGCTATATGGCCGGCCCATTGCCACTTCAGCTTACTAATCCTTTGGGCTATGTCGGTTACTCTGGTTCTACTGCGGATATCCTCATTTCTAAGTTTATCACGCAGGAAACCCCGAGCATAGCTCTCCATAGCTCGCTGAGCGACCTTGAGCTTCCTCATACGGCCAGCAGTGAAGGACCACGTCTCAGTTCCGTATGTCATCACTGGCAACACGCACTGGTTGTACAATTTAGTTTTGAGGTTTTGAGGTATACCTGACGAGAAGATGGGTCGTAATATCCCGAACGCTGCCCAGCCGAGTTGAATCCGTCGATTGACCTCTCTGTCGACGCTGGACTTACCTAGTCAGACTATTTGTCCCAGGTAAATATATTTGTCAACAACTTCGAGCTTAGTGCTCCCAACAACTACCGGCATAGGTGTGACATGGACATTAAACATGATTTTTGTTTTGTCCATGTTCATCTTGAGACCTATCCGTTGGGAGACACCATTGAGGTCATTGAGCATAGTGCTTAGGTCCTACAGCGATTCTGCCAAGGACTATATCGTCGGCAAATCGAAGGTGAGTGATGTACTCGCCATTGTTGTTAATACCGTATCCTTTCCAGTCCAGTAGCTTGAAAACGTCTTCCAATGCAGCGGTGAAGTTTTCGGATATTACGTCACCCTGTCTTACATCTCTGCAGTTGGATAGGTTTCGTACTCTGGTTCTGTACTCGGATAGCCATCGTAGCCCTACTGTACAAACACTTCAGCACCTCGATATACCGACAGTCCACTTGGCACCGCTGAAGGAACTGCAGCACCGCCCAAATTTCGACGGAATCAAAGGCTTTGTCATAGTCCACATACGCAAGGCAAAGTTACAGATTGTACTCGTCGGTCTTCTGTACAATTTGCCGAAGTGTATGTATGTGGTCTATGGTGCTAAAGCCTTTCGAAACCAGCTTGTTCGGGAGGCTAGAAGTCGTCGAGTCTTCATGCGAGACGATTCGTAATGACTCTCGAAAACAGCACGTAGACGGCTCAGAAGGAATCGGTCTGTAGTTCTTCAAAGAGCGTTGTCGCCTTTCTTGAAGAACAAGACCACCGCACTCTGCTCCACGCCTCCGGTGTAATGCCACCATGGAGGACGGAATTAAAGAGCTCTGAAGGACTTCAAGTACCGGTTTTCCACCCGCTTTCAGAAGCTCCGCTGTAATTCCATCCTCGCCTGGGGCCTTGCCGTTTTAAGGTGGAGAGCCATTCTAATCTCGCTCAGACTGACGTCCGGGATATCATCGGAATAGTGTCGGATAAGACTTGCTCTTGGATCGTTACTCACACTTCCGTGTGGCTCCAACGATGACGTGTACAGCTGCCCATAGAACCTCTCAATCTCACTCAAAATCTCAGGTGTCCCGGAAACGATGCTGCCACAATCTGTCTTCAGCTTCGACAGTTGGTTAATGTTGTATATTTTATAACAATTTCTTGATTATTTAGCATACAGGCAGAGGCAACAAAATACTGTCAGAAATATGGAAATATGGTTTATTTACATTGAAGTATAGTATGTATATAGACTTATCTTATATCTCTTATTATTGAAAATGTCCTGATTTCTAACAATATCATATGTGGATGTGTTTTTTGGCTTCTTCAATACAAGCATAAACATAGACCCCACACACTATTTAGATTGCAATAAATATAGAAAAACTAATATATTGATAATAATTATTATTTAGTATACTACATTCTTTACAATATTCATTAACTTTTTTCAGGTGGATTGCTTAGAATAAATGTGTGTCTTGTAGGCTGAAATCTTGCAGAGCTACTCATAAGCAGAGACAAAAAAGTATATGGATATTGAAGACAACAGTCTTATATCACATAAAATATCTTATGATTCCTAACAATTTCATAAATGAACATGTTATTATCAAGTTATTTTGAAAAAATCTTTTGGAATGATAATGACTGACAATAATAAATACAATTAAATTATACATGTGTTTTGTTATCCTTACACAACCAGTTTAAAACATCTCACTTCATATTTATCAACATAAATAAACATGATATTACCTAGTCATTTTGACTTTAATGGTGTTTGGGGTATAATAACTAATCAGTTAATATATTTTAAAGCAAAGTTTACACACTGCACCTTTACTAACCAACCAAGATATATTAAAATAAAGTATTGACACCGCGCCTGTCTGTCTGTCTGTTCCACTAATAATAGACTACTTTTGAAATGATTTCAGTAATAAATACAGTGTTATTTTACTTTGTGTTTTTATCCTTATACAACCAGATTAAAACATCTTTCTCACTATATAGCATGTAAAGGTAATATTATAAATGAACATATTATCTTTTATTCATTTTGGCTTTAATCATATTTATTTAATTACTGTAATGGTGTTTGTGATGTATATTCACTAATCAATCAATACATGTAAAAAATAGCCTCCACACCATGTTTCTTTGTCAGTGTACTATTTTTTGCCGCAACTACTAAAAGGATTTTCCATCAGTCTAAAAGTACCTATAAATGCTCAATCTACCTGCAACTTTGTTTTATGCTATTAATTATTTAGCTGTTCTATTCTATACTATATACACTATTCTAACTCATAATACTAAAAATAGCTTTTAGTTTAGGCTCAGAAGGGCTAGAAACCAGAGTCGTAAAGCCAGATTTAAAAAAATAGCGTTTAGTTTCTTTTTAGGTTATTGTGATATTCATATTTTAATTTCTCAGTATTCCCGTTAGATGCGATAAAACTAATATTAATTTTGTAATCTATAGATTATAAGGAATAAATCGACATACATTTCATTAAGTGTCCCTAAAATTTGTAGTGGGCCCATTCTCCATACAAAAAGAAATTGTCTGCTTTACACGGTCCTCTCCGAAATATAAATCTCTTAAAGGCGTCTAAAAAACTTGCCGAACTTAGATCCGATGCTAGTTCTAAATGCATTGCCTTAGTAACAAGAAATACGAATAAACATAAATAAGCCTTCTGACTGCAAATCCACACCTGTATGGGTAAATGCATTGCACTGCTCTAAACGGCAAGCAGGCAAAGCAGACATCCTATGAATGCGGTATGTAACTACGCGGCGAGCCGATAATATCCAATATTTCTCCCGTAATGCATCAAGTATATACTTAGGACCGGCGTGAAAATTCTTATAGTGATAATAATCAATTATAAGATCACCAATATGTACCTTTTGTGGTAGCAGTATTGGGTGGTTTTGGGAATCCGATAAAGATTAATAATCTAACCGAACACCTACTGGAAGCAGACCGTCCGCAAAAAACGGCGATAACCTGCGTAATGTTGACGAGCATGGTTGTCTCCTTTTAATTATTCAAGGCTGGAGAGATCCAATTACTGGTGTGGTACGAATTTACTAAATGACGGTAAAATTGGCGTGCTGGTTTAAATGACCAACTGCTGGTTCAGAATTATTTAAAGGATGATTTTACGTAGATTACGGACTGTATGAGGCGGTGAGAATGTACTATTTCGCGATACTGCAAACGTCCCTTAATTCGGGCTATAGGAGGGATGTGAAGGAATGCATATGCACTCACCTGGACTTCCGCTGATTTTTTTTTGAATATACGCGTCATTATAGCGAATTCAAGTAAACAACGATTTTGAATGATAGTAATAATTTTTATTTTTTAAGTTATTCAACTAATAAAATAAATTCACTGTTTAAAAAAAACATTTATTTGAAACAATTCTTAATTCGAACCAAATTCCGTTATATTCCAGTAATAAAATTCATTTATAACTCAAATTCTCGCTCAATAACAAAATTAATTTTTGCTTGAACTCTCTATGTTTTTCCTACAACATTACAATTTAACATACCTATATATTTGTTTCATTGCTTTATATGATAAAAAATACATAGATTTTCTTATTTTGTGTGCAAGGGATCGGAAGAATTGGCAGATTTCCCAAAACATTTTATGTCATATGATAATGATAAATATATACTTCATATAAATAAAATTGAAGTGTCTGCCTGTGATATCAAAATAAATACCTTTAATGTAGATCTGGAGGTTATTTGAATGCCATTGAGACAACCAGAATAACCATTTGTAAATTTTTGTCCGCCTGTCTTAATGTCTGTCTCTCCGTCCGTCGATCTGTCTGTCTGTCTATTTGATCATCGGAATGGCTGAACCGATTGTAATGAAACTTCACGAACATATAGAGAGCAATGTCAGGAGTGATCTAGGCTATATTTTATCCAAAAAATGTCGAGTAGTTTTTTGTGAAATCGAAAAATTGATAAAATATTAGTCATTGAAAATGTTTAAAAAAAACTAGTCTCTATATATAAAAATCAATTGCTGTCCGTTAGTCTCGATAAAATTCAAAATCGAGTCATCCGATTTTGATGATTTTTTTTTTTGTGTGTGTGTTGGAATGGGCCTGTAGATTGTTTATATTCACATTTAGACCCATTAGGTGGCTTTTTTGTCGAGATCCAGAAATAACCCGAGCTGAGCCGGAGCGAATGGCCAGTTAGTAACAAAAATTAAGACATAAGGTGCCGGTTGGGAATGAACCTCTAGTTTCTACGTAACCTAAAAGTAAATTCAAGAAGATTGTTCAGCCACGGCCTATAATATTTTATATTACGCCATTATCATTCTCATTTTTATAATATTTATGTTAATCTCCGTACTGATATTTATTCATTTCAAAACCTGTTAGACCTCAAATATCCGAGATCAGTGGTGCAAAATAGCGTCCAAAGAACAGAGGGTCCGGTACTGTAAAAGCCAATCCACCAGCCTCACAACGCGACTGTAGATAATGAGACAGTAAAAACCGTAGCTGCAACTATTAATAATGTCCTCCATACCGAATTACGGTCACGGCGGCCAGCCTCAATGGAGACTAGCCATCGGCGCAGGACAGGATTATAGTGCCCAAGTGTATGCGCAAGCACAGGTGCACTCTCTATTCCCTCACTCTCATAGTCCGATGGGACGGTAAACCGAAAGAGATCAGGAGCAGGACCAACGACTTAACGTGCGCCAACTTCCTGACTCCGGGCAGCTACTGAGAATTTCTTGATGGAAAAACTCAATAACTGATTTATTTTTGCCCGACCCGGGATTCGAACCCAGGACCTCATGATTAGCAGTCGCACTACTACTACCACTAGACCAACGAGGCAGTCAAACTATTGCAACTATTACAGACTTATTAAAGAGATGGTGTTATACATATTTTATGCGTGGCAGCATACCACTACCGCATTTTGTCTCGTAGATGTCGTAAGAGATATCTATGGGAAACGTAAGGAAAAATCTCATGATATACGATAGATGGCGGTATAATTATGACAAAAATTTCCGTATTTGTTGTAGAAAGCATACATATGGGCCTCGGAGACTAACATCGTCCAAATCTATAAACAAACAATTCGTAAGCACAAAAGTTGGCTGAGATTCGAAACCTGTACACTATTGTATTACGACACATGAATATACATATATATGTAAATTACTAGCGAGCCCGCCCCAGCTTCGCACGTGTGATTTCTGGATCTCGACAACAGCGTCACCTAACAATTCCAATTTTGAATATAAAACATTCCCTAATGAACTTAATCACACACACAAAATTTCATCAAAATCGGTCCAGCCGTTTAGGAGGAGTTCAGTCACATACACGCGGACAGAAGAATTGTATGTAAAAATAGTAATAAAATAATGTTTTAAGGATATTTAAGCCCATGTCCTCCGATTCACAAAAATATCTAAAATACCTTAGGGTTATAACGTTCAATGACTCAACTCACTTCGTAAAAGAACCAACTTAATAAATTCTCGTATGAGTGACCTTTATATACCTATTTCTTCTGAGTTTTATATGTAAATTTTACAATAATAATTGTGCTTAACATTTTAACATATTGAGTCTCTGGGACATGACTATGCTACTAATGATACCTGACCCATCTAGGGCCAACATGTCCAAAAGCTCCGCGTTACGGAAATGAATTTCCTTCGCTGGATGTACGACGTTACGAAGCGAGACTGCATACTATATAGAAAATCGAGTAAGGTGTGTAAGCCAGTAGAGTAAGTTGGAAGATGTCTTAATACCCTTGCGGCAGTAGCAAGACAACGCGGCAGACACAATAAGCACTGGATCGACGTCGGATATGAGAGTCAATGGACTCACTACTGAGGACGCTTCAGACCGGGCAAAGTGGAGATAAATGAGCAGGAAAGCGAACCCTGGCATTAGCTGGGATAATGCATAGAAGAAGCAAGTCTATCAGACTTAACTATAATATATCTTGTGCCATTTGCTGTAAAGAATGTCAGTCCGTGGGAAATACACGGTGAAGTTCCTAAAGGAACTGTGTGCGACTGGTCGTAGCCGCTGGACTCAAGAGGGCTGGAGTCTTTCCTATATATAAAGCCATTAAATGAGGAAACTCAGCAAGAGTTTTTGATACTATAGCGCATGAGGGATTTTATTATAATTCTAGTTTTTATTGTGATAAGTGTTGAATTATGTTTTATTCAAATTTTCGAAAATAAATAATATATTTATATTAACATTTTACCTTACTCATATTTAAAATATGAACGGTGCATATAATAAGATTTTTTATCATGAGTGCACAGGATTGCAGGATTTTATTATTTATATTTATATTAATATAATAAAACGGAAGTTTTTTTTTGTTTGCTTAAACAAGCTAATCTCTGGAACTACCAGTCCGATTTAAAAAAACTTTTTGTATGTTATAGCTAGATTTACGAGGAATAGTATAGGTTATCTACAATAGGCTAGCTCTCAGCTAGCCTTAAATATTGATTTTTGTTAAGCAAGTCAGAAGAAAAAGCGCTCCCGAAATGATTTATCCGCGTGCGCTTGCGTAATAGTTAGTGATATGTAAATACAATGTTCTACAAAAATATAGATCTTTACTCCATCTAATACCATATGCCTATTTCTTATACAAAAGCAACAATAAGGTATTTTGTTAACGTTACTACATAACCTTACTAAAATCCTTACGAACGAAAGTTACTTCATCATCAAGACAATTTTATGCAGGTAAACTTTGCTATTTATAGCATCCATACTAATATTATAAATGCGAAAGTGTGTTTGTTTGTTTGTTTGTCCTTCTTTCACGTCGCAACAGAGCGTCGGCATGGCATGATTTTTTGTATGGGGATAGTTCGGTGGCTGAAGAGTGACATAGGCTATGTACGTTACACCTAAGATGCTGCTGCTGCTAATATAAATAAAATATGCTGCTTGATGTAAAATAGAAAATATATTTAAAAACGATGAGTACACGAACGCGCTGTGTGGTGATGCTATGTGAACTGATTCGATGAACAATAAAAATAAGTATATGAGGCAAAAATGCTGATCGGGCGATTTGTGCGGTTGCACCGTACACATGCCCCGCGAGAAGATGGGCGAGATGATTATGAGATGAGCTAAACTAAAACATAGATGAGACCGACATAACACTTATCGGCTAATTTACAAGATGATGACCCGACAATTTCTAGCGAGTTTTCCTAAAATTACATTTTAATAAAACTGGGGAAGTGTTTTTATGCACCGTCTGATTAGGCTCACTTTGATTCTCTTGATCGGACACACTTGCACAATGATCACTTTGCTCTGCTTTAGTACACTCACTATCACACATCTTTTAAACACACACACTTTACACTGGTGTCACGCTGACAGCTGGCTGAAGCTGGGTGAGCGGGGGCGCAGACGCGTTTCCACCTCGCGCGCACCCACGCCACGCACGCTGCTGCTAGTCCTGCTGCCACCAGAGAATAGATAACGGCGTAGTGATGGACATCATGATAGTTGAGGCTGTTCGCCTCGCAAGCGCTCGAAGCTGACTTTAACTCTTTAATCTGCCGGTCAATGTTTTCTATAGCTTGCCCGAAATTCTCTGACACGTTGATCGTATTGATGGGTATCGATATGTTGATGATATTATTGAAAGGCGCGATCTCTAGTGCAAAGATCACCGGCTCGATATTAATCTCATTTGTCACTTGTTTATGAGGCGTAATTACTAGAGTATTTCCCCGAATGACGCAGTCAGTACCGAGAATTATAATGTTTACTCCCGTCACCTGTTCTACGGTAACTCGATCTTGACATATTAATCGGAAGGTACATTGACCGCAACAATTAATTATATAGGAGTTTAGCTTTGTGCTTTCGCCATGTAGTCTGATACGCGCTGCTGATAATTTTACAACTGTTTGATTGTTTGTTTTTAATAAAGGCTCTCGTCCGTCTGTCTCTCGTAGACGGGCGTTTGAAGCTGGCAAAGATAATCCGAATAAATATTATATAATATTCTATGCAGTTCTGAAAGTCGTTCTATGTCACAGGTATGAATGTGTCTTTCTTCAGGTTTATGGCTACGATCTGCAATCGGTATCAGATTTATCATAGAGAGTGATGAGTTAGCAACTTGATGATAAAGAGGTATTACGTTGTAAATGTCATAGTCATTTCTATTAGTGAGAGGATCTGAATTTCGAAAATAAAATACTGGTTGGTCATTCTAGCTTTGACCTTTAAAATTTTATATAGGTTGGAAGTTACCTGGGTGCTATATCTATTGGTAATGATAAATCCTTTGATAGTTTGCTGGATATTACGCTTAGTTCGTCTTCCAGCTGGGTGGGTGACAGCAGATGAACGTTAAAATGTTGAAGGTTGGTGATCGTATCCAGAGGGTATCTGGATATTACGAAGATCGAAAGGACATTATTCGCTATGATGCTCGACATGATGAAGTCGTTTGTGATTTCTACCTTAGATATTTCGGTTTTCACTGTATTCGATATTTTTCTAAATTATTTAAATGCTGATTAAACGTCTTATATTGCTTTTCCATTGTGTTCTCGATTCTTTTAAAATGTTATTTTCCGCTTCTATAACTGATGTTTGATTTCTCCAAGTTGTGCTAAATGTCTCTGATGCCCGAATTAATTTGATGTCTTTTTCAATACTGGCCCACTACATCGTCTAAAACGC
Organism: Parnassius orleans; assembly: GCA_029286625.1. Classification (NCBI taxonomy): domain Eukaryota; kingdom Metazoa; phylum Arthropoda; class Insecta; order Lepidoptera; family Papilionidae; genus Parnassius; species Parnassius orleans. Next base: position 2,168,065 of record JAGSMP010000084.1, on the reverse strand, counting down.
CGAACAATGTATTTGCGACGTAGCCGACACCATGATAGGCCTCGACGCGCGCGTTTCCGACTATCAAAATGCTGACTGAGCAAACGGTACATCATACTCTAGTTCGGTGAGCCCGTGTATCAGCTGTTGCAATATTATGTCACAATGCGTATTTCCTTCCGATTTATTGCATAATGTTTGAAGATGATCTGTATACGTTTAAATATCCTTTTCCGTACCAATAGGGTTGCATATCGTAAAGTAACTAATTTCCAATGATCCTGTACTAATCGTATATTCCCAATTTTTCAAAAATATGTATTTGTTATCACCAGTTTTGTGATGTTGTAGCTTGCATGCACAGTTGAAGTTATGAACAGAGTGAGTGTCATAAAAATAGATAAGAAGTTTATATGAAAACTTTTCTTGGGTGTTTGTGTCGGTTTGATAAGTTCTCAGATTTTCGTGAGTATCAGCTGATGATGATAGCCATAAAGGTCCTTTCCACCATAAGGTATGCCGCAGTAGCTGTTCCACTTTCATACCACGGCTGGCACAGTCAGCCGGGTTTTCTGTGCTTTTACATAACGCCAGCATTCTGGGGCATGACGTCTGTAATCTTCTTGACTCTGGTGGCTAAATGGCTTCCAGCGGTTAGGTATCCTGAATCAAGCTGAGAGCTGCTGTGAATCGCTCCATCCGTAGACTTCGAGATCTGCTTTTAGGCTTAGTTTTATTTTAGTCATTAGTTTTGAAAGTAGAAGTGCACTGCTTAATTCCAACCTGTGCGAAGTTTGATTTTCGGTCGAACTGTTGCTCGATGGTACGAGTTTCGTTTTCGCTGCTAATATTGTTACAGATGCGATGTCTTTATGAATAATACGGGCGTATACGACGCAAGCGAAAGCTTTGTGGATGAGAGTCGTGAACCATGTATCTGAACTTTACTTTTCTTTTCGAGTACCAATCCATCGGGGAATTTCGATATCACTGATGTTTTCGATGTCTGCTCTTAATGTTAACCATTTTGAGTATACGTCATCAGGTGACATCATCCCAGTTTAGATTTCTTGCCAAACGCTTTGAAATAATAGTTTGCTGGACCACGGCTGGCGAAAGGAAACCATAAGGATCGAAGACTTTAGAGATTTCGGCTAATAAAACTCTTTTGTTGGTTTGGTTGTAGTTGGTGCTGTCATTTTGCATTGAAGGTGAAGTTGTCATCCTTGGCAATCCATGTAAGTCCGAGTGCTTTTTTGATTCCTGGTGCTTAAAGTCATAAGTGTTTGGGAGTTTGGGTGCGACGTCAACATCTTCGAGTAGTGACTTTCATTTGACGAAAATTTGCGAAGGTTGAATCCTCCGGTTTTTAGTAGGTCGATTAGCTCTCGTTGCAATTTTTGGCTGACATGACGTTATAACTACCACACAAAGCGTCATCCATATAGAAATTCTGCTCTAATGCTTTCGATGCTTCAGGATAACATGATGATCGAAGAGTAAACATCGGCCCAGTAACAAATCTACTGTCCTGTTACGATAAAATTCAGGGTCCGCTGTTGAATGTTTTCAATAAACGCCCATGATGGTTTTCCGAATGATTTGTTTGGTAAGTTGTTTACTGCGTGATTCATTATAAAGACATCAAGATTTATGTTATATGTGCTATAACAAGAAGATAGGTGATGTTCAGAACACCTTTTCAGCTGTTCTTCGCGCCTACTCCTAATATCACTCCTTTGCAATGCTTTCGAGGTAGTCCTAATCTTTGAGCGCCATTTTCAGTGATAATCGAAGTTTAAGACCCTTGGTCAATAAGAGCTCTTATGGAGTGAAAGGTATTATCGACAGCTTGGACTTTGATTATAGCAGTTGCCAATAAAATCTCTTGGGTGTCCTCCAGACACGTGTGAGTTTGACACCGCGCGGTCGGTCGTTGTACTCGATTTGCAGCGTTTGCTGATACGGCAAAGGCTTTGTGAACCAGTGTATGATGATTGATTTGGCACTTATGGCATCTTTTCTTTGAAAACATTCATTACCGTTATGATTATAAAGGCAGTTTTGGCATAAAGATAGCTTGGATATTATTTGTCGCTTGAAATCAGGTCGATATGTTGAAAATGTTTCGCAATACGGAATGGCGTGACCTTTATTGCAGACAGGGCATATTTGCTTCGGTGCGGATGCTAACCTACTTTTATTATTAAAATTATTTGATTTAAATGACGAATTTTGATTACTCGTGAATGCTCGTAAAAACGAATGATTTTTTGTAATTAGATGGTTGAGATGATTGTTGCGGTTGCTGATTTGACTTCTGGTGGTCTTGTTTGCGTTTTGACGACTCTAGCTGTGAATTTCACCTCCAGAAATTGTAATAAATCTTTACAGTCAGCAAACTTGGGTATTTCAATGACTCGATGTAGTCGTTATGGGTGTCTGCGTCTAGTTTCTGAGTAATTAAGTAAACAATCATGGGTCCCCAGTTCTCTATGTTGACTCCCAGATTTATGATGGTATTTAGGCATTCGTTGGTGGTATCATGAATCTTCTTAATCGCTGACGCTGACTGCAGTTGTATAGTAGGTTGGTTCACTAAGACACTCATGTGAGAATTAAAAATAAGCTTCGTGTTATTATACCGGTGGTTTAAAAGATCCCAACATACTTGATAGTTATCTGTGCTTATCTGTAAATGTTGCACTATTTTCTCTGCTTCTCCTTTTAATTTACTTTTCAGAAATTGCATTTTCTGACTGTTTGATAAGACTCTGTAGCTATGTATAGTTTCGACGAACAAGTCCTTAAACGACAACCACTGGTGGTAGCTCCCACTAAACGTGGGTATGTCCATTTTTGGGGTTGTCTTCTCCCGGTAAAGATCAGACCACATCTTGCTGTTGATAACTTTCTTCATGTTGTTGAACTTTTGCTCATAGCTGCTGAACATTTCTTCATACTCTTCATTATCTTCGTATAATTCGCTGTCTATTTTCCAGTGCAAGGCGTCTATTATCGTCCAGCGTGCTTGAACCGACTTCAGAATATACTCATACTCCCATTTTTCAGCGACTTTGTCGAGA